>LR991013.1:7500000-8750000 GCA_905163435.1 Mamestra brassicae | reverse complement strand
GCAGCCTTGCTGACTAAAACCCACCCGTGTGCCTTCAAATACCCTTTGCGTTCCAGAGCCGCGGTAACACTTTTCAACAACCCTGGCAGGAGCCACTGGACACCTGTTATACTGATAAAAACTTCTTAACCATACGCTTAGTTTCAATGTATTTAAACTGATTAACAGATTCTTAACCCAAATTTCCTGTTGTTGATAAATTAAAAAAACCTAAGTTATTTGTTGTCTGTGTTCACAGATCAAAGAAACCAACGAATACATGGAGGCTCCGTCTATGATGAGATTAAGAAGGCACCGGCGACATGAGAAGACGCCGTTACACCAGCCATGTGAGTATCTAATTAATACAAATTTAGTTGATATGTTTGTTAACCGGCAGGAATTACTCATGTTGTCAGAGAAAATATGTTTATGGAAAAGGGAGACCGAGGCCTTTTGCCCAGCAGTGGGACATACTAGGCTAGTTTGATAGATAGCTAGCTAGTGTGATGAATACTTCTACCATCGGACGTAACGCTCTGCAAGTTACCATCCCTACCTTGTTGCTATTCCACCAAGACGAGCGGAGAGGAGATGTTTTTTAAACAACCAATAGAATTTCTGAAAAACATCTCTTCTCGTCTCCGCTTTGGACTTCTCCGCACATCTCCGCTTTGGTGAACTAATCGTAAAGTGACTTACTTGGTTGAGCTTAGCCAGTTGCCTGGCGAGTTGTGAAATAGAGCCAACCTATTAAAAATTGCAAGTAAGGCCACATTTCCACCTACAACAGCTCGTATGTAATCCCTTGATCGTGCTCCGCAATATAATTAGACTTGCATGCGAGTGTCTTGCAGGTCAATACGCGGCTTTAGGCGACTAGTATGTACAGTCTTTTCCCAGAAGTTTGTTTTTTTTTTGTTGTCCTCATTATTTTGACCTTATTTGTTTGTAAATAAGCTAGTGATAATAAGCGTAGATCTGCCCCTAGCGTTCTCGGAAACGGACAGCTCGGGCTCCAGCTCGGGCTCGGGCGGCGGCAGCGCGGGGGCTGCGCGCGCGCACACGCGGCGCCGGCACAACGCGCACCACGCGCCCAGGCACTACAAGAAGAGGTCAGTGACACCACCCGACTGTAATACCATCATATTTCAAGTCTAAAGGCCAGCTCACGCGCACAATATGGAGCTTTGTTTACTACACGAAACGGTACACATTTCAGTGGGGTAACTCTGTTACGCCCCGCGGCATTAAATATTCGACTTTTTTAGAACTTTCGCCCTGAAATGTTCACCTTGTTACGTAGTAAATAAAGTTCTATATTGTATTGTATCGCTATTTTAAAAAGTCCGCGCAGAGTCTTTGTGTAAGCTGGCCGTAAAGCTCAAATAAACTCAACGGTGCGTTTAGTCGAACAGACTCCTCCGCTGCAAAATGTTTGCGAATGGTCGCAACGGAAAGTTGAAGCCACGTCGTATTTTCTTGCGGACGAGTATAATTAGACTCCACATGCAGTTAAATTAATGTATAAACAAAAACTGCACACGGTCACCGATGTCGTTTGTTTGGTACATTACCTTCAAATATTTGAAATATTAATCGTTATTATTCTCCTGCCCTTATCCCGATTTATTACGCAATTTTATCTTTAATAATAGTTCACGTTAACCTTACCCCAACAGATCGCTAGGCAACCTGGTGGCCGTGCAAAGCCCCCGCGTGCCCAAGCTGGGCATGTTCGTGGGGCCGCCCGAGCTGCCCACTGGGTACAGAGCGCGGACGCAGGAGGATAAAGGTAATTTATGAGATAATAGCTGCCTCCCCCTTATCGCATTGGGCGTCTTTTTCAGTTACGTATCAGTACGATGCAATTTGAAGTTGGAGATCCCACTACGGATGTAAAATTTCCAACTTTTAGGGTCCAATATTCGGGATCGTTTTGCCCGCTATTGCAACTTAAAATTCACTTTTTTGCCAAGATTTCCTGCGTACCGAAGTGGATGGGCCAAATTTGGTTGTGCCGCCCCGGACGACGACAGGCTTAGTTCACCACTGCACAATGACTATGAAAATCACACCGATTAAATAGTCGAAAGAACCGTGCTTACATCGATGATTTTTAATCAAAATCAATATTCATTATTCAATTAAGTTGGAAGTTATCATTTTTTGAACGTCAAAAGACAGACCTCACAAAACGTTCGCCCGTAAAAAATCCCTATATAGCCTAGAAGAAGAATTGGCACAAAAACTTCTCAGCAACAGCAACACATTTTCGATAACATTTTTCTACGTCGAACATACATTTATACATTTTATTATTTGTCTGTATAGCTGCGAGCGAGTCCAGTGAAGGCAGTTCGGACGGTGAGACGAGGAGGCCTAGGCCTCTGCCCCCACCGCCCCATCATGAGCCACCACATAAGGTAAAATAACTAACACCTAAACCAATTTGGCCGTACCATCTCCTTTGTTCTTTAACCTCAAATGTTCGGATTATGATTTTAAAATTGAGTATTTGTCAAACTCTACTTTCGCCTAAAAAACTGTCTTATTTTGTCAAATATACTATTTGCCATTAGCCAAAATAAGAGAGGGTAGTTTGAAACATTCACTTTATATACTAAAGGCGCAACCCCACCGCGGCGCATTCTGTGCTCGGGCACGCGGCGCATGTTAGCTGCGTGGATTCATTCGTGGGTCTACGTTACCACTGCAGTACACACTACACTCCCCAACTATGTACAACTGCAACGTGGCCCACCGCGGCGCACAGTTGCTGCGATACCGTTGTACATAGTCGTGGGTTTAATATTCGTGTGTAGTGTGTACCGCATGTACAGCGTGCATGGCGTCATATTCGAGCAAGCTACTACATGCTTAATGACGTCAATTAATGCGTAGCGTGTCCGTGAGTTGCATTGGACACAATTACATACATTTTCTTTCAGAGCGAAGCTTAACACACATGCGTAGCCTCTCCGTGCGCCGCGGTGGGTTCGCGTCTTAATTCAGAAACCGATCCTTAATCTTATAGGATACAGATGATTATCTGATTAGAAAAAGAATCTCGTACTCATCTGGAACTTAATGCTACTCTAAACAACGTGTAACAGAATAGACGCAATACTTGAAAAGCGGTCACTGTGCTCATCATTATAAACAACTTTTACTACGGGACTAAGTCTGAAATCGCGAAAAAAATTACATACACCTACAAACACGTACGTTTTCTTTGTGTAATTCTCCTTATTAGTTACTAGTTAGCATCTGCTAGCAAGTGTGGCCATATACCAACTAAATATCATACAGATTTTATATCATTAATATGGTGGATAAAAATATTTTCGAAACAATTTATTGTGTGTCGCGAAATATATTATAATACGAGGGGACAGTGTTATGTAGGGTATGAACATATTATAACAATACTCGTGAGGGTATATGTAAAATATAATAAAGTCAGTCTGCATTGAATCTTTGGTTTCATTGGACACGAACATATCATTCAGTACATTTTGTCGAGTTATGCTAGCAGAAATATATGGGGCAGTCTATTATTTTTTCGCGATTTCAGTGTTGATCGCATGGTAAAAGTTGTTTTATAATGATGAGTACAATGGCCCCTTGACGCAATACCTGAAGGTATTGCGTCTATTCTGTTACACGTTTAACGATTATAGTTTGCTTGCCTTGCCAACTACCTTTGGGACTTCCAGTCGAACCGTATGAAACCACAATATACCGGTATATTTCTTGGCGCGACTTGGATCTAGAATCCACAACGTAGTAAATGGGACTCCACGTTGAAGAAAACTAGACTAAAATGAAACCTTTTATCCAATAGATGCTATCGGGAGAATATCCATCATCAGCGCAGGACAACTCTTCGTCGAGCACGGCGGACACGCGGCGACGTCACCATCCGTTCAGCAAGCACGATCGTAGGCATAAGGTAACATATAACATACATAATGCCTATCATCATCATCATCTGCTTAGCCTTTTCCCAACTATATTGGGGTCGGCTTCCAGTCAAACCGGATTCAGCTGAATACCAGTGTTTAACGTGGAACGGCTGCCTACCAGACCTCCACAACCCATTAACTGGGTAACACGGTAGTTCTTGGCAAGACTGGAGTCAGATTTACTGGCTTCTGACAGTCCGTAACGACTGCCAAAGATCTACAAATGACAGCCAGGACCAACGACTTAACGTGCTTTCCGAGGCACGGAGACATACTACTTATATGCTACAACATAATGTATGACCATTGTCACAGAAACTTATACGGCTCACGACAGCTGACTTTTACGACGTTCAGAAAAGCAGATTCACTACCCGACGTCGAATCTGGGATGTCAAGAGAAGTTTTCGTTAGAAAACCCTCAATATTATTTTTTAAATTCAATATTCGTTTTTTTTAGCAAAAAGTATGGATTAATGAGATAATTAAACTGAACTGTAATTCAATAAAATTTTGTTTTACTAGGAATTCTCAAAGAGCAAAGATTCAAAGAAGAATGCGGCTCTAAACAACACGCAGTCAGCACAAAACTGGGGTCCACAGGTAAGAGACTTAAATATAAACATCTTTTTTCTTTTTTTTTTAATATAGGTTTGCTCTTGACTCTAGTCTAGGTCATAGATGACAGAGACAAAGTCGACGATGGAGCGAGCTTACACGGAAGAAGCCGGTTCACTCTAATTTTGAAGAGAATTAGGGTTGTATGCATTCGGAAACACATCTTTTACTAGTTTAGCAGTCAAAAATAAAACGTCACTTTGTGGGGGCCACTGACGGATGACCTGGTGAAGATCTCGTTCTCGGGAACCCGCTGGATGCGAGACCGGGCGATGTGGTTGACGCTTGGTAGAAGGCCTAAGACAAACAGTGGACGGCTTTTGGTTATTCCAAGTTCACATCTCCACTAAATTCTATCGAAAAGCTTTTTAATATACAAGGACTGACGAAATAAAATCATCATAATGTGAGAAATTTTATCAAAAAAATATTTTGTGTGATTGCAGGGCAACCACGGCATACCTTTGTTCGTGGAGAAATGCGTCGAGTTCATAGAGCGAGAGGGACTAGCGTCGGAGGGATTGTACCGAGTGCCCGGCAACAGGGCGCATGTGGATATGCTGTTCACCAAGTTTTATGAAGGCCAGTATACTTTTTACCAATATTAATAAGCAAGAGCAATTGAGATCCTGCCAGGGTTGCGGAATTTGTTCGAAATAGTCTCCGCGGCCCTGGAACGCAAAGAGCTTTAGAAGGAACATGGATGGGTTTTAGTTAGTAAGAGTCTGACACTCCCTTCTGCTTCACCCAGGGCGGAAGAAGCCATTTGATGATTTCCCATACATAAAAAAGAGCAATTAAGATCAATGAGAGATGAACTTGAGTAAGTACGTACGACTTCGTAGCCTGATGAACATTCATTTGACTGGCCTGTTGGTCGAGTGGTTATTGACCCTGTGGCAGCTGGCATCAACATCCGCGCGCTGTGCGTGCGGGCATACAACTAACGTAGTGTACTCGACGCAAAACATATATAGTTCGTGCAAATACGACCGGCGCAGGGCCGCGCATTCATCATTACTACTAGTGGGTAACATAAAATATTATTGTGGTTGTTTACCCTACAGATGTGTTACGAGTTAAAACAAACTGTATATAAATGCCAGCACCCAAAATATAATTCATTCGATCCGAATACTCTTTCATTTATCCATCTCCTGACAACTGGTAAAACCCTGTCTGCTAAACCGGAGGCCGTGGGTTCGATTCCCACCCAGGACAAATCTTTGTGTGATGAGCATGATCATTTGTTCTGTGTCTGGGTATAATTTGTCTATAATATGTATGTATTAAGTATAAGTATGTTTATCAATTGTCTGGTTGCCACAGGTTGCACAGGCTCTGCATAGTTTGGAATCGGGTGACTGTGTGTGTGTTGTCCCAAGAGATATTATATTATATTTGCAAGGCAGGGGAAGGTGACAAAATAATTGCACCGCACATAAATCAAAATAGGCTCATGCCGAGAATACACAATCGTCGCGTTACCTTAGTCCACAAACCCAAACGCGATGTTCACGAATTCGACAATTGCTTTCTTTAGGACGACGCCGTACACTTTTCTATCGACATTTCACTCTTTATTGAAATTGTTACATTTTTTGTAAAAACATTACAGTATTGTTAAAAATATAAATTACATTACAGTAATAATGTAATTTATAGTCAAAGTCAATTCATTTATTTTTCAACTAGACCATTAAAAGGAACTTTTTAAAAGTCTTTACAGTTTGAAAATAAAATATTACAGTGATTCTAGTTGTCCATTCGCAAAAAGTAGATTCTTATGGAGAAGAAAGGACAAGAAACTTCATAGTTACTCTTTTTAACCCCCGACGCAAAAACGACGGCGTGTTATCAAATATAAGTAAATATGAATGCGGCTGAATACTGATAATATAATAGAGACTGTCAAAGACGAAGCTCATTTATTTTTATAAGTTCACGTAAAACAGAGCTTTTATTTCAGATTTGCGAAAAAGAGTAAGCAGAAATGAGTCTTGCCCATTTTCTACAGCTTACTTACAGCATAAAGCGGAATGATAGAGAAAATCACTTATTTTTTCCAGATCCCAAAGTGGACCTAGACTCGCTAGACATCCCAGTGAACGCAGTGGCGACTGCGCTCAAAGACTTCTTCTCCAAGAGATTGCCGCCGCTGCTCGATGAGGCCAGCATGGCACAGCTTGAGGATATTGCGAGTAAGTACGCTATTTTGAACTTTAACTGTGCAGGTGTAAGGTTCGTTGTGGATTAATGAAGAGATTTTTTTGAATATCACACTATCACATCACACTAATATTATAAAGGCGACAGTTTGTGAGTGTGTGTATGTTTGTTACTTCTTCAAGCGCAAACGGCTGGACGGATCTTGATGAAATTTGGCACAGAGATAGATTATAGGCTGGAATAAGACATAGGAATCTTCATCCCGGGAGCATACACAGCGTGAATGTCGCAAATTATCCCAAAGGAACATATTCCGTTAGGATAATTTTCGACATTCACGCGGAGTATCTGATAAACCACGGGTAACACCGCGAGCCGCAGCTAGTTTCAAATAAAAATCATGTGCGCTATCTTTTGATGAATAATAGAATTATTATTTTGTTTCGTTCTGTGAATAAGGCTTTTATAAACCGTCGATTATGTGTGTGATGGAATGTAACGGTGGGAAATAATTATAATCAGCAGGTTCACACAGTCCTATGTTCCCCTTCTATCTCTGAGCAAACTAAAATTCAAATTCTTTGTCAACGCATGATAATATCTGAAGAAATGTAACTCAAGTTCAAAAGCAGTCGTCTGTTTACTATGCGCCGCCCATGACTTAAACAAATCGCATGCGAATAAAGCTATCGTCGAGATCATGTGCTCGGAAATTCCGAACCCTCTTTCGGCGCGACGACGCTTTCAGGTTAGCCAAACAAGTGAACGCGGTGATTGGTTTCCAATCGCGTATTTTATTCGGGCATTCTGGCGCGACAGTCAAATTCCTAGCGCGAGTAGATATAATATTTGGTGAAGAAAATAGGTAGATAACGAAGTTTCCTATGCATGTTTGTGATTGAAGTATTAATAAGTAAAGTAAGGGTGTATTCCAGCTATGCGCGGCTGCATCGCAGGCGGCGTGGAGCTGAAGGACCGCAGCTGGCGCTTGCTGGCGCTCCGCTCGCTCCTAAACACGGCCCTCACGCCGCTCGCTCGCGCCACGCTCGACTATCTGCTCGACCACTTCGCTAGGTAAGCTCGTGTGTATCTGAAGGAGCGCAGGTGCCGCCTGCCGGCGCTCCGCTCGCTCCTAAACACGGCCCTCACGCCGCTCGCTCGCGCCACGCTCGACTATCTGCTCGACCACTTCGCTAGGTAAGCTCGTGTGTATCTGAAGGAGCGCAGGTGCCGCCTGCCGGCGCTCCGCTCGCTCCTAAACACGGCCCTCACGCCGCTCGCTCGCGCCACGCTCGACTATCTGCTCGACCACTTCGCTAGGTAAGCTCGTGTGTATCTGAAGGAGCGCAGGTGCCGCCTGCCGGCGCTCCGCTCGCTCCTAAACACGGCCCTCACGCCGCTCGCTCGCGCCACGCTCGACTATCTGCTCGACCACTTCGCTAGGTAAGCTCGTGTGTATCTGAAGGAGCGCAGGTGCCGCCTGCCGGCGCTCCGCTCGCTCCTAAACACGGCCCTCACGCCGCTCGCTCGCGCCACGCTCGACTATCTGCTCGACCACTTCGCTAGGTAAGCTCGTGTGTATCTGAAGGAGCGCAGGTGCCGCCTGCCGGCGCTCCGCTCGCTCCTAAACACGGCCCTCACGCCGCTCGCTCGCGCCACGCTCGACTATCTGCTCGACCACTTCGCTAGGTAAGCTCGTGTGTATCTGAAGGAGCGCAGGTGCCGCCTGCCGGCGCTCCGCTCGCTCCTAAACACGGCCCTCACGCCGCTCGCTCGCGCCACGCTCGACTATCTGCTCGACCACTTCGCTAGGTAAGCTCGTGTGTATCTGAAGGAGCGCAGGTGCCGCCTGCCGGCGCTCCGCTCGCTCCTAAACACGGCCCTCACGCCGCTCGCTCGCGCCACGCTCGACTATCTGCTCGACCACTTCGCTAGGTAAGCTCGTGTGTATCTGAAGGAGCGCAGGTGCCGCCTGCCGGCGCTCCGCTCGCTCCTAAACACGGCCCTCACGCCGCTCGCTCGCGCCACGCTCGACTATCTGCTCGACCACTTCGCTAGGTAAGCTCGTGTGTATCTGAAGGAGCGCAGGTGCCGCCTGCCGGCGCTCCGCTCGCTCCTAAACACGGCCCTCACGCCGCTCGCTCGCGCCACGCTCGACTATCTGCTCGACCACTTCGCTAGGTAAGCTCGTGTGTATCTGAAGGAGCGCAGGTGCCGCCTGCCGGCGCTCCGCTCGCTCCTAAACACGGCCCTCACGCCGCTCGCTCGCGCCACGCTCGACTATCTGCTCGACCACTTCGCTAGGTAAGCTCGTGTGTATCTGAAGGAGCGCAGGTGCCGCCTGCCGGCGCTCCGCTCGCTCCTAAACACGGCCCTCACGCCGCTCGCTCGCGCCACGCTCGACTATCTGCTCGACCACTTCGCTAGGTAAGCTCGTGTGTATCTGAAGGAGCGCAGGTGCCGCCTGCCGGCGCTCCGCTCGCTCCTAAACACGGCCCTCACGCCGCTCGCTCGCGCCACGCTCGACTATCTGCTCGACCACTTCGCTAGGTAAGCTCGTGTGTATCTGAAGGAGCGCAGGTGCCGCCTGCCGGCGCTCCGCTCGCTCCTAAACACGGCCCTCACGCCGCTCGCTCGCGCCACGCTCGACTATCTGCTCGACCACTTCGCTAGGTAAGCTCGTGTGTATCTGAAGGAGCGCAGGTGCCGCCTGCCGGCGCTCCGCTCGCTCCTAAACACGGCCCTCACGCCGCTCGCTCGCGCCACGCTCGACTATCTGCTCGACCACTTCGCTAGGTAAGCTCGTGTGTATCTGAAGGAGCGCAGGTGCCGCCTGCCGGCGCTCCGCTCGCTCCTAAACACGGCCCTCACGCCGCTCGCTCGCGCCACGCTCGACTATCTGCTCGACCACTTCGCTAGGTAAGCTCGTGTGTATCTGAAGGAGCGCAGGTGCCGCCTGCCGGCGCTCCGCTCGCTCCTAAACACGGCCCTCACGCCGCTCGCTCGCGCCACGCTCGACTATCTGCTCGACCACTTCGCTAGGTAAGCTCGTGTGTATCTGAAGGAGCGCAGGTGCCGCCTGCCGGCGCTCCGCTCGCTCCTAAACACGGCCCTCACGCCGCTCGCTCGCGCCACGCTCGACTATCTGCTCGACCACTTCGCTAGGTAAGCTCGTGTGTATCTGAAGGAGCGCAGGTGCCGCCTGCCGGCGCTCCGCTCGCTCCTAAACACGGCCCTCACGCCGCTCGCTCGCGCCACGCTCGACTATCTGCTCGACCACTTCGCTAGGTAAGCTCGTGTGTATCTGAAGGAGCGCAGGTGCCGCCTGCCGGCGCTCCGCTCGCTCCTAAACACGGCCCTCACGCCGCTCGCTCGCGCCACGCTCGACTATCTGCTCGACCACTTCGCTAGGTAAGCTCGTGTGTATCTGAAGGAGCGCAGGTGCCGCCTGCCGGCGCTCCGCTCGCTCCTAAACACGGCCCTCACGCCGCTCGCTCGCGCCACGCTCGACTATCTGCTCGACCACTTCGCTAGGTAAGCTCGTGTGTATCTGAAGGAGCGCAGGTGCCGCCTGCCGGCGCTCCGCTCGCTCCTAAACACGGCCCTCACGCCGCTCGCTCGCGCCACGCTCGACTATCTGCTCGACCACTTCGCTAGGTAAGCTCGTGTGTATCTGAAGGAGCGCAGGTGCCGCCTGCCGGCGCTCCGCTCGCTCCTAAACACGGCCCTCACGCCGCTCGCTCGCGCCACGCTCGACTATCTGCTCGACCACTTCGCTAGGTAAGCTCGTGTGTATCTGAAGGAGCGCAGGTGCCGCCTGCCGGCGCTCCGCTCGCTCCTAAACACGGCCCTCACGCCGCTCGCTCGCGCCACGCTCGACTATCTGCTCGACCACTTCGCTAGGTAAGCTCGTGTGTATCTGAAGGAGCGCAGGTGCCGCCTGCCGGCGCTCCGCTCGCTCCTAAACACGGCCCTCACGCCGCTCGCTCGCGCCACGCTCGACTATCTGCTCGACCACTTCGCTAGGTAAGCTCGTGTGTATCTGAAGGAGCGCAGGTGCCGCCTGCCGGCGCTCCGCTCGCTCCTAAACACGGCCCTCACGCCGCTCGCTCGCGCCACGCTCGACTATCTGCTCGACCACTTCGCTAGGTAAGCTCGTGTGTATCTGAAGGAGCGCAGGTGCCGCCTGCCTGCGCTCCGCTCGCTCCTAAACACGGCCCTCACGCCGCTCGCTCGCGCCACGCTCGACTATCTGCTCGACCACTTCGCTAGGTAAGCTCGTGTGTATCTGAAGGAGCGCAGGTGCCGCCTGCCGGCGCTCCGCTCGCTCCTAAACACGGCCCTCACGCCGCTCGCTCGCGCCACGCTCGACTATCTGCTCGACCACTTCGCTAGGTAAGCTCGTGTAAATTGAAGGAGCGCAGCTGTCGCCCGAACTGAATCGGTGGACAGACAGACACACGCACAAGTAATCCTATAAAGGTTACGGTTTTCCATACGGAGAATCGGAACCCTAAAAAAACACCTCAATTATGCGAACTGAGCTTACAAGCCAGGTGGTGCCGTGACGCTGGATACAGGTTAAAAACATCACGTGAATAATGGACTACTATTTTATTTGAAGGTCAGCTATCGCAAGGGGTTGTCCCTTGCTATAGTTTACCTTCAAATAGTGCATTTTATCTTGTGTCCTTATTAAACCTTCCAATCACTCACCCAGGGTGGCAGACAACTCCAAGCTGAACTCCATGGACAGCAAGAACCTGGCCATCTGCTGGTGGCCCACGCTGCTGCCGGTGCAGTTCTCGGACATGGGCCGCTTCGAGATGACGCGGCCGTACCTCGAGGACATCGTGCAGACGATGATCGACCAGCACCCTTTTCTGTTCCGGGGGCAGGAAGCTTTTGTTATGGTGTGAGGACAGTGTGTGAGTATCTGATGTTTTTAACCTAGCATAAATTCTGTATTTCCCTGAATATCGCATTTCATGTTTAACCTAAGGTGCAGTAACACCTGCCAGGGTTGTGGAATTTTCAATAGAGTCACCGCGGCCCTGGAACGAAAAGGGCTTTAGAAGGAACACGATGGGTTTTAGTCAGTAAGAGCCTGAGACGCCCTTCCGCTCCACCCAGAGCGGAAGAAGTCATTTGATGATTTCCCATCCTTAAAATAAAAAAGTGCAGTAACAGTAAAAACACGAAAAGTTTAGACCTTAAACTTTTCGTGTTTACGTTAGTAATTTTATAACTTCAAGTTTGAGAGGGCAGAATAGGCGGTGAGCCTATGGCCACTACAATTATCACCCAATGTATTAAGTTAAAGAATAAGCATACTCAGCGTATAACGTACCACAGAGAGCTCGTGGCTAAATAATAACAGCCGCACGGGTCAATCGCGGTTAACAAACGCTTGTCGAGGTCGGTCTTTAGATAAGTGACCGTCTTAACATACCGAGACTCCTCCGTGCCTTGGAAAGTAAGTTAAGCCGTTGGCTATTATTTTGTAAATCTTTGGCAGTTGTTACGGAACGCCAGAAGCTAAAAATGCTGACACCAGTCTTGCCAAAAAGTACCGTGCCACTCAGTTACTGGGTTGTGGAGGGCAGATAGGCAGTCGCTCCACCTAAAATACTAGTAATCACCTGCATCCGTGCCTTGGAAAGCAAGTTAAGCCGTTGGCTATTATTTTGTAAATCTTTGGCAGTTGTTACGGAACGCCAGAAGCTAAAAATGCTGACACCAGTCTTGCCAAAAAGTACCGTGCCACTCAGTTACTGAGTTGTGGAGGGCAGATAGGCAGTCGCTCCACCTAAAATACTAGTAGTATTCACCAGCATCCGTTAAGACTGAAGCCGATCCCAATAGCAAGCAAGTTACCTTTCTGCAACAAATAAATTGGTTTCGCTTATGAAATATCAGTAGACGTCCACTGCTGGACATAGGCCTTCCCCAAAGGGGGGGGGGGTTGCCATAATCGCCACGCTTGACAGGCGGGTTAGCGATCGCAGTGTAGCTGTTGCAATGCACAGAGAATGCTGCTGCCCATTCTCTGGTGAGTCCCTTAGTCGCCTCCTACGATACCCACGGGAAGTGATGCGATTGTGCTATTATTTTACGTCCGACACCATACAGAACTATGCATATGAAACTATAGTAAAATAACTTATGTATTAATTATTATTTGTTAATTATTTTCAGGAACCCACAATGCGTGTAGCATTCGTGATGGACGACGTTTGACGTCGCCGCGCGTCACCGACGCTAGCGGCACCGCGGGCTCCGCTTACCATAAGATAGTTAGCGCGTAAGTTTGGCTCCTCTGTGTACTGTGCGGCGTGGACGTCACGTGACGGACTAGTGACGTCACGACACGACCACTTATATGGCGTCATTGCGATCTTATTCCTGTCAAATGCACTCTTCTACGATCGCAATGACGTCAACGTTTATTGGCAAGCTATTGTTGTTCTAAAGTAGGTTTTTACTATATAAAAAAATGTCTGTCGGTATCCAGTAAAGTTAGTACGATAACCTTATTTTTTCATGCGGTTTTTCATATCAATAACGCTTAGTGATCGCGTAATGTCGTTGCTTGCATTTTTTCAAACATTATATTTTGTATTCGAAATGTTTAATTTCTAATAAGATGGACTAGTGAATCAGTATTTTAAATAGATGTTATTCAAAATTATACCGCATTTGTAATAGATGTAAGTGGAAATGCACAAAAAGTATTTAAACAAAGTGTTTTCTAAATTTAAGAAATACTGGTATGGATATTTAAACGTTTATATTTGTAATCAATTAATGGCAACACCATATAATGAGCACATTCCGTTCAGAAATAATAAGTGTTAATAATTATTGGATATTAATGATTATGATTAATAATAGTAACTACTTAACCATGGGTTTAATCGATCGAATAAGAATTTGGTATAAAGAAAAGCTTGAGGCTTGTTTTTAAATATTTTTTATATGGCAACTGTTTTTGGTGACGTCATGTGTCTCTTGGTGTGTTTTGGCTAATACGAGCCAAATTTGGAGTAAAACTTGTTGTATTAAATAATATAAAAAACCTATACCGGTGTTAAAAATATCCCAATGTTTTTTTTTTACAAAATATTTTTTTTATTTCGCCTCTAGAAAAAATCCAAGAGACACATTTAGGTTTTAATAAAGTCTAACCAAAATTATTTTTTTGTATTATTAAAATGAATATAATGTTAAATTAAAAATAACGCTTATTTTTTGTTTTCAAAGACAATTAATTACAAAATAATCTTGCCATAATCATTAAAATGTATTAATCATTATAAAAATCATTTATTGGAAAACGGTAGTAATCACAAAGTTGATACATTTTACGACGACATGTAGTGATGGCTCTTATGACAATTGTTTTAAGGTTCGAATTCAAATGTAGAGTTTTTTAAAACCATTACTTGTACTGTGGTTAATCTGATGTCAGCCGGCTGGCTTTTTATTTCTTAGGACTTTTCGCATTGGGCCAGCTTGGTGAATAATGGCCCACTTCCTCTCACAGAGACGATTCCTGAGTTCTATCAGTAAGAGCATAATAGGCCGATGACTATTTAGTGCAACGTAATAGCTAAGATTAACGTGAATGCAGATTCAAAAAGAAATACATACATATAAAACGATTTGCTTCAGCCAATAGCTTCTCCCCAAAAAAGTGAAAGTCAGAAATTCCCAAGGGAATATATTCCCGGAACAAAAAATATAATACTAAGCCCTTCTGCCAGTTCCAATCTATATCTGTACCAAAATTTATCAAAATCGGTTTAGCGGTTTAGGTGTGAAAACGTAACAAACCAATAGTTACTTTTAAATTTATAAAATGAGTTTAAAGAATTGATCCCTCCTTCCTGAGTCTGTGTCTTCGTAAAATGCAACAATTATGACAAATAAAATTAATCTTACAATCAAACGGCAGCTTTGTTTTCTTAATTTTCGAGACTGATACCAACCAGCTAGTTCCTTTGACAATGAATCCAAAATGAGCACTTAATTTTTAAAATATTACTTAAAATTTATACTTGAGTAGCGGTTGGTATGATGATTGCTTTAAACACCAATGTCTTGTAAATCCTTTATAATTTCCGGGGTATTTATTTTTTAAATTGAATACAAACTTTAGATAAAACGTGGGATTCGTAATTTTAATTCGTTTGTCCTATTATAATAGTGGTTTAATGTGTTAAAAGTCGTTTTTGGCCATTGTTCTGGTCTAACCTAGAATATTATGTATGACGCGGTGAAAAAATTCGCTAGTCATAATTTCTGGCTGGCCGAAGGTCGCTCACCGTATTGATCACACGGCTAGGCTTGTAGTTACGTTGTCTATATAATAACTATATATGTATAAAGAAGTACCTCTGATAGTCTACCGTTAATCATGGCTTTTGATACTGGGATCGGGCAATGTGTGGTTGGGTATTTTTATAAAGAAATTCTCAGTGTCAGCCCAGAAACTACAAAAGAATATGGTATCCCTTCTTTCTTTACATGGGATTCAAACGTAACTGCAAACAATGTGGATGTTTTATAAATGACTAGCTTTTGCCCGCGACTTCGTACGCGCAGATCACGTTGTTTCCCGTTCCCGTATAGCCTTTCTCATGAATGTGGCTATAAATAATAATAATAAATCTTTATTTCTTCAGAAAACATACAGTTCAGTTTGTTAGTAAAACATGAAACTTATAACTAATAAACAAAAATAATTTTCCAAATCCGACTGGTAGTTCCAGAGATGAGCGCGTTTAAACAAACAAATTCTTCAGCATTATTATTAGTATATAGATTTTTCAGGGATTGGTGTTTAAACAAAATAATCTACCACAATGTATAGAGGATGGCCTATTTTGTATATTAAGTGTTAGACTGACGTAGCGATATGTGTATCTCATTATTGTTTAACACTTTAAAAACTATGTACACTTTCTTTGTATCTTCCATCTTTCCATTCTAATCTTATGAAAGTCTTTTAAATACTTTTTTTAAATTTTATTTATAAGGCGTTGTTGACTGATGATGAATGATGATGATGATGATGAAGTAGTGATATATTCACACTTATTGGGGTTCCGTATCACGACACAGTAAACTATTGGAGGAGGGTTCTATGTGCATTTTAAAGTTCTCTGAAAGTATGCACACGTGGTTTATGTCATAATAGCATAAACGCGCGTCTTATTCATTGAAGCTAGGTATCCATGATATCCGGGTAATAACTGCGCTTCGTGTTTAGTGCTTTATCAAGTCATGGGGATTTAAAAAAATACATTTTTGATATGGGCTTGCCTTCTATTAAATGAAACTTTAAAACATAACTGGATAAATGTGGGTTTACTTGAGGTAGGACTCTGCCGATCCCTTTTTGCTAGCGTGATGTTATCCTATGTAACTAATGGCCGGTTTCAATAACGTATTACCTTTAACCAACTGTCAAATTAGCTACCAACAGTAGCTGAAATGTCATGTTTGAAAGGCAAATATGACGTTTCAGCTACTGGTAGCTATGTTAACAGTAAGTTAAAGGTATATACGTTATTGAGACCGGCCGTAAGAATATATGCAGAGCACAGTTGGCACTCTATCATGGCTACCAACCGTTACAAAAACGTTGCGTGTATACCTCCAAACAGTCTTAACGTACTCTCGCGATACAATTTCTTTGGGCATAAAGCATTCTTATGTTGATACGGAACCCGACGAGTAAAACTCGCCCTTCGAATGTAAATTAAACTTATTTTTGTTCATATTGTAATCTATGAGTATTAGTGGTTGCAAAGTTCTTATGCCATTAGACATTAAGAATGATATGCACTTTAAATTAAACTTTTTAATTTCAAAAACATATATTTCTCTATACTATTTCAAAAACTTAATTTTTAAAAGTGTATTTGCTATTGTAACGTGTATCGCTTCATTGTTTCAGTGTTTTAAGTACATTGTTGTATTCGTAATGTATTTTTTTATTAATAGGGTGAATGTAATAGTTATCGTCCAAGTGCAGTTTATTGGCATTTGAAGTTGAAGTAAAGAAATTAAGTCAGTCTGTTTCATATTTATTTTTGTGATACTTTTATCACGAATTGAGATTACGTAAGCCATTTCTGTAATTTTAAATGCCAATGAACAGCACCGAGTCTTCTACCTTATTTTACGTCTTTATAACAAAACGTCTTCAACTATTATGAACTCTGTTAACGTATGTCGTAAGGTAGATTTTACTCAATTCCATTACGTTGATTTGCAAAAGCAATTTCGGATTTGTATTAAGCATCGCGAGTAAAGTATATGTAACTATTTAATAAGTATATTTAATATGTTAGGTGTCTTCATTAAGAATAGTTAAGAATATACGTAAGTTTTTAACGATATTATGTCATTATATGTGTATGTCACTGGCACAGTGGCGAGGTTCGTGTGGCCGCCAGTGTGCGAGCGAGACAGTGGCATGTCCATTAGGGGAATGATGTGAGGGAATTTTTTATATTTTACTATGAATCGAAAAAGACATAGAGCCTACCTGTGTTTAAATATTATTTTTCTAGAATTTTTCGCTTTTCTTGTAGATCTCAGTGGCGGTGTTACACCCTATATTTTAATGTGTTCTATTTTTTTAACGTGAATTTCCCCTAATGTTTTTTCGAAAATGCAATTTCTATATAAATATTCGATGTAAATATTGTACATTCATTCATTTTTATTATTTTTTGCTTAATTTATTTATTGAAATATTTTTTATCAAAGAGTTTTAAAGCCATATATTTGTTACTCCATGCAATATTACGAGTGTTTTTTTTTAAGTTGTAACATTGAATTTTTTAATTTTATTTTGAGCACATGTTTTTCTAATGAATTTCGTTAACGTGCCATTTATTTTAAAAACGTGCGGTGATTTCGGAGATTCCTAAAGATTTTTTGTAATGTCATATTTGGTAGTAAACGCTTTTACGTTCGAAATTCTTTCCTGTAGGTTCTTAAATGTTCTACAGTAGGTATCAATGTACGCTTAGCCCTGTGACCCGTCGTCGCCTGCGTATTTGGTCTGCGTGGCTAGATATTGAGTGTTGTGGGGAGCTTGAGTACATGAGTAGGGTAATTATCTAAGGAGTGAGATTATGGAGATTGTGTCGAGCGAAGTTTTGATATTTTTGCTCTTGCCATTGTAGGATTAGAGTGAAGATTCTAATTAAACGTAAGGTGCGGCCTGGAGCGTGGGATTACGAAATAACAGAAACGAAATAACACAAATATTATAAAGCATTTAAATGAAGGTCTTGACTTGAAAATTAGAGCAGTTTTTGACGTATTAGACATAAAAAATTGTCTAAGACAGTATTTATTTAACTGAAAACTGCATTGAAATCATTGCATTTATCAGAAAAAGTTTTGACAGCTTATTTAAAAGAAAAAACCTGGAAACCACACCCGGACAAAATTAGATGGATGGGTTTGAAAGATAAATTGAAACATGAAAGGAAAACATACCGATGAATATTTGGGGAACTAAAAACTATGAACATACGTCTGTCAAAATAAAAAAAAAGATATTTCTTGCATAAACAGATTTGAATGTATTACACAAATACGAAAATATTTTTTAAATGTGTAAGTATTTATTTCTTAGTAACACTATTTCCAACAATTCCCTGCTTCAAGGACCCCCTTACAAATATTATAATAGTAGTGTGATCAATGTTGTGATATTATCAGTCTTGACTGCAGGCGACAACGGGCCGCATGCGCATCCATTTTGCTCTGCGTCTCAATTGCTGTAAAACACGACTCAAAAGGAATGTGTCATATTTTATAATAAATAATCATCTATGTAATGAATTTTGTGTTTTATTTTTTCGTTTCTATCTGGTCCTTAGCCTCCCCGAGAAGCGTTTAATATAATTTATTTCTCGTTTCGCGATTCCACACTGGTCAGCTAAGACTCGGTAACGTAGTCTGGCTGACTTAGTACTATTTAGTACCACTTTTGTTTTGTTAGTACACATCTATAGTAGGCGCCAGATAATCGTGGAGTAACGGTCATTGACCCACCTACAATTATTGACATTTTTAATTTGAAAAATGGAATTAATGACACAGAGCTGTCCCGAATCATCATCTCTCGTGATCCTTAACATTGTCTAATAATGAAAAACGATTCATATTTAATTGTTCAGGTACCTATGAACAGTTATTAGGGAAAGGTCAATATACTTTATTCCACATTTATCTGGCGCCTACTATAGCTTTTTTCTACGTCGATTTTACTAAAATTACTAAAGAAAAAACTTGCCTAGTTGATAATGGGGTTAACATGAACTGGACTTTGAGTACCTATTTTATTACAAATTATTGATTTGAATAATCAAAAGAAGAAAGAGTTGTGCGAAAACAAAGCTATTTAATTTAACAGTTTTAGTAGGTACGTAACTCTAAAAACATAATAAGATTCTTCAAAATAATAATTTTGTTCAAATGTATTCAAAGCGCAATAAGTAATTTGCAATTTCTTAAATCCCGGGATACAATCGTCATGTTTATTAGATTCCGGGATTTTAGAGGAGGTATTATCAACTCTTACTTACTTCCACGAACAATACATCCTGCCTGACAACGTCATAATATCTGACAACGTCACATAACATCTGACAACGTCACAAAACATCTGACAACGTCGCATAATCTTACAAAGTCACAAAACATCTGACAAAGTTGCACACTATCTGACAACGTCACATACTATCTGACTACGTGACAAATTACCTGACACACATCTGACGTCACATTATCTGTCAACGTCATTAATTATCTGACCACGACACATTATATGACAAAGTCATAGTATTTTCATAGCTTCTGAAAATATCTGGTAAAACATCATTAAATAACTAAACGATTAAAGAGGAAAATTCTACAATTTGAGGATGAAACTCTGATTTTGACTCTGAGTTCTGCAGCTAACCAATGACAAATCAACGGATTTACTTCCTTTGGAAAGCGACAAAAATCTAAAAAGGCCGATTATACAAATACCGCCCATCAGAGCTAGAAACGTAAAATGAGCATGACCAAAAAGCGTTAAGGTTTGCTCAACACTTAGAAGAAACTTTCCAACCTAATCAAAGCAAGATAGAAATACTTGACAGTGGAAATTTATCACAAAACCAAAGAATTAAGCTTGTGAAACCAAAAGAAGTAATGAGAGAAATTCAAAATAATATTAGCTCGAAAAAGTCTCCGGGCTATGACCTCATTACTACAGGTGAAATTCTAAAACACCTCCCTCGCAAAGCCATAGTAAAGCTGACCAAGCTTATCAATGCTGCATTTATCTTAAAACATGTACCTACCTGAGTCATGGAAGATTGCTGAAGTCATTATGATTGCCTGGGAAACCACCCCATGAAGCATCATCATATAGACCTCTTTCTCTTGTTGCCCATGTTATCAAAACTATTCGAAAAACTGTTATTGACACGGTTAAAACCAATAATAGAAGATAAAGACCTTATTCCACATCATCAATTTGTCTTCAGGGTAAACACTCAACAATAGATCAGGGTACATAGAATACCTAACATCATTGAAAAAACGCGTGAAAACAAGGAAGTCTGCGCCACCGTGTTTTTAGATGTCGCGCAAGCTTTTGTCAACCAGAATTTGCAGATATCCTAGAGTCGTATATTACTAATAGGATATTTAGAATACAGCAGGGGGACGCATATACCGAGCTAAAAGCTATAAAAACTGGTGTACCCCAAGGAAGTGTGCTAGGCCCAATTTTGTACTTTTTATACCTACACATGTGACATCCCAGAACTAGAAAACAACACCATTGCGACCTTTGCAGATGATCATGCAATTATGGCTACCGGATCAAACCACAGAGAAGCAGTAGAAAAAATTCAACTAGCTGTGAACAAAGTTTATGACTGGACACAAAAATGGAAGATCAAACTGAATGAGTCAAAATCAATTCACATTGACTTCACAAACAAACACTACGACTATCACCCAATCTACATAAATGGCATGCAAGTACCTTATGCTAATACAGCCAAACACCTTGGCATAACTCTCGACGCCAAGTTCCGCTGGAAAGCTCATGTCAAAAAGAAAAGACAGGAACGCGATATATGTAGGTACGTTATAAAAGTATGTATTGGTTACTCGGAAGGAAATCCTATCTATCAATTCATAATAAAATAACCGTGTACAAGTATGTGCTGATGCCAATTTGGTCGTATGGTATCCAACTTAGGGGCTGTACTAAACAAAGCAACGTCAAAACAGGTACCTAATCCGAATAATTCCAAAATAAAGTACTCAGGGATGCTGTCAATGCACCCTGGTACATTAGAAATGACGACCTTCACCGTGACCTTAAAATGGAATTCGTCACCACCATTACCTATCCAAAAATTAGCTGAAGTCCACGAACACAGACTTCATCGACACGTGAATGTTGAAGCAATCCAGCTTCTAGACAACACAGACTTAATGCGTAGGCTAAAAAGAACTAAACCTTTTGAATTAGTGTAGTGTACAAAGTGAATGAATAGTAGTAACAATGTTGTGCTAAACATATAACACATGAACATAGTGTTTCTATAAATTATATCAGACTCTAAGAAAGTGTTAATTACGGACTTGTGTAAAAGTGCAAATGGACACTATTCTTAGTTTTAACATAATCTATCACGTAACATTAAGTTAGAGTTAAATTTCTTATTAGTCTTTTAGGCTAGATCATAATTAATTATTAAGAATTTTGTTCTTACTAATAAAGTATAAAAAAAGATGTTTTGTGACGCTGTCAGATAGTATCTGTACTAATATAATAAAATTGAAGAGTTTGTTTGTTTGAACGCATTAATCTCTGAAACTACCAGTCGGATTTGGAAAATTCTTTTTTCTAATATAATAAAGCTGAAGAGTTTGTTTGTTTGTTGCTGAAACTTTTCAGCTTCCACTCGGATCTCAACTACCAGTCGGATTTGGAAAAATCTTTTTGTAAATGATAGCCACATTCATGGGAAAGGCTATAGCCGATATGGGAACGGGAAATTCCTACGAGAACGGGAAATTACGGGATATGCGCGTACGAAGTCGCGATTTTACAATTGTATTTAATTTAGATATTCCGTAAATATTCTGTACAGACGCCAGCTACCCGATACTGTAAAAATTTCTCAATCAACCTTGAACCTAATACTGTAAAAATAAAGTTGAAGATCTATTAAAGCAATTTGACAGATTGTTAGCGTCTGTAAATTAATGCTAAACATTGCCTGTTGTCATAATTTCTAATTTAAATTATCATTAAAGTCAAGTCAATGTTTAATATCAAGTAATCGGTTAAATAATCAAAATATGTCAAGGCATAGCTCAATAGAAGCAACTTGTTTAGCCAAGTAGGTACATAGTGGATATCGCTCCCCCATACGCACTGTAAACTTCTGTTCACAAGTCCCTCAGTTGGCTCGTTACCACACCAGTACCTATGCAGATAGACGTCCGTTCTCGCTTGCCGCTCTCACGTGACTGACTACCTTACTACCCGTGCAACTTCCACCTCCTATTTCACCCCCTTAAGGGATGAATTTTCAAAACATCTTTCTTTTCAGATGCCTACATCATATGAGGAATATGTCCTCCAAATTTTACGTTCCTATGACCAGCGGTTCAGGCTGTGCGTTGATCCGTCAGTCAGCATTTTATATTTAGAGATAATAAGAAATTATGACAACAGAGGCAATGTTTAGCATTAATGTACAGACGCTAACAATCTGTCAAATTGCTTTAATATATCTTCAACTTTATTTTTACAGTATTAGGTTCAAGGTTGATTGAGAAATTTTTACAGTATCGGGTAGCTGGCGTCTGTACAGAATACCTACTTACTAAAAATATATTTTTAATACTATGAACGATTACAAATAAACTAACTTATGTACCCACTTGTCTGCCATTCAATATCAAACTAGACTTTTGTCTGTGTAATGGATACCTATTTCAAGCTGCTAACGACATTAGTTTTGTCTTTTCTTTAGATACCCTACGCAAGTATCTCAAGTTTGAGATAAAAATTACAACAAAGTACTTACTACATTGTTTGCATACGTTATGCATGAAAGCGAACCATAGACCGTACGTACGTACCTACCTATCTTCTGTGCGTATGATTAGCGATAGGTACGGTATTTTTCCTTTACATTACGAAGGTAGGTAAATCTTTATAACGTTACCTCGGATTAGTCGAAAAACAAATTTAATTTGAGAAGTACTTAACTATTTTTTTTACCATTTAGCTCCTTTTTGGTAATGCAGAAAACATTGGAAAATTGATAAACGATCTTGATAACACCGTAATGATGAATTATTTTTCACTTACTTCCTTTCAAACAATATTTCGATCAATAAATTATCGAGATTGTTTACACTATTGTCAAAAAATTTTACTGACCTTTTAACTCGTCGCCAGTTGTAAACTCCTGTTCACAAGTGCCTGAGTTGGCTCGTTACCACACCAGTATGCAGATAGACGTCCGTACTCGCTTGCGGCTCTCACGTGACTGACTACCTCACTACCCGTAGTGCCCGTACGCTCGAGACAATATTAGATCTATTGGTAGGTATATTGATCACAAACAATACACGCACAAAATATTTTGAGATACTATGTGAGAACAACACCAATCTCAGTCTTAAAGTAAATAGAATATTTTAAACCAGCGTACTCCATGGTGGACCATCTCACCTGATGGAAAAATAATAGTATTTTTTTTTGTTTTATTGAAAATAAAAATTACAATGATGTAGGCAATGTATTAATAGCCTAGGTACCAGTCATCACTCCACTCTCCACATCAATCTAGGAAATTGATCAGACAAAATAAACGTTGGGCCCGCGAAACCTGCGTAAATATGTAAAAAGCATTTATTATGATATTAATATTGACTTGATAGAAATTTCACACTTTATCCACTATGCAGCTTTCGACTTGCCCTTTCATTTGATATCCATCTCCCATATTTAAACAAATATGAAATCTGGCATTTCCGGCGGCCATCTTAGATTTTAAATTTGTCAAAGCATATTACAGTATTCTATTACTCAAGCCCTTTCATTTGAAACCGATATTTAAGGGGTTGTAATAACATATTATGTAATCCGCCATTTTGTAGCGGCGGCCATCTTGGATATACAACGATACTGAATGTATTAAATTATATTGTTATCAGAACTAAAGGTGCGTACCAGATTTCAGATCAATCCGTCAACTTTCAATTACTATATTAGACCCAAACAAATAAATAAACAAACAAGGCAAGCTAAATAAAACAATTTAAAAACCTTGAACCCCCGCAGGTTTTGAGTTGTCGGATCACCCAGGAACAACAGATACCGGCTACCTTATAAGGCTGTACAAATCGGATGCAGGTTGGTCGACGATATCCTTGCGGATCAATAAAACGACTCAAGAATATTTTGTGTAAAAGTTTATTATTCATTCAACAGGCATGCCTTTACGTCATACAACACCAAGTGAATCACAGTTTACTTTACATTATGTACATACACGTGCAAGTGACGTCATCGACCGATGGACATCTTATTCTAATTTATGCTACAATAGGGTAGATGACTATAAAATCTAATTAGTTCGTCATATAGATTTCCAAAAAATATTGGACACGTATTTTTTATTTTTTCACGTAAACAAAAAATGAAGATGTTATTATAGTGTGTTGAAAACTGATGTGACGTCACATTTGAGTACACTTTTTACCTAAACGTGACGTCACAAGCCCCCACTCCTGATCTTTGATGAGTTTTATCTTCGTCTATTTTTAGTGTTAGATAAATGATAAAGCAAAAAATACATGTCCAATATTTTCGATAATCTTACTGACGGACTAAACAGAATCATATTCTTTACTCAGGAATCATCCCTATTCGACGGAAATTTCAGTTTAAGGAGAACACAGTAGGTATTGCCTTACACTAGGTATTATTTTAGAAATCGATTATAGGTGAAATGCTAACCATGCTGCCCTGGTTTTCCATAAATGTGGGGTTTCAGGTTCACTTCCAGTTTTACCGGATGCAGCTGAATACCAGTATTTTATATGAATCGACTACTAGTCTCAATTATACTACTGAGGGCCCAGCACGAATGTTTTTGACGTATCAATTTGGCAATCTTTTAGGGGGTGAAAATACTTAAACTGAATACGAAATTGTCATATCTATTGGACCAACATCACCATATTTAAAAAAAACGAGCGAGTCTTACAGTAGTCGCATAGGATGTGTAACATCAAACGTCTCTCCTTGGTTAAAGTAACATTAACACTAAAAGTACCAACTGACAGCCAAGTCGACACTGCGCGCGCTCATTGGTCAAATCGAATAGGGCGCGCTCATTGGTCAAATCAAATAGCGCGCGCTTCCTCGGCTTCCTGTTACACATTTCCGTCCCATTTCACGAAATCACTCCCGCAGATTGCAGGATAGCGAGAGCAAAGATTTTACACATAAAAAAACAGTAGTTCCATAGATTTTGTCGAGTTATCTTCTCAAATAACAATCCTTCTTCAAAACTAGGCCACGGATTTTGAGACGATCTTCATTAATAGATAGAGCAAACATAAGGAAGGTTTGTGTTTATAATTTGTGCCTGAGCGAAGCCGAAGCTGGTCGCTAGAGAGAATATAAAATAAAATAGGAACTGAACAGAAAATTTACATTTTGAAGTTGATCCCATCGTCAAACTTGATAATACTCTTGAATATCCTCGACCCCTGAAAGATTGCCAACGCCAGCTTATAGTAGTTTAAGTTAAATCCTTTTACCAACAAAATAGGGTTCGTAAAGCTGTCCTGTGTTATTAATTTTAATAGTTCTAAAATCTTCATTTTGAATTCCTCGTTCAGACGCAGCCAGCTCCCCAGCAACCGCACCAGGGTATGGAGCCGTCGTTGACAGGAACCGACAGCTTCCTCACAGACTTGTGGGTGCAGGCAGAGCCCAGGGAATTGACGGAGGAACACATGCTGTTGGTCCTCTCGTGCTCCGAGTGGGATGTTGTCATCTCCTGCAGACAACAATGGTGCTTGTAGTAACGGAATGTAGGGTTGGGAGTGTTTTGCACTTGCTGATGAACTTCTTCTTAGTTTGTTTCGTGATACAATTTTAAGTTCTTTATGAGAAGTGATAACAATCAATTAAAACAGTAGTCAATTCCGGGTGCTTTTGAATTTACAAGAAATCCGTATCAAAGCTTCGTCAGTTAGTTTATAATTTATTATGTTTGAGTGGCCCTTAAATGATGCTATTTCACTTGAAAACTATTCAAAAGGACATTAATAGGTTATCGTGAAGAAAATAAATTGAGCTTTATTAAAACAAAATCAGCAAGTGACAAGCAGTCCCACAGCAGTGAAATTATTTTCAGTATTGATTGATTGTAATAGTAGTTCTTTTATTAATCTTGTATAAACCAGAATATGAAGAGAGAGCATGACATTTTCTTTATCAATAACTTGAGTGTCATCTTCATAAAGCCCACCAGGTTTGTCTATAAGATGCAGCAGGTCACAAGAGAAAAACCCTCTTTGAAAATTTTCTGATTGACTTAAAATACTCGTTCTAAAACTACATTTTACCTGGTAACTATCCCGCTTGTACCGCGGGCCTGAACTGGAGGACGACAACGTATTTCTTGGCTTGTGCCTGGTGCAATGTTTGTGCTTCGCTAGATCTGGCACCTCCCCCTCGATCAGCCTCTCATTGTCACTCTCCACTGTCCCTCCGTTCTTTGCAGCTCCATTCTTCGTCTCTTTCTTCTTATCCCTTCTTTTTCTCTCCCTCTTTTTGAAGGTCAAAGAGAATCTTTTGCGCTTTTTCATCTTTGGTGAGTCCGGTCTTTGAGGAGCTGTCGACTTTTCTCGGTCTGATCGACTCGTGTCATCGTCAGGGGGCGGCACTTGAGATTCTGAATCGGTTTTTAGAGTTAACTCCGTTCGTGTTGAGGAATCTGGCTCGCCTGATTTGTATGCTACTTCTTTTTCTAAGTTAGCGAGCTCCATTCTTCGTAATCTCTTTGGTAGTTTGTTCACTGTCGCGTATATTGGTTCTTCGTTTTCTCCAACGGGTGCTGATCGTGATCGGGAGAAGAAGTCGAATTTCTTTGGCTTCACTGGTATTCTTCTTTCAACGAAGACTACCGTACTGGCGACCTCTGTCGTCGTAGTTTGCACATCGTCCCCAGACTTTGGACTGGGGCTGCTGGGAATGGGTGTAGCTCTCGGATAGTCATACGTTAGTTCGATGTTTTTCTCAGTGACATACTTCTTCGGAGGCTCCTGTTCCTCAACGATTGGTACGCCTGGAATCTGTACACTTGTAACCGGAATCCCTGATACCGGTTCCTTTTTCTGACAGCAGCATTTCTGTGTTATCCGCCTGGTATTGCACATGAACACAGAATTCTGTTGTATGAACGTGGTCTGAATAGTGGGCGAGGCCTGGACTTCTCCGAGGAGGTCTTCGACGTTCCCGCCGGTGTGGAAACGGGGAGGTTGGTAGGGGGCGATGACGAAACCTGGTGGCGGGGGGGCTGCGACGTGGTAGGGGGGAGAGGTAACGGATTGGAAGAACCTGGGTACCTCGGGCGGCGCGTCGTGCACCAGCACGTCGACCACTCGCTCGTGCCCATTGTCCGCTATATTTGGCTGCTTATTGTTCGTGCCTTGCGTCATTTGTGCCGGTCTCAGAACGTTTGGCATCTTCCGCGGAGCCTCCTGTTGGCATTCATCACATGTGCATGGTGACTCGGCGCCGCTCTGGAATTTAAAAAAGCAAAAATAAGAATTTTCGCCTTCATTTTTGTCAAAACTTGCTGTTAACACTTGTTTTTTTTGTAAGAAACACGATAGTTTGGACGAAAACAAATGAAAACGTTAAATTAACAGTAGAGTTAAGAAAAACAGTTTAACATATAGCGGGCTTTCGCCAAAATAAACACAGAAGGCGGCGAGGTTGTCAGAGACCTCGATAACACTCTGAGCTACAAAGATTTCTTTTATAGTTTAATTACCATTAAATGGGATATAGACATAGTGGTACAAACATATCGGGAAGTTTATCATTATTTGTCGTAGATGTGAATAAATACGGTCTTAGGATCAGGGGCCCTACTATGAAGTCTTTAAACGACCATGATTCCGCTCTAAGAGAGAGACGGAGCTATATATAGCGAATAGCACTATCCCTTTTACATCATCGGAATTGGATGGCATTAGCACGTCATAGTAGGGCCACTGAGCCTTGGAAATCAGCTGATATCTACTATTATACATTTTGTTGAATAGATAATATATTTATCACGGTATAAGCTGTTATACCGAGATAAATATATAAAGAGCAGCCTCAATACTCGTTTAGACGTAGGGACGATTTCATCAGCCTACAGCGAGAAAGACCTGGATGAGACCTACACAAATACACATAACTAAATATAAAATATATAGGTATATTAATAATTAGCCCATTACTTTCGTTCGTTCCAACATAGATTCTTTAGTAATCGTTATCGTTGGTCAAATGTCACTTGGCTTCTGGTCGTGGTATTGTTCCAACTAAATAGTTCTGCTGGGTTTGCTAGAAAGACTTGGCACAAGTTTAACAGGATCAACGATTTTCTACTTCTACAATACAGCTTGCAGAATAAAATATGTTCCGTTCTAAATCACTGTACCTTGTACCACGCCCACCAAAAAGGATGTAGTCTCTATTCTTATCCCTGCACGTAAACAAATTCGAGTCCAAAGTAACAATAATGCCGTTATATTTATAATTCAGCCCTGAGACTAGTCATCAAGGTTTGTGGCCGGTCCATGTGTCGTTCAGAAATATTCAGTCATGACCCGATTCGCGTCATCTACCCAATCTGTCGCATAGTCATAAATGTCTGACTTTACGCCTTAACGTTTCGGATTATAGCATTTAATTAATTTGCTGTAGGTAATATTGAGAGCATCGTAGAAGACAAACTAGTTAATATTACATGAACATAGATTCGGAAGCATAATGCCAATACTTTTTAGCGGTCAATGACCTGAAAGATGATAAAACAAGAAGAAAAGAACGAAGAATAATCGAAAACTTGAAGGAGAAAACCTATTTTATTATCATGCACCATACCCTCGCGACTAAATATGCCATGTCACAGAGCGCATCGACTTTTTGAAGCAGAAAGTTTGTGCATGGGAGAACCGTATTCTTTTGCATATTCCAGAGCGATATGAGAGGTGGGTATACTTAAACTCAAAGCGTTCCTGTGAAATAAACCATTTACAGGCACTTTTATATTGTCAAGGCCGGTAAGTAGAAATCATGAAGTTAGTTGCACGTTCTTTCTCGCAGTTTAACCTATGATGTTGTCGACTGCTAAACCGGGCTTGCTTGTGGTGG
The DNA here is from genome assembly GCA_905163435.1 of Mamestra brassicae. NCBI lineage: Eukaryota > Metazoa > Arthropoda > Insecta > Lepidoptera > Noctuidae > Mamestra > Mamestra brassicae. The sequence continues at coordinate 8,720,753 of LR991013.1, read as the reverse complement.
CCTTAATATAAATATTAAAGCCTCCAGACAGGGCTTATTAAAACTTTCAAACTAAACGACTAAACGCTAATGTCCCCTGTGGGGTACGGGTCTCGGCTTATGGCGTCGCTGGGGGGAGGACAGCTAGGGACGGGCTGGATCGAACTAGAGTTGTACATTCCAAAGCGTAGATCTCTATTGAGAAGAATGTGCAAGAAACTCCACGGACATTCTTTTAAAACAAAATGTAATATATTTTGTTTTAAAAGACATTCTGTTAAAAACAAAGGTAAATTTTGGTAGGTAATAAAGGTAAATTTAAAAAAATGTCCGTTGAGTTTCTCCCAAGCTTCATGTATATGTCACCGGAAAATGGCAAACAAAGTAAGATTGTAAAATATCGCTAAGACACGGATAAATTGGAAACTATTGAATTTGGATGAGATTGATTGTATACAAAACGATTTTTTCATAATATATCGAGAAATTATAATCTAATTAAGATTTATTGCAATCTTACGGAGTCTGCAATTTTCCGGTGACATATAAGCTTGGGAGTGATCTGTACAAAACTGTGTATTGTAGGATAGACGGTGTCCGTAATACTCTAGATATGAGGACGTATCTTGCTTACGGAGATATTAATGGCGCGTATTTTACGGTACAAGCCAAATGAGACAAATAATTGCAGATAACTACGAGTTGCATAACAAAGCCATATTATTTTTATCCATGGAGGAATTATACGATGTATACCGGTATAGGTACGCCATAACATTCATGCAAAACGATTTTCATAAAAGACTATCAATATTTACTACGGCTCCTGAATACATAATGTATTATTGTATCGAGCGTTATTTGAATGATATGGATCTATAAATGTGACTGTCTGGAGTCTGGCCCAGCAGACATTACTCCGTTCAAGGAGGCTATTCTTGTTGTTATGGCAGTAGATATTGATGAGGAAGTATTGGTGTAACTGTGTCTTTATAATATTCAAATACAAACATAGATCGCATAGAAGAAACATTAAATAAAGCCTTATTGTTCTAGTGGTGGTTTAGACTGCTGACAGAGAGGTCCTAGTTTCGTTCTCCAGGTTTGGATAAGTGATGATAGGGCTTTCCATTCGGAAGACGTCCGTGGAAGTTTCGAGTTTGGATTTGTGCTTGGCTAGTTCGCTTGCAACGCGGGTCGCCTAATTGATTTCTCTAATACTCAACGTCCCCTTAAAGGAGATAAGTACTGACCAACAATAAGTAACATAGAAAATGAACTTAATATCTATAGATATTACTTATACTACAAAGTACAAAAGAACAAAAGAATAATCCGAAAGTTATTGATACAGGTAATTTATATTTTCTTGTGAATCACATAATTATATCGTACTTAGGGGACGTAGAATATTAGGGAAATCAATTACAAACGAAGGTCTTAAATGTGTCTGGTGAAAACTAGGTGGTCCATGCACCTCTGCCTATTCGCTCAACCTTATACAAATACCAAGCGTGTTATTTCGCCTTATAATATTCAATAACAATACTGTCCATGGGCTAGAACTCTAGAAGACCAGATGTGCATGGATAGACGAAGGTGAAGCGATAAAGTCAGTCTGTGTAAAATATTGATAAACAGTCGCATCTGTTGCATGAAGCTTCTTAGAACGCGTTAAAAGCAAGTCTGCAGCTGTCATAGATATTATAACAGCGTCCTAATATTGGTTCTAACGCATAGCGTAAAAATTAAAACTATGAACCTAAGAGTGAAGCTTGTGTGGCTCGAAACAATCGAAAAAATGAATGGCTCGATGATGGCCCGCGACACCTCTCGGACCATCACCTCTCCATATTCCACCGAATATGGCACATTTCCTTCGCAGAAAGGCAGGCTAAATCCCAGCAGAGAGAATTTTATAGGCTGATAGCCTATAAAATTGGAGCGAATCCTGCATAATTGACGTCGTAACAACATGGAATAGTCTCCTGGAAAGTGTTGTGACAGCTTCGACACTAAATTGCTTCAAGAACTAATTGGAAAGACTAGATATTCTCAAGCTATTTAATATACGCCTCAGCTAATGAGCTGCTGGTTTCTAGCAGCTAGTGTGTCTTATCTTAGGATGGATGGACAGGGAGAGGGAGGCCAAAGAAAAGATGGATGGATTGTGTTAGAAGTGATATGAAAGAAAAGGGAGTTAGTGATGGCTGACAGGATAGAATGGAAGAAAAAAACGTGTTGCACCGACCTCAAGTAACATGGGATAAGGGCAAGAAGATGAGTGTGTCTTACCAAATTAGTAAATTGCTATGAATGATTGGAAAAAACGTTATTATGGCTGATAAAGATGAATGCTTTAGGGGAGTGGGAAATAATAATCTGCTGCGTCCGGCTAAGATGAATAAGTCTCAGCTTGATGATACCAACGCCAAATGTAAGTCGAAAATGTAGTCGATTCAAGAGGTGTCTGCATAGACTATAGACCAACATCATAATCTTGCTATAAGTACTCTACATGTTTGAATTGGAAACAATTCAATTCAAGAAAACGAAAGTACCCAATGATTCATCTCTGTATTATATGCAATAACTCAATCACTACTGATCTATCAATGAACGTAGGTGTGGTTTAATAAGAGCGATTTATTCTACAAATGTTATAAAAGTAGAATCAGGGCAGTAAAGGAAATTGTTTACCCGAAAAGATAGCCGAAAAAAATTTGGACAGGCTTTTATTTATTAAAAATAACGGCATATAATCAGTTTAAATACGGATTTGTGGATTCTAAATTATAATTCTCAATAGAAAGAATCTGCTAATTAGTATTTAAACATAGCATGTGGTTATTTTATGAATAAGCCTGTAGAACTTTAGTGAAGTTTAAGAAATGAATGATGATTTAGAAATGAAAATTACATGAAAACAAGAATCACTTTCAAAAGACTCGAAAACAAAAGAACACTGCAATGAACAGGTATTAAAAATAAACACAACAGCAATGAACAAAGTCCAATTTTACAAAAAGACGGTCACTCACGAAATTTCACAGAAATAACTCTTAAAACTGAAACCATATTTATAAATAAAAAGACGTAAATAGTAAAGGTACCTTCATCACAAACTGTCACTTGAAAAATCACGGACCGCCGAGCGGCGCAGGCGCTGGTCAAAACGCTACTGCGTTTATTTATAAAACAACATTACGTTTGTACAATATTTTCTTACACATGATTTTCTTGGCCGACCTTGACTCATTTCCTATCTATAAAGCTAAAATATTTTTTTGGAGGAACTGTGGTTTGACTATCTTGTCTTGGTGAGGTATTTTTAGTTGAAATATTTTTTATGGCTCTTAAATTCTGTAGATATACGGCCGGTTTCTGAATTGCATATTTGGAGTATAGCACGTGTCGATTGTTGCGTTGTGTAATATTCTTGGTTTGCCTTTAATGCCAAAAGAAAGGTTATGGCTGCAGTAGATTTTGACAAACACCTACTCAGTTCAAATTTAAGAATTTGAACCAGTAGGTCCATAATATTCATACAAAAGATTAGCAATCTAAATATTTTTTTGGATTTGGAAAACATTTCTGATGCCTCTAAGTCCAATACGGATGTGAAAAGCACCAGACCGGCCGATGTGCCGCTTGGAGATGGCCTATGTCAAACACTCCAGCAAGCAGTGGATATTTTTGCTGAAATTATGATGATCCGAAGGGAGTTCTATAGATCTGTCCTGATAGAACATCCCCAATATAGAGTTCTTAACTCTCTTCAAAAATAAGTGCTAAGATTAAGAGATTGAGAAGCTACGGTCTGAAATCTAGTCTAAATATAACAATCATTAAATAAGAAAAAATACATGTACGTGCCTAAAAAACGAGGGAAAGCGCTCATAGGGCTTAAAACATTCATTGCCATCACTGTCAATGGAAGTGCTCAAAAAGCTTGCAGCGTTGCCAAATTGGGACATTTTTGGGCCAGCTCACTGGTCACACGAAGAGCCGACCAACCATTTGGCGAAATCCCTAAAAAAATACTGGGCATACAAATCGTCACCTCTAGTGTTTCAACAACCCTAAACGTCTCGGAATAGCTTTATAAGTTTTCACCAAAACCCATAAGGAAATACGTGCTCTTCATAATTCAAGCTCAAATATCCGTTGTGCAAAACCATAACTAATTAGTCCCATAAGTGTCAAGCATACTTCCAGCCAGCTTGCTCTGCTTGTCAGCCGGCTATTTTCGGCTCGCGTCGGCTATTCTTGGCTATTCTCGACAAACGGTTATGGCTCGCGGAAACTGATTAATACGTCAAACATCTTGATGGCTTTCTTGAGCTTTTGACGTAAGTAGGTTTGTTAATTATGAAGTTATTTTGTGGTGTTTTGATTCTTGAAGGTTGGTTTTACAAATAGCTTCTTATTTTTGGTTTATGGCTCATGAGATTGGTAGACTTTGTAGATGGAGAGGACTGGCGCAATGGAAATATTTATTTATTATTTAAACTTAATACACAATAGTGGAATACCTATGTCATAGATATGGAAGTTTTTCAATTCTAGTAGGTGGCAGTTATTGCATGGGCGTGCAGTAGGCTACAGTAAGGGTAGGCCAGGCCATATATAATGCCAAAAAAAATCTCACCACATTATTCAGGGTTGAAATCACGATATTGACGATGCGAATTTTTTTGGGCATTAGGTATGTATGGGGTGGCCTACCCTTACTGTAGTTTACTGCACGTGCGTGAGTTATTGCTTAAGATCAGCAGGGCAATCTCAAATTCAAATTCGTTATTGTGAACTAAGTGTACAGAATTTGGAAGATGTTAACAATAGGTAGGTTCTTAGAACTTAGTTGCCTGTTAAGGCATTGCAATTTAAATGGTTATCCAAATAAAATCTTTGCAGTTCAATGTATCTTATCGAGATGATGGAATTTAGTGAGCACAAAAAGTATTCAGGAAAAATCATAGACAGTATTTCAGGAGCGCCGTTGCGTTTTCGTTGCTTTGAAAGAAAGAAACAAAATGTTTATTTGGGACTCGCATAAGACAAACAAACCAGTAAAATTAAATTAATAACTAAACAGTTTAATAAAATAATTATCTGTGCGAGGCCAAAATGGTCCCTATCTCAGCTTATGCTGTGATATCTAAAAAACATGCGACATGAAACAAACACTAAATATTAAGTGAAGCTTACCACAATGTATTAGTGACAACCACATCTAAATAGCCGTTTCTGAGATGAGCGTGCACAAACGCACAGACAAACAGACAAAAATTCTAACAATCATTGTTTTGGGTGCTATTTGCGTTGATGAAGGTCCCAGTAATATTTTTTCTCATATATCTTCCATGTACAGACAGCGATCCGTTATATTTCTATTATATGATAGATGTTATATGTAAAAGAATATAAAATTGATAAAATTATTATTTAATGTGAGTCACAAAGAAAAACAATGAAAATAAGTTTTCGGAGTAAAAATCGTTGCAAATTAGCTCTAGTACAACGCATTTTTAATTAATTTAATTACCAGTCAGCCTGTTTAAACTTTCAGGTTAAGGCATTCTTTAAATTAGGATTAGAACTAACTCTTCAGCCAAGTTTCAAACCTCTATTAGAATTAGACAATAGCGGTGTAAATAATTTCACTTTTCCGTGCTACTTTTAGAATACCAATAATACAATGGGTGGAAGTAGGTCAATGTTACTAAATAAACGTTTTCGACATTTTCAATAAGTTTTAAATTTTGTTATTTTATCTGAGTGAATGAAAAACACTGTACACAATGACATCTACAGGCAAACTAGCTTATGAACCACTAGCTTTTTAGTGTTCCGTATCCGAAGGGTAGCTAACGGATCCTTATTACTAAGCCTCCACTGTCCGTCCGTTCGTCCGTCCATCCGTCCGTCTGTCTGTCAGCGGGCTGTATCTCAAGAACTGTAATAGTAGACAGTTGAAATTTTCACAGAGAGCGTATTTCTGTTGCTGCTATAACAACAAATTTAATTATAAAAATAAAATTAAATTAAAAATTCAAGAGGGCTCTCATAAATGAAACGTGTTTTGTTTTCGGTTTATGATACGGAAACCTTCATGTGAGAGTCCGACTTGCACTTGGCCGGTTTTTTAATTAGTGGACATCAGATCGACTGACCTATGATCCATAGATCATATTTCAGAATTTAAAGGCTGCCGAGTTCATAGCAAGAATAAACAGGCATCTCTTAGGCTCGCTCGCTCCATCTGAACCCAGAACCCATCCATAGCTTATCTTACCTACTTATGTGAGATCGACGAGAAAAAATTATAATGATGATAATGATTTGATTCGTGTTGACATATGGGATATAAACTCAGCAATAATTTACCGACATTCGTGTCAGCCCTGAGCCTCGACCAACACCTTAGGAGGCATTCGTTTGGCAGCTGAATCAAGGGCTTGATTCAGAAAGCAATACTTCTGGACACGGCTGTTATGATTAGGAGGTTCCTTTCTCTTAAGCCCTTACCACCGCAACCGCACCGCTTGAACACTGTTAATTAGTATCCCACTGAGCGAAGGTTTCTCCTTTCTTTCCATTCTTTTTTATTCTGTGCAACCTCTGGCCAAGTTTGACTCGTAAACAACCCCCAAAAAAGCTAAGTTAGCTAAGTTCCTATTCCCAAATATTCAGCCTATAAAAGTACTGAGATCAATAATAGGCCAAGCATTTCAAAACTGCAGAATAGTCCACGACTCTAACATGTGTGTCTTTTGAGAATACCAGTGAACAGAGAGCTTGGATATTTCTTGACCTTATAAAAATGATGACATACGAAAAATCGTTCTATTATCTATTATCAACTTGGTAATTTTTTTTCTACAACGTCGATTTTACTAGCAATTTAATAAAGAAAAGAACTTGCCATGCTAATAATAGACTCATATTTTTAAGGAAACGGTTTTAAGTAACAAGTAACCTTCAACTAGGTGATAGTCATAAATGGTCAAAGTTTCATTAAGTTGTGATTATTACAAGCAAAGTTATGAGGGGGTAAGAACAGCACGAAATGTTATGAGTAATATATACACTACGTACGCCGGAACTTGGCCTGGCGCACTACCGTGCTCCTAGATCAGATCGTGACACCACCTTCGCGGTGGTCGACCTCGATAGAGTCGTCTTCCTTCAGGCGACCAGGGAGGGTTTTAATTTTTGTATTGAAATATTCGAAATTTTAATTTATAAGTAGGTTAAAAAATTAAAAAAGGAGATGATGATGATGCTACATACCTTATCTTGTTCCCCCTCCTCAGGCACGACGCTCAGGTCGTGGAAGGCGACTGCTCGCACTGACTCGTCCACGCTGGCACAGTCCGGGCACGCACTGCATACAGACACGCTGTCCTGCCAAGCGATAATGTGCTTTATTTACTCCACATTTAATGTTCGATTTAAGGTCTGCTGTTGTTGCTGTCACTGAATATTACTGGCTAGGAGGTTGTCAAAACTAATTGTGAGTTGATGAAAACCACTGATTTCACGATTTAAGTATGAATGAGTAGCACGAAAGATCCGCGACTTTATTGCTATAGCAGCTAATGGTCAACTAATACGAGTATTATAATGAAGTCGCGAAAAGCAGGTCACAGCGTTAGCAAATTTTTGCCTGTAGTCTACATAAGTGAATAGCAGATTCGCAGACTATGGCAGAAATACGATATACCTCCACCTTTTTTGTTCGTTTCGTGAAAGAGGCCAGATGGCATAAAATTAGAGAAATATAAACAAGCAACAACGTCAATGTCAAAATCCAATTTTCGGCTAAATATTTTTTTATGACAAATTTTTAGAAAATAATCTTTTAAACAAAACCAACCTCATGAATTTTTTAGATTTACCTGTTGAAGTGGGGGTGATCATATTTAATTATTTAGATACTAAGACGAAAATCAATGTCTACAATAGTTCCGAGCAAATCAGGGAGTATTTTGCATCAGGATGGTGTCACTTAAATAGTGTGGTTCTCTCAAGAAGCACCATAGCAACAGTAAAGACTTTACAAGAACAGTTGTTTGTAAACCTCGGAGAATATGTCCGGGACCTAAACCTGAGCGGGGTGCAAGACCTGACTGTACAGAACCTAAAACCTCACATGAACAGATTTAAAAACCTAAAGTCCCTAGATGTAACCTTCACCAACATCTATCTACCAGATATCGGAGAGGTGTGCCCGCTCAGTGTTAAAAATATCGGCATCAATTTCTTCAAATGCCCCAACAGCTACAAAAATGAAAGCACACACATAAGATGTAGAGAAATATTTAAAGAGAGGCACTTTGAAGCCATACACTTTGTGATATTCGAATTTGTAGTGTCTGCGTCCCCACTGAAATTCCTCAAAGGTGTGCCCCTAATAAAAGACTTAAAATTAACAATATCAGACAATTATAAAGACTTCTTCGATTTAAGCCACCCTGAATCGAGTCATATTGATCCATACGAAATTGAACCCAATTTTAACAAGTTAACTTACGTATTCAGGGACTGTGCTGTTACTCACAAACTGTCCACACAATTGGACGGAGTTTCAAAGTTGGATTTCAATCAAGTGGAGTACATTTTCATCATGTATTTAGAGAAAATTTCAATTTATGTGTCGCCTGTTTTTGCAAGTATATTCACAACATGCTGCAATGATTTAAAAGTCGTAGTTAACCCTTGTTTACCGAAAAGCTTTATGCTTGATGGCAATATTATTTTCAAGGCTTGGAATAAATCTACTACCAACTTTGATGACGATTTTTTTAGTAAATTACATTTGGAGCTGAAAGACTACTTCCCTACCTATGTTTGCATGCACAACCAAATAAAGATGCACATTGTCAAGGCACCAAGTACTTGGTACTGCATCGACAGCTGCGAGAACTTTGAGAAAAAGTTGAACGATTTACCAGACAAGGTAACATTAACAGATTTCTGTCGACATGACGGCATTGTGAGGAGATGTCGACGACCAATTAGCCTATCGAAGGAATGTAAAACGACAAGGCATTTAACGTTTTTGAGGATAAATAACGTACCGCTCAGGAAGGACTTCTTCACTAATTTGTTTACTGCTTGTCCCAAATTAGTCACTTTAGATATTTATGTTGAAAAGTATGGCATGATCCGAGGATTTACAGAGTCATTGTCAAAGGCGATACATATAGCAAAGTTGAAGAATTTCATGTTGACTTCAGAAGACATTGAATACGAGATTATTTTTGAGATTCTGAGCAACTGTGTCAGTTTGGAGAACGTCCACATTTGCGAGTATGAGAGAGCGACTACTGATGATGACGTGAATACTACCAATATTGTAAATTTTATAGAAAAATGTGTGAATTTGTACAGTTTATATATAGAAGCGGACATGACTGGAGAGGGTCTGACGATGCTCATGGCTCCTCTTAGAATAGCAGCACAGAGTCTAGAGAGGGAGTATCTTTGCGTCGAAGTGTGTGAGTCGTATTGTGGTTGGAATCCATTTGTAGACGTGTTTAATCCGAGCCCATTACATATTCTTAACTAATGTTTTTATTTTGTTATAATTCTGTTGGCGTTAATAAATATACCGATATCATGTTGATTAGTAATGTTTTTTTATTATAACAATCGGGAACCAATAATGGATGTCTTTCATCGTTCTTAACAGCTTTAGATAACTGAGATGTTTACCTATTACTATGTTGGAGACACGATTACACGAGCAACTTAGGTAATCTTGCAATTCTTGACAATTTTGGCCGACTATCACGTCTAGTCAAGTCACGTCTAGTCACGTCTAGACAAATTGGCGGAAATATCAAAATTTCTTATTTTAGTTGCTCATGAAAGCACGCCATGTTGTATCTTTTCTCATCAACCAGACGAAACAGTCGTGTACTTTTCTTATTCACTACCATCTTTCTTACATGCTATGCCTTTGTTTTGTTTTCAAAAATGTTAGGAAACGACAACTCATTGTCGTTTGCTTACATTGTTTCTACTGCTGAATCTGTATGTGTAAGCTCCCTACCGTTTGCAACTAATAAAACTAGCATGTATTGTCCCACTTTTTGACCTTTCTCTCTCTTTTCCAAACAATTCTGTTTTTCTGTTACTTCAAGCCCTATCCTTTCGGTAGGAGGTGAGCTCATCCCACCATTTAAGCCTTGGTCTTTTGCAATTTCATGCTTAATACCATAAAATAAAAATGCAACGTACGTCCGAGTGTTCCGGCGAAGACCGCCGGTCCCGCAGCATGCTGTCCAGACGATCATACTCGTAGCGAAGAGCCGATATCTCGCGCTTTAGCTGCTCGTTTTCTCGTTTCAGCTTCTTTATGTCCGATTGACCTGTGGATTGATTTTTAATGTATGAATGTTTAGTAAATCTAGAAGGTCATCTTTGGGAAGATTTAGGCACTAGAGTTAACTTTTCCAGTTTATATGGACGATTTTATTGTCCCGTGTGGGGGCGTTCAATTATTAGTAACGCAATTTGGGGGGAGGGGGGGATTTAACCCTAGCTCACTAACCATATTTTCGTTACACAGTCACTAACAGTAGTCATTTTGCCAAACAAAAATTAAACGTCAATATTTTTCTTGAAATTACATTTATTAATTTAAGAAAGTACATAGGTAACACAACACTGTGTAGAAAAGACATAATTGTGTCTTTTAGGTACAAAATGGTCACTTGGGTGTTACGTAACGTTACGTACAAAAAAACGTTACTGCGCGTTACATGGGGGGCAGGGAGGGTCAAGAATCTTCAAAAATTGCGTTACGTAATACTTGATCGCCCACTGTACACGCTGAACAAAGTTGACTAACGATCGCGCAATTTTGTTTCTAACAATGTTAATTTATTTATTTAAATTAAGTACAGCCACATCACATACATTGTACAATTTAAAACAAGCTTAATAACAAAATAACTGATGCACATGACAATTAAGGTGAACGTAGCGCTCACCAGAACAATAGTGATGCCTTGAAATATAACTTATATCTGATTAGAAACATTAATATTGCAAATAAAGTAAAAACAATTAATAGTAGCGAGATGTCCTCTAGGTTATTTCTTGTGTGAATAAGGACCCATATCGTAGCTAGCAACATGCTTAACGCCACATATACAAATTACTGAAACAATGTTGCGCAACATTTGTTTCCGGCTAACTTATTAGTAAAAGGGGCATTATTCCAAAACAAATAAATCTGGGTACTGACCGGTGTTACGTGCCGTAATGTATCATTCAATGTATCATGCTATGCCATGTCCTAAAATCCATCTTAAACAAAAAACATATGCACATCTTCGTCCTCGTATCAACGTGAAAACTGACTGCAGGAATGTTTGCTTTGTAACATGTGACATTACGCCCCGTAACACCGGTCAGTACCGTACATACTGCGTATTAAGCCTATTGTGTAAAACTTTGTGTAATAAAAGCAAGACCCGACGGGGGTTTCAATCGTGGTATTCAAGCCACTTATAATGTATATTTGTTAAGGTCCTGTCGACCGATATTAATGTGTGTAACTTCTACCATTTACCTTTCTACCCACCTTAAATGTGTCATATTTCTATTAAAACACATGGCATAGGCAATAGGCAGAACGTCGATTTGTTGTTGCTAGGCAGCTAATTCTTTAAAAATGTTATTTTGTTAGTGTTTCAAGAAAAGGTAGTTTTTGTTGGCTGGTTTTAAGAACTCTTACCAATCCTCTTGTCAAAGCTATTTTTTTTTAAGGATGGGAATTCATCAAATGACTTCTTCCGCTCTGGGTGGAGCGTAAGGGCGTGTCAGGGGGGCTACTCTCTAAGCCCGAAGTCCGTAGTTTCGGGCTTAGTTGTGGGCGTATTCTACTCCAAATAAGAATCCATTACCTCTTTCAACTTCGGCATTGATGTTGATAGTTCGCAGTCGTAGCTCTTCGTTCTCGTATAGCATGCCCCGGGACGACTTCCGGTCCAACCTGCGGGCAAATATCTTATTAAAGACATGCTCTTAGCATGGGCAGCCTTTCTTCAGAGTTCTCTGACCATTTGACTAAGTTCCTAGAAAAGAGTTAATTGAAATAGCCAACCTTTTATTCTTTGTCTTTGAATCCAACCTTTTCTTCTTTGAAATACAAAGAAGGAAGGTCAGAAAATTCATGATTTCTTCAAATAACTGCTGGTGTGTAGTAGGTAAATACATATTGATGAGTGTTCGTATGTCGAATGACCATGGAAATGACACATAAAATGGCTGCATGAATTATGCCTAGATTTAACAACTTATAACTAAGTTTTCCATGCGTACAAATGCAACAATTTCAACAGAAGGAGACATTTGTGCATGTTAAAATTGATGTTAAATTAGAGGGAAGGTCTTGTCTTGTCTGCACCCCCTCAAATCATATACGAATGTAAGTATAATGAAAGCAGATGATGCGACGAATATGCAAGCGAAAATAGGAAGAAGAGGTGCTCTACAGAATGAAGATATAAATATGTTTGAAGTGGTAAATTTTAGTTTAGAGGTCCGTTACTTTACAAGTGTCAACTGCTGAACATGGTCTTCTACCACAATTTTTTTTATGCTACGGCGTCATGTGTTTTGAGGTTTATTTCTCATTGATGGAAGGAACTCCTGTGTACACGAATATGAAATAGTGTTTCGAGGAAGAGGAGTCTTTTTTGTAGTTGTATTTTTTGCTATACCCATTCCAGGTTGTCTGGAAGAGATCGCGGAATGTGATAATGCGGGCGGCCTTTGTATAATTATACATGTTTAAATTTGTAATTTACTTTTAATGTTATTCTCAGTGTAAAATACATGATACCACTGAAGACGATTAGCCTGCCTCTTGAAACAGCAAAGTCGACAAAACCAGAAGACTAACAATTCCGTCAACCTGGCTGACTCGATTCGTGGAGAAGCCATGTCCAGCAGTGGACTACAAAAAACTGATAAGAGAATACACAAAACGGAGTGCGCTCCAGCCTCAAGAGTGCTAACAGAGACATTCCTGAATACGCCATTTACAGTGCACATAATAGGGACACCATTTTACCCGTCTTCCTCTTGCTGTAACTCTTTGGCTCTCGCCAGGGATCTCTTCAGTCTCCACAAGACGCGGTCCTCTGCCAACTGAAGCCAGAAAGTACCACCGAATCTCCTGACACCTCCCATCCCTGGATACGCCCCATACACCTTGTGTCTGTCTCAAGTTTATGAATGTTAGGCACTGGAATGGCAAACATTTGCGAGGTCTCTTCCAGATGTGCACTATAAACGGGTGACGACATTGAAGATGGTGAAAAGTTAGAAGCTACTACTATGGAGTCATGCGTGGATAGTCAATGATGATGATAGGGTGTGCTTTTGTATTTGTATTGAGAAGTCTTTGGCTGAGACTTGCTTGATAATCTAAATAAAATTAAACAAGGCGAAAGCGTCAGGGTAACCCGTGAAATAAAAATGATATACCGTTTTTTCTGTAACTTGGGCTGGCTTTTACAAAGCAACAAAGGATAAGGCATTGCCATACAATATGGCAAAGTTGCCAGCCTTTTGGGTACCTACATTACCAGTGGCCAGCGATGCGGAGGAATTTTTCGACGCCATATTTTAGACTATTTTTAGTTAGTTGCTTATTTATTTAGATTTATGTACAACTAACTATATTATATATATGTCACCGATAAATATCAAACTCCGTTACTGACATAAACTGGCGACCAATTAGCTGTCTGGTCTACAATTTATCTGTTTTGGTGTGATAGTTAAATTGGAAACTTTGCCCCTCATAGGTCGCAGTTTTCTCTGAAAAGACCAATGAGAGCTTTGTTTCCAGGTTTACTTTCACACGAAAACAGATAAATTGTAGACTTAAAACCTCCTTATAGAACCTTATAGCATATGCAAAGCGAGGTCCTAAAATTTCCGACCTCCTTCAGTTCTCACGACTTGACAAAGTTAGTGTTATCCCTGTTTGAATAGACAAAACCTATCTATTCGCGACCGGTTCTTGAAGATGTACCCTCCTAAAAATGGTCCTGCTGGCGCCCATGTCAGTAGATTATTCGCCGTATCAAAAATGTATTTACCGAAGTACATTTTGTAATTTTAATCACCACAATTCACCACAAGTAAATGTCATGATTTCATGAAATAGCTATTCAATCAGGTAATTTGAACTGAGAGAGTTATTTTGGTGGTCTCGATGCTTATACTTTAGTATGCTACATCTTTTTTCAGTGGAGAATGTTTTTTGTAATAAAACAAAGCCTAATAATGAGTTGAGAATTGTAAAAAACCAAAGACATTTTTAATTTCACGGGCTAGACGAGTGCATCCCCCTTAAATTCCACGCTAACAATAAGGAGTTGTTCTGACTTCCCCTAGAGTGTTCTGTTGACGGATATGTGTCACTGGCACTCACTTTCGGTTGGGCTTGACGTTGACATCTTTCCTGCGCGTACGCAGCATGCTCGCTCCCGTCATGCCCGACATCTTGCCGCTTGTCAGCCATGCGACGAGTAACACCTGGAACAATAGAGATATTTCTTTAGAATGTTGCTTTTACCAGTAGATTTTTTTTTAGCTGAAACGTCATGTTTGCAAGGTAAACATGACGTTTCAGCTACTGAAAAGGTGAACACGTTATTGAGACCGACCGTAAGAAAATAGTTATACTGTACTAACTTCAGAATCTATTTCACATAAAACTGTTTTTTTATTATCTCACCTATAATAATAATAATAAACGTTGATTGCCACTATAGTAGGCGCCAGATAAATGTGGAATAAAGTATATTGACCTTTCCCTAATAACTGTTCATAGGTACCTGAACAATTAAATATGAATCGTTTTTCATTATTAGACAATGTTAAGGATCACGAGAGATGATGATTCGGGACAGCTTTGTGTCATTAATTCCGTTTTTCAAATTAAAAATGTCAATAATTGTAGGTGGGTCAATGACCGTTATTCCACGATTATCTGGCGCCTACTATAGCTAGGAAAACCTTTATCTTGGGTAACAATTTAGAGAGTATACCATTCAAAATGTTTGCTAAAGTAAACATGTTCAGTAAATAAAAAGAGAGGAATTAAAAAAAATAAAATTAAAAAAACTTTACACATTGCTGCATAGTGGACTTCAGGCAGTCACTCCATGAATGATACTGATATTTGGTTTTTCTATTATCGACAGGCTCTCGTTTGACAAAAATCTCACCTGATGGTAAGCGATGATGTGGTCGACGATGGAGCACGCTTGCCTAGAAGTAACCTATTCACTCTGACTTAAACCCGCGGATTGTAGCTATCCTAATCTAATTCCACTCCTTAGCTGCATCAGCTAAGACTGGGAGCCAACTTTAACATACGAGTTAGGAAAACTTTATGAAGATTGATTGATTTGACGATACGTTTCCGATACGACACGTGATTATGATTCCCAACGTGACGTATCGGTAGAATTAGTTGCGTAACAGTGGGCAAGTTATCACAGCACAAGGTCGTAGCTACATGGCTTCATATATTGTAACGTAGGGCTTCCCTAATGTATGTAAACAGAATACCCTTTCTTACATGATGAATTTAAATGATGCGTTGTTATAAATTTAATGTGATGTATGTTTTGTATGTGTTTAAAGTGAAATGGTTTTATTTTTCCCTAATATTTAGGTACTCATACACAAGAAATCTACATTTCTTATTTTTTGACTCTCCTTTCGCAGGTATGCTGGAGGAGATTTCTTTCGAAATAAGCATAGACACATAGCTTTAGGAAAGGAGTGACGACTTATTTCTGAAGGTTTATTCCTGAGCACTTATTCCTGAACACTTATTCCTGAACACTTATTTCTGAACACTTATTCCTGAACACTTAGGTATTCCTAAACACTTATTCCTCAACACTTATTCCTGAACACTTATTCCTAAACACTTATTCCTGAACACTTATTCCTGAACACTTATTCCTAAACACTTATTCCTGAACACTTATTCCCAAAAGATTTAAAACAGATGGAAAGAAGGTATCAAGGTCGTATGATGGCGGAGTCAGCACTCCGCCATCATACGACCTTGATACCTTCTTTTTTTCTCTGGATGATGTGTAGAGATGCAACATAAACTAGAACTAACAACGATTTCATTGTTTTGTATTTTATTTAACAGTTTTTAGTTATTTATCTCTGATCATCTAATTCTGTGTGCCGTGACATATACATCATAAATAAGATATCATGAGATTGGCGTTTTATATTTCTTTAAAGATGATCACAACGAATATTAATGACAGGCTTAAAAAATCATCACAGACCTGTGTAATTAATTAAGTATTAAACAATACAGTTCCGGATGACTGTATTTTGTTTTTGTATATTCATATGTACCTAAATTGTTTTGATTTAGTTAGTTATTATTATTATTATTTCAATTTTTCAATTTATTTATTACCAATTTTACTGGACAAATTACATAGAAGTCTTAAATATATATCTTAACTAGTTGCCGCCCGCGGCTCCGCCCGCGTGATTGTCTTAAACTATCCTAAGGGAACATATTCCCGGAATAAAAAGTATCCTATGTGTTATTCCAGACTATAATCTACCTCTGTGCCAAATTTCATCAAAATCCATTCAGTAGTTTTTACGTGAAAGAGTAACAAACATCCATACATACATCCATACTTACAAACTTTCGCCTTTATAATAGTAGTAGGATTCTAAGGATTACGAGCCTGAACTAGGAAAACCTGTGTTTCAGGCGAGAAGATCTAAAATAATTTAAAATTAACAAATAATCAAAAGGATTCTATAGTACAATACATATGTGTAAAAAATCTGTGATATAGACAGTTTACAACTTAACTTCTAGATAACTAACTAAACTAGGTCTAAAATTGTATAAATCGTACAGTTTTTTAAATAACAAGGTACTTAAACTAGGTCAAGAATTGCATAAAAACAAAATCACTTTAGCACAATCAGTAAATTCTCTGTATCATCATAGGACATTTTTTGAAGAGTTTTCATAAGAATTCTCTTACAGTTAACTTTATTCAGGCTATAAATGTTTGCTTTCGCATTCAATCTATTGTAGAGGAAAGGACCAAGAAACATATAAAATTTTGATGAGAAAGCATGTTTGGTATGGTTTTGAGGACAGACTAAATCTTTACGTCTTTTGTTAGTAAACTCCGTGCTATATGTTAGATCTGCGTGCTGTTTTAATACAATACCCATTATAAATAACTGCCGGACTGTTAATACTCCACATTCCTTATATAGGAGGTTAGTAGGGAAAAGGAAAGGGCGGAAAGTAGACACTTAGAGAATTGCCCTCTGAGCTCTTTCGATAGTTAATAACAATGTTTTACCCGCTCCACCCCATGTCGTAATACAGTATGTTACTATCGATTGACATAGGGCAAAGTAGATTAACCTTAATAAATTTATACAGTTGAAATATTTCCGTGAATTACTCATAGCTTAGTCAACAAAACACAGAATTTACTGAAAACATGCCTAAGTACCTATCTAGTCAATGCAATTTATTGTTACGCATCAGAAAATTACAAATCCATAGTCATACGATTGAAATATTTCCGTATGTGACTCATAGACTCATTGCATGGTTAAACAAACAACTTACTGCAAACATTGAAGATTTACAAGTAGGTATATCGGTACATACCTTTTTTTTTGTTTTCGGGGGATACCTTCAAAAGGCGCCTGGGCTTTTAGGGTAAAGACCAGGGAGTGTGGGAATTTTACCTCACTAAAACCACCCCGGTAATCACCACCCGCACATGGGCCCCGTTACCTCTTAAAAGACCACTCCGGAACCCCCTCTATGCAACGCCTGTTAGGGCACATCCCTGGCGATCGGTACATACCTTTTTTTTTTTTTTTAGAATGGGAAATCATCAAATGACTTCTTCTGCTCTGGGTGGAGCGGAAGGGCGTGTCAGACTCTTACTGACTAAAACCCATCCGTGTTCCTTCTAAAGCCCTATGCGTTCCAGGGCCGCGGTGACTCCTTCGAACAAATTCCGCAACCCTGGCAGGCTCTGGCCCTAGCGGGCCCCGTCTTTTATGCTAACATCTCTGTGAGGCGCGCGTGAAACACAACGCGCCATCGACCCGGGCCTAGTGGTGATCGGACAGCGAGCCACCCAATGCTCGCCGTCCGCAGGCCCGCGCCTACGGTGGCTGGGGATCGCCCTGCGACTCCCGACGCCCGGGGCGTCTTCTCCTGTAGCGGCGGTTGGGGCGAAGGCCTTGCCTTTCCCTCGTGCGGCCCGCCTCCTCCTTCGCTAGCATTACTGCTTCGCAGAAGGAGGTGACCGCTCCCCAAGCCTCCTCGCTCCGGACCATGTACTCAACCAGGGCCGGACGAGAGAGGTCACCGCCGCCGATCGCCTCGAAAAGGACACGGCGTTGCTCAGCCGAAGCAGGGCAGACCTCCACCGTATGCTCCACCGTGTCCTCCGGGCGATCCTCGCAGTGCTGACACCCGGGCGTGTCCTCCCGCTTGATCCGAAACAGGTACCTCCCGAAACAGCCGTGTCTGGTCAGTACCTGCGTCAGGCGGAAAGTGAGGACGCCGCCGCCGCAGCGCCTCTCCAGCCACTCCTCAAAGAGGGGCCTTACCGCCGCAATAGTGGCGTGCTCAGCGCTGAGCCGCGATAGTCGCTGTCTCCATACCGCCATGGTATCCTGCCGGAGCTCCGTCCGCCGCAATGCAATTTGCCGCGGCAGCGGAGTTTCGCCCCGGCGAAGCGCCTCCACGTGCCACGCGTAGACGTGCGCGAGGGCTCTCGCCTCCAGATCCCATGGTGGTAAACCGGCAAGGAGGCTCGCCGCCTCGCCGAAGATCGTGCGGTATCCCCGGGCCAGCGGGATGGCCATGACCCTTTGGGACGCGTTGAGCTGGCGGACTGGTCGCCCCTTCAGCGTTAGGGCCCACACAGGGGCCCCATAAAGGGCCATGGACCGCACGATCCCCGCATAGAGCCTCCGGCAGGAGGCGTTTGGACCCCCAAGATTGGGCAGGAGCCGCTTGAAGGCAGCTCCGGCCCGCTCCAGTCTGGGAGCCAAACGTCGGAAGTGCTCCTCGAAGTTCCACCGGCTGTCGAGAACGAGCCCCAGATATCTGATCGTCGACCCGACGCCGATGTGAATCCCTCCTAATCGGTACATACCTGCCTACCTTATGTTGACGATTAATTCTCGGTTTTAAATTAAAAACCAGTCAAACTATGGCAAGCCAAAAACTTCAATCTCAATTCAGAAACCAGGTTTTATGCTGCTTACAAGTTGTAAAGGTGCATCACGAAACTATTTTTGAGCCGCCGGCACATTTGACCCATAAACAGGTCAAAAGGGTTGCAGTTTATATAAGTACGAAATATATTAGGGAATCGGCAAGTGAAGTAATATTTATTTTACGTACTTGACTATGAAATCGAAAAAATAATTCTTCTTCCCATGCGGTGAGATGGGTCTTAAGAAAACAAAGGGTAAGTGCAATGAATATACCTACGACTATGTATGGTATCGAATAGTTTCGTATGGTTTCGGTAAAAAAGAATAGCATCATCCCATAACTTCCCGTGGGAGTCGTAAGAGGTGACTAAGAGATTCACTAGAGAATGGGCAGCAGCATTCTCTGTGCATTGCAACAGCTACACTGCGATCGCCAATCCGTCTGCCAAGCGTGGCGATTATAACAACCCTCGCCTTGGGGTAGGCCTATGTCCAACAGTGGACGACTTTCGGCTTAAATGATGCCCATGGTATATTAGTAACGCAGTTGTATGTTTTACTTTAAGGTCTTGTATTTTCTCTTGTTCAATAAAGAAATATGGAGAGAAAATAAAAGAGAGAGTAGAGGGAATATAGAGATTTAGAAATTTCTAATGAAATAAGCAGTACCGTTGTGCTCTTTTCTCTGTATAATATTTTCTTTTTTTTTAGGAGAACTTGGATACAAGAGCGAGCTAAGCGAGCTCGGGACTTAGGGCACCCCGACTCGGACAGGTTAGGTTAGAAGGGGATGGCGGGGTCCAGTGAGCGAGCGAAGCGAGCGAATCAGACCCCTCTCGTGGTTGTTTTTTTAAACCATAGAGCCCCGCGAATCTTCACCTTTTGGTGAGCATTTATCCATTCTGGCAGGTATTTCGAATTTTTTGGTAGTAAAATAGGTACTTTTCATGTAGGCACAAGCCAATTTAAATCCTACTACTATTATAAAGGCGAAAGTTTGTAAGTATGGATGTATGTATGGATGTTTGTTACTCTTTCACGTAAAAACTACTGAATGGATTTTGATGAAATTTGGCACAGAGGTAGATTATAGTCTGGAATAACACATAGGATACTTTTTATCCCGGGAATATGTTCCCTTAGGATAGTTTTCGACAATCACGCGGGCGGAGCCGCGGGCGGCAACTAGTGAATACATAATAGTGGGTATGGGCACTAATTTCTACGAATTCCAGGCGTACCGCATTGAATCTACAAATCTAACATCGTCCGTGCGGCTGTCTGCTATTAGTTTTGGATAGGCGCTTAAAATATCAACCAAGCAGTTGAAGGAAACTGAGTGATATCTCTTTGACAGTGCAAGCTCATTCCAATAATAAAGAAAAACACAGTTATCGGTCTCTTATCGTATCGGCCTATCGATGTTGAGCATCTATTTACGAATATACGATTTATTCCTACTATCTTGGTTACTTTTACGTAGTACCTACGTTCATTACTCACACCTTTTTAACCGAGGGTAAGCAGAAACTACATTGCACCACATGCTATAAATAATTCATTACCTAGTGTTTTTCGAACTATGCCTATTTTCGTCACGTTAATTAGTTACCTATTCTAGGTACTTCCCCGAACGAACTCATTTACAAATAGTTCTATTATTACTATTTACCACTACATAGATAACATAATCAGCGTATTAGGTTCCCATTGTTGGGAATCAAACCTCTTTAAGCGAGGGAAATGGGCTTTATACACCACAAGGGATGAACCCTTGTGGTGTATAAAGCGATGTAATGAGTCATTTCATAAAAATAAGACGATGTAAAAATTTTACAGTGTAGGTACCACAAAAAATACAACCGTATTGAGAACCTCCTCCTTTTTTTGAAGTCGGATAAAACTCAAACAGTCTGAAGGTTATTATAGTACATACAACATACATTTATAGTTGTTGGATGTCCCATATTCTAAGACATGCCAACTTTTACATCGCCGTTTTGAGAGACGTGGTGATGCAATAAATTAGAAAAAGTAATGTGCCTATTATCAATACTATCTACAACTAATTAAATGACAAAATACAACTTCTTGAGCTTTACTTACTTACAGTCGAACACAAACACAACTTACACTTCCATTAAAACATAGGATTTTATAAACTAGAGCTCAACACAACTACAGCGATCTACAGCGCTGTTTGGCGCTTTACAGGCTAATCCAACTTTCTTAGAATAAACAGCTAAATCGCCTTACTTTATTCCTTAACAAGATTACAGCATGCTGACTTGATCGAGATGGAGAGTGTACTGAACCCGGCTCGTAAAAGAGCCACTTCACTTTGCTCATGCGCAGTAAAAACGCTGACGGACATCGTAAAGGTGGGCAAGATGGACCGTGTTCTATGGTAACAATTTGGCTTTGATAACGACTTTATTTCGTTGGACTAAGGGCGGTTTTCGAAGTGTTTATTGACCGTGGTTTGGATGAGTGCGGGCTTTGAGAATTTGTCGTGTTTTTTTAATTATGATTAGGTGAGTAGATTGATAGCTGTAAGCAACTTATCTACAATCTGATTATTGTAAGTTCATATTATAACGCCTGTTTTCTCCGATGGAATAAGCAGAGGTGTAATCAGGGTTGCGGAATTTGTTCGAAAGAGTAACCGTGGCCCTGGGGGGCTACTCTCTAAACCCGAAGTCCGTAGTTTCGTATCTACGGACTTACGATTAGTTCCGAACCCGAACTGTCAAATCGTGTTGTCATTTATTCTTAGTGGTTAGGTGATACGGACAAGAATACGCCCGAAACTACGGTCTTTGGGCTTAGAGAGTAGCCCCCCTGGAACGCAAAGGGCTTTAGAAGGAACACGGATGGGATTTAGTCAGTAAGAGTCTGACACGCCCTTCCGCTCCACCCAGAGCGGAAGAAGTCATTGATGATTTCCCATCCTTAAAAAAAAAGAAGAGTGTAATAGTACGGGTGTGCTCTATCCATGTCGATACTTAGCGTGTGGTCTAGGATTCGAAGCTCGTTTTAGAAAGCGTGCATGTCACGTAGACTTTGCCGCGGTTTCGCTCGCGTGACCTATTCTACAGCAACAAACATGCATTTTTTTTAAATCACTCTGCACTAACTTTACTTTGTTCTGTAAAGCGTCGGGCGTAAAAGAATGGCACCATCCCATCACTTCCCGTGGGTGTCGTAAGAGGCGTCCATGGGACTCACCAGAGAATGGGCAGCAGTATTCTCTATGCTTCTGTGCATTGCAACAGCTACACTGCGATCACCAATCTGCCTGCGAAGCGTGGTGATTATGGCAAACCCTCTCCTTGGGGGAGGCCTATGTCCAGCAGTGGACGTCTTTCGGCTGATATGATGATGATGGTGAAGGTCACTTTTTTGGGACTAACTAGAAAATTAATTTAAAAAGTATTTCAAACTGTACGGTGTGACATATCAAATGGAAGGGTTTTATTTTGAGGGTTTTAATTTTTTTTTTCCAGAATTTTAAAATGAATAGTTTTGAAGTTACTCAAGAAATTAAACGAAATAAAAAAAATCCCCACCTTATCTCTGAAACGATTAAGCCTAAAATTTGGAAAAAATGTAAAGATTCTTTTAAGTATATAGTTATTTACGTATAGATGGAAAACCTATTCGAACTAACTAACTAACGAACTTTATCTACACTTTTTTAGTTTAATATATAATTTTAAACTATAAATGAAACTAAATTCATATTATAATTAAATTGCTCACACAGAATACTATTAAATTTCAATACGCATAGATTAAACAATAAAAACATAACAACAATAAAATTAAATATAACAACAAAGATAATGTGGCACTCAGCAATACTGTGTCTTTCTATCAGTAAAATTATTTCCAGAGACCACCTCCTACAAACATACAAACCTTTTACCCTTTTCATTATTTTATTTTATAACTAGCTACCGCCCGCGGCTTTGCCCGCGTTAGTGTCAAAAATTATCCCAAGGGAACTTACTCCCGGGACTCAAACAATCTCTATACCAAATTTTATCTAAATCGGTCCAGACGTTCGCACGTGAAGATGCAACAAACATAAACACACACTCACAAACTTTCGCCTTTATAATATTAGTGTGATGTGATATAGTGTGATAGTTTCGTGGTGTAAATTGTCAGTAGCAGCTCGATGTTTAACTATATGGCGTTCGTTACACGCTCATGCAAAACGTCAATCAATTCCAAAAGTCATAATTGACGAATGATTGATGGTGAGTGATGGAATTCAATCGACAATACCTTAAACTTAAAATAATCTTAAATAATTATGGCGACAATATATTATTGTTTTTTTTTTTTAATTTAGTTTAATTTTTCTTTATTATATTATTGGTTGATATGCTGGATTCGAAAAAGGACAAGGTCCCATTCCATAAACATAAAAAACAGAAATTCAAATCTGGGTATTTGATTAGTCACGACTTTTAAGTGTATGGGACTTAAAAGTCGTGACTAATCAAATACCCAGTTTTTCGTCAATCAATTTCATGCAACCATCAGTCACTGCATTAGACGATAGGTTATCCGTCAATCACAGCCTTGACTGTGGTTAAACTGACAACAAAAACTACCTTGTAATGGCCGCCTATGAGTATGTTATAATTTACTACAAACAAAGTTTGCTTTTCCACTTGGGGTATATAACATGTAACAGCGTACACACAATACCTGAAAAGGTATCATTGTACTCGACTGCCCGATACATTTTTTTTTTCACGATTTCTGGTTTGGTCCTATAGTAAAAGTTGCTCATAATGACGAGTTCAATGACCCCTTTTCAGGTATTGCGTTTATTCTGTTACACTTTGTGGAGGTGTGATGCTTTGTTCACGTATGCATGTATGGTCTGGGTCACGTCCACATTTTGACATGGACGAATGATGCAAAAGGTAGTGTTTTTGCGTAGCTACGTAACTGACGGACCTATGAGGTGAATCTGAAGTAAAGCTGAGTAGCTTTCTTAACAAATATAAATATTTCAAGTAACTCCGAGATCAATAACTTCAAGATGCAGTTGGTTTGTGCAAATGGGCAAACTTTTATTATTAATTTATTGTATTTTATTTTATTTATTTTAGGAAAAGGCAGCTAAACAAATAAAGTAACTAAAAGCTTAAACAAAATGTGGCCAATTACAAGTTTCCACATGTATCACTTGAAACAGAAAATTGTCAAAAAAAAAAAGAAAACTATACATATAACGCAAAACAGAAAAAAAACAAATAAAAGCTTGCTTGAACTATTTTCGCTCGAAGAAGCTACCACTCAAAATGTTCTTCAAATTAGCCACGCTAGTATTAAAAATGTCGATATCAGCTTCCCGGCAGGTTGCATTGTACATACGCCTGCCATGCGCTTTAGATGACATACAAAGCCCACGTGTAGCAAACGCGTTTTTCAACAAAATTTATTTATTTACTCACCACAATATTTAAAGATTACATGGAAATATTGTTTAGTAATAATAATAAAATTTACTACAATTTTGTGGGAGACTGGTGCCTAAGCTAGGCCAATAACCTATGTTATAGGACACCAGGGCCCACCCCGAGTAACAATGTCAGGACACACTAAAGAAATACACCGTTAGCAAGTAGTGTTGTGGGAAGTAGGTAAGATGAGGGTGTGTATGTACAGTATGTGTGTGGTGTTTGATAGGTAACATATAATATTTAGTACACTGACAAAAGTACTACTCTTTGGAATTTTTTGGGTGTCCTGAAATTTGGTAGGCAGTACTACTAGGTACGACTTTTTTTTTTTGAGGATGGGGAATCATCAAATGACTTCTTCCGCTCTGGGTGGGAGCGGAAGGGAGTGTCAGACTCTTACTGACTAAAACCCATCCGTGTTCCTTCTAAAGCCCTTTGTGTTTCAGGGACTCTTTCGAACAAATTCCGCTACCCTGGCAGGAGTAGGTACTACTACTACTTTTTTTTTTTTTTAATGATGGGAAATCATCAAGTGACTTCTTCCGCTCTGAATGGAGCGGAAGGGCGTGTCAGACTCTTACTGACTAAAACCCATCCGTGTTCCTGCTAAAGCCCTTTGCGTTCCAAGGCCGCGGTGACTCTTTCGAACAAATTCCGCAACCCTGGAGTACTACTACTACTACTTACACTCATTATTCGGTACAAACTAGTGTTATCAGTTATTTCGGTTTTACCACACCACAACAGCAGGAGGATAATAATACGTACATTATTTTACGTATTGTGAAATATGATGCAATAAAAATAATCATATATGTATATATACATTATGTAAGTACCCAGGCACAAGGTAAAAAAAATAATTGTAAAGTTAACTACCTACTTACCTACTTAAATAGATTTTTGAAAAGGTTTTCTCTTGTTGATTTTTCCTTGGTCGAATGAATGTATCCTCTGTTAAGTAGGAAGTACATGGCAACATATACTAGTTCCTCCAGTACCTATAATTACATTAGGTACCTAATCTCAAAGCCAAATGTAATTGGTTGTACTGATGATTGGTCAACCTGTACAGCAATGACTGACGGTAAATTAAATGAATATCCAGTTTAAAATGACAGGCTCGACCCTTTATTAAATGGTCTGACTTCTTCCGCTCTGGGTGGAGCGGAAGGTGTCAGACTCTTACTGACTAAAACCCATCCGTGTTCCTTCTAAAGCCCTTTGCGTTCCAGGGCCGCGGTGACTCTTTCGAACAAATTCCGCAACCCTGCCATACATGATACGTAACTGCCTACCCATTTGAGGATTTCATATGTGATGTGATGTTAAGAGTCTATCTTTAAATAGTTAAAAACAAATAGATTCAAAGAATTTGATACTGTTGATTTGATTTGAACCAGCGCTGTGGCTCTGTCTCGCACACGATTCCCAGCATTACGCTGAGCGATGGCCGTTTTGCGCAAATGTGACGCATATATTCCCAAGTTGCATAATTTTTGTAATTTTGTTTGTTTTATTTTTTGGTAAGTATACGATATGCGCAAATTCTTTGAAGAAATGTTTGTATTTGTAGAAAGCTTTTTCGGAAAAACCGCCCGATATTAGTTAACGCATTTAAAAAAAATTAAACTTGCCTACTAACTTGCCTTACCTTTACATGTATTTTAAGGTAAGTGCCTAATTCCAAAATCGCAGGCTGTAAAGCTATGCTTAATTCAACGTTCTAAAAGAGAAGCAACCAAATTAATTGGAACGGGGAACGGAATGATGAGTCATTCTGTTGCATACCTACTTATATTACAAATAAAGCTAAGAACTACACAGACTGCGCCAAGATCATTCTGGAACTCTACTAAATGATTAATGAAACTCTTTAAAATGTTGCATCAGAATCGCGCAACAATTTTTCTCAGTGACGCAATTGGTAGGTATGTACTTCACTAAATGTATCGTCCAGAGTTCTACACACCAAATAATATTCGTAGCTACAAAAATCCCCCCCAGTCACCTTTCTTTTCGTCTGCAAAAATATTACGCAATAACAAATAAAGTTAACGCAATATTACAATGCATTACACACAACAACATTGATGTCATCGAACCACAGCTGTGTGTGTGTGCGTCAAGATGCTCGTCTCGCATTGGTCGATGCGCCCCTCGAAAAAGCAACATCGCAATATTTCCGCCATTTTAAGTTTCACGCCAATGTTGCTTCGCAGTTGCGCACTACGCGTCGAGTCGTACGGATGTCGAAGTTACGCATAAAAGAGTATATTAATTTTGCTATCATGGAAAGCAAACACGATATTATGTTTCCGAAAAGTGATAATAGTAGGAAGGATATAGTGGAATTTGTGAAAGAAGTGGAGAAGTATCCGTGTTTATATGACAAGACTTTGCCGGAGTATGCAAATAAGATGCATAATAGGCGAGCATGGTCAGCGATTGCGAAAAGGGCTAACACATCAGGTATGTATTTTTGTTTGTATTTTGTACACAGTCTGATATTGATCTGTATCGAAGCATTACTTGCAGCGCCTCTTTCAGAAATTAGGTCATCAAATAACGTTTTTAAATCGTATTTGGCGCGCTTTTCGATTTGTAGGTCATAAAAATAATATTCTTTATTTTTTTGCCTATATGTTTATCTCCTTGTATATCATAAAGACATGGAAAAATTTCGGTTCACAACAAATAAATTCACAATAAGTAAATACTTATTGGTGTCAAACTGAGTTGGCACGAATAGCGTTTTTTTTAAGTTAAAGTTGCATAAGCGAGCGAATACGTGCGGTGATACATACTCAATTTTTATGTAGTTGCATGAAATGATGAATTTAAGTATGGTTAGAATCATTTAAGCGTGGGATATTTTATTCAAAGGCTGTCCCCTATTACTTGGAAGGTAGACAAAGATGGTACGGTGACATTTTAGGATACGGTTTAATTTGACAAAGTATGAGTTGAGACTTTAGGACCTTATTACCTTATCCAACCTGGGGACCGATCCTACATAATATTGTTCTCCTGAATTTTCATTTATGAGAGTTGAAGACTCTTGCACTTTATAGAGACTAATGTTTCATAATAACACGCGAATACGCTGCACAGGAGAAAGTCAATGTTAATCAGTAAGTCAAAAATAAACTTTGCTTTTAGTACTCAACAAGAGACTGCTACTTAATGTGCAAGCATTACCTATTTTTCTTAAAAAGTAACATTGGGTAAAAATGTAGCTAGGCGAATAGTATAGTGGTTGTCCACCCTGGATATTAAAATATCGTCAAACTCATCATAGATAGAGATACGCAGAATACTCCTATCTATTGTATAGCAAACATGGTATTTCCGGAAAACTGAGAGCCTCTTATCCGCAGCTTTAATAAACAGAAGAGTTAAAAAAGATGGTTTATTTACTCCCTACTTCTTATTAGAAAGAAGAAAAAAAAGAGATTATTTGTGCCAAGCACGACGCATACCAAAAAAAAAAAAATACTAAAGTTACGCAAGTTGGGAAGATATTATTAGGACCTCTCATTTTCCTCCTTTTCATTGATGTTGAGTTTTAACTCGAACACAAAAGAACACGTTTTTTCTTGTTTAGAATAAATGTTGCAATCGATGACGTCATTATCAATGTTTAACAATATACCTAATCTTAGATAGTTACTTTCGTCGTTTATATGTGAAATATTATGAAATACCGTAAAGTGTTAGGGCAGACCGTTATCATGGCCAAAAACGTCATTATCTATGGATTAAACTATTGAGAATTGCTTTGAGTCTTTGAACAAGAATCTGATGCATGGGGTTTTCTATAGACTGATTGCAGCAATAATGTTATGGCCAGAATGAGAGTGAATACTCAGATGATGAGGGAATACTCAGATGATGAGGACGACTGAGACGAAGACATTGCTTAATCAACTCCAGTAGGTACTTGTATTGGTTGAGCAGTGTCTTCGCCTTGGTACATAAATACGTTTAAGGCAAGGGGAAGGCAAACGATAACGATACTAGAAAACGAAACTCAAAGTAGCATTTAAAACTAAATAGAGAAAATAATTTAGGACTATTACAATAATTTAACATGTTTTTTTCTTTGTTACAGTACCAGAATGTCGGGACCGATGGCGGAAAATACGGATATCGTTTATGAGATCTTTAAAGCAACAAGCCAGCACCAAACCCCCGATGAGACCGTACTACTTGACTGAAGAACTACATTTCTTGCATCCCTTCCTCAGCATACGGCCTAAAACTTATGAAAAAGAAAAACCACCCAGTGATAGTAACATGGAAGTTGAACCAGCTGCTATGGAAAATCACGATACATCTGATGACAGTGCAAGCTCAGCCAGTTTTGAAGCCGAACCTATTGAACACGTTCCAGACATTAACACAGATGCAGACATTAACAGAGTCGCAGAAATAAATAGAATCCCTGAAATTAACAGAGTCACATACAATGACAATGCGATGCCAAAAATCATAAATTGTAGCAGTATAGAGAATGGGCACGGAAGACAACATGGTGGTAGAAATAGTTACTCTGATGATATCGAATGTAGCCCAAGAAAGATGTTCCTTCTATCCATGTTACCTGACATCGAGCAACTAACGGAATCGGAGATGAGAATATTTCGTCGAGAGGTGATATCAACGATAGACAAAATAATAGGGGATCGAAGTATAGGTGTTAACAGGGTAAAGAAGGACAGTCCTCTAGGGATTTAAAAATATGATTTAAAACATGACTTTGGTTTATTATGTAAAGTCACAAGTATAACACAAATTCTGTACCGTCAATTTTGCAGCCGGTTTACTCTGTAAACATTTCACTATGAAAACTTAGGTCGAATAAACGTGAAGTGATCCGTCATTCCTTCTTGTTTGTATGGATTGACAGTTCACTTCATGTTCACTTCACCTAAGCTTACATGGTGATATGTTTACAGAATCGAACTGCTATATTCATTGCGTGTTTCACGTTGTTGAGTAGACACCATACGAAGATATGGAGCAGGATTTAATTCGGTTGAGATTCAAAACGTGATATTTTGCGTTCCGCCCTATATTGTTTTAACCAATACTAAGTTTCTTGCAGTTTATGTATTTTAAATGATAAAACAATATTTTATAACCATCTAGCGCCCGCCACGGTTTCGCACGGGTACAAATTATGCACAGAAACCATTCTATTGCTCTTTCTATTAGTAAAAACCATTTCAAAGTTCGTGGCGTGGTTTAGAAGAAGTAAACGAAGAAACGGACAGGCTGACAGCGACCTCGTTCTGTACTATTTAGACTCTTGCGGCCGGTTTCAATAGCATATCTTACTAACAACAGTAGCTGAAACGTCATGTTTGCCTTTGTAACATGACGTTTCAGTTACTGTTGGTAGCTAATTTGACAGATAGTTACAGGTAGATACGTTATTGAAATCGGCCGTTAGACATCTGTCTATATCATTATCCTTTTCCAAAGATGTAAGGAAAAGGCCAACAGTCTAACTGGATGCGGCTGAATACCAGTATTCTATCATACTATATTTTAAGTAATTATTGTAAACTATTATGACATTTTCATAAACATTGTAAAGTGAAATACATAATTGTGAATAGTGCATTGTTTTACCTGATTACGATTAAGGACGTGTTGTGAATTCCAATGTCTGTGTATGCAAGTTTTATTTATTAAAATTAATGAAACGATTGGAAAATGTATTGATATTTGAGTTCCTTTCGAAATGTGTCCTGAAGATGTATTTCTAAACTATTTTTTTAAATAATAATAAGGGTATTTATCTACTCATAATCGATTCGTGGTATATTTTTTTTATAGTGTTCGTAAAAAACACGAAAACGTAATAAATACGAATCGAATGTAGGTTATGCACCTGCATAAACGTTCCAAGAAAATTCAAATTGCGATATAATTGACCCTTCATTGTGATATTTCTGTAGTCGTTTATTTCTTCTTATCCACAAAACTGATGTCTGAAGATTAAAATAAAAACTTTTTCAAAATTGAAATGTGTTTTGATTTTCCTTGTAAGTAAGTCATGTTTAAGATCCGCAAACGCAAATAGATCGTCACACCACCTTGGCCGCGGTCGACGGGGCCGTCATCCCTCAGGCGTCGAGTTAGTTGCGAACTTCGCCCATCGACCCGGGTACATTTGTGCGACGCGGCCGGTTTTTTTTTTTTTTTTTTTGATCTCGGGGGGAAATCCTCATGGAAATCCTCCACCCTGGGGCGGGTGGAGGGGTCTGTCAGACTCTTACTGACTAAAACCACCCCGGTGTTCCATCTCCCACCTACGCCGGGGATCGCGGGAACGTATGCGACTTCCGCAATCCCCGGCTGGTGCCGGCCCGCCTCTGCGGGCCACCTCGCGTCGGCGAGGGGAGTGAGGTGTTTGACTCCCCTCGCTACGTCAAAGAGGGGCGCACGGGAACACCACGCGCCGCCACCTCGGGTCCGGATGAGTGGGGGGCGACGGACATCCCCAAGTCCGCCGCCTCTGGACCCAGTTAGGGGGGCCGGAAGAGGGCAGCGTATGCCCTCCTCCGACGCCCGATGCGCCTGCTGCGGGCAGGGAGAGCGGTTGTGATCTCCCTCTCCCTTTCCGCAGCCTCCTTCTGCACGATAACTGTCTCGCAGAAGGAGACCACCGCGTCCCAGGACTCGTCACCGCCGACCATAGCATGGACTACGGCCGGCAGCGAGAGGTCACCGCCTACAACAGAGATGAGGGCACGGCGCGGCTCCTCCCAAGCTGCACACTCTGCAAGCGTATGCCGTGCCGTGTCCTCCCGACAGTCGACGCAGTGGTGGCATCGAGCGTCCGGCTCCCTGCCTATGCGACACAAGAACCTCCCGAAGCAGTCATGCCCCGAGAGGACCTGCGTCGCACGAAACGTCAGAGAGCCGTGCCTTCTCCCGAGCCACAGGTCGAGCACTGGCCGGATGGCCTCGATGGTGATGAGGCCGGCGGAAGGGCTCGAAAGCCTGTCCCGCCATTCCGCCACCAGGACCTCGCGCAGCTGCGACCGACGCAGCTCCAAGTGTTGCTGCGTCAGTCTTTCGCCGTGCGCCCGCGCGCCCTTGCGCCACTTATGTAGTGACGCGAGCACTTTCGCCTCCAGGTCCCACGGCGGAGATACAGCCAGTGCGCAAGCCGCCTCGTAGGAGATCGTGCGATATCCCCTGATGACTCTGACGGCCATTACCCTCTGCGGCTTCCGCAGAACAGTGATGGTGCTGGCCGTCAGGTCAGCCGCCCAGATCGGGGCCCCATACAGGGCCATCGATCGCACGATCCCCACGTACAACCGCCTACAGGCGGTGCTCGGGTCCCCTAGATTGGGAAGCAGCGTTGACAGCGCCCCCGCCGCGCCCAACAACTAGGGCGCCAGCCGCCGGAAGTGGGGCCCGAAATCCCACCGGCTGTCGAGCACCAATCCCAGATATTTCATGGTGGACTCAACAGCGATACGGGCCCCCCCGACCACAATGTGCGATCTCGGCGGCGGCGCTCGCCGGGGGCCATGGAAAACGATGGCCTCCGACTTGTTGAGGGCCACCTCCAGGCCGAGGCGCGTCGGTGTGTCGTCAGCGTAACACACCAGCTGCACTCCCGACTGGAGCTCGCCCCTCAGCACCCAGTCGTACCCGATGTTCCACAGGAGCGGGCCCAAGACCGAACCCTGCGGAACACCGCACGACATGGGGCGCTGGTGTCTGCCATCGCGTCCCAGATAGGTGACACACCTTTCCGCCAAATAAGCCCCGACGACGCGGCGGAGGTAGGAAGGCACTCGATGATATCGTAGTGCCTCCCGAATACAACTCCAGGGCAGGGTGTTGAAGGCGTTGGAGATGTCCAAGGACACCGCGAACAACACACCGCCCCGCGACACCGCTTCCTCCGCCAGGACTCTCACTCGGGATATCGCCGTGATAGTGGAGCGCCCTTGCCGAAAGCCATATTGGCATTCGGCCAGGTCCGGCCCCTCTCCGCACAAGTGGCGGACGAGGCGGGCTGCGACTATCCGCTCAAACAGCTTTCCCACCTCGTCCAGCAGCACTATGGGCCGGTACGCGGACGGTGAGTCCGCAGGGCGCCCCGCTTTCCTGAGCAGGACCAGACGACCAGATTTCCACTGAGCGGGAAACTGGCCCTGCTCAAGGCACGCCGAGTAGAGTCCTCTCAGTCGGGGCTCCAGCTCCTTCAGAGCGAGTGCTAACGCGCAGCCGTGAATCCCGTCGGGCCCCGGGGCAGTGTTCTTTGCCCGGAGCCGTGTCACGGCCGCCCTCAACTCTGGTTGTGTCACCTCTGGGACGCTGGCGTTCTCTTCGGGCTCTGCGGCTGCGGGCAGAGCCATCAGCGGCGGAGCGTGCTCCGCTCGTGCCGGGAAGAGGGCTGCGACCACCCATGTTTTTAAGTTATGAAGCTCAAATTGATAGAGACTTTCCTATAATGGAATGTGCAAGAACTATACGTGAAAAATACAAATTCCAAAAATAAAAGATAAACTTAGAGGAATTCGTTTTATGAAACCTGAAGATGGCTGCGTTTGGAAAAGGCGTGAAATGTGCTTTGATTTTCCTTGTAAGTCAGTCTAAGTTTGACCCGCAAACGCAAAAAGATCGTCACAAAATTTGTGCGACGCGGCCATCTTGCTTCAACCTAGATGTTTTTGAGTTATAGAGCTCAGATTGATAGAGACTCCTATAATGGAACGTGCAGGAACTATAGGTGAAAAATACAAATTCCAAAAATAAAAGATAAACTTAGAGGAATTCGTTTTATGAAATCTGAAGATGCC
Source organism: Mamestra brassicae (assembly GCA_905163435.1). Lineage (NCBI taxonomy): Eukaryota > Metazoa > Arthropoda > Insecta > Lepidoptera > Noctuidae > Mamestra > Mamestra brassicae. The sequence goes on along the minus strand of LR991013.1, from coordinate 8,687,143 downwards.
GTGGCTGCGTTTGAAAAAGGCGTGGAAGAGATTCCTAAAGAGGAGTGGGCCCACTGCTTTAGTCAATGGTTCCGCGTGACCCACGTATTATAGGTGGTAGCACAGAAGCGTCAATGTCAAATATTAATACGGTAATAGTTCCGAATTTGTAAGACAACTACATTTCGCCAACTGTATCTAAGATTCACGTAATAGGGGGGCGAGACTATTACTATTATCATCAACCGTGCATAGATCTATAATTATAGAAGAATTTGGCCGACCCGAGAATCGAACGCTGATGGAAGTCATGACTCGAGCACGGTAGTACAGCTTGCGCTTCTAATAAACAAGAGTAATTTGCAAGTTCATGATAATTTGCTTCATCCCTTACTATTGCAAGTCATTTATTATGAATGACTTCATACTTTATGATGACTGTGATCGATAATAGTTTTTAACTTAGTAAAATATTAATTTAGAGAAATACCATGACTTGCAACTTATGTATGTGTCATGCGGTGACTAATTGACAGTACCGAAGTGTTACTTTAACGGTTAAATTATGAAATAAATTCTTTGAGTTTGAGTGTTCCCAGGGTTGACCTTGATCTTGAAAATTATTATTTATAAAGTTAACATAACATAATCCTGCAATCGTCGAATATTGAGACAGTCTGCGGGCAGAAGTGTACCGGGCCTATTGCTATTTACGGGATACGATTCCAGATATTAAAGCCCAGTTAAGCTGTCAGTACCTGCCGAGCACGAGGTCCTGGGTACGATTTCCATTCGGGCAGAGATAGAAATTCCCTATCCGTCCGTCGGTCGGCCGTCGATGTTATTTTACGTGAAAATATTGATTGTTTAAGTACTTAAGTAAAACTGCTGATAAAGTCATGATTGTGAACTAAAGTTATTGCTGACTAATTTTGATTGGCAGGGCCGCCTAAAACTGCACAAATATTGGGAATGTGTGGCTACCTACGACAACTCCACTACAATCTGCCGGATTTAGCTGAATACCAGTATTTTGATTACCCGTCACGACTGTCAAAGATGTTCAAATGACAGCCGGAGCCAACGGCTTAACGTGCTTTCCGACGCACGGAGGAATTTCGGTATGTAATAGATGGATGGACACTATGGACAGGGAGAGGGAGGCCAAAGAAAAGATGGATGGATTAATTGTGTTAGGAGTGATATGCAAGAAAAGGGAGCTAGTGATAGCGAAACGGCTGACAGGACAGAATGGAAGAAAAAACCTGTTGCGCCGACCCCAAGTAACATAGGATAAGGGCAGGAAGATGATAGATGGTCACCCATCCTCGGTCCGATTAACCTCGAAGTTCTTAAGGGTGTGAAATCATCAAATGACTCCTACCGCTCTGAGCAGAGCGGAAGGGAGTGTCAGACTCTTACTGACTAAATCCCATCCGTGTTCTGCAAAATGCCCTTGTCGTTCCAGGGCCGCGGTGACTCTTTCGAAAAAAATCCGTAACCCTGGCAGGAAGTTCGACCCTTGCAGTTGTTATGATTTAGCCACGAGCTCTTTGTAAGTGAGCAATTTGTTTCGAAGCAAAGAATTGATTAATTTAAGATTCCATGTTAATGCAACTGTGACTAGTTCTAACCTATCTATTATGCAAGTAAGACTGAGGAAGACAAACTAGTCTTCTAATGCAATAAAGGGTGGCTAGAGTGACCATGCTGTTGGTTGCATTCAGGACACTTAAAATCTTAACAAGCTTTCTCAGTGTAGAAATGTTGCCTAGTCGAATAAAAAGGCTCGTTTCATACCTACCCACGAGAATAGTTCATTCAACTATACAACGTGAACGTGTTACAGGATAAACGCAACACCTGAAAAGTTACACTCATAAATAAGAACAACTTTTACTATGGGACCAACATTGAAATTGCAAAAAAAAAATCAAATGAAAAACATTTAGTGCGCATAACTCGACAAATGGAACTGCATTGCCATTCTGCAGTGCAATAGCTGTTGTTACAAGGAGTATCTAAGGCTACTTTTATTTTCGAATAAAAAAATAGGATTCCGTGCGAAAAAAAAAACTTTAAATCGTAAACAGACGCGGGCGAAGTCGCGGGCAACATCTTGTCTTGCCTTTTTTTTTGTAGATGGGAAATCATCAAATAAAATCTCCCATTCCCCCCGAGCGGGAGGATATGTCAGTTACTCTTAATGAAAAACCCACCCGTGTTCCTTAAATTGCCTTTTGCGTTCATTCGTCTCTTCCGAACAATTCCGCAACCCTGGCATTTCCTAGTCACCCTACTGCTTGCCTTCTATTCTAACGTCAAGGTGTCAGTAACAAATGAGTTCTATTGTATCACAGTCAGTCACTAACTAGTGTTATCTTAGTGCCGTGACACTATTATGGTATTAAAAGTGCTACAGACAATACAGTTGGGGACGATAGTGTTTGTGTGTGTGTGAATTAAGTTAGTGTAGTGTTAATTGTTTTTACTACTAACTACTAAAATGACACATAAAAATAATTATGCGGAATAATTGTGTATTTAACACGAAAATTACCAGTCGATTGCAATGGGTTTCATTTTGTCAATTCAATAATAGTTTTGTGTCCATCGCGCGTTTTACGTGCAATTAAGTGTGAATACGTGGTTACACTGAGGTTATTCGTGATTTCACGTTGATATGTTATGAGAATGGCCGCCTATCAGTCTTTCTATTTTTCTAGGTATCGGTAGGAATGGCAATATCTTTCAAAGCCTTTAGTCACACTCTTCACGCCATCTCTTTTCCGGCCTGAATACTTAACACTCATCATGTATTCTGTATGGTGTCGGATGTAAAAGAATAGCACCATCCCATCACTTCCCCTGGGTGTCGTAAGAGGCGACTAAGGGACTCACCAGAGAATGGGCAGCAGCATTCTATGTGTATTGCAACAGCTACACGATCGCGTGGCGATTATGGCAAACCCCTCCTTTGGGGGAGGCCTATGTCCAGCAGTGGACGTCATTCGGCTGATGATGACTTGACATATCAAAGTTTATTAAGTTAAAGGTGCTTTAAGAGTTTTATTGCCCTTTTTTCAGGGCTCAGACTCAAGAAGGGATACGAGCTTTTTTTTTTTTTTTGTGAGTGGCTTCTCGCAGTTCAACCTATAAGGTTGTCGACTGCTTAACCGGGCTTGCCTGTGGTGGCCTTAATATAATATTAAAGCCTCCAGCCAGGGCTTATAAAAAACGTACTTAAGCGACTACACGCTAAGGGCACCCCCTGTGGGGTACGGGCCTCGGCTTAGGGCGTCGCTGGGGAGAGAACAGCTAGGGACGGGCTGGATCGAACTGGAAGGGATACGGGCTGCGGCTGAGTTCCTGTATGGGCTTTGTATTTTTTTTTTTTTTTGTATTCTTTATCTTTTTTTATTACTTTATGGCGATGGTGCTCAAATGAATGAAATATTCTTTTGATGCATTTTTTAACGGGGTTTAAGTATAAATAATCAACTTAATTAACAAAATTATTCGGGGTTTTGATTACCAGTAACAGTCGTTACGGATTGTCAGGAGCCAGTAAATCTGATACCAGTCTTGCCAAGGAACAGCGTGTTACCCAGTTAATGGGTTATGGAGGTCTGGTAGGCAGCCGCTCCACATAAAATACTGGTATTCAGCTGAATCCGGTTTGACTGGAAGCCGACCCCAATATACATAGTTGGAAAAAAGGCTAAGTAGATGATGATATATGTACATAAACTAACGGCTGTTTCACCAAAATCGATAGATTCGCGTTTGACCACAATCTCAGCAGATGGAAAGGGATAATGTGGTTGGCGAAGGAGTATGCTCGCCTGAAGTAACCTGTTCACTCTTGATCTCCAGGTTGAATGAAAGTATTGCCCATGGGGGTCGGTAATGTGTACTTACATAAAGAAGAAAAGTCACACTGTCTTTTTCACAGATGATGAAAAGGCTAAGCATTGAGATGAAATAAAATTATATAGCTAACATTCAAATCAACAAGAATACATAAATAATCGGCTCGTAAAATATAGTGGCCAGTAGGTTTACGAGAGCTATCATGTCCAGAGTGCATAGCCTATAAAAATAACCATCGATCTCGTGAAGATCTGTATTTTATGAGATAACTAGATGTAGTCTCTGCCAGCGACTCCGCCCGCTTAATAATTAGTACTTCCCTCTTTTTATATTACGTAGATCCCATTCCCGTGGGAGTACGGGGATAAAATATAGCCTATGTTACTCGCTGATAATGTAGCTATCCATTGCTGAAAAAAAAAATCAAATCGGTCCAATAGTTTTAAGTTTATTCGTTACATACAAAAATATAAATCTTTCTTTTTTATAATATTATAGTATAAAAGTGCCTATGTGTTATTCGGTATTGCTACTTACTGTATGTACTTATAACGATTTCTACAAAGTTTCATCAAAATCTGTTCTGTGGTTTTTGCGTGTAAGTGTACTTAATAAACATCCATTCATCCATCCATCCGTCTTCACAAACTTTCACATTTATAATATTAAGAGTAGGATATTCAAGTAAAAGTACTACCTACTTACTATTATCATAGTAGGATTGGGCTTACAAAGCAGCAGTTTAGTGCGGTTTTGTTGAGTTATGCAAACATAAATGTATGTGGCAGTTGATATTTTATTTTTGCGATTGGAGGAATAGGAATCATGATTTCAATGACTTATTTCATTATTAGATTTTACCCGCGACTTTCCAAATCTGGGAAATTGAAATTTTCCATTCAATTTAATTTTCCAAATCCGACAGGTAAGTAGTTCCAGAGATTAAATTAATTTAATTTAATTATAATTAAAATCTTCAGCTTTATTATGTTAGTAAGTATAGATTTCTGTCACACCAGTGACACCAGTCTATCTCACTTTTCATTGAGCAACAAAGTTGCACAAAATCGTATGAGCGATAACAATTTTTCTGTATTAAGTACGAGAATCTTATCTATTCATTGGGAGACAAAAGCTCGAAACATAGTCTTTTTATTGATGTTGTTGCGAACAATGTTGCGGTATTATTTCTCAACTTTGTTTAAATTTAAAGTGCGTCGGAGAAGGCTCATATTTGCCTCTTAGAAGCGAGTGTTAAAGTCAGTCCGAATATCTGTCGCCCTTTGCTTCCCCGCTCCAGGGGGGTGAACATGTCCATTTAAATACACAAGCCATGACGCTTTAAACGACACGATAATCTGTCTTCACAACATAGTGGGAACGCTAATCCCGAAGCCCGAAACTACGGACTTCGGGCTTAGAGAGTAGCCCCCCAGCCTTGTGCTTGCTTGATGCCACAGCACTCATCATCTGCCTAGCCTTTTCCCAATTATATTGGGGTCGGCTTCCAGTCAAACCGGATTCAGCAGAATACCAGTATTTTACGTGGAGCGGCTGCCTACCAGACCTTCACAACCCATTAAATGCCCACAGCACTATAGGTACCTACTTAAAGGTACTAGCCATTCTAAATTCATGATAATGGACAGGTTCAGTTCTTTCAAAAAATATGGAGACATGTTCCAAACGCAAGTAATTTTAGTAATTCACTTGTAAGAAAAATTCTTCATCTGCATAGCTCATAAGAAAACAAAAAAAAATCATATAAAAGCCAGAAAACAGTAAAGCAAAATTTATTTATACATGGGCGGACTTAATGCATCAAGGCATTCTCTACCAGTCAACCTTTGGGTTATAAAGACTATATTGTGGTAGGTGTACAATAAATAAAAATAAGATTCAAAATTGAACCTAAAACCAAAAGAAATAAGGGCACTATTTCACTGTTAGCTTCAGTGTGTGATATGAGTGAAACAATGGTGATAGACTTTAACGTCGTCGGTGCTTCCGCGCTTATGAATCGATACAGCAGCTTTAAAAGACGGGTGAGTTTTTGAACAAGTTCGTAGAAAAACAGCCAGATTTTTGAAAAATAATGTAACCTGTGATTGCTGACAAGAGGCTCTTGACCAGCAATTCCCATTTGGTGGGTCGCGACTCGGTACCGGACCATCAAAATAAAAAACCGAGTCGCAGCATTCCCGCCTTGTTTTAAAAATAGCACTAAATAGGCGATACCTTAATATTAGTAAACGTTTTGACATACAATAAATGTCTATTATTTTACTTTTTTTTTTGTTTTAGTTAATATGGGTTTGCTCTTGACTCTAGTCTAGGTCATAGATGACAGAGACAAAGTCGACGATGGAGCGAGCTTACCCAGAAGAAGCCTGTTCACTCTAATTTTGAAGAGATTAGGGTTGTATGCGTTCGGAAACACAGACGCAGGCAGAGAGTTCCACTCCTTTGCTGTGCGCATTATAAAAGACGTTTGGAAACGTTTAGTGCGAATTGGTGGAATAGCAACACATTACTTGATGTAACCAGCGGGGGAGGGGGTTTAAAAGTATTGAGTGGTTCACAAAGGGGCAGTATGTAAATTACCGGGCCGTGGTAGAAAAATGTTTGGGAAACACTGCTCTAGACTATTCGCTGATAAAAGTGCCATTTTATAAGCGAATGCGATTGTCGAATCGCCAAAATATAAGGGATTGATCACGTGACATTTCGGCAGCGTTTGTAAATCCCATTCATTTTTGACGTTTTGACAATCGCCATCGCCGCTGTCAAAATGTCACTTGTCTAGTCTTATGTGCCGTTCTATTAACGATTAACGATGTTAGGGATGGGCCACGCGATATTGCGTGCATCTTCAGGTTTTGCCTCTCCAATGGTAAAAAGAGTCACCGCAGCCCTGGAACGCAAAGGGCTTTAGAAGGAACACGGCTGGGTTTTAGTCAGTAAGAGTCTGACACGCCCTTCCGCTCCACCCAGAGTGGAACAAGTCATTTGATTGATGATTATAGTCCCTCAACTATTTTAAATAGAATTCACAATGCTATACTGTACCCTAAGCAGCGTTGTGTCATTGTGTGTATAGAACACATTCTTCCAAAAGTAGTGAGAACACTATCTGCGTGCCAACGTCCATGTTCCCTATAACACATAACGAGCAAGAGTGAACAAGCATCTTCTGGAAATGTCAGTTCCTTCGTAGTGGTGAACGAGGTCAAAAAAAAAAGTTTTTATACTTTTTTCTTGTTAATATTTTCAACTAACAATACACCTCAGCTACGCACGGATGCCATTTACCTTATTTAAAAAAAGCCAATTTTTTTCCTTTATTACATTGTTGTTGTTGTTGTTGCATTGCAGACAGACGGTCCGAAACTACCATATGGCTTTACCCATGGTTAAAAACCACATCCTTTGTCGAATACAGTTGTACAGTAACACAGGTGGTACCAAGTTAATTTTAACGGACCATCTGTTGGTGCTCGAGTACCAAACGACTGCGTATATTATTGGTTCTGTAGGTACTTCTGTAGCTCGGCCTCAATCCAGACAATGTAGGGAAAACTGCTTTAGCTCCTAGAGCGCATGCGTGACCGTAAACCACCTTGTCTAGACTCACGTGTCTGGTTTCTGCAACAGAATCGAACGATTCATAATTTGAACTTTGAATGACAAACCTATTCAAGTTTTTGGGATGCTGTTTCGTTCCTTAATTTTTTAAAAAGCTATAGGTTTTCGAAGGAACCTGCTTAATCATCTAAATTCTAAAATTAGCTGTTTTTTGCTAATTTTAATATTACATGTTTACTAGTCTTTCTAGGGACTACTTAGTATTAACTCTGTCCCCTCACTTCATACTTACCTAGGTAGGCAGGGACAGCATCATCAACTGGTGACCCTCTTTTCCAATGTGTGCGAGAGGGGTACTCAATTGATGACTCTGTCTGTACCTCTCTGCTCAGTTCACGAGTAAAATTATTACCTTACTAAGTTGCTAAAGTATTTATAATGCAAACTGACTCAACAATGTGGGATCTAGGTACCACACAGTGTGGTCACAAAGTTCTAAGTACAACTTTGTCTTCATTTAGTTGAACTTTGAAATTATTTATCAGTTGGAACAAAACAAAAGCATCAAGAAAATTAGACAAGTGTAAACTCGAGCGATATGTCTATCAAAAAACACCAAAAATATCTCCGCTCGGCTCGATATAATCAGCGATTAATGCGCTTTTAGTTTACCTATAGTCCACGTTACATTATCGAGCGAAAACGACACAACTCGAATGTACGCCAACGTGCTGAATCGCTTCTACTGCGACCATTGTTTCTAACCGGTAACGACCATGATATCTCCACGCCCTTAGATAAGTTGATGAAATCACATAAAGCTACAAATATTACTGGCAAACAGCGCAAATGTAGTCTGGAAGTAAGTTGTCAACGCGTAATGGACAGTGAAGTCTCAGCAGTGATGAAAGTGTGGTAAACGAAACAGCGGATTAAAATCGACGAGGCGTATCACATCGAGAGGGGAGCGAAGCGTCGAGCGAAGAGGACAGCGATACATTCGGAGCGGGCGACGGAGCGAAGCGGCCACAACCGATGGGCGCAAGGGGAGGGCGCGGGCGGCCGGCGTCAGTTCCGCGCCGCGCCTCGCTCGCTGCGCCCGTCCTCGCTGCCGCTCACGCCTGCGCGCCCGCTCCACAATGAAGTCGAAAGTCAAAGGTGCAAGAACCAAGAACATGGACAAGCTAATAGCAGCTGTTCAGGCTCGCGAATGTTTATGGGACAAGAGCTATAGGGGACATCGGAACAGGTTCAAATTGGAGCGGTATTGGAACGAGGTGGCAGCTGAGGTCGGGACGACCAGTGAGTATTGAGTAGCGTTTTACGTTTCACTCGCTGAAGGTTAATGGCCGACGGAGCGGATGGCTGCTATTGATATTGTTAGTTTGTTTTGGTTTTGCGTCACACTGCGCATTTACCAGATGGCCGCGGTGAATGGTTAGTGCGGGACATCTGATGCTTGATGCGACGACGACGGTCATTAATCTTTCTGTTATTAGAGTTGTATTGCTATTAATTTTAGTAAATGTTCGTATTGGTATGTACTTTAGTTTGAGAGTGTAGAAGTGGGATTTAGTTCACGATATTTTCTTATAAAAAATATTCCTGGGACAATCGGGCAGCAGCACGAAGTATGACGACCTTAACCTAGCAGGAAATACTTTTAAGTGCAAGGCCAATACGATATCAACATGATATGAGTCACCTTGTTTGATTTTATTTTATCGATAGTTTACTATCTATTAAATTTATCACTGATTAAGGATATGACCGTTGCCTTAATTTTTTTTATGAAAAAGAAATGACTTGTTACATAACAATGATAAAGATTTGATCCAAAATAATTTGAGATAAGTGTATGAGTATGATCATAATTTATGGATAACTTTGTCTACATACCTACGGGGCAATAGTATATACAGTCTCATAAAAACCTGTAAACATTTATTTGAACATTGGCTTGATAAAACAAATCACTTTCAAAACATTGACAATCCACCTCAAAATTCCAGGTTTGAACTGCCGCAAGAAATGGAAGAACCTCAAAGATCAATGCCGAAAGGAAATGAAGAAGAATCCAGCAGAATCCGAATGGCCACACTTCCAGAAGCTGAAGTTTATCCACCATCAGTTCATGGCTGAAGATGAAGAAGGAGACGAGGATACTACAGATGAGGTCTTTAACTCCTTGGATGAGTCTATCAAACAGCCGAAGTTAGGGTACACAATGAGGAAGAAGCTACTGATGAATAAGAGAAGGACTATTGATGTGGATATGAACAAGCTGATCGATCTGGTTAGAGTACGGGAGATCATTTGGAACAGGTCGCTGAAGGGACACCACAATTGGTACAAGCTGGATGAGAGCTGGAAGGAGATCGCACAAGAGTTGGATTGCACACGTAAGTATTGTTTTGTTTAAATTATGCACTTAAGGAATGGTAATTATGCACTCGCAGTTCAGCACACTAAGGCTGGTTACTGCTTAACCGGACTATCCTGTGGTGGCCTCAAATGAATTTAAGGCCCCCAGCCAGGACTTACAAACTAGCTAATTATCATAAATGATCGCTCGCTAGGGCATCCCCTGCGGGATACGGACCTCGGCTTAGCGGCGTCATTTCGGGAGGACAGCAAGGGACAGGCTGGGTCATATCGTTAACTGATTCAATCTGTCTAGATCCTCTTTAAATAAACAAAAATATATAAGAAAAAGAACTTCGAATACAGAGCGAGATTATGCAGCCATTCTTGATATGATGTATTTCAAGATATTCCGTCGTCATTGTCATAATAGCTAACTCCAAATCGATATGTCCATTGAATGAGTTGTTTTATGCAGCAATAACAACATTCTTAAAATATTAATAACTAACTTTTGCCCGCGACTTCGTACTCGCATATCCCGATTTTTACCGTTCGCGTAGGAATTTTCCTTTCCCGTACACCTATAGCCTTCTTCATGAGGCTATGGCTATCACATACAAAAAGAATTTCCAAATCCGACTGGTAGTCTAGAGATTAGAGAGCGTTCAATAAACAAACTATTCAGCTTTATAATATTAGTAAGATTAGAAGTCGATACATTTTGAAATTCAATCATATAAACATAGGAACCCTTTTCAAATTAAGCCTGTTGAACTAGTACTTTTAGTATTGCGTTCTCATTTTCCCTCAGAAACCATTCAATAACGGAATCAAAATGGCAGTCCGAACTCACAACAATGATTTCAGTAATGCTGGCAACTTAGACCATTAGAACTTTGTTAATGGGGTATAATTTACGAAGCAATTGATTAGGAAACTATTAAATTTCTCTAATACGGTACGAAATTGTTCAAGCTTAAATACAATATGGTCGACACGTATTCCGTGTTCCTAATGCTCCTAATTACAAACGAGTTCAATACCTATTAATAAAACTGGCCAAGTGCGAGTCGGACGGAGTCACGTGCAAACGGTTCCGTTCGAATTTCATTTTTGTAACATATTTTAACACTTATAGGTTTTCCTGTAATCTATAGGTAAAGAACTAATCTTTACTTTATTTCCAAATTTTAGGCTTAATAGTTTCGGAGATAATTGTTATTTTTTGTCTAATTTCTTGAATAACTTCAAAATTATTCATTTTAAAATTATGGAAAAAACTAATTAAAACCCTCACATGTGACATATCAAATGGAAGGAACTTTTTAAATTAATTTTCTAGTTTGTCCCCCAAAAGTGACCTCCATCATCATCATTATCTCAGCCGAAAGACGTCCACTGCTGGACCTAGGTCTCCCCCAAGAAGGGGGGATTTGCCATAATCGCCACGCTTGGCAGGCAGGTTGGCGATCGCAGCGTAGCTGTTGTACCTACTCAAAATTTATTTATTTACGTAACGCGTGTTTGGGTCACAGAAGTTCATATGTGTTCGAAATGTCAACAGAACAGATGGACATATAGACAGATAGACAGACAGACAGACACCCGAGTGATCCTATTAGGATTCCGTTTCTTACGGATGTTCGGAACCCTAAAAATACAGGCATACATACTTTGTTATACGTCAAAAAGTTTATGGTTAAGCAGACGGTAAACATTACTCAACTAACATAGTTTATAAAATATACCTCTGGATATCAAACTTATAGATATTTATATCACATCTTTCAACTTTCAGGTGACGAAGCCAGACTTAAATGGAAATACCTGAGAGACCAAGCGAGGAAGGAAGTAAGAAAACCAATGGGATCAGACTGGGAGTACCTCCCAAAGCTCCAGTTCCTCACCAACCAGTTCAATGATTACGAAGGCAATGAGATAACTGACGACCAGTATACTCAAGACTACGATGCTGATCAAGGCAGCAGTACATACTACAATATAGAACCTCCAACTGAAGTCAGTGTCAAAGACGATGATTTTGACGAATTTGACACAAAGCCGATCATAATGGAGACAGATTTTTACGATGATGACGATGAAGCACAGAAAAGTGCCACTACTGATCCTCCTGAGCCAGCCAAGGATGAAGATATAGGCTTCTTTAATTCGCTTCTGCCTCACGTAAAGAAGTTAGGACCAGCTAAGAAGCTGATGCTGAGAATGAAAATTCAGGAGCTGGTTTATAATACAGTCTATAATGAAACTTAGTATACAGATGCTTATTCAGAAAAATTGGAATGTAAAGATATCTGTCTTGGCCGATGTCGAGAATTAATCTTTGATATCAGTAAAGGAGTACCTACAATGGTATTGGCTTAAGCCTGATAGTAAAAGAACTGTAGCAAGTATTTTTCCTTATTTGTACAGCACGCAATGGTTTGAGGAGGATTGTTGAATATGAATATTTTCAGTTGGCACTCACAATTTCACTGGTCAACAATAAACACTTTTTGTCTGTCACAAGATTTGCCAAATGCCAAAATAAAACTCATATAATTTTTTTAATCTGATGGTGTAGAATTTATTTTTTGAGTTTTAAAAATATTTTCACCATAAATGTATAGAAACTTGACAGAATCGTTTGAACACTTTCTACATTAAGTATATTAAAATAACTCAGTAAACTGAAAAAAACCGGCCAAGTACGATTCGGACTCGCGCACAAAGGGTTCTGTACCATTATCTATAAAACGGCCAAAAAATCACGATTATTGTATAGGAGCCCCCTTAAATATTCATTTTATTCTGTTGTTTTAGTATTTGTTGTTATAGCGGCAACAGAAATACTTAATCTGTGAAAATTCCAACTGTCTAACTATCGGATCATAAGATACAGCCTGATGACAGACGGACAGACAGACAGCGTAGTCTCAGTAATAGGGTCCCGTTTTACCGTTCCGTCCCGTTATGGTACGGAACCCTAAAAACAGCTAAGTTTTTGAAAAAAAAAAAACGGAATTTACAAGCTAAAGGGAAAATTATGTTACTGGTAGCTGTAACACAAAAAGTAGACCTGATCAAAATAAAATAAATATGATTTTGGAATAAAGGTAGCCCATTCCTAGTGACAAAATCTAGTTGATTAGTGTTTTATTAGGTGGGTGTATAGATTTGTTTCTAATATATATTGTAAGAGATCGGAACCACTTATGAAAATCAGCTGAATCTATATAAATAAAAATGAATCGCTAAATGTGTTGCTAAGCGCAAAACTCGAGAACGGCTGGGCCAATTTCGCAAATTCTTTTTTTGTTGTGTTTGTTATTGTCAGGAGAAGGTTCTTATGAAAGAAAATTTTGAAACAACCATTTACATCCGGGCGAAGCCGGGGCGGTCCACTAGTATTCAATAAAATATTTTTTCAGAGTAAGTTTGTAACTATTACTTGGCAAATATTATCTATAAATATTAGTTCTATTGCTGTCATGGTTTGTTGTATATTTCTTTTGTCGTATAACTATGGTATATACTTTTATAATTAGTCTTAGAAGATAAAGAAATTATATATTATGATTATTGATTCGGTAGAAGCTGGTATTGTTTGATTAGGTGTCCGAGGATAGATTTTTCTAATATTGGTTTATTAAACAGTACTATATTTTGAAGTTGATCTCTAATAATTTGGGAAAGGAGTAGAAAGATGTGATGTAAAGATAAATTATAAAGAATGAAGCAGGAAAAAAAATACAGGATGAGTTTTGTAATGAAATTGCAAAGTATGAACGAAAATAAGTAAAACAGAGAAAAGATTTTGATACTACATTACCATCACATTTTTTTGTTTTGACAATAACGATTAAGAATAGTGTTGTGAGACGTGAGTAATTTATGGAAATAACGGACCTTAATAAAGCTTAACCTTTTGAACGCCATTGTCACGTATACATGACAAGCAAGCGCGTGCCCTGTACGCCAAACGTCACAAATATGTGAATTTGAGGCATGGCGTCGGGGGCACGCCGATACGTTTATGCTCTGTGTTCAAAAGGTTTATAGGAATGAGGATAGAAGGTAGATGTCCTTTTTATCTTAGCTTAACATACTTCGTATTAGGCTTATGTAAACCCGACACAGGGGCCGGCCCTACTATGAAGTCTTAAAACGATAAAATTTGTTCCATAAATCGGTAAAATGAAGGAAGCAGTTGTTTTTTATATATAGTTTTGTATAAATGTCTTTTTGTTGATTGTTGATGCCTGAAAAAAATGGAAAATAACCCTGAACCAATGTATTTTGCTTTGGCTATGAATGTCATGCTAAATCTCCAGTTGGCAGCAAGAAAATTAATGGAAATGTAGAATTAATTTACTTTTAAAAATAAGGGGGTGCCGCGAAGTATAGGTACACATGCCAACCCCTTAGGGAATACATGCAAGATTTATTTTGAGTTTATTAGTTTGAGGACTCAGAAGACCTAGCGAGATAAAGTGACATTGTGTGAGATAAAGTGCAATAACGAAATATATGGGATTGTCACGAAATGCCACTTTGCCTAAATCTTGAATGTTTATTTGGAAGATTGGGTTTTTGACGTGACAACGTCTAATAAATCGATGCACGCACGAAAAAAGATGACTCATTGTAACGTTACGCTCATTGTAACGTTACGCTCATTTTAACGTTACGATAATTTCATCAATGTTTTGTTATGACGTTGTCACGTTAAACTATCATCCGTAAACCTTTAAATAAACTTTACAGACAACCAATTTTTTATTTTAGATTCGTGCACATGAGCTCTTTTCAAAATTGCGTTCTAAAGCCACCAGTATCATAAGATGGTTTAACGATTGTTGCTTCCCCTTTTGTTTAGTCAACGTTATAAGAGCACTCAATTGTTTGCATAATATTCCCCATTATTGACTTAATAATCATTCCAAAATGTTTTAATTTCGTAGTATTAGTGCGTTTATGTTAAAGAATATTTATGTGCATTAATAAATACTGAGCTTTATGGTGTTTTGGATTTTATTTTTTATCCCTATATGTATGCAAATATCTCTGAATAGCATAACACGGAACATGAAACTACCGGAAAGGGCTACAGCCAATAGCCAATCAAAAATTCCTATGATCTTTTGATTTTGATTCGTGGTCAGTTTATCTCTATTCTGATTGATCTAATGAAGTGCAGAAAAAAAAATGTATGAGACACAAAACGACATACCCACCGTATGTCGTTTTGTGGCAATTAAATACTGTTTTTTCTTTCAGAATTTAGAAAATTCTAGTATAAAACGACGGTTCATTTGCTGCAACGTTGACATAGTCTTTAAAGTGATGATTTTTTTGTTACCTAAGTAATAATAGATAGTGTTGAAAAAATTGCGCTCCGTTTACTGTAAAACGCAAGTTCTCTGTGAATATCTGCTCTCTCTCTCTCTTACTAGATATTAGAGCTTAGGGAAATGACGCACAGTAAACGGAGCGTAATTTTTTCAACATAAATAACTGAATTACTACTATAGGTTTAATCATCAATTTTTGAGATAATTATGTTGACCTTGCAGCAAATGAGCGGTATGATGTTTGGTGTTTAATGTGGTTTGGTGTTTATGAGGTACCGTAAAACGGGGTGGATAGAAATGCAGGGGTGAATAAAAACTAAACTTTTATTGGGATTTTCACATAAATGCCATATTAATTGTTTCTCGCAAAGCGTCCATTTAAATATAAAATAATTGTTAAAAAAATTGGAGTTCTTCATTGCTGCAAAATATATTTAAATAACTTGAAAATTCCTATCAGTTACGTTTTTTTCGCCCCGTCATTTCTATCCACCCCGTTTTACCCGTTATCGTTAAATAGTTGAAATTCCTCTATCTGTAATAATTTGTATCTAGTAACCTTTAGTTTTCTCCTTCGGTATATACTTATCTTAGTGACTCTTATAAGGTTACGTATTTTTATGTGTCTGCATACGAATATTTCTAAGTTTTTTGTTGGATTACTGACCGCAGTCAGTTGTTATTTGCTCAAAGAGACAGTAATAAAAAATAGCAGAAAAAGGAACAAGAAGTGAGGCGAAACAGTAATCAAATAATCATATGAAAGAAACAAATGATAAATGCGGCGAAAAAGAAATGAAAAGTAGCGTACACGGAAAAATAAAAAAAATAGGCGAATTTTGTGAGAGAATCCGGAATAAATAAAGTTTTTCTTTTAATTATAAAAGAAAAGAAAGAAAGAATAAAATTTATTTAGCAAAGGTACATGAAACACGCACGGTAAAAATAACAAGAAAAAGGTAGTTATGCCAAAAACTAAGTGTGTGTCTCACGGCTGCACTAAAAAGGTCCATTTCAGCGATATGTCGGACAGACTGATGCTGTCTGACGCTGGTTTTCTAATGAACCTTTCAAAGGACAAGTGGCGGTTATATTGATAGGCTGGCGTTTGATCACAATCTCAACTGATGGTAAGCGATGATAATTATGGTCGAAGATGGAGCACGCATGCTTAGAAGTAACCTATTCTATCTTGACCAAAGGTTGTATCTGTCAGGAAACACCGAATCCGGCAGAGAATTCCACTCCTTAGCTGTACGCTGATTGGTTTTTGCATTTCCTCCTCTTTTTAACTAACTTCCAAAAAGGAGGAGGTTCTCAATTAGTGGGTATTTTTTTCATGTATTCACTACACGCCTATTACTACTCCGTGGTTTCTGATCCGATTTTTGTGATTTTAGTTTGATGCGGATTGCCATTTGGTCCCGTAAAAATTTAATTCACTTGTTTTTTTTTGTGAGCTTTTTAGCTTATTTGGATTCAATTTTTAGTGCTGATACCCCGCAAATATACCCACTAACAAGTGAAATATAAAAAATACTTTTTCACAAAAATAATCAAACGATTTCCAAAACTTTATTTTTTGTCAAGAGTGTCAACGGTTTGACATTAGCCAACAAATAGCCATATTTTTGAGACCAAGACCACCCAACAAGTTGCCTACTGTACTTATCTAAATCCTGTAAGCGGCTTATAAGAACGGTTTTACGTCACAGGCATACCACGCTGCCCTGATTTCCATCAGCGCCCGATATTATGCACATCCGTCGAAAACGTAAACACAATTAAAACCTTATTTCGTGTTCTCATTGATTCCATTTGCGTTGTTATAAGTTCCGTGACAAAATATCCGGTAAATGAATTCGTAATGACACAAATGCAAATGTTTTTAGCACAATCATTAGCCACTGTTTTGACTTGAGCCTCGTTCCCTTTGTTATTGTTTATGAGTTACGCTCAATTAATAATGCGGTGGCAAAATGTTTACGTTGAGCATTAAATCACTTTAGTCTATAGATAATGATAATATCTTGGGACAACTCACACACTGTCATCCGATCCCAAACTAGGCAGAGCCTGTACTATGGTAACCAGACAACTGATAAATATACTTATATATTTCTAAATACATACATATTATAGACAAATTACACCCAGACACAGAACAAATGATCATGCTCATCACACAAAGATTTGTCCTGGGTGGGAATCGAACCCACAAGGATAGAGATGGGTGATTGTACTGACGCTAGCACATTAAGCTACAACAATCAGTCAAATTTCTTAAATAGATTTTCAGCTTTATCGCTAAAGCATTAGGTTCAAGATTTTTTTTTATTCTTTAAATTTTAGGGACTTTTATAACGCACAGCGTTTGCCAGTCCCATCGTAACCTAATACAAGATACACAAATATCCAACATACATCCAACTGATCAATGTATCAGGGCCATAAAGTCGAACAACTTTCTCGCATCTTCAGAGCTCGGCTTATTTAATATTTTGTGGAGGTTCAAGGTTGATTGGGAAAATTTTACAGTTTCGGGTAGCTTGATGTGCTGGCGTCTGTAGTCCCGGGATACACCTGGATGACACGCAAACGGAACTGGAAAAAAATATGGTAGAAGAAATAGGAACCTGAAATCAATCTCTTCTGTGTAGGTGATTTTAGCCCAATATCTAGAAGATGACTACACTTTTTCGTTACACCCCCTATCTATACAGGGTGAAACGGAAAACGGTCCATTCATTAATTCCACCTTAAACCCCAAAATATATATATAGATAGGTACTTTAATTCCATTTAAACCCCAAAATAGTTTCGGTAGAGTCAACAGCAAAATAGCAGGATGCCTTTATGGACGGATTTTTATGATGATTATAAAAAAAAACTTTTTTTAAATGTGAATATGGACCTTGTATGGTCTGCAATAAAGATTTTTGTTATTATTATTTATTTCGTTTATTCATTTTTTTTTTCTTATTTATACATTTTTAAATATTTCTTAAAAATACAAAAATAAAAAACATTTAAAAATATAAAAATAGTAGCCCACCGGTATCGGGAACAGGGTCCAAGCTACCGGCGGTCAGGGCTCAAGAGAGAGGAACCTCCTAACAATACGAGCCGTGTCCAGAAGTACCGCTTTCTGAATCAGGCCCTTGATCCAGCTGCCCAACGAGAGCCTCCTGAGGTGCTGGTCGAGGCTCGTGGCTATTAAGCCATTGGCTGACACAACTATCGGTACAATGATTGCTGAGTCCACATCCCACATGTCGACAACCTCGCGAGCCAAGTCAATATATTTGATTTGTTTATCTTTCTCGGCTTTCACGAGATTCTCGTCATGCGGAACGGTTATGTCTACAATCATTGCACGCCTCTCGATTCGGTCCACCACCACTATATCAGGCTTATTGGCAACAATAGTCCTGTCAGTGATGATGGACCGATCCCAGTACAATGTGATATTGCCATTATCGAGAACTGGGTCGGGCGCATACCTGTAGTACGGCACCTCCGATTCCACAAGAGAGTATTTCAGAGCAAGTTGCTGATGGATAATCCTGGCTACAAGGTTGTGCCTATGCAAGTATTCTCCGTTAGCTAGACGAGAACAACCAGAGACAATGTGGCGGATCGATTCTCCCGGACGGTGACATGCCCGACATATGTCAACCGTGCCGTCCTTCACAATAAATCTCCGGTAGTTATTCGTCATGATAACTTCGTCCATAATTGCACAGACAAAACCTTCGGTTTCTCCAAAGAGATCACCGAATCGCAACCAGGCTACGGACGCTAATTGATCTACGTCGGGACCATGTAGGGCCCGGAAATAGCGTCCGTGAAGTTCCTTACTCTGCCATACAGCCCTGCGATCGTTAGTGTCTAGCACCGCAGGTTTGCGCCAGTTCTCATTTGCCAAGGAGAGCGGGGTGAGTCCCTTGTCCACCGCCACTACATCTCGATGCATACCCACGTCGACAGCTAGGAAATATTCCCTGAGACTGCATATCTCACGATTGTGGAGAGTCTTAGCATTTAAGAAGCCTCGACCTCCACACTTTCGCGGGATATACAGTCTCATTACCGACGACCGTGGGTGATGCATTCGATATGCAGTAAGCAGTGTACGGACCCGCCTATCCAGGGCGTCAAGTTCCGTTTGAGTCCATTTGAGTACGCCGAAAGAGTGCATCAATACCGGCATGACCCAACCGTTGAAGGCGCGCACCTTGTTTCCGCCTGATAGAAGGCTATTGAATACCTTCTTCAAGCGGCCAAAGAAGCGCTCCTTCAACGATTGCTTCATGTCAGTAACATTGATACCTAACGCTTCCGACATACCCAAATACTTGTAAGTTTCTGTTGAAGAGAGGGATCTGAGGTTTATGGAATCCGAGAGTTGAGTTCCCACGGATTCCATAATCTCCCCACGCTTTACATGCATGACCGCACATTTGTCCACACCAAACTCCATCCTGATGGCACTACTGAAAGTTTCAGTTACTTTCAGTAGCTCCATCAGTTGCAGATTACTGGGGGCAAAGAGTTTCAAATCATCCATGTAAAGGAGGTGAGATATAACCTGACCTCCTCTCTTCAACCGATAGCCCAGCCCTGAATTCTCCAGCAGTGTGCTTAGAGGGTTCAAGGCTAGGCAAAACCAAAGCGGACTCAAACTATCGCCCTGGAATATACCCCGCTCGATCCTTACCGGTTCGCTGTTCCTCTGGATATTTCGACATCCTGGATAGCGAAGAACTGTCCTCCATTGCCCCATACACGACATCAGGAAGGTGCGTAGCATTGTATCAATTTTATACAATTCTAGCACCCTCATGAGCCATGTATGAGGCACCGAGTCATAGGCCTTCTTATAGTCTATCCAACATGTCGACAGATCCTTTCGGGAACGCCGAACCTGTTGGCTAATGGCCATATCAATGAGGAGTAGCTCCTTAGTACCGCGGGACCCATTCCTACATCCATTTTGAGAGACAGACATGATGTTGTTGCTGTTAATATGATTATTAATTTTAGCTCTCAAAATAGATGTAAGAACCTTATAGACCGTCGGTAGACACGTGATCGGTCTATTTATTATTATTATAAATAAAACACATCAGTTTTAGGGGCCTATGAGACACATATAACCATACTGGCAAAATACTGGCATACTATGAATCCTTGTCGCAAGTACAAAAAATAGCTCTACCTACTCCGACCACTGATTATAATATAAAATATATTATTCTTCCATGATTTCTTTTAATAGTCTATGATTGTTTGTGATCTGCTTTCGTAGTTTTAGCCTGTTGGCAAGTTTATAAAATAAACTACGAAGTGTTTATTTTTCTTAGTTTGATTGTTGGTAAAAGTGCACCAGTCTGTTTGCAAACACGCGAAAATGTTTGAAGAAATAATCTGTTTCATTAAGATTTATAATGCTAAAAAGTCCAAGACAAAATTTTCCTTTATTGCGCCATAATTTGTTCTAGTTGTCATTTGTCAGTATTTTTGTACAGGTATGTATACTATCGATCTGTTCTTAGGATTCCGTCCAGATACAAAAATAATAAATCAGAAGTGGTGAACTTTATAAGATGAAGTTTTTAGGTTAGGTAGGCTGTAAGAGTAAAAGAGGACCAAGGAAACGACGGGTAGAGTGTGTGAAAAGTGATATGGCTAGGAGAGGGTGATTAATTAATAGATATGTATGAAATGAGATGACATGTTGCAACGACGACAAATAAAAAGGGCAAGGGATCAAACGTAAATTGCGTAGCGTTGTAAAAAGGTTATGGCGTTCTCTTGGACAACGAAATATCATGCAAATGTCAGCCGGAACAAACTGCTAAACGTGCTTTCCGAGGTACGGAGGAATCTCGGTATGTTGAGATAGTCACCCATCCATGGACTAACCTTGGCAAGCGTTGCTTAACCTTGATGATCGACTAGTGGGGCTGTTATTATTTTACCACGAGCTCCTGTACAATAAAGTAAAAAGAAAACATTTGACGCATCCTGCTCGTCTTCGGGGAGATGAAGTTGAGAACACGTGTAGTTTCCCTATTTATACGTCTTGAACTTTTGTACATTTCTGTTCTTTGTCAGTTATTTCGCCTCAGTTAATGGAATCGTTTAAATCATTCATGATCCGTGGGAAAACATGCGTAGGCGGCGATTCCCGTCCGGGAAGCGATAGTATGCTTGCAGAATAGCTTAACAACCCACCTGTGATACAATTGAAGAATCACGAGCATGACTTGTGTTATTCTTTTGAAACTAAACGCTAGACGTGGAAAGACTACTGAACTCTATCAAGCAAATTGCATTAATTAAGTATTTCTATTTCTAAGTTTAGTTCAAACAGTCTGCTCGATGTTAATAACCACATGCATATTGATTTTTGGACTAAATTTAGAAAATGAAAATAAACAATTCTAATTGCAACTTTTTCTAGGGCCTTAACTAGTGCCATAATTGCCATCACACATGTAACATCAAGACTCGGGAAACTGGTTTAAAAAATCCTTAATCTATAAAAAAGGTTACTTTTTAGGGTTCCGTACCCAAAGGGTAAACAATGGAACCCTATTAGTAAGCCGGCTGTATCTCGAGAACAGTAATAAGTAGGCGGATGAAATTTTTACTGGGTGTGTATTTCTATTGTCGATATAACAACAAATATAAATTAAATTAACATTAAAGGGGGCTCCCATGCAAGAAACGTGTTTTTTGGCTACGGAACACTTCGTGTGAGAATCCGACTCACACTTGGCCGGTTTTTTAGTGGATTCATAAAAATAACCATTTTAACAGCTGAAATGTCAGTCAGTACCCCCGTTTATCGAATACATTTACTTAACTAAACAATTTCCAATGATATACGCACGTTAACTAACAACAATTTATGTTGTTAACAACAACCCACAAAGTTAGTATTTGCGGGCAGGTGTGAAATAAATTGTCTGAATTGAAAACACGACACATGCAACACACACCCCACACCACAAGTTCTCAAACTCAACAAAATATTCTTTTATTTGTCCTTGTCACTAATTTTCTAGCTACACCGCTCCCTGCTACTGTTTCTCATGTCTTCACCTGATATCTTATGACGTTGTCCGAGATAAGGAGACCAGGAGTCCCATAGCACAGGTTTTACTTAGTATGGGCTCCTGTCTCCCATCCTCATTGCTTGAACTACTCTGTTTTTTGCGTTAATGTGTTTATGGGAGATAATAAATAAATAATTATTATTATAATTATAAATAAATTATAATTATTTTTATATAAAGTATATATTATAATAATAATAATTCAGATTTTTCTACCTACTTTCAGATTTTTTTCAACTAGTCATTGATTCTATACGTTTAGGGATCTCGTTTCCGCTCTCTAATGGGGATAGATAAAGATGTAATTATCTTAATAATTTATTGGAAACTGAACGCCTACATATATGTACTTATCTAACATAAGTACATACAATTTAGGCGTTTAACAGACAGTCCTCTGTGCAGAGCATGCATGGAGGAGGAGGAAACGGTGTCGCACGTGCTCCTTGAGTGCACAGGCGTCGCCGATATACGTAGACAAACAATAGGGACACCAAATTCACTCACAGACACCCTGAACTCTTTAGGAGGACTGATCTGCTTCTGAAGGGAGGTCGGCTGGTTGGAATGACGGCCGCCATGGCCCACGCACAATGGTCCAACATCAGGACTAAGTGCGGAAACCATACCCCAATAGATAGATAGATAGGCGTTTAACGCATCAACATTTTTTTGAAGTTCCGTACCCATAGGGTGAAATCCGGAACTGTAATTAGATAATCAATGCGGGACTGTAATTTTTCGGGCGGGGTTTCTCGGTTTGAGGACCTGGCAACCTTAACCGGATGAATCTGGGTAGGTAATAGTATTTTCCATAGAGCTGCTGCCTTTCTGACTTCAAATCAGTAACTGCGTAATAATGTGAATGTGTGTGTAAAATAGTGACGCCATGCGGGCGTCACTGGTGTCACATTGGCTTCTGATGACCCGTAACGACTGTTAAATTTCTACAAATGGCAGCCGAGACCCACAGCTTTTTTATTTCAATATCATCACACTAATATTACAAAGGTGAAATTTTGTGAGTGTGTGTGTGTATGTTTGTTACTTCTTCACGCGCAAACGGCTGGACCAATTTTGATAAAAGGTTTGCAGGAAGCTGACACCCTGGATTAACACACAAGCTACTTTTAAACTGCGGGTAACACCGCGGGGCGCAGCTAGTTAATAAATTAAACAACAAAATAATCTTTCTGAAACGTCAGATATTTACAAAGAAACATAAATATTTTAATTGAAAAGCTTCCTATAAAATTGGCAGCAGTTAATTGAAATGGAACGCCGCGATAAAAACCTCCTCGCTTCGCTTCGAGAGAACAATATTGACAAAATGAAGGTCGGAAATAACTGGGCTTATTAAACTATATTACTAGGTTGATTGAAAAATTAAACGCGACATTTTAAAAGAATCATGGCAGTAACAATAGCTGAAAGAATGAAGTAATTTGATAAAATAACAGCTAAAATTACGAATTAAAAGAAGTATTTAACTTGACTTAAAATTGAAACCGGCCAAGTGCGAGTCGGACTGTCACACGAAGGGTTCCGTACCTTGAACCGAAAAAAACACGATTCTTGTATGGTGATTCCATACAAAAAACTTTTTTTAATATTTGATGTTAAAGCGGCCATAGAAATACACACTCTGTGAAAATTTCAACTGTCTACCTATTACGGTTCTCGAGATACAGCCCGCTGTCAGACAGACGGACGGACGGACGGACGGACAGCCGAGGCTTAGTAAAAGGGTTCTGTTGGTTACCTTTGGGTACGGAACCTTAAAAAATAGAGGGAGCCGTACAAGAAACGTGTTTTTTTTTCGATTTTGGGTACGGAACCCTTCGTGTGCAAGTCCGACTCGTACTTGGTCGGTTTTTATGTTGATGTTATAATAGTATATGTAACTAGCTTCCGGCAGCGGTGTCGCCCGCCTTAATGTCGGAAATCATCCCAAGGGAACATACTTCCGAGATAAAAAGTATAACCCGGGATAAGTCTAAATCTGTGCCGAATTTCATCGAGATCCGTTCAGCCGTTTCGGCGTGATAGAGTAACAAACATCCATCCATCCAAACTTTCGCATTTTTAATAGTAAAGTAAGACTAGAATCTTAAGTTTAGTTATTTGTGTGACAAATACATTGTTTGTTTCTTCTGAGATCTGCGGATGGTCGGTAAAATAGAGCTTTAGCGTATCCAATACTTTACCAGACGGTCAAAATTTGCAATAGGTATCTACGCGTTATTCGACAGAATTTATGAAAATGCGCCAACATTATGAGCTATTGCAAACAGAATGTTTGGTGCATGAGGCATCCGTTAAATTCAACGATATTTACGTTTTATTACCTATTCTAATATGTATTTTCAATTGGATACATACAAGGTTGTAACAGAAATTTTGCAAAACTTGAAAAGGAGTGTTTGTACTTGACTCTTGAGCCTGCGAAGAAAAATCAAGAGCTTTCATTTATGTTTGCATTACTCGACAAAGTCAAAGTCAAAGTCAAAGCATTTATTTCAAATAAACCATTATCTGGTCGGTACTTTTGAATTGTCAAAGTCAGTCCGTCAAAAACTTGAAGCTATTTGCAACACGACGACAAGATGTACTTATCTGACATGCTGGTACATGATACATGCTGACTCTATTTTGTAGAACGTTTCTGAATGCAATTTTACCCATAAAAGCTTCCAAAGCAAGCAACTTATCGGGGAATGCATTAAACTGTCAATTAAACATTAGGGATCGAGCTGAACCAAAATAAACAGCCGATTTCATCGACATTCAAATACCTATCGATCTATCCTACTAATATTATAAACGCGAAAGTTTGTAAGTATGGATGGATGGATGGATGTTTGTTACTCTTTCACGCAAAAACTACTGAATGGATTTTGATGAAATTTGGCACAG
The DNA here is from genome assembly GCA_905163435.1 of Mamestra brassicae. Taxonomy (NCBI): domain Eukaryota; kingdom Metazoa; phylum Arthropoda; class Insecta; order Lepidoptera; family Noctuidae; genus Mamestra; species Mamestra brassicae. The sequence goes on along the minus strand of LR991013.1, from coordinate 8,661,945 downwards.
TGGTAGATTATAGTCTGGAAAAACACATAGGATACTTTTTATCCCGGGAATATGTTCTCTTGGGATAATTTTCGACAATCACGCGGGCGGAGCCGCGGGCGGCAACTAGTACTGATATATATATCTTTCAGTATTCATGTCATAGAGCTAGAGTAGGAATAATCGTGCCAGTAGCAAATAGCTAGCTATCAGTGGTTTAGGAAATGTATTGGCTCCTGTACAGATAACAACTGGTTCAGGAGTCAGGAAATTTCGTTTATAAACTAGCTGTTGCCCGTGACTTCGTTCTTTTCTGTTCATTCATTGTGGGATAGTCTACTTTTTTGTGAAAATCTACAGTAACGCGGCATACGAAGACCTCGGGCAAAAACTATAATCTCTTAATAGAACTTAGGTCCATAAATGGCCGCTACTGTTCATCTTAATAAAACTTAGGAATCGAATCCCGATTCGAATTCGCGAGCAATCGGGTCCATCAGTCGATCATTGCACCGCATAAACTGCATTATCCTGCACTCCGGTCGTTCAACTTGCTTCTGGATAAATCTGGGTTAAACATCGAGGTTTTTAGCTGCTGTGTTGATGGAAATGGGCTTAAAAGGATGGTTATGGAAAAACCAAGTGTTATTGGCAATTTTAGGTCGACACTTAGTGCCAAGACCTACCTGTACCTACCCGTATATTGTGTGACAATATTATGAGTATACTTGCTTTTCCCTGTGGTTTCGCTCGCTTTTATTATACTAGCGGACGTCACGCGGTTTCACCTGCGTAGTTTCCGTTCCCGTAGGAGTACGGGGATAAAATATAGCCTATGTTACTCGTTGGTAATGTAGCTATCCATTGCTGGAAGAATTTTTCAAATCGGTCCAGTAGTTTTTGAGTTTATTCATTACAAACATACACACAAAAATACAAATTTTTCCTCTTTATAATATTAGTGTAGATTTGCAACAAAAAAGGTGTAACCTTCTCTATGGTCGCATCTAAATATAACTAAATTCTTCAAAATTGGTTCAGCGATTTAGGCGAACAAGACTAAAAACAAACAAAGATAGTAAGAATGACTGTGCCGTAGTTGGTTATTGGTGTAGTCGCTCGAATCGATTAGAACTGCATGATACCTGCACAGGGAATCAAATCTGCGACAAATGTCTAGTGAAGATTTTATTGGCTCCGTGAAGCGCCATCGAATGTATTATTCGAATATTTTCCACGCTCTGTAAAGAATTTCATATTCTGGAGAAATTGCAATGAACTGCATTTTCCATGTAATATGTAGATCATTTGAGTTCGCTTATAGTACAGTTAGCAAAATAGATTTTAAGGTAGCGAAAATCTCTCCACTACGCTAAAAAATATAACGTAGTAGCACTTAATAATCTAATCAGAAAATCTGAATTAGCGTTGGTGATCCAGGCCAGTCCTGGCCAGTAGATACAAAAAAGGCAGAAATGACAAGACCTATATTTAAATCATTTAAAGTTATCTAGTCCGTACACAGGCTTTAGTGTTAAGTTGAAATAATTAATTTTGTTCAAAAGCCTGAATATTTATGTACCACTTTTGTTGACAGTACTGTCAAGAATATTAAATCCAGCTTATTAAAATTGTATCTCTTGAATATAGCTCAGCGCTTTAAGAATCTTGTAAAGTGCATTCCTTGGAGACAAGTAGTAAATAATATCATTGTACGTAAAGCTTCTACTTCGCGAGAAATATTTTGACCTCTTTTAACATCATAAAGTTGAGATGATTTACTTGAAATTGCTTTCCTTTTAGCATAAAGTTCTTAATACAGACTAAAACTACAGTAGTTAAGTACCTACAGATCGCTCTTCAAGGAGGTTGCGCAGGCTCATCATTCACAGCCATTGATTTATATTGTACCACTCCGGGGCACTCGAACACTCTTGGTCTATGACGGTGGTGAGTGGACTGTATAGGTGTGATGATGGTAACACTTTGACTAGTAAGAAGTTATAATAAAATACGAGACAAGCTTATACTGCATTTGATACCCCTGATGCGAACGTGTGGAAGTACACTACCCATTGCACTTGATCCAGTTTAAGCACAAGAATTTGGCTTAGTAAGAGTGTGGGTCCCAAAAATTGTCCGAAAACATCGCGGCAGACCCAGGCGAAGATGGTGGGACGACCTTGATGCCTATCGACAGGACCATCACTCAGATTCAGGAAAGCTGTAGGGAAACCAGCACGCTTCGTAAACACAGAAACAGACCGCGTTCCGTTTTCCGGCCTCGCCACCGAGGCCCGTCACGACTTCCCTGTAAAAACCCTCCCAGACCTTTGAGTACCGAGCCAGCCCGCGTCACTGAGCCAGTAGTTTTAAACTCCCCAAATAATAATGTTATGACCCAGCCTGTCCCTTGCTGTCCTCCCGAAATGACGCCGCTAAGCCGAGGTCCGTATCCCACAGGGGATGCCCAAGCGAGCGGTCATTTAGTTTAGTTTAATTTAGCTTAGTTTGTAAGCCCTGGCTGGGGGCCTTAAATTAATTTGAGGCCACCACAGGATTGTCCGGATAAGTCTTACCGTAACCAGCCTTAGAGTGCTGAACTGCGAGTGGTAATCGTATAAAAAATATCGACAGGATTGCTACCACAAAGTTTGGAGAAAGGAATAAAGGGAGGTATTTGCCTTGTAGTGGGACAGCAAGCTGCAAATAATAAAGATAGTCAACTTATGGTAGGCGCCAGATAAACTTGCAATAAAGTACATTGACCTTTCCCTAATATTCTTTTGTAGATACCTGAACAATTAATTATGAACCGTTTTTCATTACTAGAGAACGTAAAGGATCACGATAGAAGTCAATTCAAGACAGCTTTATATCTTTATTTTGTTTTTGATATTAAGAAAGTCAATAAGTGTAAGTCAATGACCGTTATTGCACATTTATCAGGCGCCTACCATAGTCTTGATGATAAAAGGAAACACAGGCCAATATTTTTTTTTTCATGGTGGACTTAAGTTAAAAAGACTTGGCTTAACCCTCTTCAAAAGATCTGAAACCAACATTAGCTAAGTATTTAAAAAGTTCTTACAAGATTTATCTTTTCAGAAAGGTTTAAATCCTTACAGGAAGTCAGTTTAATTAGAACATTTCTCTACGAGGAATACGCTTGTCAGGTCGAAACAAAAGGAATTTAAACCTTCTCAGAACTTAGCGTTTAATTAGATTTTCATTTCTAATGAAACACTGTACTTACTCAATGTGGGTTGTTTTGGCATTCTTGTCCTATTTCAATGTATGTTGTCGGAAACAATAGAGTTTTTGACAGCCTAGAGTGACATAAAATGGCGACCAATCAGCACTGGTCTACAATTTATCTGTTTTGGTGTGATAATTGAATTGGAATCTTGGCTCCTCCTTGATCTTTGTTGGATTATTTTGGTTACATCCATAATTGTGAAGTTTTGCCACTAAATTTTAATTTCAGCTTCAGCCCCTCTCTCCCGAGGCTTGTATCACAGGAACCATGAATTTTACGAAATTAAATGTAGCATAATACATACACACAGCAATAGTTGTGTTATTGATTGTAGATGTTGTAGATGTGTGTGTAGATGTTTCACTGATGTACACTATTGCTGTGAAATAGTGTACATCAGTGAAAAGAAATCGAAAATATATATAGAACTTTCTGAGATTACCCCTTTATAATATAAGTTGAAATGAGTTTGTTTAACTACGCGAGCAAACATAAGCCGTTCAGGTTTGTTAAAGACTGCGTCCAATAAGTCACATTTACGATCAATTTCCAACCGTTTAGCAAGTCATGACGTATGACAGCGCATTGTTATTGGAGATATTATTACGATTTACGTACGGAACCCGCTTGGCAGGCTCCCAATACGCGGCTGCCACATCAAATACTTCAGTGGTCTCTTTGTATTAGATTAAGTTTCTAAATGGTGATAATTGTTTGTGAATCCATACTCAATCTACATTTTCACGTCTTAAAAAAAATATGGGAAACTATTAATAAAATTACTCATCGCAAGCCAAGCAAACCCCCCAATACGGATCTATTGGAAAAGGCAACACCAAAAGAGTCACCTGACACTGTAAACAAATACTTTTCCAACATAGGTAAAATTCTTGCGAACGATATAATTGACAACACCACTTCAGGGTCTGGCCAAAACTATGACTCATCTAATATTCTACCTCTCTCATCTTTTGCACTAATAAACACGGACCAGGATGAAGTTCACCGTGTTTTAATGTCTCTGAAAACAGATAGTGCTCCTGGCTGGGATGGCATAACCGTCAATTTCCTAAAGACCGGTCATGCTTTGGTCGTTCCAATTATAACCCACTTAACGAACCGGTGCTTTGAGCACGCTATTTACCCGAACGCCTTAAAGCTCGCTGTTATAACACCAGTGCACAAGAGTGGAGACAAAACTAATCCGTCGAACTATAGGCCTATATCTGTACTGCCATCAATATCTAAAATAATAGAAAGATTAATAAATTCACGTCTCTTATCTTACTTTAACAAAAACAACTTTCTATCGTCCTCGCAGTACGGTTTCAGGCAAAAAAGGTCTACGGAGGACGCAGTACTGGCGCTTGCCTCTGCTGTAACCAGTCAAGTGGACAGCGGAGGTAAGTGCCTTGCTGTCTTCCTGGATCTCCAAAAGGCTTTCGACACAGTTTCTGTCTCCACTCTGCTGGATAGGCTGGAATCAATTGGAGTAAGAGGTCTTCCCCACGCCTTGCTCAAAAACTATCTAAGCGAGCGTAAACAAAAGGTTAAGATCGGCAATACCATTAGCTCTGAAGAAACCGTCTTGTTAGGAGTAGGACAAGGTAGTAGTCCAAGAGCTAGTGAACCCTGGGAGTAACGGTCTCCCTGTAAGGTTAGAAATTGTATACTTACGATTTATGGCATTCTAAGAGCAATAGCCATGACCTGGCAGGCGTCAGCCCTGCACGTCATCAGCCCCTTTATTTTTTGGACTGTTAAGTAAATTGAGTTTCAAAACTTGTTAAAACGCACAGTTGATGAGGTAAAATAAACAGGATAAAGTTTATTTTACCTCATCAACTGTGCGTTTTCTAATTGATCTGTCATATACTTCTACTTATTGTAATCGCCTGTCAATTTTTTTTTAAGATGTACAATAAATAAACTTTGTCCTATTAAATTTTCAAATGTACAGAAACAAGTTTTGAAACTCAATTTACTTAACAGTCCAAAAAATAAAGGGGCTGATGACGTGCAGGGCTGACGCCTGCCAGGTCATGGCTATTGCTCTTAGAATGCCATAAATCGTAAGTATACAAATTTCTAACCTTACAGGGAGACCGTTACTCCCAGGGTTCACTAGCTCTCCATCTATAGTGTGCTCGCACCGACATTGTTCCTCATATATATAAATACCCTATGCAGCATGAAAATCATAGACGGACACATTCTTTCATACGCAGATGACACCGCTATAGTGTTTAGTGCTGCTACCTGGGACAGTCTCCGTATAACTGCCGAGCGTGGATTGTCAAGGATAGCAGCTTGGCTTGATCTTAACCTTTTAACCTTAAATACTGCCAAAACCAACTTCATCTGCTTCACAAAGTACAACACCTCTCAACCCAACAGTTCAAAATCAAGATTCATAAATGCCATTATCCTGTAAACCCAAATTGTTCTTACACAGAAATTACTAGAGTTGAATCCACCAAATATTCGGGTATTATGGTTGATCAACGATTATCCTGGCACAATCACACGGAACTAATAATGAAGCGAATACGGAAATTAATCTGGACTTTCAAGGCATTGCGTCATGTAGCCTCGAGAAAACTCCTGCTACAGATTTACATCTCGCTTGCTCAGTCCGTCCTAGCATATTGCCTACCTGTCTGGGGAGGTGCCACGAGAATTAAATTCCTAGACCTCGAGAGGGCTCAGAGGTCGCTACTAAAAGTAATGTTCTTTAAACCCTTCAGATTTTCAACTGAGAACCTTTACCGTACGTTAGATCTTCTTACAGTTAGAAAGCTTTACGTGCTTCATATAATACTAACTAAGCATAAAACTCTATCATTCAAACCACAGAAAACAAAAGGCAGAAGAAAAAACACGGTTGCTCCCAGTATCTCAGTAAAGTCTACATTCGCAAAACGACAATATCCTAGGCAATCATCCTATTTATATAATCTCCTTAATAAGGAACTTGAAATATACCCACTAACATACCGCGAATGCAAAAACGTCTTGACAAAATGGCTTAAGTCTAAGATGACGAAATAGAAAATATAGTACAAGTGATGAGAACATAGTATGCATTTAATACATGTACCACATTACGCTATGATACTTCATCCGCTAATGGAACAACCCTCACTCCCACACTCACACTCACTACTCAACACACATTCACCCCCCACACATAACACACACAACCCAGCGCGTTTTCTTTTTTTCATTCCATTTTATTATATTTAATTTTCTTTTTATTTTCATTTTTGCTTTCATTTGTGTTTTCATGTAGTTTAATTCTTATAATTGTATAAATTTACATTAATCCTGAACGAGCTTGAGATAACCTTGTAGTCATTATTATAATAAAACTAAGAGAATGGCAAAGCTTCCTGAAGAAAGGGAATTTTAGTTGATGCAATAAACATTTTTATTTATTTTTAACACGATGCGGGACACACAGTTTTAGCAGGAATGAGATTTTACCAACAGAGACGTCATACTCATCTACACTAATATTATAAAGATGATTTTTTTATATTTTTGTGTGTGTATGTTTGTAATGAATAAACTCAAAAACGGACGTGCCGATTTCGATAATTCTTTCACCATTGGAAAGCTACATTATCAGCGAGTAACATAGGCTATATGTTATCCCCGTACTCCCATGGGAACGGGAACTACGCGGGTGAAACCGCGTGATGTCCGTTAGTTAGGTATAAAGAAATAAAAACCTGGCGCAAAATATGTGGCTTGTCCATTTCGCTACGTATTAACATGGGCGTAAGGTGAAAAATGTATCCACTGTACTTACTTTTCTATTATAGATCGGCCAAGCCACATATTTTGTGTAGTTAGAAGCTCGGATTTACATGAGATCTGATAACTTTTTGACAGTGAGAGTGTTTTTGATGGGATTTCATTTTTTTGTCAGTTGATAATCAGTGATTCAGTGGCGAAATCAGGGTTTTTAAGATATCAGCACAATCTAAAGTGTAAGAGCTATGCAATTAAAACTTTATTTGTTTAATAAGTCCGCTATTGATAACATATCCCATAACCCATATAACTGAAGTACGGTCAATGCAGTGAAATTTCGTAAAGACGAACAAGGAAAACCGTTTTTACTGTTGTATCATATCAGTCTCTCATATGCACAGAAGCATTTGAACGCACAAAATCAAACATTGAGAATATAGGTGTGTGTTTGTGCATTTTCTAGGGAACCCTCGCACAACGTTCACTACGGTAGTGCCCGTAGTCGGTCTATGAAGATTCTTACGGCTGTCTTTGTTTATTATTCTTTAGTATTGCTTAAGGGCGCTACTGACATAGCAGTGGTCGTAACTTGTAAGGGAAATTCTACTGCCTTACCGCTTAATTTGAAAAAATCAGTAGCGGCTATCATCGTGGTAACGGCAAAGGATTTGGATAAAAGAACTGATACGCGATGGCGGATGGTACACGGCTAAACCATATCCTGGAATATATCATAGGATACTTTTCATCCTTAAAGTCCTGGGGATAAGTTTCGATTTTCAAGCGGGCAAAGCGGCTGGGAGAAGCGAGTATGTTCATAATGTCTGCCTCTCATGTGCAGTGGTCTCAAGGGCTCCTGTTGCTCCTGAGGTTTTTGACTTTATTCCTTGGTCATGGGTTTTTCCATCTGGAATTTCTCTTCAGAGTCTGGCTCTTCAGAGTTATGGGCTCGGTTTGGGGCAATGGGTTAGTGAAATGTAATGTGGCTGTTTCTGCTATATGAATACCTCTTAAAGGTTCTTGTGTAATTGATTTACTGATGTTATTAAAGATGTCTGCTGGTAGAGTGACTCAGCCTCTACTTCCAGTTTATAGTCGTTTGTTCGTACCAAGACAGTACACATCCGTCCCTTAGTAGGTATGATGCGCTCGTTGTGTCTGTCGCCGGGCACCATATGTTCTCAATTTCACTTTCCTTTTGTTTCTACGATAGTACCTAATTGCAATTTTAAACTTTTATTTCGGTTTTTCTCACACGTCCTAGGTGACGGCTAATCGCCGCGCCGTTTTATGACCAATGTGTCTACGTCAAAAATCTGTCGCCACGTCAACAGGGACGATGGCTTGCCATTGGTCGAAAGATGCGCCATGTTGCCGATTTCTCACATTTATTCACACATTTATATAATTACATAGATATTTAATATCTACATAGTTTTTGAAGTGATAACTTCTTATGGGAGGGTAAACCGCTTCGTAACGTAACGCGTTACGGCGCCAGTCTGTCTGGCTTACCTTTCTCTCACGCATACGGCAGCGGTAGGCAGGCCCTTCCTCTCTCACTCTAACCCACAGCGCTAGTCGTATTTCGGACAGACGCTTCCCATATTAAATAGTTCAACTTAGATTAGTGGTTATCATTTCTGTCGGACGTCCCGAGAGAGACGCACACGTTTTTTTTCGTAACCTTTATTTGTTTGTGTTACTTTATTTATTAACGAATTTGAAAAACACTTTTACTAACATAACTTTTCAATATTTAATTAAGTATTTTGTTTATTGTTCCTTCCTCCGTGTGTCAACTGAAAACCAGCACTGGTGTCTGACGCCCAGCAAATGCTGAGATTGTAACTCTTTCAGCAGGGGCTCGCTCAGCGCAATAATTCTGTACCTACTATTATTTCAGTTACTTTGTCTTTGTTGCTATACGTTTGTATCTGTGTCTTCCATTCGATTCTATTCCTTAGGTCAATCTATCAAGCCTTTTCCCAACGTATTATGGGGCCAGCTTCCAATCTCAGCCGATGCAGATGAATAGGTACCAGTATTTTGCATGGAGCTATTGCCTATCGGGCCTATACAACACAATTGCTAGATAATACGAAATTCATTGATAAGTTTGGTTGCCAATCTTTTCGGTTTCTGACTGTCAAAGCCCATGGCTTAACGAGCTTTTCCAGGTCTCGAAATGTAATGGTTGGTCACCCATCCACGGGCGTGCCTCGGCAGGCGTTGCTTAACATTTTAACTCGAAAAGTGTGGCGTGTCCCTGGCGAAAACAGAACTGATTTTATGTTACATTTGTTACGAGATGACTCACATTTAATGTGACCATCATTTAATAGACCATTAAACTCTTCTTTCATCTTCATATAAATGAAAATTTAAATAAACCCATTCATCTCTTTAATGTATTTAAGCAATTAGGTGATTAACAGACTTTGATGTTGCGACTTAAAAGTTTATTTACTTATTCGGCAATGCCACTCAAGAGGTGATGCTGAACAAAATGGGGTGCTTGAAAAAACGCTATTTATTTTCTGGCGGTTGCAGTGATTATTTATGGTATCGTATTGTGATGCGATCCAACGTTTGGAAGGTATCCCTAACATCATTCTTGAACATATTCCCTAAAGGAATAGGCAGACGTAAAACTTTCTAATGTGTGTGTTCTTCTCTAATAATTTTTTTATTTTTGTTTTTGGGGGGACCTTCAAAAGGCGCCTAGACTTTTGAGGAAAAAGACCAGGGAGTGTGGGATTTTTACCTCACTAAAACCACCAAGGTGATCACCATCAGCACATTGAAGGGGGCCCCGGTACCTCTTAATAGACCACTCCGGAACCCCCTTCTTTTCTGATGACTGCACCCACATTACTCACATTTCGCCACTTTCGTTGCAATTCCATGTACGCCGTAGGGAGCGCAAGCTTACCTTTGCTATCCGGCCACAAACCCAAACTGTAGTTTCATCTCTCTAATTTAGCCGACTTCAAAAAAATAAGGAGGTTCTCAATGCGATTGTTTATATTTTTTAAAATGTTTGTTACCTCAGAACTACCGGAATTTATGAACAGATTTTTTTCGGAAATAGGTACTTTCCGATTGGTCCCATTCAAATTTTATCAAAATCGGTGCCGTAGTTTGGTTTTTAAATCGAAAGCTGGAAAAATATATCATCCAAGCGAACGAAATTACGTATTTTGCGTTCCTGTGGTGTTGTTAGGTGTCCCCCACACCTAGCAGTACAATATGAAAAATAAAAAAACTTGTTTTAGAAAAAAATACAACCGAAGTAAAAAAAAATATACTATAAAGTAACTTTATACTTTGTAGTGTATTTTTTTAGTTTCCACTGTAAGCAGAAGAAACTAAAAAAAAGGTAGAAACTGAGACTCTCAGTTGTCTTTCTACCTTCCACATCGTTCTAAACAATGGATGGCTTATCCTACATTATAGCTTTCTAACCAAAGTCTACGGAACCCAATTACATTCGTGCATGTTTACGATTCCACACACAGGCAACCAGCTATTGAGCCAGATCGTTACTTCTTGGCTCCGGTTCAACTGACCAATGACTTATCGAGATCGGTTTCAACAAACTACGATCTTCGGAGATAGCCAATGAGTGGGTAGGTTCTCTTTAGTGCTGATGTACCTGCTTTAATCAGTACCTATTTGTCATCGATGTTTGGGAACAAATTGACTTTTTTGTTCTTGTTGATTTGTCACAATGACTATTATTTTAAAGTTTTTGGCATGCTTTCGCTCCCGTGGCTTGTTCCAAAAGAACCGTGTGTTTTTACACGACTGCCCAAAAAAAGGAGTGTTATGTTTTAGTGGGATACAACTCTCATCTACGGACGGATCTATTAAGTTAGGCTACCCTTTTTTTTGATCTCGGGGGGAAATCCTCATGGATGTCCTCCGCGCTTTTTTTATTTTTATTTAAGGATGGGAAATCATCAAATGTCTTCTTCCGCTCTGTGTGGAGCGGAAGGGCGTGTCAGACTCTTACTGGCTAAAACCCATCCGTGTTCCTTCTTCCGTTGACTCTTTCGAACAAATTCCGTAAACCTGGCAGGCTCTGGCCCCGTCTTCTATGCTGACATCTCTTTGAGGCGCGCGTGAAACACAACGCGCCATCGACCCGGGCCTGGTGGTGATCGGAAAGCGAGCCACCCAACGCTCGCCGTCCACAGGCCCGATGTCCTCCGCCCTGGGGCGGCCGGGGATCGCGGGAACGGATGCGACTTCCGTAATCCCCGGCTGAAGTTAGGCTGCCCAACCTAACTTAATGGATCCGTCCGTAGTAGATGTCTACAAAACTCTGCGATTGTATAATGAAAAAAATTATCTTAATAGAATCAGCACTTTCAGCGATTACCCTTTCATCATATCAGCCGAAAGTCGTCCACTGCTGGAGATAGGCCTCCCATAAGTGTCACTCGCCACTCGCCACAAGGACCGGTCCTGTGCGTCTCGCATCCATCGGCTCTCTTTATCGATTGCACTCTTTATAAACATACAAATCCTCTCTATTATATTGTACTGTATTCTAATTTGCCATCGATGCTTTGGAACAAATTGACTCTTTTGTCTGTTTGTCAAAGTTTTCACAAAAACAAGTAAAACGTACGTATTTACTCTAGTGAAAGGATGACTATTGAAACATTAGTCTCTCTTGAAGTGAAAGAAAGGGGGAACAGTATACTTTCCTGTAGGTACTAGGTTCACCTGGCCCTTATTGTTTGAGATCTAATATTAATCTGGCTCGTGGTAAATAATAACTGCTGCACGACTTTGCCAAGGTCGATCTATGGATGTGTGTATACGTCAATCCATTGGTTCCGGCAGTCCCATAATTGAGTCCTAGATTTGTACCCACCTTTCTGTTGGTATATAGGTATGTATATTATTATTATTATTTTTCTAGTTACGAAAAGGCTAGGCTGACTATGAGTAGTCTTGAAACTTTATTCCCCTAACCTTCATATCCATCTCTTGACCCCTCTTCGAAAAAGGTCAAGATCAATAGTTTTTTGCATTCACAGCTGGGTCAAAGTCCCTCAAAACAAATCCCGTGACCATCGCCTTGACCCAAATCGACGTCCATCGGCCCAAACTGCCCGAATCCCCAGTCTACTAGATAAACACATAAAGGCGGACGGACGTTAGTCACACTTGTAACTGTGTTTACAATACAGTTTGTCTTGAAAACTAATGGCAAGATGTAATGGGATCTGAGACTTACAAGTTTCCATTAAATGATAAAATTATTAGTATAAATACCACTTCCCTGTGACTTTGTAAACATGCTAAATTGAACTCTGATTAGGTCGTATTAGATTTGGTTTTCGAGTAAAGCTTTGAAGTTTACCTCTAGTCATTAGAAAGTTTATTTTAAATTTAATGTTCCTATCTTCCGTAGATTTAGCTTTGTGTTGTCTGTCCGTTAGTAAGTCTTGAATCTGTTTCATAACTTTAGAATACATAAAGGATTGGACTATGCTTATTATCAGGTTGCTACCAAACGCTGCTGAAAAAAAAGTTTATAATGAAAATATTAGAAAGTTTATAAAAGCCGATTCAAGTAACAGAAACAAAAGAATGAAGGTATTATAGTGGTAGTTCATCAGGTTTACAAAAAAGTTAATCTGCCTAGCCTTTTCCCAACCATATTGGGGTCGGCTTCCAGTCAAACCGGATTCAGCTGAATACCAGTATTTTACGTGGAGCGGCTTACCAGACCTCCACAACCCATTCACTGGGTAACTCGGTACTTCTTGGCAAGACTGGAGTCAGATTTACTGGCTTCTGACAATCCGTAACGACTACCAGAGATCTACAAATGATAGCCGGGACCTACGGCAAATCCTGATCCAATTATAGAACAGAATAGAAAAAAGCCCAGGATATGAATATGGGATAGTTTAAATTCTGGCTGGCTACATAAAGTAGGTTCACTATTATACAAGTAAAGCCGCGGGCAATAAATAGATTTTAACTAAACAAATGTTTTTATTTCGTAAGTGGCGCCCAACAAAAAACAGAAACATCTTCTGGAATTTATATTTAACCTATCAACTTCTACTGTTTCTTTATGTGACCTTAAAGAAATATACGCTTGTTTATCTTTAGGAGAATTCTTAAACCGTACGCTTTTAGAATGTTTGTTTGTCCTGCCTAATCTCGAAAACGGCTGGTACTACATTGAGATACCTTCAACAATTTACGATGTTAATAACGTTTATGAAACCAAGTTTATATCATCGCATTATTTCAAAAGGCTACGCGAAAGCTCGTGGAAAATTTATGCGGTCAAAGTCGCTCACATATTCAGTGTTTAAAATTATGGAGGTCGTAAAGAAAAAATGTGTTTATTCACATGTCTCGGCTTCTCGAGCGTCGTGTTATCCGAAATAAAAAAACCACAAAAACAAATAATAAAAAGTAACGTTTTAAGATACGTTGTCATCGAGATTTAAAATTAAAAAGCTATTTTTGTTAAAAAAATTAGTCACTCGTAGAGAAAACGGGCGTATTCTGGCTTCACGGCGGAACATCTCACCATCATCTCACTTGAAAACGCATTTCCAAGCAAGATGACAGATATAACAAATTCTGTGTAAGTGAACAGTGAATTATTAGATACACAGATGCCAGAATAATGTAAAACATTCTTTATGTATTGTGAAAACGATTATTGTTATACATTAATACAGTTTTGAAAACTATGTGTTGAAATTGTTTATTTAAAATGAGTGAGAACTTACGTGATGTTTATTTTGAGGTTACGTTAGCTAGTAGGGATTATGTAAGCGTTGTATTGTTTTAGCGTATAATTTTGTTATGTAACATTTATTGGTATGTAGGGAACTCCATAACAATAACCATGAAAGTTTATACGGGTTCTGTACAGGTCTTATAAGTGCGCCGTTACATTTATTGGCTCAATTAACCTAGGTTTATATTATTATGATAAAGGAATAAAGGTGAGGATAGTTGTTGATCTGTGGCGCAATATGGTACCAAGCTTTTTGTATGGCAGCGATTAATTGAAAACATTACTTTACATTTACCTTCCATTGCATTTCTCGTATTACATTCTTTTGTGATATGTTTGATAGACTGTTGATTTTACAATCTATAGATTCCAGGCAAATTGATGATTGAGAAGAAAATGTGCTGATTGACCCGTTTCTACGCCAGTGTTGAAAAATGATTCTGTCATAAAGGAATCCGATTAAAGTCGTGTTGAAAAATTAATTGACATTTAATTAAATGCCGCTTAAATTTATCAGTTTATAATGGATGCGACAACCGGAAAAAATACTTAGTGGTAAGTTTCTTTCCGCGTCCTCATTTAGGGATGTCTACGAAAGAATGGTAGCCCTTTGCTTCTATATACTCGATTTTTCCAGAATCAGGCGCCATTATTTTTAGTCGTAACGATAAAAGTGACAAACGCCAAGAAAATCACATCAAAGCACACTTAGGTGTAACTATTTATGTAATGATTTGAATAATAATTGAAGAAGACATTAAAATGTTACATCAAGATGCCATTAGGCTTTTATTTATTTTTTTATGTAACCTCTTGTATCTCTATAGTACAGACTAAAAATAATGATGTTTAAGAAGAAGAAGAAGAAGAGGTCACCAGTCTGTTTATGAATTTACGGGCCATAGTTATACAAAAAAACGTTAAGCCGTTGGTCCCGGCTGTCATCTGTAGATCTTTGGCAGTCGTTACGGATTGTGGAGGAGCTCGTGGCTAAATAATATGAGCCACACGGGTCAATCTTTGAGGTAAAGCAACGCTTACCGAGGTTGGTCTGTAGATGGGTGACCATCTTAACATACCGATTTTCCTCCGTGCCTCGGAAAGCACGTTAAGCCGTTAGTCCCGGCTGTCATTTGTAGATCTTTGGCAGTCGTTACGGATTGTCAGAATTCAGAAAATCTGACTCCAGTCTTGCCAAGAAGTATTGTGTTGTGGAAGGCAGCCCCTCCACGTTAAATACTGGTATTGAGCTGAATCCGGTTTGACTGGAAGCCGACCCCAATATACATAGTTGGGTAAAGGCTAGGCAGATGATTTTTTTTTTGTTTTTTATCATGATGTGACATCGAAATCATTCGATGGTATTCACCAGTTGATAATACAAGAGTATCTGGTTTGTTTAAAATAAATTTTAATTTAATTGGTCGTTGTGTATGTTTTTTTTATAATAGGACAAACAATATAGTGAAAAGCTTTAAAATCTTTATTTACCAGCAAAAAGCAATTTCAAAAGGCTCTCTTCAATATATTGCAGTTATGGCATACAAGTTTGACGTCGTCTCATAAAAGTTTTCAGAATAGCTACTGTTAACGGGAAGTCATTTTCATTATGAAAAGTTAAACTGTTTAGTGATGTGACATCAAATTGTAAGAACCATCAAAATTATCATAACTACACATATAATCAAGAAAGATCTTTGCTCTAATTGCAAAAGGAAACAAGTGTTTCTAAACTTAGTATCCACATGGTCTGAAATGTGTACTTTAGATAATTGAGTTCTCATGTATGTAGGATAAGTTGGGCTTTGTTGTGGGCGTACCTACCTACCTCTTAAGATATTGTGAAATGTGTGCAAAGTGAAGCTAAAATGTAGGGCGCAGGGATTAGTACGATAAGACTGGTGTTACTTGATTCAAGTGGTCAGGTTAAAAATGTATGGAATAAATCACAGAATGAAATAAAACGATAAAAAGTATGGTGCAGCTGTAATCGTTCTTGGAAGAATTGTTTTTTAATACTGAAATGTAGGTCATAAATGTAGGTTATTAACGGTCTTATTGTGAAGGTCCGAAGTCTTTTTTTTTACAATATTAATAATATACTTATATATTTCTTGTGTACGTGTGTCTGTCACTGAACACCTCCTAAACGGCTGGACCGATGTTGATGAAATTTTTTGTGTGTGTTCAAGGGGATTCGAGAATGGTTTAGATTCATAATTGGATCCGGTAGGTGGCGCTGCAATCGATTTCTATAATTTTTCGTCGTACATAAAACAAACGTTCGAACAGGACAACGTCTGTCGGGACCGCTAGTTTTAAAATAAATAATTTTCAAGTTATTTAATAAAATAGGTGAAAGTTGACCATTATTTTTGACCCTTATTTTCATAACTACTGTTCATGATGATGATCTGTCCAAGGGGGAACCCTAACTGTTGCACACATGACTATAGTAGGCGCCAGATAAATGTGGAATAAAGTATATTGACCTTTCCCTAATAACTGCTCATAGGTACCTGAACAATTAAATATGAATCGTTTTTCATTATTAGACAATGTTAAGGATCACGAGAGATGATGATTCGGGACAGTTTTGTGTCATTAATTCCGTTTTTCAAATTAACAATGTCAATAAATGTAGGTGGGTCAATGACCGATATTCCACGATTATCTGGCGCCTACTATAACGAAGGGAGACCCTGTTTATGTCATGATTGTTTCATGTACATTGATGCTGATGTTTTGCAGGCTAATGACTATTTAATTGATTCCAAGGGTTGCATACTGGTGGAGCCCATACATATTTAATCATTAGGTCAACTTTATGCGACTAAAAATCGATTGTGTGATTTAGTTTATAAATTTTATAAAGGCATTAGAACCTATAATATTTATGGGATTACATCGAGCAATGTATGTCTATGACACCGGATAATTGCAAAGAAAGATTATAGTTTACTTTTCTTCCTGTAGTTGTACGTTCCGTTCGACTTTCACGCGAGCGGAGCCGCGGGTAACAGCTAGTCCAATGATGTAGAATTAGAACACAAGTAGGAAAGCATAACTCTAACCTCACAAAAGAGGAGGACTACCTTGACGGTTCAACAGTAGGATGTGTGGATGTGAAGCCGAGTCACAAACTATGCTCCAATCACCTCCTATCCTGCCCTCTGTGCCCCAAAACATGCAGCCAAGTGGCTATGTAGTGCCACCAACGATGCTGTAGAAGTGACAAAGTTTTGGGACAAACAAATCTGAGTTAATATCGTTCGACATGGAGAAAAGAATTTAATTGGAACTGTAGTGAACAGATTAGGTAATGGGTATGCAAACTATTTGCTCCGATTTGGAGTTGCGGACATAGCCCGTTATAGTGGGCACGTTAAGTAATAAAATAGGCATCAATGTCCCGTTATTTTGATACCTGTATCCTGACATTTTAATCTGTCAAAGGATGCATTCATGGATCTACTTACTTCCTAAATAGGGAAAGGTATTATATTTTATTTTTTTAAAAAGGTATTTCAACGACTTAAATTAATAAGTAATAACACATTACATAAAATAACTTATTATCTATTAGTATGGTGAATTTGTCACAAGAAGTACACAACTTAAACATCAATCAAGAATAGATACAAATTATGAGATACTTAAACTAAACTTATTTTTTGTTACACTGAAAGATAAATAAGAGCTACTTTGCCATATGAAGACTAAATAAAAGAAAATACTAAATCAGAATAACTTAAATAATTAATAATAATCAGTTTAAATTAATAGGTATTGGCACATCGGTCTGTCAAATAAGTATCAGTACTTATCACAATATTGTTCCCACCACCGCCTTGGACTTACTCATATTTGAGTTTGCTCTGCATATTGCACCTTTAGACATCATCTTTAAAAAAAATCTATTTATCATCATCTTGCCCTTATACAAAACTATTTGGGATCTTATTTCCCACTTTTTAGGTACATGTTTTATACAATTCATCCTTCGTTTCCTGGTACGACTACGTACGACTCTAATATCCTTCCACATTTTTCCTCAAACTTCTGCTGTATCTATGTTAATATGAAGCTTCTGTCAGTAATCCCTGATGTGACTTCCCAGTGTTTTTAGGGCACGTTAAAGAACTTCAAGCCGCAAACGAGACATATGGTGACGTAGACATGGAGAACAGTGGACCAGTTGTAAATATAGCGGCTGTTGCGCCTGCGCGGGGTCACTGGCGTGCATCTATTCTAGGGTTGGGAGAAATAGTTGGACTAGTCCAGTGTATGCTTAGGACTGTATTAATATATGATTAGCGTATGAGAGTTGAAGTGCTGATTACATATTTCGATTGATGTATTTAAACTAAGAATTTATTTAAGAAGAACGAGTTCCTAACTTGGAACTTTTCAAAGTAGGACATACAAGTCTATCTTTTTGAAGTAAGAAGTGTATGTAACAGCAAATGCAGCAGTGCGATTCTCTAAACATGTCTAAGTGAAGGCTAACAAGGCTAATGTTATCAAGATGGAATGACAGCTCACTTCGTGATCACTTCACCCAAGCCTTCACTTCGACATGTTAACAGAATCGACCGGCTGTTCTCATTTGAGTTGAACAATCTGTTTACTATTTTGTATTTAACAGATTTTAATATCATTGACGGTCGTTACGGGTATGCGGAATCCAGAAAAACTGACACCTTTCTTGCCAAAACCTTCATGTTACCTGAATACTAGGTTATGGTTAGTTAGGCAGTAACTCCATGTACCTACTGGGAAATACTGGTACTGAGCTCCATGGATGGACTAGAAGTCGTATATCATAGCTGGGAAAGGCAGGGATATTGATTCCACACACAATATTTTATAAGGGTTCAGTACCCAAAGGGTAAAAACGGGACCCTATTACTAAGACTCCACTATCCGTCCGTCTGTCACAAGGCTGTATCTCATGAACCGTGATAGACAGTTAAAATTTTCACAGATGATGTATTTCTATTGCCGCTGTAACAACCAATATCTAATAAAAATGAAATAAAATTTAAAATAAAACGGGGCCCTCATACAAGAAACATGTTTTTTTCGGCTTATGGTACGGAGACCTTCGTGTGCAAGTCCAACTTACACTTGGCCAGTTTTCTTTATTTTTTGTTTTATATTGTAGGCGAGTGCCAGAAACGACTTGCATTAATAGAAAAAAGAGATTGTTTTTAGTAGGTTTGGTTATAATTTCATATTAAACTGTGGTTTTAATTTTGGTGATCATTTACTATTTTTGGGTCAACTATGATTTGTTTGGAGTCATTTGCTTTAATAGGATAGCAAGATGTACAAACTTTGGTTATAGTTTTAAATTAAAATGCGGTTTTATATTCTGGTGATCATTTACTATTTTTGCCTGTGATATTTTACTAAATCAGGTGATCAGTTAAACATAAGCCATAAAGTATTGCTGTACAACTTGTAAAATCGTTTAACTATTCACTATCACTAACTAAATTAAGTACCTGCTTAAGTAGAAATTACAAGAGTACAAGGACAAGAGTTGCAATAGTAGATGTCATACATTACGTAATATAAGAATTAAGATGAGGGTCATGATCAAATAGAGGATATTTACTGCTAAGATATAACGTAGCTAACTATTCGACCGGCATTAAAATGTCACTAACTCTCATAGTAATACTAGGTCATCGACGAATGAAAATGGGTTACCAAGGCTATAAACGTCAACGCACAGCTGTTATCATGCAGATGCTGGCTTGTGCCAACAAGCCGAGATTAGTTGCAATGGTCCCGATTATTATCATAATATTTAGTTATCTCCGGTCATTTTCTTAAAAGCATTGGCGCTGTGATGACGTTGGAATGATTTTGATTGTCCAATACATAGATAGTCCGCTCCTTTTACTTAACGAACTCTTTGACTTTCTTAAACATAACATAACTTGAAAGGCCATTTATGGTTTGATCAATCTATATCTAATCTAAACAGATGAACCGGATCGGTCTGATTAAATGTGTGCATAATATGTAAGTACCTGAATGACCGAGATTTGCTCGGTTTTGTTTTGGTAAACGTTTTCTGAAAATGGAAGCTAGATCGATTAATCGCCCCCGAAACCCCAAGCATACTAAATTTCATTAAAATCGTTGGAGCCGTTTCCGAGATTCAGATTATATATATACTATACATATACAGGGTGTCCCAAAACTCAACGTCAAGCCGAAACGGGGTGACAGGATTGATCATAACCATCACGAGAAAAATCTGAAAAAAAATCTATCCCATGCAGTTTGAAAATTATGGGCATTTTAAGAAAAACCTAGAAATTCGATCAAACTGTACCATTTTTCGGTTATTGTGGTTATTATTTTTTATTTTTGTTCATTTGAACTTTAGAAACGTAATCCTAAATAACATTTCTAGAATCCCAATAAAAAATAATGACACAATTGCCTCAAGTTCCCGAGAATTGAGACTATTTGTTAAACTACGAATTTAAAATTTTCAAGATTCGTCGACTTTGACAGGCCCTCCTATAAAAAAAATGTACTAGAGTGCCTTGGCAAGTAGCATTAAAAGTTGGCGCATTTAATCAGAATTCTAAAATGGTACAATACTTGTTAGTTCCATACAATAGAAAAGAGTAAAAAAATTAAAACCTCAAGTAACCCGATTTTTGCTATCAGATTTTACTCAGTTAAAATGTTTTTAATTCGCACAAGCTCTAGGTAGGTTCTTAATTTTAAGGCAAAATGATGAGAGAGATGGATAATGGGTATGTTTGCCATGAGTGAGCGAGACAGATAGTGACGCCACGCATTGAGACGGAGATGCGTCGTTTAAACGAGTGCGAATGAAACAGATAGATGCTATGGCATCTATCTGTTTCATTCGCACTAGTTTCAGCCAAGCAAATGGCTACGCTACCAGTCCGACACCAACCAGTTAGTACGTTTCGCTCATTCGTCTACTGCGCACGTTCGTATTCGCTTGTGTTGATTTAGTACTGACAACTTTGGCTTCTCTTTTTGGACTTGAATCTTTGTGAATTGGACTTGTTGATAACATACCGGCAACTTTGGCTTCTCTCTGGACTTTTGTGTTGGCATCCTTTTTATCTACCATGCCTACGCGCTACACTTCACAAGAATATGCGAACATGCACCTCATTTATGGGGAATGCAGATGCAACGCAAGTGCTGCCGCTAGACTTTATCGTGACTATCTGTCTCGCTCACTCATGGCGAACATACCCATTATCCATCTCTCTCATCATTTTGTCTTAAAATTAAGAACCTACCTAGAGCTTGTGTGAATTAAAAACATTTTAACTGAGTAAAATGAGATAGCAAAAATCGGGTTACTTGAGGTTTTAATTTTTTTACTCTTTTCTATTGTATGGAACTAACAAGTATTGTACCATTTTAGAATTCTGATTAAATGCGCCAACTTTTAATGCCACTTGCCAAGGCACTCTAGTACATTTTTTTTATAGGAGGGCCTGTCAAAGTCGATGAATCTTGAAAATTTTAAATTCGTAGTTTAACAAATAGTCTCAATTCTCGGAAACTTGAGGCAATTGTGTCATTATTTTTTATTGGGATTCTAGAAATGTTATTTAGGATTACGTTTCCAAAGTTCAAATGAACAAAAATAAAAAAGAATAACCACAATAACCGAAAAATGGTACAGTTTGATCAAATTTCTAGGTTTTTCTTAAAATGCCCATAATTTTTAAACTGCATGGGATAGATTTTTTTTCAGATTTTTCTCGTGATGGTTATGATCAATCCTGTCACCCCGTTTCGGCTTGACGTTGAGTTTTGGGACACCCTGTATACAAGAATTACTCGTTTAAAGGTGTTAGATTAGATATGTAGGTAGTCATCTACATACATAGAAGCTTGTGGCTAAATAATGACTGATATGGATATGAGAAAACTGAGGCTCCTCCGTACCTCGGAAAGCCGTTGGTCCCGGCTGTCATTTGTAGATCTTTGGCAGTCATTACGGATTGAAAGAAGCCAGAAAATCTGACCCCAGTCTTGCCACGAAGTACCGTGTCACCCAGTTAATGGGTTGTGGAGGTCTGGTAGGCAGCCGCTCTACGTAAAATACTGGTATTCAGCGGAATCCGGTTTGACTGGAAGCCAACCCCAATATAGTTGGCAATAGGCTAGGCAGACGATGATCTACATAAACTAACGCCTTTATTACCATAATCGATAGGCTCGCGTCAATCTCACCTGATGGGAAGCGATGATGTGGTTGGCGAAGGAGCATGTTTGCCTGAAAGTAACCTATTCACTCTTGATTTGAAGATCTCCAGGTTGAATGGAAGTATAGTCCATAGGGGACGGCAATGTGTACATTAAGAACAAAAGTCACACTGGTTTTTCACATTGGCTTTGGCGGTAGTTCAGGCGTTAGTCGAAGTCACATAGCTAGATTTTAAGGCCGTAACAATCACACAAGATACAAATTAGGTTGTCAGCAGACAGATCATTATATTGTACAGAAGCATATCCCTACCCTAGTTAGTGCTTTTGGAAAATTTCTGTCACAAAACACCATTGCTTATATAATGTCTCTATCTCTCATTATCTCTAAAAACAACCACCACAACATTCGTCATCATCATACCGGCCGAAAGACGTCCACTGCTGGACATGGGTCTCCCCCAAGGGGTTGCCATAATCACCACGCTTAGCAGGCGGGTTGATGATCGCAGTGTAGCTGTTGTAATGCGCAGAGAATGCTGCTGCCCATTCTCTGGTGAGTCGCCTCTTACGACACCCACGGGAAGTGATGGGATGGCGCTATTCTTTTACGTCCGACACCACACAACATCAATTCCGCCAAAAAATCAACACACAAAATTCATATCGAACCAGATATCCGTACCAAGTGTTGCCAACATCAAAAACACGCTGAACGCTAATATACACAGGTAGCCTTTGGATTCGCTCGTAAAAGTCATGTATAGTAATTATCTGCGAAGATTTATGAGCTCTGAAATGTTTCTGATGCACGGAAAAACTGAACACGGAATATTAACTGAAAACAGTGAAGCGGTTTCTGAAATGTGTGTTGTTTTTGAGTGACCTCATGTCTCGAGTGAATGAAAAAAAAGTCATAGTAAATGGTAGTATTTACTATGATGTGATGAACAGCATAAAAGCAGTGATATTCTGTAAAGATCTCGCGAAAACTTAGGTGGAGTGAGCGTAACATGAACTGACATTCCACCCTAAAGCTGAGGATTGAAAGTTGTAGTTTAACTTTACCTTAGTTTACACAGTGAGTTATTTACAGAATCGCCCTGCAGATTCGTCAACTGGAATGTAGGAAGCCTGCTATGACCACGAATGCACATTAGGTTAGGAAGGCTGGAGAATAACCAATTGCCTAACTGATTGCTAGTTCTAGGTGGATATTTAGATGGCCAATAACGTAATAGTGACGGACCCAACGATCGAACGAACGATTGAACGTAAGCTTAAGAGTATTCTAAGGGCTTTTTTTTAAGGATGGAAAATCATCAAATTCCACGACCCTGGCAGACTTTGGCCCAAGCGGGCCCCGTCTTCTATGCTGACATATCTTTGAGGCGCGCGTGAAACACAACGCGCCATCGACCCGGGCCTGGTGGTGGACACCTAGCACGAATGTTTTGACTTTTGTCGTATAGTAACGTTACAGTATTATTAACGTAAGTGAATTTTGGAAATAAAAATTACAACCCCATACATAGTGTTTTGGTTTAATTTTATGCGACATACACAATTTGTATCATACAAAAATATGAATATAGTATCCAATTCAAATAAATATTATGTGCGAAACGAGTATTATAGTTATAATAAATTTTACGTTACGTTACTATACGTCAAAAATATTCGTGCTAGGCTTTCTATTCTATTTTATTCGCAAACCCCACGTTACAAAACGGCTAAATATACGATCACCTCTGGCTGGAAATATTTATTTATTTATATATACTTTATTGTACACCTCATTATAAGAACAGGACAATCAAACATAAAATAAGTGTACAATGGGCGGTCTTATCGCACAAGGCAATCTCTTCCAGACAACCTTTGGATGGATTGAACGAAAGGAGATAGATTTAGGGCTGTCAGTGAACAAACGTTTTAAACAATACTAATTAGTTAAAAAACACATAAATACAATAATAATTTATATACTAATAAATATCAAATATATAATAGAGACAGGAGCGGAAAAATTAAAGTAAAAGGTAATGCTCCTTCACCATTCTTTTAAACGCTGGTAACGTTTGGGCACGCCTCACTTCTATGGGTAATGCATTCCACAAACGAGCTGCTTGTATATTGAAACGTTTGTCAAAGAAGGAAGTGGAATGCATACGAATACTTTTAAATACTGATTCAATCACGAAAACTCTTTCAATAACACAAAGCCATATATCGTTGAGTGGCTACTTTCTATCCCTGAAATTGACGGTTCCTGAAAGTAAGGCCTTGCAGCGAAGCAGCGGAATATAACTAGTGAACTTTCTACAAAGTTGTCCTTTTTTTTAAGGATGGGAAATCATCAAATAACTTCTTCCGCTCTGGGTGGTGCGGAAGGGCGTGTCAGACTCTTACTGACTAAAACCTATCCATGTTCCTTCTAAAGCCCTTTGCGTTCCAGGGCCGCGTTGACTCTTTTGAACAAATTCCGCAACCCTGGCCGGCTCTGGCCCTGGCGGGCCCCATCTTCTATGCTGACATCTCTTTGAGGCGCGCGTGAAACACAACGCGCCATCGACCCAGGCCTGGTGGTGATGGGACAGCGAGCCACCCAACGCTCGCCGTCCGCAGGCCCGCGCCTACGGTGGCCGGGGATCGCCCTGCGACTCCCGACGCCCGGGGCGTCTTCTCCTGTAGCGGCGGTTGGGGCGAAGGCCTTGCCTTTCCCTCGCGCGGCCCGCCTCCTCCTTCGCTAGCATTTCTGCTTCGCAGAAGGAGGTGACCGCTTCCCAAGCCTCCTCGCTCCGGACCATGGATTCAACCAGGGCCTACAAAGTTGTCCTAAGAATAGACTCCCACTGTATCAATAAAATGAGCGGTATCCTCATAACTCATTTTCCTGTAATTACCAATACGTTTGCCAAATGTGGCTTTTACAGCCATTTTTGATACATTGTTGATCATAGTAGAGTGTTAGTCTATGGGGAAAGCCCAAATATTTTCTCAAGTGGTTTTATATATTTCTAATAGCCCATAACATAAATTACAGGTTAAATGGGTTTTGTTTGAACTGGGCAGTATAATTACGTCTGAAATTGGCGTAGGTGTAAGTTCGAGTCCTTTCTGATGTTCCAGACTAGGTACCATACTACCATGGTATGTAGTACTAGTCTTTCTACTATTATACATGTGAAAGTTTGTGAAGATGGATGTTTGTTACTCTTTCAAGCAAAAACTTCTGAACGGATGTCCAGATGAAATTTGGCACACATTTAGTATAGTTTGTAACCTGGATTAGCACAGAATAATATCCCTGGAAGTATAAGTAATTTTCGAATTTCACACGGGCAAAACTGCTGGCTTCTGGCAGCAGTTTTGCCCGTGTGTGCTAGTTATTAATTAATCAATCGTTATTAATTAATTAGTTACTAATAAGTCATCATCATTTCATTCAAAAAACTTCCAAGTCTAGACATAGGAATCCCCAAGCGTCGCCACGACGACCGTTGCATGCCGTGCTTCTCGCAATTAGTGGACTCTCGCCTCCATCTTAATACAGGGCATTTTAATAAGTAACTTGCGCTAAATCCATGTTACCAGGATCATTTAGTACGTGTAAGGGCCTTTTGCAAGGAAATAATTGGATTAGTTGGAATTCAGTGAAATTCGAACAAAAAAGAAAAGACAACTAGGAAGTAGTGACTTTATTTCCAAACAAAAGTGCTGCAGCAAGTAATTTTGCCTAAAAATCTAAAAACCCATAAGCTCGGGGTTGAATAATCTCTGTGTTTGCCACCCTATAATGTGCGTAGACCTTTACATTGGTATATTGTTAACGGTTTTAGTTTTGGTCTAAAGGCTTGCGACCTCACCGCATGATCTTTGTTAATGAGGGCGATTTCTGGCCTATGGGCCATTTAAGACACCACATAATCTTTCCTGTGGTGTTTGTTTTTGAGCAATCCCCTAACATTTTCCTCCTTTGAAACAATGAATTTTCTATAAAAAAATAAATAAATTTTGAAACAGTATAATGTGGTACCTAACTTGTAACAGAATCAATGCAATACCTCTTAAGGGGTCATTGTACTCATTGTTATTTACAACTTTTACCACGGGACCAACACTGAAATCGCGAAAAATAAATTGACTGCCCCATACATTTATGTGCGGTATAACTCGACAAAATGTACTAAATTACAAGCTGTTTTTTTCGCGATTTCGGGTTTGGTCAAAGTCAAAGTCAAAACGTTTATTTCAATTAGGCCATTAAACGGCACTTTTGAACGTCAGCATTTACAGTACAGTAAAATAATAATATTACATTAATAAAGTGACTCTACTGTCCATTCGGAAAGATATATTCTTATGGAGAAGAACGGACAAGAAACTCCATAGTTACTCTTTTCAAATAATGATTTTACAAAATTTGGTATACAAAAATTAATTTAATATTATGTGAGGACGATACACCTAGAGTATGCTACTTATAAGAATAAAGTATTACCATCAAAGGTAAACTTATTCATTTTCTAAAAAAAAATTAGGTAAATGGTACTCACATATTTACAGATAATCTTAATAACCATTAATTAAACAGAAAATAAAAAAACAAAAAAAAAACAGTATACCTATCTATAAAGTTAATTCATAAATCAACCAGTTTGATTTTGTCTACACCCTTGATTGTCCTATGGAGCAGGACCAGCATGTTTCCAAGCATTCTTATCCTGAATGTAATCTTCTAATTTGTAATATGCTTGTTTACAAAGTGTACTTTTAACATAAGTTTTAAATTTTCTTTCATTTAGTTCTAATATGTCAGAAGGTATTTTGTTGTAACATTTAACACAATACCCCATGAAACAAGTGTGGACTTTAGCTAATCTAAAAAATGGTTGATCTAATTTGTCTTTTTTTCTAGTATTAAAATTATGTCTATCACTAAAAAGATGTCGATTTTTCCGCACATACATAATATTTTCATAAATGAATTGGCAAGGGACTGTCATAATATTAATCTTTTTAAAAAGTTCCCTAAGAGAATCACGGCGACGCAGATTATAAAGGGCTCTGACAGCTCTCTTTTGTAAAATAAATATGGATTCAATGTCAGCAGCCCGACCCCACAGCAAAATACCGTACGACATAATGCTGTGAAAGTAACTAAAGTAGACCAAACGTGCAGTTTCTACGTCTGTTAACTGTCTTATCTTTCTAACAGCATACGCGGCTGAGCTTAGACGACCCGCAAGAGATGTTATATGAGGCCCCCATTGTAATTTCTAGTCCAATGTGATACCTAAGAAAACCGTTTGATTAATGAACTCCAGTTTTTCTCCATTCAACATGATGTCACATTCGCAACTTTTAACATTTGGTAAAGAAAATCTAATACATTTAGTTTTTTTTTTATTTAGAGCCAAGCTGTTTACCGTAAACCAATTTTGGAACTGATGAATAGAACTATTGACGTCGTCAAGATTTTGTGAACGTCGGTCTATTTTAAATATTAGTGATGTGTCATCCGCAAATAATACCATCTTTGGTTTTCTATAAAAAAATAAATAAATTTTGAAACAGTATAATGTGGTACCTAACTTGTAACAGAATCAATGCAATACCTCTTAAGGGGTCATTGTACTCATTGTTATTTACAACTTTTACCACGGGACCAACACTGAAATCGCGAAAAATAAATTGACTGCCCCATACATTTATGTGCGGTATAACTCGACAAAATGTACTAAATTACAAGCTGTTTTTTTCGCGATTTCGGGTTTGGTCAAAGTCAAAGTCAAAACGTTTATTTCAATTAGGCCATTAAACGGCACTTTTGAACGTCAGCATTTACAGTACAGTAAAATAATAATATTACATTAATAAAGTGACTCTACTGTCCATTCGGAAAGATATATTCTTATGGAGAAGAACGGACAAGAAACTCCATAGTTACTCTTTTCAAATAATGATTTTACAAAATTTGGTATACAAAAATTAATTTAATATTATGTGAGGACGATACACCTAGAGTATGCTACTTATAAGAATAAAGTATTACCATCAAAGGTAAACTTATTCATTTTCTAAAAAAAAATTAGGTAAATGGTACTCACATATTTACAGATAATCTTAATAACCATTAATTAAACAGAAAATAAAAAAACAAAAAAAAAACAGTATACCTATCTATAAAGTTAATTCATAAATCAACCAGTTTGATTTTGTCTACACCCTTGATTGTCCTATGGAGCAGGACCAGCATGTTTCCAAGCATTCTTATCCTGAATGTAATCTTCTAATTTGTAATATGCTTGTTTACAAAGTGTACTTTTAACATAAGTTTTAAATTTTCTTTCATTTAGTTCTAATATGTCAGAAGGTATTTTGTTGTAACATTTAACACAATACCCCATGAAACAAGTGTGGACTTTAGCTAATCTAAAAAATGGTTGATCTAATTTGTCTTTTTTTCTAGTATTAAAATTATGTCTATCACTAAAAAGATGTCGATTTTTCCGCACATACATAATATTTTCATAAATGAATTGGCAAGGGACTGTCATAATATTAATCTTTTTAAAAAGTTCCCTAAGAGAATCACGGCGACGCAGATTATAAAGGGCTCTGACAGCTCTCTTTTGTAAAATAAATATGGATTCAATGTCAGCAGCCCGACCCCACAGCAAAATACCGTACGACATAATGCTGTGAAAGTAACTAAAGTAGACCAAACGTGCAGTTTCTACGTCTGTTAACTGTCTTATCTTTCTAACAGCATACGCGGCTGAGCTTAGACGACCCGCAAGAGATGTTATATGAGGCCCCCATTGTAATTTCTAGTCCAATGTGATACCTAAGAAAACCGTTTGATTAATGAACTCCAGTTTTTCTCCATTCAACATGATGTCACATTCGCAACTTTTAACATTTGGTAAAGAAAATCTAATACATTTAGTTTTTTTTTTATTTAGAGCCAAGCTGTTTACCGTAAACCAATTTTGGAACTGATGAATAGAACTATTGACGTCGTCAAGATTTTGTGAACGTCGGTCTATTTTAAATATTAGTGATGTGTCATCCGCAAATAATACCATCTTTGGTTGATTTTTAAGTAATTGGGGCAAATCATTTATGTAAACTAAAAAAAGGAATGGACCCAAAATTGAACCTTGAGGAACGCCCATTGTCGTTTCCGACCCTATTGAGTTTACACCGTTTATCTGAACTTTAACCTGTCTGCCCATCAAGTATGAACTAAGTAAACCAAGGGCTCTATTCCTGATCCCATAGTGCTCAAGTTTCAACAAAAGCGTCTCATGGTTAACGCAGTCAAACGCTTTCGAGAGGTCGCAGAATATTCCAATGGCATCTTGCGACTCTTCCCAGGCGTTAAAAATGTTTTTTATTAGGGTGACACCGGCGTCAGTTGTACAACGCCCTTTGGTGAAACCGTACTGGTGTTCATGAAAGATGGAATTTTTATTAAAGTGACGTAACATCTGACTAAGCATTAACTTTTCAAACACCTTACTGAGAACTGGCAGAATTGACACCGGCCGATAATTGTTGGGTTCTTGAGAATCACCCGATTTGAACAATGGAACGACTTTTCTGTGTTTCATGAGATCCGGAAATACTCCTTTGTCTACACTAGTGTTAAATATGACAGCCAAGTAGGGGGTCCCATCCATAGTAAAAGTTGTTCATAATGATGAGTACAATGCCCCCTTAAGAGGTATTGCGTTTATTCTGTTACACATTGTATAGCCCTGTTGCCACCTTATTGACTGACTTTTATTTTAACTTATATTTTACTATTCATGACGATAACTTGATTTCTTTTTATTTTATTTTTTATTGAGGTGGTTTTGCTATTGACTCTAGTCTAGGTCATAGCTGACAGAGACTTACTCCAAAGTCGACGATGGAGCGAGCTTACCCAGAAGAAGCCTGTTCACTCTAATTTTGAAGGTATTAGGCTTGTATGCGTTCGGAAACACAAAATATCAGCTAAATGAAGGTGACGCAATCATTTTCTAAATCCGCCTTAATTTATAGAAAACCTAATATTAAAAGCAGCTTACGGATGATGTTTACATTTTTCTACCACTATTTGGTCGCCTAAAAGCAAATTTTATTTACATTTAAATATATAAGCTTTTAATTACTTGTGAAATTGACGCTAATAAATTCAGTATGTTTATCTTGTGAACTCGTCAAGATATTCAGGTCAATATATGTATGTATAAACTGACATGATTTTGGTACGTACCCTACTTAATGTTTTTTTAAAGAATTCCTTTGCAATGAAGCGTGGTTTTATTGGGTGTATTTTATTTGTAATAAATGTGTTGAAAAGTGGACCACATAAACCTTTGGTGTCGATGGGCAAATCAACATAAATATTTTAGTAGTAGTTTATAGTTAAGCAGTTATCGATACCGAGTGCCTAGCGTTGTTTGAATCCCAGTACTTGAACCTACATACCATACATGATAATTACTGTAGACGTTTTATCTGGCTTTTTTTTGTTTATTTTGTAACTTTTTAACTCATTAACAAGGTTTTCTTTTTCAATTTTTCAAGGTTTTACTCCAAAATTTAAAAAAATCTTTGTTTGTTATCTTTGGTCTCACACTTTTTTCCATAGTGGAGTATTTGGTGGGATTTTGTCAACGCATTTGACATTGGCAGTGATCCTCCGAGTCGTCACGCCATCGTTTCCTAAGCTTTCCTCGGCGACGACGCTGTCTTCTGGCTGCGTAACGACCTTGGCACATCTCACTTCAGCGTGGCAGTTTTGTTGACAACATCGGCAATCCCTATTTTAGAGCGGATCGTGGTACTACGAATTCGATCGCTGAGCCTAATACCTAGAACGCTACGCTCCATCGGCCTATGGCAAACCTTGACTTTGGAATTTTGAGAATCGGTCAGGGACCAAGTTTGCGCACCGTAGGTTAGGATGAACAGAATGCACATGTCGATGAGTTTGCGCTTCAGGGATAAAGATAGGTCACCCTTCATCAGCGACTTACTAAATCAGTAGCTCTTCCAGGCATGAACAAAACGTTTAGATCTAGAAATCCAAGAATTATATCTTGAAATGTAAGCTTCAAAGACCAGAACCATTATAATAAAATTAATTTTAAGGTAAGTAAAGTAGTTTATTTTCTTGGTCTAGCCCCTCATCAGCCAGCAAATATGCCAACAATAATAAAATAATACAGATTAATGACGCACATAAATACAGAGCTCCCAAAAACCTCAAATTTATATTTTCCGTTTCGATTAATGATAGAATTTACGTACTGGTGACAAATATTCTAAATCCGCTCCAATCTGGCACAAAATCAAGGAAAATTCTAATAGTTCTATTGGACATATTAAAAAATACTGGCACACATAATATTTGTTTCATCAACATTGAAATGTTTCGACGTATAAACGAAGGAAATAAAGTTGTTATTGATATTATTTATTGGTGGAAGTTTTTTCATTAGAGTTTGATAGTTGATCGGGCTTAGATGCCTAGCTTTACACCTGGTTAATGTATGAACTAAGAAACACGTAACTATTTCTTAGTTCATACATTAACCAAATATCTCATTCGTCATAGGCTACTGGCGTAACATTTGGAACAAATATCTACTTTAATTCCTTCTTGGGTTCCGTAGTCAGAGAGTCACATAGGGACTACACCGAACGTGAGAGTATTTTAACCGTGCAATGTGTAGTTATAATATGATAAATGCCTAAGGCATTAAGTCCGCCTTTGTACAGTGCATAAAGTTTTAATAAATAAATAAATAACTGTAATTTTTCAGGGAATATTTGTTATATATAAGTTACAGTGTGCTTTTAGATATATACTTGAAGGATGGGAAATCATCAAATGACTTCTTCCGCTCTGAGTGGAGCGGAAGGGCGTGTTAGACTCTTGCTGACTAAAACCCATCCGTGTTCCTTCTAAAGCCCTTTGCATTCCAGGGCCGCGGTGACTCTTCCGAACAAATTCCGCAACCCTGGCAGGCTCTGCATATATGCCACCTTGGCAGTACCTATATAAGAACATGCAATTATGTCTTCTCGAATACATAATAACAGTGAAGAAACAATGTTGCACTGAAAGCATTATGATTGTTTTATTGAACACTAAAATTGGAGGAAAGCGGTCGTGTTTGCGATTTTTATTAGCCATATATTTTACGAGCACTGCAAAGCATGTGCTTAAACGTCATTAATATATTTTTATACTGATCTGGCGTAAAATTATGTAGGACATTCGACAATGACTCGGTCTTATTTTCAGGAAAAACGTGTCACTATGGCAAATAATGTTACGGACACACCAAATAAAAAGTGGGCACCTAAACTGGTACGGAACCCTTGAGGCGCAACTCCGATTCGCACTTGGCTATAGTAGGCGCCAGATAATCGTGGAATAACGGTCATTGACCCACCTACAATTATTGACATTTTTAATTTGAAAAACGGAATTAATGACACAAAGCTGTCCCGAATCATCATCTCTCGTGATCCTTAACATTGTCTAATAATGAAAAACGATTCATATTTAATTGTTCAGGTACCTATGAACAGTTATTAGGGAAAGGTCAATATATTTTATTCCACATTTATCTGGCGCCTACTATAGCGGTTAGCACTTAAGCCTTTTTCGTAAAGATGTCTCTACGTTCTTCAGCATCGGTGGATAACCCATAGTAATAGGTTTTTAAAATGCGAAAGTAACTGTCGGTTTCCGTGTCACGTTTTCACAAATTTTACATTATGATGAATCTTGGTTTAGAGATTGATAGATTAGATTAGACCTTGAGGAAGTACATAGGATCCTTTTTTTCTCGTAAGTACGGTCCCTTATGTCAATTTTTGACATTAACATGGCTGAACCCTCTGAAACTAGTATATAATACCGGTTTGTATTTCATGCTAGCTGCGCCCCGCGGTGTTACTCGCGGTTTATCAGATACTCCGCGTGATTGTCGAAAATTATCCGAAGGGAACACACTCCCGGGATAAAAACTGGCCTATGTCCTTTCCCGGGACTCAAACAATCTCTATACCAAATCTCATCTAAATCGGTCCAGCCGTTTGCGCGTGAAGAAGTAACAAACATACACACACACACACTCACAAACTTTCACTTTTATAAATTTAGTGTGACAACCAGAACACGGGCCACAAAACATGATATCTCTTTTGTTTGAGCACTAAAACCTCTCAATATTATTCCCAGTCTCATTATAAATAATTCCTAAGTACCTACATCATTTACAAAGGGAACGCATCCAAGCCAGAGTGGCGTTTGTGCTGTCACTTGAAATGCTAGCACCGTAATGGGAAATTCCGTCGCGTGCATACCCATAACGCATAGACTTGGAGAATGAACTGAGTAGGAATGCTGTCACAAAATTGACCAATCTGTAGAAAGTGACAAAGTGATATATGAAAACAAAGCGAGAAACAACAAAGTGAAATAGCTCTTTTCTGTATGTCGTAGTGATAAAGTCTGTGACGTGGCCTTATCCGAATTCTAAAAAAAGACTAACTACTTTCTACACGATCGTTTTATGTCTCGCAAACGTCTCTGCCCACACTTCTTCAATCCTGAGAGCCTTAATATGAGTTTTTAAACGTACTCGATCGCGTTAACGTAAACGTTCGCTTATGTCAATCCTATTGAAAAAAGAGGTTATTGTCACCAGATGATGCTTCAATACAGCAGAGCGATTCTGTTAACATGTCGAAGTGAAAACTTAGACGAAGTAAGCGACAAGTGAGCTATCAAAACATACAAACAAGATAAAATGACAGCTCACTTGTCGTTCACTGCACCTAAGTGTGCACGCTGAGATCTCGACAGAATAGGCCGGCTGTATTAGTAAAATTGGAATATAAAGCTTTAATAAAATAAATAAATAATTTAATGTTAAGGCGATCGAGTACGTTTAAAATTTCGCACTCAGGTCACTGGTTATGAAAAGCTCAGTCAATTCTCCATGTCTGTGCCCATAACCATACTAGTAATAGAACCTACTTCGTAGTGACAGGGCATTGACCTTTCGCCTGAAAACAACGCTCGCTATTTAATTCAGTACCCTTATCAGTAACGTTACATGTTTTTTGTTGAAAAAGGTTTGTGCTACCAACTCCCATGTATTAGTTAGGTTTTAGTTTATTTCGGTACCTGTGTAAGTAGTTTCAGATGTAAGGCGACCATTTTTATTATTTCAGGCATATGCTTTAGTTCAGCTCGTGGTAAAATTATACCAACCACGCGGGTCTCTTCAACGTTTACTGAGGTTAGTCCGTGGATGGGTGACCATCGATTACTTACTGAGACTCCACCGTGCCGTATGTCGTCAATCTTGGTGTTCTGAAATGTCCGCGAAAGTCCAAAATTGAATTTCTGGTCACAAAAAACAGCAATCCTCTTAAATGAGGAGTCAAGGAACGCTGTAGCTGAAATCATGATGGCATCATCATCACTTGTAGATGAAAATACTAGTGGATTGCGAACCTCTAAAGAGTTTTTGCGGCCCTGGAACGCAAAGGGCATTTGAAGGAACACAGGTGGATTTAAGTCAGTAACAATCTGGCTCTCCCCCGCTCCGCCCAGAGCAAGAGAAAACATTTGATGATTTCATATTAAAAAAAGTGGATTGCGATAGGTCAAGTTGATTACAGATCATATATTATAAGCACAAAGATGTGGGAAGCTGCCTCACCTGATAAAATCTTTCAACACTTCCAACAAGATAAAGTGGCCAATCGACCCGTAGGAACACATCGTCTATTTATAACAGAAATACCGACATACCTTCATGAGGCTATAAATAAATAGTTTATTTGATATCGAACTCTTTACGCAACGAATTTTTCTTGTGTTCCCATTGAAAGCAAGGTTGAAGATCCCATGGAACTGCTAACTAGAACTTGACCTGGTTGTCATAGGATGGCTTTATGTGGTAGTGGTTCAAGAAACATTGAATGATTATATTTTTAGGATAGTTTTGTTAGGCAGCTGGATAGGAATGACATCCTGTATGAGGATCATGATATACCATTTGAACTAATTGAAGGTCATGAAGGCTTAACAAAACCAGATAAATAACAAATAACACTGAAAGAAGAAGAAGAAGAAAAACTGGTTCGGTGCGATGATACTATTGCCAAAAACGTTAGTGAGAAAGAGTTTCAAAAGACAGACATAATTATACAATTTCAGAAATTCGAAGAGCTGCTTTTTAACATGACTAAAAGACTATACGACGACGTAAGGAATTGTTAGTATATGTTCGATTGCAACGTCAGAATCTAGACCACCTACTAAATCTTCGCTAAAAGAAGCAATGATAGAAAAGTATTTGGACAGCGGTGCCAAAACAAAAAAAAAAGCGTTCGACGCATGCATAATTGTATCCAATAGTAATATAAACACTGCCGAGTAATTTATTAGTACATAAAGTTGTGATGAAACTACCCAAGGTGCCAGAGCTGCTATCCAGATATTTAGATTATAAATGTTTATTTGATTTTTCATATATTTCCTGTTTTACACCGAAATACGCTGGATTGGTGTGTTTTTTACAACCCAGATGATGTTCTTGAGAGTAAAATTGAGTTGATTTGTGAAAATTATAGTAAAGGTGTCTGCTCCCTGATTTGTTTACGATCAACGGGATGGGAACTAGTAGATTGAAGAACAAAATAATGTATGTTTGCTGAAAACCTGTTGAAGATTTATATCAAACTGTCAGCGTTGTAATTTTGAGGTTTCTGAGTATTAACTTAAAAATAAATAAGCAGAAAGTGTAGAAGGACGTGATGGAGTTATGGATTGGATCAGCAAAAATGGATGTGTAAGAGTAGATAAGGATTGCCAGGGTTGCGGAATTTGTTCGAAAGAGTCACCGCGGCCCTGGAACGCAAAGGGCTTTAGAAGGAACACGGATGGGTTTGAGTTAGTAAGAGTCTGACACGCCCTTCCGCTCCACCCAGAGCGGAAGAAGTCATTTGATGATTTACTCAGAGGCATCTACCAAATGAATTGTAAAAAGATAACGATAATTGGCACAGATCAGTAAGACCAGACAAAACCATAAGCTGAAATACAAAACATCAACTTAATAAAAATATAACGGCCAACAGACATAGCAAAGACAACCTTGATACTTAAGAAGCGGATATTCACCTCCAAGGCACTACAACTTCTAAAGACCCTAAAGTAATTCTATTGTCGACATTAATGTCGGAAACATAGCTAGTGGTAACCGTTATATCCTTGACAAAGGGCAAGTTTAGTTAAGTTTAACTGTTACCGGTTTAGTTTAGTGTATTACGGGCTTCAGGCCTTTTGTTGGTTATTCCTCCTTTGTTGGTTGATATTCCTCAAGTGGAAAATTGTCCTTTCTAAATATGTGAGTATATGTATATGTTTAGAGAATAGCATTTTTCATGTTTTCTTAAAGATAATTCTTAATTGTTCGTGTTTGAACCAGAGAAGATATTAAGAGTAGTAAGACAGTAAATTCAGAAAAAAAATCTAATAATCGTAAGGCATAATTTAGACAGAAAATTTCTAGTCTGATGTAGGGCAAAAAAGGAATAATAGATTGTGTGGGGAATGATATGGAAAAAAGGGTGTGAATGATAGCGTGACGGTTGACAAGGGGAGGATAAAAGAAGAAAACGTTTTGCGCCGACGAACAGACAATTAACTTTGGACAAGACCAGCCAGTCAATTCTGTTAACATGTCGAAGTGAAGGCTTGAGTGAAGTGATCACAAGGTGAGCTATCAATCCATATAATCAAGATGAAATAACAGCTGCTCACTTCGTGATCACGTGACATCTTGATTATATGGATTGACAGCTTACCTCGTGATCACATCACCCAAGCCTTCACTTCGACATGTTTACAGAATCAACCGGCAGGAAGACGATAATGGTGTAGATATAGACGGAATATACAACCTACTTAGTACAACATAATTATTCTTGTTAACTTCGAGGATACTTTTTGTTTCAAGTCTCTGGCCATCATTGTTCTTAAAGAACGAAAGTCTAGTCCCGACTCAGGTCCGCGAACAGATATTCTATCGTCACTAGCTAAAATAATATTATTATCTACAATCTCGCACGTGAGTAAGGCCAAACGTAGTATGACTAACATAAAACGTATGTGCAATGAAAAGACTATAAAACCCAGTTACTATAATGTTTAGACGTCCAATTGATGCTGATTATACAGAATTTACATTCAATGATTAGCTCTGACGTCTTTGGAGTTATTGTTTTTGGATTTGAAAATTTTACGACTGGGCAATGAGGCAAAAATATTGTTCGTAATAAGGCTGGAGTATAATTTAACTGAATTTTTCTTCATTGTATTCATACTAGCTTCTGCCCGCGACTTCCCACGCATGAAAAGGGAAATTCTGACCTCAAGCATAATATTTTCCATACACACTCGGGAGTGCGACCCGGAGAGTGGGTTGCATTTCGAAATTTCTTTCCTTAATAAATTCTTGTATGTATCTTAAGGGAACCTCTGTACGGAATTTCAGTCCTCTAGATCTAAGGGTCTGGGCATTGATGAGTCAGTCAGGACTTTTAATTTACAACCGACATTTTACAGAAAAACGTAAAATTTGAGAAGGGGTCATTGCACTCATCATTATGTGCAACTTTCACTTTCAAAAACCTTTAGGTACATATGGTCAAAGTCATTCTTAATAATTAATTATTACTTATGACTGTTATATTAGGCGCCAGATAATCGTGGCATAACGGTCATTGACCCACCTACAATTATTGACATTTTTAATTTGAAAAACGGAATTAATGACACAAAGCTGTCCCGAATCATCATCTCTCGTGATCCTTAACATTGTCTAATAATGAAAAACGATTCATATTTAATTGTTCAGGTACCTATGAACAGTTATTAGGGAAAGGTCAATGTACTTTATTCCACATTTATCGTCGACTACTATTACACCTTTTTACACCTTGTTTACAGATAGATGAACGACCCTCATACCTATATAAAAACATGCCTGACGATGGATTGAGACTATCTGAGGATTAAACTCAGCGATGTGAAATAATAAGACTTCTATCCAGTAGAGCATTACTATGGGTTGTTCATGATCATGATTTTATAGCAAATAGTATTGTCTCATGTCAAATAAAACTTGTCAAAATAGTACATGCCAAGGTTAGGAAAGACTCTGTCAGAAAGGTTAAAATTGGCACTGAGTGATGTCCATTGGAGCTCTAACAAAACCGTCCAAGTGAGAGTCGGATTCTTGCGTAAAGTTTTCCGAACGCGTTAAATTTTTTTTACATTTAATTTAAAAACCATGAAGGTTTACCTATAATCTATAAGTAAGCAATTTGTCCCCTAAAAGATTTGGATCTAATTAACTGTGACACACGGACTGGCACATTGCCGAGTGATCCTATGGGGTTTTCGTTTTTCATTCGAAAGTACGGAATCCTAGAAGTGATAATGCGTAAAAGATATCGTTGTCAAAAGTCCGAAATATGTAGATATATAGGATTGGCTACACATGATACTTTTGTTGCGCGTTCGGTGTGATGGATACCTACTCGTATCCCATAAATTTTGACAAAAGTTATCGCTGAGAGAAGGTCACTTAATTTTAGAGATTATTTCTTTGCGACAGACCACTTTTTGTAGCTACGACCGGCTTTTGTAGCTCAATATCTATGTAAAAGAATAGCACCATCCCATTACATCCCGTGGGTGTCGTAAGAGGCGACTAAGGGACTCACCAGAGAATTCCTCCAATTTGCACTAAACGTTTCCAAACGTCTTTGCGCACAGCAAAGGAGTGGAACTCTCTGCCTGCGTCAGTGCTTCCGTACGCACACAACCCTAATCTCTTCAAAATTAGAGTGAACAGGCTTCTTCTGGGTAAGCTCGCTCCATCGTCGACTTTGCCTCTGTCATCTATGACCTTGACTGAGCCAAGAGCAAACCCATATTAAATTAAAAAAAAAGAATAGGCAGCAGCATTCTTTGTGCATTGAAACAGCTACTCTGCGATTGTCAACCCGCCTGCCAAGCGTAGCGATTATGACAACCCCCCTCCCCCCAATGAGGGAGGCCTATGTCCAGCAGTGGACGTCTTTCGGTTGATATGATGATGATGATGAACTATGACAAGCGATACTTCCAGACAATTTCAGTTCGTAACAAAATCAGAAACTTATCGACACCAATGTTAACGGCTATGATTGAAATGGCCAGCTAAAAATTTAAGTTTTATTTTGCTCAAAAATGTCGGACAGAAAATAAGTAACTGATACCTTTTAATCAGAGTGAGAAAAAAGCCTCAACGCCCAAACATCTTTGACAGATTTCGACTGAGGTGCTAATTCGAAATTTGCTTAAAAAGTAGTAAAAAAAATTGGCACTCTGTTCATCAAACTGTCAACCTTCGAGCATCTAAAAACTTACTTCTTCATATCCCTTCTCACCGCACCGGGTTTTTGTCTAATTCTTTCGCTATTTCTACCATTAAACTCTGGAATATGCTTGACATCAAGAAGGCGGAAAATCCGAAAACACTACTTAAAAGCTTGTCATTCTTAGTTGTTCTTTGTCATGATTATTATGAATTCTCTAAATCAGTAAGATTAATAAAAATAATATTTACTAGTTTATTATTTTAGCATATATATGTATTATATTAGTATAATATATATTATTTGTGTATTCTTTCCGAAAAAAAAAATATTTTAAATTTTATTTTGTTGTAAACCTACCACAGTGTAGTCTTTTTAACCCAAAGGTTGACTGGTAGAGAATGCCTTGATGCATTAAGTCCGCCCATATACCACTATTGTACATAAAATGGCATAACTCCATGTGACTACTTGTACTTTATAGTACAAGTTTAATACCGGAAGAAGCACATTTACTCGTTATAGGAGCATTATGTTCAAAGATTTGGATTCCGTACAATATTAACAGGATGTTTGCCTTTTAGTTACGAGTTTCGTAGTAATCCATCTGATTTGGTGAACTGAAATAACTTTGTATGTTTAATTGCGATATCAGCGCCTTTATAGTCTAGCGTAGACTGTAAAACTATGATAGCATTAAAATGGAATACCCATAAAAATGGGTTTTGCTGGTCCTGCTCCATAGGACAATCAAGGGTGTAGAGACAAAATCAAACTGGTCGATTTATGTATTAACTTTATAGATATACAGTTTATTTTTCGTGTTTTTATTTTTCTGTTAACTCACACACTGTTTAATTAATGATTCCAATATTTGTTAATATGTGACTACCATGTACCTAAATTTATTAAGAAAATGAATAAGTTTACCTCTGCTGGTACTTAATACTTTGTTCCAAGAAGTACTCTGGCCGCATCGTCCTCACACAATATTAAATTAAGTTTTGTATATCAAATATTGTAAAACCATTATATGAGAAGAGAACTATGGAGTTTATTGCCCGTTCTTCTCCATAAGAATCTACCTTTCCGAATGGACAGTAGAGTCACTTTATTATTTTATACTATTATTATGATGACATCCAAAAGTGCCGTTTAATGGCCTAATAATTAAATATACGCTTTAATTTTGACTTTGCTCAAAAAGTATTAATCCATTTCAGCGATACAAGTAAGAAGTGTGGCATACGTATTACAAATGCTCCAAAGGATATGGTTACTAAAACACTGTTGAAGTAACCATATCCTTTGGAGAGGATCTCTTTATTCCTGTCTTGAAAATGCCATCTTATACGTGATTATGAAGCAGCTACTCGTGTTGTAATTTGTTACGGTTTACCATAAATTACACTGAATTGATGCCACCTAAAGGTGCAATTCCGTACATCGCGGCTGATCGCAGCCGTTCTATCGCGCGAGCCTGATGCGACAATAGTCGAAGTCGGAACTACCTGCATACTTTTTGAAATGCCAAGTTAGGTCTATGGAGGCTGCTGATACCGTCGCATGAAGTGATTTCACCCTCTAAATAATTGCCAATAAATCCAACGTCTACTCGTATTTAAAGCAATGATCTTTACTATAATTAGTCGTTGTCATTAAAACAGTAATAGTAATTCTTTGTAAACATATCTAAACGATATTGCAATAAATATCAAAGAGATTGCCATCACGACCGTAGTTCCAACAGATATGCATTCCATTGCTGCGGCGAGAGCCAGATTATTGTGTCATCCAAATATGTATAATAATATAATATAGGCAGCATCGGAATCTAGAACAATAGCAGTTTATAGCTTCTTATTTATAGTTTATAAGATGGTTATACTATTATATTGTTAATTCCTCAATCCTAAAGTATCAATCATACTAAGATAATGATAATATTATCTTGCTCTAATCTAAATTTATTTGGGGTTGGCGGAACATGTACGAGGTAAAGATAATGTTGCAAAAAGATGTAGCGGCATCAATACCGCCACATGAAAAACTAAGAAGCGAAATTTGTACGCCAACAAAAAAAAAGAACTGCAACGCCATCTATCCTGTCAGCGAAGAACTAAAAACGAAATCCTGCATCGCGTAAGCAAAGTTCTCCTTGCGATTTGAACATAATACAATAGTCCGAATATCAACTATCGGGCAGTTGCCCACCAGACACAGCAACCGTCTGGTCGGAGGATCCTCCCTTTTCAATGGAGGTTTGCGGGACTTTACTCACTTTTCCGCATACCTCTATGTAGATACTATATTACCAGTATATTTTGCAACATTTTAGGCTCAACAATTTCGGTCATAGTACATAATTTTTGAGTGAGTGTAAGTTCTTTAACCATTTTCTTAATTTTCTTATTTTATGTATACTTACACACACAGGCACAGGGCATACATCTTACTTCATGGCACGTACTTTTAAGGACCTTATATATGCCACCGGCGCACAAATTAACGAGACTGCCGTATCTATTGGAAGTTAACCATCCATTCGCATACAAAAATAGAAATAGTCATTTGTATTCCTACAAATTACACAGGATGACTATTTCGAGTTAAAAGTTGCTGAATAATTTCGTCAATGTTTTCTTGAAACTGAATTTTTCATGGGAAGACTTCTAGGTTCCAAGTTCTGAACTAAAATATTTAACTATCTTACATAACTAGATCAATACTTTCAGACAGCAACACATATATCGATGTAACAGGTGACAAAGAGCGGAGAAAAATAATACTCCAGAATGTATACTTCAAACAAAGTTGGATTAGGATCTTTGTTTGGACTTTGTCTAAAGAGTTATTAAGATGTACTCATACTTAGTCAGCTGTGAAGCTGTGAAGTGTGCAAGAGAAAAAGCCAGCAGCAGCGCGAATATTTTTTTTCTTCTTAATCTTATTCTACTTTGCTCCCAGTCGTTATTCTAGAATTCTGATTGGGCCGCATCACAGACTTTCAATGTCACCTTCGTTACTACGACCTACAGCGAAGATACTGGATCAAAGTCTCTCTCTACGGACATGTTCTAAAATATTGGTAGTAGTAGTATTTTTTGAAAGATAAGCATTTGACTCTTAACAGACGGGAAGATGACTAAGTTAAAGTTTTTGGTTACGACGGATCCAAAGGCAATCTTTGTGAATATTTAATTTATCCATAATGTATTTGGCAGTGTAGAAATGGACGACACATAATTGACATTAATCCTTGATCGTCAGCTGTGAATGCCACGTTAAACTTTGTAAATCAAAATCAAAAACGTTATGCAAGACAGTAGATATTTTAGTAAAAAGCGTTTTAAAAGTGCAGATTCTCATTCTAATTTCAGTAAATGTATTTTTATTGTGTTGGTGCCTGTGTTTATTTAAACGGTACAACTCATTCACAGTAAACATACTTCAGAAGGACGTCCAAGCAGTAACCTAACTGCAAAACGAATAAATATCACGTTGATTTTGACAGTCATGCAAAATCAGTCCTTAAAGCCTGTGATAGCACTGTAAGCTTGTTGCTGAACATAACCAAAAGTCTATTATTGATTTTGGCCCTTCTGATCTTTCTTCTCTCATATGCCCGTAGTCTAGGGCTGACACTAGAGCTATTTGTAGCTCAACCTTGACACGCAGTTGCGACACGAAACGAAACGCGTTTCGTTTTATTAGGGCATCCATATCGAGACTATTCGAGACGATATTATTACATTGGTCATATAGCCATGGTGTTGAATATTGAATAAAGGTGTGCTGGGCAAACGTAATAACATAATTTATTCTTCTAAAAAGTTCTAGCTCTCGCATCTCTTAATCGGAGCGAGGTGGAGAAAATGACTTAGAATATTGGGCTCAGTTATTATTTTATTTTTTTACGTAAAAATAATGTTTAATCAAAACTTAAAGCATGCAAAAGAATTAGCATTTGGGGCCGGACTAGGCATAACCCGTATTCCAGCCCTCCACGCCGATCCCCCTGAGTTACAAATTAAGTATTTTTATTATGATATTGTATTGATTCCATGAATGAATGTACGTTACTTATACAATTTTATAAAA
Organism: Mamestra brassicae; assembly: GCA_905163435.1. Classification (NCBI taxonomy): domain Eukaryota; kingdom Metazoa; phylum Arthropoda; class Insecta; order Lepidoptera; family Noctuidae; genus Mamestra; species Mamestra brassicae. The sequence continues at coordinate 8,618,371 of LR991013.1, read as the reverse complement.
GAAAATCTAGACATAATGGTCTCCGTTATAAAAACCTAATGTTGAATTGACAATGTTTTATATTTACCCGTTCTTTTAGTGTATTAATAGGCCTAGCCATTTCCTAACTATGTTGGGATCGGCTTCCAGTACAACTGGACGCAGCCAAATACCAGTATTTATGGAGCGACTGCCTATCTGATCTCGCCTACCCAGTAACTGGGTAACGCAATATCCTTGGCAAGACTGGTGTCAGATTTCCTGGCTTCTGAATTCCTGTAACGATTTTCAAATAGCTACAAATGGCAACCGGGATCTACTGCTCAACGTGCTGTCCGAGGCACGGAGGACTATCAGTATGTTAAGGTCACCCATCCACAGGCCGACTTTGGCAAGCGTTGCTTAACCTTGAAGATCCACCCGTGCAGCTGATGTTATTTAGTTGTAACATAAGTTATACCTAAAACTTTTCTAAATGAAGCAAAGACATAATACACCGCATTTCGAACCCAAGACAATAAACAGTAGTGCGCCACTGACACATTCCTCTACTTTTTATCCACGCAAAGAGAACAAGATTGTATTGTCTTCCAACTGTTCGGTTTGACAGCTGAGATATTTCCAACAGAAAATGAAGAACATTGTAGACTAAAACTGTCTTATATCGTAAACAAAGCAAAACATGTAGACTCTTCGATACTACATTTGCCATTTCTTTGTTTGCCATTCTAGGATTTGGTATAAGCTGATTCACGTCAGCATTCTTTGAAAGCAACACATGTCAAATCTCATGATGTGTATTTTATAAAGTGATTTGATTGGCTGCTTGTTCTTTCGCTTTAACAATGAAAATGAGCAGATAATGTGAGGTGGCATTATTTAGTATAATTTTATTTAGCTAGTTGTGAGCCCTAGCTGGGGGCCTTAAATTCATTTGAGGCCACCACCGGTTAAGCAGTTACCAGCCTTAGTGTGCTGAACTGCGAGTGGTCACCGTCCAAAAAAAAAAAGTGGAGGTGGCATTTTACTGACAGGGTTTTATTTTGGATGGGACATCATCAAATGACATCGAAGAAAGAAAGAAAAAGTATTTAATTGCCACAAAACGACATACTTACATATAAGTTTATTTTGCTTAAGCGATAGTGTTAGTAGTTCTTAAATTATGTATATTAGTAAAGACAACTTAAAAACTAAATAAGAAAAAAAACCAAAACTATTAGTATAAATGAAGTAGATGCATGTCGTGGTTAACTGTTCGGGTCTAGTTTGTTTTCAGAGACATCTCTTGCTCTAGGCGAAGCAGGAGGGAGTGCCAAATTCTTACGGACTAAAACCCGTAATCCTTCAATATCCTTTGCGTTCCAGGGCCGCGGTAACTCTTTCGAACAATTCCGCAACCCTGGCAGGCACAGCTCAGCGGGCCCTGTCAATAATGCTGACATCTCTTTGGGGCGCGCGTAGAACACAACGTGCCGTGTATGTTCAGGCTAAAGTAGAATATGAGAAACACTCAACTTTAAATTCTTAAATCAGAAACATACATTACCTCTACAGAGATCACCAATTTGTAATGAGAGGAGGTATTTATAATCACAAAATTTTTGTTCATTTTAAAAACTTTTTCACAATCGGATAGACTTATTGAAACAAACATAAAAAAATGCACCCGAATTGAGAACCTCGTCTTTTTTTTGAAGTCGTATAAAAACTGGCACACAGAGGTATTTATAATCACAAAATTTTTGTTCATTTTAAAAACTTTTTCACAATCGGATAGACTTATTGAAACAAACATAAAAAAATGCACCCGAATTGAGAACCTCGTCTTTTTTTTGAAGTCGTATAAAAACTGGCACACATGACTGTTTAACCTATTTTTAGCCATCTATTTTCAGTCAAAATTAAATTAAAAACTTCAGAGCAGCCAAAAGTGACTTTAATTGCAATCAACTTCTTAAAAGATAATCAAGAGTACAATGACCCTTGTCCTATCTGTAAAGCAGGGTTTATTCACCTGGGTGACCTATAAAACTTATTTGTTTACGTTATTAGTCGGTTCGTATCTACGTTGGTTTCTGAGTAAACCATAGTTGTGTCTGTTTTTCATCCTGACTTGGTGAAAAAGTTTATGGTATATTGATGATGTTATGACTTGTTCATCAAAGTAAAGAATAGGTTAAATTATTCAATCTTTTTCTATTAAGAGTTGACTGACAGCCAAAGTCATGAGGGGCTTGTTCTTTATGGTTAAGCAAAACTTGTCGAGGTCTTTCCGTGGATGGGTGACCAACCATTACATTCTGAGACACCTCTGTGTCTGAAAGCATTTGCAGCCGTAAGTCCCAGGTTCATTGACAGTCGTAACGGGAGTCCAGAAGCCAGAAAACCTAACACCAGTCTTGCCAAGGGGTCACCAGTCTTGCAAAATTTAGTGTCGTTTAAGGATCCCGGATCCTCAGGTCCTTGGAGACAGAGTACACTTGTGCTTTACTATCAGTCTTTTCACAAGTGTATTCTGTGGGTCAGGTATACACTGAGGGCATACAACGCCTTGCGTGTCCAGTATAACAATGTATTCAGGATGCTGTTGGGTCTACCACGTTCTTGTAGCGCTTCCGAGATGTTCACCGAGGCCAGGGTTGATGGTTTTCACGCACATATACGGAAACGGTGCGGTTCTTTCCTCGGTAGGATACGTGCTAGCTCCCACAGCATCCTGAGTGTATTGTGTGATAGGTGGAACAGCCCCATGCTGGCTCACTGGATACACTACACACGCTGCACACGTGGTGTCAGTCGTTTAAATTTTGTATATAGAGTGTGGTTTTTTACTATGATTAGGTTAAGACTTTTACTAAAAACATATAGATCTTGTAATTTGGTCTGAAATAAAATATTTATGCATTTAATAAAATTCGCTCACAGATTTTCTTAGCATAATTATTATATCAAGATTTTCCAATACCAATTACCTTTCATTAGTGATCTGAAAGAAGACTTTGTTCGGCACTGGCTGGTTACGGCCTGGCAACGTGGCTCTCTGCGTTAAGAACGATTCTGCTATTTTTAGCCCCTCGTTACTGTTTTTAATTAGTCTTTGGCATAGTCTGTTTAACTCATTAAAGATTACGCGTATGATATTATACGTATGTTGTATGGTAGCAGTTAAACTCATTATTATATCATACAGTATAATCACTTTATTGGACACAGCATGGTTTCCTCTGAGAGAGAGAGAGAGAGAGTGCCCAGTGCGGGTTGGCGTATATCCCATGTGTGTGGCATACTAGATGCTCATGATGTTTTCCTATACCGTATTGAAAAGAATGGTGCCGGCTTGTATTCGAACCCACGATCTCAAACTCTTAAATTGCGACAGTTAGTACAACTGGACGACCTCTGATTTATAATTGACTAGTACTTACTTCGCCCGCGACTACGTCCCCTGTAGCGGCATCAATGCCACCACATGAAAAACTAAGAAACGAAATTTGTGCGGCAACAAAAAGAACCGCAGCGCCATCTACGACGAACTAACAACGAAATCCTGCGTCGCGCAAGCAAGTTCTACGTTCGATTTGAACATATACAACAGTCCAAATATCAACTATCGGGCAGTTGCCCACCACACACAACAACCGTCTGGTTCGGAGGATCCTCCCCTTTTCGGTGGAGGTATGCGGGACTTTACTCTCTGTACCACATACCCCCTTTAAAAAAAATTAAGCTATACGATTTTCATTAATTACCCAGCCATTTCTGCTGCTGATTCTGTGGTCTCTGGATCAGCTCAACTATCCAACCCGTTCACCTCGTCAGGGGTTGATTTTGCAAAAAATGTTAGATCTGCTTCAATTATCCCACTTTTAGTTTGTTCATACCAATTCCCACGTAAATTGAAGCAAGCAATAATGTCCTCTCCTAAAAACGTCATCACTCCTTTTCGCCCCTTTTTTTTTTTAAGGATGGGAAATCATCAAATGACTTCTTCCGCTCTCAGACTCTTACTGACTAAAACCCATCCGTGTTCCTTCTAAAGCCCTTTGCGTTCCAGGGCCGCGGTGACTCTTTCGAACAAATTCCGCAACCCTGGCAGGCTCTGGCCCTAGCGGGCCCCGTCTTCCTCACTCCACCTCCCGAAACAGCCGTGTCCGGTGAGTACCTGCGTCAGGCGGAAGGTGAGGACTTCGTGGCGCCTCTCCAGCCACTCCTCAAAGAGGGCTTTTTACTAATTACCGCCGCAATAGTGGCGTGCCCACCTTTTCGCCCCTTAAGGGGTTTATTTTCGAAAATTCCAAGTATTTGTTATTTTTATCCAAATCATGAATGCCGTGTTTCAACTTCATCGGACCAAGCATTAAGATTCTCCTTAATTTGCTCAAACCGCAGCACTTTTCTTACTTAGAGCATGTTCATATCCGTTGGAACTTTGAAACGAAAGGTCCGATTTGAATAATTTAAAGTGTTATTTACATGTACATAATAAACTTTAATTTAAAAAACGATTACCATACCTACTGAACAGTCTGCCGGCAGACATAAGGAGTGAAATGAAGAAACATTGTTTTAAGAATAAATTAAGAAGATATTATTTAGATAGGTGTTAAAGTGCTACAATGTATAATATCATCCATAAGTACAAATTAACGAATGAGTGCATATATTATAGAGACTCACCGACCCACAGCCAGACCATTACTACGGTTTTGTCGGGCTTAGTTTATAATTTAATTAAGCAATATTAGAAGCTAATAAATAATAGTAAAAAATTATGAAACTATTTAAATGGATAAGGATTATTATCTTGATATCAAAATCATCACTTTTTCTTTCCAAGTGGGTGTTTGTTTCTTTCAAACTTTGATTGAGTGATTTTAACAAAAAGCGGTCACTGTGACTTAACCATAATAGTTAGACACATAGCCATGCGGACTTCTTTCTAGGTGATAATGAGTACTTTTATTATGTGGTACATTATTTTTATGTATCGTTAATAGTTTTTGCAGCGCATGCGATGAAAGACATTTTATGTCAATTTCGTTTTACACCTTAGGTTATATAATTCAAGTTTTAGTAGGGATCCCTAATTATTTCTAGAATTAAATATAGCCTAAGTTACTCGGTGAAGATGTAGCTTTCTAACGGTGAAAGAATTTTTAAAATCGGTTCAGTAATTTTTGAGCCAAATCGTAACAAACACATCTTTCCTCTTTATAATATTAGTTTAGATATGCTAAGCATAATCCCTTCCGTAAAAGAGTAGGTAGGTAGACAGGAGTTATGAGACAGGTTTTCCCGAATGGTACAGCCTATGGAGTGTATTATACTATAGCTGCCTACCTGCTTAAAGTCATCCTTGAAATGGGACTCACAATTATAAGGATTTTATGAATTATTTTACGATTACTGCTCCTGAACTTTACGATTAGTTCTGTAAATGGCCCGAAAACCTAGCCATTAAACTTGCTCCGAATCAAAGGAATCGACTCGTAACCTTTAGAAATTGCAGGTTTACCAAGTTTATGGTGCATGTTAAAATCTATAAAATTATATGAAATCAGAGGTTTTCATAGCACATACCTGGTTGGCAGGTTGTGTGTAAAAGATCGCTTTTAGAGATAATATGAAGGCCCATTGTTCCACCTTACTATTTTTAAGTTCCTTTCTTTACTATTTCTGAAATCATAAAAAGTCAGTTGTGTTGGTAATTATTGTTTCTGGCAGGCATTTCTAATTGTATATTTTCTACATTGTTTATGTAAGTAAATAAAATTGTAGATTTTTCTCAAGCATTTAAGCATCTACCTAATATTTAAACTTATGTCTGTGAGCGCAACCATTATTTTGAGCAAAAGCAACGGAGTGATACTAATTACTCTAATTAGTAATCCACGACCTTTATCAAACAATAGACTTTGATTGGGTTGCTGATTTGATTCATTAATACCATAATTGAATACCACTAACAATATATATCTATTACCTAGTTGCTGATTCCGACTGGCCCTTTCCCGCGGATTCGCTCCTATGATCTTTCTCGGAAGAACCTTGTATTTAACCGGGCTAAAAAGCTTCTTTTACATAAAAATACGCAGTGCCTGCCTGCCTATGATACACAACAATGGCGTAGCTTTATAGCAGTCAAACAATATTAGTTCAAATCGGATCAGTTCATACATGGTTAATTTATAAAAAACTTTACGCATACAAACGTATAAGGTTCCGCGCAAATGCCACCGACCTCAGCCACCGGTGGCTAGTGATAGTTAGATAGGTGGGCTGGTGGATGATGTAGAACCACATATGAATAGATTAGGGTTGCGGAATTTGTTCGAAAGAGTCACCGCGGCCCTGGAACGCAAAGAACATTTGGAGGAACACGGATGGGTTTTAGTTAGTAAGAGTCTGATACCTACACCCTTCCGCTCGCCTACCCTAAAAAAAAGTGCAATATTGAGAATAAAACGCAATTAAGACCTACCTAGCTTTTAATAAAATAAAGAAAGATACAAATGAATAAGTCTGCTCTCATTGTAATATTAGTTTAGATAATAATATAATCACAGACATGAAGCACCGATTTGCCTTCGAACCAAACTCATTACAATTCTGACCACGTCGTCAGTCCAATTAACACAGTCCGTAGGTACACTCATGGCCATAATTGCGTTACACTTATCAAAGAAAGATTCCGAAGCCATTTTTTCCTAAAGTATTGGTGGAAATAGGCCTCTTTACAAAATTGCATTCATAATGTCATCAGAAATCAGATCATGAGAAAATCAATTTTTAATTGTCGTTTTAAAAGTGTTCGTAAAACATCACGAATAGGTACGTACCTACGTCAAAATACAGGTCAATTACGACATTTTTACAATTTGAATCTCAAATCTATAAAACCTAATCTGTACATTTTCTTCTTTTTTAAGTAGTATTACGATGAAGAAAAAAATTGTTTTCTTGTTTAGACTCAAATCTCGTGTCGTATTTTAAACGAAATATATATTATGTTGTTTTTGTGCGCCATAAATGGCAAAACATGCAGATCTAACCATTATTTTAAGACCTTGCACATGTTATGATGTATACTCATGTTTTACAATAAAAATATATTCTATTCTATTCTAACACAAGTAAGTGCACAAACGCCCCGTTATCCAAATCGTATTCGCGCCACTTTGTACCAGGTCGACGTCTAAGAGCGGTAACGCACTACATCCGATCCGAATCCGTGAAAATACGGATACAACAATCTCGCACCGAATTCAAAAACCGGCTATTGCTTTTAGCACTGCATCCGATCTCTAATCCAAATACAAGCCCCGCCGTCGATCCGCGCGTACTCATGTCCGATATAAATCCGAGGTAATGCGAACGCGTTAATACAAACTGTACTATGGCTACTTCGGTCCGTCAATATTTCTTGCAAATTGGAGACTTACGGATGACGGAGAGAAATCGGAAGACGGAAGTCGGACCTAGTACGTAAACTACCATACAAATAGTTCTATGACTACCTCGGAAATTCGGAAGCTATTTTCACGGATTCAGATCGGATACAGTGCGTAACCGCTCTAAGTGTAACACATTTATGCTCGTGAGTGTACGTACAACTGAGGTATAAGAAAGTGGAACAGAGGTCTACCATGGGTTTCCTAATAAGGACTAATATTATGCGAAGGACTAATTATGCAATTTCGGCAGACTGTCGGACGGTGGTGTTGATTTTAGAAATTACGCAAATCTTCACGGGTTGAATAAGTTCCGACGCTTGGATGTTTAATTTTATTAGGGGGCTGTTCTGTTTGTTTGAAAGGCAAAAGGGTCGTTTAAATACAATTAGAAAGTCGGTGTGTTTATTTAACACCTTATAACTAAACAATAAATACCAATATTTTAGTTATGGTTGTTAGTGCTCATCAAACATCACATTTGATGAGCACTATGGTTGCCGCCATATAAATTTGCAATAAAGGACATTGACCTTTCCCTTATGTCCCTTCATAGGTACCCGAAAAATAAATCATGAATGGTTGTTCATAACTAGAAAATGTAAAGGATCTCGCAATGCAGTTGTTTAGGGTAGTTACCTGCCTTATTTATGTTTATACACAGGGGGGGAACGTCATAATGTCACTCGAACGAACAGTAGTTGCTGAAAATCAGCGCTGTTGATTTTTGGATTTGCCCATTGTCACGGCATTTATGCTGAGCAAATGACCGATTCTTGCTCGGATACGACGCACAACTTGAATTTATGAATATTTCCTACATTACATTTATTTTTAAAATGTTTATTATTGTTTGTTTCCATGTTGTCGCTGTCAATCAGTCGGGCGTCATGTCATAGAAAACTGTTGAACTGTGTTCTGTTTTGTCTGTGGCGTGACCAGTGACACGTTTCAATTAATGTCCGGTCCTAACATGGGCTGACAGTGATGCGGTTTTTTTAGTTTTTATTTATTTTGTTATAATTGTAGTTGATAAGTATTTTACTGTTTCTGTGCGTTTTTTCCGGCAGAATAAACTGATTTTCTTTTTTTCTTTCTAAATTTAGATTCATTTATAAATGTAGATTCAGAACAGCTTTTTGTCTTTTTTCCGATTTTGGAATTGAGTTTGGAATGAAGAAATTTGTCCAAAATTGTGTATACATAACATAAACTATACATAAACTTGCAATAGAGGCCATATTTGGTGACATATAATTTTCTTCCATTGAGAAGAGTAAGTGTTACGTAATAAAGAAAGAGATACATACTATACATTACATACATACATATTCATTTATGATTTTTCCAAAACTAAATTCACAAAACTATTGTATTCCTCCATTTATAGTTTGAAAGCGATGTTATAAAAGTTACGTTCGTGGCTATGAAACGGTTTCATTGGGTTAGCAACCCCATAGCGAGGTTTACGACTGAAAATTTAGGTTTTTGGTATGTTTTACGTCTATTTGCCGTGAACCTAGTTTAGTACAGTACGGTTTTCTTACCAAATATGACGGCAGAAATAGTATGTGAGCCCCGAAATAAAAGGCACAGGTTAGGTCTAAAGTCAAAGTCAAAGTCAAAACGTTTATTTCAAATAGGCCATTAAACGGCACTTTTGAACGTCAGCATTTACAGTTCAGTAAAATAATAATATTACATGTCTACATTATAAACAGCTGCGTCTGCTACTATTTATTTATTTTATTTCAATAATAAGCTAAACTACAATGAATAATGTACCAGCACGTGCAGAGAGTCAGAAATTATATTATATTGCATACACAGAATATTATTAAATTTAAATTCGGAATATAGAATAGAGGCGCTCGTGGGTAAATAATAAAAGCTGCACGGGTCGATTTTCAAGGTTAAGCGACGCTTGCCGAGGTCGGTTTGTGGATGGGTGACCATCTTAATATACCGAGACTCCTATGTGCTTCAAAAAACACGTTAAGTCATTGGTCCCAGCTGTCATTTGAATAATTTTGACAGTCGTAACGGGTAGTTAGAAGCCAGAATCTCTGACAAAAGGTTTGCCCACCGGTATCGTGTATTGGATTGTGGAGGTCCTTGTAGTTTACGTGTAAAATACTGGTATTCAGCTGCATCCAATTTGACTGGAAGCCGACCCGAATTTCTACGTTCTACGTGTGAAAAAACACGAGTAACATTTTGGATGCTTAAGGAATCGAACCCATAGGTCTACACCCTCAGCAATATTACTCATAACTACTAAACCGACGTGGCTGACAGTTTAAAATGACGTAATTAAATCCCATCATCGTAGGCGGTATCTTATAGAAGACTTCCTTTATTATATCCATTTAGTGTGAGGACAATAGAACTGATTGATTTTAGAAGGTCAAACGGAGGAGTATAGAAATTATGTAGGTAGATTAAAGCAAGGCTATTTAATGTGCATATAAGTGAGCTTACGTAGCATTACGCTGCCAGGAATTGAATTCATTTGAAATGAAGTAAAAGGACCAAATCCATACTTAATATTATAAATGCGAAAGTGTGTCTGTCTGTCTGTTTGTCACCTCTTCAAGCTTAAACTGCTGAACCGATTTAGGTGAAATTTGGTATGGAGATAGTTTGAGACCCGGCAAAGGACAAAGGATAGGTTATCACGGGAGTATGTTCCCTTGGGATAGTTTTTGACATTCACATGGGTGGAGCCGCGGGCGGCAACTAGTATTATATATGCGAAAATGTCTGTCTGTTTGTTACCTCTTCAAGCTTAAACCGCTGAACCGATTTAGATGGAATTTGGTATGGAGATAGTTTGAGTCCCGGGAAAGGACATCGTTTTTATCCCTGGAGTATGTTCCCTTGGGATAGTTTTCGACATTCACGTGGGCGGAGCCGCGGGCGACAGCTCGTATGTTATAATCGTAGTGTAGGTGGTAGTCACCCGAGTATGGGCAGCAGCATTCTCTGTGCATTGCAACATCTACACTGCGATCGCTAACCCGCCTGCCAAGCGTGGCGATTATAGCAACACCCCTCTTCCCCTTTGGGGAAGGCCTTCGTCACAGCAGTTGACCTCTTTCGGCTGATATGATGAAGTGGAATTCTGGCATTTTTATCAGCTCCATGGGAAAAGGTACAAGTTTGTTTATGTAGATATTTGTAAGTGTAAATGCATGAAATGTCTCCTTTAGCTTTAGCTTTTGTTTCCTGATCGCTATGATTTGTTTGTGTAAAAATTTCAAATGAATAGCTATTGGAATTGCAGACTAATGTATGGATTGATTGAAATGTCTCAAGTTAACTTTAGCAGATTTCGCTCAGAGACGTTTTTTACCGTTACTTATGCCTATTGACAGACAATAATAAGCTTAACGATATGATCTACAAGAGGTTGTCTTTTTTATTGGATCAGAAATCCCGCTCTGGGCGGAGCGGGGAGGAGTGTCAGACTATTACTGACGAAAACCCACCCGTGTTCCTTCAAATGCCCTTTGTGTTCTTATTCCACAACCTTGTTTTAAATTGTCTACCCAGCTACTTCTTGGTTAAAAAAGTAAACTAAACAGGAAGATAGCAATGATACAGATCTGAGTGACGCACGCGCCGAACATTCGAACCCGCCACGTTTCTCCATGTTTACAAATGTAATTTCAACACCGCAAACTATTCAAGTTCGTACACTTTTAACATATACACACTAACGGAAAAAAGAAACGTTTTGTGGAGAATCAGTTAACTAGTTAAAAATAAATAAAATGAAGTTGCTTTGAGGATACTTCTGGTTCTTTCGTGTCGACACAAGTTCATGAATAGGTTATGAAGTGGTAAAAATATTGAGCAGTCAAAGAGACTGACGGGCCTATGGCCTAGGGTATTTCGATGTACGAATGAGTGTTACCTTTAAGGGGTCTGTGTGTGAATGAAGAATTGTCCATATAAACGTAATACCAAAATCACTTGCGATTCGAGGATATTTACAACATTTTTATACTATTTTTCGGATTTGGTCAGTATTTATCAAAGTTCCCAACTCATTTTATTATTGAAATACGTAAGTAAGCAATTTGCATTTCGCATCATTTTTCACTTGGGTGCTAGACAAAGTCGCATGCTACTAGAGATAACGGTGTCAATTATCCAAAATGTTTGGGAATTTGGTATGATTTCATCCCCATTCGCCCCAATTTCAATGGAAAGCTAGCTAGCTAGTCGCCCCGATTTCGCACGGATTTATACACTCAAATCTTTCTTGTTTATCGCTCCTTCTATTAGTAAAAATCATTTCAAAATACGTTGCGTGGTTTCGATGAATTAAGCGGGGAAACAGAAATAGGCAGACATGGACTTTGTTTTATACAGTTTAGAGATTTTTCTTTACATTCCGAAGAGCAGGCGAAAAATTAGTGCGAATACAAAACAAATCTTTGGAATCGACCTCGTGATTTTGGTAGTGCATGTCAATCCTACACATTTTGGACTCTTTGACAATCGTTGTCGCTCATAGCAATGCACTTTATTTGAAACCAAGAAGGTTAAAAATCCAGTAACAATACCTATATCATCTGCCTAGCCTTTTCCCAACTATATTGGGGTCGGCTTCTAGTCAAATCGGATTCAGCTGAATACCAGTATTTTACGTGGAGCGGCTGCCTACCAAACCTCCACAACCCATTAACTGGGTAACACGGTAGTTCCTTGGCAAGACTGCACTCAGATTTACTGGCATCTGACAATCCGTAATGACTAACAAAGATCTACAAATGACAGCCGTGACCAACGGCTTAATTTGCTTTCCGAGGCATGGAGGAAACTCGGTATGTTAAGATGGTCACCCATCCACAGACCAACCTTGGCAAGTGTTGCTTAACCTTGATCAACCTGTGCGGCTGTTATTGTTTAGCCACGAGCCACAACATAGAAGAAAATTAATTAGATAATGGATGTAGGAACCGGTTCGTTTTCTTTATGGTGTACCTAAAGTTCTAAGTGCTAGTAATAAGGATTTCATTACCTCGTCTCGTTCCACAGTTAGTAATGTTATGGGAAAGCAATGATGCTCAAATATTGATACTTCGTTGAGCCATGAACTGGGACGTTAAAATCTGGTATGAATTTTATGTTCAGGACATTAGGACATTACATTATGAGACCTACCTAGGTATCTTTTAACGACTTTAATTTAATTCTTTTAACAATTTTGTTTGTAAGTATCCACTTGCGCGTTTTAAAAGTAAAACATAGTTTTAGAGGTGATTTATTAATATTTTATTGAATTTAAAGGGCAAAAAAAAAAAACGATTTTGTAGCCGTTCTCCAAAAATCATCAATCCTCCAATCAAGTGGTAAAGTAAAATGTGACGCTTCTTCAATAACAATTTTTGTTTAGAATTGAACTTCGAACAGCTGATAGTTGTATCTACAAAGATAATCACGCAAGATTTTTCAACCCGAATATTCCAGTCTACACATAAATCGTAAATTAAAGTAAACATGGCGGTTCAGTTTCTAATATCGTAATATCACCATCCGAGAAAACACAAAAAAAACGTCAACAATCATATAATAATTATGACATAAAAAGTCAAAAAAAGAAAAATAAAACCAAACATACCTGAATCTTAAAAATCTCGGCGCAGGACAGCCGAAGAAAATCCAAGGAAGCAAAAGAAAACACTTTTAAATACAACAATAAAATCCACCACAGATACACACTAAACAGACAACGATATAAAACGTCGAATGGAAGTCGGAGACATCGTTTTAAAGACGGAATGGAAACCGATAGAATAAACTTTCGAAACCGCGACCGCAGCGTTACTGAACCAACTCACTGAGTGTACAACAGAATACGTTGGATTTTCACTCATAAAAATAACTCAGAGTACCTAAACGTTGATGAAAAACATCGCTTTTCCGTGTTAAGCTTATCAGCGTGCGTTTAAAACGATCACTCGACACTTTAATTCCCAATTTGCGCGCCATTTTTTTCGTATGTTATTAATTTAATTGTAACTTATTTAAAGGCTAATTAAGAGCAGTATTTGTCACTGAGCACCGAATAAAACTGATTTTTATTTAAGCATTTTCACGAGCGCCCATTTTCTTTTTTTAAATCTGTCATCGGCACATGACAAATGCGCGCGCAAATCACTGTCACTTTTTTTTTCTCAAGGTGTTTTTTTCATTCAGGCTAGTTCAGATTTTTGTACGCGTTTATCGTACGGTATCTTTGACATCGCGTGTAAGACTGGCTAAAATTAACGCGGGTTGGTGCATCGCGTTCGGCCGTTGCCGGCTTCGGTCGGCGATGCGCCGGCGATCGATCGATGGATCCAGAGATCGATATTGTGCAGATGTTTTCTTAGGGTTCCGTATGCGATGGTTTTTGGTTACGTTTATTATGGACCGTCGATCAGTGAACATCCTAAATTGTTGGAAAGTAGTGGGCGTAAGTATGTTTGATAGGATAGTTTACTAGTATTCTTTTATAGCTACATGTTTTTTTGCAGATTTCAAATCATGTTTTTCAGTGTTGTGATTTCTTTGTGAGTTCTACTAGTAGCTTAGCTGGTGTTACATACAAATAAAGACAAATTACAGCTTTGAGAGCTGTCATTGTTATTGATGGCCCCAGTGATCATAGACTATGACAAATGCCTCTGGTCCGTCCGTACTGGCAAATGATCTTGTAATTTTGACGTAACAGAGACAGATTGCTACTTTTTCTGACGTGTTGTTTACAAATGAGGCAATATGTAAAAACGGGAAGGTATTTTGTTGCTTTGTCTTCATCTATTTTCAAAATAATCCTGACAGAATAGTCGACATAGTCTCATTGCCATAAAAATAAATAGAATAGAATGGAAAGCAATCCTAGCTTACTTTTTACATTGAAACACACAATTTATTAATACGACAAAAAAATCGACGGACTCCTTTCTACAGTCAACGCTATAGGTTTTTTATTTTAAACCTGGAATGCGGATCTCCATTAATTCAATGAATGCATGCCAGCGATGCGTTGCACCATTTTGTTATGTGAATGACGAATTAAATATAATGAATTATGATGGATAAATATAATCATGTCTATGGCATTTTAAACGGGTGATTGTACGCAAATAGTATTGAGATTAGAGCAGTGTGTTTTGTAACGATATTTTTGATGGTAGGTGAAGATGATTCATTGTTTGTTTGGTTTTCATGCGTGTCTTCTATTGAAATACAATTGAATTTCGAAGGTTGAGTAACGGGAAATAATTTGGGATGTATTTCTTTCTTGCATGATGTGAATAAAGTTACGTCAATAAATTCATCGCTTGCTAGCGTGGGCGTTATGGAAATACCTAATTATACCAGTTCTATAATAGGTATCAGCCTTCCACAAAGAACAAAAGTCGTTCCGTTCTCAATTATATATTTGATATTTATTATCTACTATATTAATTAATTGATATGTATGACAGCCTATGTCTATCTCCGTTCGTTCAGTCCATCCAAAGGTTGTCTGTAAGAGATTGCCCTGTGCGATAAAACCATCCATTGTACACTTGTTTTTATAACTGTTTGTCCTGTTATTATTATGAAGTGCACGATAAAGTATAATAAATAAATAAAAGTGATCCGAGGGCTTTTCCGTTGCATGCCACTGGGCCCGATCCTCGGCTATTTCATTAATGTTTTACCAGCCGCCTTGCAATGATCGTGGAAAATAGGTACATTTTTAACTCGAAATAGGTACTCGTGGATGTCCTCCGCCTTGGTGTGAGCGGTGGGGTCTGTCAATTTCTTACAGCTGATCCGGTGTTCTTTAGTACACCGTGGTACTTAGTGGTGGTAATTAGATATAAGTTAGTTTTAATAAGTTTTTTTCGAAATGTTGTGATTTTTTTTTTCGTCTTTTCCAGCATAATAAACGGCTTTTCCTTCTCTCGTTTTACTTACCTAGCCTAACTACACTCGAAACAATCACTGTCTTCGCTTGGCATTCTTAAGCTAATTATTTTGATTTTGCCTTTGCGAGATACTACAGTCAAAATCACTCACAAGTTAGATGAAATTAATTAATAGCGGGATTCAACTGTAACAACGTCGGAATATTAACTGAATTTATGTGTAAATCATATTATGGAAGTTCACAAGACGTCTGTGTCGGAGGAAGTCATGACAGATTGTCATTCATTTACCGAAGTTACATTTACATTATGACGTGTTTGTCAGACAGTAGGTAAATTTGCGGTCGTTGACTTTAGAAATACCACAAATTCCTTATGTCTGTGTCTAACATAATGTGTCTAACATAATTTCCAAAAATTATAAACAAATTAACAATAATAACTAAAACCAAAACTTAAAAAAAAATATATTAAATATATTATATTAAGTTTATTATAATAAATAAATAAATATAGCATCAAAAATTTATTTTTGCCACGTTGAATGGCAACGCTTATAGCCTTTGGTCAAAGTAAAAGCCAGCTTTTGGGTCCCGGGAGGTGTCAACCAGCCTTTTCAAAATTTCTTTGAAATGGCTGTGGCCCAAGATTTTCAACCCCAAACGGTTCAAAAATATAGTTACTAGGTAAGATTTACGCCACTTAGGCCGGGACTCCACCAAAGCGGAGATGTGTGCGGTGTGCTGTGTGCTGTGCGAGAAGAGATGTTTTTCAGCTCGCGGGACTCCACCAAAGCGGAGATGTGTGCGGTGTGCTGTGTGCTGTGCGAGAAGAGATGTTTTTCAGCTCGGGTGCGAGGCGTTGAGTGCTCAGTACGCATTCTGACACGAAAGGTAGACGATGTCGCTATTATTACAAAAAAAGTATCTTCTTTTACTTGAAGAAGAACTACAGTCTGAAGAAGCAGAATTGATAGCTTTATACTACCTAAACAAAAGAAAACATCGGTTTTGGAAAAGAAGTCACTTGTATTACCATACCAGTCATGGAGAATTTTTTACTCTGTTTAATGAGTTAGATGATGAAAGTTTTACCAAGTCCTACAGACTACCGAGGAATATATTCTATGAACTACATAACTTAATTAAACCGCATATATTTAAGCAAGATACTAACTACAGGAGATCTATCTGCACCCAAGAGCGGCTAGCAGTATGTTTGAAGTAAGTACCTACCTAATTATTTTTTTGTTAATGTGTGTTTGTGTTTATGTGTGTTATCTGCGTTTGAATGTGATCAGTCTTTTTTGAGTGTTTGTTTTTTTTTGTGTAAAAGGGCTAAGTGAGAAGTACTCAAAACGAGAATCAAGAAGTACGAGAATACATGAAAAATATTATGTAAACTGAGGTATGTAAGGATTACGAGAAATCGAAATCCGTTGTCTCTTTCTACCCCTCCGGGAGACTGGAGTGATGCATATTATGTAAAAACCAAATATATTTTTATATTATCTTATTTATTCATAAAGAAAACAAAAAAATCAACTGCCGTTCTGGGAGTAGCAAAAAAAACGTAAGGTTATATTAGAAACATAACGTACAAAAAAATTATAACAGTAAATCACATGAGACATATTGCTTTCTTTTCCATATAGTTACAAATTATCATATGTGTCTTCTTCGTTTCTGAATGCTTCTTC
This sequence comes from Mamestra brassicae, assembly GCA_905163435.1. Taxonomy (NCBI): domain Eukaryota; kingdom Metazoa; phylum Arthropoda; class Insecta; order Lepidoptera; family Noctuidae; genus Mamestra; species Mamestra brassicae. The sequence continues at coordinate 8,601,323 of LR991013.1, read as the reverse complement.
TATCTGTTCATCGGTCATGTGCGTATCTTCCAAGCTTGGAACAGGTGCCTGTGTCGAACTTGGACCCGGTGTTTGTGTTGAGCTAGGAACCGGTGCCTGTGTTGAGTTAGGACCACCGGCCTGTGTTGATGTAAGAACCGGTGCCTGTGTTGAGCTAGGACCCGGTGTCGAACTTGGACCCGGTGCTGAAGTGTAACCGGGGGAATACCAATTATTTTCATTTGTGTTATACCATGTGTTTTGTAGCTCAAGTTCTTCCAATTCTAAAAGAACATTGAAAATTTTACGTTTAGCCTGAAGCTGCATATATTGAGAAAGTTTTTTTACACTTTTTGATATCGACAGAAAAAAAGTGTCCATTTCGTCAAGGGTATTATTTTTCTCTATCAATGATTGTATTTCTAGTTTTTCTTGGCGTATTCTTTCACGGTTTGCATGGTGCTGTATAAGTAAATTACTTATTTCATCCGATTTTCTTGTTGCAGTTCTGCATGTCGAGGCTGAGACGCTTGATGTCGGTGACGGCGAATGTTGTACAGATGGACGATCTTCTGGAGTGCTTCTTGTATGATTGCTTGATGTTTCAAAAAACTCATCGGTTACATTATTTTCCAATGAATTTGTTTCCTGTTCATTTATATTTGTTTGTGAGGTATAATTTGTAGTCCTGTTTCTATTCGTCATATATGGTATCAAAAATTCCATTACCTTCTCATATTTCCATTCACGAATTTGTTTACCACTCTGTCCACTTCTAGTGGCATTCTTCCTTTTTAATGCGTCCCGGTGGCTGTCTCTCAACTTTTTCCACTTAGATTTAGCCGTTTTTACTGAAATAAAAATAATTGAAATCATTATAAATATTAAATGTTGACATTGCCATAGTCAAAATATACTTACCGCATTATCACTCATGCAGAATTTATAACCATTATAAATATTTAAAAAATACCAGAGTTTCAAGGGAAACCAATTTATAAATAAAAATATCTGAAATCAAACATACAAAACGGATTGTATCTCTCGTACGTGGTCGCGGCAGACGGCGGCGTCGAAATTTGAAATGTTAATAAATAACGAGTGATAAATCCATTTTATTTGTTTGATTTCAATGTGTTGTGCTCGTGTGAATCTTAGACTTTTAATTGTTTATTTTCTATTATTTAAAAATGGCTATAACTTTTGAACGAGTGAAAATTCTGTAAATACATAATTTCAGTAATGCCTAATCTTTTATAGTTCCGGAAACAACACGACACTGATTAAGATATTATTTTGAAATGACCCTTCTATTCTAACTGAAACCACGACACAAATATAAATCTATATTATAATTATCACAGGTATTTGGCGACTGGTTCAAAATTTTCACAAATAGCTGAAAATTTTAGGATTGGAAAATCGACTGTTCCAAGAATTATAGAAGATGTCTGCGATGCCTTGTGGACAGTATTACAACCTTTGGTTATGCCAGAACTTAATGAATATGATTGGAAAAAAATTTCAAAGCAATTTGAAGAAATCTGGCAATTCAAAAACTGCGTCGGGGCCATTGATGGCAAGCATGTGTACATGTTTGCACCCCCAAAATCTGGGTCCTCATATTACTGTTATAAACACAGGTTTTCAACTGTAATGATGTGCGTAGCCGACGCTACCCGAAGAATAATTATGGTAGATATAGGTTCAATGGGAAGGTTCAGCGATGGTGGTATTTTTGCTGATAGTATATTCGGAATTCGTTTGAGAGAAAACAGACTAAATCTACCACAGCCACAACCCTTGTACCAAAATGGAGAACCTGTACCGTTTGTTTTTATTGGAGACGAAGCATTCCCTTTGATGCCTAACTTAATGAGACCATATCCACGCGATAATTTAAATAACGAAAAACGAACATACAATTATAGACTTTCAAGAGCTCGTCGTATTGTGGAAGCTACATTTGGTGTATTATCACGGAAATGGTACGTATACCGTAAAGAATTTGAATGTAAAATAGAAACAGTGGAAAAAGTGATAAAAGCAACGTGTGTTCTACACAACTTTTTAATTGACAAGATGCCTGGCTATCTAGATAATAATGAAACGGGTTTGGCCACGACTATGTTTAACGACACAAACGTGGAAAATCTATTATCGAATGACAATATGGATGCCTATCAAGTTCGAGAAAAATTCTGTAGTTATTTCAACAACGAGGGCGCCGTTCCATGGCAAGACACTCGTATTACAATATTACTTGAACGAAATACTTAGTATAATAAATTGCACTTACCGTCAGATAATTGAGTTTCTTTCAAAACGTTCTCCCAAGCTGCATCTTTGACGTCAGTAAGTTTATAGGTATCTATTGATGTGTTCCATAGACATGGATATTTTTTTACTGATTCAATAAATTGTTCATCCATTACGTTTTATTTAAATTAACTAATTGTTTACGTTGAAAAATACAAACTGCACGAATTATAAGCGTGTGCTCGCGTGCACGGTACTAGCAAGATGGCCGGCCGGCGCGCGCGCGGGGTTCTGCGGGTTGCTAGCGGGCGAGAGGGGGGAGGGTGACATCGCTCACTGCACGCCGCTCACATCTCTCGTCTCCACTGCGCGTCGTCCGCGCACAGCTCACATCTCCGCTTCCATCGCGACATACAAATATTACACATCTCCGCACAGCGATCTCCACTGAAGCTGAGCGGAGAGGAGACGTGTCAATAACTCAATTCTATTGGTTGTTTAAAAAACATCTCCTCTCCGCTCGTCTCGTCTCCGCTTTGGTGGAGTCCCGGCCTTAAGGTTTTCCGCAGTCGCAGCAGCAGCGTCAGCTCTTCACGATGAACTAGGAAGATGGGATGGCGCAAGAGTATCGACAAAGGTTGCGTCCCACACTAAAGGCCTACCCATCTTCCATGGAAACAAATACATGCCGTCGGATAATGTCGTTTAAATTAGCGTGTCGCGCAAAACGGCCTGCACAGCGGCTACAAGAAAGGCCGTGGTGCCCGAGGCTGTTGACAAATAAAATAACATAATTTTCAAATTTATTTAATATTAAAATGAGACTGTGCTAATTTTCTGAGTTTGTTTAGGTATATTTTGAATCCGAATACCTACATGTCTTTGTCACCATTTTACAGATTTGATTTTTTTTTGCTCATTTGAAAGATAGTTCCATTTGAAACATTGTTCCAGAACTTATCGTCAATTAAGAAAAATTCAAAATTTTCGAAAACGATTAATATGTATAGTGTAATATGTAGTTTATTATTGTTTAAGATTATTTTGTGTAATATGTCTATGGGCCTCAGCAGCCTGATAATAAAATGATTATTATTCTCTTTATTCATTTCACTTACATACAAATTTATATTTTTAAATATTTCTTAAAAAAACACACACACACACACACATTAAAAAAAAACATTTAAAAATATAAAAAGCAGTAGTCCGCCGGTGTCGGGAGCAAGGTCCAAGCTACCGGTGGTTAGGGCTCCAGAGAAAGGAACCTCCTCACAATACGAGCCGTATCGAGGAGTACTGCCTTCTGTATCAGGCCCTTTATCCAACCGCGTAACGCCAGCTTCGACAGATGGTCGTCGAAGCTTTTGGCCATCAGGCCATTGGCCGTAATGACAATCGGCACAATGACAGCCGAGTCCACATTCCACATGTCGACAACCTCGTGTGCTAAGTCGAGATACTTGATTTGCTTCTCTTTCTCAGCCTTCACGAGGTTCTCGTCATGCGGGATGGTAACATCGATTATCATTGTGCGGCGCGCTAATCGGTCTATCACCACTATGTCAGGCTTATTGGCAACAATAGTCCTATCAGTGATGATAGACCGATCCCAGTACAACGTGACATGGTCATTTTCGAGAACTGGGTCGGGCACATACTTGTAATACGGTACTTCGGAATCTACAAGTTTGTATTTTAAAGCAAGTTGCTGGTGGATAATCCTGGCCACTTGGTTATGCCTGTGCAAGTACTCGCCGTTAGCAAGACGAGAACAACCAGAGATAATATGTCTGATGGACTCACCCGGACGGTGGCATGCCCGACACACGTCAACCGTCCCGTCCTTCATAATATGCTTCCGGTAGTTGTTCGTCAAGATAACTTCGTCCATAATCGCACAGACAAAACCTTCGGTTTCCCCGAAGAGATCACCGAAACGTAGCCAGGCCACGGACGCTGAAAAATCTACATCGAACCCATAAAGAGCCCGATAGAAGCGCCCGTGAAGCTCCTTGCCTTTCCATACCTCGTTGCGGTCATCTGTAGTAAGTATCACAGGTTTGCGCCAGTTCTCTTTAGCCATGGACAACGGAGTGAGTCCCTTGTCCACTGCGACCACATCTCGGTGCATACCCACATCGGCTTTGAGAAAATATTCTCTGAGACTGCACATCTCACGGTTGTGGAGAGTCTTAGCATTTAAAAAGCCTCGACCTCCACACTTCCGTGGGATGTACAGTCTCATCACCGACGATCGTGGGTGATGCATCCGGTTTGCGGTCAGCAGTGTGCGGACCCTCCTATCCAGGGCATCGAGTTCGGTTTGAGTCCATTTGAGTATGCCGAAAGTGTACATTAATACCGGCATGACCCAACCGTTGAAGGCGCGCACCTTATTTCCACCCGACAAAAGGCTGTTTAAAACCTTTTTCAGGCGGCCAAAGAAGCGCTCCCTCAGCGATTGCTTCATGTCAGTACCGTTAATGCCCAACGCCTCCGACATACCCAAATACTTGTAGGATTCGGTTGAGCTGAGGGATCTAACCTGTATGGAATCCGAGAGTTGAATTCCCTCAGATTCCATAATCTCCCCTTTCTTTACATGCATGACTGCACATTTGTCCACACCAAATTCCATCCTGATGGCACTACTGAAGGTTTCAGTTACCTTTAGTAGCTCCATCAGTCGCAAATTGTTGGGGGCAAAGAGTTTCAGATCATCCATGTAAAGAAGGTGAGATATGGCCTGACCACCTCTTCTCAACCGATAGCCTAGGCCTGAATCCTCCAGCAGTGTGCTTAGAGGATTCAGAGCTAAGCAAAACCAAAGTGGACTCAAACTGTCGCCCTGAAATATTCCCCGTTTAATCCAAACAGGCTCATCACTCCCTTGGATCGGTTGACATCCTGGATAGCGAAGGACTGTTTTCCATTGCCTCATACATGACTCAAGGAAGGTGCGTAGGGTTGCATCTATTTTGTACAACTCCAACACCTTCATGAGCCATGTATGTGGCACAGAATCATAGGCCTTCTTGTAATCTATCCAACATGTCGACAGATCCTTGCGGGATCGACGAACCTGTTGGCTTATGGCCATGTCTATGAGGAGTAGCTCCTTAGTACCGCGGGACCCCTTCCTACATCCATTCTGAGAGGCGGACATAATTGAGTTACTCTCAATGTGCTCATTAATTTTCGCTCTCAGGATAGATGTAAGAAGTTTATAGACCGTCGACAAACAAGTAATCGGTCTATAATTCTTGGGTTCCGCGGGACTACCTGTCTTATGGAGCAGGTGGGTAATGCCAGTTGTTAGAAACTGTGGTAGCGACCCAGACTCTAAGGATGACTGGAATTGAGATGCCAGGAGCGCGTGTGAGCTGCTATACCACTTCAGCCAGAAGTTGTGCAGTCCGTCCGGTCCAGGAGATTTCCAATTCGGTAACGGACGGACTGCTTTGGCTATATCCAGTGTGGTTATAGTAATTTTTTCCATTTGTGGTATAGCTTCGCACACGCGCTCGACATCGCGCATCCAGCCACCCTCAGCGTGACAGATGGGCACCGACCAGATGCTGCGCCAGAATGTACTCGTGGCGACATCATCCGGGCGGTAAACGTCTGTCACACTTTGTTCAGGTCGCTCCCAAGCTCTGTATACCCACCTCTCATCGCTCTGGAACATGCGGTTTTGCGAGTATCGGTCAACCCGCCGCTTATACCGCCGAATACGGTTTGCTCATGCACAAACTTTCTGCTTCAGGAAGTCGATGCGCTCTGTGACACGGAACGTGTATTCTCGGGGGCTGATTCCAGTCCCCGAAAACGCCCGCCTCACAAAGCGCATCACACGTGGTCGTGTGTTGCCCTCCCTGAAGCAGTATAGTTTGCCGATGAGTGCCCTAGCCTCATCGATACGCCGCTCGATCCTGCACTGCCAGGCTGGTGCAGCAGGCTTCGGTCGTATAGCTTCGTCACAACTAGGAAACTTTACGTTTGCTATACGACATGCCGCAACAGCCCCGCAAAACAGGATTGAGTGCGTATCAACAAGGCTCTCGCTGCTTTCAAAGATGTTCTGCAGCAGCGAGTCCAAAGCACACACCAACGCCCTATTCTTTTTGTGCATAGGTAAACGTGGTAGTCGGGGCCTAAGTTCGGTCGGTGTTAATCTATACTCGCGAAGCGCATCCTCCAGTGCGCTCCTCAGTCTATCGTTGCACTGGCTACTTACCGTGACAACCCTATCATCTACCTCATCACTACCGTTGTTGGGCCGCGGTGTGATTGCGCCACTGGCTGGCGCCTGTACCACGGTCTGTGTTGGGGTCGAGATGATAAGGTTGCTCAGTACCTCTGAGCGCAGCCTTTCAAGTGCGGCATCGTCCAACCTGCAATTATGTTGGATGACCCGCACCTGATCCGACAATCGTTGGGCCGAGACGTTCACAGTTGGTTCCAGGTCCTGAAACAGAGACAGCATCCTGACACGATACGCAGTGAGGTTAGTTCCCCCCTCTGTAGACCCGTAATATGCGCGCATGACGTTCTCGTTCATTGACTGAGTCCATCGCATGCGCTGCACACAACCACCGGCAGCGGGGACCCGGCTCGGGGCCGGTTGGCCCCTAGATCCCAAGCTTCTCGGTGGCCGGCCTCTCCCCTGCCGACGCACAGGTGTTGGCGACGTCGGCGGGGAGAAATACTCGTCGCTCGAGCTCGACGCAACTGCAACCACCGGTGACACTTGTGATCCAATGTCCGGCGTTGGCGAGGCGGAGCTGAGCGACGAGCCCGGGGGTGGAGGATGTGCGCGTCGGGCAGCTGCTCTTGTTATCATACTCCAAGTTTCATTCCATCATTCCTCGTAGTACGTACGTTAAACGTAGGTATCTAGGTAGTCATAGTCATTCAATTTTCATAATGACATATGTCATCAGTCTGTACTGCATATTTTCTTCTATTGTGGCCATTTTATTGGCTTTATGATGTAATAAAGTTTGTATTGTAAATAATCTGTTTGTTTTTGGAGGTTTTGGGCGAAAGAAATGTGCATAAATACAATCAAAAACTGTTATTTTAAATTTAAATTTGCTTGTACGGAAATAAAACTTGTGTTGACATCGGGAGTTGCCAGTTATTATTATTATTATTAAAACCGGGGCTGGCAACTACTGAGTAACAAACGTAGTAGGCTAAGATAAAAGGGGGAAATTTATTTTAGGACATCACCCTCCTTCTGGGGAAGGCGGGTAAAAATTCGCCCACATCGCTATGAGAAAAGTGCCACAAAGGCTGAAAAAGGTGTGTAAGTAAAGAAAATGTAGCCTTATGTGTGATGGTAAGTAGCTTTTTCCTAAATTAGGTTGAGGCTTTCAGTGTAAATGTACCTACTCGTATGCAAATCAATATTATGTGGCCTCTTAACGAATGAATTTATTAGTTTATTTGTATGTGGATAGGCTACGCTTTCGAACGTGCAAATAGCTTCATGTTTTTGACGTACTGACTTTGACAATTCAAAAGTACCTGATAATAGTTTATTTGAAATAAATGCTTTGACTTTGACTTTGATAAGATGAAATAATCATTTTATTCAGAGGTACGTTTATTGACAAAGGACGTCTATTCACGACGGCGTTTACTCTTTTGGGTTCGGGCTAGTTTCAACGGCATCCTGAGGGCATTCGCGCAGAGGTTCGATTGCCAGTACCTGAACCATTGCTGTATGGTTCACTTACTGAGCAATCGAAACCAGTAATATATATGTTTTTATTTTATTATGTAGTATGTAATTGTTATTATTTTATTATGTGTAATGTGTGCGTTGATGGTCGAAATAAACGTTTATTATTATTATTATTGGATCAGTCTAGAACTTAGGATAGGTACAGCTGATGATTTGAATGGATGGAGGCGTGAATTAGGACTCACCCATGTCGGTATAGAAGAAGTCTAACTCTAAGCCTAGAAGTCGTAAGTACGACTGCTCAGCCACCTTTATGAAAAAGGGATACTGTTTTTAAGGGATTTTGTATTGATCCTGTGTAGCTGCTTCTCTTTCACACAACAGAATCATGATGGCATGTGGTCCGATCTCTGGGATGGGCAGTATTATAAGCATTTCTACCCATTCTTGCTGTGTATCTGCGGTCTGACTTTTGTCTAACGTAAAGTTTTTTTATGGACAGGGTGGATTGCTGTTGTCACCTTTATTTTACTATTCGTATCTACGTCTTCAATACTAGGCAAATATTAAACCAACATCGACTTTCTCTTTCATTTACATATTTGTAAACAGCTAATTACAAATTGTCCCCCTAAAACAAATAATTGACCTATCCCTATCATTCTCGCCTAGAATATCGTATTTCCATCCGTCACCGATACCCTTCTAAGCGATCCCTTACAAAATACCATAGACTAACCCTAAATTGACATTTATTTGCGCGGGAAAATATCCAGCTGTTACGGTCTTATTTCAAAGAATTCGAACCATAAATACTTATAGCATGGAATTTTCCGAGAATTAGAATAAAATCCTCAGTATAATAATAATCTATGGCTATAAGTACCATTACGTTCTATTTTCGTTTCATTCATGAAAATAAGTAAAGCCCAGTGATTATGGAGTGTTGCCAGAATACATAAATATAATTTCTTTTTGCGTGTACCAACGTTTTCCGGATAACGGCCAGGATTTGTTTTTGCTGTTGGTTTTCAAAACAAGAACACAACGATATTGCTTTCCAATAGTTTGTGACTTTTTAGTTTTTACAGCGGTTCGGCGAATTTATGTTTCCAATTTTATTTTTGTGAATAGCACCATATATTATACCATATAGATTTTTTATTATTGAAAGGCTATCACTGACTCCCTTTTCTCTCAAATCACCCTCATACCAGTATTAAGCAATCCATCTAACTTTTCACTCGTGATTGGCTCCATGTTCCAAGTCCGTTTTAATAGGAACTCTACGCGACTCAGTCGCAATGACTAGGAATAAGCCCTCGATGAATGTCAAATTATAGCAAGTTACATATAGCTAACTGTCCGTTTGATGATTCGAGGTGGAGTCGAGTTGAACGACATGGCGTCATAGAATAATTGGATTAAAACATGTTAGTGCCTAATAAATAATTCCCTATTGATAAGTAGCAACTAATCTCCCTTAAATATAAATTCACAAGGGTGTTTAAAAGCGTAACAATACCTGTTTACGGTCCGTGGATATCTTCAATCTGTATCGAAGGGCTCTAAGTACCCTCTTCAACCCTTTCACTTGGAGTGACAGGGCTTTTAGTAAGTTATATACATAGGTATTTATTATAAGTAGCTGGTTTAATTCCATCGGTTTTAGGTTACAAAGTTAAAAGGGTTATTTGTAACGTCCGTGCCAGTTCGAAACTTGATTGTTCGAATTTCATTACACCGAACACTATTCTCCGAAACTACGCGGGTCTCTGTGATCTTGTAAGATCGACACACTAGTAGTTTGTAGCTTGTTAACGTCCGTCGCAGAAAGCTGAAAGATCGACGCTTTCGAGATGTGGTGTTGGCGGAGACTTCTTCGTTACCATGACCGCCATGAGAACGAATATGTCCATACACATATGACATAAGTCAACATCACCAAACAGCCATCTGCAATAGGAGCATGCTCTCAGGCTTCTCGGGCATGTTAATAATAAAAAAACCCAACCATAATTTTTTAGTTTAACTGCTGAATAGCAGTCTTTATTTAATTTTTCCATAGAGTATTTGAATTTGGAATCTGCTGTCAGTATTTAAATTAAGAGTGTGGTTAAAAAGTTTTTTAGAATACGGCTTATTATGCGTTCATTTAACTAAGCATTTTTTATTTATTTATTTTATTTGGCTCTTCAACAATGAGTACACTATACCATTTATGAGAAGTCACTCCAGACTTAAGTTTAAGTGCCTCATCATTTAAAGATAGAGCACTACGTGCACAGTGACAGTAACGGTGTTTACGACAATTATTTTACGAAATACAATTCAAAATTCTGCATAGGCATAGTGTGGAATCTCTCTGCATAGGCATATATAGCATAGTGTGGTATCGGATGGTATCGGTATACGGAATTAAAAAGTGTTTCGATAGATTGCGACCAACTGCTATGTTCTAACGGCCGGTCTCAATAACGTATCTACCTTTAACCAACTGCCAAATTAGGTACCAACAGTAGCTGAAACGTCATTTTGCCTTTGTAACATGACGTTTCAACTACTGTTGATAGCTAATTTGAAAGTTGATTAAAGGTAATACGTTATTTAAACGGGCCGTTAGTAATTTCCTCGACCTCGACTCGAAGGAAATAGTGAAGACAATCAAAACTTCCATTACTCGCGCCAGTTACTGTCCTCTGTCATGTTTCACTTTATATCTGGTGTTGTTTTCCTTTGCAGTTTTATATTCAATGTAATACTACAAGTAATAGATATGACCAATATCTCACTCATCAGACGGTGAGATAGTGGTCCTCCATGATCCTAATAATAAGAACATTAAAAGATAAGAAAATACAAGCAACTTTTTACAAATGCAAGTTATACAAGTATAGTGGCACTACTACTGCATTCTTGCCATGGTTACAGCACCTATGTCCGGTGCAGACGCTCGCTTGAATATTCAGTGAGGAAGCAGTGAGGACAGTCATAACTTCCACTACTCACGCCAGTAACTGTCCTCTGTCATGTTTCACTTTGTATGTGGTGTTATTTTCCGTTGCAGTTTTATATTCAATTTATACAATATAATATATAATTTATTTGACTATGATTTAGGAATGTTCTTGGAGGCGGCATTCAAACTCCAAAACCGCATGACTTGGAGACGCGTATTTTTCGTTGCTATAGCAGTCGAATGGAGTGGACGATTTCCTTTAAAAGGACTTGTGTATATTATACTCGCGAGCAATAAACGGGAATCACTTCATCGCGCGTTGCCCAAAACTGTCATATGACAAACCACAATCCTATGGATTGACATTGGCCTTATTAAGAAAAAAGTTTACATTATTATTTTAATTTGATTAATATATTAATAGCAAATTCATAATTAAAATGATTAACACAGAATGCGAAGGTGGCTAGTCAACGTTTGAATTACTACAGCTCATATTCAAAAAGAAAACAATATAATTACTTAAGTAGTACCTTTTTTATTTTGCTGTGTCCGACAGGGTCATAATTGTTTTTCCTGTATTTGTAGATACATTATGTATAGCAATAATCATTTTGTCATTTGATTTGAGATTTTATTTTTATAAATAGGGCTGATTTTATTTTATTGGGTCTAAAAGTGTTACTTCTGTATCCAAAAACGCTCACAACTTTAAGACCACGATGCTTTGAAGTCTTTCTGTTGCTACTCGCTCCCAAGAGTCAGTTTTGTGCTTTAGTGTCGCATGGTTCCGATACGCTTCCAATTCCAAAAGCCAAAGACAGGCCAAAGTCATAACTCTATCAATATGTAGGTAGGTAGAAGTCTACGGTATGAGCATAGATTAAGCTATCCTTTTCCTACCGAATCGTAGTTGTCAGTAGTAGTTTCTGAGCCAAAATCTCATCTCAAAGGGCAAATAGGAGCGAGAAGACAGCTTTTCATCGTCTTTCCAGGATCTAAAACAATGAATCATTATTTCCTCAAATATCATTAGCCCTTAAACGTTTCATACGTCGATGCAGACGCTATCATTAAATCGCAGACGCGACGGCGCGACATATCAGGACAGCGTTTTAATGCAAATCCTTCTTCGAAACGTGTTTTTAGATAAGCCCAAACTTAGCTAACGAAGTCCGAAGCCTAGTTTATTTTGCACTTTTTTTAGCATAGCCGATCTGCCTATAAACGCCATTGTCTGCTGTGCGATTCTGTAGCAAGCTTTGTAGGCCCCTCTCTGTCTGATATTTCCTACCATCTGAGTCTACATTATCGATTGTATTAATACATACAACTAAACTAGTTTACTAAGACCTCCAGTACCGAGAATCGATACCCCTAACAACACCCTTTTGTTCCACAATTGAGGGGGAGGTAAGGGTCAAGTTAGCATGGTAATGTTACACGCAAATTACGCACACATAGATACTCCCCCGCGCAGTCGCAGTGCAGTCGTACCACCCCACCCAACTCACTTGCCCGAACCGGCAAAATTCTTCTACACCCCCGTGGTGAACAACCAAACGCAACAACTTGTACGAAAAACAATTATTTAAACCATTTTAAACGTTTCTATTTATATCTATAAAGCAGTGTATAATTTCAGCTTTAATTGTCGCTTAGTGTTCCGTAGTATTAGCGCCGATTTTCCAAAAAATCAACAGTGAAACGTCCAATCACGGAATTCGAATACGGAAGGAAAATGGCGGAGCGCGAGCCGCGCATTTCATTTCGAATATAGAACTTAATCGATATCTTAATTATAATTCGCTTTTTTTCTACTTTTTTTGGAGCGAGAATGCTAGTGAGGACTTTGAATTGATAATTTTGTACGGTTGTAGTGGGACGCTAAAAATCGATATTTCGGTGATGTCGGTTTGATTCAAGGGTAGTTTTACGCTGTCCTCGTTCGTAGACTGTTGTACATGTCACAAAAGAAAGAAGAAGAGTAGATTGGCGTCGGTGGAGGTCGACATGACGACGGAAACAGCGACGCCGAACCAGGTGAGTTGTCTTGGTGTGATTTTGCCGCAATGTCGCGTCAGGCGCTGGCTTCATTGCCTCGTGTCAAGGACATTGGCCTCCAGAATTTGGCTACCTGGGGGTTATGTAATAGTTCACTATTTTAGTTTCTTTATAGTTTTATGAAACGTGTATATTTTTAATTTATTGAAGTTACTGCTGGATATTTTCAGCTGCTTTCTTGTTTTCTGTCCGTCATCCATTTGAATTATTTATTGGTCACGATAATACTCTCAAACATTCAATAATTAAAACTTATTTAAAATTATATTTTATTAGATTTTTAACATAATCTGGCACCCACAATATGCAGCTTTTTTTCATAAGATTCGTTTATATTCAAATGTTTATACTGTTTAAGTATATAATTATTAAGCCTATATTTCCATTCTTTGATCTAGGTGTTAAAAAGGCGTTAAAATTACCACGGATAACGAGTATTTTTTTCATGAGAATACAAAGACTTAAACATGGTAGCTTCAATTTCATGAAATCAAAGCTACATTTCGTGGAATTGAATCGAATCGTTTAATTTAAAATCGCTAACAGACAGGCCTGTTTCACCACCTACGATTAAGTTCCCGTTAATTTACTTGGCAGATAATTCCATTCAAATTAGGTATGTTCCATTTTCGAATTTATTCGGTGATTATTTGGAGGTCGTGAAACCAGGTCCTTATTCTAGTCACGTAAAAAAGAGTCGTTAATTTGATTTTCACATATGAATAAATACGCATATTTATGTGTACGTTTAGGTACTTTTCAATTCCTCCTCAACGGCTAACCGGATTTGTATGAAACCTGGTACACGGTTGACCAGGATTCCGAAATAAGATGTTTGATTTATTTATGTACTTACACATAACACTCTTATAAAAAAATACACAGAGAAGAGCACAAAACACGCTAGAAGAAGCTAGTAGGTACCTATTTTGTGCTTTGGTTCTTCTTTCAGATTTGCCTTATGGCGAACCAAGAGCTAGTGGCAAATTGCCTTCCAATGTGCATAATCTAATGGCAAATTAGGACTGGAAAGTTGGCAACTGAGTGGCAAATGGCAATTTACACAGTCTCTTTAAACGTTGCCTATGAAATAAACCTAAACATTTTCTTGTGGAACAGGTACTTGCTAACTTGATTACTTTGACTAGTCAAAGTCAAAGTCAAAGCATTTATTTCAAATAAACCATTAACTTTTGAATAAGAAGTTAGTCCGTCAAAAACATTAAGCTATTTACACGTTATCTCTATGGAGAAGAACGTGAAAGAAACTCCACGGACACTCTTTTAAAACATTTCAAATTTACAAAAATCCTGGCTACATTAGCCTTGTTGCTCCTATATATGAGAACAATGTAAAAAAAGAAAAAACTATTTACAGTATCAAATATTAAAATGAGCCAGTGGCAACTAAGGTATGACCAGTCTCCACTGACGGCGCCCGTTCACTAACATGACGCATGCATCAGCACCATTTAGCTCAACCATTTTGAAGGGAACTAAATGATCCGAAACACGCGCCACCATCAGCGAGACATTGGAGTGAGCATGACACACCCTCAACCATTTAGTTTATCTAGTGGTAAAATAAGCAAATATTTAGATCATCTGCCTAGCCTTTTCCCAACTATATTGGGGTCGGCTTCCAGTCAAACCGGATTCATCTGAATACCAATATTGTACGTGGAGCGGCTGCCTACCAGACCTCCACAACCCATTAACTGGGTAACACTGTACTGGTTGGCAAGACTGGTGTCAGATTTTATCTCGGCAACGATACCCAGCAATTTGAAAGTTCACTTATATTGAGAAGATAGTTAGATATTGCTGTATTGCTATTCCACCAATTACCACTAAACGTTTCCAAACGTCTTTTGTAATGCGCACAGCAAAGGAAAGGAACTCTCTGCCTGTGTTTGTGTTTCCGAGCGCATACAACTCTAATCTCTTCAAAATTAGAGTGAACAGGCTTCTTCTCGGTAAGCTCGCTCCATCGTCAACTTTGTCTCTGTCATCTATGACCTACACTAGAGTCAAGAGCAAACCCATTTGAAAAAAAAGATAGAATATAGGTAGGTACTTTATTGTTCACCAAGTAGTTCACAAATTGATTTCTGTCAGCAATATCTACGAGACTACGTTTGGTTGGACGGAAATAAATTAAAATTAAAAAGGGGTAGGTAGTCTGCAGTTAGGATCTAGCAGTTCTTGCAGCGACAATATTTAGGGATAAACGATATTTATTTTACAAATTAGCAATAAATAACTCTTTTACTCGTTAGTTTTCGACAATTTAAACTAGATGAGGCCGGTTATACTATACTCTGAGACTCCTTTCAGTATTTTTCGCTAATCCTCATATCTTCGGATTTAGTCATCCACGCACACTTTAAAAATTCATCCCGTATATATACTATAACATACGCTAGTGAACTTGTAGAAATGTCAGTCACTTTAAAGTGATTAATAAATGAATTTCCCTGACTATGAATCTATTCAATCAATCAAGATTTGATTGTTAATTTATTTGTCCTGCAACCAGATCGCATGCAAATCGCATTTCACAGTACACTACCAAGGAATAAACTGGTCAATCGCTCGATCGTGCTCCGTAATGTATTTAAACTTGCATGCGAGTTGCTCGCAGGTGGAAACGTGGCCTTCCAATATCTTAATAACAAAACTCTCAAAATAAAATCAGGTGAAAAAAGATAAGTCAAATAGTAATGGGAAATTTTGGCCGATAAGGTCGCCTTGTAATTTTCGATTAATCGAGTTTTCGGCTTGTAATTTCGACGTGTCTGAAAAGAGCTTAAATTGAAATTAATTTAGGAATATTTTAAAAACATTTTCTTGAAGAAAGCTTTTAGTACGATTGTTTCTAAAAATATAACTCAGTAGGAAGTACTTCACCTTTTATAAGTTAACTTTCTTCGTCATTTAATGCTTCAAAGCGATAGATACTAATTTCGGTAATTTCAGTTGAAAGTCTTTTGTTCAGTTTGCCTCTATGAACGGTTATCATTTTAGCTATTATTACCTATACCACTAAAATGTAAATGACAGGGGGATACATATTTCTAGTTTAATTCGATACTTTATTGGACTAAATGAAATCCTCGCATACAAGGTGAACTGACCAGGTTAATATAAATAACAATGAAACAGAATCGTGAAAAACTGACACAACTGTAACAATTTTGCCTAAGGGTGTTGTATAATAAAGCAGAAATGTATGGCACAAACTTACAAAATTGTCAAATTGTCGCTTGTGACCGTGTGTATCATCGGTTTTATTAAATAGGCCCCTGATGACAGCTCCTGAATGCCCAAGACTGGTCAATGAGGCAACACGTGGGGTCGACCTATCCCCAACAGTGGACACATGCCGACCCCATGTCGTTCTCTCCCTAGTCGTTCAGATGAAATGGCGACAATGAGGGTGGTTGTTTTATTACCCAGCTCGCCCATAAGGAGGGCAGGAGAGTATTTCATCCTCATTGAACTATATTATCGACCTAAAGCACTCCACTGCTAAACATTAATTACATTAAGTTCTACGGCTACAGCTTCCCAAACCTTCAAATGGAAATATCGAAATTGTAACAACTTGCAAAAGAACATTCCAAGATGAAAAATTACGTTCTTTTGTGTTGATCGTGCCAAAATTGAACAAAATAGTTATGGGGTTTACTAACCTAAGAGATTAGTATATACTTTTAGGCATCACCACGGGCTCTTTATCCCAAGTGATGTCCTACAATTTAGCTCTATCTCAAATCATCAATTTGACTGTTACTGCTTGTTTTTTTTTGTCATTGCGACTGATTCGAGTGGAGGTACTTTAAAATGACATGGAATATGGGCTCAATTCTTAAAATGATCCCTCTAGCTTACTTAAGAAGAATCCCATCACTTCCCGTGGGTGTCGTAAGCTAGGTGACTAAGTGGCTCAACAGAGATAATGGGCAGCAGCATTCTCTGTGTATTGCAACAGCTACACTGCGATCGCTAACCCACCTGCGAAGCGTGGTAATTATAATGATAATAATCATTTTATTATCAGGCTACTGAGGCCCATAGACACAATACACAAAATAATTTTAAACAATAATAAACTAATACATATTAATAAACCTTATTAAACTATAATGGCAAACCCCCTCTCTTTTGGGGGAGGCTTATATATATATATCCAGCATTGGACGTCATTTGGCTGATGATGATGATAATGATGATGAAGAAGAATCACATTTCTATCAAATATTATAATACGAACCCCCGATTTCTGAATTTAACCATTTGAAGTTGAGAATTTCTGCTTAAATCTACTTTCGCCTGAAACCTATTAAACGTTGGTTTTAAAATAAGGCTTGACACGTTCTTAACTTCATAATACTCAGTTCAGAACCCACCCTTACGGACTCACAACATTTTTTCAACAAAAAATTTTCAACACCACATTTTCTCCCCAACCAAATATCATCATCATACCAGCCAAAAGACGTCCACTGCTGGAAATATGCCTCGCCCAAGGGGGGAGGCCATAATCAGCCCGCTTGACAGGCGGGTTGGTGATAGCAGTGTAGCTGTTGTAATGAACAGAAACATAGAAAATGCTGAAAATGCCCAACCGAATAACCACAACAATTTTCCGATAAAATAATAATAGCCCTTAATAAATCTGGTCCTGAAGGTACTGTAACCTGATTAGGGGTGTGCCGTGTGCGTTGAAACAATTTGTCGAGCCATTAGCTTCGGCCTTGACTCTATCGGTAGCCTTACATAAGTACGGCTTCGGTAAAGTACTTATATACTTTACTGCTAGGCGGGATTTGATTGGATATAAAACTGCATGAGGTTGTTGTTTGTACGTATAAAGACATGAAGGTAAACAGTTCTAAGGTTTTATACTGATTTATTACCCGGGTTTGTTGTTTCAAATGTTTTACTAGAAGAAAGTCCGGGAAACAGCTACTGACAGCCATATCCCGAGGGGCAAAGCTTTTTCGTTTTGTTGATAACTCTTGCGAATCGTTGTTGTCGTCATCGAAGTCGTGTCGTCATCTTTCTTGAAACACCAACTACTAGATAGTACTGCCTTTTTTAGACCGCTAGGAAAGCTCAACACCATCTACCAGGCGGAATGCGTGGGCATTATCCTAGCGGTCCCTGCCATAGAAGCCAGGGGAGTCACGCAGTCACTCATATTCGTATACTCTCCGATAGCGCCTCAGTTCTCCATTCCCTGGAGAGGAACTACACCACCTCGAAACAAATAAAGAATGCCACAATGCACTAGAACGCATCATGGTGACAAACCGCGACACTGTGACGCTGCAGTGGAAAAAAGGTCACAGCGGATCACTAGGAAATGACGCGGCCGATGAGTTGGCCAGAAGGGGATCTGATACGATGGCTGTTGGACCCGAACCCATAGTGCCACTCCCTTTCACCCAGCTGCGCACGTGGCTACAAGAACATACCCACACACAAGCAGAACGCTATTAGGCCTCGGCACCAGGCTGCAGGCAGTCCAAGGAGACTATACCATCCCTAGACATGAAACTTACCAAGCGCCTTCTGCGACGGGATAGAGGCAGCCTACGAACGGTGGCAAGGACCATCACCGGACACTGCTCACTGAACAAACATTTCCACACGATAGGTATAACAGACAGTTCTCTGTGTAGAGCATGGCATGCATAGAGGACCAAGAAACGATATCGCCGAAATACGGAGACAAACAATAGGGACACCGAATTCACTCACAGATATCCTGCACTCACTGGGAGGACTGATCTGCTTCTGGAGGGAGGTCGACTGATTGGAATGACGGCCGCCATGGCTCACGCATAATGGTCCAACATCAGGACTAAGTGCGGAAATCACTCCCCAATAGATGTCTAGATAGGATAGTACTGTATTCTGTGCATCATCATCGTCTGCTTAGCCTTTGTTAGGGTCGGCTTCCAGTCTGTCCGGGCTGAATCACTTGATCTAAGAACTGCCTGTTTAACCTCCACAACCGTATTACTCCGTCACAACGCCCTTTGTGCATTCTAATTGTATCTCAAATTAATTTTGCTTTGTTCACTAGATATTCTCTGGCGTAGACTAAAAGTATTGTTTGTTTTAGTGGCACAAAATAAACTGCCCTAAAGAAGGTTCCATCTACGACCGAATAAAGTGTCTGTCAATAGATTTTCCTACTAAAGATTAGAATATGATATTATCATCTTGTACGAACAATATTATTCGGCAGAATAATATTGTGTTGCCTTTTTTCCATCTATGCTGGAGTCAGCTTCCAGTCTAATCAGATGCGGCTGAGTACCAGTATTTTACATGGAACAGCTGCCAATCTTACCTACACAACCCAGCCACCCAGGCCTATGCCAAAACACTATCTATGTTATTTGATTTGGGTGTTAGACTGGCTTTTGCCTGGAACATTCCTAGACTTTCTAGAACAACACCCGAAAATACTGCGCAACACTATCCAACCGTGACAACACCAAAAAAGAACGACACAAACAGAAAGTTGACACTTTTACCAATCTCTTATTAACCGCCCGTTAAGTAAAGTTGGCTGCTAAATATGGCCGCTAACGCGCGTTTTAATTGAATTAATGTTAAATATGAACTCATAACCGGGCGTCATCGGGGTGTAGTCAAGGTTCAGCGGGTTAACGATCCGTGGACATGATACTAATCGCTAATTAGGTTGTTTTGACAAGTCACCTAAATGGAATATCGATTTTAGGGTTTTTGAGGTAGGGTTAATGAACAAGGTTAATGTTTGTTTGAGTTAACAGAATATCATATAATTATAATAATAATAATAATATGGGCCTGATACAGAAGGCAGCTCCTCGAAATGGCTCGTATTGTGAGGAGGTTTCTTTCTCTGGAGCCCTAATCACCGGTAGCTTGGACCTTGCTCTCGACACTGGCGGACTACTGCTTTTTATATGTTTTTTTTTATGTTTTATTGTTAAGAAATATTTAAAAATGTAAATGAACAATAATTTATTTCAGACTTAGTGATTACATTTTCTTTTTTATTTTAAATTAAATGTATGAGTAATTACATTTAATTTAAAACTTTTTTTGTCCGACTTTGTTTTAACACACGACGAGCATATTTGTCGTATATACTAATAAAATAAAGCTGAAGACTTTGTTTGTTTGACCGCACTCATCTCAGGAACTAGCAGTCGGATTTGGAAAATTATGTTTGCATATGATAGTCACATGCATGAGAAATGCTTTAATCTATACGGGAACAGGAAATTCCTACGGGAACGGAAAACAACGGGATATTCGCGTACGAAGTCGCGGGCAAAAGCTGGTATATTATACCAGGCAAACATCCAAACTCCGAGCTGCAATTTAGAAAGAAATATGCACAAACACAGTTTTTTCACCCTTTTCTAAAGCCCCTTGAACCACCAACTTACAAGTAATAACAATAAAAGTCAATTTAAATAGAAACTTTCTCAAAAAACGGCGCTCCTCATGCATAAACCATAGAGTTTTCCCTTTAACTAGATGTTGGCAGCACTGTTATTTAGGAACGCAATCTTGGTAATAACGGAGGGGGGACGGTTATCGGTTTTACCATCGTACCGGAGCCAATGTACTCGTGATATTTTATATTTTTTACATCTTTTACATGATGTACATTCTTACTACTATTTTATGCTACACAGGTGCAAAGTTTCCCCGGTTGTTTATTTTTTCCCAATTCCGCAAAATCAAAAAAAAATAACTTGTCTGTTGAATGCTATTATGAAAGTGTATGTTGCGTTGAGAAATTCCTTATGAAGAAATTCAATTACACTTTGCCCACCCTGGGCATCGAAGCCACACGCTTTGTAAGTTGACGGTGCGACACCACCCATTTCTCCCCAAGACATGTCAAATAGGGATGATTCCTGAGTAAAAACATATGATTCTATTTAGTCAATCAGTTACAATATCGAAAAATATTGGACACGTATTTTTTGCTTGATCAAATCAATAAAAAATACAATCGCAACAAAGTTCAAGAGTGGGGACTGGTGACGTCACATTTGAGTAAAAAGTGTACGCAAATGTGACGTCACACGCGCTTTCAACGCACTGTATCGTCTTAATTTTTCGTTTACGTGAAAAAATAAAAATACTTGTCCAATATTTTTTCTCTGACTGAAATCAATCTTACCGTTTTTTTTGTTCCGTGTATCTGACAAATTAAATTATTTTAGTTATCATGGGCGTGTAGTAGGCTTCAGTAAGGGTAGGCCAGCCCATACATCATGCCCAAAAAAAAACTCATCACATTATTTAGGGTTGAAATCACGATACTATGTACAATGTTTCGTCCACTTTCAAAGTGGACGAAACATTTTTTTTGGGCATTATTTGTGGGCTGGCCTACCCTTACTGTAGCCTACTGCACGCGCATGTTAGTTATCTACCCTATTGTGGGAACAGTAAGTGTATCTGTTTGCGCACACACTATAGTAGGCGCCAGATAAATGTGGAATAAAGTATATTGACTTTTCCCTAATAACTGCTCATAGGTACCTGAACAATTAAATATGAATCGTTTTTCATTATTAGACAATGTTAAGGATCACGAGAGATGATGATTCGGGACAGCTTTGTGTCATTAATTCCGTTTTTCAAATTAAAAATGTCAATAATTGTAGGTGGGTCAATGACAGTTATTCCACGATTATCTGGCGCCTACTATAGCACATAGCTCCCAAGCCGATGGCTAGTCTCTGGTGAGATTGGCCGCCGCTATAACCGGAGTTTGGTCGTGAAACCAATTGCAACGTTTATCCTGTAGGTAGGCTAAAATACGTCGAAGAAAATTGATTGGACTAACGTTGTGTTATCATATCAGAAATTCAGATTACAGATAGGACTTGCCTTGAGGATTCGTATTTTTCAATCATGGCGGATTAAGGTCCCAAGTGAGAGGGGGTGAGTCTATTGATTTCACGCGATATTATTTTGCTAGAAATATTGATTTTGGGATACAAATTGTCCAACTTATTTTAATTACTGAAGGTTTTTTAGTTTTGAGTTAACAGTCAATCGACGCAAAAATAGGAGGAGGCTCCCTCTTCGTATTAAAAAAAAATAGTAACAAAATATCTTATATAGTCCGACTTTGAATTGTATTAAGTAACTTGACAGTTCAAAGACAATTGTTAATAGTGTGCATAGTGTTTTTAAGAAAAATTATTAAATTTAAAATAAAAAGTTTACATTTAAGTAAATTATTTAAGTTAATTCTTTTATATACTTCTTGCGGCTCGTTGAGCACTTTTTGGGTGAGCAAAAATCATGAAACTCCCATCATCGTTACCGAACGCTTTAGCTTTCGCTTAGTTTTCACTTCTGTCGGCAGGCCCCAAAGGCTGCCCCGCATGTTTTTTGTCAAAATCTAAACTCTTCAACTGAATACATTTAAAAATCGAACTATAGTATCTTTTATTAAGGGGTAACTTTGTCTTTCGTTCAAAGGTAAAAAGGAAACTCAAAATTTCAAAGAATTCCCCTCCTACCCTATAGGCATCACTATCATCCAGGCACATAACCTACATACAAGTTTCCTAAATATTCCATACTCCAACCTTAATCTTCAATACCAATTTTGCCTTACGTATCTGCCCCACACCTGCGACACCAATATGATTTGTATTCCCAATAAAAGTATTTCAATATGTGTCAATATCCCGTGTGCTCTACTTTTACTTCACTGCCCATCCCGTGACGTCATCAGGGGATGATATATGTCGCATTGTCCTCAATTGTGACACAATGGAGAGAGTTTCCTTTGTAATATGTCCGATGTTATATTGTTATTGTTGGAGCAAAATGATGTGTTGCATTTATTAGTAATGTTTTCTTTCTGAATTAAAATTCTTACGTTTCTGTTGAAAGTAAATTCCCTAAGTTTTGTTGTTAATTAAATATAATCTATACTAATATTATTAAGGGGAAAGTAACTCTGTCTATAGTAGGCGCCAGATAAATGTGGAATAAAGTATATTGACCTTTCCCTAATAACTGTTCATAGGTACCTGAACAATTAAATATGAATCGTTTTTCATTATTAGACAATGTTAAGGATCACGAAAGATGATGATTCGGGACAGCTTTGTGTCATTAATTCCGTTTTTCAAATTAAAAATGTCAATAATTGTAGGTGGGTCAATGACCGTTATTCCACGATTATCTGGCGCCTACTATAATAAAGCTATTTTATTATTATTATTTATTATAACTCCGTCTGTATGTCACCTCTTCACGTCTAAACCACTGAATCGATTTTGATGAAATTTGGTACAGAGATAGATTAGACGTATAGAGAGTATACAGGGTGTTCAAGAAGTGCGTGGTCATATTTAAGGGAGGTGTTCTGTAGATAATATAGAGTTAGGAAACAATATGAAAATAAAAAAATCGTCCAGCCCCACGCTTCAATCCTCGACATAGCAAAGCTAATAATAGAGTATAGAGTCTCGACATATCGACACTCCTCCGTAGCTCGAAAAACACGTTAAGCTGTTTTACTGCTTTGTTGATTTTTGACAGCCGTCATGGATAGTCAGAAGCCAGAAAATCACCAAGTTTTACCAAGTCACTGGATTCTGGAGGTGAAATAGGCCGTCATAATCATCATCATATCAGCCGAAAGACGTCCAGTGTTGGACATAGGCCACCCCCAAGTGTCGCCACAACAACCGGTCCTGTGCGATTCGCATCCATCGGCTACCCGCGACCCTCACCAGGTCTTCGGTCTTCCTTGCGGGAGGCCTTCCAACCGTCCGACGTCGTAATAGACCGTCGCTCCACGTCAAATACTGGTATTCAGCAGCATCCACTTTGACTAGAAGCCGACCCCAATATAGTTGGGAAATGGCTAGGCAGATTGTAGTGGAAACGTCGTATTAGCGACGAATTGCCAAGTTATTTATATACTAATTTACCACAAAGAATCTTTGCAATATTTTGAGTTCGCAGTCATGATTGAATCAGCCCTTACACTTGCCTAAACCATCAATAATTTCAGGTGAAATTATAGTGACGGCAGGTGTAGTGAAAATACTGAGATGCCATTGGAAATTTCTTAATGGCTTTCTTACACCGTACCGTGTGTTAATATATTTTCATCCACCGTTGAATACATTTTAAATCAAGATTTAAGCAATAAACAATTTAGTGGAAGCCATCAAGCGTTTGATAAGCAACTAAACCACAAAGCATTATTAGCAATGCCTTTGTTTAACCACAAGGTGATGTAATAATAAGCATATTCTAGAAACTAGTTAATGAATAATTGTGGTTAAGGTTAATTTGAAATCGGTTAGATTAGATTTCACGAAGAGCTTGTGGCTAAATAATAACAGCCTAACGAGTTGATCTTCGAGGCTTATTTATTTATTTATTTAACAGTTTATGTACACACATTTAACAAATAAATAAGAAGAAGGGAACAGAAAAATAGGTACAAAGGTGATGCTTATTTCTAAAGAAATCTCTTCCAGCATACCTGCGAAAGGAGAGTCGAATAAAAGATATGTAGACATCGTGTGTAAAAGTTATGTTAACATAAAAGACAAAAAAACTTTAAATATAACATACTATAATAAATATGACTAAAATTAATATCATACTAATACATACTACTTAGCTGCTTAGTGACGCTTACCCAAGTCATTGCGCGGATGGGTGACCATCCATTACTTACCGAGACTCCTTCGTACCTCCGAAAACATGGTAAACCGTCGATCCCGGCCGTCATTTGGAGATCTTTGAAATTTGTTACGGATAGAAGCCAAAAATCGGACACTAGATTTGGCAAAGGGTATCGTTTTCCCCAGTGACTGGGATGGTAAGTCAAATAGGCAGCCGCTTCATATAAAATATTGGTACTCCGCTGCATCTCCGGTTAGATTGGAAGCTGACATCTACATACATATACATATAGTTTTGAAAGGCTAGGCAGATGATTGAGACCGAATATAATACAATATCACAACGTTGTTATTAAAAATTTTTACTCTGTCCAAAAATCACATTTTCTTAATCAAAACTACCCTCTATTAAAATTCAGTTGACATCCTTCGTCAGTCAGTTCCCTGTGGGGTGCATATTGAACATGACCGATGAATTTAAATTTTATTAAAATGTTTTCAAATATGTATGTAAATGACTGTTTCTTACAAAATGATGTCCGTTCTACTCTCAAGATTTTATGAAATCTGGCTGTCACGGTATGTGTATTAATGCAGAGGAATGAGAAACATACGGTTAGCAAAGTTTAAAATCAAAACTGTGTGTACAACACTGTATAATTTACACAAATCGATAATAATATTAAATGATGTACAAGCGCGTATAACAGAGGAAAGAAAAATAATTCATTGGATATAAAAAAATCGTAAAAATTGCTGTCAATGGGAAAAGTGCCCACCCAGGACACTGACAGCATTACCACGCTGAATGGCAATGCTGATTCTATGACCGAAGAGAAGACCAGGTTACGTCAAAAGACATTGACTTACCGTTTACTAATGTCATGGAAACTTGATGAGTACATGTTTAAACCCCAAACGGCTCAAACAAAACTCCGAATAACGTTGTTATATTTGCCCTACTTGAGATTTAGCAAAGTTAAGACCAAAGAAACTTAGAAAAGATTCTGTGAAAGATGATCTGGCTTAAAAAATGTGACAGTTAAGATGACGGCAAATAGAAGAAGACATGCTTCTTATATGGAAGACGAAGAAGTGCTTCGATGAGCCCGAATACATTATAATGAGAAAGCAAGAGGATGAGGTTGATGACTCAAGATTTCAGAAGCGAGCTTTTTTTAATCTTTTCGTTTTTCGAACACAAACAATTTTGACAGGTTTTTAAACGACTTCAACCTTCTCCAGGTTCTGTATTTGTCTGTATTTTTCTTGTGTTTGTACAGCTTTAACTTCGTTGTTCAACCCACGATTCCATAACATACGTATCAAAATTACTAGTTAAACAAAACATTTCTTTCCTTTAGACGAGATCGTCAAGATAAATCACGTCACCAATTAGCACCAACACCTCTTGACATCCTTTACAAACCCTATTTACTCTCGAGATCTCGATAAAGGATGCCGGAGGCTGTGAGCTGAAGATCGATATCCTGAGAGAGGCCGGTAAATACGTCATCGCAACATGTGACCCAGTTTAAGCTAACTTTGTTCTGCGGGCTATTTAGAAATAATTGTGTGGCCTGGGGATGTGTTTAAATTAGCGTTGGGGTTTTCTATGACAATGATCTTTATTTCATAGAAAACCCCAACGCTAATTTAAACACATCCCCAGGCCACACAATTCAAGATTATTTACTAAACATTTTCAGAAAATGGAACTTGATGTTTTTCGGTTTGATTTTTCTGGGTAGCAGAATTAAAAGGTCAAACAGGCGTCAGCAGACGCACCGAAATCTAAAAAGGGTTCGCCAAAAGTAATACTTAAATTAAAAAAAAACGGAAGCTTTCCGAAACATTTCACAAAGAATCCTCAAAAAACAAAATCCACAACACAACGCTTTCGCCGTTTAAAAAAACATTTAAAAAAGGAATCTCTTACAAAACCGAGCCGGCCGCCATTGCTATACCATAGACAAGTACGTTATTTGTGAAGCGTCAACTGTTTGTAAAGTCTGTGGCTCATGAAACAGGGAGTTTTGTTTGTACTACCACTCATTTGTCTTGCTGACTGTACCTATGTAAGTCGGTACTTTTTTTTCTTTTGTCTGAATTTGAATATTTATGATGGTTTTAATGACATTTCCCAGATTGTATGTCGTAGTTATGGTTACGATCTAATCAGCTTCTACGCTTAGCCTATTCACGTACCGAAAAGGGTTCGCAATCTGGTGACCAAATGTACTATTTTTAAGCAACGTTCGTATCCGCATCTCAGTCTCTGCAGACAGATTTTCCCACTATTTAGACAGACTTCGACTGAGATGCGAATGTGAACAATACTTAAAAATTTAGGAGAATTGCCCCTTTAATCTCGGCGACAATCAATGTCAAAAACATGTCAAAATAAACATTTATGTCGTAGCTTTATCAGTCGTTTCATTCGGGCAAATCATTAAACGATATTGAACCAAAGATGTCACTTAGGTCGCTGAAAAATGGGCGCAGTTAAATGAAAAGGTTAGGCATCCAATTAAACGGCTAATTAAGCTATTTGGCTGCGACGAGTCACTGCCAGACAACGCACGGCCGAAACTACCTGGTCATAGAAAGCTAAAATTTGGCATGTAGGTTACTTGAAGAGTGTAGGGAGGATTTCCCGAAATTCTTGCGCGAACGAAGTCGGTGGCAAAAACTAGTGTAATTATAAGTATGTATGACAGATTGATATTGAGATGTGAACGTGAAGATAAATTGACCCCCTTGTCTGATTTTGTTGTTTTTCAGTTCTAATAATGACATAATATTCATATATCAGATAATTTACTAAATCAATTTTCAGCTGAAAACGTAGAAGAACCTACTGATCCTATTAAAAACGCTCCCCCTTTCTAAAGCATAAACAATTTGTTAGCAATTACTGTCGTGGAAGTTTTCAATGGTAGAGGGAGAGGGCTCATTTGTCTTGTCGACTGACTTTTGTTTCCTTCCATTTACAAAAGTCAGTAGGTATCCATCCGAATATTTTATGAATGCTGGAATTTGTCTTATTTTAGAAGAAAGTTTTGGACGTTTCCTTTTTAGAGCAGGCTGTTTCCGTTGACGTGCTTCGTCTAGCTATTGTAGGAGCTTGCTTTAAACGCAAAACCGTAGGGAACCTTGCTGTTTAGATTTTTGGTACCCAAAACTATGTGGTCCTACAATATTCTTCTCAAGTCCGTGTTCGTTAGCGATAATTGCCTCATGTTAGATTCTATTACCAATATTGGTTATCCCAAATGTTATTTGAGCTGTAGAATTACTATCTTTTCTATTTGTTTTTCTTATATCTTTGCTGTTTTCGTTTTTATAAATGTTGTTAAGAGGATCGATAATATTTTTTTTTGTGTGTGGCGTCTTGCAGTTCAACCTATGAGGTTGTCGACTGCTTAACCGGGCTTGCCTGTGGTGGCCTTAATATAATATTAAAGCCTCCAGCCAGGGCTTATAAAAAAACATACAAACTAAGCGACTACACGCTAAGGGCACCCACTGTGGGGTACGGGCCTCGGCTTAGAGCGTCGCTGGGGGAGGACAGCTGGATCGAACTAGAGAATCGAAAACAGTTGAATCATTACTCCACGACAAGTTGAGCTTAATTGTTTTGACGCATTTCTAGTACTTAGTCGCCATTGTTGATCCTGGCTTTCATGAGTTGCAGTGGTTGGAAATAGTATACTTGTCCCAAAAACAAAAGTTTCCTCTATCAGAGTCCATACATGCATTAGCTTTAGAGGAGAAACTTGAATCTTTTTTATTTCTTAAAGACCATCAATCCCTTGTTCGTCTTACAAAATAAAGTTGAGATATGAAAGAGCACCCGTCAACATTGTAAACCGAGGGATATAAAGGGATGTCTTTTTGATTGATTTCCTGCAGTCCCTTCCTTTTTTGTTTATCTTTAATTTTGTTGGATTGACATTATTATGCAGGGTTATGGATTTTTGTTTGTGAAGCAAAGTAAACACTGATAAATGGCTGGATTGTAAAATATTTTTGTATTGAATGATTTTCATGTTCTATATTCATATGCATATTCTTCATATTTTAGAACGATATTATATTATTTCAAATCAATAATTTCAGTTAGACAAATCACTTTTGAACGTCGAAACAGTTTAAAATAGTTATTTTTGTTTCTTGTTCAACGACAACATACTCCATAATATTTAACACTCGATCTTTATTCAAGCCGGTTAACATTTTTAAAAGCACTGTTGTCTTTTGTTTCACAACTGATAATAATTAACCTTCGTCTCAATTAATCCACATGTACCGATTTTCTGTCAGTTCCTTCAAGTGAATTTCTTCCCTTTAAACTCTTTCCTACTTCACTAAACAAATGAAAATCTGCAATTCTTCCACCCTGTGACAAAAACACACACACACACACATAGACAAAACTTTTTTAATCACAACTTCAGTCTTGCGCTCCATAAAATAATCGATTTCGTTAATCTAATCTAAGTTCTACGTATCTAATATTATGGTTCTATTACATTTACCCCGGAAACAGTGTATGTTTGTAGGTGGTGATAAAACCCAGGGACATTTTCGACCCTTTGACAGGAAATTGAACGCCAAACCCTTGACGAAACACAGACTGTGGTTCGATTATGTTAGAATGGTTTTGCCCCTAGTTTGGGGTTGCTATCGGAATTGGATGAGTTTGTTTGTATATCTATGTCTGGTATCTTGAACCGATTTAAAATGAAGTTTTGGAAGTCGGTTCCCAAAAACCGGCCAAGTGCGAGTCGGACTCTCACGAAGGGTACCGTACCATAACAAGGAAAAAAACACGTCTCTTGTATGGAGCCCCTTTAATTTTTAAATTAATTTAACCGTCGGCGGGCGATACTTATTTTCCATTTTAAAATCAGTTGTTTCTCTTTTGTAAAAGTGTTTTATTCGAGTCAGCAAAGATTTCTGAACATTTCTATGAAACATTCTTTTTATTCTAAGCCATCACTACCAATCTTCTTTAACATTATAAAGACGTCGATGGATTATAAAAGAGCGAATTGTCGATATTTATTTAAACTTTATGTACAATAGTGGTACATGGGCGGACTTAATGCATCAAGGCATTCTCAACCAGTGGTAGGTGTACAATAAATAAAAATAAGATTTAAAATTGAATTTCAACATTTCGGAAAAAATATACAGCTAAATATTATAAAATACATATTTATACTAAAATAATGAACTAATAAATATGATAATTTATATAATAATCATACCGATTAAGAGAATTCATAATAATCATGACGAAGAACATCTAAGAATGTCAAACTTTTAAGTAGTGTTTTCGGATTTTTTCTTTAGCAAAAAATATCTTGTTACGTCTGTCTACCAGGAATCCAATATTTGCTTAGATAGAACACAGATCCCTCAGTAATTGGGTTTCATAAGTCAAATGCCAACCCCGCACGATGCAAAATCTATCCGAGCTTAATGTCAGTGGAATTCGACATCGAGGAGGTATTTGGGAGAATGTCATGTTATCATTTACAATTTCGTGCCTCTCCTATTTTGGACTAAAGAAAATGACGTTCTATCCATATTAATATTATAAATGCGAAAGTGTGTCTGTCTGTTTGTTACCTCTTCACGCTTAAACCGCTGAACTGATTTAGATGAAATTTGGCATAGATATAGTTTTATCCCGAGAATTTGTTCCCTAGGGATTATTTTCGAAATTATCGCGGTCGGACCCGCGGGCAGTAGCTAGTTACTAATAAACTTTTGTCAAAAGTCGAAAGTGTTTAAGATTGAAAACGGAACATTTTTGGTAGCTCAAGTCAATTTTCGTTTACCTACAATTGTCGTAATTATATTAATGTAAATAAATGTATTTTGACAACCGTTAGATAGAATTGTCACATTGTCTTGGCCCTCGGGCGCCTCTTGTAAAAGTTTTATTATGGTGTGTTATGCTTTTTCAATGAGAACAAACGCACGTTTATCAAGTTTTGAGCCATTAAAATCAGTTCTTGTCGCTGACCAAGAAACACATGTCATGTGACTTTAAATAAGTTAAAACTACCCTCCACACACTTTAACTCTACTAAACAACTATTAAACCCAAAATGGCGTAGAAACTTTGATCAACGATCGCCCAGTGACAACGCTACTAACTTTAAATAAAAGTCCCTTCAGACTGCCCCATCAATCACGAACCACCCCTTATCGTGACGCCACACGATATGACGTAGGCGATATCGTCTAGGAGGCACTCACAGTGATATGACGTAGGCCAGGGATGGCGAACCTTTATTGGTGATCGCTCTATTGTTTACTAGTTGCCGCCCGCGGCTCCGCCCGCGTGATTGTCGAAAGTGATCCCAAGGTAACATATTCCCGGGATAAAAAGTAACCTATTCCAGACTATAATCTACCACTGTGCCAAATTTCATCAAAATCCATTCAGTAGTTTCTCGTGAAAGAGTTATAAACATCCATCCATCCATCCATCCATACTTACAAACTTTCGCGTTTATAATATTAATAGGATAAAAAGAATAATAATATGTCCATATCGCGGCATCAATTTGATGTGCAAAACAAACTAGATGCTGCTAACTTAACTCTTTATTTGCAACCCAAAACTCGTACAGAAATCTTAATAAGTAATATGAATTTTATATTTATAAAACTAGAAAGTAAGTAGGATATGCTGCTGTTGCTAATGATCTGAATATTAAATAATTGTTCGCTGACGTGCCCAAGTTATTTCTGAACGTGCCACCTGCCACGCGTGCCAAAGGTTTGCCATCCCTGGACGTAGGCGATATCGCCTAGAAGGCACTTACAGTGACATTTACTACCCCTAGAGGCGATATCGATTGCTTATATACAGCTCTTATGGGTCTGTTTGGGCGATAGCTGGTTGGGGTGGTCATAAATGGAAATTTTCGATGAGTATCTTGGTTCTCTAGATTCTGTAATTGGTCTTCTAGTTTCTGTAACATTTACCATGGTTCTCTAGTTTTTGTAAGTTGGTATTTGTTATTGATAAGGCTTATTCTACATGTATCTAGACGTAGATATATATAGAACAAAGCTGTTCTTTTTCGAGTAATTTTCTTGCAGGATTCAAGTCAGTTGAATCGTTTCTCCGGGCACGTTGAGTTGGGCTCGACTCGGCACTGTTCTGGTGGTCGCCACTGTGAATTTTGGCCGGGGTTGCAGTGGTTCCAACCACTGCAACCCCTTAGGGCCGTCAACTATTTCCAAATAGTTGACGGCCAAATTAAAATAAATTCCTGCCTTATTTTGAAATAAGTACAATAAGGTTGTCGAAGTGTTGCGGAATTGTAAAAAAGAAATTTATAAAAAAGAAGATTCTCTAAGTAAGATTTACCTCAGCGATACCTAGCTAAAACAAGGACAATGTTATATGTCATATGGACAGCAGATAATTATTTAATCTCTGGTTTGATAGTGTGGGAATAAAGGCTGACATTTTATTTACATTGACATTTTACTTATTAACGTATTCTAAAACATTATTTATTTTTAATATTCAAGTATGAATGTATTCCCCACCATAAAATTCATCAACAGTTTCCAAAGCTCCAAAGCTTTGCAAAAATGAATTTTTCATAGCGTCTTTGCAATTTTAGTCCTCTTATGAGTAAAGATCAATTAACTGAGAAAATCAATATACACCGTCCACACAACAGCAACAGCAAATACTGGTAAAAGCTACATGATTCCTTGAAATCAATCACGATTGTAATGTCGTATACACATTAAAGTTTTTGCACCGATAGAGCTTCAAATAGATTGTCGAAAATTGTAAAAAAAAATTAGAAAATGTTTTTTACAAAAGTGACGCAGGTGGACGATAGACACTTCTTTCTGCATGCGTAGAAATATCAAACGAATCCACCAATAGGCTCTCCATAAAAACGACTACACATACATGTATGTGGCTGTAGCAAACGAATAGCCCAAACTCGGCGGGGAGAGTCCATTACACGACAAACAGGAATCGATAATGCCAGCGGGGGTTATAATTGTCAATATAAGTGTTCTCGACGAATGATTTATTTGGAACATTTATGTGTGCTTTCCTTATGATGCAGTAGTAGGAGCGTAATTTTATAGATAACATTTAGATCAAGTACACTTGTTGCGAAAAATACGCCTTTTCCGCCGTTTGAACGTCTCGTTCGGTGTTTTTAAGCCTGTTGCAGACATGAAGTAGATCTTATAAATGCGATAATTTATTTTTTATTTTATTTGGCTCTTCAACAATAAGTACACTATGACATGTTCTAGAAAGCATTCCAGACTTATGTAATTTTAGGATACACTCTCGTGACTGTCTGTCCGTTGGTCACAGCCAATTTTCTCCGAATCAAATGAATCGTGATATTTCTGTTACTGAAACACTGAGCTAAGCAAATCTTTCTTATTTTAGCTCTCAGTCTGCAATTATCTTTATTGGCAGCCAAAACTGAGTTTAAAGAGAGCTTTAAATTAATATTCCAAGATTTTCATGTTTATGAAAAAAGGCTACAAATATTTTATAGAAAATACAATATCACCCAATTCCAAAAAAAATATCGACCATAATCAAAGCAGACTATAATATAAGCAAACACGTATATTGATTCACAAATCACTAAGGGGACCCTCTTGCATGCAGAGGGTAGCACCCCTGACTAGGGGTGTGTTATAATTGCTCGCGTGCATTCTCTGCTCTGCAGGCAAATAGGGTTGCTGACTTTATGTTCCTTGTTGAATTAATTAGAGTTTTTTTTATAACATTTTTTGGATGCAGTTTTGATGCACGTGACTTTGTTAAGAGGTCAATTGGAGGTGTGTTTCTTAGGTATTTTTGCATATTTCTAGACACACTAGGGTTTTGTGATTAGAGTAGCTACATAGATATACTTGAAGATGTAGTTAGTATATATACAGGGTGTCCCAAAACTCAACGTCAAGCCGAAACGGGGTGACAGGATTGATCATAACCATCACGAGAAAAATCTGAAAAAAAATCTATCCCATGCAGTTTAAAAATTATGGGCATTTTAAGAAAAACCTAGAAATTTGATCAAACTGTACCATTTTTCGGTTATTGTGGTTATTCTTTTTTATTTTTGTTCATTTGAACTTTGGAAACGTAATCCTAAATAACATTTCTAGAATCCCAATAAAAAATAATGACACAATTGCCTCAAGTTTTCGAGAATTGAGACTATTTGTTAAACTACGAATTTAAAATTTTCAAGATTTGTCGACTTTGACAGGCCCTCCTATAAAAAAAATGTACTAGAGTGCCTTGGCAAGTGGCATTAAAAGTTGGCGCATTTAATCAGAATTCTAAAATGGTACAATACTTGTTAGTTCCATACAATAGAAAAGAGTAAAAAAATTAAAACCTCAAGTAACCCGATTTTTGCTATCTCATTTTACTCAGTTAAAATGTTTTTAATTCACACAAGCTCTAGGTAGGTTCTTAATTTTAAGACAAAATGATGAGAGAGATGGATAATGGGTATGTTCGCCATGCATTCCCCATAAATGAGGTGCATGTTCGCATATTCTTGTGAAGTGTAGCGCGTAGGCATGGTAGATAAAAAGGATGCCAACACAAAAGTCCAGAGAGAAGCCAAAGTTGCCGGTATGTTATCAACAAGTCCAATTCACAAAGATTCAAGTCCAAAAAGAGAAGCCAAAGTTGTCAGTACTAAATCAACACAAGCGAATACGAACGTGCGCAGTAGACGAATGAGCGAAACGTACTAACTGGTTGGTGTCGGACTGGTAGCGTAGCATAGCGTAGCCATTTGCTTGGCTGAAACTAGTGCGAATGAAACAGATAGATGCCATAGCATCTATCTGTTTCATTCGCACTCGTTTAAACGACGCATCTCCGTCTCAATGCGTGGCGTCACTATCTGTCTCGCTCACTCATGGCAAACATACCCATTATCCATCTCTCTCATCATTTTGCCTTAAAATTAAGAACCTACCTAGAGCTTGTGCGAATTAAAAACATTTTAACTGAGTAAAATCTGATAGCAAAAATCGGGTTACTTGAGGTTTTAATTTTTTTACTCTTTTCTATTGTATGGAACTAACAAGTATTGTACCATTTTAGAATTCTGATTAAATGCGCCAACTTTTAATGCTACTTGCCAAGGCACTCTAGTACATTTTTTTTATAGGAGGGCCTGTCAAAGTCGACGAATCTTGAAAATTTTAAATTCGTAGTTTAACAAATAGTCTCAATTCCCGGGAACTTGAGGCAATTGTGTCATTATTTTTTATTGGGATTCTAGAAATGTTATTTAGGATTACGTTTCTAAAGTTCAAATGAACAAAAATAAAAAATAATAACCACAATAACCGAAAAATGGTACAGTTTGATCAAATTTCTAGGTTTTTCTTAAAATGCCCATAATTTTCAAACTGCATGGGATAGATTTTTTTTCAGATTTTTCTCGTGATGGTTATGATCAATCCTGTCACCCCGTTTCGGCTTGACGTTGAGTTTTGGGACACCCTGTATACGTGCCTAAATTTGATGGCAGAAAAACTGGGAAACTTATTTATTTATTTAAAGTTTATGTACAATAGTGGTACATGGGCTTAATGCATCAAGGCATTCTGTACCAGTCAACATTTGGGTTATAAAGACTATACTGTGGTAGGTGTACAATAAATAACAGTAAGATTTAAAATTGAATTTTAACATACTGTACTTCTTGCTTTTAATAGTTAAAAAAAATAGGTCCATATAAAGATTAAATGTCAAATGGATCCGAACATCGGTAAAGATCAGTGGCAGATGGAAAATAACGGTTTTAAACTTACTTCATTTGAGTGTTCCGTACCTACTTATATTATAATGCGAAAGTGTGTCTGATGTCTGTCTGTGTTACCACTTCACACTTAAACTGCTGAGCCGATTTAGATGAAATTTGGTACAGAGATAGATTACACCTTGAAGAAGGGCAAAGGTTTTGTCGCGAGAAAAGGGCTTGAAGCGGTTGAAATAGGGGATGAAAGTTTGCATTTAGGCATTTAATAAAAAATAAATAAACAAATAAGTTCAAGCGTTTATGAAAAATAAGTATCTTAAAAATAAAAATGGCTGCCAAAGTAACTATGCTATGCGGACGAAGTCGGTGGCAAAAGCTAGTATTCAAATATAAGACTTTGAATTCAGAACATTCACAGACGAGACAAAGGCAGTAAAATTATATAGGCAATTTAGTCTACTCCAAAGGCTTCTTTTGTAAAAAAGTAGCTTAAATCAAATTAATTTGGTTAGAAGATTCCCACAGAAATAGGTAAAAGGTACTGTGAATGTTTATTCATAGAAGTTTCCACAAGTCTGATCAAAGTAATATTGAGTCTATGATGCAAATTGCTTTTCGTCTAAAACTAAATTGCTAAAATATATCTTTGAATAGTTTAAGTTTAAAATTAAACTTAGGTGGAATATTTTTGCGTTCTTTGATTGGTAGGTATTTCATTATGTTTAAAAACTAAGATATTGACAAAAAAAAATGGAATTGCTTAACAATCCAATAATGCAATGATCATCATAAATTTAACACAAGAACATTGAGTATGTACTCAGCATTTGTCAGAAAATATTCAATAGGATTATGTGTTTCAATAAGCTATATCAATTTGAAAACTGAAAATTACTGCCATTCAGTCACTTGTCGGGACAAGTAATTAAGTTCGAAATAGTTGCTAAGGTAAGCACTAAAACACTGAAAGATTTAAACACTGTTTAGTACCAACTTACAGAGGTAAATCTTGTAAGTTTCGTAAAAAAAAATTTTTCATCGGCCTCAATTTTTTGCATCTATTTCTCCACACTAAAAGGTTAAAACACTGTTTAGTAACTACTTGCAAAGGTAAAATCTTGTAACTTTAATTTTTTTTGTACATGATATTTTCGTAAAAATAACTTTTCAAATGTTTTTCATCGGCCTCAATTTTTTGCATCTATTTCTCCGCCAATCATTTTAACATGACGAAATGTATTATATTTTTATGTGACCCTAACTATACGCACTGTAAGACATTTAAAGCCCATTATAGCTATACAATAGATATTAATATGAATGAAAATATAAAGTTTTCTTTGTGCTTTGCACCCCTCTAAATAGGGGTGGACTTTCGTCAGTAGAAAGTCGATGACAAATCGATGATTTATGTTTTTAAAATGTAATAAAAGGGATTCTATAACTTGGGTAATGGCTACGGTCTCTATACTCTCTCTCTCTCTGGACAGTAGGCAGATATTTTGTAAAAGTTTTATTACATACTTTACTACTTGAACACAACACGAGAATAAGAAAAGAGTGGATGAATCTTGGTTCAAAAACATCACTTCCAAGTTCTATTCAATATTCAAGATCGTATCAACATTCAATTTGTTTAATTAAATACAACATAAAGAATGTATACTCTATTTTAAGTTTTCTCATCTGTAAGAAACAGAGAAGGAAACTTAAAATAGACTATACGACACACTCTCTCGTAGGTCTGCAAGAATAATTTCCTATTGAAATAAACAGTACCAATGTGCTCTTTTCTCTGTTTAAAATTTAATCTTTTATAAGTATAACACACAAAAAAATGGAAAAATTGCACAGAAAATCGCCCTGCCACTGCCACAATCCAATCGCTTTTGAAAGAATGACATATGTCGGGTCAGCTAGTCTGATTTTTTAAATAATGTGTAGTATTTAATTTTTTGTTTATTATAATTTTAAATCACACCTCAAGCGTATTTAGATGAAAATATACAGGTATAGAAAAAACCAAAAGCGAGACAGTACAATCAGCTTACTACGATTTGCCACACAAGCCGCCATTTTAAGTCAGTCCTTGCAACTTGAGGTATGTTTTCATACCTTTTTCTGACAAAAATGGCAAACATATTACGACGTAACAAGGCAACCGTCATTTGTGTCCTATCGGATTTACCTATTACATCTCACGGACACTTAAATTTGTTGATCCCGGAAGATAGAGAAGATCTCTAAGCATAACGTTGTTTCCTCCTACGTGATACAAGAATGTTTGCTTAAGCGTTGCTTCGTGGCATATCTTTGATACAGCTCTATCATACCCTTTCCATCATTCCTTGCCATTATCACACGGATCATCCATCTTTCTTAAACAGTAATAATATTTGCTAAGGATACGCCACAACATTCCATCAATCAACTGGGTCTATCGCAGCCAAGTTGTGCCACAACAGCCGGTATCCGCTCTTCGCATACACATTGTATGTCATCAAGCTATATACATGAGCAATTCGGTTCGGCAGTACCTATTATTTTGTTGAACGACAAGGCCGGCTCTACATGTACAATACTGCAAAGTTTTTTTTATTTACATTGATATTTAAAACCGTTTAAATAAATACTTAACTAACCATATACACTAGGAATAAAAATAAAAACTCCTAACTAAACAACCAATTAATATGGCGTCAAAAAATTCATCCGCATCGCTGTCGACTGGAACTGTACCCAAAAGACTGGCGGCATTGCCACGTTGTAAGGCAATGCTATTTGGTAAAGGTAGGCCAGCCCTTGAGTCACATGAAACGTCTTGAGAGATCTTTAAACAAGTTATGCGCACTCGGACCCCACGACCTGAGAGTTTCAACCCCAAACGGCTCGAAAATATAACACATGTTGTATTTTATTCGGCTAAGGATAGTCCATTAAATAAGAAAACTTTGCCTTCGTCCCACATTCTTACCTCGACTGATCTAATATTGATCGCCAAAACCTGACTGGCATTGCTGAATGTTCTTTTTCCCGAACATTCATCTACATGTAATCGATTTTGCCGCTTGGCTGTACCGACTAATGCCGGGTCGCGTTTAGTGTGTAGCGCCCCATATACCGGAAAAAAGCTAGATAACACCCATTATGTCGTCCTGTATTGACCCCTAGTTTGTTTCTCGGTAAAACTGTTATCAATAAACTTTTTCTAACACTGATATAAAATTCACGTTTTAATGGATCTTTGTCATGCACGTACATAACTGAATAATGTGATAACATTATGTTTGTGACATGGGTGTGCTACAAGTTATAACATTTTATACATTCAATGGTATTATTAAATAAGGTACATTATTAACTTCGGTAAATGTTTTTAGTGTTGGATATAATGTTAACGTATTTATTTAAAACCATCCAAAAAGTGAACAAAATTAACACGACGATTGCGTATTCGCGCAGATCTCTCTAGGAAGACGTCTTAGATTTGAGCTCCCTTAGTAACCTCCTAGAACCAAAAAGGGGTAGGTATAACCAACAAGTTTGCAAGCTTTGCCTTTGTGAATAGTAACTATTTCATAATGGTATGAATAAGCGCCCAGCGCCTTTTCCTTAAAAATATTATTTTGTCCACTTCAACAATGTCTAACCCTCACATTTTATTTTACATAGTAATTAAAACATTCACGCCATGCATTTTGGTGGTTAAAATAATTGGTTGTGGTTTTGCAACCCCCTTTTTACAGCTCGTTGAGATTGGCGTAAGAAACCACTCGGCTGTTAATTTTGTGGGGTAGGCAGCATTTGAATACTTGGAATATTGAGTGTCATGCAGTAGCCTGAAGTCTGATTGAAGTAGGGAGTAATTACTGTGGTTTGGATATTAAGGGAGAGGCTCCGTGTGTGTTAATTCTTCTGGAAAGTTGTGGGGAAGGGTACAAGGTTTTTCATCTTACTTGAACTATGGAGGTAACTACAGATCGATTGAGATTGGGGTGTACAAAATACCTCTGCTTTATCCTTAGGGAAATAGAGGCGTGAAAGTTGCGTGTTATGTATTTATGTAACATTTTTTTTAAATTTATTAACTAAGTACCTATAACTAACTTTATGTATACCAATACACTTATTGTTTCGCTAAAACCTACTTATTCCTTGAAAACCCTCAACATGTACATAGCTTTTAGGTCTGAAGCTAATAAGCATCGGAGACTATAGACAAGTGGCATTCTGTCAGCAGCAAACGTGGCAAAGGCGATTGTCAAAAATGTTTGACAAACGATGTCCCTGGTCCGACTATCGAATTTGATAATAAAATGACACTTTGTCTAGTTCGAGTCTCCTGCATTCCGCAGCAAACGACAGCAACACTGCCACTACGCCATTTGCAAAAAGAGTTAAAAAGAAAGATGGCCGCTAACGCACTTGCCTAGTGACGGCTAATTTTTGATGTCCCATTGCGACAGATGACACTACCTTGCTTTGCTAGTTGTCAATTGTTTAAAATTTGGTCGAGGTTCACCATAAAACACACGCAGCTATTTACTTTCAAAGCTAGCTTCAAAAGCAAGCTTACAAGATGGCGGCCGCAAATTGTTGACACGTGCTCGCATTGTACAGCCTTCACTGCAGTGGGTATTTACAGGCTTTATGTCGCACTTTCAGTACGGATGCAGTCAGGGAAGTTTATAGTTTATCCATATCCAATTTTGAGCGTTTTGTATATTTCATACAACTGTCAAAAAACTTAATAGACAACATGCTAAGTAATAATTTTCCCTGACTTTCATCTTTCGTTTTTTATTTTACGGTATTCGGTATTTTAATGTTGTTTGAGAAGACAGCTATTTTATCAACTTTATTTATTATTAATGGCCTATGCTAAATATAGCAAAAATGAACCAATACTCCATAAAAGGAAGAACATTAAAATGTTAATTTTGATTTTCTTCCCGAATGGGATAATTCAGGTGTCGAGCATTTTGTACGCAGTAATTCGAGTGTCTGAATTAAAAATACTGTTTTCTTACGGGAAACAACATCTTGAGATATTCCAGAAAAGTATGATGCCAAAAAGAAAAACTTGTTCCTTGGAGTTCCTTGTTCCTTGGAGTTCTAAATATAACCAGTAAGTTATTTCCCGCTAAGAAGTCTGTATTTTTCTTTCTGGCCGTTACTTAATTTGTTTGTGTACGATTATGACCGATGTCCTTTACTGCACATAACCCATATTCATACTTCTGCTCAGCAAGCTAGCTGGATAGCAAGCGAAGTCAGGCGCACGGCAGGCTTATACGGCCGTCGTAGACGGACAATAGACGCCCTAGGAGAACTGCAGCTGCCTTGTGACGCCGTCTTATGGCTCCTGCCGGAGAGCACCGAATGCTACCGGTACCTAAAGTCTGTGCAACAAGCCACGCTTCGTGCCCAAGTAGGTACAACTTTTGGGGGATGGAGCAAAACTGCTCACTCTCCTTTCTAATTAGATCCATCTGGAGATGTCGCAAGCTAGATTGATCGTTACTTCCAAATTGTTTTCTGGACCAATGTGGCGTCCAAAATTGGCTTTCGCGGAGATAGAGGTTATTGGCCCTTGTGTGGGTGTTGAATATTGCGACTAAGTGATTATGTTCAGAAGGTAGGCAGCAGCATTCTTCTATGCCCCAATTAACAATTGTTTTCTAAAATTGTATTTACCATAAGTGTTATACTTAAATGTCCAATGCCAATTCTTTTAGCTGCTGTGTCTTTTGATTTGCTTTCCCTGCAGCTGGTCCGTGTTCTTTCTTTTTTCTTTCTTTTTGGATGAATGGAGTAATATACTTCTTTTTACTAACCATATTTTACCTTACCGATAAATCTTTATTTTTTTTCTCGTGTCACCCTATTTTGTGGCAATAAATATAATAAGGCACCATTACACGGAGCGATAATCATAATAAAACAGTTTCTTGGTGCTTATGACGTCACGGCGCAATGGGGATGAATTTTATTTGCGAGGCCTAGTCTTTGGTATGTGGTCATAAATATTATTATGAGAATAAATACGTTGACATACATCAAGATTGGGTATTTTAAGGCATTTTTCTATTATGACTTTCTTGCTTGTACAGTCCCATGTTGGGCGCCAAAAATAAAAAAGTAAGATTTCACAAATTAAGAAAATGCAGTAAAAAAAAACTACATGTTAAGACATAATTTATCGCGGGCCTGCGGATGGCGAGCGTTGGGTGGCTCGCTGTCCGATTACCACCCGGCCCGGGTCGATGGCGCGTTGTGTTTTACGCGCGCATCAAAGAGATGTCAGCATAGGAGACGGGGCCTGCTAGGGCCAGAGCCTGCCAGGGTTGCGCAATTTGTTCGAAAGAGGCACCGCGGCCCTGGAACGCAAAGGGATTTAGAAGGAACACGGACGGGTTTTAGTCAGTAAGAGTCTGACACGCCCTTCCGCTCCACCCAGAGCGGAAGAAGTCATTTGATGATTTCCCATCCTTAAAAAAAAGGCTACTACGAACCAACAAACAATCTTGGCTAAATACATATATTGATTAGTTGTTATTAGTGATTCTTATCAATTGTTCGAAATGTAAATGTGTGAATTTGTTCGAAAGAGTCATCGCGGCCCTGGAACGCAAAGGGCTTTAGAAGGAACACGGATGGGTTTTAGTCAGTAAGAGTCTGACACGCCCTTCCGCTCCACCCAGAGCGGAAGAAGTCATTTGATGATTTCCCATCCTTAAAAAAAAAGAGAGATAATTTATGAATAATACTTTGCGTTTAATAGCAAAGCATCATTCATAAATGAGTTATATCATTCATATATTCTGAGTGCCCAAAATCTATAAGGGACAATAAAATCTTGTACCTAATATTAAGACGTTACATTAAACAATAAATTTTTGACGTGTCCCTGTCTTAACTGAAGCAATTATGAGTGGACTGATTCAAAAAATCACTTCTATGTATAAAACTGTTAGTCACTGAAACTACTGTGTTTCAACAGTGAATTTATTAAAATCCTAAATCAAGGCAAAGCAATTTCCTCATTTATTTAAGTCACAAGTTATTCAAGTTGCACAAAGGTAAACCATGTCAAGGCACTGTTGCCACCCCAATCCATGGATTTCGTGGAAAACTTAAACGATTTGTAATGTCATTCACTTCGGGGAATCCCTTTGAATAGCTGTAGCATTATATAATTATGATTACTGGAAAAAAAGTATGAAAACGTGGATTTTAAAATGTTGCATGTAGAATATTTATATTTTATGAGAATTCAAGAAAGAGTTATAAAAGGCGACTAAAGGTTTACTGGCTGATAAGAATCACTAATAACAACTAATCAATATATGTATTTAGCCAAGATTGTTTGTTGGTTCGTAGTAGCCTTTTTTTTAAGGATCGGAAATCATCAAATGACTTCTTCCGCTCTGGGTGGAGCGGAAGGGCGTGTCAGACTCTTACTGACTAAAACCCATCCGTGTTCCTTCTAAAGCCCTTTGCGTTCCAGGGCCGCGATGACTCTTTCGAAAAAATTCCGCATCCCTGGCAGTCGTAGTAGGCTCAACCGGGAAAAATTGAATACATTAAACAATATGTAATAAAAAGTTATTTTATGTCGATATACTTTAAGATATTATGAAGATACACGCAGGTATTACCTAAAAGAATTAAAAAAAACTGACTTTTCTGACCTGTGACTAGCAATAGGGTTTCTATTGCAGTGATGTCGTGGGACAAACAGAAGTAAATAAAAACAAGAAGAAAAGAAATGATGGGAAAGTAATGATCCTCTGCCTACTGAAATCCAACCAGCCAACTACAGAGAAACCTGAAAAGGAACCCTTATTAACAATTTAGAGCCTGCTGTTTCACGCCTGAAGGCAGATCGATACAAGTCTAGATTTATCCCCGACGGATTTAGATACCGTCGGTTGCCGTTCAATCGAATTCTCCTCTGTTGAATTAATGACGCGGTTTATTTTTAAAATCAGGATATTTCGTTCTGCTGTTCAATTGGTTTCCATTTTGGAAACAGTGATATTATAAAGTAAAGGTAGAATAGAATAGAATAATATTTATTTGCTTAAAAACATGGTATAAAAAGATGATAGAATACAAAACAATAACTGGAGCAGACATGTTTTAGCTTAACAGTGATAAGCATGCAAATTTTTACAAGAATATTTAACGAAAATATGACTACAC
This sequence comes from Mamestra brassicae, assembly GCA_905163435.1. Classification (NCBI taxonomy): domain Eukaryota; kingdom Metazoa; phylum Arthropoda; class Insecta; order Lepidoptera; family Noctuidae; genus Mamestra; species Mamestra brassicae. Next base: position 8,557,643 of record LR991013.1, on the reverse strand, counting down.
AGCCATTCATGCAATTTGCTTTTGAATAACCTCATATTTAAGGTTTTGAGATTATACTCGATATGATACGCTACGTTCATACTGAGCTTCCTTCAGATATCGTTGTGTTCTTATTTAAAATGTACTTCTTGTACGACTGCGATAGATAATACGAACCGTATGATACAGAAAGAGATAGCTGTGTCAAATTACAACAATTGTCTGAATTAGTCTGCAACAATTTGCGCGCGCTAGTGCTATATCTACCTCTTTTTTAGGGTTCCGTAGTCAACAACCCTTATAGTTTCGCCATGTCCGTCTGTCTGTCCGACCGCAGTTTAGCTCAGAGACGCTTAGCGCTTTTTTTTTTGAGGATGGGAGATCGTCAAATGACTTCTTCCGTTCTGGGTGGAGCGGTGTCAGACTCTTACTGACTAAAACCCATCCGTGTTCCTTCTAATGCCCTTTGCGTTCCAGAGCCGCGGTGACTCTTTCGAATAAATTTCGCAACGACGCTTAGCGCTAGAAAGTTGAAATTTGGTATGGGTATACATATTACAAACAATCTTTTTGTTTGTAAATCAGGTTTGGTAATTCGTAAATGCACAACTACAGTGCGTGGATAGATGTCCTAAGATTATACATTTTTGCTGTTGGTAGATTTAATATCGGTAGCAATTGACAAAGCAGCATCCAGCTACCTAGACACAGAATGACGTTTTATAAGCGATGACTATTTTAAAAAGTTCCAGCTAATGATATGGAATACATGTGTTACTAGAATAGGATGTGGTTTCAGGTTTTTGACACCATCCCAGAATGAATATCACCAGTTATCGGATAATCGAGCGCTAATATACCTAAACTTCACTTTTATTCCGACGAAACTATAATATGGACATGCTTTTAAGTCGGCTCAGGCATTTAGAAGTTACATACAAACAAAAAAAATATTACACTCCCTTTCTTGGGCACTCGTGTAATAAATACAACACATTGACCACATTGTGCACATTATATGTATTTTTATAGGTATTCCATTTGTTTTGAATAAAATAAAGATACTAAATCAAAATAACCACTGCTATAATTTCACTAGGTTTGTTATAGTTGTTTTTACAAAATTGTTCAATCCCGGGTACCCGGGATTACTTATTTATTCAGAAAGGAACGTCCGTATTATTCTTTCACGGGAAGAAATGTAGGTACATAAGCGCCCGGTTCATAATATCACTTCGTATAGATACCTCCTATATGTATTGTTACTGTGTAATCTCCACTCGAAAAATTGAATACCTTGTAAGAGTTCTGGTAGTTCTTAAACTTCAAAATCTTCAAAAAAAATTCAGTCTAGGTAGGCTTACATTTTCGTCTGTAGGTACCTACACTTTGACTTTATACTTTTGACCTCCACCCCTAGATCGATCCAGGCTTATATCAGACGCTTTTAGACGAGGCCGACGCGGTACAAACTGGCCTTTGCCGTAGTTTATAACTGCAGTTAAAATCTTATATACCTTCTGCAGGTTGTGTTATGTAAACTTATGTTTTGATTACTGGCTGTGAGGCTTCTTCTATATTTTTAAGTTCTTCTTTTTTTACTTTATTTGTGACAGAAGCTCTGGCTTCGGCTCCATGTATTTTTATCTTCCAAGATCTCATATTTCTCTTAGGCGCGTGCCTGCGGACGACGAGCGTTGGGTGGCTCGCTGTCCGATCACCACCAGGCCCGAGTCGATGGCGCGTTGTGTTTCACGCGCGCGTCAAAGAGATGTCAGCATAGAAGACGGGGCCCGGTAGGGTCAGAGCCTGCCAGGGTTGCGGAATTTGTTCGAAAGAGTCACCGCGGCCCTGGAACGCAAAGGGCTTTAGAAGGAACACGGATGGGTTTTAGTCAGTAAGAGTCTGACACGCCCTTCCGCTCCACCCAGAGCGGAAGAAGTAATTTGATGATTACCCATCCTTAAAAAAAAAAGATCTCATATTTCTAAGTGTCCTTCTTTGCTACTTTCCTGTCCAAAAATAGCGGCGAAAAGTTGTATAGAAGTTTATTGAACAGGGTGTAAAGTCTCGCCACCTCTATTTGAAAACCGAGGATCCTCCGACCAGACGGGGAGTATCTGGTGGGCAACTGCCCGATGGTTGATGTCGTTCAGTTATAGATCTTCAAATTGTGTAGAGAACTTCGATAGTGCGATGTAGGATTTGTGTAACGTCAGGTCGTTTTCGTAGAACGTATATGGCAGTATAGATGCCAAAAACCTGATTCGTAAATGTGTGTCATTAATTCCCAATAACGTTCAATTCGCTTATGTAGTTATTGGATAATCTTTGTCGACATCATAATGCGACACGAGAAAATACACTTTGTAAGAATTCCTTAAGCTCTGCATTGTAGATTTACTGCGGTCTTTATAGCCAATCGATACAACTCCAGGCTTTGACAAGACGATATTAGAAACAACCTTCTTTTGTTTCTTCCTGTCTCTCAAGAGACAACTTTTCTAGATAACAGAGGTAGAATTTACCTCGAGTGCTTCTTAGAAGTATTGAGAAAATATAACTTTACTTTTATTGCTGAGTGAAAATCTATAAATATTTTATGAGTAATTAAACTGCTGCTGTTATTTGTCGTCTATATGTTTGCATACTAACAATCTTTCCTATGACCAGAATGACCGACCACATTAGTATTATCGTTCAGCATCATGATCTTTTGTTGGTCTTCTAAAATGTACCTAATTAATTTTGTTTAAATCATCACGCTTAGTAAACCGCAATTTGTTGATGTTTAAAAATGGTATGCATATTCGTCAGTCAATTTTCTTATTCTTCTGTGTTTGCAACATTACTTGTTTCAGTTTCTTCTAGTAACTAATCTTCGTACCTATTTACACAATCTCCATCCTGTTCGTTACTTAAAGCTTTTTTTCCTTTAAATTGTTGACTCCCAATCGATACAGTTTCTCTTATACCAGAAGGTTCCGATCCCCTGAACATAAACCACGAGTCCCTAGAGATATCTTTTTTGTATCTTCGACGGCTCTAACTGTGGGTTCTTGGGTAGTGACTTTTTATGTATTCTGCTCAAAATAAATTGGATTGGAAGTATCGAATTTGGAATTCTGATCAGTTTTTTTAGGTCTTTCAAAGTTATATTGAGTTCCAAATTTATCTTTATTTGTTGTATCGTCGATCGACCCTATCTACAGATTGCTACAAAAACGATTGATGGCAGTTCGTACAAAGTTTGTAACATATGCTTAAAGTTTTACTCAGCTTCTAGAAAACTCCAAAATATCCACAAATAACTTTACTTAACATTGAACCTTAGCTCTTCACTATTAAACACTTTCATGTTTGCTGTTACGTCAACCCAAAGAACTTCTACCCTTTTTTGTATTTTGTTCTACTGTGCCTTTTATATTTTCTAACTTTGTATTTGTCTTCCCCCTTCAAACAAAGGGCTGTTATTTTTGCATTAACAGTCAGACAAAGCCTTTCTTGCTCAACTACTTTTTGTGTAAGACAGGCATCAGCGTGACTTATCCCTTTTATCTTAAGGTCGTTATTTCCTAAGCAATCTCCAACCATATTGTATGCTAAGTTAAACCTTTTCAGTTTTGTGTTTAAAGTTGTAATTTCTTTGTCACCAGGCGGACGCGAGCACCGCATTTCTGCGGGCTGCGCGCGCCGGTCAAATTGAGAAGATCATAAGCCTTCTGGAGCAGGGCGTCGACATCAACGTCAGCAATGCTGTAAGTAAATACGTCAGATGACGTTAAATGATGTTGTGTTATATGCTTTAGCCGATAGAATCAGATCCAGGAAAACTTATAGGATAAATGCTAAGGGAGTTATTTCCGATTATTTGATCAATGATAAAACTCAATAACAAAATTAAGTAATTTCGTTTAAGTTTTAGAGAGCTAAGCTAAACTTAACTTATGAAACATCACTATGGATCTCTATATTACCGTGAATTAACATAGAGGAACGGATTATGAGAAGTAATGATCTGTGCAATTAGAAATATAAAAGAAACTTATTATTTAAAGTTCGTATCTTAATGCAACTTCTCTCTACAGGCTTCTCCTGGGTAAGCTCGCTCCATCGGTGTCTTTGTCTCTGTCATCTACGACCTAGACTAGAGTCAAGAGCAAACCTATATTAAATAATTCAATATCATCATCATCATCAATTCATCATCTTCCTGCCCTTATCACATGTTACTTGGGGTCGGCGCAACATGTTCTTTTCTTCCATTCCATCCCGTCAGCTACCACTAACTCCCTTTTCTTTCATATCACTCCTAACACAATTCATCCATCTTTTATTTGGCCTTCCTCTCCCTCTTCATCCATACACATTTATATTCATATCTCTTTTAGCTACGTGCATTTCATCCCTCCTCTTCACATGACCATACCAAAATAAGCGAATCCTTTTCAACTTGTCCGTCACTGGCGTCACTTTTAAACGTCCTCTCGTCTATTAATGCCAATAGTACATTTATTTACTAATACTTTCTTTCCTAGGCACGTTTGTTGCTACGTTAAGTCGCTTCAAACTTAACCTTTTCACCATGTTTAGCATAGCTCTTCCATGAGCACTAGAAAGATCATGAACCCGCTCCTGCCCACGCATAAAGCTTCTGTAACTACAGTGGCGTAGCATCAACACACGTTGGCAACGTCGTGTGACGTCATTTGACATAAGCAGCTCTTGAGACGTGCGGCGGCGTCATTAGATGGCTCGGCTTATTTATATTTACCTTACAGGTCCAAAGGAAGATAGATAGACAGACATTGTAAAAATAATGAGAACAAGCACCCTTTTTTCTTTAGATTTTTCCGGTGTTTTGTCTCAGCTAGGAAACACCGGCCTCATTTAATATGCCAAAACTATTGGCAAGTTCAAGAGTTATTTGTAACCTGCCGTGCCAATATCATCATGTTTCTTTTGCGAGAGAGAGACGGAGCTTTGCAGAACGAATAGCACTATCCCTTTCCCACAATGGGATCATGACAACCTAACAATTCTGAGGTATTGCGTAATTAACGGACTGTGGTACGCAAATCCATCTTCCCTCAGATCCCAATAAGTCATTTACAAGCAATCCATGGGCCGGCCATATTAGCCGTAGAACCGATGACCGTTGAGGTAGACGAGTCCTTGAGTGGAAACCGTGAATCGGCAAACGTAAGGTAGCGCCCTCAGTCCAGGTGGAGCGGCGATCTTCGCAGGGTGGCTGGTAGCAGCTGGATGAGAGTTACTGGAAATCAAGTTTAATGGCGTTCACTAGAAGAGGCCTATGTCCAGCAGTGGACTGCTATAGCCTGATGATGATGAATTGATGATGATGAAGCAGTCAATGGGTATCAAAATCAAAAGTCATTTATTCAAATTAGGCTGAGTGCCAGCACTTTTTGAACGTCAAAGTTCTACATAAAGACATTCCCCCAAAACGCCCGCCCGTCACCACTTCCTAGTGTTGTAGCTGGGAAGACGAAGTGGCGCAACAAACTCCCCAGCAACACATCTGTCTGTTGAGTTATAAGAACTATCATTTATACAAAGGTATGTAAGTAGTCAGTATTCTTACAAAGAAAACGTATGTCAATACTTTCGTTGTTTCTAATAGGTATCTACAATTTGGTTTAAACATGATAAGACGATAGGTTTCAAAACATAATTCTGAAATAAAAAATTGTTTGAAGAATCATAAAATGTAGGAATGCTCATGTTATGGGTGCAGACCAAGGCGAAGTTCGCTTACGTATCTTATTTCTTGGCCGATTCCAATTTTCCTCCTTTTTATCTTATCATCATAAGAAGTATCTTATCTACTTTTCACACAGTTCAAAGAAAATGCTGAGGAAAATATTTGACCCTTTGTAGGTAGGTACCTGATTAGGTACTTCAGTAAGTTTATGTGTTTTTTGTGACCTTTGATAACGCAGGTTTATTTCCGAAAAACGTTTTGGCCCTATCAGTGTTTAATTCTTGTCTAGAATTTATTCTAGACAAGAATTTTCTTAGTTCTTTAATATTTAGGTAATATAAGGGCTGATTTTCCAAAAGCTCGATAACCTTGATTTGTACAATAAAACTAGAGGTTTAAACAAAATTTGTAAAGCCGTTAAAAATAATCAGCCCTAAGAGAAATAGATTCTAAAATATTTTGATTAAAACTTTCGTTGTAACGTCTCAAATTAATTATTATAAATAACTCGGTACAGTTGTAACTAAAACGAGATATCAAACTATTTTTACACAAAATCTCGAAAAAATCATCCCTACTTTAGAGTTATATAAAATGTATTCAAATCAGGGTGCTACTCTCTAAGCCCGAAGTCCGTAGTTTCGGGCTTAGTTGCGGGCGTATTCTACTCCGTATCACCTACGGACTTACGATTATTTCCGAACCCGAACTAAGAATGAATGACAACATGATTTGACAGTAACTGTCAAAACGTGTTGTCATTAATTCTTAGTGGACTAGAATACGCCCGGAACTACGGACTTCGGGCATAGAGAGTAGCCCCCATTCCGAAAGAAAATAATACGTAGACAAATAAAAATTATTCAAACAAAAAAAAAGCATTTTTCTTTCTGATATGACCGCCTATAAAGACATAACTAATAATCGTATATTAATTTGCGAAATAAAAATTGCCTAGTCAACGCTCCCATCTGAAAAAACAACCCTACCTGTTTACAAGTAAAGTTTATTTTTACAAAACGTTTTTGTGAGTCTGACTTATAGCCGTTTTCCGTACATTTGAGCATGGCACGCGATTCCGTCACGAATACAGATATCGTACTGTTTTAAGGAATGAAATGTACTTAATAAATGTGTGCGAATTTGTGTCAGTTAGGCGTATTCTGATGTAACATCTTAGTTGTCTGTTATATAGGTATTTTAGTAGTGCCCATTTTTAAGGTTCCGTACCCAAAGGGTAAAACAAGATCCTATTCCTAAGACTCCGCTGTCCGTCCTTCTATCTGTCTGTCCGTCTGTCACCAGGCTGTATCTCACGAACCGTGATAGTTAGACAGTTGAAATTTTCACAGATGTATTTCTGTTGTCGCTATAGCAATAAATAATAAAATATAATGTAATTAAAAATAAAATGGCCCCTATATAAGAAACATTTTTTTTCGGATTACGGTACGGAACGCTTTGTGTGCAAGTCCGACTTGCACTTGGCCAGTTTTTTTTATTTGAGATGGGTTTACTTTTGACTCTAGTCTAGGTCAGAGATGACAGAGACAAAGTCGACGATGGAGCGAGCTGATAATAGATTGGTTTCGTGCCTTCCTACAAAAGCAGTGCTCAGCAGTTCAAACCCAGACAGGCACTTCATTTTCTCTAAATTATTTGATCATCACTGCTCTCAAACCGATGAACGAAAACATAGTGAGTAAAACGGCCATGTCCCAGAGGCAAATATTAAATATGTGACAGCCAGCAAACCACACTGGACTGATGTGGTGGATTACAGCCCAATCTTGATCTCGATCAAGTCTTATTCTTCTCAGTGCTCTCAGCAGAAGTAACGCTGATATAGGCAGAATATACTTGTACTGGGAGGGATAGTCGAGTTTTTTTACAAAGTATGTCTCGCGTTTCATCACTTTTTCACTTATTAATGGCAAGCGACGATATGGTCGAGGATGAAGCAAACTAGAAGTAACCGATTAATTCTTTACTTTCTTTGTATATGTCACCGGAAAATAGCAAACTCCGTAAGATTATAAAATAACTTCAGAGATTGTTAACTCTCGATAAATTGTCAACTCAACATTTGTGATACTTTTTTACGCATCAAAATTTGATAGCATAATCTCTCGAAGTCATTCCGAGAAATTGTGAACTGACATAAACTGGCGACCAATCAGCTCACTGGTCTACAATTTATCTGTTTTAGTGTGATCGTTAAATTGGAAACTTGACCCCTCATTGGTCTTTGTTTTCTCTGAAAATACCAATAAGAGCCTTGTTTCCAGGTTTAATCACACGAAAACAGATGAATTGTAGACTTGTGCTTTGATTCAGGTTCAGTTGACAATTTATCGAGACTTTACAATCTCTCAAGTTATTTTATAATCTTACGGAGTTTGCTATTTTCCGGTGACATATATATGGAAAGGAAATACAAAAGACTCCGGCAGGTTCCACTCTCTAGCTAATACTCACTATTAAATTTCCGTTGTAACTAAAATAGCTTGGAAGTCACATTACTTATTGAAGACTTTAATTATCTGACTTGAATAACCCGTGGCTGACGTCACTATGTTTACCTATCAGCTTAAAATATATTATTTCTTGATTATAACCAGAGATCGGAATAGATATACTATAATTACCTAATGTTCGTGGAAGTAAGTAACATAGAGTTGATAATACCTCCTCTAAAGTCCCGGAATCATAAACATGTCGATTGTATCCCGGGATTTAAGAAATTGCCAATTACTTATTGCGCTTTGAATACATTTGAAACAAAATATTATATTGAAGAATCTTATTATGCTTTTAGAGTTCCGTACCTACTAAAACTGTTTAATTAAATAGCTTTGTTTTTGCTCAACTCTTTCTTCTTTTAATTCTTCAAATAAATAATTTGTAACTATACTCAAAGTCCAGTTCATATTTTTATAATCCCAAGTTTTAATTATCATGTTTCCATTTATGATTCCGGGATTTTACAGGAGGTATTATCTATGTTACTTACTTCCACGAACATTAGGTAAATAATAGTCTACCTGCTCCGATCTCCGATTATAACCTAAAATAACACTATAAAAAATCCTTTTCATAACTGCCTATAGTGTTAGCGTGTAAAGTTGGGGTGGCGTGCCAAAGCAGCTGAGATTGCGTGACACACTCAATGCGACAGACCAACTGGGCATTTTTTATTATATAAGTGTGATTAGGCAATGTTGTTTATTAATTAAATACGCGGTTACTGCTTAGGTATGTAGTTTTCAGGCTAGGTTTATAAAAAAGTACTTTTGTTCTCAAAAACGTGGTTTATTAGAGATGCCACGACGATATTCGGATACTAATTGGTATTCGACTATTGTTTTACTATTCGGTATTTGGCCGAATAATTTTTGTCAAACCTGTAGCGGCATCAATGCCGCCACATGAAAAACTAAGAAGCAAAATTTGTACGGCAACAAAAAGAACCGCAGCGCCATCTACGACGAACTAACATCGAAATCCTGCAACGCGCAAGCAAAGTTCTCCGTGCGATTTGAACATACAGAACAGTCGAATATCAACTATCGGGCAGTTGCCCACCAGGCACAACAACCGTCTGGCAGGAGGATCCTCCCATTTTCAGTGGAGGTGTTTGGGACTTTACTCTCTGTACCGCATCCCTCTATAAACCCACAAAGTCACCCTCTAATAAAAAATAAGTCTCAAACAGTCAAATCATCAAAGGCAACTGGATTTTAAGTAGTGGTTAAGTCTTTGACTCGTAGCCGTCACTATTCCTCTGTAACGCCCATAATTTCAGTCATTCCACCAACTCGATTCATCGTCGATTCAGCATTCTTCAATCAAATTGACTGTTTGATATTTGACATAATTAACGTGCGCAACTCAAAAGTTCCTTTAGGTTGTCATGTCAACTGAGTTCAGCATAGTGGAGAAAATTTTCCTTTAAAGGAACTTCTAATATAAAAAAGTCTTAAAGATAAGTGTCTCCAGAAAATTCAAGAGCTAAGCTTCCCTTTTTTATTCATAAGCCTCTTTAATCCAAAGAGATTCCTTCTGACAACATCCTTCAAAGTACTCTCTGCAGATGCCTCAGATAAGGCCCTTGACCCAATTGTGCGTATCCTTGACCTTATCTTGGGGTGTACAGAGTAACCCACTGACCTATTTTCCTGTGTGTTTTAGTAGGCTTCAAGGCTTTTAATATTGGCCTCGTTATCATTCGATATTCATATATGTAGTTTGTTTTTGTCGAGGAGCTCGTGGCTAAATAATAATAGTCGCACGGGTTCATCTTCAAGGTTAAGCAACGCTTGCCGAGGTTAGTCTGTGGATGGGTGACCATCTTAACATACCGAGACACGTCCGTGCCTCGGAAAGCACGTTAAGCCGTTGGTCCCGGCTGTCATTTGTCGATCTTTGGCAGTCGTTACGGATAGTCAGAAGCCAGATAATCTGACTCCAGTCTTGCCAAGGAGTACCGTGTTACCCAGTTAATGGGTTGTGGAGGTCTGGTAGGCAGCCGCTCCACGTAAAAATACTGGTATTCAGCTGAATCCGGTTTGACTGGAAGCCGACCCCAATATAGTTGGGAAAAGGCTAAGCAGACGATGAATTTGTTTTTGTCGATCCGGGCACGGTCAAGGATAGGTTAAATTATTTCTCCATATTAATTGTGCTGTCAAAGCTGGCTCGAGAGTAATTTTGAATTATGTGTTTAAGGATCAAATACTTTCGATGAAAATGTGTAAATTATAGTAATAAAGTAACAGTGTTTACCGAGCTACCTGCATCATGTTCTCCCATCGAATGATAACACAAGTCTTTTAGAAGTTCAGGGTCGAAGAGTTCCTTGGTTTGCCAGAAATCAACAACGACAATCGACAACTCAGCTTAGCTCTAAGCTTATGAGTTAACTGGGAAGATGATCTACTTGGCTACACTCAAGCCTCTAGTAAAAGTTTCAATTCAAAAATTTTGGTTGCAATAAGTTTTCTAAAACTTGTTTTTCTACGGTCTTGGTTTAAATCTTAGCTTACTCAGCTAAGCTAAGTTGTTTTTTTTTGTGAGGATTTTAAACAAATATGTATTAACGAGCTACCGCCCGCGGCTCCATCCGCGCTATTGTCGAAAATTATTCCAAGGGAACATACTCCCGGGATGAAAGTATCCTATGTGTTATTCCAGACTATAATCTATCTCTGTGCCAAATTTCATCAAAATCCATTCTGTAGTTTTTGCGTGACAGAGTAACAAACATACATACATATATACAAACTTTCGAGTTTATAATATTTTAGTAGTAGATAGATACATAATTGTCATCGAATATAAATACATCTCGAAGTTCGGAGCCTAAATTTTATCTGACAAAATCACATAATGCCAACGCGCCACAAGGGCCGTAGACATTTTCGCCATTTTAACATAAAATAATTATAATTTACATAATCTGATTAGACCTGATCGTGCCTCGAATGATAAACAAGTACATTACGATACTGAATAAGGAAACAGTAGCTCGACAGATATTTGATACAAATGAACAACTCACGTAGCCCAGAATTGTTATTATCTCCATAAACAACTTCTTGTACGTAAGCATTATATAGATTATAGATGATTCGTATATTGTATTAACCGAGGCAAAAACTACTAGCCATGAATCACCATAATATTCTACAAGTGTCCATTGACACTACTCTGTGATGTGCAAATGAAATGATCAAGGAATATTTTAAAATAGTTCATACAACGTTTGTCAAAATTGTCACTAATCAGATCGTTTTGACCATCAAAAGAAAATTGTGTGGGCTCTAAATACACTCCCGAAGAAGTCGGTGATGCCCACAAGAAAAGCAGTCCAGTTTAACAATTTTTATTCCGAATCAAATGTTGACACCTTACTTTTTGTCCCCAGAACGGTCTAAACGCCATCCACCTAGCCTCTAAGGATGGCCACGTGGAGGTGGTCCGGGAGCTGCTGGACCGAGGAGCTACCATTGATGCAGCCACCAAGAAAGGCAACACTGCACTGCACATCGCATCCCTGGCGGGGCAGGAGGCAGTGGTCAAGCTGCTTGTTCAAACTGCAGCACAGGTAAGTCATGATGACCAAGAAACTCTTAATTTATTCTATACCTACTGTCGCACTGCTAGACAATTCTCCAAATCCTTCCCGTATTAGTTTTCTGAGTCATCTTAAACCAGCCCTAGCGGTAAGCTTCTAGGCCGTTTAGGTCGTCTCGTCAGTTCTTCTTGGGCCCATCTCGGCCGTGCCGTCAATTCTCAGGCTACCATCATGTAGAGATTTACCAGTACCATGTACATGTACCATTACCCAGTGGTCTCTGTATTTATTTTTCTGTACTTTGTCTAGGCATGTACGGTTTCTTACATACTCGGAACATTAAAAAAATTATATCTTGAATGTTGTCTCTGCTGGTACACAACCTCAAAGAAGTGTACCTAAGAAGCAATGCTTATTTAGCTGACACACACATAGAAAGCAGGCCTGTGTCCCAGCCGAGGAAACCTAATTGTGTTTCCGAACGCATACAACCCTAATCTCTTCCAAATTAGAGTGAACAGGCTTCTTTTGGGTAAGCTCGCTCCATCGTCGACTTTGTCTCTGTCATCTATGACCTAGACTAGAGTCAAGAGCAAACCCATATTAAATTTTAAAAAAAAATGCTAATCTTACACTTAACCACCATTGTGTCACCCTATGTAATGTTTTCCTTCATGTATCGTTTTTGTTACTTATATGGTGTAGATAATAAAGAGTATTCTATTCTCAACTAATAACGAAATATTAAGGCTGTTGTTGATGTTTGTTCTCGACCTCTGTGTCCTAAGACAAATTTTTTTTATAATACTCGAGCAATACGTCGGTTGTTGGAGTAGGTAGACTGGTAATATTATTTGTCGCATGTTGGTTTAGCAGGTAGTTTCTAATTTCCCGAGAGTAATAACTTGAAGCAGGTTCCATTTGTACTTGTTTATATACAAAGGTTAATCCCTAAGGCTATTTGTCAGCAATCACATTACTTTCAGAAAGCTAACATTATCGAGAGTTAAAATATATGTTTGTAGTGTTGTACAAATATCGGGGTTTGCCAAAAGCCTAACTTAAAACGACAGTTCCATAAAACATGTAACTCAAACAAATAAAAGTGGAAATGCAAGAGAAACGCAAGATGAAAGACGTTTTATTACGCCAAGACGACCAAACAAATTCAATAAAAGCAAACAGAAACATGGCCATTGCCAAAATAACGAAAAACGAAGCAAAAGTTCAAGGGTAAGCATTAAAGGAAAAGATAAACAAACATATCATTAAAGAAACTGGAACGAGCAGCGTTACTTAAAGAAATATATCAAAAGAAAAGAAATATTGGTCGTCAGCAACATCTGGCCAGACTAAAAGTCGACCCAAACAAACTTTGAGAAAGGATATGATGAATCACGTGAATAACAGAAAGTGACCTTTCATTTACAAAAGAATAAATCGCTTTTGGAAGTAATAAAAGTGTTCCCCACATTAATGTTACGAAAATCTAAACTCCAATCCTTAATATCTACAACGGGTATTGCAGATATTAAGGATTGGAGGTTGGTTTATCGATTTTACAGATAGTTACATTTTGTGATCTTCTAGTTAAGTCCCCATCAGAAATTGCTATATGCAAGAAGTTTTATTCGACTGCAGTGACTCAACTTGTTTAGATGTAACTTAATATGGGGAAATTTTGCTTGAATTCTGACTTGTCCCTGCGTGATTCATTTGACTACTTTTCCCCTGTTTTCCAAAATTACTGTTTCAGCACTGCTTTCTCTTAAATTAGTCATGTCAATAACAGCTACATTTCTTAGAGTCCAATTTAGATTTCGGTAAAATCGAAGGATAAAAAGTTAGGGGCAGGTGAAAGATTAACGTGAGGTAGTCTGTTGTTTTTCATGTGTTTTTTATTTTGTCTGATCTACTGTTGTGTGTCTTCATGTAGTCTTTGTTACTAACTCCTTTGGTTTTTATTTATCTGTTTTATTGGTCATATTAACGCCCATGGACTCGAGCGTGTATTCACTCAGGAAGAATGAGTAACGCATTGGCAATGAATTATCTCCGACAAGGGTGATGAGTTGAGTCGAACGAAGGGCAACTGGACACCCCCTTATGTATTTATTGCTGGAGCTAATGGCTGTGATAAATTACTGTCTACAGTTATGGTCTCATTGATTAACTTGGCTTTCTCACTGATAAATTCTATTATTAGGTTAATTGTACAAATTCGGAATTTTAGATTAATTATAAAAAGACTTCACATCACCATCAAAAGCTTATTATGGTAAGAAGACATGCATTCAAAAACTGTCAGACATGAAGAAGTAGGTTAACCATATAATTGAGTAACCCCTCAAATTGCCATGGGTTTTTGTAAGTTCAACATTGAGCTAAAATAAACTTGGTTACTTTTCCCAAAATAAAAGAGACCGATCGCAGTAATGCATTTGTCTGACTGTATGAATTCTTAAAAGGAATGACTGACATTCACAATAACAAATCCTGCAAAAACACTTTAGCGATCGACAGGTTTAAACATATTTTGAACGATGTGTTGCACAAATATTAGTGAATACGTGAATATATCCATCTGTTTGGACTTAAGTGCAACGTTTTAATTTTAGTCGTAATTCACTCAATTTTAATTTTGGACTTTGAATTTATGATCATCTGCACTTCAGCAGTCTTTGGCGATGAACAAGGATTTAAAGTGTTTTCTGTTTTATTTTTTTATATCTCAACTCTCAACAATAACATGTTATAAAAATAAATTTTGGTTGTAATTTCCGGTCATGAGCAATGGAGGATTGCTATATTATTGCCAAGGTAAAATAAGGGACTAGAACGGTTTTAGTATTTCTACAACACATAATTACATCTTCTTGAATGGAAAAACTGGCAATTGGAGAGGCCAGCCGTGGACTGCCAAAGCAGATGACGATGACATATCCCTTCTTCTTATACAAAATCGCAGCAACATTTCTATTTGTTTCAACACTAATTTTCTTCCTCAGGTCAACATCCAGTCCCAAAATGGCTTCACCCCACTTTACATGGCTGCGCAGGAGAATCACGATGGAGTCGTGAAGTTCCTCCTCGCTAATGGAGCCAATCAGAGTCTTGCCACTGAGGTAAGTCGTTATTATACTTACAACTATTCTGGAAATCAAATCTCTAGCAGCCTAGATGGATTGTGCGAAGAGTGATATGGAAGAAATGGGAGTCAATAAATAAATTTTTCTCTCTACACTAACTCTTTCCCTTCAGCATGGAAGAGGGCTCATGTCCTACCGCTACCTAAAGTTTCAAATCCTTCCACACCATCCCAGTTCCGTCCGATATCCATCCTCCCAGTCCTCTCCAAAGTCCTCGAGAGTGTCGTACAAAGGCAACTGTCTTATTATCTTTCCTCTAATGGCCTGTTGAGTCCTTACCAATCTGGCTTCAGACCTGGCCATAGCACTGTGACAACTCTTGTCAAAATTACTGACGACATAAGGCTGGCTATGGAGAACAAATGTCTAACAGTATTGGTTCTACTGGACTTCAGCAGTGCTTTTAATTCAGTTGACTTTGACATTCTTCTGGGAATCCTTTCCTCTCTTAATGTTTCTGCAACGGTAATTGAGTGGTTCAAATCCTATCTTCAGGGCCGCTCGCAGTCTGTTCGATCTGATGAAGTTTCCTCTGAATGGTGTGATTTGGCTGCGGGTGTTCCACAAGGTGGCGTCCTCTCACCTCTTCTCTTCTCAGTTTTTATAAACGTTATCGCAAAGGTCCTTACTTCAAACTATCATCTCTATGCAGACGACCTGCAGCTATATCGTCACTTTAAAGTGGATGAACTGGCTGGAGCGGTAGCTGCCATCAATGATGACCTTGCAAGTATCAACACGTGGGCTAAATCCTTTGGACTTTTGCTGAACCCAACTAAATCTCAAGCGCTCATTATTGGTGGTAGATACATGCTCAGCCAATTAGATCACCGGGCTCTGCCGCCAGTAGTTTATGACTCAGTGCCTATAGCATACTCTAAAAGCGCTAAAAATCTCGGCGTATATATGGACACTAACCTCTCTTGGGAAGTTCATGTTGCTCATGTTAGTAAGAGGGTATTCTACACTTTCCAGTCTCTCAAACGTCTCCAAAAATTCTTACCATTTCGCACTAAGGTCAGTCTTGCTCAATCTCTTCTTCTTCCACTTATAGATTATGCGGATGTCTGTTTTCTAGATGCAACGGAGGTGCTCCTAGATAAACTTGAACGACTGCAGAACTTGTGCATTCGCTTTATTTTTGGCCTCCGGAAATATGACCACGTGTCGGAGTTCCGGACCAAACTGGAGTGGCTGCCAATTCGGCGTCGGCGAGATACTCACATCCTATCCCTTCTCTTTACTATCCTGCACACTCCTAATTCTCCTCAATACCTTCGTGAACGTTTTGAGTACCTCGTCCCGAGAGGTAAACCATGTCGTACTGCCACTTCTCTTCTCCTTCGTACTCCGCGTCACACTTCCAGCCGCTATGGTGGATCCTTCTCTGTTACTGCAGTGCGTCTCTGGAACTCTCTCCCACACTCCTTACGCGACAGCCCTTCTCTTGACATCTTCAAGAGGAAAGTTAAAGAGCATTTCCTTTCGCAAATGACATAATATTTATAGATATGTATGTATATATTTATATGTTTATGTATGTAAGTATATTTATGTATGATACAGAATGTAGTATTGTAAAATGTGTGCACTGGATCCTACCCTCTATTGTGATCTCTCTCTATCACTCAAAGGTTTGCTGGTAGAAAACTCATTTTTGAGTTAAGCTCGCCTTTGTACATGAACTATTAAAATCACTGGGAATTAATATAAGCTGTTATGGTGTACAATAAAGAATTAAAGATTCAAGAAGAATTAAAGTCAATGATAACGTAAAGGTTGACAGAACAATTGGTGCACAATACGTTTTTTCAAGGCAGGAAGATGATGATGTTATCGAAAACTCAATTTGAATATACTTGTAGCTAAAACTGACCCCTCAGTGGACGATGATAAAAACAACATAATCAATACATTCCCTGCAAACTAAACATTCGTGTCTCCGACAACTTTGAATGCTGTTCGAGGCATAAGATGTGCGCTCAACGTACTTTCAGCGCCGCGTTTTGCACTGCCGTGGCTACTCCGTTCTGTGTGGCTAAAACGGACCAGCATCGTGAATTCAATCTGTGTAATTATCCCCAAAGGTAGATTATTGGAAACCACACTGGAGGTTGTTTCATTATTTGTAACTGCAAAATTTGTAGTAGGCTTTAAATCGTTATCACCAATTTCAACGCAGCCACTCAAAACTTCTTCATCTTCCAGGATGGCTTCACCCCCCTAGCAGTGGCTATGCAGCAAGGCCACGAGAAGGTGGTAGCTGTTCTGCTAGAAGCTGATACGCGCGGCAGGGTTCGCCTGCCAGCACTGCACATCGCTGCTAAGAAGGATGATGTCAAAGCTGCTAATTTATTACTTGAGGTTTGTGGAACTTTCTAGTAGGAATACTAAGAAAATTCAGAATTGTACAGGATCTTCGATGATAACTCTTTCAGCGTCACAATGTTTTTATGTGAGAAAGTGCAAAATACTTTATTTTTTATATGTTACAGTTGAATGTTGATGTTGATATTATGACAGGGGTCGCACGAGGTACTCTTAGAAAAACTTCTTTTTGTGTTGACATGATAGTTACATAAACGGTGAGGATTCTGTACGAAGCCACGTTAAGCGCAACATCATTAAACTATCATTTACACAAACTTACCGTTACTAATGGATATTTTCTCCTCAACCAGAATGAACACAATCCCGACGTGACTTCGAAGTCAGGCTTCACACCGCTGCATATAGCTGCACACTATGGAAACGAGGCAGTAGCCAGGCTGCTGCTGGCTAAGGGAGCTGATGTCAACTGTGCTGCTAAACATAATATATGTCCTCTGCACGTCGCTGCTAAGTGGGGTAAGTTCCTCAGTCGGTAATGCTGGCTTCTCAGAATTGTGAACTAGATTACAAGCTGATCTTATAAACACTGAAACTATTACAGTCAAATAGATGCCTGTCAGTCAGTAACTGGCTATTAATGCTAACTCGGACTTCAGAGCCAGGGTCTTTAATATTTATGCTCATATTTGACCTTTATCTTACTTGATGGTAAGTGATGATGTGGTCGACGTGAAATAATCTATTTACTTAAAGAGTCCCAAGTTGAAGCAGTTGTGAACTATAGTAGGCGCCAGATAAATGTGGAATTAAGTATATTGACCTTTCCCTAATAACTGTTCATAGGTACCTGAACAATTAAATATGAATCGTTTTTCATTATTAGACAATGTTAAGGATCACGAGAGATGATGATTCGGGACAGCTTTGTGTCATTAATTCCGTTTTTCAAATTAAAAATGTCAATAATTGTAGGTGGGTCAATGACCGTTATTCCACGATTATCTGGCGCCTACTATAATTCAATGATAGAGAGGAGACAAAAACTATATTTTTACTACCAATCTAATGATGCAATTTAACCTTCAGGCAAAGAGAACATGGTGTCCTTACTATGCGACAACGGCGCCAACGTAGAGGCCCGCACTAGAGATGGACTGACTCCTCTTCACTGCGCGGCCCGGTCAGGACACGAGAGGGTCGTGGAATCATTGCTGGATAGGGGTGCGCCTATTACCAGCAAGAGTAAGGTATGTAAAACGGACGGAACTCCTTTATAAAGTTTGAATTCCTGCTTTGGATTTGAACTATTTATGTTATGAGTACCTACCCTTTTTACCGTTATTGGCAAAACTTTGCTATATGTCTTCATGAATATAGCTTCTGTACCGACTGGTAGACCACATAGATATGAATATGTTAACTTAGCATAAATATGTTAACTTTAGCACTTTGACAGCAATTTGATGAGAGTCACCGGGGGTTTGAATTGGAACGCGCGAAATTATCGAGTGGAACTGGTGCATAACGATAAACCCATTCAGCGTATTTTCATGTGGTATTTCAAAAATCGAAGTATTTGTTGGTTTGAGTTATTGTTATAGCTTCAACTTAACACAAAGTGATATGCTATTGAATACACCTTTAATAAGCCTTTGGGGTTGAGTTTTAAAATTTCTCTTCCTCATGTCTATTAATGTATAATTTTCAAACTTATTTTTTTTTTGATATTTTTTCAATTATTTACACTACTGGTACAAACATAACACTTGTCTAAAACCTTTGAAGAAAGTTCTCCAAAACGGTCCCCTAAACTTGGCAAACCAAGCTTAGTTTACTAAAGTTACTTTTTCGTTTAAAAACTGTCTTCTTGAGCCCATTACAACTTCAAGCTATATTTAAGAGCCAAGGATCGAACTAAGAAATCTCCTTAATAGGCGTCCACGTTCAGCTGTGGACTGGTATATACTGGCAAAGGCTGAATCTATCTCAAACACAGTTAGACTCAGGTTTTGTCGTACTTGCCCTCGTGTCTTAAAACCTTGGTTCCCCTGCAGAACGGGCTGGCCCCGCTGCACATGGCGGCGCAGGGCGACCACGCGGAGGCGGCGCGCGTGCTGCTGTCGCGCCGCGCGCCCGTCGATGACGTCACCGTGGACTACCTCACCGCGCTGCACGTGGCCGCGCACTGCGGACACGCTAAAGTTGCCAAGCTGTTGTTGGATAGGTTGGTTCTACAATAAATACACGTTATCCTTTTAAACGGAAGTCTACGGACCAATCAAAAACGTCTACACAAAATCGCATCTCCAAATTTATTTTTTTGCATAATTGATTTGTCAGGTACTGATCATAAGCTAACCTTATGGTAAGCGATAATGTTGTCGATGATGGAGCAGGCTTGCCTAGAAGTAACCTATGTACTCATGACTTAAAGAGACCCCCATTTCCAAGTAACACAGACTCTGGCAGGGAATTTCACTTCGCTGAACGCACAATGAGATGTTTTGGAGCTCATAATCATTTTATGTAAAGGGAGCTGATTTAACTTCATGACACAATATACTGGTCAAGGCGTAGTATAGGCATATTTTCCACAGTGGTTTAGTACAAGGATCCTTCATTATATCCTTAAAAGTCAATGACAATTCGTATTGTTTGCAGAAACGCGGACGCAAATGCTCGCGCTCTAAATGGATTTACTCCCTTGCACATCGCATGCAAGAAGAACAGGATCAAGGTGGTGGAATTGCTTCTCAAGTATGGTGCAAGTAAGTAAACCTTAATACTTTGCAGACTAATAATACTAAGAAATCATTTATTTGATTTATACTTTATACTATTGAGCGGAAAAGTTTTTGGAAACTTAAAGAAAATTGCAACACTTCTGAGTCAGTGGCATTTAAATTTCAACGTACCATACATAGCATATCTTCTGCGTCTGCCAACATTTCTTACTTTCAGTAGCTGATGCTACTGCAAATTACATCTCATCTGAAATTTGAAAGCCATCATTAATTATGTCCTCTCTTCCAGGCATACAAGCTACAACAGAGTCCGGTCTGACGCCCCTGCACGTGGCAGCATTCATGGGCTGCATGAACATCGTGATCTACCTCCTGCAGCACGAGGCCAACCCTGACGTGCCCACCGTCCGCGGGGAGACGCCGCTGCATCTCGCGGCTAGGGCTAACCAGGTCAGTTTTATTACAATGTTATCTCATCTAGAGTGAAAATTAGTTATGCATATATGTAGCTGGCATCATGGTCTAGTTCCTTCATTCAAGAGTGGAGTGATTTATCTTGTCACAGCAGCTCCAATCATCATAAAATTCAGGCATCATGAAGCTCATACACAAATATTGTTTGACATGCAAGAAATGGTAGGAATCAACATGTTGTTTCAATCCCCCTGCATAATCGCATGGGAATGATGATAGTGGCTTCTAAAGAGCCACTGACTTTGAGCTTACGATGTTGCCAAAAACTTTCAAAAGGACATACCTAATGTTAATGTTTTTTTTTTTGCTCCTAATTTGTTTCCCAATACTGGGCAAAGGCCTCCCCTTTCTTTTTCCATACTTTCACATTTTACATCCTGTTTAGTCTATAAATTGTGTTTTGAACATCAACTACTTCAGTGTATCTAAATATTATAGTTGGCACATTGGTATTTAAAGGTTGTACCTATAAGGCTATCATTACGAAGCAATGATTTTCTCGCAGAAATAACACCATTTTTATCTTCTAGACCGACATAATCCGCATCCTCCTCCGCAACGGCGCGGCAGTGGAAGCTAAAGCCCGCGAGCGTCAGACTCCGCTCCACATCGCCTCACGTCTGGGCAACGTGGACATCGCAGTACTTCTGCTGCAGCATGGCGCCGACGTCAGAGCCATGACGGCTGACCATTACAATCCTCTGCATATTGCTGCTAAACAGCATAATCACGATGTAAGTACACCCTTATTGAGAATCGGTCGAGAATTGAGAATTGATCCCTGGTGTTATCAACTACTCCTTTTTCTTGCAATAAGACTTCAGTTGTATTAGAAGAGTAATCTGGAACAATTAACACACGTTTTGTACAGCTATTGTTATATTTTAGAACTAAACTAATAATTCCTCATTGGCAGGTCGCGGCAGCACTGATTGAACACAACGCACCCTTGACAGCGACTACCAAGAAAGGATTCACAGCTTTGCACCTCGCTGCCAAATATGGCAACTTGAAGGTAGGAATAACTTCTACCTCACAAAACTTTTCGGGTGTCAATTGACCCATAAATGCAAAAATAACATGAAAAGTGAAAGTACAACTCTAATTATCTAGGAAAGCTACCCCAAAAACCAGACGAAGAATCTTAGAACTCACTTAGATTGACTCATTTCCACACATCCTTTATCTCTAGGTGGCAAATCTCCTGCTAGCACACGGCGCGTCTGCAGATCAAGCTGGCAAGAACGGCATGACCCCGCTCCACATCGCTGCTCAGTACGACCAGCAGGCTGTAGCTACGACACTGTTGGAGAAGGGAGCTGATGCTAAGGTTAGTTTTGATCAATTTTAATGACCACATCATATCAAAAATTTTAAATTATGTGTGCAAAAACAGGAAATTGATAAACGGTTAACTCTGTCATTAGAATGATTTAATTACCAAGTAACAAGACAATTGGTGCTTAGAAACGACAAAGAAGAGGAAAGCGACTGTGCGGTAGAAAAAGTCGACGATGGAGTAACTTGATTTGACTATGTTCGCTGCCATAGTCAAATCATTTAAATTTTTAAATTTGGTAAAACCAGAAAAAGATTTGAAATAGTCTGTGAATTGTGACGGTGGTACCAACTTTACTAATAATGATCTGGCATCGTAGACAGTTTGAACCTTGATTCTCATAATAATAATGTTCTTTCGCCCTAACTAACAAACTTCCTATTTCAGGCTGTAGCCAAAAATGGGCACACTCCCCTGCACATAGCGGCTCGTAAGAACCAGATGGAGACAGCAGCCACCCTGCTGGAGTATGGTGCCCTCACCAACGCTGAGTCCAAGGCGGGCTTCACGCCGCTGCATCTTGCGGCTCAGCAGGTAAGCTTTTCTCATGGTCCATTATTATCGACGACCGGCACCTTTTTAGTTGGCGCCTATTGCTGCCTGATGACAACCATGGCTGTTTTCCCCAAGAAATTCACGTTATGATATCAGTCGGCCAACCTCCAAAAATAAAGGACATAACTTCAAAAAGGGTTGCGTTTGGTCTGTTCTTGTACTTTTAAATAATCATTTTAATTTAGTTATGATTTTGAAACATAACAATTCCACGATTATTACGTGACTTCAATACCTCAGATGAAGTATCAGGACTAATTGAAATTTTCTCCAGGGTCACACTGAAATGTGCTCCTTACTCTTGGAGCATGGAGCCGAAGTGGATCAGCAGTCCAAGAATGGATTAGCAGCTTTGCATCTGTCTGCTCAAGAAGACCGAGTGCCAGTCGCTCAACTACTCGTCAAGAATGGAGCAGAGGTAATATTGTAGAACTTTTAAATATATTAAATCTAAACAGACCTTTCAAAAATTTTTTGAATAATACTAACTTTCTTACTTAATTAGTGAGAGCTTAAACTATAAATAAATAAACTAAACTAAAACTTACAACAATGTAAAATATAGCATCAAAATATTCGTCCCAACGCTGTCAGCTGGTAATGTACCCAACTGAGACTGGCGGCATTGCCACGGTGAATGGCAATACTTAGTCTCTGGCCAAAGTAAAAGCCAGCTCTTGGGTAACGGGTAGTGTCAACCAGCCGTTTCACATTTTTTTTGAAAAGGCTGTGAGCACAAGAGCCACGACTCGAGAGGGTTTCAACCCCAAACGGCTCGAAAATATGTAAAATAATTCCAAACGAAGACTAACTTTCGAGACTAACTTGATGAGATTAAATTTAGCAGTCTTTTTGACACATCAGGGCTCACTATGAGTTCCAGAGTTTTCAAAAGTATTAGAATGATCCAAGTGCTGAATATTAAGTCAGAAAAATTCATTGCCTTCAATGCGCTCAACTCAACCATCCTCACACTATATTCGTCGCTCAGGTGGACATCTGCACGAAGGGCGGCTACACTCCGCTGCACATCGCGAGTCACTACGGGCAGGCCAACATGGTGCGCTTCCTGCTTGAGAGCGGCGCTTCTGTTAAAGCTCAGACTACACATGGGTAAGAAACCTCTTCATCTTCACAACTTCTTCATCATCATCATCATTTCAGCCGACAAAGTCCACAGGTCGCCTCCCCCAAGTTTCGCCACATCGACCGGTCCTATGCTTCCCGACCCAGTATCCCGCACTCTTCATCAAGTCGTCGGCCAAGCTTGTGGGCTGCTTACTTCTTAATTTTCTACTTAAACTTTTAATTTATTTAAATGACCCGAAAAAATTGTACAAAGCTTGTGTGTTCTCACAATCTCTCCCAGTTTAATTATATATTTATTATTTTTAATTTGTAATTCATCTTTCGGCGAGCACATTATTTTTGAGTGAAATATTGAGAATATTATCTTTGTTCCCAGATACACAGCACTTCATCACGCCGCTCAGCAGGGCCACATCAATATCGTGAACATCCTACTGGAACACAAGTCGGATGCTAACGCCACTACCACAGTAAGAGCTATACAATCTTGACCAAAATGAACTTGAAAAAAGATTTCTCTCCCGTCACTACGATAGTAATAATGTCAAGATGCAAACGAGTTTTATGCTGTTAATCAATGCAAAATTTAATTTCATACTTGTAAACTTATAAACAAACACGTTGATATGAATCTTAGCAGACATTAAAAACAAGTAATTTACCTTCACGACGAAGGTTAAAATTTGCAAACAGCAAAACATTTCGGAATTCAAGACTTAATTCCTTGAATTATTAAACGTAGTGTTACTGTAATATTTAAGTTTCTCCGTTTAAGTAAATACAATTCTGATGAAAAAATAAAGATTCCTAACCGTAATATCTCTTGTAACTAACAGAATGGCCAAACCCCTCTGGACATAGCCTCCAAGCTTGGCTACGTGACTGTGATGGAGACTCTCAAGGAAGTGTCGGAGCCATCCATCGCACCGGTCTCGCAGGAGAAGTACAAGGTTGTGGCTCCGGAGACCATGCTGGAAACCTTCATGTCGGACTCTGAGGAAGAAGGAGGTACGGACTATAATATTTTATAGTAGAGTAGCTTTTCCCGCGGCTTTGCTCGCGTTATTTTAGATTTTCGCCTTAAACCGCTTCCATGGTCCCATGCATCTCTGTACTAAATTCATCAAAATTCATCGATTTAGGCGTAACAGCTTAACAAAAAAACTCAGTTTCGCATTTATAATATTAGTTAGAATGACAATTGCAGTGCTGAGCTCGTAGTTTAATGATAACAACCGCACGAGTCGATCTTCAAGGCTAAGCGACTTCTACCGTGACCAATCCGTGGGTGGGTTACCATTCATAACAAACCGAGTGTTCTGGAAAGCACGTTATCCCGTTAACCCTGGCCGTAATTTGTAGATCTTTGACAGTTCAATCGGGTAGAAGAAATCCCGAAAGTTTGATAGCCAGCCGTATCAAGGGTATCATGCTACCTAATATGGTTGTGAAGGTTGGATAGGCAGTCACTCCACGTAAAATATTGGCTTTCAAGTCTATAATCTGACTCCAGCATAGTTGGGAAAAGGATGAATTTATCTTCTGCCTTACCTTGATTGAAGGTGACCATATCATTTGACTTTAGTCACGTTTATCTTGGTGACATTGTACCAAGTCAGAAGCACTAGATATTCTTTCCATTTAAACGGTTAGGATTTGTAATTCCGTCATCTACTGCACAACTTTAACGACAAAAGTCATTAATCAAAGATATTCAGACGGATCGTGACGGTTATTTTCTGAAGTTATTATAGTAGGTTACCAAACAAACTACTTTATGTTTATTCCAGGTGAAGACACCATACTGAACGACCAGCCATACCGCTACTTGACGGCAGATGACATGAAGTCCTTAGGAGATGACTCTCTGCCGATTGACGTGACCAAGGATGAGAGAACCGAGTCTGCTATGAGCCATAAGAATATTATGGAGTTGTCGCAAGGTAAGTTCCATATCATGCCATAACACCTTTTACAAGTCTCGATTATTATATTATGTATATTACTGTTAAACAATGAGGGGGAAGGCTTGGATTTTTTTCTAACAGCTTTTCATTAAGCAAAATGTCGTCGAATGCTGTACACATGTCTCATTAAATAAATAGCCACAAGGAACAGTCTTTCACTGCCCATAGCATTAAATTCTTGAAACTGATAACCGTTTTACCAATATATAGCTCGAATCTATGAATTTTAGGATGCTCACGATATTTTTTCGTTGTAACATGTAATGTGATTTGTAACTTCCAACTCTAGGTTCAGTAAATGGTATGCCATACCAGCCACAACAAGAAGTAGTGGTGAAGAGTATCAGCCGCTACAGTACCGCTCAGGCGCCGGAAGGATACTGCTACAATGTGGATCCTACACAACCCAAGTCAGTATTATTTTCCACGCAGTAATGTATACCTTATTGTTATGACACCAGAAGTCCAAATATGGTGTCCTGAGGAAACCCTATAAGCTGTAATCGCTATCATAATATTCCTTGCTGCAATGGCATAATATATTTGTCATGACTTTGCATCACTGGAGGTCCAAACATTGTGCCTTGTGGAATACCTCTCGACGGTAAAGTCGAAGTAAGAAGATTTCATTCTATAAATAATTTGGAGTTCATTTGTTTATGTTATTGCTAATAACTTTGGCATTGATGTTGAGCGCAGCAGCAAATAAAGGTAATTTATGTATACAAATTCCACTTACAGGTTACCTTTTGAATTCAAAGACCTATCAAAAGGCAATACTTGATGGAAACCGAACACGAATTGCTATACAGTATCAAGATTCAATGATTCATAACACGGAAATGTTAACGTAAACAGAATTTATGTAAACTTTATAAAAGATATTATTATCGCTTCCATTGAAACAGTTTATGATTGTAACGTCTATTTCAGAACGTAAACATTTAATACAAAATTGTTGCGCATGCTTTCCGGGATCTACAGGAAAAAACTGCAATGGAAGAAGTAAGTGTTCATTTTTATTTATATTTATGTTATTTTTTTTATCCGTTGTAATGTTTTGTTTGACTTTTGTGTTTATGATAATAAATGTGCTTTGAGCTGTTGTACTTATTTCAGTTTGTTTTCTTTTTCCTTTTGATGAATGTGGTTTTGAATGAGAAGTACCGATTTTTTTGTTTAATCATTAACTTCAATGTTATTTTTCTTTACTTATCTGATTCCGATCTCATTCATAAGTTTCTTCTATCATTTGTAAGCCCATCATGGGCATAAATTAAAAATTCACGATTGTTATTAGTAATTAATCTCCTAGCAGCAAATTGAGGAATCTTTCAAATCTCATCATTTTCCTTTCACATTTCATTACTTCATTTACGTATACGAGAAACGTACGCTAACTACTATCACAAGTGATTGCCTATCGTCTTAACAGCTGCTCAGTATTATAATATTTTAACTGTGTATTCCAGTTTCCTGGTATCATTCCTGGTGGACGCTCGAGGAGGAGCGATGCGAGGATGTCGTGGTGGTGGCGTGCGGGTTATCGTACCACCACTATCTGCTCAGCAGCCTACCAGAATTACTTGCAGGTGAGTTTGTAGCGGCATCTAGACTACCACATACAAACAACAATATGACCTGACGTCACAAAAATCCTATAGAGTTCTCCGCGCGATTTGAACATAAACAACCGCCCGACAACAAACATCGCGCAGTTATCCAGCAAATACAACACCCGTCCGGTTTGAGGATCCTCCCTTTTCAATAGTGCGCGTTTTAACAACCTGTTCCAAATACCTCTAGAAGTTTCAGTAGGTAACAAACTCATCAAGGTGATGAGAGATGCAATGAAAAATGGGAGTGGCAAAAATCTTTACAATACATGATTGAAAGCTTGCGAATGAACTTGAAAGTGTCTCATTTGAGCATAGGAAATCTATGACTGATAACTTTGTATTGACTTAATATTGATTAAGAGTAACACATTTTCATACGCTACATGTACACATATTCACAGAAGCAATTACACACAATGTTTTTTCAGTAGTTGTGTTAGTGACAATGTCTATTTTCAGGTACCTGAAGCCATCCCGCATCAACCACATGCCACCCCTGATGGAGGGTGAGGCACTTGCGGCCAGGGTTCTCGAGATGGGACCAGTCGCCGCTAAGTTCTTAGGGTAAGTACTCCAGCAAGAACCATTCAAATATTCAAATTATACAAACACAAAAATACACACACATTAGATTTTATCTCGCCCTTAAACTTTTTACAAGTTACAATTACCCCATCTCGTTTTCACATAATTCTCTGAAAGTAACCCTGTCAACAGGATTGGTTAAGTTAAGCTTATTACAAATCAAGCAACTAATTCCTTTCTTATCCAAATGTCGCTATCCAAATCTAATTTGAATATTTAGTACAACTCTTTGATGATACTCATTTCAATTAATATTTGTCAAAACAGACCAGTAATACTCGAAGTGCCCCACTACGCCTCTCTCCGCGGCAAGGAGCGAGAGATCGTAATCCTTCGCTCCGACAACGGAACCAGCTGGAGGGAACACAATGCTGATGCTACCGATGACGTCGTGCAGGACATCCTGCATGAGACTCTCGAGATTGAAGGTGGGTTTCATGATGGTTTAAGAATGAGTTAAGTTACTGAGATTCAGCTGCTTACGGCTACACTGAAAGTCGACCTCATTATCGTTTGGAAAAAGGCTAAACAAATATTTTTGGAATGAGAACCTAAATATATAATTATAGTCGTATAGTTTTCCAAGCTAAATTCACAAATGCTCGTCGATTTAGTTTCTTTCAAGCAAACATCAATCCAGATCTATGAATTAACTTGTCTAATTAAGTATTAGGTCTTTTGATGGACTACGGCATACATCTACAGGGTGACGAAATCGGATGTATATGTCACCGGGAAATTGCAAACGCCGTAAGATTGTAAAATATTGCGTAAAATTGTAAACTATTTTTTCTTAATAAGACACGGATAAATTGGAAACTTTTGAATTTTGATGGGATTCTCATAATACCTATATCGATAACTTATAATTGAATAAAGATTTATTATAATATTACGGAGTCTGCAATTTTCCGGTGACACACAATTTTTAGGGTTCCGTAAAAACTCGTATGTAGATATAGTTCGTCCATTAGGGGAGTCGTGTCTCAATTTTTTCCGAGTAGGTATACATTAACTAGAAGTTTATAAACTATGAAAACACTCCCATTACTCGTATGTACGATTGAAGGACAAACTTAACTATGTAGTTGAAAAAAATGTTCTCCCATACATTACAAACTTTATTTAAATTTGAAAAACTGGCCGTGACGTACATCGAACGTCACGGTTCTTCAAATGTAAATAAAAGTTTGTAATCGCAAAAAAAAGTTTTTTTGCATATACATACTTTTTTCTGTTACATGTGCTATAAGACCTTGCTTCGTGCCAAATTTCATGATTCTAGATCAACGGGAAGGAGACCATAGGTTTTGATTTATATGCGAATACCAAAATATGTTGCAAAAATTATGGTAGCCGTATCTTTTTATTGCGTTGACTTAAAAGCTTGATATTTTAAAGCATCAAGGTACCATCGACCTGTTCTTTATGGCTGGGAATCATCAAATGACTCCTTCTGCTCTGGGCGGAGCAGAAGGGAGTGTCAGACTCTTACTGACTAAAATCCATCCGTGTTCCTCCAAATTCCCATTACGTTCCAGGGCCGCGGCGATTCTTTCGAACAAATTGAGCAACCCTAGATTTGAAGTGACCTAGAAGTACTATTTCTTTGCCAGAAATCAGCTAATCCTTCCAAAGCCATCCTTCAGTGTTTGTACCATGTAAGGTACCATCGAACCACGTATTTAATATTAATTTCAAAATAATACCTCAACGAGTTCCTGATTAAAAGGGCTGTGACAGACCCACAGACGGACAACGAAGTGATCCTATAAGGGTTCTGTTTTTTTCTTTTGAGGCTAAAGAGAGCTAAGAAAACCACAGGTTCTGAACATTAAAGACGGCTCCGCAAGCCAATATCATGATATACAAGTGGAAGTTTGGGACGAACTTTTTTAGGCATTTAATCGAAAGCCTCCAAATTCAACAGATTCCACAGATCCTGATTTATTCTATGGTATTATCGAAAGGATGGAATTGTAGTGTATTTTAAACACTAAAAACAGATTATATATTATTATGTTAATAGAAAACCTAAAAATATTGCGAAAATTTTGTGAAAAACACGACCAAAAGGTATCGCATTTGTAGGCAGCAACAAGATGGAGATTTGGCAAAAGTTGTTGTAATATATCTGTACATTTTGCTTAATAAAAAATATCGCAATTAAAAGTTTTATACATCGGGTTTGGCCAACCTATATAAATTTAAAGCTTTAAAAGAACATGTCTTGAAATGTAAGGAAATCACTGCTTTACTTTTGTATTTGACATTATATTTTCTATAACAGAGACAAACGAAACGGACGAAAAAGGCTGGGACGCTCCGCGCGTCACCAGGATCCTGACGCACGACTTCCCGCAGTACTTCGCTGTTATATCGCGCATACGACAGGAGGTCCACGCTATTGGGCCCGAAGGTCAGTACATTAAGAAATTTATTCATCACCATTATGTCGAATAATCCTGATGGTTTCAGACCATTAGAATTGTTTGACTGGCTTTAACAGAAGCAGGAAGGATTTTTAAAGAATTTAGTCTCTTGTTAATGCTGTTTATGTTAATTAAATCCAACATGGCAACGAATATCTAGGAAGTTACCGGGTTTGCCATTGGTGATGTCGTCGTAAGCATGAGGACCTTGGGTTGTATTCCTGAGTCGGGCAAAGTGTTATTGTGTGAACCGCTGCCTAACTCTGCGTGGAATACAAGCTTGTTGTTATGTTATCAATTTTGAATAAGGCCTTTATTTAAAATTAACAATGACCATTTTAAAATTGAATTAAAAGCAAAAAACAATCACTCACAAATCTATTCCTATCTCCAGGTGGTATGGTATCCAGTTCCGTCGTCCCACAAGTCCAGGCCGTGTTCCCGCAAGGCGCTCTCACCAAGAAGATTAAAGTTGGCCTCCAGGTAAACCTATTCAAACCACGAAAAGGTGTAAAGGACAAAAACCTCAAAAAGATCACTGTCAATAACGTCTCCAAGAAAAAACGCTTCTCTCTAATTTGGTAGTATTATAACCTTAAAATGTACTCGAATGAATTTAATCTTATAATCTGACATAGTCAGACCAGCTTATGAAATATAACGAATATTTTCGATAAGAATTCCATTTCATTTTCTTCACTGTTAGGTTTAGATACTGTGTCCATTTATTTATTGTTTGTTAGATTAATTGTGTCCCATTTCAATGTTAGTCATTAGTGATAAGTTCGGCAAAATATTTTCTGATAGATTTAAAACTAGAAGTTCTTCGTGTGCATTATGCATTCAAAAGCTTTAGACAGATCATTTTCTAGTAGGATTTGATGTTACTTTAAATTTAGTATTAACACCATGTGATTTAGAATATGTACTAACATATTCTAAATCACATTTAAAATTAACATAAATCCATATTTTTCGATTCAAGTAACTATACTTGAATGGAAAAACATGGATTTATGTTAATTTTGCTTAATGAGCTGTTGTTAAAAACCGACTTGGTTCAAGGCAACTAAGAAAGGAGATGGTAGAACTAAAAAAAAAGTATTGGCAGAAGCTCATGCCTTTAAGAAAACAAGTGTTGTGATTCGGTATACATACGAGAGAATTAGAGAATCGATTGCTAAAACAGCGATTTTTGGAAATAAAGAAATAGTAAGACAGTCAGATTATATTTTGCCAAACACAGTGTAGTCATTGCCATATTAAAAACAAAAGTACAAATGTGAATGCCAAATTTTTTAACGATGATTATTTTGTATCCGTTTATTGGTGAAGTATTTTTGTTTAGCGATTTACATTATGATGTATCATCACATATCTTAGACATTTATATTCATTTATATTTTAATAACAATGTACGTGATTATCAACTATTAGCTATGACTTGTTTCATCAAATTCTGGATGTCGAAATTTTTTTAAAGATTTCAGTGTTCTTAAAATAAAAACTTAATACTTCGAGATGGGAAAAAAATTGTGAAGATTTTGCGGATTTTAATAGATTTGATGAGACACGTCTTTTGCCATTAGAATAAGTTTCTACGTTACTCCTTTAGGGATTATGTCATACCCAATAAATTTAGAAATTCACTTAACTATTTATTGTAGAAGGGAGTTTCAATAAACCATTGACAACAAACTTTGTTTTCAATTTAAGCAAAATTGAATTCTATGAAATCACAAAAGAGTCTAAAATCGTAGGTTTTTCTCACACTGCGGTATTTCATATGGGTTGGATTTTCTCTAGTTGGTCTTTAGGCGACATTATAAGCATGATTGGAAATAACTGTTGACAGAAAATTATATGAACGACTATGTGATATTTAATTATTTAGAAACATTTGTGTGTGTTATTACGATATTGATATGTATTTAAATAAAATTGGAGTGACGTATGTACTATTATTAGTTAAGTAGTATTTTAAGGATTGCTAAATTTATTGGGTAATGTCTTTCTATGCTTTTATGTTGAATTGTTACTTGGACTGTTATGCGACTTTGTACTTTATTTCCTAAAGACCAAACGTGAGACTTGCATGATGTACATATATTTTGTTTTGCTATATTATTTTGAGCTTGATTATTATCGGAGTGTGTTGCATCTTGTTTTAAAGCGCATGTGTGAGAAATAGATGAAAGTCTGAGTTGACATTTTAATAAATGTGTATAATTTCATTTTATATGCTTTTCCTGTGATTTCATAATGTTCATATTTGCTTAATTTTGCACCGAACGCTCTTCACCACCTTCCTATCATTTCGTTTGTAAGATTATAGTTGGGTTTGTAAATATACCGTAGAAAACAAAATCTACTTCACAAAAGAAAACCAAATTGATTTAAAACCAAATGCAAAATATCTTCTGCTTTAACTGTCCCGTGCAGGGGTAAGTACTGAATTCAATCTATTATTTTCACACACTGCCTTATAATTTTATACCAACACCAGCATGAAGCCTTGGCAACGAAAACGTTTGGTCTTTAGAATTAAAAAATCATTAGGATTACAAAAAACATGAATGACAGAAACTCTTCTCTTTGTTATACTAACAAAGCAGAAACAGGTGGAATACAGATATCAAAAAGAAAATTTATGAACTTTGTATCTTTCAAAAATATCTCATACTTAAAACAATAAACCTTAATCTTTTCAGGCCCAAATTATTGATTCAGAACTTACCGCTAAGCTACTCGGTCGTGGAGTAGCCGTCTCGCCAGTAGTCACTGTGGAACCAAGAAGAAGAAAGTTCCACAAAGCCATTACCCTCAGTATGCCAGCTCCTCGACCTCATACCCAGGGTATGACGAACCAGTACAGCACATCGTCAGCCCCAACATTGAGACTACTCTGTTCTATATCAGGTACAATTACAATAGTTCGCTTGTATTTAAAAAAAAAGCAAATCTGATTTGTTACTGAAAAACTATTTGGATTTGGATCACGGATACTATCAGATACCCACAAGGAGCAAAATCTCCTAACTTCACGAAAAAATCTTATAAGGATGCCCCATCTATGTCAAGACAATACATAAATGGTCAAAAATATTATGCCAAAAATGTGTTTCAGTAACAAATAGATTAACGCCGTGTGTTGCAATGGAGTATGGCTTGTGTTTGCTATCTTGACGATATGCTTTGCCATGGAAAGGTAAGTGTGCCTACAGTTAGGTATTCAGCTTACAAACAGTACCCAAACATGGGCTGGAATTTGTATTTGTATGTTTATTGCAATTTATAAAATTAATTATTAGTATGTAAAAATAAAATAATGAAATTCAATGATACACGTTAAGCTTTATTGAAAAAAAATATGTTATGAATTTGAGGGATGTTATTTTTTTAATTGACGAAAATAAATTGCACTAAATGCCAAATACAAATTGCGGTCTATTTGCGGGTATTGTGGACTTTGCTTTTAAGTTCGCTTAATAAATAAACTAAAAGGAAATACAATTCTAATACCAATATTCCATTACAACACATTGGTAACGTAGGATATAGACAAACAGAAATCATTACGAATCGATTTGGTAACGAATATAGTTCTACATGAGATCGGTAGACTATAGATTTTGAAATTTTCAACTTTTAACTAGAGTATTGATAGTTAATCGGAATTTTATAGTCTTTTTATCCTAAATCATATTGGTTAGTGTAGAACAGAGAATTACGGGTTTAGTCTGACTTCCCATTTTATAGACAGCAGGATGAGCATGTTAATGAGAAATAGCGTAGTTTGAAATCATTTCATTCGAAACAAAACATACATGATAGTGGAAGGGAAAAGAAAGTATTTAAGACAGTGCAAACAAGCTAACCGCTTATAGCAAATACACAAGCAGCTGAGGGACTACGTCCCTGTGTGTCCGTTATGTGCGTGTCTACATTGTCTTTGTTCTCGTGTGTTTGTGTGTGTTGCACGCTCACCGTGTGTGGCGCTAAATAATGTGCTGCCACCTATCGGCGCGCACCAACAGGGGTATTTCGCAAAAGATCTCTCGAAGGTAAAAACATTAGAAATATTATACAAAAACAAAATCAAAATGTCGGTTTAAGTTTCGTTTATTTTATTTAAACGTTAATTTGTCTGAAACTCTTTAACTTATCGTGTTTTTATTTCTCATAAATCATTGTTTTCCGATACTTATGCTCTTCAGTTTCGTGGCTGTTCGAGTATAAATATCAGTTACATTTGTTTTTTTCCCTCTATCACTTTTTGAATGCTTTTCCATATCTTGCTTCTCATACATTCTTCCTCTATGCACGGGCTGAAATTTTTACGCTTTGTTAAGTCACGTTCACTCTGTATCATAACCATTCAATGAATCTTGGGACATCAAGAGTTTGCACAGCGATACGATCACAGAAACATGTCAGTTTAGAACAAAATGTACAAACATAACTAGAACTAAAGGAACTGCAACTGTATTGGCACATTGTATATGATTGAGACACGTTAAATACCTGTTTTTGTTTAGTATAAGCGTAATGAAAAAATATCTCGAATCGGTGCCATCTTCATCCTCATGTTCATCCGACGTCAATGTTCCCTTTTTGTTACTTTGCTTGTAAGAATCAGAGATTTATTTCCAAAACGGCCTATCAGTTCTGTTCACATCATCTTCTCTTATTTTGTCTCGTTCCTTTTTCTTGTCATTGTTTCACTGGACACGTTTTTATTTCCATATTTTGGTTTAGTTCGGTTGGATTTTATTTCAGTGATTGTCCTTCGAGAGATCTGTTTTCCGAAAACCTGAACAGCAATTTTGATGATTCGTTTTTGATAAAGTAGAGTTCATTTTCATTTTGAGAGACAACAGCACTATTTGTAAGAAACAGGTGACAGTTCACAGTGTGCCACATTATAGTCACTTTTTCATTTTAAAAGTATTAAAATGGTACGTTATTTTATTATTTATTTGTGTGATGTGTTGTCTTTGCTTGTTGTGTGTTTGCTATAGGCCGTTTTGGAAACATTTTATGTTTAGTTTTTTATTGATTTGTTATTGACCTGTCTTTCTTATTTCTGATCTTTCTTCTACATCGGTTACTTACATTACTTATAAAACTTCTATGTTTTTGTGTTTAGGTTAAATTAACAAAATTATCTTAACTTAAGCTCTCTGAAATCTGTATTTATAACTACACTTAAGTCTTTTTATACAAGTAAAAATTAGTCAATTTAGTAGAAAAAATAATAGACTGTATATTATGATGAAAACAATACATGTACTGTGTAGATAAATATTTGTAAGCCTGCTTTGGCATGCATTATAGGGTAGTCCCATCATCATGGCAGTTGGAAAATAGCGTTTTAGCCGCAAAATACTGCCTCATAGCTTTCATCTGAACAGACAAACAAAAGAGCATTTTAAATGTAGCAGTATAAAGTATATAATTGCAGAGCATGTATTTAGTTGACTTTAAGCTTATAGGGTGTAAAATGAAGTGTTTATGGTGGCAGGTGGAACGAATCGGGCTCACTGGGAGGATGTAACGGAGAATACTCCTCTTACGTTTGTAAACGACTGTGTTTCGTTTACTACAACTGTATCGGCTAGATATTGGCTGATCGATTGTCGACACGTAGAGGATGCTACCAAGATGGCAACAGAATTATACAGGTAAGTCAAGTTTATTTAAACTTAATCTTTTAAGAAGTCCTACAAAACTGGTTTCATGCCGTTATGCGCTAAACACCTTTTTATTGTCTCTTTACTGGGTCCGATAATTATCGATGATATCTCCGAAACCTTTTCCCAAATATTCATCAATCACTTTAATTTCAGGGAAGCCATCCACGTACCTTTCATGGCTCGCTTCGTGGTCTATGCCAAGCGCACTGATGAGTGCCAGGCGCAACTGCGCATGTTCTGTGTCACTGACGATAAGGAAGACAAGACCTTGGAGCGCATTGAGCGGTTCATACAAGTTGCTAAAAGCAGGGATGTTGAGGTATGGTGAACCCGTTAATCTACCAATCCTGTAGAATTGTTTGGTAATAATGTTTTTAAGAAATAATTGAGAGTGCACTATGACATGCCGATCGCGATTCGGTTTTCACAAAGGTTGTCAGATAGAAATCACCAGCACTATTACAAGTAAATGCTGTTTAAATTAACAGTGCAATTGTCTCAACTACCTCTGTCTTTCTATTGAACGTTGACGAAATTCGACAGGTCCACGAAGGCAAACCAGTATACCTTGAATTCGGAGGCAACTTGGTACCAGTGGCGAAGTCCGGGGAACAGCTGTCGATACCATTCCGTGCCTTCCGTGAGAATCGAGTGGCGTTCCCTGTGATGATCAAGACGCAGGACCTGGAGCCAATTTGCAGGTGCCAGTTCATGAGGGATCCTAAGGTCCCGAAGGGAGAACCTTCGCCGACACCTGTAAGTTTGTGATCTTGTAATTTATATATATATTTGTATAATGCAACTCTGGTATAAGGTCCTTTTAAACGTTTGTGTTGGAAAATTGTCGGATGGGCTACCTCACGTTTAAAGGTTGCAGACCTGCAAAAGCATCGCATATGCCAACGCATATTGCTATTTCTGATAAAAAGCTAAAACGTTGCAAGTACATATTTGTAATTAAAATTTCTATTTATCCAGATCGCTGTCCTCAACATCATGGTGCCAGATGAAGAGAGGACGTCTCCCATCCCAACAGAAACAGTGCCGATGCGCACTGAGGAGCAAGAGCTCATCTGGAGACAGAGGCTCAGTGACCCAAGGTATGATAACTTTGAATGTAGCGTGTTAGAAACTTTTATGCTATGAGTTCATACTATATAAGACTATCAACGTCAACTGTTTAACTAAAATAGCCTGAAATAATCGAAGACTTTTGATCAAGATCACAATGAAAAATAATAATAAAGCTGTTGCTACTAACAAACGCTATAGTAGAGAGAGACCTTTGAGATATTTGCTTCAGTCGCCACACGAAAAACTAGAAAAAATAAAATATCGATGACATTTTTGTTTCTATCTAGTCTACGTAAATATTAGATCTGTAAACAACTTACACTGTGATAACGCTACTCTCAGCCACGACAGAATTTTAACTTAAAAGTTTACAACTTGAAAACATGTCATGGCACATTTACTAAAATCCTCAATTCCTACAGGTTGGAGGACATCTGCAACCTTCTCGGCAAAGATTGGGTGGCGTTGGCTTACGAACTTGGCGTTAGCGTAGCCACCGTGAACCAGATACAGGCTAAGAGGATTACTGCTGCTGAGCAGGCCCAGCTCATGCTGAAACTGTGGAAGACGCAGTCTGGAACTAAGGCTCTAGGTAGAGATATTAAGTATTTGGTTAGACTATCCAATGAGATAATCGTAATAAATTAATAAGCGTTATAAACAATATCTAGTTCTTGCTATTGTTATCTTTTAGCTTAGAGTTTTCTAGGAGAAAATAATAAGATGGGAGAGTCGATCATTTTTAATTTGCTTCTTGTCTGTGGGGCGGTGTACATGTCTTGCAGATAATACAGTTTCAGAACTGATCAAATTATCTTTTGCAGATAACTCTTTGGAGCTGGCATTATGTCGTATTGGACGAGACGACATCATCGCGCCACAGTCGGAGTTAACCAATGAACGACGAATTCAAAGGAATATCTACCAAGAAAGACAGGCTTCTGAAGAAATTGAAGCTTACAAAGGTATCTGTCAGTCACCTCTTCTCTTCCGTTTTCTTATCTATGATTTTATTTCCTTTCTTAACCATTGAAGCAGTGCTTCCTCATACTTCTACTATTTGCTACCTTACTAGCCACTCTCTGAACATATTGTAAAGGTAAGTGTGATTTCACGATTTTGTGTTTATTACAGCAGAAGAAGATAATAAACTCAAGGATAGAATATATGATGAAGACCAAATTCCTGAACACAGAGAGTCAGAACATGATCAAGACGAAGCTAAGTATTCACCTGAGGAGAAGTCGATAGTTGAAAAGAGTGAAATAGAGAGAACTCCTTCACCTAGTTCTCATGAAGAAAGTGAGGAAGATGAAGGTATGATCTATTTATATACATATATAATTAGTAAGTGTGAACAGATTTTTGAGGTTTTCCTTTGGTTACAGATGTAAAACGCAGTGTCGCAGAAAGAAAAGAACAAATTACGAGAAAACTAAGTTCAAGCAAGATACCGGCGTCAAAACAAAAGAAAGAAATTAGAGAAGAAATCATTGAAATTAAGACTCAGATAAAACCTGACATTAAGAAATTCCAAGATATTGAACAACAAGTACCAGTTTTGATTTTTTTATATAAAAACAGATATTCAATTATTGAATAAAAATTTTAATATGTACTAACAAATCTTTTCTATTTTATAGGTACTGGAGAAAGATCCAAAATTAGAAAGAGCACGATCAAAAACTTCACCCGACACAGTTGAAGAAGAGAAGGAATCTGAAATACAGGAAGTCGTCGAGCCAAAGAAAGAAGAAGCCAAGCCTGTGGAACGACCAGTCGAGCAGTTCAGAAAGTTTGACCCTTCGTCACCCGCTAAACCTACTCCCAAACACCTTCAGAGACACATGAGGAATGAATCAATGAGATTCCCATCAGGTGACTTCTCCAATGTTACGATTACGCCAAGAAAGTCAGTGACCGCTGAAACTAGTGAGGTTAAAGTAACTGAAAGTAAAGATACCTTCACCAGAGAAGCAATTTCCCAAAAGGAGATTGTCACATCCAGGGTAGAAGAGAAGTTAGACGATGGTGATAAGTCACCCGATCTGGTTGTAGAAGAAGAAAAGGATATTGCTGAAGCTCCGTTGAGAGCAAAGATTAGCTCATTTGAATCAAAGATGTCGAAGGAATCTTCTATTGAGTTACCAAAGACTACTGTTAAATTAACGAAAGAAGCGTTGAAGAAACATACGCTTGAACAGGACCAAGGGATTGAGTATACACAAGAATTTGTCAGAGAACAGTCTAAACAAATATCAAGTATGGAGACTCATGTTACACACAAAGTTTCTGTTGAAACGGAGAAACATGTTGAGACGGTAAAATCTGTGAAAGAAACGATTCAGCACTTCGACTCTAAAATTAAACTAGATGACAAATCTAAGCCATATCATAAAACAATGAGGACTGACTCTACTTTAGTACAAGTGTCTTCAGAGGAAGATAGCGAGTTTTTGAAGAAATCTACTGACTCTGAAACTGAGACTGAATCTCAAACTACTGTCAAAGTAGACAAACTAGAACAAAAGAGTAAATTTAAAATTGATAGAGATATATTTGAGAAGAAATCTGATAGCAAAGACCTTCCCAAAGATACTAAAGACAAAAAAGATGACCAGGACAAAAAACCAGGTGATGACGACAAGAAAGATGATCAACCGGTGATCGTTAAAGAGCAAAAGTTAGAAAAACAATTGACTGAAGAATTACGAGCTAAAGTTAGCGAAGAAGAGCTTAGAGAAACTTTTGAAGAAAAAGATGTTTCAGTGAGTGATAAGTTAACTAAAGAAAAGGTAAATATAAGTTGTTGTCATTTTCTTAATGTTAAAATGCACATTACGTCTGTAAAATATTTACTAAATGCAATTAATATTTCAGATGGAGGCACAAATGTCAGTGACAAGTATTAAATCTGACCTTAGCAGACATACCAAGACGGATTCCATGGCTTCTGAAACTTCTGACATGATCAGTAAGATGACATCACAAGAGTCTCCCATACAATCTGCTATTGACAAAGCTGATTCATTGGCTGATATTCAACAAAGTACAGAGAAAGACTTTAGCTTTGTATCTCAAACTGAGTCAAAGGTATGTTTTTCATAAAGTGTTTTTTGTTAGTTCACATTTAACACTTTGTAATACTGTACCAACTAGCACAAGGGGTATGTTACTGCTACTGGCGGCCTTATGGTATATTGTAATGTCGACAGAGTACTTAAGATGATGTCCTCATTTATGTTTAAATAGATTAATCAATTGACACACGACACTAACTTGGGTTTCTTGTCAAGCTGACTTTTATAAGTTTGTAAATACTTATCTTTTTTATGGATAAACGTATTACAAACAAGCTATACTAAAAGTCATTCTTAGATGCAGAGACTATTAGAAACCATAGTACCTTCACAAATGTACTTATTTTTATGATTTATAAAAACATATTTGTCATCATCAGGTGTACTCAAAGGATTCAAAACACCGCAGTGACTCGTTAGATGAGACTTCACAGTTCTCAGACTTGGATGACCAAATTGGCACAAGTCCAGCACATAAGCCACATGTTGACAAAGATTTAGAACAAAGTATTACCAAAACTGAAATTAAGACTGTAACCACTATTGTATCTGATAGAAAAGAAACACGAGACCAAACGTTAGAGTTTCTTAAATACGAAAGTGAACACAGTTCACAAGTTCTTGAATCTGCTTTGGGGGCAAAAGAGGCAGAAAAGGTAATTTGAGCTTACTAAACGGTAGAAATTTGCTGAACCAATTACTTAGAAATACCAATAGCTTTTCCAATATTCAAACTTTTATCCAATTTTACTTATTATAAATCTATTTTTAGGTATCCCCAAAAGAATCGCCAGTTATAAGCGCAAAGGCACGCCAATTTATTGAGACTGTTCCAGAGGATGATTCTGTGCAAGAATGCTTCTTCTCGAAGCGCATCTACTCAGACTCTCTAGAAGACTCGGAACACACGGACTCGCGCCGACACTCAGAAGCTGAGTCATTAAAATCAGATCAATCTGATGTTAAAGCTAAAGTATCTTCGTCTGATTTTGACGAACGAGCAGAATATGAAGAAACCATTGACTCAGGAAGCGGATTTGGTGATGAGAAATTCGAAGAAAGCGTCGGTTTCACATCAATGCGAATTGATCCTAAGCCTTTAGAACTCGAGAAACAAGACTCTGGGTCAGACAAAGAAGCAGAACCAGTCTTCAAAAAAATGACTCCAAAACGATCTCACTCAAGAAGTGAATCGATTTCAATAACCAAGCTGAGTGATCTACAGCTTGACTTAGATCTCCCTAAAGCTAAACCTGTTACGGAATTCCAAATGATTGTTACGGAAGCTGAAGAAGTGGACCGCTCTGACAAAGATGAGCTGTCAGACAAAATATCTTCAGAAAGTAGTAGGGAAATTGAAATTTCTGACCGAAAATCATCAGAAGGTATTTCAGACAGGATAAGCTCTGAAGACGCTGTGACAGAGAAAAAGACTTCTTCTGAAGAAGATGCGACTAAAGAACGCGAACCGGTGTTGGAACACGGAAAAGAAATAGTGACTGCTATAATTGAGACAGTCAGAGAAACAGAGCCAGTTGAAATGAGGACTCAAATTGTGAAAGATGACGTTGCAGGTTAGAGTTTCTATTATCTGTTTTGAGATGTTCTGTTGGATTTATACGTATATATAAAACTTTTTCGTTTCAGTAGATGCAGTAAAACGTCAATCAGTAACTTCAGCAGGCTCTGGATCAGTCAGCGAGCTGCGTTTGGAAGAGAAACGTTTGTCAGATGCTCACAGTCTGACTGAGTCCAGGGACTATACATTTGAGGAGTCAGAAGATGACATTGCAACACAAGGTACCCACGTTGATATGTCCAAGGAAAAGATCGTTGAGGTTAAGCCCGAAAGCGATTCTAAGACAAAAACTGCGTCAGGTTAGTGTGTTCCATGTTAATCCTTCTTCCTTCCTATTAATCTTTATTAATGAGAAAATTTGTGAAAATAAATGGATGTTTGTTAATCTTTCATGAAAAACTACTGAACAGATATGAATTATTTTGAGATTCCGGGAGTTCCCTTGGTATAATTTTCACACTGGCAAAGCTGCTGGAAAAAACTAGTAAATTATTATTTTCATATTGTTGCAGTTATAGTTGACCATTTCAATTAAAACGAATTCATTGTTACAGGTAAAACTGATATGTCGAAACTTGCCAAGCTGACTCATGGAGACTCATTAGATGACGTCGAAGGTTTCCCTGAAGATCACGTCACTGATTATGTTCACAGACTACCACATATTGCTGAAATGGGGTAAGATACATTTTGTTAAACTAGATTAGATGTATTGTAATTGTATTGAAGATGATACTAAGCATGTTATTTTTTCAGTGCTATGGCAGAGAAAGATTTAACTCATGATTTCTTAAGTAAAGAAAGAGAGGCACAAATAAAACGAGAAACTGTCACAGTTGTCACGAAAATGATAACTGAATCTACACAACCAGAAGAAAAGGTCACTAGTGTTGTAACTGAAACTGTTCAACCAATAAAAGGGGTAGCGGGCGTTATTACTGGTATTGTTCAACCAGTAAAACAGATCACTTCTGCTGTAATTGAATCAATGGAACCGAAAGAGATTCCTATTGTGGTACCAGAATCAACACAATCAGAAAGTTTGACTACGCCGACTATCGTTACTGAAAATGTGCAACCTGCAAAGGAGGTCACTAGCGTGCTAACTATGACACAAGAAAAGGTAGTTACAAGTGTTGTGGCTGAATCAACACAACCAGAAAAGACAGTCACTAGTACTGTATCTGAAACAGTGCAGCCTGTAAAAGTTATTACAACTGCCATTATTGAATCTAGGCAACCAGAAACAGTAATTACTCGTACTGTATCTGAGTCTAAGCAACCAGAGACAGTAACCACTCGAACTATATCTGAATCTGAGCTACCAGAACGAGTTGTAACAACTATTGTGACTGAAACTGTGCAACCAGTAAAAGAGGTTAGAATTGTTGAAACAATTCAATCAGATCATGATCATCAACCCAGGGAAGTCGTGTTTACAACAAGACAGACAGAGACATCATATACTACATCAACATCGTCTTTCAAAGATGAACCAGCAGTCATATCGGAAACGTCTACGATAATCAAAGATGGCTCATCATCAACCGTTGAAGAAATAATTGAGACGAAACAACAAGTAATCGTTAGCTCAGGAAGCAAATTTGATGTTTCTAAAATAAGGACAGACACACTTGGGCACTTCGATGTCGGGGATATAGACGAAATCAAAAAGTTCGTACCCAAAGACTTAGATCTCTTTGAGACTCCGGAGATCACAAAAGAACAAGTGAAACCTGTAATTGATGATATTTTACATAAAGGTACAATTGCTGCGGCAGCCAGGAGCCCAATTCTAGATAAAGACATCAAGACAATTACAAAAGAAATCGTAGAAACTGAAAAGAGATCATACGATGCTAAAGTTCCGCATAAAGAGGAACGGAGACACTCCTGCATCAGCCCTGCTATCTCTCTCGAAAGAATCGCTGAATCAGAAGTGGAAACTGAGGAAGAACCACCTAAGAAAGTCACTAGTATAACTTCTGAAACACATAAAGTAACTGAAATGACTACTGAACTGAAGAAATCAGACTCAGCCATGAAACAAATGGCTGATAATATTGAAATAATCATCAAACAGGCATCTGAAGACATTGATGTTTCTTCAGAAGAGCATCCAGTGGAAGACGAAACTCAAGATATTGCTGGTCGAGTATCTGTAGATTCTATTATAGAGGAAGCAGTTACCACTGTTGAAGGATATCTGGATGAAAAGGACGCAAAA
Source organism: Mamestra brassicae (assembly GCA_905163435.1). Lineage (NCBI taxonomy): Eukaryota > Metazoa > Arthropoda > Insecta > Lepidoptera > Noctuidae > Mamestra > Mamestra brassicae. The sequence continues at coordinate 8,513,923 of LR991013.1, read as the reverse complement.
GATGCAAAGGAACTGGAAATCGAAGCTAAAAAGGAAATGATTTTTGAAGAAACAAAGAAATTCGCAAAAGATAGACCGGGACTCATCAAATCACTGTCAAGAGATAGCGGAGAAATTGTTATTATGCCTAAGAAGAAACACCCACGAACATTCTCCGTTCAAAGTTCTCCTGAAGAAGTTGAAGAACAGATTTACACTGATTCTGAATCTGGTAAGTAAAGCCATATTCAATTTTAAAATGGTTTTAAAAAAACGCAATTAAATGTTTTTAATTTCGTTTTGCATTGCTTACAGATATGGACAAAGCAAAAGTTCTAGAAATTATAGAACCCTGTTCAGATTTAGATGGAAAAACTCCTGCGTCTAGTTTCGATGCGAGGAAAATTCGCACCGATTCGCTTGATGACGCCGACGATTTTCCAGAAAAAGAGGTAAATAATATAAACAAATGTTTGGTCACATGCGCCATTATTATACAGTAACTGTTATTTTTATTACGACATATAGTTGTAATAATAATATTGTATTTCATTCTATCTAATCTTTAAACCAAGATTTGTAATGTTATCTTCAAAGTGTATTTTTATGTTTCAGGCTGAATTCTTTGGCGAAGATGAAAAATATATGGAAGATGCACTTGAATCGTTCCAAGCGGTTAAATTCGATGATGCAGCGCACGGCGACGTGGCTGGACCCAGCACAAGTGCCCTCCGAGATGTAGAAGACGATGACAAATTCAGTGACAAGTTTGTCAAGAAAACTCACTTTGTCGATAGTTTAATGCGCTCAGATTTTGTCTCAAAATCTACAACTGAGTCCTCAGTTACCACGGTCATATCGACTTTAACAAAATCCTCGGATGAAGATCAGAAGTCAGTCCTTGAAGATGGTACGTCGGCCGACTTCTCGAAAATCAGCGGAGCAGACTTAGTAAAAGACCCTTCAAAAACTTCAATGGAAGCAAAGGAAGATTCTAGAATGGAGGAGCAAATGGAAGACCGCGGTACTCCTGACTTATCCAAAAAATCGATAGATCTAACAAAGGACTATTCAAAATCATCTATCGACAGTAAAGATACTTCTAGAGACTTTGCGACAAATGAGTTATCGAAAGACTCAACGGTGGACTTAACGAAAGACTTTTCAAAAGCATCCGTAGAAAGTGTTAAGGAAACTTCAAGATCCATAGATGAAAAAACGTTCTCTGAAGATCATTCGTCTTTAGACGTATCAAAAACCTTAGCCTCAGACGCTTCTGAAGGTATTACAGTAAGCAAAGAGTTTATTGATGAGGAGAAATCAGTATCAAGAGTTGTGAGAGTGTCAACCAGCTCTTCTCAAGAGACATCTATTTTAACAGAAAGTAAATTATTTAGCGAACAAGATGAAAAATCATATGAAAAGACGAAACCCTCTGACAAAACCGAACAAGATTTTATTGGAGAAATGGAAGAGAAGATTGCACAGCTGCAGTCAGAATTCAGAAAAGAAGAAGAAATGGCTGATAAAGACCCTGAAGTAAAGGTTGAAACGGTTGTTACAACTAGGGAAATTATTGGCGAAGATGGCACAAAACAGATAATCACAGAAACGCACGTGACGACTGAAACAATACAGCACGTATTTAAAGATGTCAAAGACATTGTTGACGATGACAAAGCCGTTACCTTAGAAGAATTGAAAGATGAAGTGAAGAAAAAAGTCACAGGTGATCAGACTGAAGATACAGAAGTCCTGAAGGAAGCGGAAGATGAAGTTCCTGACATGAAAGAATTAAATAGAAGGTGTTCTAATCTTCTTGAAGATATTTCACAAGGAGCTCTTATTAGAATCGACTCATCTCATGTAACTCATGGTAAGTTTAATTTGCCAAACAATAAAAACAAGTATTTAATATATTTAAATTAATGTTTCCTTCTTTTTCATTGGCTTGCTAGCCAGCATGTGCACCTGACGAAAACAAACAAGATTCATATGTTGTTCTTTTTTTAAGTTATTTCACATTTATTTTGTGTGTGCAACAATGAATAATCCCAATTTCCATTGATTTTATAGATCTTGTGTCAAAATTCTCCAAAACTCCACCTCCGTCCCCTGTCGATTTAACCCAAAAAGCTAAAACAGAGGATAGTACTGGCGAAAAATCACTCGGGCTACAACCCAAAGGTAACGTTTGTTTTACATATTTTTTTAAATATGAGTAGGTACGCAATAAACGCCAATAATAAAAGCAAAAAACCCGAACAATTATCAAAGATCACACGAAAGAATTTAAGTTACAATAATTAAGCTTTGGCGATTTATTTTCCGCCAAAGTTTTTAATGAGTTACTCAAATCAATACTGGCTGACAGTGCTTAAGTTTAAGCCACTCTTTCTGTATATGGAGTCATTCGACCAATGGTGATGATCTTTGATAACTTTGTTGTAGTTAGTATCTGCTACATTCAATTCACTAGTGACCGCAGAAACCACTGAACAATAGAGCTAACGTCAAGAACACTTCATAACATACCATGAACACAAATAAATTGCCCACGAATCCTCAAACGCCACTTAACTTCAAGGCTTACTCAAATGTGCTGTCTCTATAATACTCCTTAGTATAAAAGAGATGAGACATTCAGTGGCGCTTGATTGTTCGGCCTTTACACTGTCAAAATGCAAAGACTTTGTCACTTCTCTGGAACAAGTTGAGTAAACATTTAGTAGCTAGTAACTGCTACAAGTAGGAGCTAACTCCATCCTTCAATCTAGGCTCCGACTCTTCGTTCCTGGATGCTAGCCGTCAGTCACCACGAGCTTCTTCGGCCGGAGACAGTGTCATCAGCGAAACAGAAGCTCATCAGAGTGGTTAGTAACTTGTACTTGAAACAATAATTTAATTTTCTTAACCTTTTACTATTAATGTGTCTAAAAATGTTCTAATAACTTTGGCATTTTGAGATTTTTATATATTATTATATATCTAACTTATAAAATTTACATATCCCATGAAATGGATTGTGACAAAATTATTGCAAGCTTATTGCAGTAATGTAGTGGCAAAGTAGAGTCACAGCGAAACTTTACTCTTAATTTGTAGCAAACAACCATTATAGACAGCCTTATTTGCCACACTCTTTATTTGTACGCCAATTATCGCATGTGTCGTGGTAAATTTTTACACTCAGAACTTGTCTTGATTTCCAAAGACTTGGGAACGAAGCCAATGAACGGACAGCACTCGAGTGTTAGAATGCACTAAGACTGAGCAAGATAAAATATATTATAGAGCGACCCCATCGTAAATAAAAGATAAAAGAAAATCAGTTCAGTTGCAACAGTCACATAATGTATGCAAATATTCGTCAGCACAGTAAATTTTACTTTCTTTCTTGCGGAGCCCTTACGTTGCTATAGGTAAGTGGACCCACGAGCAACCGAAACATCACATTATTTTATTATCGCTTCTTCTGATGGACAACTTGATTTCTCGTATTTAATTCGCAATTTTTCCATTTACTATCATTCACATTTGGGTAACGTTTCGCTTTGATTCTAAATCTTTATTTATTTTAACCATTTTACTATCATGAGCTTCCATCGCTAATTTCTAAATATTTTCATCACATCGACATCAACATTGTAACATAAACACGCTTTAGGTGCTTCAAGTGCATAGAGATAAATTGTCAATATTTTCCAAATTTTGAGCAAGATGCACTATAACTTCATAATTTTACCAAATGAACAATTGGATCAAATTATTTTTACCACGTCTTCAATGTTTAGCACAGTGAATACACAAAGAATATCAAAGTGTAAATGTAACTTTTTAATTCATGGTGACGTCATTTTTCTTTGCAGAAGTACTGATGGAAGCGTCCAAGGCACTGACTGAAGCTGCCAGGCCAAAATCTCCAACCAAACATGTAGCTGACAACTTAACATTTGTCAATGTCGACCAGCCGACTATTACCAGCGGCGCCATGGCACTTGTTGATCGAACAATAGAGAAAAGTATTGACGTTATCGATCAAATTAAGCAAGAACAACTTGCTGTTCAATTAGAAGACATGCAGAAATCAACGTCAACTGACACGTTCTATAGTGAGTCTAGAGTTGAGACTTCATCTTCGTCAGTCCACAAAACTTTTGAAGGTGGTGAAATGAAGTTCCAACCCATTGACCCCGAAGCTGTTATGTCGGATATGGTTGCCAAGTTTGGCACCAAAGATGACTTCAGCACAATTTTAACACACAAAGAAACTGAAACAAGAAAGATTTCCGGCCAAGAATTCTTCTCTGAAACAAAACAAGTGTCATCTTCAGATGATGATTCGTTAGTTATTAAAACTGAAACAAAACATGAACTAAGGGGACAAGAACATGAAATGAAGGAAAAGACTGTGGTCCGCAAGGAAGGTGATCAAACCGAAACATCACAAAAGAAATTGGAAAAAGCTCATGAAGCTACTGCAAAAAGATCCGATACTGAAACGAAGACTGTTAGGAGTACGGATGATAATGACATAGTAAAAGTAGAACGGGAGTTCTCTGAACAAGGACTTTATACTGGTAGACAGACCAAGTCTGAAGAAAAGATGACTGCTATAAAAGACGAAACAATCAAGAAAAAGCATGAAGTTAAGATATCTGAACGTGACTTGTATCATGAACAGTGGGGTAAAGAATATTTCACTGAACCAGGTGAACTTGAAAACATCGTTGAAGATGACGACAGTAAGGCTAGAGTGGCTTTTGTGGATTCCACCCTAAAGATTGTTGAAAAAGACGAAGTTGTATCTAGTGTTGAATTTTCTGAAAAAGGCAAAGTGGTGAGCTCAACAATTGAACACCACAAAGAAGAGTCAGTCATAGAAAGTAAAGAACATGATGATCTTAGCTCTGATGCTTCTCATGCTCCAAGCTTCAAGAGTGAACCGACTGAAAAGCGGGATTCCTCAGAAGCTAGTCCGAAGAGTAAATCAAAGTCTTTTAAGAAAGACGATGAAACTTACGAAGTGAATTTCATAAAGGAAATCAAAATAACTACTTCCCCAGTTAAGAGCTCATTTAGTCGAACTGGAAGTCAAGACACACATTCAGAGTCGGAAGCTGCACCCGAGTTACCTCATGATGATAGAACCGGTGACACGCCGAAAAAAGAGAAACCCTTCAAGTCTCCCATAAAATTACCACAACAACAAATTCAAGATCAAGTTTGGGAAGTTTCTTTACAGAAAGCTGATTCATTTGAAGTAGCTGATGAGATACCAAAACCTAAAGTTACAACGACTGTGGAAACGTCCAGTGCCACTACCAAGAGTTCCGATAGTGACACTATTTTAGAAATTAGAACTGTTGTAGAAACACGATCTGAAGTAACTAAAACATCCAAAACTGACATGTCCCCACTAACATTTGAACTATCGGATGAAACAAGTACGACATCCAAAGATATTATGATAAAGTCCGGTGAAAGTCTTGATACGGAATGTATGATTAAATCTTTAGAGTCACATGAAGGAGAAGTTTTACAGAAGTCCATGGATTCTACTGTAAGTGCTGAAACTCTTCACGCCTCTGAATTTTCCACAGAAGCTGATTCAGCTTACCTAACAGGAACTGATCACAGAAGAGAGGAAATGAAACTGATAAAAGAAAAAAGCCTAGAAGACATTTGCAGTAGTGGATATGACACTGATCTCTCCTCTGCCGAGTTTCATGGGACGAAACTCGAGTCTGAAAGGGTGGATTTCGATTCACTGATGTCTGCTCAGCCACTCACAGACTTGTCAGTTTTGGAAAAAACTATAGATGAAGTCAAGCAGTCTCTTGAAGCAGCGCAAGGTGAAATTATTAGTGAAAAAAGTGATGGAAGCAGTAAATACAAGCAGTCTCCATCCGAATTTCAATTTAAGCTGTTGATAAGTCCTGACAGACCTGAAGTCATAACTGAAGAACAACATGACGACCACGATAAAACTATTGTTTCGACTGAAAATGAAAAAAAAACACTTGATAGCCAAAAACTTGATAGCTCTAGCTCCCCAAAAATGAGCTCACAAGATGATACCACTACGTCTGACGAAGAAAAAGACACTGTTCATGTAAAAGAATCTAGCCCCCCATTAGATAGTGGTGACATTTCAATAAGGTCAGATAGTGGTCCACACTCTATTATCGAAACTGATAGTGAAATTATATTGTACGACAGAGATAAGTCCATAAGTAGTCTTGAAGTAAAACTTAGGGAGCAGAAACATATTAAATCAAAGCTAGGCGTTGGGGATAGGCGTTCAGCATCTGAAGTCGAGGGTTGGTCTAGCTCAGGAGAAAGCCACTACCATAGCTTTGAACATTCCGAGAGCAGACCATTGTCTTCGGATGTTGAAGTAATGATGACCGCGCAAAGTGGTACTGAATTTGAGACTGCACTTACAAGTCATGATGTTTCATCACAATCGATGAGAACATCCAAGGATTATTTCACAGCAGGTAGCTCACTCGCATCCCGTGACAGCATGAAGAGCTTAGACTCTGATGGATCAAGCCATGTAGCCAGCATCGATATCTCCGATGCTTCAGAAACTCTAGTACCCTCTGCTAATGAGTTAAAAGAAGAACTCATGGAAAGTAGCACTTACGTAGAACAATTTCTTCATGAAGCAGAAAAGGAACAGCAGAAAGTGAAAGATGTTAGTGATGAGGAAGTATCGGCTGATGAAGATGAAGGTAAAGTTGATGATATTGAGCCAGTGGGTAAGATGAAAAGATCACACGAAATGAGATTCCAACCTAAAGATATGATCCCAGAACATTTTCCAATCGAAAGCGCTTCGGAAAGTACCGAGATTGATGATAACTCTACTAAAGATAAAGATGGTTCTGATACTACAATTTCAAGTCAGTTGAAGACAGACGAGGTCTTGTCGTCATCAATTTCAAAACTAGATATGCCTTCTTCGCAATCAGACCTAGATCTAATAGAAATTAAAGAAACAGTAACAAAGACTACAACTCACTCGCAAGAAGCTATACCATTCTCTATAACAAAAATAGAAAAACCCCAAAGAGAATTCGTTGATGTCGAAAGCGAAATTATTCCTGTAGGATCTTCAGAGTACAAAGATATTGTGAGACATGGAAGTATTACTCCTGAACCTAGAAGACCTTCAAAAGAAGATGTTATAATAACAAAGACAACTATTCATGACGCTGAAAGTGCACCAACCGGACCGAGTGACGAAAGTAGACCAAGTGAGGAAGTATGTGAAGTTATTGAGGAATGTCATAAAAAAATTGTAAAAGAAGTCGCTGTTATTCCTTTCCCTAAAACAGAAGTACCACCTAGTCAAAGAGAATTTGTTGATATTGAGGCGGATATTATACCAATTGGGACAAAACAGTATGAAGAAATTCTAAAATCGAAAAGTGATTCATCTGTCCCTAAAACTAAAATTGAGAAGTCCTCTGTAAAGACCCCTGATTCTCAATTAGATAGTAAACAAACTTCAACATCTAGTCTTCAGACACATGATCATCAGTCTACACCACAGACTCCTTTGTCAGTCCCCAGTCAAAGTTCTCTCTCAACTGATAATGGCAGAGAGTACGTACTAGATGATATGTATGACATATCAGAAACCCCCGAGCTAAGATCGGATCTTGCTGAAACCAGCAAATCAGAACTTATAATAACGACCGAAGAAAAAACTATGCACACGTATGAAAAAGAACAAGAGTCACCTACAAGCGACGAATTCGAAATGGTTGATAAACCAAGTGAAATGGACGACTTTGTCGTCATCGAAGAAGTCGCTAAAGAAGCTCAGGAAACTGATACTGAGGGCAAAAGTGTACAAATAAAGATGCAGAAGTTTGAGAAACGACATGATACTGAGATTGAGGAATACTTATCTAAAACGTCTAAGAAACAAGATAGTACTAGCAGTGCCTCGGGTTCTTTATCGGATGAGGAGCTAATGGCATATGAATTAGAACAAAAGAAACTACAGGCTCAAGAGTTAGCAGAGATAGAGGCTGGAAGACGTTGGATACAAATGCAGTTTGAAGGAGATCCGCGATATGACTATGAAAGAGTACCTTTGGAAGACATCAAGGAAGAGGAAATGACAGACTTCGATGCTAGCAGAATTGGCAGTCTAACATCACAAAAGGAGTCTATAGGAAGTTACGGTAGTTTTAGGAATTCTTATGGAAGCCTTTCTGAATCTGAAATGGCTTCACGGATAAGGTTTAGGGTCCGAGGTGACAATGATGATATTTCTATTAGCTCATTGCAAGAGTTTGAGAATCTGGAAAGGGCTTTGATGGAACAGTATCAACAGCATTCATCATCATCTGCTGAATCTCTAAATGGTTCTTTGCCAAGACGCTACATTCTAAGTAGGAGTCAAGGCGATGATATTTCTGTATCTAGCTTAAAAGAATTTGAAGGTCTTGAAACAGCTTGTTTAGAAGCGTTGAAAGCAGAAATACTCGCGAAACAAAAAGAAGCACTTCTTATGGCCGATCCTAAAGAAGTAAGCGGTAGTTTCATTGAACGAGAAAAACGATCATACAGTGGTAGTTCTGAAAGCAGTCCTCCACAAAAAGGAGGAAGTCCAGGCCAAAAAAGTGGTAGTCCCTCTCAAAAGGGTGGTAGTCCGTTACAAAAAGTGGGTAGTTATGGTAGCCCAACACAAAAGATTCTAACAGAATCTGCTAGTATAAGAAAACTGATTGACCAGCAAATGGCCATAGAACAGAAGCTACAACAGCAACAAGTAATGCCAAAAGTGATCACAGTGAAGAAATTTGATGATAGAGGGGCTTTCTTTGTACCTGAACCTGAGCCTGGTCCATCACAAAAGGAAGGTGAACCATCAGGAGAAATTAAAGAAGAATGCAAGAAATCATCATCGTTTGTATGCGCAGCAGCACCCAGTGACGGATCTGCGGAATCCATACCTGGAGATTGTGAAGAAATGATGAAGCTATTAGACCAGGAAGAAAAAACAAAAGAAAGCCAGGCAGTAACCAGGACATTCACTGATGGAGGTGTAATAGAAGTTGTCAGAACCACAACAGTGATACAGCAGAAATTTGTAGACGGAAAGAAAGTTTCAGAGACTGTATCGAGTACTGACGGTGAAGGGGCGGTAGATATACCAGCTAGACCAAGACAGCTCGAAGAAAGTGCTATGTCATATGGCTCAGAAATGTCTTCATCAATAACTTCTCAGCCTTCCGAGATGGATAGTTTAATGACTGTGCTGGAGAGGCATACAGAGGGGGGAGAAGTAGTGACTGTAACGCGACAAACAATAACGATGACTGATAAGCCTGAGGACCTAGAGTTCTCGAGGGAGGGGAGTCTAGTGCGTGAGCTCTCGCCCTCCTCGGGGAGGTCGGTGGCTCACAGTATAATCTCGTTCTCCGGTAAACAATTTACAGATCCTGCTAGTGGTTCATGGAGCGGTCAGGATGAGGAGTTGAGCTCGTCTGGCAGTTTTAGCAGGTTCGTCTAAATTTAATGTTTAATTAGTCAACAATCAAAATAAAAGATGAGGTCTTTTCCGGAACTTTTCTAGGACTAATTGGTTTTACGATTTTATGATAATATCATCCCACCTTGATTTTTCCCAACTTGATTGGGATTGGCTATCAATTCGACTAGATGTGACAAGTATCTTATTACAAAATATGTAATAAGATACTTGTCATGAAAATCAATGCCGTTATCGACTTATACTTATTCCACTCTTTCGGAGAATACAGGCAACATGTTATGTTATTTGTTATTTAAGTGTGTGTGATTGTTTATTATAAAGACATTAGAAACTGGGAACAGCCTTTAAAATTTCCAAACTTCCTCTAGGGGTGCGCGCGCAGACCTGATGCTGGGCAGCACCGACAGCCTGGAAGCGACCAGTTCTAACGCGACCCGAGCTACTTACAACTATGAAGCTGATACTCCTATGACGGGCAGTCTGACTTCTGGAGGTGAGTGTGGATATGGTTCATGATTTTTTCAGTTTTATAGAACTTGGTCCGGGATTCGACGATTGCAGTAATGTTCTAAAAGTAAGAACATTACATTGCAGCCTGAAGTGAATCAATAGGAACAAAACCGGTGAGAAGAATTAAAACTGTGATTGTAAAATCAGAGGAATCAAAAAAAGATTAACATTTAAAAAATACGTACTGAATGTCAGATAAGTTTATTTTGCAAATGCTCAAGTTCCGACATAATATGCGCATTTGTCAAATTCCGGAACAGTCGAAGTCGTAATTAACTAACCATTACTATTTTATCAAACTTACTTTGTAACCTGCGAAGCAGCGCTTCTCCATTGGCTTGCCAACTTATTCCTTAATGCCAAATTATTTATTTACCCTGAAAAAGATACTATATAAAATCCAATTCTCACCTTAAGCTTACATATTATTAAGTTTACTTATGTAATATTTCTGTATGAAGTATTTTAACCATACCAATTTATTTTATTATCAGCATGAGCTATCATATAATCATCTCTTTGTATTTTACAGAAAAGCTTCCTCATCCCCGCTTTTATCTTGACTAAATTTATTTATTTAGAATTTAATTTAACAAAATCATTTTAATTTTCTCAAAAAATTTCTTCAAGAATCGCAAATTAAAAATCCTATGTCGAAATTTTCTGTTTACCAAACTGCTCAACAGCAAAATAGGAAGTTTCACGTTCGATTTTTAGTACAAAGCCATCTCGAAAAGGATTTTTGAGAAAATTAATTTTTTGCATTATTTTTATTTATACCTACGTATTGCTACCCCGCCGAGCTTGATACTAATCAGAAAGATAACAGCGGTGCCCCCTCCAGGATCAAATACCATGGTATCGTCCCTGGACACCCTGGATCCAATCACTGCTGTCCAGATGGAGAGCCTAGAACATCAGTCGACTAGTGAACATTATTCACATGATTACGAAGTACAGGAACCGGATTCCGACACTGAGAGATTGGTAAGTTAAAAAAAATATATATTAAATCACAAGGGAAAGACAAAGAAGAATTTTGGTTGAGGCAAAATATTGTGATGTGTTTTTGTCGTTCGGTAGCCTTGCAAGCAAGACGCCCTATGAAATTAAGGTTTTCGTGTTAAGACAGTAAAAACAACTATTTGTGATTTTTACCCAAACATGGACTTCAAGAAAAGAAATACACGAATTGCCTTTAACCTGAATTGTTAAACGGATTAGATTTAAACTGTAGCTTTTGTTAATATGATAGCACGGTTGGCGCAGTGGTTGAGCGATTGACTGCTGCGCTCCGTGTCGCGGGTTCGATTCCCGCACGGAACAACTATTTGTATTGCCTACAGATAGTTGTTCCGGGTCTGGCTGTTTGTGTATGTGACTTTGTATGTTTGTAAACGCACCCACGATACGGGAGAAATTCCTAGTGTGGGGCAACGTATATAAAAAATATATATATATATCAAAATGGTCAAAAATACTACATATTCACCTACAGTCATCTACATTTTAAGCCTTGTTATGTTTACTTTATCATCTTCTACGATCTCTCTTCCTTCTTAGAACCACTACTTATGTATCAATATCAACAAACAAATCTTCCTAAACTTTGGTAAGTTTAGGAAGATTTGTTTGTTGTAATGTTAAAGTATGGTTACTTTAACGTTTATTTCCAGGAACTAGATAACAACCGAACACCTCGTGCCAAGGAGCGCACCATAATGTTTGACAGCACTGACACTCTCAGTGCTGTCAGTGGTGACGGATCTGTCAAGGAAGCCGCTGTGGAAACAGCAGCACCCACCTTCTATATTGGAGACACTCCTATTACAAGAGGTATACAGTTCCATCAGTCAAGTCAGTTCGACGCCAGTCCAGTTATTAGTATAATCAATGAAGATATTCATAACTTAAACTTAAAGATTAACATATTTCCCAAAAAGAGTCAATCGGTGCGACAATTCAATGTACCATCCATCAATCCAATGTCACTAAAAATACCATAGTAACTAATTAATCAAAATATGTTTATAGTAAAAGCAGAAATTATTAACCGTGATCAAGAAATTATTCAAACAATCTTTGAATTCACAACTGACTGAAAAGCAGCAATAAATCTTAATAAAAAGAACCCATACTATCCCCACTAATGGACCAAGATGGGATATTCATGGAGTTCTACATCTCTTTCTGCTGCCTTGTCTGACTATTCATGACTATTCTTAATCCTACATTTTCTGTTTTCAGGAGACCGGCGAGAAGATGACGACGGTCAACCAGCCCTGTCTGGAAGCGCTCCAGCATCCTTACCTCCTGCCACTCAACCCTCACCGCCAGTACCTGCTCAAAGAAGGTAATACACCTCTGGTATATCTGTGTGTAAGTTATTCCTACCAACAATATTAACTAACTCGAATCGAAACCATGATTTCTGTACATAGAAAAGTCTATATTACTTGCCTCTGCATTATGATTTAAATTCTATCTATCTACATCTATTTGATTTTGCAAGCAATTAACTTCATTATACATGCTATTGCTTTCAAAGCATTCCTCTTCTTTTTCATAATTTATTTTAATAAAAGCTTTTTCATTTATTTTGTCATGTTTTGCTTCTTTGTTTATAATAACATCGTAGTTAAATGAATTGAAGTTTCAAAAATTGTACCAACTAAATATAAAAATATTATCATTGCAGCTGCTATTGTTTAAGTCACTCTCAAGATAATCTCGACAAATAGGTACACTCCTTTATCCTTTACTATTGTATTGCTTTTTATTTTCATTTGCTTTTTCACAGTTTTTACCATCACCTTTATAACCACAGCCTTGTCGTTTATTTTGCTTTATTCTGTCATTCATTTAATATGATTTATTCAGTGTGTCATTGCTTTATTATTAGGTACATTTATGGCATGTAGTGAAGGGTGTATTTTATATGAAATGATGAAGATATTAGTATTAATCACGTTACTAGATGGTTGATCACTGTTACAAAATAAATTAGAGAAGCTGTACCTGTTGCTCGTCTAACACAAAAAAATCACTCTGAAATCTAGGAGTAGATGGTTCAATTCTGTTTGATTACAATAAGTAGATTAACTGTAGAACAACTCAATACCTACTAGCATCTTCTACATTTCATCAACAGTCGTATGTTTTACTTTAAATAATTAATTTACATTTATTCTTTTCAGATCATTATCAATGCTCGCGAAATCTCCTCCATCCAGTCTTGAAGATCCTAAGAAGTAAACATAATCTCGATTAGGCTGACACATATGTGTCTAGATTTTCACACATTACACTTACATTTTCTTTCAAGTTCCTAGCATTTTGTAAGATCTTATTCCTAATTCTTGCTTAGGCAATGATGCACTGATCGCTCATAATTTTAACAGAATTTACAGTCCGTTTATTAGTTTTCTTAACAGTTTCTTTTGAAACGATACGGATTTAAATTATATTACTTTAAGAATGATTACCTAAAAACCCAACAATGACAAAAAGTCCAACAGACTTTAATCCTATCCTAAATATGACAAAATTCTGACTGAGACTAAAAAAAATGAATTGAGAGACAACATAATGATCAATCATTATAAAACCTTTAATGAGCTAAAAGCTCAAAAGACCCCATAACTGATGATTAATTAAAGATACTTTGATAAAGTATCCGTCAAAATAAGAACTGACGAACAATTCCATTCATATTGACACTCGGAAAGGACTAAACAATTTGATGTATTTTAATTAAAATCTACATAATACTTCTCAAAGTAGACAAATCTACGACTCTTTATAAAGCATCTAATGTGATATCTCCTACTAATCTGACACTTGTAGCACTTGCAATTAAGTCCAATCTTAATAGTCGACTTCTCAATATATGGAAAGAACATCGGTTTATATGGAAATAGTTTATCCAACTATTAGCCATATATACCGAACATTTTTGGATAATATTTTGGTACTCAACTTTTGTACTGTACCGTCGGAAACGACACGGTCCATCTTACTTGACCTTGTACCCAATAGCTTAGCTTTAGACATTCCTATGCTTACTCATGTTAAAAGTGTAGAACTATTAACTATTTTATAAGTAAATTAAGTAGGTATCTGAAATGGATTTTGATAACGCATTGGTAACTTGGAAATTCCGTTCACGTGAAAATAGGCAAAACTATAGGATCTCCATATTCGATTCTTGCACAATTTCTGACGTAAGTAGATAGATAGAGATATAATATAGGGTAAGTATTGCTATTTCTGCGGCCAACTGGATTTTGTTTGCTTAAATGGCTGAAATGCGATGGAAAGGAATCGGAATGGTATTAGAAAGGTTTTGTCCTTTTTGTATTTTCATATTTACCTTGTAGTAGTGGATACTACAGTACGTTAACGATTTTACTTGTCGTTTATTTTATGTAATGGTAAACATTTCTTTAGTCGTCGTTTAATTTTTAGGAATTTTCACCATTGTAGTCATTTCTTGCTTTACGTTTATTCTAGTCATATTATACATTGTTTTAATTTTTATTTATTTTTAAAAGATATTATTTTAGGAATCTCTTCCGTTGTTGTTTATTCCATATTATTTATTAGACTAAGATTTGTATTGTATGTAGTTAAGATTTGTATATCAAATAATATGAAAACATATTGTTAATCAAATGTAGTATAGAGTCATAGTCGTTTGTCGTAAATGTATAAAGACCGTCATACTTTTCAAATGTGTTTTCATATTAAGAATGTCTGTACATTTCAGTTGGTCGTAGACGATATTACTTCAAAGTTAGAGAAATTTAACGGGGCTTGCTCACTTCCATAATTTATTATTATTGACTACGTAAAAAATATAATTTATAAATGTGATGGTAATGTTAGGCTTTGGACCTAAAGTAACACGTTTTGTATGAAGCTAGCGACAGAATAGCGTATAACGACGGTACGACACTGTATTACTAAATAATACATTCAAAATACTTTGTCGTATGACTGTAAATCAAATGTCGTAGTTAACCAATTGTCGTATGGTTGAAAGGTAAAAAAGAAGTCCTAATTGATAGAATAATTAATCTAGATCTATCGTTGATAGACATGTTATGGGATGAGACTGAGAAGAAAAATGTGTTAGAAACGACATGCTTAGCTACTTACACCGCGAGGCTGATTCGAAGCAATTGTTTTTCATATCAGCTCTGGAAGTCCCCTTTATGATTAGTCGTAAGGGCTCGCTTAAATGTAACTATTTAAAAATAATAGTTAATTTTTTTTAAAGTCTGTGTGCTTAAGATGTCTATGTTAAGGATTTTAAGCTAGTGTCTCAACAGTTGCTATGCTATAATATTAAGTTTAAAAAAAAGAAATTAAGTTGCAATGTTCAATTGTTTCACGTTGTATTTGTAATATTGCTGAATATTCTATCGATTAAATAATTATTGAATATTAAATAAAAACGCTATGTCTCATATTTATATTTTGTGTTTTATTTCTATTATAAAACCACCGCATCTGCTTTAGGATACTTTAAATAAAACGAATACATTTAAAATAACTACAGTTTATTAACAAAAAGTATAAAAAAAACCCTAACGAAAAGATACAAACCATTAGCTTTACTGTGATATGAGTAGGTATCCACATTATTATAACAATAACCCTTTCTGAAATATCACCATGCCTTTGTGGTACTTTATTATAACAATATTCCTATTACAAGGCTGTCATTTCTTAAATATCAAATAAACAAAATCTAGACGGTTTCATAGCATTAAATGTCATGATTAAGATAAATGGTGTCTGAATATTTTAAATATACTACACAGATTTCATCAAAAAAGCATGGCGATTTAAAAAAATACAAAAACAAATTGGCACTTTTCCTTGCACAATTTATGTAACAAGTGAAAATTCTTCAAATAAGAAATCCTTTTTTTTTAAATACCCTAAATTACAAATTTACTTGATTTCTCATTCAAATTATTTTCACTTTACTCGTTAAACTTAAAATCTAAAAATGCTTACATTTACTATGGCATTTTTAATAATAATTTCATTTAATCGTTCCGTTGGATTTAGACGAAATGTAACAAATCTAGAAATTGAAACATGAGCATTCAACATTTAAATAAGTTAAAAGAATAAATAAGTTAAATAAATTAGATTAAGTCTTTACTTTGGTGGTAAAAAATAAACGCCTCATGAAACTACCCCTTTTATCGAAAAAAAAAACTTTTAAACTGAAAAGAGAAATGCATGAAGTGCTTTTCTTCGTGCAAAACTACAGTTTAAGTTATTTCAGTCTTTTCATGACAATATTTTATTAATTTTCATATTTGAGTCAGAGGGGTTTATTAAAAAGGTAGGCTAATTAATGCAATTAGTAAAAGTAATACTTGTTTAAAACAATCTGACTGGATCTTGATGTTCACAGGGAGTCGAATTCTGACACGTCACTCGTCTGAAAATAAGAAAGAACACAATGAGCCAATTTGTACACAAGAGAAATTTCGAGAAAAACATGATAAACTTATTTGAATCAAAACAACAGTTAACAGCATTTATCCAGTTACGAGTAGTTTATCATTATATTCAATTTTCTAGTAGTAATCAGTGATCTGTGTCAACTCGTTTTCTTTTATACATCGGACAGAAAATTTGTACTACAAAAAAAAAACCGACCAAGTGCGAGTCGAGTCGGGTTCCGTACCATTAACCGAAAAAACACGTTTCTTATATGGGGTGGGGCCCCCCTTTAATTTTTAATATAATGTAATATTTATTATTTGTTGTTATACCAGCAATAGAAAAACACATTCTGTGAAAATTTCAACTGTCTACCTATTACGGTTCTTGAGATACAGCCAAAGAGTATAGTAATAAATATGGATACAGCCCTCTGACAGACAGACGGACGGACCGACAGCGAAGGCTTAGTAATAAATAAAATTAGTTAGGTACCGTTTGGGTACGGACCCTAAAAAAAAACATGTTCATTAGGCACAAACAATGGATTCACACAATGTACTTAGACGCAAATATAACAACCTATATTTTCTAAAACTCGATGCGTCGTGTATCGAAAGATTTATTTGATCTTAACCATTATTCACAAAAAAAACATTTTAATTAACCATTAATGCTTAGAACTAATAATT
This sequence comes from Mamestra brassicae, assembly GCA_905163435.1. Classification (NCBI taxonomy): domain Eukaryota; kingdom Metazoa; phylum Arthropoda; class Insecta; order Lepidoptera; family Noctuidae; genus Mamestra; species Mamestra brassicae. Next base: position 8,496,754 of record LR991013.1, on the reverse strand, counting down.
GGTAGATTATTATTAATTCGAATTTGAATAGCAGAAAACCAAATGTTGATTGGCAGAGAATGCTTGGGCAAAGGCATTGTCTTCGAAAATTTCTTTAAAGTATTTTGAATTCAAAATCTTCAAAGATTTATAATAATGGTTAGTTTTTTTGAGAATATATAAGACTGTTTAATACTAAGTGCAAGGAAACTACAAAGCAAAAGAAAGAAGACAATTAAGAACTTCTCAAAGGAGGTCTCGAAGATAGGATACCCACTAGATCTGGTTTGTAGAGGTGCACGTGGGGCAGGAGGAAGGTGGAGCCCAGGTCTCGTTCAGCCATCGTGTGCTCCTGAGGAGGTGGTGCAAAGGTTATACAGTGCCATGGAGGAAGTTGCTGGAATTCTACGTGTACGCTGTATAATAGGGTATCTTCATAGAAATAAAAAATCAATTAAGTAAGTCTCTCCGTTTTATTATTATAAAGATTATGTGAAAATTTTGTTTTTTTTTTAATTACGTAATTTTATCTTATTATAATTTATATGATTACCCGTGTGTTGAATAGACGTTGCATATGTTGATAAAGTGTAACAGAATAAACGCACCTCTTAAGGGGTCATTGCACTCATCATTATGAACAACTTTCACAATGGGACTAGCACTGAAATCTCGAAAAGAAAACGACTGTCATATACATTTATGTGCGTAACTTGACACTATGTAGGTACTGAACGGCTGATTTTTTTTGCGATTTCAGGGTTGGTCCCATAGTAAAAGTTATTCATAATGATTAGTATAATGACCTCTGAAGAGGTATTGCGTTTATTCTGTTACACGTTGTATGTATTAAACTACGGGGAACGGTGATAAGGATGTTCTACTTCTATTTGTACAAGAAGCTGTAATTAAACTTATGAATGTACCTGATGTGTGAGACGTGTTGATGAGGCCGCTCTTCCAGTGCTGGCTGGTAGCGTTCCACCCACTGATCTAGCCTCTGACAAAGTCCTGGGCAGAAACAAACAGAGAATGACAGAAGATTTGCGCTAACCCATTTTCGCGCTGGGGTTTAGGAACGCGCAGAAATGAGTTCCAGTGTCTATTCGCGGAAGTATCTTTTGCGGAAGTGACTTCACACAAGTGTCTTTTCGCGGAAGTGGTTTCGCGCAAGTGTCTTTCACGCAAGTATCCTGTTATCATTTGAAGATGGCGGTAAATCAAAACGCAAATCGGTCAACATTTTTATTATTTTCTAAGTAACAAAACTAATAGATAATACTATGTTTAATACTACTTACAATTCACCAAGTCTTCTTTCAGCATCCGTCCATTCTGACAAATCTTCTTGACTGAAATAATAACAAGCCAAGTCATTTACCAAACAAGAAAAAAACCGGCTAAGTGCGAGTCGGAATCTCATACGAAGGGTTCCGAATCAAAAACCGAAAAAAAAACACGTTTAAAAACACAGTTTGTGAAAATTTCAACTTTCTACCTATTTAGCCCGCTGACATACAGGCGAACTGACGGATAGATGGACTGCGGTGGCTTAGTAATAGGGTTCCGTTGGTTACCCTTCGGATACGGAACCCTAAATTATGATTGAAAATGATCTATATCGGTGGAAAAAAAACGGAAACACATAGGTAATTTGCAAAAAACAATGCAGTCCCGAGCAGCGCCGATTCTACCATACACGCTGTTAAGCTCGACTTGTTATATAAAATCGTACGTGTTAACGCTTATCACTATGAAACAATAAGATACAAAAGTAAAATAAATGAAAAGATCAATCTCAATTTCAAACTTCGTGCGCAATTCACCGCGCGGTCAACGAACTCAATAATTCATAACAAAATATTAAAATAATTAAATGGCGCGCATCCTCGCCAATCTTGCCATAGATATCGAAGGCGCGAAACGCTCGCCGTGGCCAATCCGAGGACCAAGCGCGCCTCATAGAGTATAGTAACTAAAAAGAGCGCGCCTCCTCTCTCGCACACATTGGCTTTTCCATTTCGCGTCCCGGACCTCTCAGTTTTTGCCTACAAATTGTCAATTGTTGATGTATTGTAAGTAGGTCCTAATACGACGACTTTTTTTAACTTTAAAGGCAGGCGTAACTAATGAAGTTCGCCCAAATTCAAACCTGCGTGAAGTGAGTTGTGAACTTGGATTGTGCAATGCGATGACGCAACGTAAATCGGCAGATTGTTAATGTTTTCAATATATTCGGAACAATATTTTGAGGTGCTAAAGTTATGGTAGTTTTCTTGTTAAAATTATGTGAATGTGATACTTGTTACTGTTGCCGCATTTCCATTGTAAATCTCCGATGAATCTACGAGTTTGTGAGTGATGAAAATAAAATAAGTTTATGAGTTCTTCCTAACTAACAAAACAAAATTATGTGAACTTAGAAATTAACTGTCGTGTGTTCCTAATTTTTGGTCGAAAAGGTATGTACATACAATTCAAACATTGAATTTATAGACTTTTACGAGTCTCTAAAGTGTGTTTTTGGAGACAAGTACATGTTTTGAACGCGCAAAACTACTATTAAAATGTCGCTTGCACCTCATAGGTGCATAGACCCAAAAAACTCGTAAGAAATTAATAAAAGCTCATCATTCGGTTGTTTCATATTAAATTACTTATGACAAACTTAATAATGCCGAGGATCAAGATTAAAACTTCTATAATAATACCTACACGTGATTATGATTTCATCTGATCCCATTTTTATTTTTTGTGAACTCCAAATCAAATAATCAAACAATCTTCTTTTGGAAAAAAAAAATAAGTAGGTAGGTAATTAGGTATATCGTACTATTAGTTAAAGCTTTCTAGCTGTAGTGTAGGTAGTAGTTATATTTATAAACAAAACAACAAATTCGATCATTTTGAGGCCATCTACTAGTTTTCGATGGAACTAACGTGAAAGAAGCGATATCGTGGTAACGCCTTTTAGTACCTACACTAGATGGCGCTTTTATCAATTACGCGAAAAGGATCTCGAAAATGTTTTCGTTGATATTAAAAAGTTTTCCAATTTTAAAGATTTTTCAGTAGTTAAATTTTTCAGGCTTCCCTTGTATAAAGCCTTCGCACGCCACTGGTCCCGAGCCCACACTTGAAAACCAGTGGACCAGTGCAGATCTACCAAGAGGTCAGAAAGTGGAATAATCCTTTATTATTCCACTCTCATATTATTTTAATTATTTATTTACTTGCTCTCATAGAAATTTAACAATATTACAGTTTTGGTTGGGGCACTGCAAGTTACATATTTGGTTTGCTGTTGAGATTCTGGATCGACATTAAGGATACAATCAGGAAATGAATACGAGAGAACAGTAGGTATACGGACATAGTCATACATATTTAGGGCAGAAGGTCATACATAATTAAGTCAGAATCAACGCAGTACAGTAAAGCACAGTTTAAACATTACCTGTAAGACTTCCGTAGCGTATCAAATCGTGCTAGTTCGGCCTCCAAGTCTCCTTTAGTGACGGAAGACATGTCATCTCGGTCGTCTTTCATCGCGGACTCGTCTGGTCTGATCGTAGTTGATACCTTGAATCCTGCTGATACTAAAGCTCCTGAAAAAAATCTTTTTTAACCTTTTGAACGGCATTGTCACGTATACACGACAAGCAGGCGCGTGCCTTGTACGCCAAATGTCACAAATATGTGACTAAAAGGACGGCGAATTTGTGGCTTGGCGTCGGGGGCACGCCGATGCGTTTATGCTCTGGCATTCAAAAGGATTATGAAATTGAGCACCAATTTATTGGCTAAGATTAAAACTTATAACTTTTAGATTATTTTAAACTTTTCTAAAAGTTTCTGCATGTTAGTTTACTTTAGCTAAGTTAAATCACTGTCACACAAATATTAAACTACATTTGCAAGATAGACAAGTGAACATCAATAAGCTAAATAACAATATGTCACCGGAACATTGCAGACTCCGTAAGATTGTAATAAATCTTTATTACACTACAATTTCTCGATATTTTATGAAAAAATCTTTTTGTATACTATAAATGCCATCCATATTCAATAGTTTTCAATATATCCGTGTCTTAAAAAGAAAAATAGTTTACAATTTTATGCGATAATTTTCAATCGTACGGCGTTTGCAATTTTCCGGTGACAAATAAAATATATAAATCTCAGCTTTTTGTCCTCTAACCTAAATACAGCAAAAAAAAGACAGAAGCTAAAAGTATCTAGTACCTTGTTTATTATGTCTATCCTTGTTGGCACTGTAGGAAGACTCCAAACTGTGTTTTCTCCTCATCTGAAAAAGATTTTAAATGTTTACTTTGTGATAATAACAGATGTATTCTCGCGTGATAAGCAGAGGTCGGAATTAGGTAGAGTTATTTATGTACTTATACTGATTTCGCACAGCGAAAGAATAAAAGGGATATGCCTCAAATCCCGAGATTAATTTTAGGAGCAGAAAAATCCTGTGATTTATTAAATAAAAAAGTTATTAACTTTTACACAATTTAAACACAAGCACGCGCGACGCGCGACGTTGCCAAATTTACATCAACGACATCGGATGTCCGAAGTTGCAAAATTCCAATGCACACACGCGCGATGTTGCCACATTTTGTAGTTCGCACAACATAGCTTGTGAGAACAAAAGAAAGCAATATCGGAAATGCGGAGCACTCCCCGCTTAACGAAATGGACTGGATTTTCACACGGGATATTAGAAATCCCGGGAAGATCCATATTAATAACTACTTCCGACCTCTAGTGATAAGCTACACGAAGCTTCAATTTCGTTAGTTTCAAGTTGTGTACTTGCCTCATCATTGGTGCTTGTCGCCCCTGATTCCAAGTAGCTGATGAGTTTTGCTTCACTGCTCAACTCCAAACTCCTCTTTCTTGCGATATTTTCTCGGCTGAAATGACAAGATCAAAATTCAATTAAAACTCAAACACTTTATTGTAATCAAATAGGATTCAAAAATGAACAAACATGACAATGAATAAATTCTACTAAGATAATCTACATTCGAACTACGAGTTTCTTACTCGTAGTTCGAATGGCTTACATAAGAATTCTAATAAATAATTATATTAATTAATTAGTATATTTACATAAGGATCCAATTGCATTCAATGAATTTTACCTGTCTTCTTTGTATCATGATATTTTTTGTTTGGAGTGTACTGCAATATTCCTAGATCTTCAGCAGGGCTGCAATAATCGTTTGAAACATACCTGTCTCCATGGTGAGGATGCAGCCTGGCTCTGGGGATCATGACAGCTGGTGCAGGAGGTGGGGGAGGATCATGTGCTGGAGGCTCTGACATCACGCACTTCTTGCCGCTGGATGATACTCTCTGGAAGACATGACGAAATTGTTGACAGACTAAACTGATCGGGGTTGGAAAATTCTGCGACAAAATTATAGCACCAATCTTTAATTATTCTTCCTGAAGTTCAATGCTATTAAAATATACAGGGTATACGCAACAAAATTCAGAATCCTTCATGATATCTTATATTTAGGCTACTGGATATATCTGTGGCCCTGCAATGTTTACCTTAAGTCAATCTACCTTAAGGCAACCACGCATTCTTGACACACAACGACTGTCGCGTCGCACACGCAGCATTTGGTTATGGGCACTCGTTCCACATTAGAAATGTAAGCATACACTAGTTGGTAATGCCACTTCTGAATGCTAGAACACCAGAAGTAAACGCAGTTGCTTACCTTAGCGGGTATGTAAGGCAGTGACGCATTTTGTATGCTTGAGTTATCACCCGACTCTCCTCGCTCACTGATCAGAGCTCTGCGGTCTTGTCTTTGCTTCGGCATTGCACCCTGAAAATAAATATTTGAGAATAAGAAAGGAGGTAGCTACGGTACTGAATAATAAGAACGAATCTAGTGCAAAAATAAAAATCAACAGACTCTGTTCTACAGGACCCGTCATTTCCAGTGTTGCGGAATTTGTTCGAAAGAGTCACCGCGGCCCTGGAACGCAAAGGGCTTTAGAAGGAACACGGATGGGTTTTAGTCTGTAAAAGTCTGACAATCCCTTCCGCTCCACCCAGAGCGGAAGAAGTCATTTGATGATTTCCCATCCTTAAATAAAAGGACCCATCATTTCAAATTTATATCGACAGATAAAAGTGGGTGTTCCACCATACATTTTTTAATTTACCACATAGTAATTTGAGTTGTGATTTTCAATTTTCAAAGCTCGATATATATGTATATTATTGCTAGGACAGTAACAAGAACAATTGAACATTTTACGCCCTAAGGTTTAACAAATAATTGTTATCCAGATGATAGAAGCTGAGACATACCTGATGCAAACTAGGCATGCTCTGTATACACGCGACGATGGACCGCTGCGGTCGTGGTGCCCTGCGCGCGCGCCTCGAACAAGCCAGCACTGCGCAGACAGCAAGCACCACTGTCAGGAGCGCACCGCATACCACCAGGGAGATAAGGACCACTGAAAAAAAAAAGAAAAAGATGAAATAAAATAGGTTGCAACAACTAAGGACGCGTGAACATGAAAGGTGTGGCGGGAGAAAGGCGAGAGCCGTATCCAGCAGTAAGTGAATCCAGGCTGAAATAATGATAACGATGAAGTAGGTTGCAAGCAACGTTTTGTGCCATTAGATATGCGGAATTCTAAAAAATTTACGGACGCTTTTACGATAGGCAAAGAAAGCTGAACCTGATTTTTTAAGGTAGTCTGTAGATGATTAAAACTTGGTGCTACTTTCATGGGGACTTGATGAGCTTTTAAAATGTTTTATACAACTAAAAAAGTTATAACTGTAGATTTTTACCTCGTATGACAGAAAGACAGACTCAGCGTTAGGTGACCCCGTAATCCCATGGCTGTTCTTTTAATTAACCCGTACAAAAAATAGAAACTATCCACTCACCCTTGAGATTTATCTGGCAAGAGCTACCAGCATACCACTGGAAGCATTCGCACAGAACACGGCGATCATCTCTAGAGTAGCACGCTCCGTGATAGTTGCATCTCTCACATCCAACCGGCTCAGCTGTAACAAGATAAGAACATGACATCAGGCCAATATTCCTTCAAGGAATTAACATAGATAGGTATATGAGGGACAATTACACCATCAGCCACTTATATAAGAATTACGATCATGATGGTATCAAATCATCGTAGCATACAGATGGGCGAGTGTTCGAAATAATTCATATTTTTAATTTTGAAGTTTTGCCAGTCTGTTATGAAGGGTGCCTAACCTATTTGATTGTTTCATTTTTTAATTCAAACTGGGAACTTAATTTTTCATGTTCTTAATTTTTTTGAAGTGTATCTTCTTTAGCGGCTTTGTGCACTTTTTGGGATGGGTATAAAATGTTAAACTCGCGTCAGGACACGTGACCTGATCGAAAATTCGTAAGACGAAGGTAGAGTAGACCGCCGCAAAATGAATATATTTTTTATATCCGCAAAATATCAAAAATGCACAACGTTAATTTTCAAGTTTTCACTTCTGCCGGCACTCCCGGAGTGCAACCCGTTGTTTTTTTTTAATGACGTCACTTTGGCAGTGCCCTCTACTTTATTTATTAAAGAAGTTTTGCGTAGTTCGTGTGGTACTACTGTGCTTTAAATTAACTAGTTAGAAATATAACAACAATGTTTACCTGAGCATATTCGGCCAGGGTACAGCGCATTGACGCTGAGGTCTGCGAAGCCTTCCAAACAGCTGCAAGTGTAGGTACCGCGCAAGTTGAAACATTGAGCATGTTCTGAACAATCGTGGAACGAACCGCTTACACACTCGTCGAAATCTGCAACACATTTTTGAAAAACATTTTGCAATTAATTTATTTATTGATGTAGTAAATAAAAGCATAATTATCTTCTTTAGGTGTGATTAAAAAAATCAAGGGCTATTAAAAGAATAGTAGTGTAGAGGTATGCGGTACAGAGAGTAAAGTACACCTCCACTGAAAAATGGGAGGATCCTCCGAACCAGACGGTTGTTGTGTCTGGTGGGCAACTGCCCAATAGTTGATATTCGGACTGTTGTATGTGTTCAAATCGCTCGGAGAACTTTGCTTGCGCGATGCATGATTTCGTTGTTAGTTCATCATAGATGGCGCTGCGGTTCTTTTTGTTGCCGTACAAATTTCGCTTCTTAGTTTTTCATGTGGCGGCATTGATGCCGCTACAGTAGTATTTATGAAAAGTTGAATAAATTGCTGCAAGTTTCAACACAAAGCGCAGGTTTTTCTAGACAGTTAATATAAATGCTACAGTGGCCAAATTCTCAAGCAAAACTATCGCATTTAATGCCATGCCATCGTTGTCCCTTCCATCAACACTGTGAGAAAAATTATAAAAGTATCCGAATTCGAAAACAAAAGAAAGAGGCATAATTTAAGCGACTTTCTTGTTTCAAATTTAAATATGACTACGCTCTTAATTAGACACAGCTTCCTTCTAGAAGTGTTTATTTATTTGAATCAGAAAATTATACTACTTACCGCTAACATCCAGTTTCTCCATGAGCTCACTGGCAGCCAGCACCTCTGTTCCTCCCAAACTATAGTTGTTATTCCTCAGGTACTTCTCAATCACTTCCTTGAGTCGGCTCTCGTGAGCATTGTCTGAGAGCTGAAAATGTTTGGAGAAGATTTTGAGAGCAGTGATGTTTTTGGAATATACTTTTACCAGCATTTGACGATTTTGAGCCAAAGGCAAAGTATCCAGGCTATATTTAATTGGTCAAAAAAATGCTTCAGAGAGGCTAAATACAGACTCAGGCAGACTGCGATATGCTGAAATAATTTAAGCAGTACTTAAGCTACTTAATAAATAGAAGATAGAAAAAATATGTAATGCATTTTAGCTCAAATATATTTATGAATAGCAAAAAAGCGGGCAGACAGTGAAATCATACTAGTTACGTTATTTTTTTTTTTACTTTACCCATGATTGCTCGAACAATATGAAATTATGAAATCAAGAAACATGAAAATAATTAAATTCACTCTTGCCTCATCTTTTGATACCGTTACCTGCACATAGAAGTCGTTCATAACACCCTGGTACAAGTCTCCTCCAGGACTCTTCAGCTCGACTGGATGGAACCCAGTGATGTGGACTCCATGGTAGACATCCCTCAAGTCTGACTGCATGATCATCCTGTTGATGCCCTCATGGGTTGCCACTGCGAGTGCTTGGTACTCCTTGCTTGAATTATTCGAAAGATTCTCTTGGAATTCGAGGCGATCGGTGCCTTGAGAGCCGAGGGCTAATTTTACTGAGTAAGTGTAGGTTGCTGAAAAGCGTAACATTATCGTCATTAAATGCATCAATTTGGAAAATTCCACAATTTTTTATATAAAAATACGTTGAAAGGATAATATTTGTTCGGCCATCGGTTGCATCATCATTATCTATGAGAGTAAGAACCTATATATAAACACACGTGCTTGATTACTAATCAATCAAGGCTTTTATTAAAAACTTACGTTTACAAGGTCTATCAGGGAACATTCGAGCGAACCCTGGTCTGCATACGCATTTCATGAGTCCATCAATTCTCTGACAGCGTTCGTTCCTAGAAGCCTTGCAGTCCGGCTGGCATTCTTTACCGTAGGCTACACCTGCAAGGTTTAACACGTTTTCTTTTAATCAGATTCTACATAAGCAAAACCTACAAATTTGTTTAAGCTTAAGGACTTACCATTGGGATTGACATTCGTAGTCTCCAAATAAGGTGTTCCAGCCAATAATATCTCACCAAACAGAACCTGAGATACTCCATTATTATTGACCTGTTCGTTTCTAGTTACATCATAATCTCCTGTGTCCACATCATTGCTCAAAGGTGGAGCTGGCCCACCATTTTGAGACTTATTCATCACAACGAAGAACGTATCGTTATCATTCTCTGGTTCGATCTCATTCTCAATCTTTTGAATGATATTATCTGTTGTTTCTGAATCTCTTATGATAAGATTGTCATGCTCTTCTGATGACATTGTTACGTCGTCAAGAGACACTTTCGTTTTTGGTATAATCTCTTGGACGGGAGTTGGCTCAACTTGTATAGGTATATGTTTCGTCACAGTTTCTATAATCGTCGTTGGTTGTACTTGCGTATGTACTTCAGTCACAACATCAACTATTGTAGAAGTTTGCGTGTTTGTTAGTACCAGCGTCTGTGTGATTGCTCCTTCTGATTGGCTGACTAAGCTTGTCTTAGTATGTGTTACCGTTAAAGTGTGTGTAATATTGACAAATCCGATGCTTGAGACTGTCTTTGGTGGCTCGGATAAAGTCTTCGTAAGAGTAACCACAGTAGTCCTAAACTCAGTCTTAGTTGGTATGACTTCGTCTGATATTTTAACTTCATTCCCAGCGTGGTGAATAGGATGTACAACTGGTACCTCTTGGATACTAGGAGTTGGCATGCTAGAAGGTATTATGATTGGTATGCTAGATGATTCTTGTTCCACTGGTCTTGTGATTTCCAGTTCAGATACCGTGGGAACTATGTTCTCTTTAAGAACTTCCGTTGGTCTAATAAAATCTTCCTCGACAGATGATTCAGAACTTTCAATGATACTTGATGGTATGATAGGAGGTACTCTAGTAATTGGTCGAACAATCTTTCTTATCGAAGTCTGTCTAGTAGGATACAATATTTCAGGGCGAGAAATGGTCCTTGTTGGTTTTATTATTGAAGTAGGTTTAGGGGGCAATTTGAATTTGCTAGTACTGGATTTGTTCTCATCAATTCGTACTGGGTAAGGTTTCCGAGTTCTGTTCTTATTGCCAAGTGGAATAACCTTCATTTTGTCAGTCGTCGTTTCTTCTTGACTTGATTCAGGTTCAGAGTCATTAGTTTCGGTTATAGATGTAAGTTTAGTTGTTGAAGTCGATTCTGTGCTTGATTCCTTAGAAACCACCTCTTTGTCTTTTGTTACTGGTTTCTCGTAACTTACCTCATCAAATCGTTCAGAAGATGACTCAGTCTCATAAGAATAGGAGTTTTCAGAAGAAGATACTTCTGCGGAATCGGGTATTCTAGACGGTTCTGGAGTTTCAGGGAACTGGATGGATGTTGGATTGAAACTGAAGCTTGATGAGAAATCGATGCCAGATGATGTTAACCAGCCCGAAGATATCGGAGTTGGGAAGACTACGTTCGGTATGTCCGGAACACTAACAGTAGGAGCAGGTAATTCAATTGGTTTAACGACTCTTGATGGAATATCTCTTGGAGGTGGCAGCAACTGTGATGAAGGCTGGTCGCGGTTATAAGTAGGTCTTCTCATATTATTCAAGATATCGAAAGCAGGCCTGTAGGTTGACACTTCATCCCTATTAATTGGTTTTCTCACAGGTCTCTGAGTAGTCACTCTTGGTGGAATAGGTCTCGGTGGCATTGTTCTGTATGGCGGTGGAGTTCTGATTGGAAGAACTGGACGCGGAGTCAAAGGTACTCTCGTCGGAAGCCTTATACCTGGTGGAGTTCTTGGCGGAGGAGGACTCATTCCCATAATAGTCTCATCGTTCGTTGAGGGCTTGAAATTATAATCCATTGTTGGCGGTGGTGGTGAAAGGTCAATTATCTCACTGGACGAACGATTCAATTCCAAGTTCGATAGTGTGAATGTTGGTAGAGTCGCTTTTTCCGTGGCCTTCTCAACGATCAATGGTTTTTTATCTTGAATGTGAACTGTTGATGTTATAATTGATTCGTTATGCACGTGCGTGTTATTGAACCGATTAGCAAATACTGGTCTACTTGGTGGCCTTTTATATCTTATATCTGATTCTGTATACACAGGCCTCGAAGAAGAACTTGGTCTGTAAGTTGATGGTTTGTCCATTTCTTCTCCAATATTCAAATCAATATTATCTTCATAAGACACATTGGTCTCGTTCTCCAACATGTGATTGATTTGCCAGTGAGGTTGCTGCAATTGGTGATCGAGTACCACCGCGGTATTAATAGTAAACGGTCTAGGTTTATTGAACGGATTGTTTTCGTATATTGGTTTGATAGTATTTGATTGGAAAGTCGTTTTGTTACTAGAACTGAATGGCTTCTCTGTTTGTGTTCCAGGATTAAAGTTCACTAGAACTTTATTGCTGTTTTCATCTTTTTGGGCATTCTTTGGAGGATTTAATACTTCATCTTGTAGTAGAGTTAATGCAGTGGATGTTTTGGAATTGTTGTCTACTTCACTTGAAGAACTGACTACAGGAACTTTCATAGATTCGGAACTGACTTCTCCATCTACTTCTCCAGGATTCTCTGGTTCTTCTTCACCATCATATATTTCTTCAGAATTTTCGTAGACAGGTTTAATTCTGTCTGTTGTGTGTTTCGATTTAGTTGTGGTAGTTTCATCGCTGTTGTCTCTAATTGGAATGTCATAAGCTGGCTGTCCCATACCACCGAAATTGGAAGGAATATAATTAATATTAAAGGGCTTAGTTGTAAACGGTGGGTTAGTAGATAATGGCTTTTCAGTTGATTGAGGTTTGGTAAAAGGCTTTCCAATGTTGAATCCAGATGGCGGTGCATTCTGGGACCAAAACTCGGTGGGTGGTTTACCAACACTTGTAATTTTCTGTCCGAACTGAGGTGAATTATTTTTCTCGTTATAATCATGGATTAAGGGAATAATCTTTCTGGTTGTAGCTTCTACCTTAATATTATTGATATTGTTTTCTTTTAATACACTAGAATACCAGCCATGAGAGTTTGTTGGAATATTTGGTATTAGTTTGGCTGGTCTTTTGACATCTCCAGATTTGATATTATCAGGATACTCAGTGACTGATTTAACGTCAGTGTCAGTCGAAGGTGTCGAATAATCGTTCATCATGGGGAAATTCGCATGGCTGTTTAGGGAAGGTGGTATTGACGAACTCGCGGGGTTGCGTTCGTTTTTGTCACCGTAGTTTTGATATTTGTTTTCAAAATTCTGCTGTTTGTTATCGTAGACCGGCTGTTGGTTCTGGTAGTTGTTTGTAGTTATAATTCCTTGGTTCGGATTCTTGTTTGCGTAGTTCTGATTAGTGTTACCTTGGTTTTGATTCTGATTTATGATTCCATGGTTTTGGTTTTCAGTATTTTTATTGTTGATAGCGTGGTTTTGATTAACGTTACCTTGGTTCTGTTTTTTGTTTTCATAGTTCTGGTTTATGATACCTTGATTTTGATTTAGAATTCCTTGGTTCTGATTTAGAATTCCCTGGTTTTGATTTAAGATACCCTGGTTTTGACTTAGGATTCCTTGGTTCTTCTGATTTTGGTTTGCAAAATTTTGGTTAACGTTTTCTTGGTTCTGGTTATTATTTGCGTAATTCTGATTTAAATTCTCTTGATTCTGGTTTTTGTTAGCAAAGTTCTGATTTAATATTCCTTGGTTCTGATTTTTGTTTGCGTAGTTCTGATTTAAGATTGCTTGATTTTGATTTTTGTTTGCGTAGTTCTGATTGAATACTCCTTGTTTTTGATTTTTGTTGGCAAAGTTCTGATTTAATATTCCTTGATTCTGGTTGCTACTTCCGTAATTCAGGTTAATGTTAGCTGGGTTCTGGTTGTTGTTAGCGTAGTTTTGATTTTGGTTGCTGAATATTTGCTGTTTATTATCATAGTTCTGATTATTTCCATGATTCTGATTTTTGTTTCCTTTGTTTTGATTCTGGTTGCCAAACTTTTGATGTTTGTCTTCATAATTTGGTTTTTTATCGCCATAGTTACTGTTGTGATTATGATAGTGATTACCAACTATCGTAGATTCAGCTGTGTCCGTGGAACTCTTATTCCATCTGTTATCTCCGACAGAAATTTGTGCTACAGGGCCATTTTCATTGAAAACGATGGGTGGATTTCTAGTGCCTTGTAAATGATACGTTTCTAATGGGGTAGTGTTATCTTCAACTCTGATGGCAAAGTTTGTACCGATAGGTATATCTGTGTTGAGTTGGCTAACATGAGTAGGCGTGCCAACTGGTACAGCAACGCTAGACCCTATGACTTGCCCGGCTTCATTGTTACTAGCAACATTAGTGGCTGTATTCAAAGTCACTGTATAAGTATTATCCTTGTCTTCAGTTACTTGTGGCACGAACGATTTGTTAGCCATATTTGGTGAAGATATAACTGAGAATGAATTATGGGTAGGACCTACGTTGTTTCCTTTGGGAGGCTGCATATTATTCGGAGGCTGGTTGAAGTTATTATAGTTAGGAGATGCCGGTGGAATGCGAATAGTGTAAGTAGGAGTAGGCTTGCTGTTCGGCATTTGAGCTGCGAAGTAGATTTCAGAAGTTACTTTAGGCGGCATTTGCTCAGGTACAGGATGCTGGATATTCAAGAATACTTTCATGTCCTGCACTGGTTTGGTATGAACAATAGGACGAGAACTATAAGGCTTACTTTTGTCATAAATCCCATCTTGATTGAAAAATTGTTTTTGCGGTGTTTGCTGCGGTGGTGGAGGCACTGCTAAGAAGTTTTCATACTCTTTGTCAATGACATCCTTTCCATCCTTCGGTTTATCTTTGTTTCTAACTTGGTTGTATTTATCAAAGTCGCCATTTGCGCCAGTAGGATTGTATACTTCTGGATCATAAACTGTTATTTGTGGACCAACCTGGACATGAGTTTCTTGGTTGCTTGTAGGCGGAGGTATATTGTTATAGTCGATAGGTCGTTTGTTATCCTTCCATTTTATTTTAAGGTCATTTCTGTGAGATTGATCCTTGTAAGGTGGTAGGTTAGATTTATAGTTGTCTGAAGGAGGATAAACGTTTGGTTTACCTGCATACTGTTTGTTACTATTAGGTGCTACATTGTGCACGTTCGTCATTTGCGGAGCATCAATACTAAAGCTGCCGAAGTAACCTGGTTCAGGGTATGGTAAAGGGTCATCGATGTAGTCTCCAGTTTTATGAGGTTCTGAGGAACCAGCAAATACTAAAGCTGTAGAGCTGCCGTGGGGAATCAGTACGTTTGCTACCCTTGAAGGTTGGATGTCGACTAAGAAGGGCTTGTTAGACTCAGTGTTGCCTGCCATCGTATGGCCATCTTCAGTTCTTATTTGTGTATTGACTACTTCAGAAGAACTTGGACTGTTATCGGCCACATCTACATTAGCCTCATTTATAGGTTTATAGTCAATGTGTTGCTGCGTAGGAGCACTAGTAGGTTTGGCTAACGAAGGAATGTAGTCTAAAAATGCAGGTCTGCCATGATTGCCTAATACAGGTCCAGTGTTTCTAATTTGCTCAGTTTTCATTAAATGGTCATGAATGCTGGCTGGCATGCGATACGGGTATTTGTCGTTGGGCGCCGAATTTTGAAGATTGAACGACTGCATTGGTCTCGGCATTGGTCTATTTGGTTTAGACTTTTGCTGCGGAGGTGGTCTCAAATCATAAGAATCATCACTATGCGGTTGATCACCAAGAGGTTTCTCATTTACGAAATATTGTTCATTCGCTGCTATGAAACTGTCAATAGGCGGCGGATTGACCGAGTTTTGTAATTTGATTCCACTTGCAGCCAAGGTTAAAGGTCCACCCACGGCAGGTTTGCCAACAATGACATCGGAGTTGGCCGTAATTATTTCACCAGGACTAATGGGTATACCGCCATTGACAAGTGGACTTTCGTGCACCATTTTAGGCGGGACAATGTGGGCTTTAGGCTGCTTGTGTTCTGCTGCCCACGACAAGTTCTGATGTAATGTAGCATTGGTGAAAACTAGTTGAGATTCGGACGTTTCTAGTTCATCTACAGGAATGTAAATAGGAAAGTTACTATGTTTCGCTTCTAGATCGTTATCAACTCTTTTATTTGCAGTATAAGCCGTCAGTTTTACAGCAGGTTTAATAGTCGTTGTCGTCGTTTTATTGACAGTATCTTGACGTTTGATAAAACCACCTGTCATCTTCTCAATAACGGGCGCCAATTGAGTTAATCCTTTTATTCCAAGAGTTCCTAATTTCAAAAGATCGGCGACAACAAACTTGTTTTTGTTCGGTTTTTGAGGTTTATCTGGTTTCGTTTTTTCTGGAACTTTTGTGCTGACTTTATTCGTTTTTGGTGGCGCAGGAGCTTGCTCATTAGTCAACAATTCGCTTTCTTCAACTGAGTTTGAATCTTTTTCATCTGAATAATCGTTGATTACTTCGGTGTACTTTTCAACAACTTTATCAGTTGGCGCTAATTGTGAGTTACTTTCATACTCGTAAGGACCATATTGCGTTTTCTTATCCACAGATTCTTTGCTTGTTGGTCTTAATTCTAGTTTCGTGGCACCGTAGGTCGTCTTAATTCCATATTTGGTCGATGATCCAGAGTAGTCTATGTTACTGTATTTTGTCTGCAAGCCTTCAGTTTTTGTATTACTGCATGAACAAGAACTTGTGCATGGTGGATTACTAACTTCCGATGGTTGGATAAGATCGAAACTGTTGCTTTCATCTTCTTCACTGTCGATTCGTTTGTCAATCTTTGGGTAACTGCTCATAAACATGTTGGTTGCTGCAGATGGTTGAATTGTCTTCACCTCCATGTATTTGGTCTGAAATATTCAACGAAATTAATTAAAATTTTAAACTACTGAAAATCACGATAGCTGGTTAAAATGAGGAACATATTTATTTGGGCCCTTAGGACTTTATTAAGTTTAATGTTAGTAGTCATGTGTGAATGGCGTATGTTAAAAAGCATAACTAACTACAATTCTTACAACAAACTACTAAAGACTGACATTTAAGGAGAAGAAAGGTTAAATAAAAAACAAATGAGAGCTACATAGATAAAGGGCTATCAACTAAGGTAAAGGCTCCCATAGCTCGGAATTTCCGGATTTATTTAGGATCTGACCAACCAGGGTCCCAAATCTTACTTTTGTCGGCTTTAAATCTGGCAAAACATCAGTATCATAAATGTTGGTTAAAGATTCAGTTGTGACAACGGACACGATAGTCTCAAACGTAGAAATAGCACTTCTTTTGTTTTGTACCACTGTTGTTAAATAAGTGTAGGTGGTCATACATGTCTTGATGATATAGTTATGTTGCATGAGCTGGTGTAAGGGGAAGAGTGCGCTAATTTGCTGGCGACTGACGACAGTGGCAACTGCTGATGATAGCAGTTGCTTTGATGCTGAAGATGAGCTGATGTGCGGTTGTAACGTAGTTGCATGAATGAGCTTAAGTTTGCGCTGAGAAAAAATAGATGCGTAGATGAAGATGAAATTAATCATGATATGAATACTTGTAATAAGATATTCAATAAGAGTGAATGTAGTGGTCTACTTTAGAATAAACATAGATTAAGTCAAATGAATCTATAAGGTGATTTCTACAAACAAAATCTAACAAAGTACTTTAAAAAGTTATTACTCAAGTAGTACTAACTCGGTTTTGTTTGAATAAAAAAACTATTTACCTGCTCCTGCTTTCCATCAGGATTTTTATCCTTCACTAAGACTTCCACACCATTAGACATAATCCTGGTAGCTAGATTCTTTAGCCTTCTTTCATCTTCTTCAGATTCTTTTTCGACTAAATCCATGTCTCTTCCAGGCCTCCATGGTGTGTTATCATATACTATACCATTTGTATTGAATGCTGAAATGTTATAAATTATAGTCAGTGTTTGTTCTTTAACATTAAAAATTATATGTAATTATTTGATTACCAAAATTTCATATAGTTATGTTTTATAGTAGCCAAATATTTTCAAAGCAAGGTCTGAAATAGTACATTAAGCTAATTTAAAAAAATAAACAACACAATTACACCACAGTTGTGACACACAAAAAGCCCTTTCTACAGCATTACATATCTGAAAAACAAACAACATATGTGCAAAGCAGTTAGTAGATAATTAACATTTAATTTATTCTACAACTTCCATGATAGAAAATATATAAAATAAAAGAAGGATCACTTGGGTACGGGTGGTCAGACCCGAACGTCTGACATTGTCTTTCCTAGAGGTATCTGTGTTATCCATCAACTGGATTGTGTCGTTCAGATATGTATTTGTTCCATGTAAAATTGGATTGGTTGGAAGCAAACCCCAGCTCGGTCGAAAATAACGTTGACACTGGTTCCTATGATACAGTTAACACTAGTTTAGGGACCAAAGGATTCACATCTTATCTCAAAAATGTCAAAAAATCTTTACTTTACCAAAGTAAAGTGACATCTCTATCGCTCGCGCATATCGGTCTCTTTCTGAAACCCGATGTGCCATATTTACGGCCACGTACTGTACTACATGGCATTTCAACCACACTTGTCAAAAATGCAAGACATACTCTCATTCCAATTATGTGCCATGTTTTCAACCTTGTTTTCGCTACTGGGGTTTTTCCCTCGGTGTTCAAGAAGGGTCTGGTTCATCCCATATATAAGAGTGGAACTAGAGACCGTGTCGATAATTATAGGCCAATTTCTGTGCTAACTACTTTATCCAAAATATTAGAAAAACTTATCAACAGTAGACTCCTCAATTACTTACAAGCCCAAAACATTATTGCTGATAACCAATATGGTTTTAGATCTGGCAAAAGTACTGAAGATGCAGTTTTGGAATTAACTAATACTATTGCTAAACACCTTAAAAATAAATTAAAAACATTAGCAATTTTCCTAGATCTCTCTAAAGCCTTTGATACGGTCTCCATTCCACTCTTACTAAACAAAATAGAACGACTTGGAATCAGAGGTTTGCCCCTAAATCTTTTCACAAGTTACCTAACAGGTCGTTCTCAGACTACTAAAATAGGAAATTACACAAGTGGACCCAAATTTATCAGTCACGGTGTGCCACAGGGTAGCGTACTTGGTCCTACCTTATTCCTGATATACATAAACGACCTCTGCAACCTTCCTTTAATAAACTGTAAAATTATAACATATGCTGACGATACTGCAATAGTAGTACATGGTAATGATTGGTCCGATACGCTCTCTCATGCTGAAATTGCCCTACAGACTACTATGACCTGGCTTAGAAACAATCTGCTCACCCTCAACTTAGATAAAACTAAATTTATGACCTTCTCCCCACGCAGAACATCACAACCGACCTCTGCCTACACACTAACAGCTCACAAATGTAACCCGAGCACTAATCAGGACTGTAGTTGCACTCAAATTGTCCGTACTTATTGTATGAAATATCTTGGTGTCTATATTGATAGTACTCTGTCATGGAACGAGCATATTAAGTCACTGGTGGGTAGAGTCAGGAAATTAATATATGTGTTTAAGAACCTAAGGGCTTCTGCTGATTTCCCTACTTTAAAAACGGTATACTATGCTCTAGCTCACTCAATCATAACCTATTGCATAACAGCCTGGGGCAGTTCTGGGAAATCCTCATTACTGCGAATGGAAAGAGCGCAGAGGGCAGTTTTAAAAGTTATGGCCCACAAACCTATCCGCTTCCCCACAAATGAACTCTACGCAATATGTGAGGTACCAAGAGTCAGACACTCATTTGTGCTTAGCACCGTACTACGTAAGCACTCCGAACTGACTTTCGATCCTGACCTCATTAAGCACAGACGAAGGACTAAAAGAGTCTGTTTAATTGAGTCAGTCGGCATCGAAGCAGTTAGACGTCAATATACATACCTAAGCTCTATTTTGTACAACCGAGTAAATAGTATATGTAATATTTATTCACTTGGTCTGAGGGAATGTCGAGTGACCGTTGATAAGTGGCTTCATACCCTTACTTATGAAGAACTTGAAAAGTTAATTAAAACGTAATTAAAACACATATACGTATGTAAACATACACACACACAACACAACATAAAACACCACACTCACACACTCACTTTCAACACCCCCCACGCACAACTCACCACACCCACACACACGCACAACACAGCACATCACACGCTTGCCTATTATGATTACTATACCATTTCGCTTTTATATTATTACTATCCTTTATAATTTTTTATTTAAGTTAATAATAATTTCTCAACCCTGGAGCACTGACGCATAAACATTTTTGTAAGGGCGTTAATGGCTGCGACACAGTTTATAACTAATGCAGTCATTATCGTACATAATTTTATTGTAACTTGTGTTTTAGTTCCAATAAAAGTTATTATTATTATTATTATTATTATTATTATTATATTACATTTCAAAGCATGAGACTATTGCAATTATGCGGAATCGCGTGCTAGCCTGCGCGTGAGCCGGTGTCGTTTCAGACATATGCAGCATAATGTTTATTTTTTTTACTGTAATACTTATGTAATTTCTATCATGGAACAATTTGATTAGTCTATGTGTCTATATCTACAGTTATTTCTGTTTCATGTTTCTAACTTACTTCTACTTCTCTGTGCTGTTTTAGTGTTTATTATAATGTTAGTTTTTTATACTATTTACATCTAAAACGTTAAGTTTATTGTTAGATGCTCTTGAATCTTTTTCGTGACTGTAAGCTTGTGTTCATCGTCTCACATATTTTTACAGTTTTGTCAAAAAGTTGCAACTTTTTTGTCAAGCTTTTGGCTTTAGCTTTTGATAAAAATCAAGAACATCAAAATTACACTTTAATATTAATTAATTAAACACTAATTACACTCACCTCCAAATTGGAAGTCGCAGGATGTGGGTATGGAACCATCCGTCATTAGGAACCTTCGGGATCTTCGAGTTTCTGGTGGTCCAGTTATCATCATCATCACGTCTTTTGTCAAGTTCTTAGTCAGGTTGTGGCAGAATCTCGTCTAGATAGGTCTTATGAAGGTTAGAAGGTAGGATGGAATCATGGAAGTGTGGTGTGGTTGTCTGATGTTTGTTCGCTAAATTGTATGGTAAATTATGTCTGTAGATATAGTATTTGAAGTGAATTTCAGTTCTGTGAGTTTTAGTTAGACGTTCGTGTTTTGTGATCAAAAAGGATAAAAAAAAATAGAAAACCAATTTAATTTTCGAAATATTTATTGTTTTTAATTTTAAGTCGTATTTGCAATGTACAGTCGTAAGCGAAGGAAGAACGAGTATTACAAGGTAATTTATGATTATCATAATCTAGACTTATATTCTTAGGCTGTGAGTAATCGTTACCCAACAATTTTACCCCAACACATCGATTATGGTAACATAGGAAATAACATTTTTGGTGAACTTAGAATAACATGTTAATATCTAGTCAAGTACAAAAGAGTATTTCGTCCTTAAAACTAAACTAAACCTATAAGGCACTATTCCATAGTTAACTTACTATGATACAATCGAAATAAATAACTAAACCATTACTATACACCTAACCGTTTGTATCGTTCACGAGACGTCATCAATTGAACTTTGCCTTAGGTCCCTAGTTGCGGATGGGCTCGCTGCCTTTACGACGTATGTTGGTGACGCGTCATAACTAATATGCTTGCTCACTTCTCCTACTATACTCTCCAGACTTTGCGTTTCTACTTGGTTTTCGACTGAAGCATTGTTAAAGTACTTATCACTATCTGAAACTATGCCACTGTCTGAATAAGACCCTGTTAGTTCGTTTATGGTTGGCAGTAAAGAAGGCAGAACTTGGACGTTATCATAATATATGGCTTCACGTTTTCTTACTGTCTGTGTGTCATCTGACACCACTGTTGACAGCACTGTGCTAAATTCACCAGGATGTCTACCTGAGACGTACAGTGTCACTACGCTGGTCTGTTTCGGAGGACCAACAGGTAAAGCAGCAGGGGCTGGCTTTGGCCGGGATTTCCTACGAGATGGAGCAGCTGGTGGTGGAGGGGGTGGGAGGTCTTCCTCATCATCCTGTGCATCTTCGGAAAAGTCTTCGTTACTATTCAGATCAGAAAGAATATTCGGTTTGGGACTGTTACTGTAAATGTCATTGTTCAGATTATTTTGTTGGTTCTGATTCGGTGACAGATTTAGATTGTTGAAATTGTTAAGACCACCGAATGCAGCAAGATCTACCTGACCTAATCCTAGCAGGGGATTAGCTGTTTGTAGGTTAAGTTGGGGTTGTTGCTGTTGTTGTTGTTGCTGGAGAAGAAGAGGTAGCAATAAGGAGTTCAGCTGTTGAGGGCCTTGAGCCAAGGCGGTGGGAGTTGTGACTACTGTATCAGTAATATATTCAGTTGCCGTAATGACATTGGTGGTAGGATCCACAATTGTAGTCAAAATAGCCTGACCTTTAAACGTAATCGGTAATACAGTTTCCCTAGCGTCGGTCACGGTTGTCACGTAAGTAGTGGTTCGGGTTTTAAATTCAGTAACTGGAGTTTGTACTATTGGCTGCTGGGGAAGTCCTGGGAAGGCCTGTCCTTGTAAGGCAAGTAAAGGATTGAACGCGGGTTGCTGGTTACCCAGTAACAGTTGTGACAGCAAAAGATTGGCAAGAGGAACATTTGAGTTAATCTCTGGTGCAATAGTCTGTGTAACTGCTTCTACATTGTAAACTGTACTAGGCAGGACGTGCGAGAAAGAGGTCTTGCGACCTCGAATGGTGGTAGGCGTAAAGATAACAGTAGTAGTAGGAGTATCATGTAAGATATATCTGATGACTTTTGTGGCTCCATTCTCAGCAAGCTCAGTAGATTCTGCCGCGAGAACAAGTTGTTGATTGCCCAAAGGTCCGATTGTAGTCGATACCTGGTTAAGCAGTAATGTTTCTAGACTAGGTGTTGCCGATAGCAAGTTTTTGTACTCAGTAATTTTTCCGTTCACAACTGGCACAGTTACTTCAGTAGGTATTTGATGCGTGATTGTGATCCTTCCATCGTTTAGGATGTTTTTGGCGTTGAAGCGTTCACCACTGAAGTTCTCGAAAGAACTCCTCTGCCTGCTTGAGGCTCTGCTGGTGGTGGTGCGTGTTCGTGATCTCCCACTTCCTGAGCTACGAGAGGTACTCGTCCTAGAGCCTGAATTCTTATTTAGTCTAGGAGCTTTTGGTACTTTTGGTGCCTTTGGCCTAGATGCAGAAGTGGTCGTCCTTGCTGTTGGTCTTGACGACTTTCCTCTCCTGTACGCTGGAGTAGATGCAGCGGTCGTAGTTCTAGTTTCTCCACGAACAATAAATGGTTGCCTTCCATTTGACTTAGGAGCTGCAATAGTAGTCGTTCTTCCGACGTTAGTATTACGTCCATTATATCGGTTACCAGGCCTTGCTTTTTGGGTGGTCGGTTCTTCAGTATGCTCTGGTTCAGGGCGCCGAGTAGTTGTGGTTTTAGTGACTGGTCTTCGGAAATTTGTGTATTTTCTGCTACCATAATCAACCTGACGTTTTGTACGTCTTTTATTAAAAGCAAATGGCCTAATTTGTACTATGTTTCGCTTGGGTTTTGCAGTGGAGGGAGGTTGAGGAACTTGACGTTCTTTCCTATCGGATGAATCGTAATCATTGTCTTCCTCAAATTCTTCTTCTTCTAAGATTTCGTCACTGTCTTCTACCTTTTGCTCATCCTCTTTGATTTCTTCTTCAGGTTCCGGTTCGGGTTGCCTAAACAGGTTTCGTCTTGGGAACAGTGCATTATTTGGTCGCTGTCTACGTAAAGATAGAAGAGGGCTCGATGTTTGCCTGGTTGTAGATCTTTTAGTGGTGGTGGTGAGTCTACCACGAGGGGTAACAGCTCGTCTTGATGAAGATGTTGTTGATCGGGGAGTAATGGCGGTACCCGGCTGCCTGGGAACAGGTGGTCTTCTGAACCTTAACAGAGGATTATTTGTGGTTCTGGCTGGAGTTTCAGTAATCTCGTCAATTGCTTCGGTTGCGTTTTCATCTAGTTGAGTTGCGAACGTTTCATCATTTTGATCAGGAGGGAATGTTATTGAAGCAGTAGGCTTAATATTCCTGCCTGGTGGAAGCCTCGATGAAGTTGGCCTTATTCTTGGTGCCGCCGCCGACCTGCTAATATAATCTAAACTAGCGGGCCTGGCTGAACTTCCCGATCTGAAACCTGTTCTTCTAGAAGTAGGTTGAATGCTTCCACGCACTCCGAAACCTCCTGATCTTGAAGCTGATGGCACATTAGCAGACGGATTATTTGGACTATTATTACCACGTCCAGGGAATCTCTTTCCGGTATTTGCTGCACCAGGATAAGCTGTTTGTGGTTTTCTACCCCCATTAAAAGCTCCTGATGGTTTCACGGACTTCAAACTTGGAGTAGCTGTAATAACCTGTGGTGTGAAGTCTGCACGTGTGATAGTTGTTGCTCCACTAGATAATGGCACACGTTTTGGAATAAATGTAGGCCGGTTGCGAGAAGCAAATGGTATGATAACAGGAGTAGTGGAAGGTTTTTTGGGTGTAAACGTAAGACGTGACTTCTTCCTAGTATTGGAGCTATCGTCTTCTTCCTCTTCTGACTCATTTGCAACTTCAGTCGTTGGATCTTGTTCTGAGCTTTCAATTACATCGGGAGTAGGACTAATAATGTTACTTTCAGTAGTCGTGGTAGACGGATTTTGGGTGTTATTTGAACTACTGTCAATGTTTAATGATTTGTTATCACTTGTTACAACAGTGGAATCTCCGGATATGACAGCCACCTGAGAAAACAGAATCTTTTTCTCTCCTTCAGGAGCTGGTGTTGATGACTTATCTTCTGGTTTAACTTCAGCAAATAAGTTATCAATATACGTGCCTAAGAGGACGGTTGGTGGAGCTGAAGAAGCATCAGGTATTTTTGTGGGAATGATTTCCTGTTTTACTACAGTTGGAGTGATGTGTGGCTTCTCACCATTATCTTGAATAAGGTTCTGGTCAGCAGCTCCCAATGGTACTTTCCTGCCAACCTGATTATCTTCAACAAGTTTGGTGTTATCAATTATGTTCGTTACAGTCTCTAAACTGCTCCTGATTTGTGATGTGTTACCCGCGTAGAAGGTGGTGAAATATGTGTACGTTGTATAGAAAGTGGCTTTGCCATCATCTGGTTCAAGACTATCTGATACTAGAGAAGGTTTTAATTCCACTTCAAGATCTTTAGGAGGCAATGGAGTATCAACATCAATAGGTGTTGTGTCAATAGGACTAATAGTAGCAACAGATTGGGTAACAGGTGTTATCACATTAGAAACGATTTCTTCTCGGCTTGTGATTGTTGTAGATTTGTCTTTGTAAAGTGTTGTCCAATAAGTAAATGTTGTGTAGTAGGTAATAGGTAAGTTACTCTCTTCTTCAGGTTCCTTGTTAGGCATGATGGTTTCTGTTACTACGTTTGTAATAGTCTCCAAGCGACTTTTAACTTTGCTGGAATCCTTTCCAATATACATTGTTGTGAAATATGTAAATGTAGTGTAACTTGTTTGTAATAACAGAGTTGGTGATGGTAAGATTTCTTCAATGTTGCTTTCTGAGCTTATCTGGTCATCTAATATTATGTTGTTACTGTCAAGGAACTTCCTTTCTCCCTTGGATGATGATGACTTGACGTCAGTAACAAAAGAGCTTTCAGATTCTAGAGGGTTAGATTCTACACTGAACAACATATCTACTTCAATTGGGCTTGGATCTGGCGTAGCTTCAGGTTTGGTTTCACCTGAAGATTGTTCCTTATCTTCTTCCATACTAACACTAGTTTCCATTGAGGAACTCTCATCTTGATTAGCAGGCTGTGCCATTTTCACTTGTTTACAGTTTCTGAAGTCAAATTGAGCTCTTGTGTTTTCCACTGCTAATGGGTTAGCTTTTGTGGGAATCAGTTCATCTGGTCCAACATAATTTGTGTACACTTCATTTCTGCTGCATACATTAGCATCAGTACCAACGTAGATAGTCGTAAAGAATGTGTAAGTTGTGTAATAAGTCTTTACTGCATCAGGTTTGATACTTGCGACAACATCGTCACCTAATGATGGAGTAGGTGTCTGAGAGCTATAAATGTCATCAACCTCAACTGACTCAATGACATCTTTATTCTTAACAAGATCGATGATGCTGTTTATGGCAAATGTTTCCGTGGGTCGGCCTATACCCACACTAGTTGGTGCAATCTCATCTTCATTGAATGCTCCTAACAGTGATGGATCTAATTTAGAAAGATCGATTGTCGAGGTAATGATGTTAGTGACAACCGATTTATGACTGGCTACACTTGAGGTTTGATCTCCGAAGAATGTTGTGAAGTAAGTGTAAGTCGTGTACAGCGTTTTATAAATAACATCAATTTCGTTTTCTTCTTCCTCTGGCTCAGGTGTGGTTGCTTTTTCTGTTGTCGTAGTCGTTTGTTCAGTACCGACTGATACTTCTACATGACTTTCAGTTGTCGTTGTTTTTTCAGTAGTAGTCGTTGTGGTGATTGTAGTTGTGGATTCTTTCTCTTCAACAGTTTCCTCGACTTCTTCTTGATTATTTTCCCCAGTTTCTGTATTTTGTTCTTCTTCTACCGTAGTTTGCACTTGCTCTTGTTGTGGTGTTGTTTTGGGAGCTTCAGTAACCACCTCTGGTTCTGTCGGTGGTGGGTAAGGTTCTTCTGTAACTGGCTCCGGAGCCTTCAATCTTGTTTCAACGGAATAGTTAACATCAACATTAACGACGGCAGTCGGTTCTATGTCGAAGTTTGTCCTACATACAACATTTGTTAAGTAACCGATGTTACTTTCAACAACTACGTCAGATTTAATAGAAGTTGTGGTTTCTGTGCTCTCAAGAGGTATAAAATATGTTGTCAAATAAGTAAGTGTTTTGTAGGCAGTAGTCATAGTAGACTGTGTTTCAAGACCTTCAGTGCAGACTACTTCTTGAGTGTCCTCATTGGTATCCTCACGTGAATCCTCCTGCGTATCTTCAAGGGTTTCAGGTACTATAAATTTCGACTCAGTGGTAGTTTCTAATTCTTCAGAAGACTCTTCACTATGTCCACTTTCCGTGGTAGTCATCAATTCTTGTGGCATTTCTGTAGTTACTTCATCTTCTTCTTCCTCCTCCTCTTCTTCCTCTGGTTTTTCAGTTACTTCAGCTGCTGTATTTTCAGACTCTTCTTCTGAATTCGTGAACATTTCAGTCATATCCCTTTCGGTAACAGCTGATTTCTTAGGTGCTTCAATTATTGTCGACGACGGAGACAAAGTTGTTAGTGGTTCAGTGGCTTGTGAGTTAAAATCATTGATGGGTATAACTCCCAAATCGTCTGTGATTCGAGTACTTTCCGTTGTAGTCACAGGAGACTCTGAAGGTTGAATAACGTCCACATTTAAATCAAAACCATTATTGTATTGAACGCTAATAGAGTCTGGTAGCTTATCGTCAACATCATACAGAACCTTTTTTAAACTTTCTTCGTCATTGAAAAGTGCTTTCTCGGACCTGTTCTCGTCAACTACAGCTGGTCCAGTAATTCTGGTAGGTGCTGGAGCTTCATGAGCCTTAAACGTGGATGAAGCAACGGGAATATCAGCGGCAAGGAAAGTAATTTTGGTAGAGAGTTTGTCGATGCGATTAGCGGATGGGAAAATATTGACCTCGTCAGGATTTTGGGGTCTACTAGTTTCGGTGTTAGGACTAAAGATAATAACAGTATCACCAACAACAGTCGTAAAGTCAGCAAAGCCGCCGTAAGTGAAAGTTTTCTTTGGTCTGGGTTCGCTTTTTTGCCCAAACAACTTCTTGGGTGTTTTCGTTTGCTGCGCCGCCTGCTGCTGAGGTCGGCGAGACTCAACGTTATCTATATAATAAAATATCGGAGAGAATTCGTTCTTAATAGTGAACGTCGGTAAATCGTAATTAGGCTTAACCTTAACTACATTTGCTTCGTCTAAAACGTCCGGCTTAGGACGTGGTTCCTCTACAATTGGTTCAGTAACTGGTTCGTATGCCTTACTCTGTCTGTGGTACGTATTTACATTGTCAACTACGGATGGCTCTACAACAAATTCGAACTTTTTATCGTTATCGATAGTTGGACCGTCAAGGTAATTTAAAGCTTCATTTTGGATATATCGCGGAATTTCTTTAACAGGTTGTACTCTACGTCCTACAGGCTCCTCAAATATTTGATTATCAGCTTGACTTTCAGGAGCAGACGGGCTCCAGAATTTAAAACTTTCTTGAGCGGGCTTGCTAGCGTAAACTATTTCCATTTTGCTGCTAGGTGCCAGATAATCAGTATTTTTAAGCACAAACTTTTCAGGGTCAATGAAGCCCAAATCTTGCTTGACGTTCCATTCTCCATCGAAAGCGGAATGTACACGAGTTGGTTTAACAATTACTGGGTCTTCTACATTTGACGGCTTATTGTAAAGCACAAGAGAAGACTTCGTTAGGAGCTGTGCGTAAATGCGGCCGTTATCTAAGGTGGTGCCCAGGATCTGGGTGGCGTACTCTGTGGTGACACCATCTTGGATGAACGTCCTCGCTGTGGATGTCAGTAGGCCGATGAGTGGTTTGACACTGTGGTACCTTCCGATCTTCGTGTTATAGTCATTCCTCTTCTGGTTTACGAGGAGGACGGTCAAGTCTGCGGTCAAAAGTCAGGGTCAGCGTCAAGTGGGTAGGATGTCGATGGAGGTGCGTTATATTTTACAAAGTCCATTTGAGTTGTTCCACGACCCACAGGATTAGATTTGAAAGAGAAAGAAAAACATACAATTAATAATGCAACTTGAATAGAATAGAATAAAGATGCTAATAGAGACAATTTGCATACAGTTAGCACTAATTTTGTACAGCTTTTCGAAATTTCAGATTGAGGTTTCTGATACTTTAATGCCCAATGAAGCTTTAATTCAAACATGTTAATGGTTTGTATGTATATTTTCAGCGGTTTTTATTATTTATTAATCACATGTGCAGTTAGAAATATATTAATTAAACTTCAACTACTAATGTAAAAAGTCTACAAATATGTGTTGCAAACATCAGAAACCTTATCAAAATGTACACAACAAATTGTTATAGGTTAAATATAATTTGAAAAAGGTTAAAAGTTGGAAAGATTAAACAGAACAGAATTGTAACTAATATTGTCATTTCAATACAAAGAAGATTTTAATTACTTTAGCATTCAAAGAAATCATTCAAGCATAGGGTATTTTACAGAGGTAGAAAAATGTAAAGGACGAAAACTCACCCCTATTTTCGGGAACTCCTTCCCTTTTTATTCTTGAGGTTTCTATTTGTTCGTCGTGGTTTATTTCTGTAACAAAGAAACATATAAATTAAAACAATATTGTTAAAGTAAACCACGCAGGCACTTTCAAAGCTATACTGGTTTAGCCCTTTGAGGTTCAATTGGAAACTGCACCCAACTGAATCGTAAAGGATGATAAAATACATTTATACAATGGTTTGCAGTGGAATAAACTAAACTGAAAGTGACAACAATGAAAGTGACAGCACTATTGTATTTAATGCAAGCATTGGCTAATTTACAAGATCTTGATGTTCAAAACTGGACATTTATGGATCGACAAATGAAATCAGAATGTGATGTGAAATATTTCAAATAATATTGGAGTTTTGTGTTTCATTTCTGCATCGTCAACAAGCTTTATTTGAGAAACTGCAAGACTAAATTCTATACTTTGAGAACCAACACATTACAATAAATGAAGTTTCGTATTTAAACTAAATTAAGCAAAACGGCTTCCAATTTAGTCGACTCGTCTACATAAGCTTGCTCTATTTCACCATTTGCTACTTTAACTTCATCTAAAACCCACATATTATTATCAGTCATACATTTAACCGTCTCCTAAACCAAATTATTGGAACCACTTAACGCCTGCTTAAGCAACAGCAGATAATAAGCACTAAATGTACTAGTTCCATAATCCGACTTGGCTCAGTTTCATAACGATTTGTTACGATAACCTAGATGCATTGTAGAAAGTAACTAAGTGTAGCAAGGTCGATTGGAGCAGACTCGTAAATTATTTGTTAATAAAAAGTGTGTGTTGTAAATGAGTTATATCACGGTGTTTTTGACAAGGTGGACAAAAAGTTGTCAATCTATTATTATCGTCTCAAACAATTCGCGGTGAGCAGAACATGTCTTATTCCATAATATTTGACACCTCACTAATCAACACTTTTCTAGCCATAATAATATCATCTTTCATTCAGTCCATTCAAAGTATCTTTGTTTTTTTCCACCTTTTATAGCCTAACAGAAAACATTCCGCCAGATATTTTAATCTGTTTGAAATTAAACCTCTTCTTGTCATTTTTATCGTCATCAATTTCATCTGAGAGGTTCTTTTTCAAAGGAACTGACCATTTTGCCAAGTTACAAATCTTGAACAGCAAGGCTTTTAATTTTTTTATGACCTCATGATTCATGAATTAGAATCATTACTTTCATCAAAGCAAGGAAACTGTCTATTTCTGTAACAAGGTTTTGTAAAATAACCCTAGAAGGAAGACAGCAACAAATCGTGGTTATATTTTAATATCAACAATGTTTACCGATCAAACTGTCACGGTCAACGTTTATTATCGTTGTACGCAACGTGTTGACATCCGTCACCCAATAATTTTACTGCCGTCAAATCTTTTTCTTTTTAATTGGCAAAATTACCGCGACATTGTCAGGATACCGTCATAATCCTTACTGATACATTAAAATCGAAGATGAGTTAGTTTGTTTTTTATTTGTTTGTTACGTTTCTTCTTGTTTTCGTGATGATTTCTCAAATTTTGTTCGACCAATACGTGATCAGTTTGACCGCTACGTTTTCTTTCATCTTTAAATCGCCAAACCAATATTGATGAATGTTGGTACAGAGATAGATGGGATTCTGGAGACGGTTATTGTCTACCTTAACATGAGCGAACCCGCGGGGAAAACTATATATACTTTTTATAACTTACACTAACGAATAATTCAAGGGCAGAACATTCTCAATTAAAAGCCAAGACTACACACTAACCCATTTTCTCGATAAACTCTCACGCATCGAGGAAATTAGACGCCTCATAAATAAAGATGGTGTCAGATTAACACGAATACAATGGAATGGTAATAAACGTCTTTATGAACATGCTGATAAAGACGATAAAACTCACTCAGAATATTGTAATAAAATCAGTCAACTTTAGATGCATAGATAGGAAGAAATGACTGTTGAAGATGAATGTTGTAAAGCATAATTTTTACCAAGTTTATCTGGAAGAGACAGATCTGAAGATCACGTTCGTCTTGAAAACAGGTTACTACCGAGATGATGAATAGGGAATATGCTTGAAAAAAATATTAATTATCTATACAGTCTGTTTATTTTAAAATATACAAAAATACAATACTAACAGTGAAATGAGAATCCAAATTGATCGATAAACAAACGAGATATAACTATTTTAAACAATTATATCTGTCTCTCTCGCGAAGACGCCGTTTTCTATGGCAGCTGTATAGGCGACATAGTATTTGACGTCAAAGTTCGTATCGGACTTCTCTTTCTAATTGTCATCTTTAAAGCTTTATAACTTCATCGTTTATGATGGTATTTTAAATTTGATTTCATAATTGTTTACTAGAGCTAACAAGTTTTTCATTTTGGAAATTAAAAAAATGCATGCATATTCCCTATTACAGAGAAGAATGGAAGAAAAAAGTCAAAGAGCATCATTATCTTTCTACTAAACTGTGATCTTCTGTATATCATAGGAATGTATGTATTATTTGATTATAATTATGTATTTAGGTAAATCTTTTTGCATGTTAATTGTAGTTTGATTTATATTTATTAATAGATAGATAATAATATGTTTTAGTCAAGTTGATATAGTCTAAAGTGGAGCTCGTGGCTAAAGAATATCAGCCGCACGGGTCGATCAAAGTTAAGCAACGCTTGCCAAAGTAGGTCTGTGGATGGGTGACCATCTTAACATACCGAGTTTCCATTGCCATTTGTAGATCTTTTGCAGTCGTTACGGATTGTCAGAAGCCAGTAAATCTGACTCCAGTCTAGCCAAGAACTACCGTGCTACCCAGTTAATGGGTTGTGCAGGTCTGATAGGCAGCCGCTCCATGTAAAATACTGGTATTCAGCTGAATCTGGTTTGACTGGAAGCCGATCCCAATATAGTTGATTAGTTGGGAAAACGCTAGGCAGATGATGGTCTATATCAAGTTTCCTTCCCTGTCTACACACTCAGTCTACATTTCTTATCCCGCTCTTCTGTCGCAAGTCTGCTGGAAGAAATTTCTATTGAAATAAGCAAGTCAATACCTTTGTGCTCTTTTCTCGGTATATGTTACCTAGGTAATGTTTTGTTTAAGTATATTGTGTGTACCTACATAAATAAATAAATTGGTATGAGTGCAAGAGATGACGATATGAACGTAGATGAAGAAAAAGAGTATGTAAGAAGCACAAGTATCTTTGTATAACTTAATCCCATGGGAAATGTGAGCATATACGTATAAGTAAAGATGTTAAATTGCGTCTTTAATTAAATTATCTAACAAATAACAATTTTTCTAAGAATTTCACTTGCGAAAGTGTATATCGCAACCACCGCCCTTTGGGAAAAAAAATTTAGTTGCGCAAAACCACAGACAATGGTTGCGGGCAACCGACAATTCACCATCGCAGAAAAAAAAGGTTACAAATGGTTTTTCTCACCATTACTGTATGTTTAGACGTTTATGCTATCCCAGCTATGTCTTGTAGATTAGACATGGATAGTTTTATCCAAGTCTTTAGAAATAAGATTTTCCTGGGTGATTTCAAAATGAATGAAATGTCTTTTAGTGTATCTGATCGTACTTGCTTTGCGAATACGGTTAGATTTGTTGATTTTACAGAAAGAGGAAGATCTCAATTGTTCAGCTGCTTTTTTTTAAGTATGGGAAATCATCAAATGACTTCTTCGGTGGAGCTGAAGGGTGTGTCAGACTCTTACTGACTAAAACCCATCCGTGTTCCTTCTTAAGCCCTTTACGTTTCAGGGCCGCGGTGACTCTTTCGAACAAATTCCGCAACCGTTGTTCAGCATCTTTGATTCCATGTTTGGTTAATTTCGGATTTATATTTGTATGGATGTATCACATTGTCTCCAAAACATAAGCCCCAATTAATTATTCGCGGATGCCTTCATCCAGTTAAAACTCAATTAATCCATGATCAAATTCCTGACCACTCAGTTTCTATCAATAAACTGCTCACCCATCCAATCTAGATCACGATCACACCTGCACACATCGACCCAACCATTTCCAAGACTTCCCACATTCCAACCACACACTGTTTTCACTGGCACACTCTGTCAGGATGTCAACGCGGAAGCACGGCTCCCGCATAGCGATCGGACTGACGGCTGTGGGTCAATAGATTGATGACCTAGTACGTGGTGCATTGTATTAGCGAATGAGGTCTAAGGATTTTTGGTTATATGGCTCGGAGTGAGTACATATTGTCACGGATTGTCCTTGAATGGGGACATAGTTGTAAGAATGGCGCTGCGTGTGATTGATTTGTGTTTTACAGTTATGAACTGTTATTTGTTAAGTAGTAATACCTAGTAGATTACTGCAGGATATTTTTGTTATTC
The DNA here is from genome assembly GCA_905163435.1 of Mamestra brassicae. Lineage (NCBI taxonomy): Eukaryota > Metazoa > Arthropoda > Insecta > Lepidoptera > Noctuidae > Mamestra > Mamestra brassicae. Next base: position 8,463,228 of record LR991013.1, on the reverse strand, counting down.
ACGTTCATATTGTTTATGCTATAGTGTGGCATAGAAGCAGGTGGCCTAACTGATGGTGGACATCAGCAACACCAAGGATAATACAAGTGCGTTGCCTTAAATTTTTGAAGAATGTTAAATTTTTCACTGATGCTTATGTTACAGGGCCACGGAAAGCCCTCAGAAAGCCCATTCCACATTTCTTCGGTAGTCTTTTGCACGTCATTTTGGTTCTCATTTAACAGTGAAGACCAAAATGATGTGCAAAAGTCGCAGCGGGTCCAGTATGTGCATAACCCACCAAAAAATGAGTAAAAATTAAAGACAAAGACGTAGAGACCTTTCTACATAATACAATTGACACCCCGAAAACAGATCAGTAAAACTGCAAGGTAATGACGTAAACAAAAGAGACGCGATTACAGTTACAGCTCTCCACATAATAATCTATAGTTTTTGTTCAAGGTTATCGATTGTGTATTGGTTACCACGCTGATGAAGATATTGAAGAAAAACTGTATGTTGGAAGCTTAACTCTTGCTTTGTTTTGAGGGAAATAGGCCATTTTCTGAAAGTTTAGAATTCTCTATACATATAACGCACAATTAAGAGAAGCTATGGAAGGAAAAATATATAGTTCTGTATGGTGTCGGACGTAAAAGAACAGCACCATCCCATCACTGCCCGTGGGTGTCGTAAGAGGCAACTAAGGGCTGTCTTTATGTAGAACTTTGACGTTCAAAAAGTGCTGGCACTCAGCCTAATTTGAATAAATGACTTTTGACTTTGACTTTGACCAGAGAATGGGCAACAGCATTCTCTGTGCATTGCAACAGCTACACTGCGATCGCCAACCCGCCTGCCAAGCGTGGCAATTATGGCAAACCCCTCCCTTTGAGCAGTCCAGCAGTGAACGTCTTTCGGCTGATATGATGATGATGATGATGGAAAGAAGAAGCGAAAAATCTTAACCGTTGAAAGGAATGGAGGGAAGCCTTTCCCCAGCTTTGGTGTAGTAAAGTTAGTAAAATAATAAAGAAATATGTGCGGAAGGCGTGAATCGGGCGTTGTACTACTACGACAGGTTTATGGAATTGATTTCCGAGGAAACAAAAACATGGGTACATATCAGTAACCTGTTTACTGTCATTATAACACTGACACAATATCACTTAGGAAGAGAACTGACCTACTGAACAAAACAATTTACTACTCATCGGAATTTCCTGAAAAATCTAAACAATTTTATATAATAAGCAGCCCGTGCAATTACTAGAATTTACACCAACTCTTTATTTGTCACTTGCATAACTTCACCGTGAAAATAAGAACGTCTAAAAATCTTCTTTACACAAACAAAATGGCGTTTCCCATTTCAAAATGACTTCCGGACAACATCAATTCGTATGGCAATCATTTCTTACAATACACCAATTACGCTACACCGAAAATAGTAATACGCCAATTTAGCACTTTAAATCTATTGAAATAGAGGCTACAGTTGTTTCATACAAATAGTAGTAGTACTATAAACTTGTGTGAACAGGTGTACACCACAAAAGAACTAATTACGCATAGAACTGCCAAAACATTAATTATTTCGCACGCTCTCCTTTCTAAAAATGTTTATTCCTTCATGGCTGATTGACGTCTACAGACTTTAATTCAAGAAGATAAAGTTCATATTTGAGCGGCAAATGATATGCGAACGGTAAAACAAAGATTCTAAATACAAAATAGGAGTAGTGATGTAGATTGATGGGAATTTTGTAAAGATGGGAATGTAATAGTTCACTCTCTCATTCATTGATTTTTTTTAGTTTACAAATGTTTTCCCATGAACATAAGACTGAACTATTTTTCTTAATTGCTTTTGCCTTGACCGTCTAATCCGAAAAACACGGCAATTAAAATCAGTGAAAGTATTATAAAACTATGACGGTTATTGTCAAATTTATTATGAAACAAAATAAGCACACAAAATTCTTCATATTATTCTAACAGACGTTATCGAGAAAACAGTTTGCCTGACGATTTTATTCATCTACCATTTTTACTTTTTATGTAATTTCACTTTTTCTCGTCCCAAAGAAAGTACGCTGTTTCTTGTTTTTATCTGCTTTCGAAAAGACGGATTTGGACCCTCCCATTTAACGTAAATGATGATAAGAAAAGATTTAATTTTAAACAAAAAACTCTTTTATGCAGCATCAAAGCAATATGTCAGACAAAAAAACGTACTTTTACGCTTAAATTTTTAACTGCCGGAGATAGAATAGTTCAGCCTCGGTACCAGTATAGTACATCACTATTTTCAACGAACTGTCAAATATGAACGAATGGAAACTTCAACCCACAAAACGTCAATCTAACACGAAAACAAAATAGATGTCAAAGAAAATCCGCCATTTTGTAGTGCACTACCGCTTCCTAAGTAGCTTTAGTGTTTCGAAATGAGTCCTCAACTTTTATGGTTAATGGCGGGAAAAGTGTCGTGTAAAAACTTGCATGAGAGAGCGAGATGACAATAGTGATCTGCGTGAGTGTGAGAGAGGAGGAATGTGTGTCAGTGGGTGAGCAAGCCCTGAGTCAATGCACTTGCAGTGCGGTTCTGTGGTGCAAAAACCACTAGTGGGATATGAGTTCTTAATCATTTTGTTGTAGACTTTCTGAATTATTAACTTGTTTATGTAAAATGTAATTTAATTTGACACAATAGTAAAGTTACAACATTCATCCAAATTGGTTGAGTTTATTTAAAAAGGTCTAAAGTTATGAGTCCGACTTTGAAAGGTGAATGATCTCTAATGCTTTCATAATTTAATTTGGGTACAGATAATTTAGTACTATACCAGCGTAGTTTTCCGTATTATTATTAGACAGGATTCTCAATTATTTAACGGAACTACAAACCACTTAAATACCAAACCAGCTGTAAAATACTATCTTAAAAACGAAACATGCCCTTCTAAGGTTTTATAGTTTCCAACAATTTAAGTAATGGGTCCCCGTCTCAATACTTCAATTGACCTGAATTGCTTTGCAAGCGAGTAGATGACTTTAGATCAGTAATTACCGTTTCGAACAAAGTTCTTCAAACTCATTAAAAGGATGGAGCGTGGAAGGAACTTAAAATCACGAATATGCAATCAATTTCGTATCTTCATTCCTTTATCTTGGATGATCTCAAAGATTTTAAATCTTGGACGCCATTGACGGAAAAGTGACTTTATTCATCATGTAAAAGGAAGGCATTTCGCTAGATTAATTTAAGTCCCACGCACACGTATCATGTAGGCGTGATCGAGATCAAATGCAGATTCCAGACTGCTAGAGTAGTTGCGGAATTTATTCGAAAGAGTCACCGCGGCCCTGGCATTAGGAGGGACACAGATGAGTTTTAGTCAGTAAGAATCTGACACTCCCTTCAGCTCCGCGCAGAGCATAAGGAGTCATATGACGATATCCCATCAAGAAAAACTGCTAAGCAAAGAAAAAAGACTGCCAATGTAAACTTCCTCAGCAAAAAATGCAATATCACTTGTTTATATTATTGATAGGCCCGCGTTTGACCACAATCTCACCTGATGAAAAGCGATGGTGTGGCCGACGATGGAGCACACTTGCCTTGAAGTAACCTATTCACTCTTGACTTCAAAACCCCCAGGTTGTAGCTATCAGGAAACACAATTTGCTTGCCCTAGGGATCTTTCCAGGAGCCACGTTTAGTAACCGTGCTTTTAAGCTATTATAAAAACGAGGTAGTCACAATACTTTCACAGCCCGGTCACAGTCCTGTCACATCCCATCACACTGCTAGCATAACAATTTACCCACAAGCTACTTTATCTAACAGATCTGTTATGTAATAAGTATCTAGACAAGAAATTATATCTTATCGCCTTAAAGTAATTACTCGTACAACTGGTGCCAGATAACTGCAGATTAGTTCTTAGCCAAAGGCTGCAGATATAAAAGTCGTTCAATCATAGTTGACTTAAGAAATAGACGAAGTATACTTTCGTAAAGTGTATTGAATAAAATGCTAGCGGTTAATAGCCTGAAGGTATCGATAACTATCAACAATTTAATCACATATGATCATGATAGGTATTATTTTTGTAATTATGAAGCCATTTATCTGTGGACTTATTTCGTAAAGAAACGAAATCTTAACAGTTTTTTTTTAAATGTCAATATGCTCTTAGCTTTAATAAAAAGCCTTACTTAAAACCATTTAATGGTTTCCTCAGGAAATGTAATTTTTTTACATCTTGACCGTATCAAGCCAAAACAGATCTCAAGAAATAAAATAACTCGTATGTTGAGGTGATTCCACGTCCAACATCATCATCTGCCTAGCCTTTTCCCAACTATATTGGGGTCGGCTCCCAGTCAAGCCGAATTCAGCTGAATACCAGTATTTTATGTGGAGCGGCAGCCTACCAGACCTCCACTACTCATTACCTGGGTAACACGGTACTTTTTGGCAAGACTGGTGTCACCTTTTTCCACGTCCAACATAAGACAATAAATGAGGGTTTAGCTTAACTTGGAAAAAAATACTTATGACTATTATGACAATGCATCTAATATCAGAAAACAAGCGTTTTGACAGGTGCGTGGACCTGATATCTCAATCCTGTCACCTTGTGCGCGTTTTTTCAAGAAAATCTCATTCTAAATTACACATTGGAATGTCTGGAACATGCTTATTGTACTCATATATAACAAAATACCACATCACATTATCTCGACCAAACCTTACCCTAAATTCATCATCATTCAATAACACACAGCGTTTCAACCATCGTCATCACCGTCCTTCTATTTGCCTATAATGTTTCGCAAAATATTTTCTCACGTTTACTCATATTATAAAGGTCTGTCTACACTAATATAAGTGTCATTTACCCAACAGACGGTTGATGACACTAGTTGCGACACTCTGCCCCGTTCACATGTTATTAACGGAAATTTCGATTGTTTAAACCGACAGGTTTTTTTGGATGGTTAAGTTTTAAGTTGGGGCAATTTTAATTGGTAGTGTTGTAAGTTTTTGGACTTTAATATAACTTAAATATGGCATGGTTACAAATTGTTCAATGCAAGCATTTGCTCTTAAAAACGGGTATGAATATTTACTTGCTTGTTGTCTTTAAACTATTGTGTGTCTAATAATTATCAAGAATTCTAATTTTAATTAAAGAAATTAAAGCTTTGACTTGAAGCAGGAAGCTTCTAACCATAAAGTAACATAACTTAATAACTTGTAACAGAATAGTAGTTGGAATATAGGGTATTCAGATCACAAATCGTGATCTGAAAAACCCTATATTCCACAGTTTAACCATTCGAGTATTCCTATATTTCACTATTCGAAATGAGACTTTGACTAAATACATTGAAAGTAGTTTCATGTGAATGAAAAGAGCAGTCACTTCATATCAATCAATGGATCATTCAGTAGGAATGGTCTATTCAGAATGAAAAGAGCAGTCACTTCATACCTATCAATGGATCATTCAGTAGGAATAGTCTATTCAGACATCAACGAGTTTGGAGTGGAATGTGCACAGATGTGTTCCTCCGACACCTTATATAGGGTAGCATCTAGTTACCTGTGTAAAATGCAGGCTTCATGTATAGTTATTGTGTAGATAAAATTATATTGTGTTCGAATTAACACACACTTCGTTGTGAAATGGCTCTTGTTCTCAAATCTTATTTGTTTATATAACATACTAGATTGCGTCCTAGTTTTGGTATAAGAAGTATATTAAGATCATGCAGACCAAATCGAGGTAGGTATTTTGTGTAAATGAAACAATAAATATCGTAGAACATAATTTATTAGAGGATATTTACATTGTTTTGGTCAATTTGCAGAACGCACTACACAACATTTAGCCTATCTTTGACAGCTGGCATCAGGTTTTTTGTCTTTCTGTTACACTGTTACAGTGAAGATAAAACGGTTTAAAAGAAAAAAAGTTCATTTCCTGGTTGAATCTGGTAGCATAAAACATCTTCTAAATCAGGTAGAGCTGTGTCTGCTGTTTCTGTTTTACTACTTTCACTAGGTTTTGGTGAGCTTGCATTACATTTTCCACGATCAGTCTGTATGTCGCTAACTCGAACAAATGTACGAACATCTTCATGATGGCCCTCAGTCTTGACTATAAGATACTGAATTATCTCTAGGTCAAATAACTCTTTTGTCTGGCTTGTATCACTATCCTTGTGATTAGATGAGCTTACATTCGGTATTTTCAGGTCAGTCTGCATATCTTGAGTAAATATAATTTCACCGTTAGCATTCTTGCAAATAATTTTACGAATGCCTTCTAAATCAGATTTTAATGGATTAAACATTGTAATGTTAATATTTTTTCGCGAGAACCTTCACACTACGAATTGTAAGAATGTAATGTCGTCTTAACTGATTGTAAGCTATTTATAAGTAACTCGGGCTTTAATGCTCATCCCATATGTAAACGCATCCATTGTAAATTGTCATTGAAGTTTATTCACTGTCCTTGTCCCACAAATTTTATTGAGAAGATATGGCAGGCAAAGTCATCGTATGTTAGTAGTTTACCATTAATCATGAGTTTTGCAATGTAAGTAATTCTTTATAAGGAGACCGATCAAAACAAAATAGCAACATAGACGCAAAGTAAATAGGTACAGGACGTTACAACTCCTACAGCGTGCGCAAACGGGCGCACGCACACATTGATGTGTACATAAAGGGATCTCAGCAATGCATGCCAGCCGCAACGAACAATCTCCACTCGCGCAAGTGCATGCGTCCCACATCTATGTGTGCGTGAGGTGAGGTATCGCTCGTTATAGGAAGCTGGCGTTCTGTGTCTAATTATCATACTATTGCTACGCTCGGTTTTACTTACTATTTTATATCTAAGTAGTATTATAATGTCAATTAAAATACATAAATTCGTTATAACTGTTTATTATCTAGGTTTATATTAATACCTAATTAATTACATTTGATTTAGAATGATACATAGTTTATACATTACAACCATTATGTCTAATGTAAATTGTACATACGCAACTACATTTTCTTTTGAATTTTATTTATCATATCTTTAGCACAGTCGTATATATCATCAGTAAATATATTATCAACAATATGTTGAGCACATATTTTAGCTTTACAAGTGCATAATTTAGAACCATTGAGTTCTTCACCCTCAAAGATTTGAATACGTATTATTTTACGGTGTGGGCCCTTTACATACTTTCTAACATACGAATACATCATTTTGCTCCCTCGTCTTTTATCATTGACGGTTTTCCTGGTGGTATTGGCGCTGTTCAACCTTTCTTCTAACTGGGGTGATGTTTCTCTCTCCCGATTTTGATTCAATGGTGGGGAAATTGGAGAGTACGATATAAACGGTCTCTCTCTTTCCAAATAGTTCATCACATTTTGACGTAATTGTTGTGGTGCTGGATTCGGTGAGTATGACGGGGTTGAAATAAAAAGTTGCTCGGATTCCTGAAACATAAGAATGAATAAGATAAGTTAATATACAATTATGATTACTTATTAATATCGGCAGCCCAACTTCATTATTCATAAAAACTAAAATTATATTTCTATGTAAGTTATCATAGAAATTGCGAAAAAATAATTAATTTAATAAAAGTGTCGCTAATTTACTTACCGACATTATTGGTGAAGAAACGCTAGCGATGATGTGATTATTTTTTTCGAGATTGTACTGATTTTATACTTGTTCAGATTTATTTGATTTTTGTAATAAGGTTCAAAATTATAAGATAAAAACAAGATTATTCTTGTATACCGAAATATGAGATTCTGACTCGTCATATCTCCACTTCTCCACATGTCTAGGAGTTGCATGCGAGCGTGCAAACCGCAGCGTTTGTACCGTCGCCGTCATCGACGTCGAAAACATTCAGCAAAAAAACAACAACCTACAAACATTTTTTATAATTGTAAGTAGGTATGAGCTTCCCCTATTGTTGATTTAAGTGAGTACCTACACAAGATTCAAAATCGCTTTTTTATTTGTCTTATATAAAACGCTGTAAACTTAAAACCTTAACCGCTACGATAAATACGCTCGTGTACGCAATTGACAATTTTTGCAAGTATGCAGTTTTACAAATTTGGACTGAATGACGTGATTTTAGGCCTATAAAAACGCTTCGCAAATTAGTCTCCGGCACAATTCCTCTCTGGAACGAAACCTGTCTGCAAGGAATCAACGCTCCGAGCCCTAGAAAGTCAATAACCTGTCATAAATGTAAAATTGAAATACCAGAAAATCAGTATTCCTATCATATGAGAACGAATATACACAAAGCAAACTGTTTATTGAATACCAAGTTCACAGATATTCATATTATTGCAACAGCATTCAAAAACAGATTAATGACATACAGATTGAATGTCACTCAGGAAGACGAGTACCTCGGTTTAGAGGCGTTCCTGGGTGATCATCTAATAAATATAACAGAATTGATAAAAATGTCACTTAATGAACACAATTGCATAAAATTGAATTTCGAATTGTTTGCCTATTTTATGTTATCAAAATCAGACGAACAACAATTAAAGTCGTTTAATACCAAATATGAAATTATTTATAAGAACACTGATTTGAATGAATTATTAATCAAAGTAATAAATAAACTAAATAATAAATTAACCGAGTTCCAGCACTGTCAATCTGGTTGGACATTTGTTTCTATGAGTCATCTCGAAATTAATGTAAACAAGTATTCCCCTATGAGAGGTGGGTCTTATATACAACTGCCGTCAGCTATTAAGCAGTCTAAAAGTTGTATAAATATTAAAAATAAAGATAATTGTTGTTTATTATGGAGTATAGTTGCTGGATTATACCCAGCTAAAATTAATGTATGCAGAACAAGTTCATACCCCCATTATACCTCTGTTTTAAATATTGAGGGAATGTCATTTCCTCCTACGATTAATGATATTAAAACGTTAGAAAAAAATAATCCCAACATCAGTTTAAATATATATGGCCTACAAAATAATACTGTGACCGGACCTCTTTATGCAACGCAAAATAGAAGAAAAAATCATTTTAATTTACTTTATATCGAAAAAAATTCTATCGGACACTACTGTCTAATTAAAGATTTAGTACAATATTCTTCATACTTTACTTACAAGTTAAGAATTAGTTAAAAATAAAACATAGCACCTTTTAGTAAAATAAGAAGTATATATACTCGGGGCATGTCTTATTACCTCACATTTCACAATGAATTTCGTTAAGCAATCACATACTTTTAAAATAAATAATATAAAATTAGAAAATCATTCACAAAAAGTGAGACATAGCACACTCTTACCTAACACTATAAGATGTATTATATGCGGTCCATCTAACTGTGGAAAAACTAATATAATGCTTAATTTACTATTACATGAAAATGGAGTAAAATTCAAGCATATTTATTTATACTCGAAGACAGCTTTCCAGCCAAAATATTGTTTTTTAAAACAGGTCATCCGGTGCATACCCAATGCAAAGTTATTTATCTTCCATGATAATAAAGAAGTTATACATCCTAATGACGCCTTAACCAATTCAATAATGATTTTCGACGATGTCGCATGTGAAAATCAAATAAATATTCGTAACTACTTCGCAATGGGGAGACACAAACAGATAGATTGTTTTTACTTATCACAAACCTATTCCAAAATACCTAAACAACTAATACGAGATAATGTTAATCTTTTGTTAATCTTTAAACAAGACGACATAAACTTAAAACATATTTATAATGAACATGTAAATACGGATATGGAGTGGCTTCAATTTAAAAAACTTTGCTCTACTATATGGCAAGATCGGTTTGACTTTGTATTGATAAATAAAGATTGTTCTCTAAATGAAGGTAGATATAGACAGGGGTTTGACATATTCGTAACTTTTGAGCAAACATAATAAAAACCATAATACTGTAAAAAAAATATCAATCGTAGTCTACAATCTGTAAATAACGGTTGGATATTGTCGGGAATCATTATGGAGGTCAATATAAAAGAACAATTGATAAAATCCGTAGATAGTATAAAAAATAAAATTAAAACAATACAAAATGCAGAAGATGTCGATAATTTGAAATTTAAGAAGCTTTTTAAGCCAATAACAGATCCTCTAGAGACTTTAATTAAAGTTAATGATAAGAATAGAACTATATTGGATACGAGTGAAGGTGATAATAATATAATGAGAAGATGTAGCTCACCCGTAGATTTTGAAAATTTCAAAGGATTTATAGAGAAACATTCAAATGATGGTTCTGCATCCTTTAGCTGCACAGGTGATGATAGCGAGAACGATACATTTATGTCACTTAATAAAGAAGATATGATTGAAATCTATGATAATAACATGAATGTACCTTTCGGGATTCGAAGTGAAAACAAAAATTTGATGATGGGTAACTCTAAAGTATCATTTTCTTTTACAAACAACGTTAACAATTCCCTAAAATCAATTATAGCCACAGTTAATGACAAACATTATGAAATAACTCCTGGACTTAAAGAACTTTTACTACGTAATAGACCTGACCTCAGTCTGGTAACTGAAACTGATAAAATTGTTTACAAAGATATGCTCCATAATACAAATGCTCACAAACGTGACTTTAATCCAAACGGCCAATTAAAAGGTGATAAAGGTTTGAAATACCGTCAAATCATAAAACCTTTGTTTTCTGAACAAAATTACATTCAACATGCAGAACAAGTCATTAAGTCAAAAAGTGGTGGCTACTTACCTAAATTGAAAAAAAAGTATAAGAGTAATACAGATTATGTTTATTGGGATGACCCTAATGAATTAATCGATAGATTAAGACTATTAATGGCTTCAAAAAACGCTGGTAATACTAATCATGACAATGAAATTATATCAATTGTTGAAGAGTTAAAAGAAGCCGGTATAATAAAATAATAAAAAGCATTGTATCTAATTTTATATTTAGTTATTAAGAGAGTCTGAACCATGAAGGTTCATACAAAACAAACGTCGCTGTCTTTTAATGAAATAAGCTCTGAGCATATTGAGATCTTAGACAAATCAACCGAAACTGAATGCTGCAAAGATATTAATAAATACAAAGTTGAAATATTAATTAAAATAGAACAATTGAACAAATTAATTAGTGGTTTAAATAGCAGATTAAATAACATTGAAAAGACCATTGATTTAAAAGAAATAGCAGGGAAGTTAAGCAAGCATTATGAGCAAAATAGACGTCATAAATGAAATCCATAAAAACGCTAGAGTTAATTTCCCAAGAAGAAGTGTAATACTTAAAGATATAGATGACCTTTGGCAAGCAGATTTGATGGATATGCAAGCAATATCAAAAGTGAATGCAGGTTATAAATACATACTGGTGATTATAGACACTTTTTCAAAATATGCTTGGGCGATTCCACTTAAACAAAAAAATAAGCAACAGGTATCAGAGGCGTTTAAAACGGTAATAGAAACAGGACGAGTTCCAAAAAATTTGCAAACCGATCTTGGGAAAGAGTTTTACAATGATCAATTTAAAAGTGTTGTTAATAAGTATAAAATTAATCATTATTCTACTTATTCTACTAAAAAGGCCTCAATTGTTGAAAGATTAATAAGAACGTTAAAGAATAAACTATACAAGGAATTTAGTTTGAATGGAAATTATAAATGGTTTAACGGTATGTTAGAAAAAAAGTTACATGAGTACAACAATGATGTTCATAGAACTGTCGGTCAGTCACCTGCTTCAATAAATCAAAGGAATAAAACAAATATACTTCAAAGATACTTAGACGCAGCTCAGTCTCGAAAAAAAGTGAAATGTAAGAAATTTAGTGTAGGAGATTTTGTGAGAGTAAGTAAATATAAAGGATGTTTTGATAAAGGTTATTATCCCAACTGGTCCACTGAAATATTTAAAATAACAAAAATTCAAGGAACAAATCCAACAACTTATTTAATAGAAGATGGTAGATGTCGACCAATACTAGGCGCATTTTATGCACAAGAACTTCAGAAAACCAATCATCCCGACATATACCTCGTTGAAAAAGTTTTGAAACGAGAAGGAAAGCGAGTATATGTTAAATGGTTGGGGCTGCCGACCAGTGAAAATAGCTGGATTGATAAATCAAATGTATTATAACTCCTGAACAATATTTAAGCATTTTACAAACAATTATCTATTCACTTCCACTTTATTCTTAATGCAATAAAGACATACTTTATAATTCAGGTTTATGTAAAATAATTAAAAAATATAATAACAATGAAAAAAGCACGAGGACTATGTACAAGCAATAAAGAAATGGCTGGTTTATCATCTTTCAAAATGGATAAAGTAAGATCTGGAGCGGGGTTTAGAAAAACCCTTAAAAATATTGTATCACATACCAAAAAACACATCAAGAAACTAAAACCCACCTGTAAGAAAGCGTTAATGGAATTAGCCTGCGCTGCAGCTCATGAATTTGCATCTGATTTACCCATAAAATTACCCAGAATTATACCAGTACCTAAAACTGGAGGATTTCTTCCTTTAGTACCAATATTTGCTGGTTTATCTGCCGCTGGAAGTTTGGCTGGGGGTGCTGCTGGGATTGCGAAAGCTATTAATTCATATAAAACAGCTAAGAAACAGTTGCTTGAATCGGAACGTCACAACAAGCAAATAGAAGCTTTAATTATTGGAAAAGGATTACATCTTAAGCCTTACAAAGAAGGTTTAGGAATTTTTGTTACAAAGAAAAAAAACTAAATGGTCGGCTACCCAATAGAGCTTTAACTAATATTGATATATTGAAGCATTCAAATAGTATCCCATTCTTTCGAGGTGTATTTATGAGAGATGAATTACCAGGTAACCCATTACCATTAGAATGTGGAGTGATTAATCTTGATATTTCTCAAAACTCTGGCACTCATTGGGTAGCCTATACCAAAATATACGATCACATTGAATACTTTGACAGTTATGGTAACTTAAAACCACCTAAAGAATTAATAAAATATTTAGGAAAAAATATTCAGTACAATTATGAAAATGTACAACATGATCACTTGTATAATTGTGGACACTTATGTTTAAAATTTCTTAAATTATTTTGGAAAAGTAATAAAGGAATTTATTAATTAAGTGAGTGATTTTTATTTCTTACGTCTCCAAATTTCGTTAAACTATAAAAATATAAATGACATTGCTAGTTCATACGCATACATTCTTTCGTTGTTGGTGATAAAAGTCACTAGTGTTGAAAAAGGATTTTTTATTACCTATTTAAAGTAACCTCCTTCGTTTTATTCATACCAACATCATGCTTGTTCTTAATAAAACTCCTAATGAGAGAGGGAAATATAACATAAGACTGCCAATATCCAAAGAAGTGAGACGTGTCAGTGCAGTGAGAATTAATAAAGTTTCAAAGGAAAACAAAAGATTTCTTCAAGATATCGGTTTTAAAATATAATATGCTTCAAATTACAGATTTACCACAATATGATACCTCTATTGAGGGTTATGAGATCCACAGTTACAATCCATACAATAATAGCTTTAAAGAAAATGATGAAATTAGAATACCCATACAACAGCAAGATTTATATGTATTGCCGTCAGGTAGTTCCATTTACATAGAAGGATATGTAAATGTGTCAACTAAAGATGCAGCGGGAAAATTAGTAAAAAAAGATGTTGATTTTATAAATAATCCCATTTCATATTTGTTTCAAGATATTAGATACGAAATAAATGGTGTTGAAATCGATCGGATTAAAAATGTTGGTATTACAACCACCTTAAAATCGTATATCTCAATGAATGAAGGTGAAAGTAAAGCTGCAGCAGTCTGGGGATGGAACTTAGGTGGTACGAAATTAAGAAACGAATATTTTAGTGTTATCGTGCCATTGAACAGAATACTGGGATTTGCAGAAGATTACAACAAAATAATAATCAATTGTAAACATGAACTTATTTTACAACGAAGCAGCTCAGCATTGAACTGTGTGCTTATAGACAAAAATGATAACGTAGAAATAGATATACAAAAAATACAATGGCGTGTGCCGCATATTAAAGTTTCTGATCGTAATAAATTGTTATTGCTCAAAAGCTTGGAGAGAGATCGTTCTATACAGATAGCATTTAGAAATTGGGATTTGTATGAATATCCATTACTTCCAAGAACAACAAAACATTCCTGGTCAGTAAAGACAACTTCCCAGCTAGAAAAACCGAGGTTTGTAATATTTGGTTTGCAAACAGCTCGAAAAAATAATAAAACTAGAAGTTCTTCTATATTTGATCACTGCAATGTAAGCAATATTAAATTATATTTGAATTCTCAATACTATCCGTATGACTCACTTAATCTGAAATTTGATGAAGGTAAATACAGTATATTATATGAAATGTATGCTAATTTTCGTCAGTCGTATTACAACTTAGGCATTGATCCATTGCTTAGCTTAGACCAATTTAAAGAAATTGCTCCACTTTTTGTGATTGACTGTTCAAGACAAAACGATTCACTTAAAACTGGACCAGTTGACGTGCGATTAGAAATTGAATGCTCTGAAGATATTCAAAATAATACATCTGCCTATTGTTTAATAATAAACGATCGACTGTTCGAATACAAGCCGTTGAGTAATATTGTGAGAAAACTATCATGAATGTCATCGTAGATGTTCAAGGGTTTAAGAGTGAAGAAAATGAGTTTATTCCAAAAGAAATAGCAATAATGTACAAAGGACACGTACAAGTACTGTTGATAAAACCACCACGACCATTTTATGACTTGACGAGGAAAGAACGGTTACAAGTGGCTTGGATTGAAAAAAACAGAGGAATAAACTGGAACGAAGGCTTTGTACCATATTTTAATTATCAAGTAATCTTTGGGGATTTTTTAAAAAATAAATCTATATTTACGAAAGGAAACGAAAAAGTGTTATGGATAAAAGATATATTCCGAATTAATAATGTATACAATTTAGAAAGTAAGAACTGCCCGAGTTTGTTGACATTATATAACAATTATTCAGATTCATCTGACATTATAAGTTGTATGTATCATACCAATATATGTGCCTTAAAAAATGTGTTTTGCTTAAATAAATGGTGTAAAGAAAATCAAGTGTTTTGTCAGTAAGATAAAATAAGAACGATCTTAGTTTTACGAATAAATGATTATAGAATGTTAAACCTACAAACTTACTTACACATATTCTATTATTTAGGTTAGTGAAAATGTAAGTAATAGTAATGTAAGAAATGTATCATTGCTTATAAAACAATATTTGAATAATATAGAAATAAATATTTAAACTTGACCTACTTGCGAGTTTTATTTCTTTAACACTAAAAATATTAATATAGTTAACCACCTGCCAACCACATATTATAGTTCGACATCGAAAGCAAAAACAGCTTGTTATAATGAGCAGTTCATACTGAACAGCTTGTTAAAGGTAATGAGCAGTTCATACTGAACAGCTTGTTATAATGAGCTGATCATACTGAACCGCTTCTTATAATCAGCAGTTCATATTGAACTGCTCTGTTTATTTACACACTCGAACAGATGCTACTGATGAGTATGCGACTACTATACAGGACTTTAATTAAAAAAAAAAAAATATGTTTGAATAGAAAACTATAAATGTTATTAGTAGACCATTTTATGACTTGACGAAGAAAGAATGGTTACAAGTGGCTTGGATTGAAAAACAGAGGTATAAACTGAACGAAAATTTTGAATAATTAAGTATATTATGGGGTTACAGAGGAATAATCTGATACTCGAATGGTTTAACTGTGGAATATAGGGTTATTCAGATCACGATTTGTGATCTGAATACCCTATATTCCAACTACTCAGAATGAATGGTCCAAACGTACGAATAATGTTTAAAATGCTTTCATTTTCCTTAGTGGTCAATTGTTTAGTTACACTGTAGACTACAAATAGTCTATATTTAATAAATAGAAATCTATCTCGAAATATTTGGTCTAAAAATTACCACACAACAGCTCCACTTTTTATTTGCACGAATAGCCTTTCAAAATCAATTAAAACACAATATCAAAACGAAATTCTTATCTCTAAAACAAATAAGTTAGAACAAAATAATATTCTGACCTAATTTAGCACTAGTGTTGCAAAATCGGTACCAGATTGTTGAAACAACCGGTATCGGTACCGGTTTCAGATAGATAGGCTTTCGTTTCACGTCACTAGTGCAGTAATAATTCACTCGGTATTGAGAAATGACCTTGTTCGTGTATAAGTGTTGTCAAAAGATAATAATCTTGCTTTTTGATGTACGAGTAAGTAGCTCGAAAGTTGAGATCTATTGTCTTGTTTAATTAAGTGTAAATTGCATTAGTTTATTCTCAACTAGAGAATCTAAACCAATACCTACCTATTTCACCTCGTCTTGCAACCATAACTAATTTGCCATAATATAAGCTTTTGGTATCATTATTTCTTTATTCATTCTTTATTAACCTTTTGAACGCCAGAGCACAAACGCATCGGCGTGCCCCCGAACGCCAAGCTACGAATTCGCCGTACCTTTTGTCACATATTTGTGACGTTTGGCGTACAGGGCACGCGCTTGCTTGTCATGTATACGTGACAATGGCGTTCAAAAGGTTAATTATTAAAAAAACATCTTCATTAATTCCATCACTATCTTTTAAAATATTCTTACAATCGAACCATACCATATTATAACTGTAAAGTCAATCAAAACATATAATTTTGACAATTGACACCAAACAATACAAAATACGACGGATTCCGATCATTATATTCATGTCATTAGAGCCTATGGGTCTGCTCACCTCTTGAAAAGTAGAGAGCGTGAAAATATAATCACCACATAATAACGAAAATAATAAAGACTAGTTGCCGCCCGCGGCTCCGCCCGCGTGATTGTCGAAAATTATCCCAAGGGAACATAATCCCGGGATAAACTATCCTATGTCCTTTCCCGGGACTCAAACAATCTCAATACCAAATTTCATCTAAATCGGTCCAGCCGTTTGCGCGTGAAGAAGTAACAAACATACATACACACTCACAAACTTTGCCTTTGTAATATTAGTGTGATGTATCGGAAAGAGTTGGCGAATATTTTTTTTATTTAGATAGTGCCTTAAAGTGAAAACTCGACAAAACTAAGAAAATCAAGAGTACCAATAATAATAAAATAATTATAATAAGAAAGAAAATATCAATAGCAGAGATTTCGTAAATGAATTCCAAGGGACATCCCGTCATAATTCCAATTTCTACTGCCAAGCTATATTTTATTGAGTTGGTATGAAAATCTACCTTGTCTACTGCCAACTACTGTTGGGTTCGGCTACCAGTCTAACCAGAAGCAGCTGAATACCAGTATTTAATTGACTTATTGTGTATCATCAAAATTACAGGCACATGAAAATGTTCACTGTCAGGATTGCGTCTGCCAGGGTTGCGGAATCCGTTCGAAAGAGTCACCGCGGCCCTGGAACGCAAAGGGCATTAGGAGGAAAACGGTTAGTCAGTAAGAGTCTGACACTCCCTTCCGCTCCGCCCAGAGTGGAAAGAGTCATTTAATGAAATCCCATTCTTAAAAAAATGGGAATGTTCAAGTTAACAAATTGAAGTAGAAAATCAAAAGTAATTTCTTATATCTATGCAAGAAAATTGTTTGTTCTGATTGGCTATCAACGCACAGCCAAAACTATTAAGTCTTAAAAGCTGAGGAATATAGGTTTATTTAATAACGTAGGCATCCGCTATTAAAGGATTTTTTGGAAATTCCAACTTTAATGGCGGCGAAATAAGGAGAGGACATTATCACCGCGATAACTGTCATCAACGCGGACCAAGCAATGGGTATAAATTAGTCTATTTCTTTATAAAGTGAATTAAGTATTTCGTTCAACTTAACTATAATTAGTTACGGATCATTAAGCAAACTGCAAATAATCGTGACTGCTCTTTGAACTTCACAAAAAACATGTTTTTTGTTAACTTTAACTTAATTTATGTTTAAAATAAAGCCATTGGGATCCTCTGTCAAGGGCATTGATTTTGTTAACTTGCCGAAACGAGTTTAAAACGGATTTAATGAGAGCTAGATATTCTGGTTACTAATTAAATGACAATGTCTTGAAAAATTGCTGAGTTTGGAAATAATTATCTTTGGCATTTTGAAATTTGCTTGCTGTTGGTCAATGCACATGACGCCTTCACTTCGTGTGCAGTAGTTTTTAAGTTTGTTGTATAATATGTATTAGTTTATAATTATTGTTTTTATACTTTTATATTTATTGTGTGTTTAGACTTAGTTGCCTGAAATAAAGGATTAATAATAATAATAATGTCACAGAGATGTTCATGATCATGTCACAAAGAAGAGAAACGATGGTACATTTACAAGCTGCGTCAGATGTATTTTTCAGATCAGTGTGGGTTGGCATGGTTATCAGAAGCTACAATCCCATTCAATCCATAATTTTATTAAACAATCCTTAGCAGATATTTTGGAGAAGAATCTAATAAAAATATTTATATTTTTTTATTATTAGAATTTATTTGTTTGTTTTTTTGTACAAGCAACGCTTTAGAAAGATACTTTTTTAAGGTTGGTACTGACCGGTGTTACAGGGCGTAATGTAACATGTTACAAAGCGAGCATGCGTGCAGTCAGTACGTGGAAACGAGCACGAACATGATTTTAGGACACGGCGTAACATAACATGCTCGCTGCGATGCGATTACGGCCCGTAACAGTTCCCAGATTAAAGTTCTGGGTATTCTGACGTTTTAAATTACTAATATGGCAGATGAAATCAGAATCTCTTTAAAAATAACCAATCAATTCAACGGAAATGAACAATTTCTTGTTTAAAAATCAATCGTTAGGTTCTTATGCATCACGATTTTTGCTTAACAACTAGTTTTTTTTTTAAAACATCGTGGAATACATTTTGCTGTCCATCAAGTTTACCACACCTTTATGGCATATGACTTATGGTAACTATTCAGTCTTTTGCATAAAAAACTTGACCAGAGTAATCAGGAAGTGTCGACCTGTTGAACTTTTTACAAGACACCTTTTTTGGTAGAGCTGCTTCTTCAGTTCATTGCAAAAAGGGGACTTTTGTAATTTGCAACATGGCCAGCTAATAAGGCAAACGATATCTTTATTGCACTGAAAATATCTGTCCTATATGGGTCAGACCTAAAGTCATGTATGGTGTCAGACGTAAAAGAACAGCACCATCCCAATATCACTTCCCGTGGGTGTCGTAAGAGGCGACTAAGGGACTCACCAGAGAATGGACAGCAGCATTCTCTGTGCATTGCAACAGCTACACTGCGATTACCAACCCGCCTGCCAAGCGTGGTGATTATGGCAAACCCCCTTTAGGCTGATATGATGATGATTGATAATACCCGTAAAGTATCCATCGTCTGCTATAATAGAACGTTACATAGTTTTCATAACCTAAAGCTTTAAAATAAAGTAATATTCTTATCGCAATTACAATTGTCCACGGTCAAAAATGTGTGGGATTGAGTTTTGACAGTTTGCCATTTCGGCGGCATATTTGTTAATTACATTTGGGACTTTTGACAATCGTTATCATTGATATAATATCACTTTATCTTAGGCCTCATCCTCATATGTATTCTTTTGAAACCAATTTGCATTATTTATGGTCACATCATAATTTAAAGGTCTTCTACAGATTGTACTTCGGTGAGTGTGTGCTCAAAAACTCCACGACGTCATCCTACCGGCCCTCTTCTACCATCGGACATCTAGACGCACTGTATGTTACCATCCCTACCTTGTTGCTATTCCACCAATTCGCACTAAGCGTTTCCAAACGTCTTTTACAATACGCACAGCAAAGATGTGAAACTCTACCTGCGTCAATGTTTCCGAACGCATTCAACACTGATCTCTGCAAAGTTAACGTAAAAAGGCTTCTTCTGGGTAAGCCACTTCATCGTCGACTTTGTCTCTGTCATCTCTAACCTAGACTAGAGTCAAAAGCAAACCCATCTCAAATAAAAAGAAGTAAAGAAAAGAGGATTTATGTGGTGGAGTCCACTGCTGAACATAGGCCTCTCCAATTTCACGCCACTGATCACAGTATCAAGCCAGCTTAACAAAACACCAAGGCTGCACCACCAAGGCTGCACCATGACTGCATAAAACCAACACGGAACTACCTCAAACATTTTGGCATATTTCACATAAGATCAAGAGCCATTATAGTCAGTTCGCTTCGTCCTTGACTGAATTTGGTTTTGATGACTAAGCGTGAGGTCATCCGAGTCTGTCGACATCGGTATACGTAGCTGACTTTTGAGTGGGTCCAGTTTTACTTGACCCTTTATTGAGGTACTGCTTGCACATTAAAACTTCACGCCTTGTGTTCAGAAAAAGGATAGGCTGGGGTCTACTCGGTGTGACTAGGTCATTGGGCGTGCTAACAGTAGCGGAACGATAACAGGCGAGGGTGCGAGTGAAGTTAATTGGATCCTGGGCCCCCGAGTCATTACAGAATATGACCAACATTCCGCCAGTAGTAATTTTTAAGTGTTTGAGTCCCATATAAAAAAAATTTGGTTGCCTGTAAAGTCGGTTTACGGACAATAGTTTAACGTGACAACGTCATAACAAAACATTGATGAAATGATCGTAACGTTACAATGAGTCATCCTTTTTCGTGCGTGCGGCCGCGGTAATAGATTTATTAGACGTTGTCACGTCAAAAGGAGAGGGCCTATCGCATTTATTGGGGCAGAAATCAAAACTATGGCCTGCTAAAAAAAGAAATTCACAATCAAAATGCATTGTTTGTAAAACAGCGTCTAAGCTACAAGTATATTTTAAGAAGTGGATAACTAAATAACTACTTATATCAAAGTTTGCAAAGCTGTGAATTACTTAGGACAGGGCCCAAAACATTTGAACGAGCATCGCCCTGACAAATTAAAATAATTTGTAAGCAAACGAATCATTGACTTGCAGTTTTAACAACAACATGAACGCTCGCTACCGAACGCTCTATATCGGATGCTCGCAGTACAAATCCTTAACGTAAAAGCTCAGACTGTTCAATTTTAAGGTAAGAGCTCAGACTCTCAAATTTTATAGTTAGAGCTTAGACCCTGTACATTTTCGTAAGTATAGTTCTCAATTTTATCGCAGGTCAAGTTAAGCTGGATGCACTCACACGCACAAATGTCGTTATGCGCTTAGTAATGTTAATCTGAGTTCTGCAATCCGCTGAATTTAAATGGCTACTTAAATCTTAGTACATTATGGGATGAATGGATGACCTGATTAGTTTTTGGTTTGATAATGAGATAAGGTATTTTGAAAGTCCCCGAGTCGATTGTTAAATAATTGCTAACTTCTAAATTGTATAGATGTTTGATTCATTGGACATAAACTAAAAGTCAATAGCCGCACTATTTATTTGTTTAATGCAATTACTCTCTGCATGAACAGTTTAAACTTTGATCTCTTAACGGCCAGTTTCAATAACATCTACTTCTAACCAACTGTTAAAAACAGTACCTGAAACGTCATGTTTGAAAGGCAAACATGACATTTCAGATTCGTTATTGAGACCGGCCGTATGTGAATTAAGTACAAATAACTTAAAGTAATATTCAAATAGGTTTTATTCACTGGAGCTATATGACAGCTGAGAGTATTGATCAATATCAATCCAAGACTTGTTAAAACAATGGAATATCGACACTAAATAAACCATTAATTGCTAAATAATTTATGTATTGGCACTTTTGAATTGTCAAGGACTCGGTCAGTCATCTGACTGACCAAAGATGAAGCTAGTTGTCCATTGCAAAGCTTAGTAGGTTCCTATAGAGAAGAACGTGCATGAAACTTCATGGACTATATGAGGAGATATTTAAAACAAATGATATTTATCCTTATGTAACTTAGCATAATATCTGACACCATTTCTTATCAGTCCTTCAATCTATGGTATATCTAGAGTAACTCAAACAAAACAATAAAAGAATGACCTCACTCACACCGCACCAGCCAGCCCATTCACGCGTGCTATTACAAAATTATGACCAACGCCGACAAGCTCCATTGAATGCTCGGAAGTAAACGCTTCCTACACTCGCGAATCTCTTGGAAATGTTACGATGTTGCGCAACGGTGTGATATAAGGCCTTACGTACGTAGCTATGAGAGATGTATCATTGTTTGGGGGTTTCAAAATAGTTATTAAGATGATGGAAGATGGATTTGTATCTATGGTTCAGTGGATCAATGATGGCTGTGTGTGATGATGCAAGATTTGCAACTTAGAGGTACGGGTTCTTGATATAAAAATACCGCTTTTTTCTCCGATAGATTCAAAATAAATTGTAAAGAATATATCAGAGGAAGTCTGTATGGATCTGAATGTTGGGCTGTGAAAAAAACGGATGAGAAAAGATTGCATGTAGCGGAGATGAGAATGTTGAGATGGATGAGTGGAGTATCGAGAATGGATAAAGTGAGGAATGAGTTCATTAGAGGTAGCTTAAAAGTGGCGCAAGTAACGGAAATGTTAAAAGGGAACCGCTTATCTTGGTATGGTCATGTGAAGAGGAGGGATGAAATGCACGTAACTAAAAGAGTTATGAATATACCTACATGTGAATGGATGGACAGGGAGAGGGGGGCCAAAGAAAAGATGGATGGATTGTGTTAGGAGTGATATGAAAGACAAGGGAGTTAGTGATAGCGTGACGGTTGACAGGACAGAATGGAAGAAAAAACGTGTTGCGCCGACCCCAAGTAACATGGGATAAGGGCAGGAAAAAGATGATATCAGAGGAAGTCTCAAAGTGGTTAATGGTAATTGAAAAGTTGTGTGAGAATCGGTTGTCATGATACGGGAAGGGAAGACTAAAGAAAAGGTGAAGGGTCGAAGAACTGTGTAAAAATGGCCAGAAAGGGGATGCTATTGATATGACGACTAATACAGAAGAATGAAAGAAGAAGACAAGACATGATGCACTTCAAATAATGAGCAAGCGAATGATAGTCTAAGTAGAAAATATAAAGAGATGAGTCGGATTTTCTCTCCCGTCAGAAGTAATGGCACTTAATTAGATATACCAACATGCATTGTTGTCTGGGCAGTCAACCCGCCAATAACCTTGCTGATTGACAAATCTTTTGTTTACCGACTTTTTTCAGTTATTCTTGTAAAGTTAGTGCCAATACGAAAGAAGAATATTAGGATGATACAGAGACGTGATCACGAATTCTTTGAAATTGTGATTTCAATATTTTACCCCTATTTTTACGGACTGCTGAATTACGGAACTCAAATGGAGCAGGGCAGGACACCTGACAAGACGCTGTCAGATAGGTGAAGTAAGGCGGTGACTGATTGGCGTCCGCGGACTGGAAATAGAAGTATCGGTCGTCCGGCGGTGAGATAGGAAGACGACATTGTTGCCATCACGGGAAGAACCTGGATGAGGCTGCACAGGAACGTGGGAGCTCAGCAGTAGTCGAAGTTGTAGATAATTTGGCTCCCTTCAATATGCTGCTAGCGCGTGCGTCATGTTCGTGAACGGACGCCGCCAGTTGAAACTGGCCATCTCTTAACTGCCATGGTTTATTTTAAGGATTTGTTATTTGAATTGTTGTTTTTCTTACTCCGGGCGCTTTTATCGTGCATTTCTTTCAACATTGTAATGTATAATTTTACCAAAACATTGTAAAAAAACTATTTAAAAGAGTGTCCGTGGAATTTCTTGCACATCTTCTCCAGAGAGATCTACGCTTTGGAACGTACAAGCTTCATCTTTGACTGACCGACCTTGACAATTCAAAAGTGCCTGTAAATGGTTTAATTGAAATTAATAATTTGAGTTTTGGGGTTTGGAGTTTGAGTTTTGTTGGGCTCTTGAATCATCAAGAACTTGAAAATGGTCTCTAGTACTCATCAGAGTACTATAGTAGGCGCCAGATAAATGTGGAATAAAGTATATTGACCTTTCCCTAATAACTGTTCATAGGTACCTGAACAATTAAATATGAATCGTTTTTCATTATTAGACAATGTTAAGGATCACGAGAGATGATGATTCGGGACAGCTTTGTGTCATTAATTCCGTTTTTCAAATTAAAAATGTCAATAATTGTAGGTGGGTCAATGACCGTTATTCCACGATTATCTGGCGCCTACTATAGAGACCTTTTTCAGTGTCGTAACGAGTTGGTGGGTTTACGATTATTACAAAAACATTTACGTTTCAGCGCAAATAATTTGATTTATAAATCATAGTACAGCTATAGGTCATCATAAAGGTGTTGTAATTGGTAATTACACATGTGATATTTGATACCTTTCACGAGGCAGTAAACTATGTAGGTAATTTGATAATTTCAAGTCGCGAAGACTGGGCAGAGGTTAAAGAGCTAGGCTAGTATTTTATTACAGAAATTTAATTACCTACAAGGGAACCTAGGGTAAGCTCGTTCCTTACCCGTATGAGAAGAAGAAGTTTTTGTTCTGCAGTCGGAAAGTTATTATATTAGTCTATAATAGGCTGGTATTTTTGCAATCCATGTTTCTTTAAATGTATGTATGTTATGAAAGATTATATTTTGTTTGTACAAGCCACTACTCCTCTATTCCCAAAGACTGCAACTCTTGAAAACCGAGTCAGTTACAGTATCGAAAATATTGGACAAGTATTTTTTGCTTTTCCAAATCAATAAAAATTGACGAATTTAAAGCGCAACAAAGTTCAAGAGTGGGGGCTGGTGACGTCACATTTCAGTAAAAAGTGTAGTCAAATGTGACGTTTCACGAGTTTTCAACGCACTATAGCGTCTTCATTTTTGTTTACGTGAAAAAAGAAAAAATACGTGTCCAATATTTTTTGGATATCTATCTGACGGACTAATTAAATTTTTAGTCATCTACCTATATTATGGCTTCGCTTGAACGCACTTTACGAAAGGTTATGTTCTAGCATTAAAGCAAAACAAAACCTAACTCAAAACTCCATCTTCATTAACCGAGGAACCCTAAACACTCGCTTACCGCTCCGGGGGATAAAATAATGATCCCTATTAAATAATCAATAGCATTATATGCAAATGTTACAGAACGTTTCCCATGCTGGGCCATTGTTCACCATCGTGAACAGTGACCCAGAAACTATTGTGAGATGCTGACCTTGTCTCGGTAACAGAGCAGTATTGGAGAAAAAAAGTGGTTATACTAGCTGCTACCTGCGAATTTGTCCGCGTAGATGTTGGCTTAGCTTCAAAGAACGAAGACTTGCTACGAAATTCCCCCTTTAACTTCGCATAATGTTGAAATTCCAAAAGATCCTGTCTGGAGGATGCTTACATTATAAAATAAACCGAAATTTTAGCTTGCCTGACTTTTGCTAGACCTATTAGTTTTGGCTGGGCGTTGAAAGTCAGTCTTCTCTCATACTGCTGTAACCGGCGAAGCACAGAGAGCTTCCAGCGTACTATTTGAAGAGCGAACAAACAACCTTCCATCGTCATAATTTTC
This sequence comes from Mamestra brassicae, assembly GCA_905163435.1. Classification (NCBI taxonomy): domain Eukaryota; kingdom Metazoa; phylum Arthropoda; class Insecta; order Lepidoptera; family Noctuidae; genus Mamestra; species Mamestra brassicae. The sequence goes on along the minus strand of LR991013.1, from coordinate 8,437,575 downwards.
TGCCGAAAGACGTCCACTGCTGGACAAAGGTCTCCACAGCGACGGGTCCTATGCGTCTCGCATCCAGCGGAGCCTTCATCAGGTCTAAATCTGGCGAATGACACCATTCTTAAGTTATAGAATATCTATCACGCCATTTAGGTAACCAGTCATCTGCCAGGGTTGCGGAATTTGTTCGAAAGAGTCACCGCGGCCCTGGAACGCAAAGGGCTTTAGAAGGAACACGGATGGGTTTTAGTCAGTAAGAGTCTGACACGCCCTTCCGCTCCACCCAGAGCGGAAGAAGTCATTTGATGATTTCACATCCTTAAAAAATAAAAAATAAAGTAACCAGTCATGCTTATACATCAACATTAATGTTAAAATTATGTTCCACATACAACTGATTTATTACATAGAGAAGTCTTTTAACTTTTACTAAACCATAGACGAGACTAATAGGCACCTAAAACCACTTTGATTTTAATGACTGTGTAGGAATTAAATCGAAAGTGCTCATATTAGCAATTATCGACCACTTTAGATAGATAATCTGCGGCAATTTGAAATAAAGCATAGTCATAGTCATAGTCATTTTATTCATAAACAAGTAATTTTGTATCTGAATTTACACATAAAAATACACAATACAGTATTTACAATATAATAATAACAATTGAATTTTATAAATTAAATCAACAATTACAAAATAATTTTACCTTTTTTTTTAATAGCATTTCGACAAGTACATAAAACAATATGGTCAACTCCTTAAAATTTAAAACAAAAACAATTAAATAATTCAATAAAATTACAGTTCTTCTACAGCATATAGACACTTATTCAATAGGAATTCCTTTAGTTTTATTTTGAAAGCACTATTGTAGACAACACTTTTTATTTGTAAAGGCAATCTGTTGAATAATTTTACGGACTGGTATCGTGGACTGTGTTTAACAATTCTTAGGTTCTGATTAGCAACATTTTTGGACTTCAAGTCCAGTCTACGGGTGCCTTCCCTTATCTGCCGTTCTTCTACTGTCTCAAAACCTTGTATGTTTTTGGCCAAATTACTTAAAAGTACCAGTACATAAAGACTTGGTACTGTGAGTATGCCTAAATTTATAAAATGTTGTCGGCAACTTTCCCTTTGTGAGATGCGGACCATGGTACGGATTGCACGTTTCTGTAGTACAAAAGCTCTTCTGCTATTATATTCATAGCTATTTCCCCAAAATAGTATACTATATCTAATTTTAGACTCTACTAGCGCCAAATATACAGTTTTTAGCTGTTCTATGCTTATTTCATTTCTCAGGGCTCTCAGAGCGTAACATGCAGACGATACCGATGCATCAATCGCTTTTAACTCTGATTTCCAGTTTAACAGTTGGTCAATATATATACCTAAAAATTTTACTTCGGCAACAGTTTCAATTTCGACTTCATTTAAGGCAACATTTAAATTATCTTTGTTACGGGCTGTAGTTTTAAATAACATTATTTGAGTCTTTTTACTATTAATAAATAACTTATTTGCCGTGAACCACACATGAAATGCTTGCAACGTAGCATTTATCCTTTCTGTCAACTCTATCATGTCATTAGCTGCCACTATGGCATTTGTGTCATCCGCGAAAATTACTATTTCGATGTCCGGTAAAATTGCATTTAGATAATTAATCAAGTCATTAATAAATAATAAAAATAAAATAGGTCCTAGAATAGATCCCTGTGGTACACCCGTTGATATGCTTACAATTTTAGATTTATACATTGTCTTATAATTATTCTGAGTTTTGTCAATTTCAACGTACATCCGCCTATTTTTTAAGTAGGAAGAGAATAGTCGCAAAGCATTTCCTCTTATTCCGTAATGTCTCATCTTAGTCAGCAGTAATTCATGGTCAATTGTGTCAAATGCGGAACTTAAATCTAAGAAAATCCCTGAAACTCTCATTTTACTATTTATTTTGCCTATCACATCATCTAACAAAGTATATATGGCGTCTGAAGTGCCAACACCGTTTTGATATCCAAATTGTCTTTTATTTAAAACTTTATTTACTCGCAAGTGAGCTAATAGTCGAATTTTCAGTAGCTTTTCAAATAATTTTGACAGCACTGGTAATAAAGAGATGGGTCTATAGTTTTTAGAATCAGACTTACTTCCCTTTTTATACACAGGTATTACTTTCGCCATTTTTAGTTGTTCTGGGAAGACAGCCTCTTTAATACATTTATTGAAGAAGTCAGATAGAGGCTCGGCTAATATTAAAATGTGCTCCTTGAACAGACAAATCGGAACTTCGTCATACCCACAGGAACGTTTGTTTTCCATTCCAAGCATAGTAAACTAGTTAATTAATAAGAAAAATAACGATTAAATTGATTTACATACTAAAAACTGTGTCAAGATATCAAGTTGCAATATCAAAATAAAATATGTAGGTATAGTCTGTGTAGGTATTGCCAATTCCAAAAAGTGATTACCCCAAATTCAATAAAAAAGAAACCATTGGCATTCCAAATTCAAATCTACATTTTATTCTATTCGCGCCGCAGACCACAGTGGTCAGAAAGCGACATTCAAGTGAAAGTAGTAAAACCGAAATATTTTATTTTAAAATTTCACATTCCTAAAAATTTCGTTCACACGCCTTATGTTATAATCTTGTGTTCATGGTCTAACAACCACGAAATCTTGTTACTAAACATGTTGTCATAGTAAATTGAAATACATACAACATCAATTTGGCGCACTTAGTTGCCGCCATTTTAGATTTTACATCTAACAAGTATTTTTATTGCATAAGTTTGCTTGCACAATTACAATGATTTCTACTGTTGGTTTATCTGCAAATAAATTGTTGATGGTGTGCACTGTGCAATTAAGTTTAATTGAGTAACTTTGAGGTTTGATGGATAGAGGTTGTCTACCTTTAAATGTATGAATCCAAGTCATAACTGATTTTATAACCACCATATACTGTTATGAGAAATGTTACGTTACGCCAGCCTCAGTTTTACCTACGATGTTTTGAAAATAAATAGGTCATATTTATAAAAGAAAACAATAAATCAAACATGCCATTTCAATAATGATTTATTCCTAATATCGAAAGTCTATCAGAGAGAGAAGAAAGTTCATTAGTTTTTAAAAATCGAATCACATTTCTTCCACGCCTTCTAAATTCAAAATGAGGTAAAAACAGATCGAACTTAACCCATGCGCCTGCGTTCGGTGTCGCATAGCAAATTAAAACAAATTTAAATTTCGTATTGTTAATTTGAACTTTATTTGTAAAGCAATAAGGAATAACTTCGCCTGTTTATTCCTGCTACTTATAAAGACGACGTGAATGTCAAGTACAAGAAATCGATTACAGTGGTTTACTAATTTTCGGTCACTTTCGAGGCGCGGTCCAATGGCATCGGTAAAAGACCATTTGCATTCTATTGACGAGTTCACTGTCAGTATCACATACTTGTATTCTATCATCTTTCTAGTAATTGTTGCAAAAAAGTACTTATATTAAATTAAAATCTACTTTTTATTAAAAAAAAATGTTTGGCAATTCGTTTTTTTAGTCATCATTCAATGTATTCGGGTCAGAAGCCGTGTTGAGAGTGAAACTGCATTTTTTGTGAACACCCACGTATAGCGTCTGACGCACAGTGCGTCAAACTTTGCACTTGGACAAAATATTTGTCACTTTTGTGTACTTAACATACTTTTTTAACGACTTTATCGGGATATTGCGAATTTTCGTTCGTTATTGTTTTAAACTTATTTTTTTATTGTCTTTTGTTTAATGTGATTTAAACTTCACCTTGTACTTAACTGTGAAATCGTATCAATTTTTTCAAGTTAATTTGGGCGAATTTTTAGTTTTCAGCATTACATTTTTGTAAGGCTTTATTATCTAGTACACAGTTTAAACATAATTTGCTTATGCAATTACAATCAATACACAACTGAAAAAGCAGTGAAATTGATATGACTAACTTTTATTTTAGAAAAAAAAAGAAAGAAATAATTTTATATCCTTAAATATTCCCTTTATCCTTAAATATAACCCAACCAGTCAACCAATTTCCATTAATTTCTCACAAAAATACACACACGAAAAAATTACATACCTACTTTGTCCACAAACAAACATCAACCAACGCACTGTGTTACCAGTTACGTAGTCGAGTTAATTACAGAGTACTATCCATAAAATTATAGGCAAGCCAACATTCTGGGTCAATGCAGCTGATCAGATGTCGATGCCCGAACGTGATCATTTTGAGCTGGCAACACTGAGGTACGTTGGTAATAGAGCCTGATTACAGGCTAAATAGGTGCTTTGAAAGCCTTGATCTTGGTTTAAAATTGTGGTGGTGTGTTGGTGATTGATTTTGATGTAGGAAAATTGTGCATAGAGGTAGGATTTTAACAGACTCACTGTCATATAGCAGACAAGATGGTTAGACAATCAGCGAAGACCACTTGTTGTTTGTAGAACTGTGAACTAGTTCTAATTTCGGTGTGGTTATGGAATACCTAGTTTTAAATTGAAAGTTTATGAGAGAGATTATAACTATCCTATGGGGGAAAGTTGGATAAGGAATGCAGGTTTTTCTGTCAAAAACAAGGCACGCGTGCTAAGTTTGTAGCCTGTAGCCAAAGATTATATTTTTCTCTTTTGTTTGGCTGTCGAGCCGGGTTTGACGATTCTACCATAATATCGTATTTTTTTGACATGATTTTATGATATGTATTGTGTGTCTAATTTTGTTATAAATTGTTTAAAATTTAAATTTACATATTTAATTTATTTGTGACATTGTTTATATAATTATAATGTGTATATGTAAATTTAATTTATTGTTGATTGACAATGTCTGAAATAAAATGAATTTATTATTATTATTATACTAATCCTTACTTAAAAAGTGGTTTCGTATGCGCCCGACAGTTTTTGGCAGTTTTCTACAAAGACTGATTGGTGAAAAGATATTAATGTGACCTCTTGCTAAGTTCATGTCGTATAGGAATCTGGTATGCTGCTTAAAAAAAGAAAGCCTCATTCACAAAGTCGTAATTCGTTAACTGTATAATCAGTACTGAAAAAACAGGTTTGTAAAACGTGAATGAATGATGCCAACGCAAAATTTACTTTCGACAAAATATTTTACTCAACTTACTATGAAGTTAGTGTTGTAATCGTTACCGTTAACTATAGAAAACTTCTAAATAGTGACGTCTTTCACGATCTATTATACCTATCATTTGTAAATAAAAAAATACTACAGCAAACATTCTTTCACAACTCAACAAAATCGAAAGTGTGAATTGGGAAAAAAGTTTGCGCCTGCGCTCTCAATTGTCGACCTACGGGCAGGGTTGCCAGACTTTAGGTTATCATTTTTCCCTGAATAACGGGTACACGATTTGTACTTGGGATTTGAGACTCATTTGTTTTTTTTTTGCCGATTTATTAGTCTTTTAGGCGTTTACCAAAAGCAATTGAATAAAATTCTGCCAGTATATTTTATAGGCGCTTTTAATCGATAGCAAATGTATAGATAGAACAGTGAGGAGGGTTTGTTATTGTTATAGTTGCCCGTATAGCTTGTTTTGATTTATTTACACGTACACAAACACATTCATATACATTGTTATAATATCTTACTAACTTTGTTTTTATTTTTAGTAAAATTTTCTCCATGTTTCAATTATATCTGTTTATTCTTTTATTTAGTTGATATATGTATATATATACATATATTTATATTATATTGATTCAAATGAACCGCCACTCGTTCATTGTAATTTTCATTAGAAAACCAGCGTCAGACAGCATCAGTGTCTGACATATCGCTGAAATGGACCTTTTTAGTGCAGCCGTGAGACACACATTTAGTTTTTAGCATACCTACCTTTTTTATATAGAAATACGTACCGTGCGTGTTTCATTAAAGTGCTAAATAAATATTATTCTTTCTTTTCTTTACTATCGATATTCACTAATAAGTCCGTAATATTTTTTTGTCAGAATGTAATATTCGGTCTCCTTTTTTTAATTGTTTAATTTTTTATCTTTGAACAGTTTAGGCGTGATGGCATGCATGATAAATAATTTCTTAATTATTCTCCATTCTACCTAGTCTCTAATAATTACTGTACTAACAACCCAAACTACTTTTTGTTTCTAACCCGGTTCCATTATCATCAATATAACCTTCACAATAACAGCGCCATATTTAGCATAATAGGTATAATAATTACACAAATGATCGCCTACTCGACCATTATCCATTGTAAATTGCTTAATATTGATCTAACGAACATATGTATCTGATGCAACTGTACCGAATTATTATAGGTACCTACCGATATTGGTTTATTGATTTTAATCGAAGTTTTGCTCAGTATATTTGTTAAAGAAAGCAGGGCACTTAACTTTATGACGGGAAAATGAGTGTTTTCCTCTAAACGGTCCATTTGTGATATTTAAGTATTTTATGACAAAAATAATGGTCACACCAAATCATCGATTTAGAACGCTAGAGTGTTATAAACAGAGATCGGAATGGGTAAATTATATTAACCTAATGTTTGTGGAAGTAAGTAACATATGTAGAGTTGATAATACCTCCTGAAAAATCCCGGAATCATAAATGGAATCATGACAATTAAAACTCGGGGTTATAAAAACATGAACTGGACTTTGATTATAGTTACAAATGATTGATTTGAATAATCAAAAGAAGTAAGAGTTGTGCGAAAACAAAGCTATTTAATTTAACAGTTTTAGTAGGTACGGAACTCTAAAAACAAAATAAGATTCTTCAATATAATAATTTTGTTCAAATGTATTCCAAGCGCAATAAGTAATTTGCAATTTTTTAAATCCCGCGATACAATCGTCATGTTTATGATTCCGGGATTTTAAAGGAGGTATTATCAACTCTATGTTACTTACTTCCACGAAAATTAGGTAAATATAGTCTACCTATTCCGATCTCTGGTTATAAAGCATGACATCATGTTTTTCTTAAGTAACTAAGATCAATGCCATTCAATCTTATCTGATTATGCTTTAAAACATTATGTTTCTAGTCTATCACAGAAATAATATACCTTCTGATACCAACAAATACGTTGCCCAGAAAAAAGGGAAATTAAAAATGAATCACCTGGCAGCCCTGAACAATCGAGGTCATAGTAAAAGCGAAAAGCGCGAAACAGGTTTTGATTCGAATTTGGGTTCGTGACAGGTTGTTTTCTCTTGCCCTGAGGTGCGCAGACGCAGCTGGGCGATCAGAATGCCAAGCACGAGTCTGGCAAAGAGTGAAGAGTTTATTTATTTGATTGTTTTCATTGGGTGACAGTAATTTAAACAGCTGGTTGGGATTGTTTGCAGGAATTCGGTGTGAATGTTGGTCACAGTGATTTTGTCAAGATCTGTATGTTTTTGGGACTGATTTAAACTCGGCCTGCTGAATTAATCGAAGATTTCTTTGTCAACAGTTGCCTTTCTGTCTCCTTTATTTTTTTATGATATGCACAAATGTTTTTTCAAGCATTGGCAGAATTGTTGTCATGAGCTCTACATGTCATTAATACAAATTTAAGAGAAATATTTTAAAGAAAGAAAATAGTGTTGTTTCCGTTATAAATATTAATCAAATAATAACAAAAACTAATTTTAAAGGAATCTGCATTGAGAAGCCTAAGTTCAAGAACTAGGTATGATAAAATAACGATGTCATCGTTGTGAAAACTTCGAACATCGAGCCGCAAAGAAACCAAAGGTTACAGGAATACGTAAGGAACCCTAAATAATCATCTTAAAAGTCAAGGTACATCATACTCGCAATATTTAAACCTAGCAATTACGCATTTATTTTTATTGCAACACTGCTTCACGGATTTAAAATAATTTGCAAGTATTTATAGTAAGTAACTTTTTCTTCGAAATCAATTTGCATCTTTGTTAAATATTGCCAACAGACGCTTTTTAATTTGTTATATTAAAAGTTAAATCAAAATCTCGTCCCTAAGATTTGGAAAGCTGGAACTAGCTCCTTTGCTCCTTTGCTCCTAGCTCCTTTATTCACCTAACCTTATGATCGGTGATTGGACTTCAAAATGTTGCTCTTTTTGCAACCTATTTAGTCAAGTTTCCTCCACTATGAAAATCAGTAATAATTTAAAGGGATTTTACTAGCTTGAAAAGTTTCGTGTTATGTCGTTTAGTTGCAAACTCGCAATTTCATCACACTGACAAAAAATATCAAAAACTTTTCAAAATGTATCCAAAGTTTTCTTAATAGTTTTCACTCCTTAAAAAACGAGAACCCCCCAGTTTTTTTTTTTAAGGATGGGAAATCATCAAATGACTTCTTCCGCTCTGGGTGGAGTGGGAGGGCGTGTCAGACTCTTACTGACTAAAACCCATCCTTCTAAAGCCCTTTACGTTCCAGGGCCGCGGTGATTCTTTCGAACAAATTCCGCAACCCTGGCAGAGAACCCCCCAGTACAATATTCAAAATGTATAAATCTGCCATGATTAAATTTAAAAAGAAATGTTGATTGCGATTCGTAAAACGGTCATCCGTGTTTTGATCAATGTGAACTTTATGTGACTAAAACGCGCAATTTTCCGATTCAAAATTAATGACCCTTCAAAGTTTAAAACAGTAACACTTAACCTGACATTTTACAAGCTCGGCTAAAGCTTTACAATGTGGTTCTAACAAGTACCTCGTAGGTGACTTGGTGAGTACAGGAAACCCAGTTAAAGTCGCACAGATGAAAGTAAGGCCGCGACGAGGTCACTTAACTGGTCTGATCTTATTTGTGTTATTTGTAGTCTGAAGGGACTTTAGTTTTGTCCCTTTAACATACATACACCTTTATTAATTGGTTTGATGCTTTTTGAAGATGTTTTGAGCCTTAGTATGTAGTCTAAACGAATGTTACAAGAGTTTAAATTGTTTTTTGTATGTTGTTGAAGGTATTTAGTAAAAGGATTGATTCGATTACGTAAACTTTTTCAATGACAGAAGGTCTACTATCGCTGAGTGCATTATTTCCCTTACGAAATCGAACGAGTAGGAACCTTATATGTCACCGGAAAATTGCAGAATCCGTAAGATTGTAAAATACCGCGTGGAATTCTAAACTATTTTTGGAATCTCTCGAATTGGGATGGGATTTATTGTATACAAAACGACATTTATTATAATCTTACGAATTCTGCAATTTTCCGGTGACATTCACATGAATACAGACAGGTCTGTCTCAGTACAGGTGTGTAACAGTTTGTGTTTATTAAGTTAATGTTCGAATGTTAAAAATCATCAATGAGTTTTTTTTATTTTTTAAATACGACCTGGAAACTACTAACATCTAATTTACGAACTAACGGCCGGTCTCATTAATGTCCTTTAACCAACTGTCAAATTAGCTACCAACAGTAGATGAAACGTCATGTTTGAAAGGTAAACATTTGTATTTTTTTAAATTATTTATTTAAAAAAACCCTTTAACACTTCTGTATTGTATTGTTAAGCAAATGATTTGGTCAAGTCGTAGAAAATATTGAATAATTATCATCGAGGTACATACCTAAATGGATAGCGTAGATTTATTATCTACAGATTATTGAAACTTAATGCAATAGTAAAAAAACACTACTAAGGACTTAATGCTTTAGGCATTTCTACCAGCCGGCCTTATGTATGCAATAAGAAAGAAGGAAACATTTCAATGCTACCCATCGTACAAACCCATAACCAATTCAACCTGACATTGGTTCTATTCGATATCCAACCATTACATTTCACATACCACACTGCATTACTCTCTCTCTAACCATTAAAAGTCCATCAGTAGGTTTTCTAAAACAATCTGCTCAATGACGGATGAATGCCGAAGGCAATGGACACATTCTTTGTATAGTGTAAAGTAATAATGCTGGTCATTTCACGCAGAAATGAATAGGTAGTGAAGGAAGCGAGGAGAAATGAGATGAGATGTGTTGAGATGAGTAATGGATCTGCAAGATATTGTCAACTCAAGAATTCATATCTTGTTTGCACGTTAAAGGAAAATATGAAGACGCTAGCTGAACAAAATTTATCATCATCATTATAATACCAGCCGAAAGACGTCCTCCACAGGGGGGGGGGCATAATCACCGAGCTTGGGAGGCGGGTTGGTGATCGCAGTGTAGCTGTTGCAATGAGAAGCACAGATAATGCTGCGGCCCATTCTCTGGTGAGTCCCTTAGTCGCCTCTTACGACACCAACGGGAAGTAATGGGATTGTCAAAATTGTTATGTTCAAATTCTAATGTCTACAGGAATTTAAGACTGTGTAGTACAAATAACTTCATATTATGGTTAAGCGTCTACATTTAACTCAAAACCTAGATCTCAAAGACTGGCTGACACAGTACCAACCAAAAAATAATTTATAATATATTATGTCAACCATGAATCAATAAGTCTTCAGAAATAATGTATTTAATCAAGTAGCTATTTCTATTTTCTCAATAAGGCTGGTTGGAAGGCCTCCCACAAGGTAGACTGATGACCTGGTGAGGGTCGCGGGTAGCTACGGGTGGATACGAGACGCACAGCGCACAGGACCGGTTGTTGTGACGACACTTGTGGAAGGCCTATGTCCAGCAGTGGACGTCTTTCGGCTAATATGATAAATAAGGCTGAAAAGGCGCAAGTTTCTTTGGAAAAAAATAGGTTTGTTAGCTCAATTTTCTTGCATAAGCTTCAACTTTAAGATAAGCAGGAAAAACTGAACAGCCGTTCGATTCTGTAAACAAGTCGAAGTGAAGGCTTGGTTGAAGTGATCACGAGGCGAATGACAGCTCACTTCGTGATCACGTGACATCTTGATCATATGGATGGACATGTTTACAAAATCGACCGGCTGAAATGTACTACGAAACTAGTTCCTAGCACATTTTAGCCCAGCTTTTCTTTGCTCATTTCCCATTTCTAGTTAAACTTTTCACACAGCGTTACCTATATCTATCTCTCTATAAAACAGTAATGATGATCGACAATTGTCCCGTTGATCGGCGCGTGCGCACCTGCCTAACGTGGACATTAGTGGCCGCTTGTCACACCGCACCGTAACTAAAGCGTTGGGAATTGATTCGGCGAACAATTGGCTTGATGAGTATGGGTTATTATATGATTTGTATGATACGGTTTTCTCATATATCTAAGTGTAGTGTTTATTTGAAATTAGCTTGTTCATCTTTTAACTTTCACTAATGAGTTTCGACTAAGATTATACTATTCACTACGCTTGTCAAAAAACGTAATGGTTTGGCTGATAACTGAATTAATCCACTATTAAATTCTCTTAGTTTTTCTTCCCATGAATACAAATTCCACATTCCATAAAAATTGTAGAATGTGCAATTTGTTTGGTATGTTGGCACTTGGCTGGAATTTGTTAGTACCTACGATTTACATTAAATAATTCTAGAACATTCCTGTCTACATTCTAATCCGGAATTTATCCAACATCATCCATTGCGTGATCATAACTATTCGTCCATTATCTTATCATCGTTCATCTTGCATGTTTATAAATGTAACATAAATGGACAGAACCTATTTGCGACATAACGGTGTCATAGGAGGAAATACAAGAGTAATGTAACCGATACCGCAGGTATGTGGAACATTTTGTATTTAAGCGTTTCCTTTTGCCGGCAAGAATATCGGTATGTCGAGCTATGCGGAGCTATGTCGAGCTATGTGGTCGTATATCTAATGATAGCAATTGCAATGGACTTTCTGGAGATAAACACTTGAAATCAGAGTTCTTTTGAGGTGTGAAATGTTATTGGTAAGTTGGTGCAAGAAATATGTTTATATTTAGGTCCTCATTATAATTATTTCAACCGACTCTTTTCCAGTACTGGATATAGAACTCCCCCACATGTGTGTCTCGCATCCAGCGGATTCCCGCGACCTTTACCAGGTCATCGGTCCAACATTAGGGAAGTCTTCCAACCCTGCAATATTTAGGTACGAGTACTCAAGTTTGATTCTAACTTAGCTATTTCGTTAGTCCTAGGTATAGTTGATATTACAGCTCCGATAAAGTAATTTCGTGAAGCAACAAAAGACGAACTTATAAGAACACAGCAATTCTTTAATTTCTGCTTACACACATGTCAAACACACGTAGCCTTAACATCATACACTTTACATCTAAGTATGAAATTGATGTAGACAGTACGTTTTGGGTCTTCCTACCTTAAAGTCTGGCTTTGCCTTCCGTTTTTTTTTGAAGGATGGTATATTATCAAATGACTTCTTCCGCCCTATATGGAGCGGAAGGGCGTGTCAGACTCTTACTGACTAAAAACCATTCGTGTTGCTCCCAAAGCTCTTTGCGTTCCAGGGCCGCGGTGACTCTTTCGAACAAATTCCTTCCCTAGTTTTCCCCTCACGTATAAATATGAGCTACACGTCCGACCCTACAATTTTAATAACCGTAATGATACCAGCTCTTCAAGACAACACCTTTCCCTTCGTATCACTACCTCACAAGAACGTTCTAGAGCATCAAATACCAAGGCCGCACGACCTCAGGTCTCGATACAAGGCTGTTATGCGGAATATTCTGCACAATGCACACTTGTATACAGATATTTGAGATATGTTATACGTGTTGGGTTGTCGATTAAGTTTGTAGACAAAAACTTTATTTAATCTGGGTTGTTCAATACATCACAAACACGACTGCTCTGATTGGATCGGGAAAAGCGTGATTGAGTCTATGTATAAAAAGATTTGTAGCAGTCAAAAACTAGTTCGATCCAGGCAGTCCCTAGCTGTCCTCCTCCCAGCGACGCCCTAAGCCGAGGCCCGTACCCCACATGGTGTGCCCTTAGCTTGTAGTCGCTTGGTTTTTAAGCTTTTTTAATAAGCCCTGCCTGGAAGCTTTAATATTTATGTTAAGGCCGCCACAGGCAAGTCCGGTTAAACAGTCGACAACCTCTTTGGTTGGACTGCGAGAGGCCACTCATGAAAAAAAAATTGATGGGCCAAATCTACTAATTTTTAAGCAAGGTTCGTATTCGCATCTCAGTTGAGATCTGTCAGAAAAGCCTCCATTTCCCTAGATTTTTGACAGATTGCGACTAAGATGCGCACGTTTGTAGAATTGGCACTCTGAAGTCTGGATTTGTTCAGTTACTGAAAATAACCAATCTTGGCTCGACACACACTTGGCTCGCAGAACGGATAGTCGCTGGGATCGAAAAGTAGAAGAACTTCCCAAAACTAAATTGCTTTTTAAAATCAGTGGTTGTACTTGAAGGCTGAAAATATTTGGTAATTTCGACCGAATCGTGCCAAGTGCTATCGGGTTTTACCTTTAAGAACTTCTGAGTAGAAACCCAAAGGTTGGTTTTGTAGCTATATTAAAATAAGTTATGAAATCGTATTGTACCTGTTAGACATTCTTGTTTTAATATACCTAAGAATTCTTTTGATTTTTCATGGAAACAGATGTATAAGTTTGACTACTGCGTAGTCATGTCAAATAATGTGTTAACTGCTTACTTCCTTATACTATCAAGATGAAGATGCATTCCTCAGGTTGCAACTTAATGCAGAAAAGCTCGTTAAATTACCTGAAACAAAGAAGAAACATTGTCATTAATAAATATTCTTAAAAATTTGTTTATTAATGCTAGTTTACATATCATTTGGGAGACGCATTAAGATCAACGTATTATTATTTTAGATGACATCACTCTGCGGTATGAATCACACACGGAATCCATTTTAAAGTCATGTTGACAATACCAAAAAAAAACAACTTTAAAATGTATTGTATGAATTGATCAGAGCAGAGGTCACAATTTTTTTTATTGTAGAATAAACCAGCTAACAGCAATAAGATTTTCAGAATCTATCAAAGTTTAACTTTCAATACATTTAATTCGATTAAATGGTCTCCTGTCAAAAGTGAACAAATGAACAACTTCACAGTGTCCCCAAAATACCACAAAAAGTGTCACAAAGTGTTTTCTTTTCCAGCGATAGTAAAAGTACATACATATTCAGTGAATGTGGCCAAAAGGCAATAACCCCAATGTCTTTAGATCCGTCTCTAGAATAATAACAACGTCCATTGAATCCTTAAGTTGCCATAGATAGAAAGTTAGTGATCTTGAGGAATTTGTACGTATGTGAAGGATTTTGACCTGGTGAGTCAGAAAATAGTGTTTCCTTATTAGAGCTTGCTGTTTGTCTACACAACATCCATCCAAATTAATTCCATTTTTTGTGAACAGATTTTGATGAACCGTGGTGCATGAGTTTGTAGCGGCATCAATGTCGCCACATGAAAAACTACGAATTTGTACTCCAACAAAAAGACCGCAACGCCATCTATCCTGTCAGTGACGAACTATCAACGAAATCCTGCATCGCGCAAGCAAAGTTCTCCGTACGATTTAAACATATACAACAGCCCGAATTTCAATATCAGGCAGTTGCCCACTAGACACAACAGCCGTCTGGTCGGAGGATCCTTCCTTTTCATTGGAGGTTTGCGGGACTTTATAGCCAGTTCCGCATACCTCTATAAGTTTCCTATGTCCTGGAATAGGACGAAGAATAGTTCGTATCCGAGGGTATGCTCCTTGGGATAATTTTCGCCTTCACGAGGACGAAGCCGCTTACAGAAGTTAAATAATTGTAATAAGAAAAAATCTTTATAATTAACTATACTTGCTAAACGCGAGCCTATAGCAAAAGTTGGATCATTTCATACAGATATTATAAAATCATTTATATTTTATTGAAATATCTATCTCTTGAGACGTAGATATAATTGTTTATAATTTTACTGAGACTATGCAAAAATAAATAAAACCTGTACAGAATCAAATAATAATCTCAGTCAATTAAACCCAGATTAACATAGTAATTAAAATCATATCAATTTGAAATAATAACAGTATGCAAATATGTGTTTTATTAATCTCTAAAAAATAATCGCTTACGTAATTACTTGTTTCCGTAAACGCTTTGTAAATATTTGTTTCATAACAAATTATACTAATTTACATAACACTAAAAGCCGTTCAACACTAAACTGCAGCGTATTCTTTGCATAAGTTTTCATGATTCTGAAATAAATTCTGTTAGCTTTTGCCAAAAGCTATTTTTTTTGTAAGTGGCGTCTCGCAGTTCAACCTATGAGGTTATCGACTGCTTAACCGGGCTTGCCTGTGGCGGCCTTACTATAATATTAAATTCTCCAGCCAGGGCTTATTAAAAACTTACAAAATAAGCGACTACACGCTAAGGGCCTGAACCCCCTGTGGGGTACTGGCCTCGGCTTAGGGCGCCGCTGGGGAGAGGACAGCTAGGGACGGGCTGGATCGAACTAGAGCTTTTGCCAAAGGCTTCGCTCGCTTTAATATATGTAGATTTACGCAAAAAAACAAACCTATAACCGTCTCCAGGATCACATCTATCTTTTTAGGGTTCCGTAGTCAATAAGGAACCCTTATAGTTTCGTCAACTCCGTCTGTCTGTCTGTCCGTCCGCGGTTTATCTCAGAGACCCTTAGCGGTAGAAAGTTGGTATGGGAATACATATTAGTCATGCCGACTCAGTGGTAGAATAAAATCTTGAATTATTTTTATTGGGTGGTCCCCCTACATTTTAAGTGGCGCCTTCTCGCTCCGCCCAAAGCGTAGGGAATCGTTTGATGATTTCAAATTTCTTCATCCACAAATGTGTGCCATGTATCTTTGTAACAAATTACATCAAAATTGATTCAGTAATTTAGGCTTGAAAGTCAAACAAGCTGACTTTCCCATTTATAATATTAGTCAGAATGTTATGTGTACTTCTCTTGTAGCAATAACATGTTAACCGATTGTGTCGGAAAAAAAGGTGATAACGTCATTTTCACGGTTGGCGATGCGCGAGAGTGATGCCAATGGACTATCTCGCGCATGCGCCGCTGATACAACGCTATGATTAGCGTCGCTTTTGGTTGAAGTTTAAAAAGGCAAGAGTTTTATTTTTTATTCAACGGAGGGAGGGTATTTCCTAGATCAACAAAATAAGCAATAATTTTATTTGGTCCTTCACTTAGATTAGCAAATCATTTTACTCGTTTTTTTTTTCTTTATCAAAACAAAAAGACATCACAATTATAAAACGCATCAAAGTTCAGGAGTGGGGGGCGTGTGACATCACTTCCTGGTAAAAGTGAACCAAGGCGTGACGTCACAGGTTATTTCAATGCACTGTATCATCTTTAGTTTTGTGTTTACGTGAAAAAAAAAATATCTATAAACATTTTCTTAGGAATCTACCCTATTCATGTCCTAAGATCAGCTCCTACTTTAGATATTTCATTGTTGCCGGCTGGTATGCAGTTAACTACTAGTGTTTTATCTATTTATTAACCAGTTCTTGTTTTAATGTAAGGCAAATACCATATGACTTCCTTAATCCACAAGAATGTTATAGGTACACCTTTTAATACGAAACTGGCTGTTAAATTGCATAATTTGCCATTTAAAAAATAACTAGACTAGACTTTTTTTTTAAGGATGGAAAATCATCTAATATCTTCTTCCGCTCTGGGTGGCGTGTCAGACTCTTACTGACTAAAACCCATCCGTGTTCCTTCTAAAGCCCTTTGCGTTCCAGGGCCGCGGTGACTTGTTTTGACACAATCATCAACATCGTTTTAACAGAAACACATCCACTGCTGGTTCTGTGCGTTTAGCGGATTCTCGTGGCCTGTTCTTCCATTGTCTTCTAATTTCTTTTACTTAAGAAACTCGCTACATCTCATAATTTGCACCACACACAAACGTAGATCGATGCGCACGCTATTGTACGCGATATGTGTGTGAAATACTGTGAGAATTGCAGCATCTCACATGAACTCATTTTACAACCTTATTTGTATAACAAAAGTGTTAATTTACACTTGGACCCACTCAACAGTATTGAGTGAGTGATAATTAGTAGTTAGTGGAGATACAGATTAATAATTCATAGTGATTTGTAAAGAAGGAGGTCCTGAGATAATATAATGTTTTGTGTCAAGTGTTTTGCTCGTAAATAAATGCTGATCCTAAACTTGTGATAAGGTATACTAGCTACCCCAACATCTTTACGAATTATAATAGCATACGTGTTATTCTGATGTGTAAACTATATTACTGCAAAGTTTCATCAAAATCTGTTTTGAAATTTTTGCGTGTAAGAGTAACAAACATACATCCGTCCTCAAATAATTTCGCGTTTATAATAATGGTAAGATTTGACAATAACATCAGATGACTTCAAATCAAGTGCTAAACAATATATTATACATAATCTCTCTAAAGTCAATTCTGTAAACATGTCGAATTGAAGGCTTCGGTGAAGTGATCACAAGGTGAGCTGTCAATCCATAAAATCAATATGTCACGTGATCACGAAGTGAGCTGTCATTCATTATATCTTCATTTCGACATGTTAACAGAATCGACCGGCTGGTCAACAGTGAATCACGACACACAAGTATTTTCCTTTTAACCTGTTGGGAAATTATTAGTACTTTCTCTTGGATACTTTTCTTGGATCATCATCTGCCTAGCCTTGACCGAACTTTAATCTTGTCGACTTCAAGTCTAATCGCATTCAGCTAACTACCGGAATTTAACATGGAACGAGTATCTATCTCTCCTCAATAACAAACTGGGTAACACGATACCCGATGGTAACTGTAGTAGTCAGATTTTCGAGCTTCTGACTTCCCGTAACCACGATGCGACAGTTGAATATCTATACAGCCAGAGCCAACGGCTCAACATGTTTTTCGAGGCACGGTGAAGTCTAGCATTAAAAAGAGATTGATCACCTGAAACTTAGCCACGAGCTCAATATACACCTTTACAATATCTTCTTCAACAAACAGGCTAAGTCAAAAATGAATCAAGACACACTCGTACTTTCTTCTCAACCTGTAGGGCAAATAGTACTTTCACTTGTTCGTGCATCTCTATGTGGTATGTAAAGTTATTGTATATTTGTTCGTAGTGTTTCCTTTAGCGAGGTATGGTTGCGAAGTAAGTACGACTTTTACTTTAGGATGAGAGTGGTTATTTGTGTTTGGTAATGTTAAGTAACTTATACTAATGTTTTTTGAAAACATACCCATGTTAATATAATTATGATAACGTGACTATCGAGGTGCGCTTTTAGTTTATGTGTGAAAATGAAAATTGAAATAGCTGGAAAGTGCACAACAAATATGTCTTCTGCGTTGAACCGAGTTTCATTGAGAAAATTGCCGGCTTCAAGATAGTTAGTGAGCTGTAAATAAGTTTTTTTTTACTTTGTAAACGGATATAAGAAAGAAAACAGTTTATATGTGCCAGACATGACGCATAGCATAAAAAAAAACTAATTAAATAAAAAGGAATGTACGCGTGACATCTACGAAAAACGGGCATCACTCAGCATAATGCTGAGCATTCAAAGACAGTGTATGATATCCGTCAAGTCTTTCAATTTTCTTCAGCACCAATGACCGGAAGTCAATTAATTTTACCATTTCAGCCTCTGAACGTGATCCATCAGACGGATCCTCAGGAGTTACCACACTTAAAATAATCTATCCGACTAAAAGAAAACCACTGTCGCAACGCCTCCCCAACAAAAGACCGGAAGATTTTGAAACTGCAAGTAAAAAGATAAAGTTATTCGATACATAAACGTGTTGCTCAATGAACGGACACAAAAACTTCAATTGGGAACGATCACGAACGAAGATTTACGTAAAAACTGACGGATAGTTTGAGAAACTTGGCATCTACAGCTACCACTTATTTGGTACAGCTAGGGTTAATATAACTCAAAGAAGAACATTCGTAATGGATCGATGTTTCACTAGTCTAGAAAACGGTGGAAATTTTTTAATACGAATGTGGGTGGTTATAGTTACCCTAATCTCTTCAAAATTAGAGTGAACAGGCTTCTTCTGGGTAAACTCGTTCCATCGTCGAATTTGTCATGTGTGGCATCTGCTACAAAAGTCATCATCTTCCTGCCCTTATCCCATGTTACTTGGGGTCGGCACAACACGTTTTTTTCTCCCATTCTGTCCTGTCAGCCGCCACGCAGTCACTAACTCCCTTTTCTTTCATATCACTCCTCACACAATCCATTCATCTTTTCTTTGGCCTTCCTCTCCCTCTCCATCAATCCACATTTATGTTCAGAACTTTATTAGTTACATGCGTTTCATCCCTCCTCTTCACATGACCATACCAAAATAAGCGGTTCCCTTTCAACTTTTCCGTCACTGGCGCGTCGTTTAAACTCTCACTTTATCCATTCTGGTTACTCCACTTAACCATCTCAACATTCTCATCTCTACTACATGCAATCTATTTTTATTCGTCTTGTTCAATCTTTCTTAAAATATTTACGTTATCTTCATTTATTTAATCATTCTCCTGAGGTCTATAAAAAAAGATAAATTATGAGTTATGACATTCGATACGCCTTTTTAATTACCAGCATCTTAAAACGTGACGAAAAAAGACCATTTTAACGTTTCTAAGAATCGATAGGAATTTAGTGGAACTAGAAAAAATAGTTTGACTTTGATCGCACCTCTATTAAGATTGTTTATGGTTTTATCATACTTTTTGCTGTGGAAGTTTTTAATTTGATTATTTTCCTCTGAGCAGTTCTATGAAAATTATCATTTGTAGCAATATGTGGGCTGTCATGACTTCATTGCAAATAATTTAAACAAAAACAACACGTTGAAATTACAAGGGGCTGGCTCATTTTCTAATAGAGGAAGGACCAGTGTTCCGGTCTTGTATGGCTATATGAATAAAGGGGTGCGAACATTTTTGTATGGGAGCTGGCATAGCCACTCGCCGTCATCTTTTTTTTTCAAATGGTATTTATGGGTCGTAAATACCAAGAGTATTGACGACCAATCATAATTATATATTTTTTTAATTCTCATAAAAATAAACATAGTGAATTTACTACGTGACACCCACGCAATTTAAATCATCCAATCTAGTCCCATCTAGAGGACAAACTAAGGCTTAAAAAACATATTTTTTTGTCCCAAATACCAGACAAAACCGCGTCAAAAAACTAGCGTAAACACACAAAGAATCGCCAAATGGCATCATTCTCGAAAATAAATTTAAGGTTGGGTCGTCTTCACGTTATTTTTTTAACACAAGTCACGTCTTCAAACAAATGCTAAAGTCTAACTTCAGTGCGTTTTGTTTGGCTAAAATTATGTGTTTTAATGGTCTTTGTTTAAAAATAAATAGACAAGTTAACAAATGGTGGATTTGCATTTTTTAGCCTTTTTGAGCATAGATTGGTCACAGTAAAGGGTCAAAACATTATCAAATTAATTATGATTTGGTCTTTTTAAATGAAGGTCTAGGTATCCTAGAATATTGAAAAAAACTTGAGCGAAAGCAAATAACAGTATTTACCAGGTAAACACGGAGGATAGGGAAGAAAAATTATCACCTCGTCACATATATTTTTTAGAATAGAAATACTCTTTATGTAAATCGATCTTTTACAGACTACATGGATTTGACTTAAAAGAAGAAAAGATATGATAGATAGTCTGTGGTTTACAATTAATATATATGTATGTACAATACATCCTACTTCCTACTAATATTAAAATTCAATATTAAATGTTAAAATTCAATTTTGAATCTTATTTTTATTTATTGTACACCTACCACAGTATAGTCTTTATAACCCAAAGGTTGACTGGTAGAGAATGCCTTGATGCATTAAGTCCGCCCACGTACCACTATTGTACATAAAGTTTAAATAAATAAATAAATATTATAAACGCGAAAGTTTGTAAGTATGGATATGGATGGATGGATGGATGTTTGAACGGATCTTGATAAAATTTGGCACAGAGGTAGATTATAATCTGGAATAACACATAGGATACTTTGTATCCCGGGAATATGTTCCCTTGGGATAATTTTCGACATTAACGCGGGTAGAGCCGCAGGCGACAGCTGTAACTAATAAAATACGTGGAGAATTATGTTTTCCATAAGAACCGCCGTTTTAAATTAATCTTTCACAACCGTATTTCATTTTTATTATTTGTTGTTTATGTTGTTATAGCGGCAACAGAAACACACTCTGTGAAATTTTCAAATGACTACGGACGGACGGACCGACGGATGTACGTACGGATGGACTGACGGACGGACAGGTGGACGCACGGACGAGCAGCGAAGGCTTAGTAATAAAATTCCGTTGGTTACCCTTTGGGTCCGGAACCCTAACAAATAAAAATGATAGTAGTGCAAGAAGAGAGATAAAGGGACCAAATAAAACAACAGTAGCCAACCGAACTAAAACGACAATACAAACAACAATCAACCCACAAACAGTAACAAAGAAAACTGTACATAATTTACATAAGAATTAACAAACATAATAGCATAGCAACAGACATTTACGGACTAACTACCCGTGACAATAAGAACGTAAACTGCTCTTACTGCATTGGTTTTGTCATTATAGCCGTGTTTTCAAGGTCAAATACAGCCATGACCACTTTCAAGGTCAAATACGGCTTTGGACTATGTTACATGCGAGCATTGAGCGTTCGTGCATGGATGCATGCGTACGTGTTTTTTTGTCTTTTAATGTCTTACCTAAGTCATTTTGAATGGAGCGTCGTAAATACCTAGTTGACCTGTTAATGTGAACTAAGGTAAATATTTGGATCCGTCATGTTCTTTATCTTAATACGACAATAGGAGTTTAAATGAGAGTTTCTAGTGGAAAAAAATCTACCCTGGTTTCTGGGGGGCTACTCTCTAAACCCGAAGTCCGTAGTCTCGGGCTTAGTTGCGGACGTATTCTACTCCGTATCACCTACAGACTTACGGTTAGTTCCGAATTCGAACTAAGAATGAATGACAACACGATTTGACATTAACCGTCAAATCGTGTTGTCATTCATTCTTGACGGTTAGGTGATACGGACTTGAATACGCCCGAAACTACGGACTTCGGGCTCAGAGAGTAGTGAGTAGAGTATAAGGAAATGATCGACCCGACACATATAACAGGCAAGTCATGTGATACGATTGGCGATTCAAATTGATTCAACCAATCACAGCAAACCCACAGAAACTGGGCCTGAAACTAGCAGATTTTAAGGTGCAAGGAAACACTACCTCAGACCAAACGTGACAAGTATTATGCTCAGGCATGCGCAAGAGTTCCTCAAAACTTCGAAAGAGGTCGATCACCTTAAAAATCTGTCATTTATCTCGATAGCTTTACTTTTACTCATGAAAAGGCTCGTACTTGTTACCATATTTAGACTTATTTTGAAACTGCAGCAGGTCAATAACCTCTCATTAAAAGTAGCAGTTTACAAAATCAACAGAATTATTCATTGATTACGATCTCACTTTGAAATTTCTCTTTTCTTAGTAACGGAGTAGTTCTTTTTTTTGTTTGTTTGCCTAGAATAAGGTACTTAGTGTTTTTAGAAATCACAGTATGCCTTTAAAACGTTAGTTTGGTTGTAAAACTTACATTACCGTCACTCTAATTTTCAAGAAAACATTTTTTTCATGAGCCTGATGAGCTCAGAACAAAAGGACTGGCTCATTCAAACTCAAACTCAAATCATTTATTTCAATTAAACCATTTACAGGCACTTTTGAATTGTCAAGGTCGGTCGGTCAAGAGAGATGAAGCTATTTGGACGTTCCAAAGCGTAGATCTCTATGGAGAAGAATGGCAAGAAACTCCACGGACACTCTTTTAAATCATTTTTGTTTCTTATTGTTGTGTTTGTTTTTTTTTTAATCATTTTATCAGGAAATAGAATTGAGAGGAGAAGGAGGAAATCATTACCAAAAATCGCATCAAAGATGGAGGAGGGGAGGGGAAGGAGTGTGGGCTTGTAACGTCACTTTCCAGTAAAAAATGTACTGGTAAGTGACGTCACACGAGTTTTCAACGCTTTGCATCGTCTGCATTTGTTGTTTACGTGAAAAAACACATGTCCAAGTTTTTTGGATATCTACATGACGGGCTAATAAGATTTTTTTGTCAAATACCGTATTTAGGAAAACCAACAAGTCCTTTAATTAAAATGTATTTCCTCGTACAACCTACTAAATTAAAGCATTAATAAACTTAAAAAAATATCGCAATGCGTACATAACAAAAACAACTAGAGTACATAATGCGTACAGTGATCTAACAGTGACCTGATAACTCACACATTTGCGACACACCTTACAGTATCACTTGTTATATAATGCATCGATGAAGATTTTTGTTTTAAAAGCTATGGTCACACTGTGAGCGTGAGCTGAGCGATTTCCTTAACATAACGTTACAAACAGAACAGTTTGACAAAAATAGTGAAAAATTATGTATATCTTATAGTCCTCTATCCACAAGACAAAATTAAGATATGGAATCGTATTTATAACAGTGCTTTAAGTACATTAAATTAAAACCTGACACCACATTGAAATACGGCGCGCGGCGTTAAAACACGTACACATTCAACTGCATTAACATTAATTATTGTCCATGTGCTAAGTCGCTGTCAGTGGTTAATAATAAATAATTGTAATAAGTAATTAATAGCACTGATGTAAAAGATATAAAGAACCTCAGAAGTCAGAAAGTCAAGTGAGGTCATCTTGGTCCTCCGTTTCTATTCTTATGATAGAAATCTTCCGCAAATTGCTATTAAGTACGCCGTTTAAGTAATATCAAGTTTATTCAATACCTCTTAAGTTTAGATACATGTAGCAATAACTTAGGTTAAAGATCAATGCGTAGAAACATATTTTGTGAGTGGACTTACGCAATGTGTTTAGTATATTTGAGATAATTTTGTTCTGAAAAGGCGATATTTCAGTAGTGTAATCGTCACTTAGTAAGTAGACGGTCGTTTAGTCGGTCAAAATCTAAATTATAGTATTATTCCTCATTATATACTGCATTTGAAAATCATATAAATCGGAATCAAAAGTGAAAACAGCTGTGATTTCTATGCTTAACTTACGCTAATATGTTTTAGTAAAATACGTATATTAGGGGGAGACCCCAAACTAGTGTCATTCAAAGGATGATTGCAGATCGACCAGTATCGCCAGTGGTGGGACGGCTCATTAGACTACAGATACGACAGCAATGGTCTGAAGTAAACGATTTATTTTTTATTTTTTTTATTACGGGGCACAAATCCAGATCCTGGCTCCTCAGAAATTCATCATAATAGATAAATCTAAAATCACTTAACCTGACCTGAAGAAAGAACCCAGAACCCAGTCTCACTTGCAATTTATCACCAATAGATACGTTGTATCAATGAACTGACCTGTCATTGTATAGAAAGCAGTCAGTTATCAGAGCTCATACTGGAAATGTATTGCTTGATGTCTTCCTAATCATCACTAAGAGGTTCACTGACCTTTCTACACAATCTTTAAGTGCATTTGTAAAAGAGCAAATACTCATACAAAAAGATACTTCACGATACACTGGTAACATGTTCTTGAGTATTGCAAAATATAGATTTTCAATGTAAGTAAAAGTGTAAATGTCAAATGTGTCAATAGAAATCTAATACTGTTGCATGTTTTCATATAAAACATTGGTTTTATCTTCCGCCTTTACATAATGTGATGCATAAGTATTGCAGAAGTTAAATATAACCTTTGTGTTCTGTAATATGGGATTGTGTAATAAAAGGATGTTCATGGTATAATAAGAATTTTGCTACTTTAATGTCAAATGTAGAACTATCATTACTTTAACTACTGGTGATGTAGATAGTACTGCAGTGACCTGGGAAATCCACTATGTCATACAATGACGTCTTAAAATTACCTGATTCAGGTGTGGGAGAGAGACGGAGCTATACAAGACGCATAGCACTTTTTTTACAACGAAACTTGATGGCATTGGAACGCCATAGTCCCTACATTCCCACAAATAAAAAGTACAAACTCTACTTTACTTATAATTTAAATTAAACAACAATAACTCAACGTGTTCGCTTTAGCATTTTGAAGTCGCTCGCAGTGTGACCGCGCTTTTGGTTAAACTTGCAAACTCACCGGTTAATGGTTACACGGATAATTTAATTACTGGAGCGGTTTGTTATTATTTAACTGTTTCAAATATTTGTACACTGTTACATTATTTATTTTTGAGGTATCTCCTCAGATCCGTTGGCGGTTTAAACTGTAGGTATTAGAATTTAAATTTCTGAAAAACACTAAAATATTTTAGCAGGTGATCAGTGGTGCTTTTCTTCATAGCAAAGATATTTGATTGATTGACAAATGCCCTCACAAAATTATTCAACAATAATAATAATAATATTTTTTCAACTCAGAAAAAAAAAATTTAAGCAGCGTATTATAATTTCTTTAAACTTAAACTGACTTGATGTGCACACTGTTTTTTCTTTTCTTTTCTTTAATATTGTAATCCTAACTGTGTATAGTTGGAAATAAAAGGCTTTTAATTTTATTTATTTATTTATTATAATGCAAGTACATAATATTCACTGCAATGTCGCGTCACGTCTATCTGCGGTTACCTTCAAGTTTGTGAAGTAAACCCACGCGTATTATCGTAGATGAAGAAGTTTTATAATGATACTATCAATGATAGAGGCCCAATCATTAATAATTAGGAATATTTAAAACAAATGAAAGTATATCGTCGTAGTAAACACTTTACCCAGACTCAAATCGTGAGAACGAATAAGTTGTACGTTTTAATTAATTGTAAATCAAACACACATAAGTAAATTATTATGCATTTGACCTCAACGTTAACACTATACATGTTACGAAGTGCAAAGTTCATAGTTACTTATGACAGATTTCTTTAAATAAGTATCTTTTTAAGACATAACTATTTATACCAACAGTGGCTGAAACGTCATGTTTGAAAGGCAAACATGACGTTTCAGCTACTGTTGGTAGCTAATTTGACAGTCGGCCAAAGGTAGATACGTTATTGAGACCGGCCGTTACAGGTCTTTTTTTTTTAAGGATGTGAAATCATCAAATGACTTCTTCCGCTCTGGGTGTAGCGGAAGGGCGTGTCAGACTCTTACTGACTAAAACCCATCCGTGTTCCTTCTAAAGCCCTTTGCGTTCCAGGGCCGCGGTGACTCTTTCGAACAAATTCCGCAACCCTGGCGGCCGTTACAGGTGTACCTATATGATAATGGCTTTCAATGAAGACGCAATAGAAGTGTCATGATTCTTTGAGACCAACAATACGAGGGGTGCGTTATTGATTGAAAACCAACTGTTTTTACAGGTTTTAAACATCAGCGACGGGCGGTCGAATTTATAATCCGCTATTTATGAATTCTTCCATTTTCTCTAAAGAAGAATCCATGTTTTTCACATTGCTCTAGTCTGCGACATGCGACAGATGCGACCAACCTTCGACCTCGCATTATGTGGCCAATGACAGGCATGCCCAATGAGCGTCCGTTTAAGTGCAAGAGGGAGAGGTCTCTTCATTAAGATTCGTATTTATGTTATTATAAATACGAAAATTTTGATGGATGTTTGTTTGTTACTCAATCACGCTGGAACGGCTGAACGAATTTTAATAAAATTTGGCTCAGAGATATATTATAGTCTGGAATAGGATATAGGCTGCTTTTTATCCCGGGAGTATGTTCCCTTGAGATAATTTCTGACATTTAAGCGTGTGGCGCCGCGGACAAGAGTAACTAAGAGGTACTAGTATCTTAATATATGTTGATTTAAGGACTGTTACCAGCCGTTTATAATATTTTTAAGTACCTAATTAACTTTATGAAATTGAATAAATTTACATTAAAACTCAAATGGTAAGGCCGACCGCTAATTAACATTTGACAAATCGGCCGATCTCAAATAATAATTATGAATGTTGCAGAAAGTGGCATTGAGTAATTATTATAGTGTGAAATGAAATTAATCGACATTAAAATAGTATTGCTGTAACAAAGATAAAAAAAATAACATAAATATATAACTTACATGAACTAATTGAACGTGAAGACGGATAATATCCCAAATAAATCCGGGTTAAAATTATCCAATATACATCTCCATGGCCGAGTCTATATATGTACCAAAATTAATCAAAATTGGTTCACACACAATTATGGACAAAGCAGTAGCAGAACTACATAATTTGATTGGTTTACGAAATTTTATAAAAATTGCCATTGCCTGTTATTTTTCGTTTACGATACTAAAATAATCGACACAATTTTCAAAATCAAGGTCACTGTAACGTCAGTAGCACTTTTAACAAAATGCATATTTTCAAAAAACGCAGACAAAATTAATATGCATTTTG
This sequence comes from Mamestra brassicae, assembly GCA_905163435.1. NCBI lineage: Eukaryota > Metazoa > Arthropoda > Insecta > Lepidoptera > Noctuidae > Mamestra > Mamestra brassicae. Next base: position 8,410,125 of record LR991013.1, on the reverse strand, counting down.
ACCTCCATACTACGTAACTGTATGCAAAATATAAATCAATTCATTTTATTTTATTGAGTGAAATTAATAATGTATTATTATTATAATGGCTACAACTATTTTAAAACAGGTTCAAGGTAGAGTAATAGTTGATTGGGCTTGTTGCATAAATTACTATTTATTATTAATATATTTGCCTACCTACTGTCAATCTATCAAAACTTAGCTCCTACTTACAAGACAAGAAATTAACGCTTGGTTTATTTTCTGCATGATCATTAAGTTTTGTAATACATGCATTTGAACTTGCAGTAATAAATTTTTCTTGATGCTGTTAGAATTTCTGTAAAAATTTTACGACTTTTTGCCGCCAAAGTATGACTACCCCATTTTTAACCGAGTACCCCAGAAGGAGGAAAAGGTTTTTTCTAGATATTTGTACTAGACAAAGAAAATTAAAACACAGTGATCAATGAAGCCATTAAACCCATCAAATGTCAAGTTTATTTATTTATAATTGGACACTGATAATTATGGAATTTAATGAACTTTGAAATGTCAAATGACATGGCGGCCGTACTTGCCGGTTCAAATATATAAATAGCTTGATATTTTGTAGCGACATTTGTAAGTACATGTAGCAAATGTCAAGAACTTTGTCACAAAAAAATATATGAACAGAAGGTGTGTTCCCAACTATGGAGTCGGCTTCCAGTCTACCAGTATTTTACACGGAGTACCTGTTTATCCAACTTCATCAAGACAGTAATAGGATAACACGATACTTGGCATGATTGACTATTAGTGACGACGGAAAGTCCATACAACGAGCTAAGACGCACACACACATAGAGACGCTTCACGTACGGCGAGTGCAAGCGCACTCGCGTCCAGCATTTCTTTGAGATCGCCGCACGTACGCGTATATGTGTGCGTGCGCCTGTTTTTGCTCATTGAATAGAGCTGGTATTCTGTTCCTATCTATTCTGTGTCCTCTTTGATGCAGTGTTTAACTGTTTACCTCAACGTAGGTTATAATTTACTGTTAATTGTTTAAACTTCAATTGTTTTTTCTAGGGTTATCTTTGTTTGGACTTCTTCTTTACGACACTCGATTTAAATGTAGGTCGTGTATTTTTATGTCTATGTTTACCGCTTTGTGGTTTTACGATGTATTTGCTACGTATTCGTAATTTAAGATGAAGCAGACTGTTTTAAATCAATATTCTGATGTAATGGTGTCATCAAAGTTCAATAAATGTTTTTGAAGTGAAAACTTCTTTAGCGGCGTTGTCCATTTTTGGGATGGGTAAAAAATGTTAAACTCGCGTCAGGACACGTGACCTGATCGAAAATTCGTAAGAGGGGAGTAGATCGCCGCAAAATGAACATATTTTATATTCGCAAAATATCAAAAATGCACAAGGTTAATGTTCAAGTTTTCACTTCTGCCGGCACTCCCGGAGTGCAACCCGTTGTTTTTTTTAACAAGTAATACTAAGTTACTACTGTACAATTGATCTTAAGTTAGACCAGCACCTTAAACTGTTACAATTTATTTTTTAACTGTGTATTTCTCCATGAAAGCTCGCAATTCTGGCGGGTCTACTCTCACCACTCACGTACTCTTATCTAGGAAATATAAGAGCCTTGTACATAAACTCTTGTGGTCCTATTTATACTCTAGATTTACTAAGCGAGCAGCTCAATCTAAGTCAGACATAAATTGATGAAATATCTTTCATGTAGCGCTATCAGAAGCCCTTTCTAATTCCTGTGCCCATAAATGGCACATACCTTTAGACTGTGTGGCAATTATGTCACAGTACCTTACAAAATAAGGTATCAAAAGAGTGATAATAACAGTACTGTAAAAACCTTGGTCGATGTACGACAATATTTAGTGTCACAATCTTCGAGAAAATTCCTCAAGGCTCATGTGTTCGAGAGTTCTCGTAAATTTCGGGTACTTGTTAGGTAATCATTTCAAAAATATGCTGGAGCTTTGAAAGAATTATGTATTTTTGACCCTGGTTTTGGAAATGAATTTAAAATACGCCTTAATTTTTCATTCAAACAATTCCTAGGTTCATATTTTAAATACTAATCTAACTTTATACACTTAAATTAAATTAAAAACTCGTAACTAAAATATGGCGTAAACAAATTCTTCCGCATCGCTATCGACTGGAAGTGAGCCCACAAGACTGGCGGCATTGCCACGTTGTATGGCAATGCTTATCCTCTGTCCGAGGTAAAAGCCAGCCCTTGGATCACGCGAAGTTTCAACTAAGCGTTTAGCAAGTTCTTTATATAAAGCATGAGCACTCGGACCCCATACCCAGAGTTTCAACCCCAAACGTCTTCATTCAAAACATCAAACAATCAGCTTAGCGTCTTCCCAACTATCATGGGATCGGCTTCCAATCCAACCAGATACAGCTGAGTACCAGTATTTTAGAAAGAAAGAAAGAAAGACTGACCTCCACTACCCAGTAACTGGAACCACGTCATATATGTAAACGGGCGCCGTCAGTTGAGTCTGATCATCTCGGCTTAAATCTTTATATTTTGAATTGTTGTTATAAATTTATTTATTCTTTGCATTGTCCTCACATCAAGAAGCAACAAGGTAACCAAGATTTTTTTATACAATATAACATGATTTAAAAGAGTGTCCGTGGAGTTTCTTGCACGTTCTTCTCCATAGAGATCTACGCTTTCGAACGTGCCAATAGCTTCATGTTTTTGACTGACCGACTTTGACAATTCAAAAGTGCTTGTAAATTTATTTTGAAGTAAATTATTTGAATCTTGAGTGATAGATTTTCTGGCTTCTGACCACCCATAATGACAGTCAAAAATCTACATATGTCAGCCGAGACCACCAGCTTAAGTGCTTTCCGAAGCACGGAGGAATCGTTGTGTATATTTTAGCTGTACATGAGGAAATGATATGCAACGCATATCGAGCAGGAAGCCGAAAATACCCATATTATTATGGATGATATGGAAAAGCTGCTAAAATTGCCGTACGAGATACTCAAGCCGCTGTAAAATTGCTTGGCAACCTATTTACAATCTTAAATACAAGTTCTGCACCTAACTTGTTTCCGTGGTCGACTTTTACTTGTCGCGCAATAATAAGACATTTCGTCTCGTTTTTATTATTTAATCAACACCAATGAGGATAACATGAAATTTATTTTAGCTTGAAAACCACGCAACTATTTGCCATACCTAAACAAAAGCTGACCACAAAAATAGGGCTCCGACAAACAGGCGCGCAGCGACAATGCAGAAACGATGCACAATGCGACAAGGTTTTGGTATAGAATTATTATAGAGATGTCTGTAATCTTTAGCATAATTTCTATGAAAAATTGTCGTCTCATCGTTGTCGCAATGTCACGTCGCGCCTGTCTGTGGGGGGCCTTAAAACAGTGTTGTTCAGTGTTAGTCATAGTACAAACACAATATTATTTTGAAACAAGTTTGCGTAATAATAAAATCCATAAATACAATATAATATCGGTATGTGGAGCGACTAACAGTTTGTCGTGGGTTTGACCGTCCTTGTGTTGCGCCTACGCAGGCGCAAAAACGTTTGAAGTGTAACTGTTCTTTTGTTGAGCTCTCTGATCCTTTTTGGGGCAAAGGACCAGATTCTTAAATAGTGGATAATGTATGGTTTTTGATGATGCAAAGCTGGGTATTAGTATTCTTTTTTATTATTGAGAGGCTCTGATGTTTGACCACTATTTCACCTGATGGAAGGCGATGATGTGGTCAACGATGAAGCACGCTTGCCTAGAAGTAACCTGTTCACTCTTGACTAAGACCCAGGCCACCAGGGACCCAGGTAGCTTTGATGGGCACAGTGATGTATGACAGCTAAAGAAATAAGCCTTGAAAGATATGCCTTTGGCTGTTAACTGCACCAAATGTGCTTTAAGATCGTTTAATATTAAAGAGCTTTGCAAGCCTTGCTAGAAAATGATCTCATAATAATAACATGTGGATCCTTATTTCCCTACAAGTTAGACCAGTTTGTACAACTTCAAAGGACATTGTTTAATAACACTGTCATGTATTAGTTTTTCTTTTGTTTCGTTACGTCAGTGCATATTTTATATTTATTTTTCCTATAAACAAAAATGAATTAAATTTATAAAATTCTTCCTTTACTGGTGAGCAGAGATCGGCATAGGTAGACTATATTTACCTAATTTTTGTGGAAGTAAGTAACATAGAGTTGATAATACCTCCTCTAATATCCCGGAATCATAAACATGATCATTGTATCCCGGGATTTAAGAAATTGCAAATTACTTATTGCGCTTTGAATACATTTGAACAAAATTATTATATTGAAGAATCTTATTATGTTTTTAGAGTTCCGTACCTACTAAAACTGTTAAATAAAATAGTTTTGCTTTCGCACAACTCTTTTTTCTTTTGATTCTTCAAATCAATCATTTGTAACTATAATCAAAATCCAGTTCTTGTTTTTTTTAATCCCGGTTTTAATTGTCATGATTCCATTTATGATTCCGGGTTTTTACTGGAGGTATTATCAACTCTATGTTACTAACTTCCACGAACATTTGGTAAATATAGTCTACCTTTTCCGAACTTTGATGATGACTGATGGATAGACAACGCACAGCCGAAAGTACTGATCGCAGACAGCTGAAATTGGCATGTAGGTTCCTTGAGGACTGTAAGGGAGCACGAAGAGAGGATTTCCCAAAATTTTTACGGGAACGGAAAAAAACGGGATTTGCGCGTAGGAAGTCGCAAGCAAAAGCTAATTATTTTATAATTGCGAAAGTAACTCTATCTGTCTGTCCATTTGTTACTTCTTACGTCTTAACGGCTAAACGGATTTAGATGAAACTTGGAGAACGGATAGAGTATGTCCTGGAAAAGGGTATAGGATGCTTTTTATCCCAGGAGTATGCCCCCTAGGGTTAATTTTAAAATTTCACACGGGTGACTACGCTGGTAGAAGCTAGTCCATAGATATTCAGATTAATCAATCGCCCTACCAATAAATTAACAAGCCCTACAATTTAAATAATACCTACATAACTTATAAGATAAAATAACAGGCCACATTATTCTGAATCAGTCCGGTCGTCTGTCACTTCGCTTGCATAACGGCACCCGGTTGCAAATTATGTTATGCAAGCAATTGCAATATTTTGCAGTTTGCACCTACTGTGAGCTTCGAGAAACTATCGCTTATGGTAACAGAGTAAAAGCAGTCACTTCTTAAGGAATTTTCTTAATAGATAAGAGTACTGGTATGTATATATTATGTACTTGTGTAGCGGCATCAATACCGCCACATGAAAAAACTAAGAAGCGAAATTTGTACGGCAACAAAAAGAACCGCGCGCCATCTACGACAAACTAACAACGAAATCCTGCATCGCGCAAGCATAGTTCTCCGTGCGATTTGAACATATACAACAGTCCACACCAAAATAACTCACCACATTATTCAGGGTTGAAATCACGAAACTGACGATGCGAATTTTCGTCCACTTTCTTTTTGAAGTGGACATTCGGTCGTTTTTTTTTTTTTTGGGCATTATGTATTGGCTGGCCTACCCTTACTGTAGCCTACTGCACGCCCATGCCCATCCGCTCTAACAAGAACATATTTATTTATTTATAATAAGCACACCAACAGCACTTATAATTCAAATAAAATTACATTCAAAATCGGCATTTCAGTAACCATGCAAATGACAGGTATGTATGACATTGAACATAATGAAAATTAGAGACAAAAAGAAAAACTAAAAACTGCGTCCAGTATACCTAAATCCTGAACACTACAAAAACAAAACATTTGAGCTAGTTTGCACTGTTTGAAGAGGGAACGTCTGTATGAAGCAAAACTCATAGAAAAAACTTCGATAGGGTAATCCGTCAAATTGGACCTTTCCATAAGATTATATCCACAAGATCGATCGATCTACTACCTGTATGAAGAGATACGGTTAGTATCTCTTCATACAGGTAGTAGATCGATGCACAAGCACATCACGAGTATTACTCTTTTTGTGGCCACCGCATTGGGTCATGGGAGCGACCGCGTGACACAAACACAGTGTAGGGTGAATATGTCAGATGAGATTGTGGGACTGTGTCGGATGGAAATGTCGTGACGTTTGTAAGGTATACAATTAACTTGTATTTTGTATTTACTTCATGTGAGTTCGTCAATGACAATGGAGAGGGCAATGCTCGGAGTTTCCTTGCGTGATCGAATCAGGAATGATGATATCCGCAAGAGAACTTAGGTTACCGACATAGCCCGAAGGTCGCCAAACTGAAGTGGCAGTAGGGAGGGCACATTGCTCGCAAAAGAGATGATCGATGGGGCCGAAAACTTCTAGAGTGACGACCGCATACCGGAAGACGCAGCGTTGGTACGCGTCCCACGATTGGTGGAAGGTGGACCGACCAACTGGTGGGGGTCGCAGGTAGACGATGGATGCGAGACGCACGGGACCGGTTATTGTGGCGACACTTGGGGGAGGCCTTTGTCCAGCAGTGGACGTCTTTCGCTGATATGATTATGATGACTTCGTCAGATTTTTACCCAGTCAACATCATCATTGCTTCAGTTCATTTGCTGGGCAAATGCCTCTCCCCAGTGTCACCACATCGACCGGTCCTGTGTGTCTCGGAACCAGCGGATTCCCGTGGCTTTCACCATGTCATAGTCCCACCTTGTAGGATGCCGCGTCAACGATGTGTCTTAAGATATGCAGTTGTCACTCCAGAACCTTTCGACCTCGGCTATCTGTGCGAGCAATGAGCCTTGCCCTCTGCCAGTTATCCACTACCGACTATTTTAAAATGATCACATAACAAACGATGAATTAAGAGGAAGAGTCAAAGCCTGTCTGCCAGTGACATTGATTCGAGATTAATATAAAAATTACGACTTATTGGATTACTCACTTTGGATGAAATTGGTTCTACTAATGGACATAGGCCTTCCTCAAGCTACACCACACTTGGTCAGTCCCGTGCGTCTCATTTACATAATACGTAAATTAAATTGTTCCACGTTCTTAAGATGCCAAAATGTGCAACAGCTAAATGCCATTTAAAACTATAAAATACTTGCACAATGTCACATCTTTTTCTTGTGTGTTTAGGAAACCTGTATTGCTTACAAATGACAAAATTTTCGCGCATTGCATATTTTATCAATATGCATATTCGCATACAAAACAAAAGTTGATGCAACGATGCATTTATTAAAATAGTTAAATATCAAGGCTTTTTTATTTGTCAAGAATTATCCTAAAATACACTTTATCATGGCCGTTAACGCGTGTCAAGTTTGGATGCGCAGGCGCAGTTTACGGCGCCTACGATCATCTATTGTTCTAGGAGCTAGTGTTGTGCCTTGACTTTCTTCCATAAAAATCAATGCAGTTGTAAGAAACATTAGTTTCTATTAGTCCCGTAAATTAATATAATTTTAGTGCTAATTTTCATCAGGAAATACTAGGTTAAAGTTCAATTAAATAATGTTCATTAATTTTCGATATTTGAATACTGTTAAAATGTTAAGCATTTAGATTTACAACAAGGAAATTACTTTTTTAAATGTTACTATAATCATGTAATTGTAAATTTGCAACCATTTAAAAATAATTTTAAATAGTTTAACTAATTATTAAAAAAAAAAATTGTTTAGTTTAAATATCGCACCTGTTTTCCCTGAGGCAAGCAGAGATATGCGTACCTGTAACCTACCTATAGTGCACCCATAATTTATGCTTAAGTTTTTTGTTTACTATTAGGTGCTTATTTTAAGTATGTGTAAACTCCTCAAAATAATTATAAGCATTATGAAATCTATTGACACAAAAATAAATACTTAGATATATTTGTGACCCTAAAAATAGCAATAACAGATATTATTGTTAGATTGTGGACGCAAAAAAATATTATCGAAAGTGTGTATTGTCAAGAAATGTTACAAGGACCTTTTTATTTGACATTGATGTAACGTTTCTGTCATTGTTATGTTAGTAAATAGGTTCGCGAAAAAAATAAACATAATCTGATAAGGTTAACAATACTATACAAGTTTTTTGCTTGGTTAACTTGGGTTTAATTAAATGACACTTCGTCTTTCGTGAAGTTTTAAGTAAAATTAAACTTTTCTTTTTAGTACTAAACTAAGCAAATAGACAATAAAGCATGACCTGAACAAACAAGGAATCCAATAAAAAAAATAAAAAAACTGATTTATCGATAAAATCCTGACGTACGCTGTCCCCTCCTTATTCGTAACTCACAAAGAACAACAAGATGCTCAAAAGTGTTCCACCGTTACGTTTGTTTGTACACCACGCCGCACAAGTTAATGGTTTATGTAAATTAAACGCGAAATAATTGCTGTACTTACCTTTTGCCGCGAGTGTACTTTATTTTTAAAGCGTGGCTGATGTTTTAAAAACAAAGGTGGTAATGAATTGTTGATATTTACCTGAAACAAAAGTAATGTTTTTGTTAGAATATAGTTAGACGTGACTATACTATTTAAACATTTAACACTGGTAGTTACGCAAACATAAAGTACATTGCACAAAACCCTGCGCATTCAATACAGCAAAGCCCTCAGAAGTATAGTCATGAGCTTCCGTCTTCTCTAATGCGTCGGCCATTTTTGTTGCTGCAATACTTTTTTGGCAGTAGGTGAGGTACTTTGGGCATTATTGGCAGTTCACCCCTTTTCAACCTTATGCCCTTAGTAATATGGCTGGTGGTCAACTACGTTTACCGAGTCTACATAAAATCGAGAAGTTATTGGAAGCACAATCTGCATCCAAGCTTTGTAAATGAATTGGTGTGTTGTCACTTAGGGGTAGGTACGTACCTACTCTTCCTTTATCATCAATAAGTATTATAAAATTCATAGGAGACCACTACGATAGGTTTTCCCGAAATTCCTACGGGAACGGGACAAAATAGGATATGCGCGTACGGAGTCGCGGGCAAAAGATAGTTGAGGTATAAAAGTAACAGATGATAGGCTATACAAACACATAGATACAGACATAAGTCCGCAATTCATCCGTCTGCAGTTTATCTAAAAATATACAAAAATATAATACTAACAGTGAAATGAGAATCAAAATTGATCGAAAAACAAACGACATGATATATAACTATTTTAAACAAATATATCTGTATCTCTCGCGAAGACGCCATTTTCTATAGTAGCTGTATAGGCGATAGTATTTGACGTTAGAGTTCGTATCGGACTTCTCTTTCTAATTGTCATCTTTGAAGCTTTATAACTTCATCGTTGATCATGGTATTTCAAAATTGATTTCATAATTGTTTACTAGAGCTAATACGTGCTTCATTTTGCAAAAAAAAATGCATGCATATTCCATAATTTATTATTGAGAAATATTATCTCACACTACGACATATTATGTAGGTATATGTATTCAGCACATCAATTTGTGCACGGCATTAATTTGAAATGGCAATCTTTGACCATTATGAAACAATTAAAATCATCTCCAAATCTATACAAATTAACACAGTCTGATCATTTCAGATAAAATCATTATCTGATTCTGACCGATGATGTCAAACCTTTAGAAATATTTTTAAAAGGTTGAGTTTCAAAGAGGTTGTATTTCGAATGAGTTGGCAGTACAAAGATTTGACAGTCATTGTGGTCGTCTTGACATTTGGCCTAGATTTCTAAAACATTGGTTCTAGATGATGACCAATGTCCGATATTGGCCGAAACAAAACACAGAAAACTTGCCAAGTGCCTTGCACACGAAGGGTTCCGTACCTTATAAGGGGCCTTTATTTTAAATTGTTCCTTTTAATTTATTTTTATTTTTATTATTTGTTGTTATAGCGGTAACAGAAATACATCATCTGTGAAAATTTAAACTGTCTAGCTATCACGGTTCATGAGATACAGCCTGGTTACAGACGGATGGACAGCAGAGTCTTAGTAATAGAGTCCCGGTTTATCCTTTGGTACGGAACCCTAAAAATGACATCGAAATATTACTTGGTGTTTGTGAACAATATTGGATCCCTTCTCTGTACTTTTCTGTATTAATTGTTCTAGTTGATGCCCAATGGCCAATATTGGCGATACATTTTTCAGTTGTATTGAAATATTACTTGTTGTGTTATTTGTGACGAATATGGGCCCAGCTCTCTGCAATGTTGTAATACCTATGTCTGTTTTACGTCAATTGGTTGTGTAGCAGGTGGCAAATTTGTGGTTTGGCATTAAGAAATTGCCAATAACTGTATGATATAACATTACTCATCATATGACCTTTGTGTGTGACCATTATCTCCGTGAAATAGATGCAGATATGGGTCTCATTTGTCTTAATAGCTGAACAGATTATCCTCCATGGACATGCTTTTGACAACAGTGATAACAGAATTTATAAAATAAGTAAATAGGTAAGGAGAAGCTCGTGAGTCTCGTGACTAAATAATAACAGCCGCGCGGGTCAATCTTCAAGATTAAGCAACGCTAGCCGAGATCGGTCTGTGGATGGGTGACTATTTTAACTTACCAAGATTCCTCTTTGACCCGGAAATACGTTAAGCTGTTGGTCCCGACTAGGGTTGCCAACCGTACTCTAAAATAGAGTATTGTTCTCTATTTTGCGTAGACGTACTTTATAATCTACAAAAGCAAATAGAGAACGCTGAAATACTATATTTATTTTGACTCTGTATTTTAAATAAACTGAATGAAATCCTGCCATTTCAGTATTCCAGTGAAGGAGTTTTTATCTTTTCGGTCATAATTGAAAATTGATGATAAAAGAAATCCATAGCTGCATTGGAATTTTCTAGTGGTCGAACAATTATTATAAAAACGACAAAATTTTGGTTTAGCAATGAGCAATATGTATGATAAAAGGTATTCTTTTTCTAAGACTGACTCTTCATTTATCTTTTCTAAAATAAAAAATACTCTATTTCCTCCATTAAAAAAAATTGGCAACCCCAGTCCCGACTGTCATTTGTACATCTTTAACAGACATTAAGAGTTGTCAGAAGCCAAGAAATCTGTCACGAATGTTGATCAATACCCTCCCAAGCTGTGATTAAAATTGGACTAACATTGAAAATAATCACCATACGTAGGCAAACTCGTATAAAAACCGTCGAAAGCTACTTTTATCCCTCAACTTGAACTTTCTTAGTTCATACTATATTAAAAAGAAAAACACATCTAATCTAGAAACCTAGATATTCGGTACGGCCTAGGAATCGTAATTAGTGGGACGTCCAGTTCCCGGTATAGGTCTCAAGCTAGCCTTATAGAGACCTGGATGGACCTAGATCTAGGATACGGGTACTGTTGTGTCCGGTAGGCTGAGGTGTATACTAGCATTACAATCAAAGTATTGGAAATCAGAACACGATAATTGGTCTACACTTGCCCAAAAATGGGATCTATGGAAAGAAGAAAGTAAAGCTACAGCTAAAAAATACAATAAATCTTGACTACGAAACTATTTATATTATATACTAGTGGCCCGCCCCGGCTTTGCCCGGATGTAACTTTTTTTTTTCAAAATTTTCTTTCACAAGAACTTTCTCCTGACTATAACAAACACAACAAAAAAGAATTAGAGAAATTGGTCCAGCCGTTCTTGAGTTTTGCGCTTAGCAACACATTCAGCGATTAATTTTTATTTATATAGATATAAGAGGTATTTTTTTTTGTACGAAGGAATCTTCGGCAGTACTGATTCGATTACAAGAAATATTTCACTTATAGTATTCATTAAAAATTTCAGCACGTTATTTGCATTTCACAATGTGTACTTGCGTGGTACATTTATAAAAGAAATTGTGATCATTGTGGACCCTGTCGGGCACAGCAAAAAACAAATATATGTAGGAGAGAGGAAGCTTTACATAGCTAACCTTATATTTAAAATAAATCCAATAATACCAAATTAGGCACATTTCATAAGACTGTAACTTAAAGACTTTAAATTCCCTTTAAAGTTCGTACTTCGTTTTTTGAAAACATTATACTTAACGTTAAACTGAAGAAAAAATCCATCTATAGAACTTCGTATTTTAAAATCCAACCTTGACCCCCAAAATTGCTTAAAGAAATCATAACACCATTTTCGACCCACTAAACTTTAACCCAAATCTTATCTAAAATCTACCCGTCCGATCGACCACATCTCAAACGATCGATTAAGAGAAAAACCAGTAAAAGTATTTAAAAAATTCAATAGAAAATCATAGGAAACGGATGTGAACTGATGGCACTTTCTAAATCCTTTTTAGTGAGTTGCGAAACTAGTTTCTGAGACAGCAAGGCGAAGACGGACACACATAACTAATGTAAGTGGAAGATACCGACTTTCTATTGTTTATTAAGCGCGATTTACGTTCTGAAATGGTCGTGGTCGCCTTTCCAGCGACCAATTTTGATGGGGTACCGTTTCGCGCGTTTAGTATGCAAAGGACGAGGGTAATAAATATGTATATGGGTGGTATATGTTTATCAAAATGTGGTGTGGAATGTGGAAATTATTATCATTGTGTGGATAAATAAACAGCGCTGTCGTTCTGTGTCGCACACGGGTTCAAAGTATAATCATACTGAGAGATGCCTGATTTGCACGGATGTGACGCGTCTTCCCAAACTTTTCTATGTTATGCGTTTTCTTTGTGGTATGCGTCATGCTTGCGGCTATAAAATTCCCTGCCTGAGTCTATTTCTTGAGAGCAAACCTACCGACCTAGCTGTCCTCCCCCCAGCGACGCCCTAAGCCGAGGTCCGTACCCCACAGGGGGTGCCCTTAGCATGTAGTCGCTTAGTTTGTAAGTTTTTTTATAAGCCCTGGCTGGAGGCTTTAATATTATATTAAGGCCACCACAGGCAAGCCCGGTTAAGCAGTCGACAACCTAATAGGTTGAAATGCGAGAAGCCACTCACAAAAAAAAAGAGCAAATGTGACTATAGTAGGCGCCAGATAATCGTGGAATAACGGTCATTGACCCACCTACAATTATTGACATTTTTAATTTGAAAAACGGAATTAATGACACAAAGCTGTCCCGAATCATCATCTCTCGTGATCCTTAACATTGTCTAATAATGAAAAAAGATTCAAATTTAATTGTTCAGGTACCTATGAACAGTTATTAGGGAAAGGTCAATGTACTTTATTCCACATTTATCTGGCGCCTACTATATATTTCCTGATTAAAGGGATCCGAGACAGTTGTATCGTTTATCCGGGCCTCGTATAGCTTCATTGTGTCAATGATTTTATGGTGGTCGCCATTGATGGCCTTGGCTATCAAAAGTTGCTGTGACAAGCAACAGTATGGCGGGCTTGGACGTAAATATGATAGGTGTTTATTTTGCTTTCATTTTCGACCTATAACAAAGGCTCTCAAAGGAAACTTTCATTGGGAACTCACACCGCCAAGCAATTTGATAGAAATATAATTTATTGAAGTGCCAAGTGAAGTAACTGACTCAAATTTGTAAATAATATTGATTGCAGCTCGATAGCTAATAAAATATAATCGTTATCAAGTGTGAAAATGGAAACCAGTTGAAATGTCTCAGAATAGGTAGGTAAGAGGTATAATTTAGCTAGTTTATTTTTAATTCCTTTTTTTCTGTTCAATTTGACCTCCAAAGGATCTTGTTTTAAAACTATAAAATAGTAAAAATATAGGAATAATCCTGTTCTACCTACGCGTTATCTGAATGACCTTCCTTGAAGCTTATGGAAAAATATCTTAAAGACTATGAAATCTTATTTTATTTTCTCACCCATTGAGAAAAACATTATAATTAATCACCGCTTATATTTAACTTTGACTCGAAAATCCGGTTTTTATATAAAATGTCATGTGTCAGAGGCCAGGCAGATTTGTTTTACAAATTAAGAAGAAATCCTCAAGGTTAACAGTGAAATTTTTGACCCTGATCATTACACATGTCGCTGGTAGAATAATCATGAGGATAAAATTGAGAATGTTTTTTTTTTATTATCAACCTGCTCTAGGTGTTTGCGTGTACCTGCATGATGTCACAAATCTCTTATTTTTAAGACGATTTCCAAAAATGCTCTGTGTTGTTTTCATTGGTACTATCTTCCCTGATGGTGTCGCGCCATGATGAGGTCGAAGATGGAGCACGCTTGCCTAGAAGTAACCTATTGACTCTGGACTTAAAGACCAGGTTATATCTGTCGGGAAGGAGATACTAAGGCAGGAATTTCCACTCCTATAAACATAAGCAGATCAACTGAGATGTATCATTGCCATCATGAATCCGTTGTAAAAAGGAACAACGTTATGCGTCCTGTGTAGCTCCGTCGCTTTCTAACGACGGAATCATGATGGTATTGGTGCGTAGGAGAGCTGTAACTCAATACTAGCTGACCCTTTAAATCAAGATGTAATTCCCTCAACAGCAAATAACATGTCCGATCCTTTTTACCTTTTTTTTTTAAGGATGGAAAATCATTAAATGACTTCTTCCACTCTAGGTGGAGCGGAAGGGCGTGTCAGACTCTTACTGACTAAAACCCATCCGTGTTCCTTCTAAAGCCCTTTGCGTTCCAGGGCCGCGGTGACTCTTTCGAACAAATTCCGCAATATCCTTCTCAACTTACCATATTAATTTGAATCATCCATACATCTTTTTCATGAAAACATACTGGTTAAAGATAACACCTTTGACCTTTTGAAAGGACAACACCAATAAGGTCAATGTATGTCCTTTTAAAGCGACGCGACCTGGCATTTCTATTTTTTATTGTTGTATGATGTAACTGACTGACAGTAGGTACACCTGGTTTGGATCAGTCATCCTCTGGTTATTACATAACTCATACATCAGCTCGTGGCTACATAATAACAGCTGCAGGGGTCGATCTTCAAGGTTAAGCAACGCTTGCCGAGGTCGGTATTTGGATGGGTGACCATTTAAAAATACAGAGATTCCTTCGTGCCTCAAAAAGCATTTTAAGCTGTTGATCCCGGCTGCCATTTGTAAATCTTTTTTATTTTTTATTATTTGAGATGAGTTTGCTCTTGACTCTAGTCTAGGTCATAGATAAAGAAGAAGCCTGTTCACTCTAATTTTGACAGTCGTTTCGGATAGTCAGAAGCCAGAAAATCTGACACCAGTCTTGCCAGGAGGTACCGTGTTGCCGAATTATTGGGTTGTGGAGACCTGGTAGGCAGTCACTCCACGTAAAATACAGCTGAATCCGGTTTGCTTGGAAGCCGACCCCAATGTAGTTGGGAAAAGGCTAGGCAGATGATGATGTACCTGGCTGATAAAGCACCTGGATTGGATCAATCAGACTCTAGTACCTCATAGGTCATGTGAACTTAGATATACGGGTAAAAATAAAGTTCAACTGACTCATGGGCCTATCATTTTACTAGAGATTAAGGTATTTGTAATCTGATAATAATGGAGTATATACTTTATCAAGGTTTTGCCAAAGCACGTTATAGTACTTGATTTAAGTATATTGCCCATGTTGGTAAGTTGAATTATTAAACTAGCTTTTGCCCACGACTTTATACGCGCATATACTGTTTTTCCGTTCCCGTATAGCCTATATCCTTCCTCAAGAATGTGGCTATCATATTATACAAAAAGAATTTTCCAAATCCGAGTGGTAGTTCCAGAGATAAGCGCGTTCAAACAAATAAACAAACTCCTCAGCTTTACTATATTACAGTATAGAAGAGTATATGTGTTACAAACATAGATCTAACAGGGTGTGGGCGATTTTAGATTTATTTAGTTGGTATAATATTTAAAGCATTTAGCACCCATTACAAATGAATCTAGGCCACTAAATCTCAATATCAATTGAATTTTAATCCAATTACTTAGATATACAACAAACTGCGTTGTTAAAGTTATCAATTCTTCAACCACTTTGATACAATAAATACCTCTCTTAAACAAGCCCTGAATTGGATTAATTGAATTCATAACAAAGCTAGCTATTATTACTAAAATGTTTATTTAAATTAAGTTTAGGAGGGGCTAATGGATAAATAATAATAAGCGCAAGGGTCGATCCATATCTACCTCTTTTTAGGGTTCCATACCCAAAGGGTAAAACGGGAACCAATTACTAAGACTCCGCTGTCCGTCTGTCTGTCTGTCACCAGGCTGTATCTTGTGAACCGTGATAGTTAGACAGTTGAAATTTTCACAGATGATGAATTTCTGTTGCCGAAAACAACAGAATTAAATAAATATTTAAGGGGGCTCCTATACAACAGACATGATTTTTTTTTTGACGTTTTTTTGTAATACTAGCTGCCGCTCGCAAGAACGCCGAAAATTATCCCCAGGGTACTCCCGGGATAAAAACTATCGAGTCTCTTTCCGGGACTCAAACTGTATATCTATACACAATTTCATCTTACCAGGCAGGAAGAAGAGGTTAAGCAACTCTTGCCAAGGTTGCAAGGTTTGCTGGTTGCTAAGAAGCCAGTTAATCTGACTCCAGTTTTGCCAAGAAGTACCGTGTCACCCAGTTAATGGGTTGTGGAGGTCTGGTAGTCAGCCGCTCCACGTAAGATACTGGTATTCACCTGAATCCGGTTTGACTGGAAGCCGACCCCAGTATATTTGGGAAAAAGCTAGGCAGATGATGAACATTGAAATGTTTAATTACATGTAAATTTGTCGAAATTACCGTACTTAATTAAATTGATACGAGACTAATTAATTAGTCAAACTGTTCCAAAAAAATAGATTCGCTATTTAATTGAGAGAATAACGTAATTAAATGTAGCGCGCCAATTAGTTTTATTTACAAAGTGTTTGGTTGAAAACGAAATTAATTCCGTTTAAATTTTTGGTGTTGGTTTTTAGTTAATAGTGTTACATATATATTTTAAACTAAAGCAGTGTTTTCCAAACTGGAATCTGCGGATCTCTATACATCAGTGGTTCCCAACCTGTGGTCCGCGGACCATTGGTGCTCCGCAAGTTCTAATATATGGTCCGCGAAAGGTTCAAAATATCAACCTTTTCACTTCAAAAATGTCATTGATGCAAACTGATTTCAAGTTTCTATCATAAATATTGTGTTTTCTATGACAATGCTCTTTAACTTTGATTACATGATTATGTAGGTAGTGTTTATGCTACAAAAATCTATCTTTATTGTTGCATCTGTATTGTTGTATATATCTGTATTGTTTTGGGTGTAAGTTTTTTTGTTTAAGAAAAGTACAGTTTAATTTTTTTCTTGATTTCTGGTCCCTGACCAGAAATCAAGAAAAAAATTAAACTGTACTTTTCTACAACAAATAAATCAAAGTGGTCCTGGGTTAAATTAAGGTTGGGAACCACTGCTATAGAACGATCCGAAGGTATGTTGCGGATTCGTGGTCAAAATATGTTTATTTAAAAATACACAACATGACTTTATTAAAGTATTTTTAATTTGAATGTTCCAGGGGTCCGTAACGATTATATCTTCTAAGGTTCCTCAGTGATTAAAAAGTTTGGTAAACCTTGAACTACAATGATAGAACAATTTTTATATCGGAAATTTGCGTCTCTTTGGGAGGAATAAACAATTTTTCTATTTTCTTAAAACTTTTACTTAAAACTTAAACTGTCTTAAGAAAGCTGCTCAACAAGAAATTAACCTTTTACACCTTGAAAAAGTGCTCCCATTCCGAAAAAATTCGCCCTAATCATCACGCATCATCATATCATGACAAAAAAAGTAAGTCAGCTGTTTCTTATGTTTCCAACCCATTGACGGTACCTATGAACCATGGTCCAAACCGAAGTGTCATTGTGTCTCTGAGCCACAGAAAATGAAACCTTATGTGCAGGGTACATGAAGCATTTTACCATGTGATATCATGTCTCTTGTCCGGTTCATTGGCTATAGGAAATTGGACCTTATGCAGTTGTCGCATGGTGTGTATTACCTTGAGGTGTTATGGCACGTGGCCGGTGTCCGGTACTGACTACTTTCGATTCGAGAATCAAGGCCGCGAGGTAGAAATTTACATTATGTCGTTGACAAGTATTTTATATAGAGAACAAGGAAAATGTTCTAGAAAGGACTTTTAATGTCCTTATGTATATGTATTAATAAACTCGTGGCTAAAGAATAACAGCCGCACGGGTCGATCTTCAAGGTTAAGCAACGCTTGCCACGGTCGGTCTGAGGATGGGGACCATCTTAACATGCTTAAGATTCCTCCGTGTCTCAGAAAGAACGTTAAGCTGTTGGTTCCGGCTGTCATTTGTAGATCTTTGGCAGTCGCTACAGATTGTCTGAAGCCAGAAAATCTGACTCCAGACTTGCCAAGATGTACCGTGTTATCCATTTAACGGGTTGTGGAGGTCTGGTATGCAGCCGCTCCACGTAAAATACTGGTATCCAGCTGAATCCAGTTGGACTGGTAGGTACCCGACCCCAATATAGTTGGGAAAAGGCTAGGCGTTTCAGCTACTGTTGGTAGCAAATTTGAGCAAAAGCTTTTAAAGGGATCGAAATTTTGGCTATTTATTACCTACATATGTAGACAAGTTTCCTGTTTACCGGGAATTGCAAAATGCAATATATGTTCAAAAAATTTGGTTCAAATAAATTTCAATAGATGGCGTAATATGTCCATCTTTACATGGGTGGCTGACATTTAATCCTCGTACGTCAATGTAGCTAACATTTTTTTAAATCAATATAACCCAAACCAGCTCTCATGAATTTTCAGTCGGTGTGAAATTACTTTTTCAAAGGCACGGTACCTCCCGTATTATTACGTCATCTAGGTTTAAAGGTCAAAAGAACTAATTAGGTTACTGTGTAAACCGTAAACTAATTAACAATTCACAGTCGTGATCTTTACTAACTCATTGACACAATTGTAACCTTTGTTAACATACCTGCATAAATGCAAGCTAGTGTGACACGGCCAATGTCAGAGGAATGCTTGAAGATACTTGATGACAACTTAACCTAAACTGGCCGCTTTTGAACAAGCTTAAAAGTCAGCCACTAATATAAATGACTTCAGTGACACATAAGTCATTATTATCATCTAATAAAGACGTCCACTGTTGAACATACGAGTAGGCCTCCTTCAAGTGTCGTCACATCGATCGGTCCTGTGCGTCTCGCATCCAGCGGATTCCCGCAACCTTCACCAGGTCGTCGATCCACCTTTTGGGAGGCCTTCCAACGCTGCGTCTTCCGGTACGCGGTCGCCACTCCAGAACTTTTCGGCCCCATTGACCATCTGTTCTACTAGCACTGTGCTTTTGCTACTTAAGTTTGGCGATTCTTCGGGTTTTGTCAATAAACTTGGTTCTCTTGCGGAAATCTTTAATTTTATTCTACTCTAAACCCAGTAGAAGTGTCGATCGTCCGGCGGCGTGACGAGCAAACGACATTGTAGCCATCGCGGGTAAATCCTAAATACGGCTGGCATAGGTGCATGTGGATTGGCACAAGCAGCAGTGGGCCAAGTCGAACTGTGCATGATGATGACTATAAAACCCCATGATTTTTTGGGCTTCTAAGGACCCGTAGCAACTGAACGTGGTTTACGAAACACGGAGGGATCAATCCTCCAATCAAACTAAAGGTAATTCTGCTGCATCGAAGATAAACTGGAATCGTCAGGATTATTGGTAGCAGCTGCATACCAGCGTCTACCAATAGAATGCCAATTCTACTAATATTTGAGCAACGTGCGCATTCGTATCTCAGTCGCAAATTGCCAGAAATGTAGGGAAAGAGGTGCTTTTCAACACACGGAGGGCTCAATCTTTCTGTTAGACATTATCCAACTATAGGTAAACCAGCTAGGAGTCCAGTGTATCCCCGATGCAGCTGAATAAGAGCATCTACCAGGTAACTCCTGAGTAGCGGTCGTATCAATCACGAGAGACGTTTGGCGACAACCCGCGAGTAGCTACGAATGATCCCGATCGTAGCGGCTCACTAACGGTTAGACTAACGGACGATCGTCAATGTATACATTTATGCTTATTCATGGAGCTTTGTAATCATTTTTAATAGTATTTACTGTATTTTATCACAAAACTTTAGTACTTTTACTATTTAGTTTTCCATTGAAGTGCGGTGTTTAGGTAGCCTACATGAATAAACTACGCAAAGTGACAATACCAATATTTTCAGGCTCAAATGGAATTCTGACCCATTTTTTCATAAAAATTGTTCTAAAATGTACTTATGTATATATAGAACCAAATTTTGAATAGTGAAGCTACTTCTATACGTTTCTTTCTAAACGCGTTGTCTAATTGTCCCGTAGCAGCTGTCTGAAGAAGCCTATATCAAACGACAAACAAGATCTTGTACCTCTTACCTACTGATAAGGTGTAGGTAAGGGTTCCTTTTGAATCCGAAAGTAGTCGAGAAATCTCATAACATGGAATCGGTAATCACTCATCGATCCTAAACACGATTCACGAAAGTTCTATTACAGAGTAAGACAAAAAAGTTTTCATAAGAATCTCAAATTCTAAACCAAGTGAATGTTACTGAAAAAAAAACAGAAACATACAATGTATTAACACATTATTACAGACTTACGTTACATTATTTCCTCCATTAAAAACTCCGTTACAAAACATCACTTGTACATGTGTATACATATCTACAGCACACGTCATTATTTCATGAAATCATTTACTTTGCTGAACATTCCACTTTCAATTGAGGAGCTCGTGGCTAAATATTAACAGTCCCACGGGTCGAACTTCGAGGTTAAGCAACGCTTGAAGAAGTTGTTCTGTGGATGGGTTGCCATACCGAGACTCCTCCGTGCCTCGGAAAGCCGTTGGTCCTACGCCTGATCTCTCTCCGGTCGTGTCGGGTTGCCGTCCCATTGGAATATGAGAGTGATGGAAGAGGGAGTGCACCTGTGCTTGTGCACACACTTGTGCACTATAACATGCCCCGCGCCGATGGCTAGTCTCGGTTGAGATTGGCTGCCATGGCCGTAATCGGTCAGGAGGACTATATACATGAATATTAATTCCCAGCATTCGGTTAAACTTTAAGCCGACCCTTACATGCTTGGGAAAAATTTAGGCAGACCGATTGATTTCACTTCTGATTTCAGATTTATTACATTTTTTATTGAGCTCTACTGCTGATGATGAGGTCTTGAGTTCAATTCCAAGATCGGACGAAGTGTTATATTGTTTTTTCATCTGGAATATTTCAGTAACAGATTGGAATCTGGATTTGTGTCCTGCCCGGCTTATGGCAATAGGGTCACCTCTTGTTTTATTAGACTCAAAAATAACTGCCAAAATGTGAATGAACTATAGGAACATCTCTGCCATACGACATAGCGAGATGTTATGTGTTGTTATTTTTCTGAAGTTTGCTTTCGTTTTCAGATTCAATTGCATTTGTGCAGATAATATCTTGAGATTCTGAGGCGTGACGTTGCATGTTCCAGGGTGTGATGGTGCTTTCTTCTTGATACAGTTCAGCTGTGAAAAACGTCATCATAATTGTGTTTACCGTGTTTGCTGGTAATCAGTCAGACAGCTGGGTTAATTACGTCGATATTTTGTTCACTATATTTTTCTAGTAACTACTTGACTTGAACTCAGTGATAAGCTCACCAGTTTGGAAGTTGGAACCCTGGTTCCAAATGGTCAACAACGTCGGTTCGGACGTTTTTCAAACCGGATAACTAAGGCCTCATATATACATATGTCTGTCTGTATGTATATGATAATGCGACATGTGCTGTGAATTGTATGAAAGAATCGTACAAAATTGTCACCAGTCACCTTTCAAAGCTACCAGGCATTCAAAAACCGAATAGAATTCTTTCAAACCAAAAAAACAAGTCCCTATATAGAACTAAAAAAAGCGAAATATTAAAAAAAAAAATCTTGAAAAAAAAAAGCTTACAAAATTTTCAAATTATATTCGCTCGTCATGTGTCGAAGCTACCAGGCATTCAGAAACCGCGGAGAAGTCTTTCAAACAACTTAATTGTTCTTGTTAACTTATTATTGTTTGAAAGACTTCTCCTCGGTTTCAAACTCGTGAGGAGCATTCCACATGTGACAGAGTCATCGAAGCATCATGACGGTTGCCAAACGGAACTGAACACGCACCACTCGGTAGAAAGCAGCTCACTGACCTCATTGGACTAACTTCATTAACTACTTGTGACTACTGAACCATAGGATCGTAGTTGGAGACTATTTTTGTCGCGATTTTAGAGTTTGGATAATGAAGGAAGTATTTTTTTGATAAAGTAGGAGCTCCTGCGAAACCCTAATAGTATTTTTTAATTTAATTTAATATGAAATCCGACGCAACTCTAGGAAAGGAGCTCGTGGCTAAATAATAACAGCCGCACGGGTCGATCTTCAATGTTAAGCAACGCTTGCCGAGGTTGGTATGTGGATAGGTGACCATCTCAACATACCGAGACTTCCCCGTGGCTCGGAAAGTACGTTAAACCGTTAGTCTTGGCTTGTCATTTGTAGATCTTTGGCATTTGCTACATCTAAAAATCGAAAAACTGACTCCAGTCTTACAAAGAACTACCGTGTCACCCAGTTAATGGGTTGTGGATGTCTGGTAGGCAGCCGCTCCACGTAAAGTACTGGTATTCAGTTGAATCCGGTTTGAATGGAAGCCGACCCCAATATACATAGTTGGGAAAAGGCTCTGCAGATGGTAATAATGAAGCAACTCCAGATTTGGAAAGAAAGGTAGAGCCCCTCGTTTTGTCTTCAAAATAGGGTCCGGGGTTCAATCTTTAGGTCGGACAATGTCAAAGTGGTGATTTTCATTACCATTCGACATTCTTTGAATCACACTTTCTTTGATTTTTTTAAAAGAGAATGTTTCTTTTGCTTTTTTACCTTTTTGTTTTGTTTTAAATGTCCTGTAAACGTTTTGTAGCTTTTAAATTTGCGCTAAATAAATGTATTTTCCTTCAAAATGTATAGCGGTTTTCCTATTGTTCAGTAGAAGGCCCAAATCTGGATTTTGGCCCGCTTAATCACAAGAGGCTCACCGCCAATCAAGAGAACGTAACTTATAAAGTTCGACAAAAAAAACCGCTCAAAATCACCCACTATTACCAAGTAGCTGTCGCCCGGGGCCCCGCCCGCGTTAATGTCGGAAATTATCCCAAGGGAACATACTCCCAGGATAAAAAGTGTGTTATTCCAGACTATAATCTACCTCTGCACCAAATTTCATCAAGATCCGTTCAGCCGTTCTGACGTGATTGAGTAACAAACATACATCCATTCAAACTTTCGCATTTATAATATTAGTATGAATATTGATTTTCCAACTCAGAAATTATTGGTAACACAAGTCGTTGTTTCTGCACAGATATCAACACTCATGATGAAAACGAGAAACATTTTGAAACTATGCAAATTATCATGCAACCGACGCACACCAATAAGTTATTGAAACGCAATAACTAATCACACTAATATTATAAAGGTGAAAGTTTGTGAGTGTGTGTATGTTTGTTACTTCTTCACGCGCAAACGGCAGGACCGATTCAGATCAAATTTTGTATAGAGACTGTTTGAGTCCCGGGAAAGGATAGGATAGTGATAGAGATTTTTATCCCGGGATTATGTCCCCTTGGGATAATTTTCGACATTCACGCGGGTGGAGCCGCGGGTGACAGCTAGTAGAATATATATGAACATGCGTCATCGTGAGCATTTTCTTATCTGTGTTGAGGCCGGTTTTTAACCTGGCTAGATGCGTTTGGATATAAGCGTTTTATGAGCTCTGTGGCCCAGTGGTTACTTCTGCGACTTACATTTGAACTCTGTCCTAGGTTTGAACTCTGGCAGGCACTTAACCTTGCGTATATTATTACTGCAGTCGAAAGGAAATCGGCATGTACAGAGGCTCTTGACAAGTGACATACTGTCAGCGATAGCAAGGAGATGGAGATTGTCAAAACGTCAAAAATGTTACCGACAGCCTCAGAAAGAGAGTCATGTTTTTCCATGAGAATAGAAGTAGAAACCACATAACGATACAAACTACTGTCTTTCCATATTTATTACTTTGTCTAAACATAATAATTTACTAAACCTATCAAATAAAACGACGCAGTATCAGGATCTAAAACGCTGCTCCCATTTTAAGCACCACACCAATCAAATCAAATTAATGCAACCAGGTTCTAGTTTAACACAATCAATTGATTTTGTTTGCAATAATAATACAACTCATAATCCACCTGTCTTATAGGGTTACCTTGAAAGTCTGTTGGAGCTTAATTTCGGCCTTCACAAGGCGTTGTCTCTATTTGTAGTTAAAACCCCTTTACTGGTCAATTAGTGCCAATAGCCGCAAAAGGATCAACACGAGACAAGTATTTATATGTCTAAAGCAGGGATGGCGAACCTTTTTTGGCGAACGTGCCATTTTCATTACAAAAATATTTTTTGCCATGACGTGTCACCAAAAATCTTGACTTGGTGATACAATGGACAAAAAATAACACTAGGCGCTATTAACTTAACTCTTTTTTTGTAACTATAAATTCATAAAGCAATCTTAATGCCAATTAGCTTTGTGTTCAGCATGATTTCTGTTGTTGCTAATCATTCAAGATGCTGAGTAATCTTGTATTGGCGTTCCCAAATTATTTTGCTGCGTGGCACGACTAGCTCGCGTGCCATAGGTTCGCCATCCCTGGTCTAAAGTATCGGGATAGTTGTTAAATAATGATTAATATAACTAAGTTGTTTGAGGCTTTGTTCTCAAAACTTGAACTTAATGTTGCACCTGCTGTGGTGATTAGTTTCCAAGTGTGAACCTCTAAACAAGGCTGATCTCAAAAATTTGCTGATAATAACCTTCGCTGAGTTGGTACTGTAGGATACTATTGAACTGCGAGGGTTGCGAAATTTGTTCGGAAGAGTCACCGCGGCCCTGGAACGCAAAGGGCTTTAGAAGGAACACGGATGGGTTTTAGTAAGTAAAAGTCTGATACGCCCTCCCGCTCCACCCAGAGCGGAAGAAGTCATTTGATGATATCCTTAAAAAAAAAGGATACTATTGAACCCGGAAAAATTAATAACGATTCACGTGCTAAAAAAGCTAGCAGTTGATGTAGTCAAAACATATTTTCTGATTTCACAAAAACAAGGCATTTTTTGACATCGTGAAGTAAAACCAAAACGATTATCTAACAAAAAAATGTAAACAAGCCAACGAAACAAGGTCATAACACACATAATACAAATCGCAGTCAAATTCGCACAACAACTGGGTTAAAATAACAGTAACTACAGGCAGTTACCTATCTTAACTACGGCATTAAGTTGTCATTAACTTGGGTTCAAGCGGTTTCACTGTAAGGCTACTTCACACGATCAAACGGCCCGCTGCGTTTTATAGTAACTTTACATCATCATCTGCTTAGCCTTTTCCCAACCGTGCTGAGGTCGGTTTCCAGTCTAACGCGATGCAGCTGAATACCAGTATTTTACAGTGTGATTGCCTGCCGACCTCCACAATCTGGTTGCTGAGTAACTTTACACCCTCTGGTAGGTATCCCCTTGATTTTTAGTTACTTAATTTAACTTTAACTTTATTTATTTATTGTAAGACCAACATGTCAGAAAGGGTGATGCATAGACCTCTTCACCACTGGCAAAAAGTGGGCTTACTTTAACAGAGTGCAGCAGCAATATTTCACCAGTTCCATGTTGCATATGACAAGCATATTGACATAATCCTGGCTCTAACCCATTCTTCGGGCTATTACTGAGAAATACCTGTTGGGAAAACCCAATTACCCACGCTCTGTCCGAAATCCCAGGTGCTGCTCGAAAGTCGCGCTTGCAAACATAGACCAACTAGACAGTCAAGCGGTGTAACATTGAATAGTTTGACAGCTGACGCACTGCATTCGGAAAAAGAATTTATCGCATACACAGACTGAACGTGTGAAGAGACCCTTATAAAGTCTATCTCGTAATGCAGGAAGATAACCAGTGGTTCAGGAAGGCTTAACTGGTATTGGAAAGAAAACTCTTTACATAAATATTCTTCCGGTCAGTGAGAGTGAAGTTATCGGAATCTGTAGAACTTGCACCTTTTACGATGGCGTTTGCAATATCCGTTTACAATCCATAGAGCTTGCAATCCAGAGATGCATTTTGTTTTCTACATTATCGTTATTCACACGTGTTTTTAGTACCTAATTCCCTGATAGAAACAACCTGGGGATCTTTAGGTCAAGAGTGAATAGGTTACTTCTAGACAAACGTACTCCATCATAGACCACACATCATCGCTTACCATCAGGTGAAATTGAGGCCAAACGCGAGACTATTAATAATAATAAATATAATAAAAAATATCAAAAACTTTGTCACGCGTTTAAATTGCACACATAAACGCTTAAAGTTAAATAAGTGATTAAGAGGCTGGGCCGTATACTTCAGGGCCGTTCAAACAGTAGATGAGATGCTAATCTTGGTCATCATGACCATATTTGATTGCTAATTGATGCTGATCAAACAGTACTAATAAGGAGACATCACGTTATCCGACACGTAAGAACATTTAAATACGAGTACATACGTATATCAATTACTTATATGTTCATTAACCTCCTTTAAAACTTTGAGCACAAGTAAAATTAGGTATTCTATATACTTAACCATACTTAATTTTCAATTAATATCTGCAACATGTTATACGACCTGCCTGGGTCGCGAATTTTTTCGAAAGAGTCACCGCGGCCCTGGAACGCAAAGGGCTTTAGAAGGAACACGGATGGGTTTTAGTGAGTAAGACTCTGACACGCGCTTCCGCTCCACCCAGAGCGAAAGAAGTAATTTGATGATTTCCCATACTTAAAAAATAAAAACGAGGAATTTAACAAAATAAGATATCAATGGTTCGAAGTGGTCTAGGCGGTGCCGTTGTCTTCTCTAATCAATCCGATGGACTATGGAAATCTTGGGGACCGGAGTTGCGTCAACATTATAGAAAAGCATCTCCCTGCCTACCTCCGGAAAGAAACCTACCGTCATATGACGAACATAACTCTTACATACACTGTATAGTGCATACATAATTATGCATTTACTAATCACCTTATAAGGTGCAAGAATCTACCATCACCGGCGATTTCTAGCTATTTCCGTTACCCCTCTCTCATACCGGCTGTACTTACTTAATATTGTACATACTTTACGTACATTACAAATTTTTCTCTCCTTTTAGGAAATCTAATACCAAATAAACCTACATATTTATTGAAAATGTGCCTGAAGAAGTTTGAAATAAAATAAAGGTCCGCTGTCAAATAATAGGACCACATCTTATCAAACGGGGTGATGAAAATACGAAAAAATATGCAAATAAACAATTGTGTTGAGTAGTATTTTTTTCCAAAACTGAAGATTTATAAATAGGAGCAGAAAGTTACGAAAGGTTGAATCAATACTAATATAATAAATGCGAAAGTGTGTCTTTCTGTCTATCTGTTACCTCTTCATGCTTAAACCGCTAAACCGATTTAGATGACATTTGGTATAGAGATAGTTCGAGCTCCGGGAAAAGACATAGGCTACCTTTTGTCGCTAGTAAAGGGCTTGAAGGGGTTGAAATTTTATATGGGAGTCCGACATTATTGAAGATAAAACCATGAACATTAGTATTCAGGCACTTGATAAAAAATTAATAAACTTATATTGAACGTTTTTGAAAAATTAGGATCTTAAAAATAAAAATGGCTGCCCAAAGTAAGTCGCGGGCAAAAGCTAGTCTGCCATCATTCTACTATTTAATTGTGAGTTTTTTTTTAAGATACAAGCAACATAATGTAATGTACGCACGTATTTAAATATGAAATTTTCAATGAAAAAACCTAATGCAACAAATCTGCTCTTAACTACGACCACTTTCAATAATTAACTTCAATGTAATCAACTTCACTATACACCCGCCAATAAAATCAAAATCAATACTCCTATCTCCATATTAAGACCATAATATGACCATTTAAGAGCCAATCTCGGTATTACTAAGAGCAGTATCGTCTTCATGGTGAGGGTTTGAAAGCTGCGCGTAGAAAGTGGTCCATTGGTTCTCTGAATCATAGCTAAAGCTTGGAAGATTAGATTATGAGCATGTTCTATAAAGCAGTTGCACTTTAAACATTGGCTTTTAAATTGCAGATTCGTCTCGAAAACCCCTTTCTATTACTAAATACGCTAGCTGTTCCCGAAGGAATCCCGGAATCCTCTTAGTGCTCCCCTACGGAGTGAAGGGAAGCTACATGCCAAATTTCAGATTTCTACGACCAGTAGTTTCGGCTGAACGTTGTCTGTCAGTCACCCAGTCAGTCAGTAACGGAAGAATTTTATATATTAGGATTTATATGTAGGTATTTACTATCATCATTTTTCTGCCTTATACCATATCACTTGGGTAGGTTCTTCGATATTTTCATACTAATCTACTAATCATGCCCGCGACTTCGTACGCGTTTATACCGTTTTTTCCCATTCCCATAGGAATTTCCCGTTCCCGTATAGCATTCCTTATGAATGTGGCTATAATATACAAAAATAATTTTCCAAATCTGACTGGTTGTTCCAGAGATTAGCGCGTTCAAACAAACAAACTCTTCAGCTTTATTGTATATAGTAGGTATAGATGTGGAAGAATGGCTTTAAAGAATTAGATTAAATAATGTAATAAAACCAATACCGCTTTCTTTATCGTTTCATCAGTTACGTATAATTTATTAGTCTAATATTAATCTATCTATTTCAATAATCTTATACGTATAAATAATTTCCGTAACTAGACCATTGCCCACTGCTTGGTCAGTGCAATATGTTTTCCTATTCCATTCTTTCTGGTACGCCGTTTCCATTCACTCCCTTTTCATTCCAAATCATTCTTCACATTTCTCTCATCTTTTCTCTGGTCTTCCTCTTCCCTTCTATCCAGATAAAATATATTCAGATTACAATAGGTATAATCAGGTAAATAACAGAAGAACTTTCAAGAATTAATTTTGTATGTAAAACATCTTTAATTGAACAGCGAACTCAAAAAATAATTTAGTTCAAATGTATACAAAGCGCAATAAGTGATTTGCAATTTCATAAATCCCGAAATCGTTAACATCAACTATATGTTACTAACTTCCGCGAACTGTAGGTTAATATACTCTACCGATTCCGATCACTGCTTATGGCATACTCAGAATCGAAGCAAACGGTTATCTTTCTGTTCTAATAGGAGCTATAATAATACTATATCTAATAATAAGGTCATAATAATCAGAAAAGTAAGTAAACAGGTTGAAGTAAAAGCGTGTAATCGATTTAGAATCGAGTCACCGAAGTGGAGTGAGGAAATGATGATTTGATAGAAACTAATCGATTAAAAGCAGATTTGTTTTAAAACCTTGATCTATGTTTGTTCGTCAGACATTATTATTATCTACAGTTATTCTATTATTTCTTATTGAAGTCGTTTTATTTTTATTTTCTGGGCCAAAGAACATCTTTGTCCTACGGAATTGGCCATATTTCTTTATATATATAATTCTTCTGTACGTGTGTTGACAGTGAACTCCTCCTAAACGGCTGGACCGATGTTGATGAAATTTTGTGTGTGTGTTCAAGTGAATTCAAGGATGGTTTAAATTCACAATTGGACCCGGTAGGTGGCGCTACAATCGATTTCTATACTTTTTCGTCAGACACAAAGCAAACGTTCGGACAGGACAACGTCTGTCGGGACCACTAGTATTAATATAAATTTATTGGGCGCATAGAGTTATTCATACGAGTGATTAGTTTCTGCCTGTATAAAAAGGGCAGGTTAGTGTTTATGTATGTATATAGGGCAACTTTACTGCGACTACAGGTTTTGTAAAGTAAATATGTAGCTCTCAAAAACTCCAAGATAAGGAGTGGAATTCTCTGTACGAGTCTGTGTTTCCTGATAGCTACAACCTCGGTGTTTTTAAGTCAAGAGTGAGTTGGTTACCTTAAGATAAGCGTGCTCAATCGTCGAGCTCATCATCGCTTACCATAAGCCGAGATAAACGCGAATCTACCAATAAAAAACCACTTAAGATTGATCTAAAAAGAAAGAAAAGCTTAGAATAAGTTTAGACATGAGAAATTTCTCAGTCAAAGTACATAATACATCTCCTTATTTCCAAAACATAAGACCTACATTGTGCAGTTGCATTTATATATATACTATTATTATGAAGAGGTAAAGTTTGTAAGTTTGTATGTAGGGGGTAATCTCTCCAGGGTTGTGGAATTTGTTCGAAAGAGCCACCGCGGCCCTGGAACGCAAAGGGCTTTAGAAGGAACACGGATGTGTTTTAGTCAGTAAGAGTCTTTTGTAAATGATAGCCACGTTCATGGGGAATGCTATAGGCTATACGGGAACGGGAAATTCCTACGGGAACAGGAAAAAACGGGATATGCGTGTACCAAGTCGCGGGCAACAGCTACTTTTCTCATAAATAGCGTAATTGTATACAAAAAACAAAAGAATACTACAGATCGTAATGAGAATTGTCCGTCTGTGAGAATCTTTTCACACATTTTACTTGCGACTTTTACCGAAAAAACTAAGATTTTAGTACATTAAGTTTTAATTAGTGATTGTTGTTAACATAAAGAAACATTATTTTTTGTTCCCATCTTTTATATTTTGTTCAGCTTTCGCTACTTTATGGGAGGTTTTTTATTACACCATGAATTCGACATGGTTTCGATATCCCATGGCGTTTAAAAGAAATTGTCTTACATTTGTTGTACTATCAAAAAGAAAACGATCGCTTGTTAAAACTTCACACTTGATTTTATCTACTATCAGATGTTACATTAAAGACAAGAAAGTCTACATGACTCATCTCAACAGATTTCGACATGAAGAACCTTACTAATGCATGGCTTAGATGAACCTGTTTCTAGATTTTATAGCTACAACACTAGGAAGTGGTGACGGGCGGGCGTTTTGGGGGACTGTCTTTATGTAGAACTTTGACGTTCAAAAAGTGCTGGCACTCAGCCTAATTTGAATAAATGACTTTTGAATTTTGAATTTTGAATTTGACTACCAAAATACATTATTTTAACAGCCATACTACACAAAAGCTCTCCTAAAGACAAATTATCTAATTGCTTCATTATTCCTCATAAAAAACACAATTCAATCCACATTCCTTCACACCATAAGAACCCATACAAACATAGACAATCAACACGCAACGAAGATCAAAACAGACCTCTAATAAAAGCACCAAAGATAAAAGATAAAAGACTCGATACTTTCTCTATGGACGAGAGAAAGTACCATTTCGTCACTATGACAGATCAACCGTCACTTGACACTATCGAAGGTTGTTGCACTTGTCTTAAACTATTGTGTGATGGTGTGTTGAATAATGTTATGTGTCAAGTGGTTCAATGTGAATTAAATTAAGAGAGACGGTTCAACTTAGACCCCAAGAGGCTCTGATGCGGAATTTGTTCGAAAGAGTCACCGCGGCCCTGGAACGCAAAGGGCTGAAGAAGGAACACGGATGGTTTTAGTCAATAAGAGTCTGACCCAGTGACTTCTTCCGCTCCACTCAGAGGGAAGAACTCTTTTGATGATTTCCCATTCTTTAAAAAATAAATTAAAAGAGGCTCTGAAACAGCCATACTCCAATGTTTTTTCTACCTGGGCCACAATGCGCTTCTACTGTTATGATGGGCCGCAATAACCTTCAGTAAAATGAAACTCTATATTTAATAGAATATTATGAGTGAAGTTTTAGTTTGTGACAAATGAACAGTTTTCAAAAAGACACTTCTATTACATTCTCATATCACACTTGCTTTTGCCCGCGACTTCGTACGCGCATATCCCGTTTTTCCCCGTTCGTGTAGGAATTTTGGGAAATCCTCTCTTAGTGCTCCCCTACACTCCCCAAGGAACCCACATGCCAAATTTCAGCTTTTGACGACCAGTAGTTTCGGCTGTATGGAAAAACAAAATAACAATTTTCGCGACTAGGGAATCGAATCTAGGACATAATACTCATGCAACGATCACTAAACGTTTCGACGTCGACGTCAAGAGCCCAAGTTCTTATCGATTGAAGGAAACAAGCTAATAGGTCCTAAGTGACAAACTAAGAACCTTTCACTGTTGCTAAACCGGGAATAACTTAACTAAGGTAATACTTCTCGAGATTACAGTATTTAAAGGTGATTGTAGTCACGTGTTCCCTGGGTTTGAATAGTTTAACTCATTAAATCACTGTAGCAGCAGTAGGGTTATGAGTTTTTAATATATAACGGACTAGCAAGTGTGGGTTTGCTTTTTAAAATAGACTATGAAGTGTGGATAGAATAAAGAGGAATATACCGCAATAACATTTCATAGCAGCTGTAGCAGCAACATTTTGGCCAGTTATACGTCTCAAATGGTAGGGCAACTGCCTCAATCCAGACAGCAGATAACCCGGGCACCTAGGTTCTAAGAAAATCCAACAACACTTTTCCCGACCTGAGAATTGACTCCATAACTTTATACTCAGCAGGTAACCACTAGACCATCAGAGCAGTCGTTAATCTTTAAAATAAACATTGAAACGTTTAATAAACATCGGTATTCAAATGAAACCTCCAGTTGTTTTACATGTAAATAGAACCCATTAAAACTACAACTTACTTAAACAATCTTTAGCCCACAAATTTTAACACATAGACAAAAACATAGATTTCAGTCAAAAGCTCGTTGACAGACTAGCACAAATATTAACGACTATGCTAATAAATTCTAGAATAATTTAAAGCTGTCTTTGCAAGTCTGACATTTTATTAACCTAGATTCTTTGGAATCCTTTTGGTAAATAAATATATTCATATTTTCTGAATTTATCTTTCGGCTTGATATTTGAAGCAAAGATTAGAAATCATAAAAGACTTGAGATTGTAAGAGGTGTAAATTATGAAATGTTCAATTTCTAATGGTACTGTGTACCTATTTCTGTAACTGTGTATTTCACTGTGTGTTTATTTTCTGATTCTCTGGGACTCGACGAGCTTAAAAAATATTATTTTTAAAAGAGTAGCCGTGGAGTTTCTTGCACGTTCTTCTCCATAGAGATCTACGCTTTGGAACGTGCAAATGGCTTCATCTTTTTACCGATTCGACCGACCTTGACAATTAAAAAAGTGCCTGTAAATGGTCTACTTGAAATAAATGCTTTGAGTCTTTGAGTCTTCATTGCCTCGCCATTATTGGTTCTGGCTTTCAGGAGTTACAGTGATTAGGAATACTTAGGTGGGCTTGTTCCATAAAAATCCTAATGTGCAATTAAATCTTTGAAAATAACATACGATTATTTTGTCTGTATGTTTGGTAGGTCATTAAACCTTAAAAAAAAGATAAAATTGCGCTTGGAACCTGGATTACTTTTTTTATAATTTGAGATGAGTTTGCTCTTGACTCTAGTCTAGGTCATACATGGCAGAGACAAAGTCGACGATGGAGCGAGCTTACCCAGAAGAAGCCTGTTCACTCTAATTTTGAAGAGATTAGGGTTGTATGCGTTCGGAAACACAGACGCAGGCAAAGAGTTCCACTCCTTCTGAATGTAGAATAAATACTAAACAAAATATATATATTGTATAAGCGAATGAACAGAGCCTAATTTTACGTGCATTGCATTGATTTCAACTACTTTCGCTATTTTTAGCGGACGACCTTAAAATCCACAGAAGCAAATAATTTCCAAGTTTTACGCAAAATCCTAGAAATGTAGGTGTGAACTAATTAGTACCAAAAGAAATCATTGTGCTGTCATATTCGGGTGATGTACTAATGAGTTAATAACCTTTCACTGTTTCGATGCGCGTGCGCAATGTGTTGCTACACTTTCTGCACTAGTGCTGTAATCTGGCGCACAAGTTTTGGTGCATTAGCGCATCGAATAGCGATTGGGTAGGTATCAGAGTTCAGGGTCGCGAGGTCAGTCCTGTGGCGGGGTACTTTGTTTTTATGTATTTGTTTTTTTTTTGTTAGAAATGAACAATCTTTTTATTATTTATTAAAGGTTATTTTATATAATTTAATATGGGTTAGATTAAATTCCTCCTCGTGTTTATAAGAACTAACTTCCGACAGAAAAAGCACTATTAAATTATTGAATTTACTTAAACATACATATAATTGAACAATATTCATAAAAGATTTTTTATTAGATTATATCTAGTTTTTTACTATGTTTTTTACTATTCCCAAAAATAAAATTAAATAAAAATACGAAGTGACGGACGCCGTGTAATACTAAAATAAGAAAACAATAAAAATAATATAAAGCGTCGCATTCATAATCTCCTATTTTTTTCAAGACGGCTATTAAAATATCTAAATTTAAAACAATTTAGTCTAGAATTTATTACGAATCCAATCCATTGCCAAACACGAAATAGGATGTGGAAAAAACCGCAAAATTTCTACATTCTCACAAAAAATATATGTTTACGCCACAAAAGGAAAGACTTAAAACAAAGATTACATACATAAAACACACATTAGCGAGTTGATACAAACCTCAAGGTCCATTGCGCGACGACAGCGGATGACTCGCTCCATCTTAGGAAAGAACGCAGCCATGCAACCGCGACATGAAATATTATGTCGTTATTGTAAAACAGATTTTTCAAATACCTTGTTTTTTGAAGACACGTGTGCTTTTCTTACCTGCAAAAAAAAGGGGTTTTTTTAACTATTTTTTTCTGGAGTATTAAAGCGTTGGAGTATACATGTGTTATAAAGTTAAATAAAAACTAAGACCAAATGATGGGTAGGCAGATCAACTGCAATCGCTTATCATCCAAAGCAATTTTAATATTGATTAACAAATTCAGAATTTGAAATTAACTGTCAGAAGCCCAATCAACTTATCTGATCTGCTCAATATTATTTAAACTAGTCATACGGTTCGATTTTTTATAAATAATAGAGATAAAGGACACCAACCTAGCCGCCGTTAAAAATGTGTTAAGTCATTAAACAGCTCTAATAAAAATGCATGTAAAACTACTGTCATGACCAACATACAAAATTCCCCTCTACCTTACAGTTACAACCCAGAAGTTGCGGGACACCTCTAGTTAAACCATAAACATAGTTGTTAAACTATTAAACATAAACTTTATGATGCTATACAGTTTCTTCATGGTTTCACCATTACTGACAAATATGTCTTGCATATACGCTTCCCAGTAACTTTGTCTAGAAACTGTATGGGCAATATTTACCTAACTGAAATAACTTTGGTTTAACGGTTAATAGTTCTAGAAATGATTCAAGGGGCTAGTGTCTTTGTTAGGCATCATCAGAGTTTTCGAAACCCTATCGAAATTGTTGAACAGGCAGTGTGATGGTAGTTAAAAAAACTAATATGACACTGAGTTTCTGGGCTCTCCCGAAATTCAGATTCTTTATTTTTGGTCTGATTATATTCAAAGAGTCAAAAATGAATTTCTCATCTTTTACTACATTGATACTATAAGCGATGTGCGAATAATTAAGCAACATTCCACTATCTAAATCAAATATTTGTGCACCAAACAGTTATTACCTTCCAACATTATCTAAACACATTATATTTAAACAAAGTACCTATACCCACGTCCACAGACCATTAGCTTACACACGATGAACAAACGGACCGACTTTCGCTCATTACGACTTATGAATTAATATCTTTATTACGTAATGATAATTGCATATCCATGGCTGATTTTGTAATGAATCTTTTTTCTACTTCGTTTGACAGTTAACGTTTGAAAGTGTATCGTGACCTTAAGATCGCACGAGCGATTATTTTTTTATGGTGCATCAGCTGTCGAATTGGTAATTGAAACTACCTTAATTTTAATTTCAAGGAATATCATGGATGGTAATGAAATCATACAAAATCCAATGGAATGGGGAACAAAAATTCAAGAGATCAAAATTTCATTTCAGAAAACCAAATATTAAACGAGAAAAGACGACGAAGACAAAAAAATACTAAAATTTAATAGAGTATAAAGGTTTAAAGCACTGCAATACTAGAATACGAATAATGGTTACAATTTACAAATGTCTGCGAATTAAGAACTGTAGTAGAGCGGAAATATTAAACACTACAAAAATGATTTTGCACATAACGGTTAATTATGATGTTTATTTTTAGCAAACAATGAAAGTTATTAATAGCACAAACTTTGCAATACAGAAATCATGAACCAAAAGAAATGCACATATCTCTGTTTGTGTATGACAAAGAAATACATGAAGGCGTGCACGTAAAAAGAAACATGAATGACAATGCTCAAGATTTTGTCATTTTCAAGACATTAAAAAAAAACACCAAAAATATTATATGGAAACTAAGAATTAATGACAGCAACATTAATGACAACGCCGAAAAGAAAGATGTTAACAAGAAAAATAAAGCAACAGAAGAAAATAGTGATTTAGACAATAATCCATTGAAAACGTAAGAAACGAATAAAAATAACGGTAACAAAACTACTAAGGAAAGCGAAGAGCAATTATCACTAGTATAAGATACTGTAGAAGATATTCGCGTAGGGCCGTTTCACCAGTCAAGTGGAATTCACTTTCACTGGCGCTCCCAATACCGAGTTCCTTATTCACGCATTTCTCGGTAGGTTTTAATGTTGATGATTAAGTTTTATCTGTTTATTGATTTATGGATAAGATGGAGTCGATTAATCTTGACCAGTTTTTGAGTCTACTCAAGCTCAATCGAAGTCTTTGTTTTTAAATTGTTAGTTTATAGTCACTCTTTCAAGAAATTAAGACCATATTCGGCTGAAATTGCACCATCTAAAAGCTTCCAATGATAATTCTGATTTTTTCCTACATCATTGCCATAATCTAGAAGAGGATCATCTTTATTTAGCAATGTCTCAAGTTTTGTTCAGTCATTACCATTCAGAATTGCAAATAAAGTTATATTAAGTAGAATAAAGGTGAATGGAACAAAAGATTAAAGTTAAACTGGGCTGACCCAAACCAAATACAACAATTGAGCAATTCCGGTGCGAGTCACGCTCGCCCAAGCAGCATGCCCTGACTTCAATGAGTTCACGTGTACTCTCAATTGGATTAGTAAAATAATCGGGACTTCTCACTGTCCCAAATCCTTCCATTATTACCTTCCATACTTCTCTACAGCTCGTCATATCTGTAGCCACGCCCTTGTTAGATATTTCATTTTCACACAGAATATTCATCGCTTCTTTAGGTACTACCCTTTCCCTGTCTTCATGAGATACATATGAATCATGGCGGCTGTTTAACAATAGTGTCTGCTTCTCGGACAGTGAAAGTATTGGGGAAGACAATGATGACCAAGTACAATTGTGTTGCTCCCACGCAAACCATGTTTCACTTGCTGACTTGCCTGATAGGCCACGCCTGTTCCGATGGAACTTAATGAAAACAGTAAGCATATAAAAAGTGTCAGTATA
Source organism: Mamestra brassicae (assembly GCA_905163435.1). Lineage (NCBI taxonomy): Eukaryota > Metazoa > Arthropoda > Insecta > Lepidoptera > Noctuidae > Mamestra > Mamestra brassicae. Next base: position 8,372,501 of record LR991013.1, on the reverse strand, counting down.
GTGAGCCAGTTTTGGCCCGAAGACCATGTAAAAGACAAAATGCTAATAGCTAAAGGCTAATTGAATGAGGATGATAGTAAAAGAGAAGGACAGTCAGATATTAAAAATGAAGATACCATAAACGCACATGAAATAAACAACAAGCAAGTTAAAAATGTTGACAGCATGAGAGAGAAGGTTACATTAAAAGTACTATAAAATAAGATTACATCAAAATATGAAAACTGTCGCAACAGTCAAACGAGAAACAACATGATATGTAATTAAATATCATCTTGCAGAATGACATACCGTTCACTTAGTTGAGCGCAGCCGCGCGTGTAGACTAGTCTGCGCCGTGGGAATCGAACCAGGGACCGTGGCGACCAATGACATGCAACGACACGATTTGAACTGACTGGCAAATTATTATTATTAGATTTTAATGATTTCATTTTGACAATTTGATGGCTCAGTGCTAGAAGATTTTATTTGGTTATTGGTCAATGAGCTGGAATCGATTTGTTTGGGTATTAAATATTGGTTGATTGGATTGGATTTTATTTGTAAGAAACTAGGGTATGAATTAGTTATCCGTAGGATTCTATGTGTTAGAAAACTTGACTAAAAGCCCTTTAATGAATAACATATCCTGCACTATACATTTTTAGATGCTAGAAACCTAATCCGCACCTATATACAACACTTATCCAAACATTGTACAATCACCTAAAATCTTTTCCAAATCTTATTTCCTATAACAAGAAAAAACTTCTTCCATCCTGTCCTTGAAAAGCTTAAAAATCTACGCATTTCACACAAATTAACAGCCAGTAAACCACTACAAATAGATCAAGTAATAAATAATAAAGCAATTATTATGCGTCCAGTAACAGTTAAGCCAGTAAACTGGCAAGTTAATTATATAGCAGCAGAGGTAAAAAACGGTTAAACGACAGCAAGGTCGACCGTGGTACGTAAACCACTTGATTGTACTGCAATCACTGATATGTTTGACTCATTTAGGGATTCGGGGTAGTGATGATTGACTGTTTGAAGTAGACATGAAAATTGAGTGGATATCGCTGAATAGATGTTATTTTCATAAAGACAAGATGAATGATAAATGAAGAGAAAGAAACTAAGCTGACTGTAAATAGGAGAGGAGCATGTTGATAATGACAATAAAATGGTTGAAGGGAAAGTGCCTGATAACAACGTCACCATTGATGAAATTATTAAAATAACTCTAGACAAAACTGAACAAGAATAGAATAATGGTTGGTTTTACTATAGCTAAGAAATTCAATATTGTAGGAGATTCGGCAATGAATCGGATGGTTTCAAGAAAAGTTTATAGAGAAACCAATTAAATAGTAAACCAAGATTTAAGATAGAAGAGTTAAGATATTAGATAATGTAGGAGACTCAGCAATAAATAGGATGATTTCAAGAAAAGTTAATAGAGAAACCATTTAAATGGTAAACCAAGATTTAACAATCAAAGAAGAACGATCCAGAGATGAAAATAATAAAGAAAAAGAGATGGATTTGACCATTAAAGTATAAGAATAGGCAAACATACCAGTGAATGGATTTGTGAAAGCACAACATCATGTAACTACGGAACCCTTAAACAACTAAGTTGTAACCAGTACTAAGCTTATGTATGTCAACAGCCAAACGACATAATGACTAGGTACACTGCAATTATAATTGGAAACTAAAATAATACGAGCAAGGTCGAACACAATATAATTGACGTAGGTAACTTTGATAGATAAAATTAAGATGGAATATTGATTCTGAAGGTTAGTTGTGTTTTAAGAGAAGCAATTATGCTGTTGACAATCTATGAATTTCAATAAATGACAAACAATAGGAATATTGTCAAAACTAATAAGCTCGCTCCATCGTCGACTTTGTCTCTGTCATCTATGACCTAGACTAGAGTCAAGAGTAAACTCATCTCAAATAAAAAAAAACAACAAAAATCCATTTGGTTCGGAAATTGGGTACCTATTCCAGCGAACCAAAGTGAAGATGGCGGGAAGTACTCAACGCCTACGGAAGGACTGGTCTATTATGTACTTACATAAAACAGAATTGAGCGGAAAAGGGAGAGGAAGACCTTTGCCCAGCAGTTGGACAATACAGGCTAGACAAGGGATACCGTGTCGCACAGTTACTGGGTTGTGGAGGTCTGTCGATTAGAACGGGAATCCTAAATGTCATTTTTCTTGCTTTACTTTTGTGGGTTCCGTATCCGAAGGGTAACCAACGGAACCCTACTACTAAGCCTCCGCTGTCCGTCTGTCTATCAGCGGGCTGTATCTCAAAAACCGTAATAGGTAGACAGTTGAAATTTTCACAGAGTGTGTTTCTATTGCCGCTATAACAACAAATAGTAAAAACTATATTAAATTAATAATTAGGAGGGGCTCCCACTCCACTCGGTTTTTTTTTTGGGTTTATAGTACGGAACCCCTCGTATGAGAGTCCGACTCGCACTTGGCCGGTTTTTTACTAACGTGTTTTTCTTGAAAATACAGCCAAAAAAAGATGCAAAATGTTAGAAAAAAATACTACAGTTAAGTTTAAACATATCACACGCAGTTTAAACACTGCTCTTACATGCATAAAACTTGTACTTTAAAAAGGTAAAAGTAACAAATTTGCAATAAAAACCGTTTTATTTTCATGACAATAAGTTTTGAATATACATTTTTACAGTTAGGTAACTATTTGAGAATTTGTTAGTCACGCTTTTTCCCTCTATTATTAATATTAATATCTCAAAAGATGACATACGCAACTTATAATTGCGTCTGCAAGATTTATGAGACATCAGTAATTAATTATTTACATAATTTTATCTTAGGGTTATATAACTAAGGGTTTGTTAGTGAACTTTACTGATTTGTCGGCGACAAGTTTATCACTAATCTCATGTATAGTAGCTTGATTTAATTATTTCTTTTGAAGAAGATTAATAATCTATTTTTGTGAAGCGGGTTCTGCCACACTTTTTTTTTCTGAAAATATTGCTTAGCTTGTTTTATCCTCCCAGAATAATAACCGTCTTAAAAACTTTTCAGCTACTTTTTTTTAGAAATTGCAAACAAATAATATATCAAATTAATTAAATTAAATTAAAATTAAATATAATAATTAACTAAATTTATTTTATATATTTTTTATTAAATTAATTTACAGTTACAATATAAAACAGAAACGTATAGTACATTTTTTGTAATGTTAACTCAAAAACTAGCCTTGAGTAAATATCCTCAAGTCGCTAAACAAAATCGAAAGTATGGGGCAGGTTTTCGAATAAATTATGCGTGATTTTTTGCCCACATCGAGAAAATATTTCCTAGTACCTACATTCAAGGCTAATCAAAGTACAAGGAAACGAATATCTACATGATTATTTATACCTACTTTAACTTTCTATATAAATATTGTAAACAGTCTGCGCCCCGAAACCAGCTGATAACAAACAAGGTGATATTTTTTTTTTCAGAACATACTGTAAAACTCCTACAAGATTGAAATTAGCAGAATTTTGCAGTCTTCAAAGATGAGTAGGATCAGATTCACCAAAACAAAAAAATACATAACGAGTATCCTTCACTTTTTCTCCAATTTCAAAGTCAAATGTGTAATAATTGACAATGGGCCGGCTTTCGATGGTAGAATTTGGAGTTATGAACGTGTCAAACCCTATTTTCAAAGTTTAACAGGTTATCACGCTAAGTAGAGTTTGACGAGTACTCAACTTCAAATACTCAATTCAGGGAAATGTTTATTAACTTAAAAACAACATAAAACTACGTGTCAATTATTACAACGTTGGAGTTTATGCTGTAATAACTGGCGCTTAATTTTAAGTTGTATCTATTCATTTTCTAACATTCTCAAACTACCAATCGACAAACCTTGTCCAACCAATAATAAATATAATCGAATTAAAATAACTAAACCACAAACGCATTCCGTGACTAAATAACTTCCTACATAAGCAATTGAACTATATAACAACCTTCGAATGACCTTGAATTGAATGAAATTGTACACATCAATTAACCATTCGTTCAGACAAATTGAGTTTTTTTAAGGAATGCACTTCCTGACCTCCTTGAGAAAATGTCTCTCAAACTCGACAAGTACGTCTTGACACTTTAGGGTGGCGCTGCTCGTTGAGATAAACGTAAAACTAATGTCAATTTCAATACATTTTTCTTAGTTCTCTTTTTCGCCACCTGTCAAGATATATCGGCCAGTGTTATTTTTAAGGTGAAGTAAAAAATCCCACGTATGAAGGGGTTTGGCGACTCCTTTTTTGTAACCTTCGTAATTGAATCTTGTGGCATTTAACTGGTCTGGGAAAAAAAATAGATTTAGTTGTGTCATGCAAGATTTATTTGGCATGCAGTGCAGTAATTAAATCTGTCTATTGGATTATAAGATGTCACAAGTTTTATTTTATCAAACAAGGAACATAGAGGATTGAACTTAGTTATATTTCGGTAGCGCATGATAATAATCCTATACATTTTAAAATTTTCGACAGTCATTATTGTTTCATTAATTTAATAGCAGTAGATACACCCCAGCCTACCCCTTTTTATATTAAGTTGTTCTGGGCTATCCAAAGGTTGTCTGCTAAATATCGCTGTCAGGGATATGGCCGCCATTTTACTTGTACCTGGACTTAAGTTTGTGTAAAAGAGTTGTAAATTATTTTTGGTGTATAATAAAGCGTGTGCATCTTTGTATATGTCACCTGAAAATGACAGACTTATAAATAAATCTTGATGAGATTATAATTTCTCGATATATTATGAAAAAATCGTTTTGTTTACAGTAAATCCCATCCCAATAGTTTCTAATATATCCGTGTCTTATTTAGAAAAAATAGCTTACAATTTCACGCGATATTTTACAATCTTACGGCGTTTGCCATTTTCCGGTGACATAAATAATTTCACTTTGTATAGAGCCCATGAGTATCTAGTTCTGATTTGTTTTCTTCCGATACAAAATAGTTCAAGTATCTTTAAGACAAGCCCAACGGGTTAGGCCCTAACCTATAATTATTCTATAGTGATGTAACTTTGAAATAATTGCGGGTTAGATAAATTCCTCAGTAGAAAGCTTTCTCTCTATTTAGATTCTACCTTACTTATATAACTCAACAGTTAAATCATACACCCACATAGCAAATCATAAAAGGCCCTTATATACATTTATGTATATTTAAAGTTACAACTGTATAAAGTCATATTCTTCGAATTCTTTTTGGATATTTCTCAAGTATTTATTTATTTTTGCATGAGGATGATCGATCATCGAACTCTAGCGGAGGTTTTACTCTCTAGGCCTTATGCCTTCCACGAATAAATACGTAAAGAAAATCGGTGACCCCTCATGTAACAGGCACCCTGTTAAAAATACATTATTTTTAAAGGTTTCTAAGTTCATCACAACCAGCCACCGCCTGACTTCAGTCACCCCTCTTTTTTAGCCTATCTCCAAGTTCCAAAGTACTAAGTATGTAGTGTAGTAATAACTACACACAAAGGGCTTTAGAAGGAACACAGTTGGGTTTAAGTCAGTAAGAATCTGACCCGCCTTCCCGCTCCACCCAGAGCGGAAGAAGTCATTTGATGATTTCCTATTCTAAATAAAAAATTGTAACTACATTCTCATAAATATAAGAAAAGACTTACACAATAAGCAAGATCGACGCATCTTAGCGTGCGCAAGCGCAAGTGACACTAATTCTCTTACCAAAGCTTCGTCACCCGGCATTTATTTGACAATCAGATTGTCGTCTATGATGAGCAGTTGAGCTCGTTATCATTTCGCCGACAGTACTATTGTGACGTCACTGGTATATTAGATCATAATTTGCTATCTATTTTACGTATTGTACATTATATCATATACTCACAGTTAGTTTGTATTGTATGGGATAATTTGAGATGATTTTTTGAAATAGAGAACTAAATATTATGCTGTATGGTTAGTGAAATTACTGGAATTATATTGTGTGTAATGTCATGGTATTTTGTTACAAATTACATGAGCATAAGAAGCACTGATTTAAGAGATTCTGTTGAAAAATCTGTTTTGAATGTGAGATATCCTGCTAAATCCTGGTATAATAATATACATGTGGAAATTTGTGAGGACGGATGGATGAATGTTTGTTTTTCTGTTACGAAAAACTACTGAACGAATTTTGATGAAATTTGGCACTTTATTATTTTAGGTCAAAATAAAATTTCTTTAACCAGTGTTTTTCTTTGCTTGGATATAGATAGACGTACTGAATTCTGCGTTAAAATTTGTCCATGTATTTTAATTGGACCCTATAGAATTAAACTCCAATACTTTTTTTTTAATTCATCCTTGATCAACAAAACATCACTCTTTCCACTAGAATAAAACCTTAACCAGACTCAACAATACACACAATACCTCACACCAAACAAACATATTAGTACATATATGTGTATTAGTACATATGTATACGCATCACTTCTCCCTCACTTGTCTAACCAAAGAACAAATACCGGCCACTTTCACTTCGGCACAGACCGACCAATCACAGCCGAGTTTAATTGACACCCTTTATAAGAGAATCAAGATAAACGTGATTGTGAAATTAACACGTACTTATCTATGAGATGGTGGTAAAAACTTTTTAGCAGTAATAGAGCTTTTGGTGGTTCTCATTTGAATGAGTGAGTGATATAGATTTCATTTGACTGCAAGATCGATGTTATTTCTGCAATAAGTAACTAAGCAGTTTGAGTTTTAAAGGATTCAGTTGGTTTTTAACCGACTTCATAAAAAGGAGGAGGTTCTCAATACTGGTGTCAGCTTTTAGACCTATGCGCGAAATAAAAGTTTACAAAAAAATATAACCGACTTCCAAATAAAAAAACACTACAAAGTATAAAATAACTTTATTTTCGGAAGTCGGTGTTAAAATACGGAGAAACATCCAAAAACACCGACTATTTGGAAGTCGGTTGTATTTTATTGTAAAAAAATATTTGTGAACTTTTTTATGTCCATAGGTCTGAAAGCTGACACCAGTACTGCCAAGGGATATCTGGTAACTCAGTTACCTGCTCCTGGTAAAATACTGATACTCAACAGTGGTCCGTAGATATTCTTACTTTAGAAAAACTGGCTTGTGACCGCTATCTTATTTGCAAAAACTTTCTTAGTCACACACGAATTGTGTAGATTTCTATAAATAAAATAATTTTCGTAATCGATTCATTACTCCTTAATATCAATGTTTTAAATATGCATAAGTTTAGATTAGATGATGTCAATAGCTTTGGTAGAAGTCATGGTGGGTTTCCCCTTAAAACTTATGTTCCCAATTAATCAAAACTACAGACTTAATTCTTGTTATATATAATATAATTATTGTATATATATTTTTTTAATGTATTGATGATTTATTTGTTTATGTATTTATTATATACTTTATTGTACACCTCATAATAAGAACAGGACAATCAAACATAAAATAAGAGTACAATGGGCGGTCTTTTCGCACAAGGCAATCTCTTCAAGACAACCTATAATAACAATAACTAAACTAATAACAATTGTAATTTTTATCTGAAATAAAATAAATGAATTGATAAAGATCCCATTAAAAGCTATAATATAAAAGAATAAAATTCTCTTCATTATGTACGCCATATGATTTGATTGAGATTTGATACAGCAACTAAACAAACCAGCCTCCATTTAAACCAGACGCAACAAATCATCAACCAATCAATTCACAGAATCACCGGATGATAATTAACATGCATTCATTACTATTGATAAAGAAAGTTTAAGAACAAACAGTGAATACCATTGAGGTCAAGCACACAAGGCAGATGAAGTCATACGTAAACGTATGTATTTGCTAACTGTTGGAAAGAGATAGCGGTATTTGACAGTCATACGATTTTGCATCCTTGTCTTGCAGCCTAATATTTTGGAGATTGTGCGTAGATTGTAGTTGATGATATATAAAAGAAGTGATTTGGGTATGTACTGCAGCATGGTGGAGACTAATATTATGATAATGTTTATAGCTTATTTTTTCATGTTTTTAGATTCTCTTATTGAAAATCGCAACACAAGAAAAGTGAATTGAAGTAGTGAAAAATAACTTAAGTGAGAGCAATTTTAAGTTTAAAAATTAATCTCTCCATCCAAACTCATTTTCAAAAAAATATATTAACACACTTTTTAGAAATTTGGTATCTTGCGCGACCCAGTTTCATCAAATTCGGTTCATTCATTTCCCGGAATAAGGACTTGATTTTTTTCAAATAAAATCTGTGATTAGTAAACATTTACTTTAAAAACTTAACTTAAAATCACAACGACAAAATCTAACGACTTTCACTAACGTCCGCCAGGATACTCAAACACATTCATGAACAAATATTTACAATAACTGATTAGAGAATCCTTGCAATGAGAAACACAAATAAAAATCGATTGACAAACGACTCCTACGCACTGGCAAAGATATTAATACACTTGTCAAAGCCGAACCACAGGTGTGTCAAGCAAGAAATATTCAAATAAGACGCCTAAGCATACCCGAAAAATTAGAAAGTCGATAACATTGGTTTATTAGCTGCGCGTACGCATCTACACACACACAGACAGACACACAGACAAACGCTTGACCTTTCATTGGAGATTGTGAAAGCACAATCTGTGATTGGAGTTGGGAGTCTCTTAGCATCTGGTATTGAATAACTTTAATAGTTAGGTTAGGTTAGTATTTTTCAACACACACGGAAACTATGAAAACTTCATTTGATACAGTTAGAATAGAATACTCTTCATTTTGTACACCATATACGTTACAGAAAAGATAGATGAAGAAAGATAGATAGATGCTATAACACTGCCAATGACTTTTTCAAATGATAGCACCCTATGACATTGAGAGGAGCTCGTGGCCTAATAATAACAGCCGCACGGGTCGATCTTCAAGGTTGAGCAACGCTTGCCGAGGTTGGTCTGTGGATGGGTGACCATCTTAACATACCGAGACTCTTCCGTGCCTCGGAAAGCACGTTAAGCCGTTGGTCCCGGCTGTCATTTGTAGATCTTTGGCAGTCGTTACGGATAGTCAGAAGCCAGATAATCTGACACCAGTCTTGCCAAGGAGTACCGTGTTACCCAGTTAATGGGTTGTGGAGGTCTGGTAGACAGCCGCTCTACGTAAAATACTGGTATTCAGCTGAATCCGGTTTGACTGGAAGTCGACCCCAATATAGTTGGGAAAAGGCTAGGCAGATGATGACCCTATGACATTGCACAATAATATTTTATTTTACTAAATTTGTTATATTTCTAATTTCGTGTAGCTTAATGTATGACTATTGTTTTTCCGGTGAATTTGACTTTTAAGAATAAGACATTTAAAACTGATTACCTGACAATTATTGATTAATATAAATTTGCAATACTTATGATTATTATATATGTTGCATGCCATACGGTAGAATGTACTGGATCCAATTGTTTTTAACCTTACACCATCAAAACTATGTTTTGTTACCAACATTCTTTGCAAATAAATGATTTCTGATTCTGATTCTGAAAACATAACATAGGGTGACAGAATGGGTGACCTTATCGCTAAAAGCGATCTTTTCAAGACAACCTTTGGATGGATTTTAAAGAGAGAAGGAAAGACAGTACTGTAGCTAGTCTTAAGCATTAAGTAGGAATTTGTCATTGCAGTCTTCTAGAATAACATGATGAACACAACACAAGAGATATTTCAACGTTATCTTGTAGGATACCAGGTACCAGCGATAAACCTTTTCTGGTTATTATGGGCATCTATGCTGGTCACCGAGATCTTTAATAAGCCGGAGTCCTTATTTACGAATCTATTACATAAATGAAAGAACAATCAACCATCCCAGTCAAAGACAATGGTACTTTCAATGGCCTAAAATATGAACTCTTACGATGGGCCTATTGTTACCAAGTAAGGAAGTAAAGAAATTGCGTGTTAAATAATACATACAATAATTACAACAATCAGCGTAGGTGTAATTAAATATATACAAAGTGGGTTACAAACGGTTTTTGTGTTTGGAGGCGGAAAATCTTGACACTAAATTAATTCTTATGTTAGCAAACGACCCATACGTACAAGAAGTTTAGGAAATACATACTTTCATTATGCGTACAACTAAGGAGTGACATTCTCTGCCGGAGTCTGTTTTACCGGATAGCTACAACCTGGGGGTCTCTAACGGCCCGTTTCAATAACGTATCTACCTTTAACCAACTGTCAAATCAGCTACCATCAGTAGCTGAAACGTCATGTTACAAAGGCAAAAATGACGTTTCAGCTACTGTTGGGAGCTAATTTGACAGTTGGTTAAAGGTAGATACGTTATTGAGACCAGCCGTAAGTCAAGAGTAAATGGGTTACTTCTAGGCAAGCTTGCTCCATCGTCGACCACATCATCGCTTACCATCCTCATTTGATGGTAAGCGATGATGTGGTCGACGTCAAACACGACCCATCGATGGTAAAAAAATGAACTGGTATGATGGTAAGCGGGCACCAACAACCTTCAATATCAGAAGCATCAAAGGTTCGTTTCTAAAAGAAAGACAAAATGTTACATTTGCGTATAAAATACATGGTTTCTTTACAAGTTTATAAACGCAAAGGGCAACGCGTCCATTTTATTTATAACTAAAGCCTTGAACCGCTTTGAATATAATGTCATGTGATACGAACCCGATGTGCTAGGACCTTTGCGAATGTGTAGGCAATTTATCAATAGCTTTTAAGCATATTTGGACATAAACATCAACAGGTAAAGTGGTTATTTCTCATGGGCTTACTTTGAGAACTGCTTTTGTCATATTTGCTGGTACTGACTGAGTAATAAATAATAATAATCATGGCAATCTCTATTTTACTGTATGCACTAATAAGTCTAACTCAGACTACACTATTTTACTACGTGTATGATGCACTTCTTTACTGTTAATTAATAATGCACATTTACATAAAAATGTATTTCATAGGACTTATTCGAAGATGGGTAAACGATATTGTTGCCATCACGGGTATAACCAGGATAAGGCTAGCAAAAGACAAGGGGCGTGGCACAAGAAAAGAGAGGGCTATGCCCAGAAGTGAGCGAAGTCTGGTGAATGATGATGATGATATGAAGATGAGTCAACATTTTCATCAACTAGAAAAATGCTTAGTCGAACTTCGAAAGTATTAGTCAAGTTTTCCTACCAACACATACATATACGTTCTCTTAAATCTCCAATAATAACCTTGATAACACCAACGGAACCCTGTCAATTCAATTTTGAAGGTCTACACGTGGTCAATGATTAAAATATTTCTATATCCGCTTCCGTTCATTTCTGTACTTAGCATAAATATCTCTGAGACACGATGCTTCCATAAATAAGACTGTCCGATCCGTTCACATAGTTTTGTTTGTTAATGACTGTAAATATTGCCCCAGTAATGATTGGATCATAAATATTTAATTACACAGATTCACTTATATTAATTACAGACCGTATAGTATTGAGGCTGATCATTAAATTTTACTATCACTGGTTAATAACTAGATTGAACGAGTAAACTGAGATGAAACTCGCACAGGTGTATGTAATATACCTTTCCTATATTTTAACGTGATATTTGAAAGGTGAAGTCAATGAATGACCAAACATTCTGCCTAGCTTATCCCTATATTTGGGTCGGCTTCCAGTCAAACCAAATTCAGCTGAATACCAGTATTATACATCTAGTAACAGCACCATCACATCACTTCCCGTGGGTGTCGTTAGAGGCGACTAAGGGACTCACCAGAGAATGGGCAGCAGCATTCTCTGCGTTTCTGTGCATTGCCAAGCGTGGTGGTTATGGCAACTTCCCTCCCCTTGGGGGAGGCCTATATCCAGCAGTGGACGTCTTTCGACTGATATTATGATGATGTTGATGATGAACCGGGTAACACAATATACGATATGTCCTTGGCAAGACTAGTATCAGATTTTCTGCCTTCTGACTATCCGTCAGAGATGACATCAAAGATATTACAGCTTTACCTGCTTTCCGACGTACGGAGGACTCTCAGTATGTAATGAGTAGTCACCAAAACCATTTTGTCCTTAATCAATTAGAAGTAACAAATTTCTATTCCAATATTCTATTTTCTAGATACTGATACCTGAGTTTTGGTGCTTTGAAGAAGTGTGCTTACCTGCAAGAAATAAAAAGGAATTTGTTAATACATCTAGTGAAACATTGGGGTAGGTAATTGCCGCACTCGTAGAAGTCAACTGATAAAACTGTGCTGACTGACTGACATTGTTCACACATACAAGCATCAACAAGACTCATGTAACCAGTCATTATTTTACCTTGGTCAAAGAATAAGCATTGCCATACAACGTGGCAATGCCGCCAGTCTTTTGGGTACACTTCCAGTCGACAGCGATGCGGATGAATTTTTGACGCCATATTTTAGGGTTATCTTTTACTAGCATAATCCGGGTTTCTTATTCTTCTCTGTGAGATGGTGTGGATGTCAAAATTTTACTTCTAGGATGTACCAGTTTCCGTACGATGACTTACTTAACCACTTTAAGAGCCATCTCCATCTATTTGAAACAGTTTACACCCACAATCAATTTGGTATTTGCAAATTTCTATTTGCACCATTCTATTTTCAATTCAATTTCACCATGAAAGTTCTAAGTTGTATAGGATTGGATTTGAACCCGCGACCTTTTGAACGAGAGTTCACGCTACTCAAATGCTAGTTAAGCCACTGCTATTCCAATTTATTTTAATACTAGTGGCGGATCGTGAGTTTGTCTATGTGAAAATACAGTTTTATTTTATATTGTTAATCCTCCCAATTCCAGCCACAGTTTGAAATAGGCTACGTCTTTCGCTATTTAAGTTATAAATATTTATCTACACAAATAGACTTGTCAAACAGTTTCATGTTTGTCTTTAAATAAGGTTTTACGGTATAACAATGGTTACAAACCCTGAGTCATTCCAAATTATTTTTTGTGTCATGACATAGTGTCACTTTCAATTTTACCGGACGTCTGAATCGAGCGATACTCTATATAAAAACCCCTGAAATCGAACACAAATGTAAACTAGACTAATCAGGTCATTGATAAGCAAAATCAAACAAAATCTCTGCAAATTATCCGAAGAAATGGCAAAATCTTAAAAGCATATTAACATGTTAATAACCAAAACTTTCATCTTTATAATATTAGCACAGATATTCTATCTACAATCTCAATACATACGTAATTTTGACTTTCTTCAACAAACTCAAAACAATACTTATTGAAACACAAAATAATAAGGAAGTGAAAACAAAATAATAATGTCGATTATTAAACCGTAAAACACGATTATTTTTGCATTCAAAATGCTGAAAGTGAATGGGGTTTTGTAATTTCAATCGATAAGGTTCATCTAATTGTATTACGTGTTTGCGGAAACAAATTAAATACAATCTTGATATTACTTAGGGGGTAAGCAAATACATAATAAGAGAAAACCAAACAATAGTCTTTTACAGAGGTTGCAATGCTTACGCATAATTTTAAGAAATTTGGAGCTGTCTCTGGAAATAAACTTTTCGTATGAAAATGGTCTTATAACGATCAAGAATTCTAGATAATTACCAAATACCTAACATCCTGAATTGTCTTCCATAAAGAAAAATAATAGCATATAAGTACCTACCCCAGAATCATAAAAAACAACAACCACAACATATAAACGACACCATATCCCCTTTAACCATTTTAGAGAAATCAAGGGCTTAAAACGAGTTCGATAAAAAAACTCTACAACGACATGTCCATTTATCGATACATCGACATCCGCGCATCACTATGGCTCGCCCAGTCCGGTGACCTAGTGAGGGACAGGTTTCGATAGCTGGCAAGGTGGGGCAACTGTGCGAGCGAAAAGAAATTATTGCTAAACTGATTTACGATATGATTTCGTTGCGAATTCGAAAATTATGTTAATTTAATTGTGACTAGACTGATTTTCATTATCGGTAATCCAAAATTAGGTGTGGCTACTGAACATCGAGATTAAAAAGTCAGTCTTCTAAATTTTGCTCATAAACAGCTTTTAACGAAGTTAAGAGAAGACACTAATATACAACGATGGCTTCCAATATTCTTAGGAGTAATAGTGAAGTGAAAAGATTTGGCCCTTCATATAAAGGTGACACTACATGTTAGGGTATGCATGATGGTTAAGCTTATAAGTTTATAACCATCATGCAAACCCTGGCGTGTATGGCCACCATAAGAAAGCCAAGACATCGCGTATGTATTGTTTATCTCAATTATCTTTGATCATTATTTTCGAGAACTTTGCCAGTGGAGGTTTCTTCAATACAAACACACGATTTCGTCTCTAATACCTCAATCCCCGCCATCACTAAGGCCACACATAACGCATCAAATATCTAAGCCGATGTTCCACATTTTAACGTATTGCCTTGCGGTCATAAAACAGAGGTATCACATCTACTCGCTCTTAAGATCTTGAATTAATCCCTGAGTCTGTGTCATAAGGAAAAAAACGATTATTTTCGAACCTTCTACCGCTAACAATTTCGTGATAGCTACAACCTGGGTGTCTTTAAGTCAAGAGTGAATAGGTTACTTCTAGGCAAGAGTGCTCCATCGTCGACCACATCATCGCTTACCATCAGGTGAGATAGTGTAGTCAACGGAAAGTTATCAACATTAAAAATAAAAATATTGCCACCCGGACGTGGACTGCAGTGAACAATATATGTTATATAAATATGTGGACTGATACGGTCCCTAAGAAGACATGCAGGGATCTAGTTGACACCCAATTTTATAGCGGTGCTCTTGACCTATGCCCCCCAATCGATTAAGTTTCCAGTTACACCTGCATTTTAGAGGAACTAAAACAACCTTATTGAAAATCACTTACTGGGCCCAAATAATCTATGGAAGTATCATGCATCGATTAGACAAATTCTAGATTTTGTCCGTATTGCCTGTGATTTTATTTCCAAATGTTGGTAGATTCTGTCAAAGTTGACTATGTTTACTACGAGTGCCATTCATAACTAAGGTACCTATGTGTAGGTCCATCTTAAATTCCTCAGATAAGTGCCAAATTACCATCAAATTTTGGTTGCAGCAAAAACTTGATTATATTAGAACCTTTAGCCTTTAAAGGAATTTGGTAAAACGGTGTTTAACTGTTTGAAATGATGAAACCTAGGGACGGCTGTATCTGGTCAGTTATGGCGAATGGTTTTGACATACACAACGTTTACTGCTTAAATTTATACGTAGAATAATTATATTTAGTGATTAATTTTAGTAGTAAATTGGCAATAAAGATTTGCCTGAAGCTTTAGAAGTGATTTTGTAGTATCGAGCGAGAGAGAATCTTCAGCATCTAAGGCAGAACCTACAAACCCGCTACAGTTGTGTGGAAATTCTATTTTTTCGTCGCGTTCTTTGGTAGTCGCCTCTTTTGATTCTAGTTTTCAGAAGTTGCAGTGGTTGGGAATGTGAGAAAAAAAGTCCGCTAAACTATTCCTAACCACTACAATTCTTGAAACCCAGGATCAACAGTAGCTCGACGAGTACCGGAGCAAAGATTCAACTAATAGAGAGTATCTATCAGAATGTATTGGACCCACAAGGTGGACCAATGAACTGATGAAGGTCACGGAATCTGCTGGATGCGAGAAGCAGAAGACCGGCCTTTTCCCTATTATATTGGGGTTGGCTCAAACCGGATTCAGCTGAATACCAGTATTTTACGTGGAGCGGTTGCCTACCAGACCTCCACAACCCATTAACTGGGTAACACGGTACTTCTTGGTGAGACTGGTGTCAGATTTTCTGGCTTCTGACTCTCCATAACGACTGTAAAAGATCTACAAATAACAGCCGGGACCAACGGCTTAACGTGCTTTCCGTGCACGGAGGAGTCTCGGTATGTTGAGATGGTCACCCCATCCACAGACCAACCTTGGCAAGCGTTGCTTAAACTTG
Organism: Mamestra brassicae; assembly: GCA_905163435.1. NCBI lineage: Eukaryota > Metazoa > Arthropoda > Insecta > Lepidoptera > Noctuidae > Mamestra > Mamestra brassicae. The sequence continues at coordinate 8,356,364 of LR991013.1, read as the reverse complement.
AAGATCGACCCGTGCTGCTGTTATTATTTAGCCACGAGCTTTGAATGGACAACTTTCGACTGAATGCAGTTAATGATGTCCCATTAAAAATAGTAGATACTACAGAAATCATAACAGTATGAGTCAAAGTCCAAATATATTAAGATCTATAGTAGGCGCCAGATAAATGTGGAATAAAGTATATTGACCTTTCCCTAATAACTGCTCATAGGTACCTGAACAATTAAATATGAATCGTTTTTCATTATTAGACAATGTTAAGGATCACGAGAGATGATGATTCGGGACAGTTTTGTGTCATTAATTCCGTTTTTCAAATTAACAATGTCAATAAATGTAGGTGGGTCAATGACCGATATTCCACGATTATCTGGCGCCTACTATAGTACAAGGTAATATTATGAACTTGGATAATTATAATTAATAATTAAATTACATCACACTCAAATCTATTTGACCGCTAACCAGCGGAAGTATGGATCTACAAGTACCTACGAAGGTTTGGTTTATTTTCTAAAATTGGTTTTCGTGTCTTTTCATATATTTCCGTGTTAAAACCACGAAATATGCACGAACACGCACGAACATCGATTTCCGGTGATTATTTTGGTTTTGAAGGACAATTGCATGTATCGATAAACGCCCAGTTCCTAAATGCGAAAGAATTAATTGTTTTTATTATAAATTTTGGCAATAAGACATGAGACATGTCTTATAAAAGGCAATTAAAAGATTTACCTGGAAACGCTATTCCGCAAAAAAGAACCGAATACGTTATTAGCATAAACATTTTGTCGATATTGTTTTTTTTACATTTCCTATTTTTAAGAATACCTTATAATGTGCATAATATGAAGGTTTTTCTAGCTGTTTTCTGTGGATTTGCTCCCGTTATCTAATTTTTCCAGGATAATTGCTATGGCACCTCATGATGGTCATATGGACATATGCAAAGGAAGTTTGAGAGCAAAGCAATTTTACTCCGTGCATCTCTTAGCAAATTCTCAGCCAATCATAGTCGACCTTTGAAATACCCCCATAGACTTTCAACAAACAATTTGATACTTCCGTTACCAATCTATGTACTTATATTTACATAACACACTAATACAGTGCTAAAAAATAACTTCTATCTGACGTAACAAATAATTTCACTTTTTTTTTTCAAAGTGTCGTGACTAAGGAACACGATCATTCTGCCTATTGTGATAAATAAAACCTTCAGCATTGATCTGGCTGTCAATCAATTATAAAAGTAGATGAACTTAACTCTTACTTAATAACTTGATATGTAATAATGGAGATTATTAAGTGGTTAAGTTGCTAGCCGTTAGTGATGTGTATTGATTGAAGACAAATAGGAAGTAAGAAATAAAGAAAGAAACATTGATTGCGAACACTTATAACATCTGCTCAGCCTTTTCCCAACTACATATTGGGGTCGGCTTCCAGTCAAACCGGATTCAGCTGGAGTCAGATTTTTCTGGCATCTGACTACCCGTAACAAGTTAACGACTGCCAAAGATCTAGAAATGACAGCCAGGACCAACGGCTCAACGTGCTTTCGACTCAACGGCATAATGAGCGTTTCAAAATCTATAAAAAACAAAGGCGGCACTAATTGCGTGTGACGTCACTCAGTACAGTTTACTATTCAAAAGCCTGTATTTATTGATTTAAATGAAATAGTTTCAATTCGAAGCCAGTAAGCAATGGCAATAAAAGGGGTTCCCTAACAAAATGGGGGAGTACTCTTCTTTGAAATACACCGTTAACTCAAATAAGTCTATGACACTGTATAGAAATAACTGCACAGTTATTTTAATATATAATATGTAATTCAACATTTATACTTTTTTTCAAGAAAATTGTATTTTTAAACTTATTAAACTGTCATAATTAAGCCATTTGAAAAAAATATTAATGATATATAATTGGACGTGACCGTATTATAATTATTACTATTGATCATAAAGTAGCACATTTCTAATGGTGCGAGCCAAAGTTATAAGAATAGAAATGTACCGTAACCATACGATATTGATATCTTTTGTTACGAAAGATAAAAGAAAAATATTGACGTGGAGAACGTTGATGAAAGAAATGAAGAAAGGGTTTTTTTTCTAAATAAGAAATGAACGAAATTATGATTTAAAATAGGTTTTTTTTTGTTTTAGCCTACATTGTCGCACTGTTGGGCAAAGGCCTCGCCCAAGTGTGGCCGCAACAATCGGTCCTTTGTGTCTCGCATCCATCAGCTACCCACGACCCTCACCAGGTCATCGGTCCACCTTGTGGGAGGCCTTCCAACGCTACGTCTCCCGATACGCGGTCGCCACGCCAGAACTTTTCAGCCCCATCTACCATCTGTTCTGCGATCAATGTGCCAAAATTAAATGTTAAACAGTTCTTCCAACCAAGGAAAGACCTATTCAGCAAATGAAATAAACGATACTTACACCTATCACCGCAAAAACACCCTGAAGTAATGTCCCTACATTACTTCACATTAGACTTTTCAACTATGTCTATTCTATTCTATTTTTAATATATGGCAAGCCGATGACGACTATTCTGCCAGCAGACGTTTCAAACACACGTATGTAGCCCTAGACAAGTGTCATTATCAACCATAGCGTGGCGAAGGAAATTGTCAAAACGTCAAAAATACAAACGCTGTCGAAATGTCACTTGATCAATCCCGTGTATTTTGACATTTCGACAATCGCATTCGCTGTCAAAATGGCACTATGCCTAGAGATCTTAATGAACGAGATTTTGAAGTTTTTACTTTTAATATTTTACTTTGAAGCTAGCTGGAGTTGTACGAATAGTTATTGCCGTAATAAAACGTTTTAGCTAATCATGTAAGTTCGTGAGAGGTCTCACGGTCATTAATATCTACTTTGAAACCTGTTTCTTAATTACTTGAAGAAAGTCTTTTAACGATAATTGCTATTTACTATTACGACTCGCAATGATAAGAAATACATAACATAAAATCGCGTTTAAATTCCCTTAAGGGTAAGACAGAGTTACACGAATATTTACGCAGATTTCTTGAAGTTCCATTTTACAGGAGCTGAGCCTCTTGCTAGCCAGACTCCGGGCCCATGTTTTATTGAGGGGCTTTTCAGGGTTTTTTTCTGAAATTACTCTAAAGCAAACTGAGTGATTTCTGATCAACTCTTTGATTAACTCCTCAATAAAACTGGCCAACCTGGGCATCAAACCAATAACTCCACACAAGCGATGCCACTTTTTTCCTGATGATCGCCTGGAAACCATCAGTATGCGATTGGACAAACATTATGCTTAAACTATGCGTATCAATTACCATATTTAACAAGTTTCTACATTGACACATACTTAATAGCCCTTTGACCAGGTCTAGTTTGACCTCGATTAACCTTTACTTGGATTAACAGCTGATTTGACCTTTGCAGTTATGTTGTAAGTTTATCTTGTGGGACTTTCATTGAATAACTAGGCCTGAGGTGGATTGAAAGTTCAATAAACATGAGTCTTTTAATAGTAGTTTTATTACTACTTCTCAATAATTTTTTTTGAAGTGGAAACTTCTTTAGCAGCGTTGTGCACTTTTTGGGATGGGTAAAAAATGATAAACTCGCGTCAGGACACATGACCTGAAATTCGTAAAACGGAGGGAGAGTAGACCGCCGCAAAATGAATGTATTTTATATCCGCAAAATATCAAAAGTGCACAACGTTAATGTTCAAGTTTTCACTTCTGCAACCCGTTGTATTTTTTCTTTAGTACACGGTACTCAGTCCACTAAACCATACAATCCCATAGCCTCTCATCTTTTGTCTCCACATTTTGTTGTCCTGTACCAACCGTGGGTTGCTCTTGGGTGTACTTGCATTGCATACAGGGATAATCGTCGGATGATGCCGCACATTGAAAAAGTCCGAAAATCTAAATACAACTAGCAAAGTAATGTTATATTTTAATACAACATTAAAAAGCGACGTTGGCATAAGATGGGGACATTGCCATAAAAAATTGACATTAGCACAAAATGGAAAAGTGTCACAAAAATAGGCATGCAATAATTTGCCCTTAAAGTGCAAATAAAAACTGTGGATACTTATGACATTTAATTTTCTTATGTTAACTTGGCAAGTTATATTCTTAAAGAAATATTTATCACACACCACAAGGGTTTCAAAAATCTTCCATTTCACAGACAACCTCTATGTCAAATAATGACTTGCCAAATACGAAAAAAGAATTGTTCTATTCCGTAAAAACACTTAAATGTCAAAATTTCAAGTTTGGAACATCTCTTGACATTTTTATACTAAAAACTCATTCATATTTATATGCTAAAAGCCAAAAATAAAAGTAATACGAGTTGTTCAGTGTCACAGTTTTAAGAGTCGTTAAAGTTGTCGAAATGGACGCTAATATTTGAACGGATGATGTAGTCAAATATAACTGTATTCTCTAAGATTTGGATTAGTAACCCGTGATCTACTAAACTAATTATCTTGAGAGATACTGTAACTTATAAATATTTTTAAAGAAGATCGTCCTTATAATCGACTAATGCCAGAAAATTTCAAAGCGAACTTGAAATGACAACTGTCAAGCAATTTTTATTCCCTGTTACCAACATGAGATCGACCAATGCTTCTCATTATTTTTTCAGCCTGCTCTATTCCACTCCAGGGCAAAGACCAATCTTGTCGTCCCGCCTTCTTTCTTTTAAATCTATCTTCCTATCTTTTTAATTGGCCCGTTATGTCCCACAGCTGGGCTACGGCCTTCCTCTCCCTCCGTCCCTTTGCCCTCTTCCTCTGCTATTGCGGGCCAGTCCTTCAGGTAAGAGTCAAGTTCATCGTCGTGGTCTGCTGCGATGTCGCCTAGATTTGAATGGGACCCAATTACTGGTTATTAGTGGTTTAGCCCACAGCTCATCTAACATGCGGCAGCCATGCCCAATCCCAGTCAAGAATAGCAGCTTCCCGAGTGACATCTGTGATTTTAATTTTGGCAAATGAAAGAAGTTAAAAACCAATAGGTAGATAAAAGCTCACGATCAAAACTCGCTCAAAATCTTCAAAAAGGTGGCACTAAAACTTGAAATTCAACTTTAACACTAACAGTAGTCATAAATATAACATTTAATAATATCAATGTCAAGGAAACTGACAATAATAAAACAATACCATTGTTATTTTTACTTCTTGTTTACGCCATTACCGTTACGATTATGTTTTAATAAAATAATATTTACTATCAACGTTTATTTAGTTATTATTTGTAAAATATTTCAATCGTCAGGCGATATAGCCATTTCTGACTTTGATCTTGAATATAACTGCTTTCTTAACTTCCTTGCTATTTTAATTTGTTTATTATTTGTTGTCAGGGTCTAGTTGAATGAAATCAATAAATAAAGCTTTTAAATGTATTTATTATTCCCATATATAATTAATTGTTTTTACAGTAGACTTTCAAGACCAAATAACCGAACTAGTTGAAACTTTCTATTTTATTATTTTCTTTTTACCTTTCCAACTAATCAATGACTTATGTAAAAAGTTGCATTACTATTTTAGTGTACATTCAATTTTATTCTACCTTTCTATATATTGTTTGTAATTGTACAAATATTCATAGATATCTATAAACTCTGAAACGAGTTTCAGAGTCTCTCGAAGATACCTGTTAAAAGGTCAAAAGCCAGTCGCTTAGACTTAGAGGATACTGATGAATGAAGTTTGACACACGGGTAGACCATAGCCCCTTTTTTTAGGATTGGAAATCATCAAATGACTTCTTCCGCTCTGGGTGGAGCGGAAGGGCGTTTCAGACTCTTACTGACTAAAACCCATCCGTGTTCCTTCTAAAGCCCTTTGCGTTCCAGGGCCGCGGTGACTCTTTCGAACAAATTCCGCAACCCTGGATAGCCCCTGGATTAGGAAAAAAATATTATTAATTATTATTATTATTTAATTATTATTTATTTCCCAGTAAACTCCTTTGTGACAATAAAACCCTTTTTAAACGAGAGATGCCAAGTCCTCAAGCTAGTAGCCAATAAAAACAAGTCAATAGACAGCCAGTCAGTTTGTTAACTTGAAATTCTTACAAATCTGTGTACAACTTTCAAATGTTAGAAGGCGTTACTTAACTGTTCGAATGTTAGGATATAAAAATGGCGTCCATAGTCCCCTATGACATTTAGGTGGCTGACCATTCACCTACGACGTTATGCAAGTGGTTGTTACCACATGACTGATTTATTGTATATAGGTACGCTTATGTATTTTGTATCTATGGTTAATGGATGTGTGCTAAAGGTTTACTTGGAGTTATAATGATATATATATAGCTACTCCTTTAGTTATAAATTCAAATAAAATATTGTCAGCAAAATAATAGTGTAAATGTAAGTTTGACTTTTCATTTTCTGCGGGACAATTCTCGTATTTTTTAGGGGCGTTCGCATCAAAGAAAAGTGAAAAAATCTCTAATTACCTTACATATGATATGCGACTTGAATTGGGACCCCCTTATCTGTAATACAATTTCTTTCTAGTATGTATTTCAAAATCGTTTTATACATTTTTGTTCAGCAGTCGAAAAATGAGATAAGAATAAAAATGGCTTCAATAAGTTGTGAAAAGCACAAAAAAAGAATCGTACAGGAAAAAGTAACTTTAAAACCCAGGTTATTCATAAATTACAGTTTTGAAAAACTGCTAATTCAGCGACCAAATTGAGCAAGACGTGATGGTTCTAAAGATCACTGGATTCACTATTTTTCAGCCATTTTGGAGCCTATCACCTAGAAACTTCACGGGGGATAATAGTTGCTGGACTGAAATATCTGAAAAACCGGAGCAAAACATTGAAAAACGACGAAATAATAAATATTTTATCGCGTATAAAATTATATCCTTAGACCAATGTCTAATGGTGTCGTTTCAGAGCTAGATATTTTGCGTTTGAGTGTCTGATGTTACTACTTTTGAAAAAATCTCTATCGCAATTCAAATATTTGTTTAGTAATAACCATAGTACAATCACATGTCGACTTATAGCCGGTTTCAATAACAGTAGCTGAAACGCCATGTCACAAAGGCAAACATGACGTTTCAGCTACTGTTGGTAGGGGATTTGACAGTTGGTTAAAGATAGATACGTGACTGAAACGGGCTGTAAGACTTTCATTCTCCCTTGCTAATCCAAAGGTATCACAGTATGGCATCTTTTCAACATACATAAGTACCTGATACATGTATAAGTTATATAAGAAAATAGTATATCTATAACTTATCTAGCCTTTAGACTTAGAAAATCTTAGGAATGTATCCAAGAAATCAACATTCAACGATACTCCGCTGCCTGGCTATCGATTACATAATTTAAATACCTTTAGTTAAGTGCAAGTAATTATGTGTTATGTAAGAACGCGACAATTATTAAAATATAATAATAAAAGACTCTTAATGGCACAAATGGATGTTACTGACTTCCGGTGTATTTTGATTATTGTTTTTAGCGATGTTTAAGTGTACACTTGGGACTTACAGCCATTGTATAAGTTAAGTTAAATTGTACAATGTAACTTTTCTGTATGGTGTCGGACTTAAAAGAATAGCACCATCCCATCACTTCCCGTGGGTGTCGTAAGAAGCGACTATGGGACCAGAGAATGGGCAGCAGCATTCTCTGTACATTGCAAACAGCTACACTGCGATCGCCAACCCGACTGCCAAGCGTGGCGATTATGACAAACCCCCCTTTGGGGGAGGCCTATGTCCAGCAATGGACGTCTTTCGGCTGATGATGACGATGGCCTTTTCTATTATTGATAGGCACGTTTGAACGAAATCTCTCGTGATGGTAAGCGATGATGTGGTCGAAGATGGAGCACGCTTGCCTAGAAGTAACCTATTCACTCTTGACTTAAAGACTCCCAGGTTGTAGCTATCAGGAAATACAGACTCTATAAGGGAATTCCTTTATATTATTTGATGTTGCTAAATAACATTTTTAGTTGTTTACACTGTATTGTAATTGATATGTTAAAAATTATATGTACTTCGTTTTTCCTTTGTAAAAGGAGACCCACGCGCTGTATTTTTTTTCTATTGTTGATTAGAATTTTGAGTATGTTTGAACATCATGAAGTTATCAATATCCTTCATAAGGAGGTACAGTGACAATAACATAATACGACCTTACACTAAGCCAGTCAGACAGAAGTTTTCCTTCAGACAGCGCTAAAATGCCACAAACGCAAGAAAAGCTTGGGCCGCTAAAATGCTAACTTCGAATTTGACTGTTTAATTATAAAACGAGGTTATTTAAACTACATAATTTATTTGACGTTTAGTACTTATACCGAAAAGGTGTATAACTAATGTAGTATTCTCATTAGACCAATGATAATATAATTTAAAAGCAATATATTTTATAGTTGAATAGATGGCTAATGTATTCCAAATCAAAATGCAGCCTTTTATTCAATATAATGCAGATTTCCTCATTTGCTGATTAGTTATGATGTTAAAACCGTATTAATATTTGCTAAATAATTGCCTATTATCATATTTTAGCTATAACTCGTGTTAGCATGAACTATAGATACCTATTTTATACCAAGACTGTCTAATCTTTTACTTCAACAGGGTAATGCCTCAGTACTTTAAAAGGAAACTTCCTCCTCTCCAATCGAATCAGTCGCCATGGCATCAGATAAAAAACCCTCGATAAATATCAATCAATAATAAGATTGAGTCGAGTGACAGTGGAGTAAATATAGGGGGTAGTACTATCGTTGCAACAAGATAGTCAGAGTCAGCAATGTTTGGAATAGGACATCCCATCAACCCTAGTAAATACAACTTATATACTCATGAAAATTTCACATGCTGTACTTCATAATCGAAACTCTTAAAATTTTTGTGCTTACTCGAAAACTGTCTACAAAACTACTGTGATGTATTATAAAATACATCACAATAATACATAACTCATACATTATATAAACTCACGCCTTACGATCCTGTCATATAAGGAGTATTTTGCTTCGTCAACATTTTATTAAGTTACATTTTAAATCACCTTTCACCCAACGTTGCAAATTAAGTTATTCACCATCTCAACTTTACTCAAAACCTTGGCATTAATTTAGCCATTACCAAACTTATCTGTAATAATTATGTAAGTTAAAGTTAGTTCATAACTTAATTCAAACTTAACGAATATATGGTCTTTTGGGCAATCGTCTTGACATGGTTTCTTTAGGCCGTTAAGTGTATTGGATTAACATAATTTTGAATGTACGGTAATTTTGAGAAGAGGTAATATTGCCTGATTATTTCAACTCTGAAACTCAAAGCTTTTATTTCAATTACACCATTTACAGACACTTTTGAATTGTCAAGGTCGGCCGGTCAAAAATATGAAGTTATTTGCACGTTCCAAAACGTAGATCTCTATGGAGAAGAACGTGCAAGAAATTCCACGAACACTCTCGAATACCAGTAAATTACATGAAGCGACGAAATATCGAACCTCCAAAATCTAGTATCTGTGTAACACGATAGCGATACCCATAATTTAAACTGATTGTCAGATTTTCGGGTTCCAGAGTACTCCAACCTACTCGTAACAACTGCCAGAATACAGTCGTAACTTTACGTGAATTAAGCTCATTGAGGTTTTTTATTATAACCTTCCTTCATACCAAATATTTTTTGCAAAATATGACTGTCATCGAACAGGAATTCATGTCGTCAGACATAGCCTTGTGTAAGAAAGACTGTGTTTTACAAGTCATACTAAAGACCACACTGGACCTAATATCCTGATTTTATATGCAAAGATTTAAAATGTTTTAATGAAATTGTAGTTTTAATAATACAAAGATCGTACGTCAGAGCCTGTCATTCAACTTTTTCACTCAATATTCTTGACATTCAAAGGCTGAGCACAAATCAGTAGAGCTTATAATAAATATGATACCAGTTCCAGTACAAAAAATAAAGCGGAAGTCTGTGGTGCATCGTTTAAAAAAGTTCACTATGAAAGGCGAGAGCGCGTCGATGTCTTTTGTATTAAAGCTTTTTAAATGTAATGTTTAGTACATTTTACCGTCTATAACTATATTTTTACGCTTGCAAATGTGTAAATTAAACTTTCTATTACATTTTTAATATGTTTCTGAGAGATAATAATGATTTCAATTTCATTACTGCCGCAAAAAATGTGACCGAATTTTCGACCGACTTCTTACGATTTCTTCTAATAAGAATTCAATTATAAAGTACACTTTCTGTGCTATTGTTAGCTATTGACGCAACACCAAATTAAGTGGAGTATAACCTGTATAACAAAAACACGAAATCGTGATCGAGTCACTCTTTGACATTATGAACTTTAAAAAAAAACTCACCTTGACATGTTACTAAAGTCGAGCTTAACAATAACGCGACGAGCAAGACAAAACTCCTGAAAGGCATCCTGTAGAAGCTTCCTTCACAATATAACCTGGGCTGCAACATTTTCACAGCACTATAAATTCATCGAAAAAAAAATTTTTTTTGTTCAAAAATTTTTCACTTCACTATTTTTCGTCACTTCTTTTTCGTAATCAGAGCGCCATGTTATGCGCGGGCGCAGTACCGTTGTGATGTGAAAGTGTGGAGCTGTCGGGTCGTCCGTTAGGTGGCGCTGTCGGCGCGAGACTGACGGGCCTGCGCGCACGCACCGCTACCGACGGTTTCTTCTGTGTTAACTTCTTGCCTCGAGTGGTGGCAGAGATCGGCAACCTTTTTTGTTCGGACCCTTTTGGCTTTGCCTTTAGCCAAAGAAGTTTTCATGCAAGGCTGTTTAAAAACAGATAATTTTTCGTCGCTAAACCATTTTATATATTTTGTTTTCTTTATTTTATTTAAAACTTTGCCCCACCATAGGAATTTATCTAGCAATTAGTAAACAACCAAAGCAATTGACCTAGGCGCTTACAAAATCTTCATAATATGCTTTGCCATCCCATAAGTGTCCACTCATCAAAATTACCTACTTACACATAAAGCTCTTTTTTATTTTCAGAACATCACATCGCCGAGCTCCAACTACGAAGAAATTTTCATGAAATCCCATCAGGATTTATCGTCAACAACCACATCAGCAATTAATTAGTCGCCTCTTCTCGGGAAAACCTCAGCATTGCCATCTAAAGTGTCAATGTTGACAGTTTTTTTTTAACGTATTATATGTGTATTTATGGCTCTTTTCCCATTGACAGCGCCTCGGACAAATTTTTCGATGACGAATGAGTTCTTCGAAACTTCCAAAAAGGCTATATTCTTCCTGCTACTACATTTTTTTTTATTAGCTGATTTGATGTATTTATCTTTGGAAACATATTCGACATGTGTTTCATCAAAACGCAGCTGCATAGCAAATATTCCCACTGCTGAAACGTATGTAAACATGTGGTCTCCTTCTCTTTGCGAAGATTCAATCAAATAATTTTTCTTCTAAAATATATTCCCAATATTATGTCCAAAATGTTGTTCACAGCTGGGGCCGAACCCACTTCACTTTCAAACACGGTCGTGCTTCGCGGACGTGGCGCGTTCGTACCACCCAAATGGACACACAAGAGCTTTCCGCCACACGGGTTCCGGGTTCGACTCCCTTCTCAATCAGTGGTCACTTGTGAACGCCCCTGACACCCTGAAAAGACTGAAGTGTTATTTTTGAGGTAAGCAAGTCTTTGATGGATCATCAATTTAATCGTTAAACAAGATGGTTCTTTCATTAAAAACAAGAAAAGAATGATTATTTCAGGAGGCCTGATTGATAATATAAGGGTCATATATGATGTATTGTAATAAGTCGGATTAGCTGTATTATCCTAACTTAAGATTAAGAACAAGTTAGTGTGTGTAATTAAAATGACAGGTTACTTTAGAAAAGGAATTTCAATCTATTACAGTACCCAAGTATCACCTAAACGGACAGCGAGAGCTTTCCTCTACACTGGTTCCGGGTTCGACTCCCGTCCCAGTCAGTGGTCATTTTTGAAAGCTTATAAGACTACCGTGTTATTTCTTGAGGTAAGCAACTTCACTGTGGTTTGCTTTCGATGGGTCATCAATTTTATTGGTGAATAAGATTATTGTTTTATGAATGCCTGTTAAAAAGAATTATTCAAATTTCAGGGAGTCTAAAGGACAGTGTTCATGAATGATATTTTGTAACATATATCAGGATCAGATATATTATTCTAACTTAAGAACTAGAAAGTGTGATTAATTTTGTATTTTATTTCAACGACAGATAACTTGAGCTGCTTGGAAAAGGAATTTAAATCGATTACAGTAAGTATCACGTAAATGGACGCAGCCAAAGCTTTCCGCAATACAGGTTCCGGGTTCGACTCCCTACTGGTCACTAATTACCGTGACTGCTGTTGTGAAAGACCAAAGTATTTTGAGGCAAGAGAGCTTGCCACGGTTAAGTCTTGGATAGGTTCCCGGAAATTGAGTCTGTTTAAGAGAGTCTCTATAAAGATTTAAGGTAATTTAGCTCAGACATGAAAAATATCACTAAAACCTCAAAGGGCCTAAACGACACAGATTTTTTAAGTATATCCTAAATATGTGATTTCGGTTTCGTACATTACTTAAGCTGCAACCTTATTATCTTCTACTCTATCTATGTTTGTTGCCAACTAAGTTGCCATTTCAATTGCCAATTACTCTTATTTAAGAAATAATGATTGATCGAACTCCCTTACCGAATGTCACGAAAAAACTACACCCTCCTTTTGGGGCAGTCGAGTAAAAATAAGGGGTCTCGGCGGTCGCAATCTTGTTTCCATTCCAAACTTTTAGTTCTTTTTGATACTCAAGACAAATCTAATACCTCATCTGGTAAAACTTTCCAGCCTTTTAGAAAAAGAAAATCTTATATATGTCACCGGAAAATTGCAAACGCCGTAAGATTTTAAAATATCACGTGAAATTGTAAACTTTTTTTTTTCTTAATAAGACAGATATATTGGAACTATTGAATTTGGATGGGATTTATTGTATTGAAAAAACGATTTTTTCATAATATATCGAGAAATTATAACCTAATAAAGATTTCTTACGGAGTCTGCAATTTTCTGGTAAACTACACATATACAGCGTGTTTCAGAAGTGCATGATAATATATATTTTATTTAAACGTTGACCCACCCTAGGAATTTGTCCTGTATCGTGGGTGCGTTTACAAACATATAAACTAATATACAAACAGCCAGACCCGGAAGAACTATCTGTAGGCCATACAAAAATTTGTTCCGTGCGGGACTTTCTTTCTCTTTATATTTTTTGTGTTATTTTGCAAATCTTATCGAACATTCCACGATGAAAACATTTGCGTTACATCACTGACAGCACATGAACCTTTTACGTAGGTACCTCCTTTAAATCACAGAATTATAGAAGACGTTTGGAAACGAATTGGTGGAATAGCAACAAAATAGGGATGGTAACTTGCAGTGCGTCTCGATGTCCGATGGTAGAAGGAGCCGGTGGGATGAGCTCGTGGAGTTCTTGGGCACACTCACCGAAGTACAATCCATAGAAGACCGACAAGCAGGCAACTTTGCGGCGACGAACCAAGCTGAAACTTGGCATCCACCAGTTTTACGTCGCCAATGTTCCACCCACCGAGTCAAGTGCGGCAAGTTCAAGTTGGTATTTATATTGCAGCCACTTTTGAGTCATCCCAAATGTGGCTGCAAAACAAGCAGGATCGGACTTGTGCTTTATAAAGGGTTAAAATCTGTCCAGGAGTGAAGTATCCCTTTTTTTTTGTGAGTGGCTTCTCGCAGTTCAACCTACAAGGTTGTCGACTGCTTAACCGGGCTTGCCTGTGGTGACCTTAATATAATATTAAAGCTTCCAGCCAGGGCTTATAAAAAACTTACAAACTAAGCGACTACACGCTACGGGCACCCCTCGATGAAGTATCCCTTCACTCTATTTAGGATACCCAGCTTTTTGGCCGCAGTTTGGGCTTGTCCTCATTGGTGGTGCCGAAGTTGAGACTGGATAACAATAGCATGTCGTAGGAGCTCGAGCCGATCAGTTACGGAACAGATGTACCGCGAAAAGTAAGATTGGTCGAAACGACTCCTTGTTGCGGTAAAAGACACGTCTGTATTTGGTGGCGTTAAAAGAGACCAGATTGTCATTACCCCACTCGGAGACAAATCTTAAGGTAAAATTTGTCCGCTCTATCGCTCTCAAGCAACGAACTTCATCCCCACTGGTTTTTGCACTGGACTGAAGTAGGTCATTGATGTGCAGCAGGACAAAAGTTGCAGAATGGTACCCCATGATAGAAAAGAATGAATTCTTGTAACACCATAACCACATTATTATTATTGTATTATGTTCGGGTTGTAGACGTCAGATGAGGCTGCATCCGATTGGAATAGAAGTCGATCCCAACACAATTGGGAAACGCTAGGCAGAGATAACACAAACACAAAAATGTATGCCATCGAGACCCTAGCAATTTTGGTAAGTTTTTTTACATCTTATTTGGTAAGCTGTATCTTTATATGGTAATGCGGATGCTGAACAAATCAACCAGTCCAAAGAAGTTAGCCTAGCTTTAAAAATAAATAAAAAAGTTAAAGTAAACGAACTTTACAAGGTACTTTATTGAACGTTTTTTATTTAACTATTGATCAGGTAGTGGGTCTGTATCCGGAATTCGAATATCGGAATTTGAAATGTTGATAATGATGAGGAGGAGGTAGGCTCTTAGGCCGGCCATTCAGGGCAGCTTGAAGTTATCAGGATCGATTGGTGCAAGATGCAAGTCGCGACTCGTCTTCTATTTCCATACATGTATGGAACCGCTCGAGCAGTTGCGACTCTTCCGGGTAGTCAGCAGAAAAAGAAGTTACATCGTACGGTTAAGCAGTTGCCAGGCATAAACAGACTTCTCGAGCTGTCGACGAATCTCGAGCAGTTATCCACCTCCTCACGTCGCATCGATCGCCTGTAGATCAAGCAGTTGAAACCGACTGCTGCAGCAGTTACCAACGGCAGCTTCAAGCTATTGAATTCGCGAGCAGCCCGTGTATGCCATGTATGCGTGTAATTTAGCAAGGCATAAAGCGTCGATGACACTTTTTTTTGGGTTAATAATTTGATTTTGCAACTAAAAAGGTTTTATGGTCTCCTGTATACCTACCTGCCTTGACGCCGACGATAGAAAGCTAGGAGCCCTAACAGTGAGAGTGACGAAGTTGTAGGTACAAAACCCAAAAACAGTGTTTCTTCTGTAACTTGATGAGCCATTTTACATACGGCTACCATAAACATAGACTAATTAAACCTACGAGGAATATATCAAGTAAATGATCAGGTAGTTTACCGGTATATACGTATACATATTTTCTTGTGATATATGTTTTCCGTCCGGCCGCAAAGTGCCTGTGCCGTTCTGTACGATGTAGCTGCCACCGGTAAGTGACCGGCAAATGTCCAGAAGGTTGTTGATCTGATGATGAAGCTGGAAGGAAGACTAACCAACCACTAAGCTTCCCAATATCAGGGGTTCCCACCTCTCCCGGAATTTCGGGTGTCTCCCGGAATTGAGCCCGGAAAATGAAAGTCAGTGATCTAAAATCACTTTGATGAACATAACAAAATTTATGAAGATTTTTACAATTTTAGAGGAAGTTTTCGGACCTCATCTAAAAATTAACAACATAATAATATAATATAATAATATATCCTGGGACAACCAGACAACTGTTAAACATACTTATATATATATGTATATATATATATTTCTAAATACATACATATTATAGACAAATTACACCCAGACACAGAACAAATGATCATGCTCATCACACAAAGATTTGTCCTGGGTCGGAATCGAACCCACGACCTCCGGTTAAGCAGTCAGGGTCACTAACCACTCGACCAACAGTCTAAATAATAAAAACATAAAACCTCCTCCTTTTTTTGAAGTCGGTTAATTAAATGATAGGGTATTTTTTATCAAATTGGATACTTACATTTAAGCAAAAGAACATGACAAGACCAAGGCTGGAGATTCAGGCGTTTTCAAGGTGGCTTCAGGGTTTGCAACGCTACCGATACCTTTCTGGGTTTAAGGTTAAATCCCATGGTATTTTACGTTTCAAGGGTGTTAGAAGATCAGTCCCAAAGGACCCTAAACATGTAGAACGAACACAACCAAACTTACTTATTTGATTTGATCCATTACACACCGAGAATTCCTCCGGACCTGCCTCAGAAAGCACATCCCGGCTGTCATATTTGCAGGTATTTGACAGTCGTTAAGGATAGTCAGAAGACAGAAAATCTGACACCGTACTGAACCGTGAACCGTACTATCCAGCATGAGCGGATCCAGGATCGTCGTTTGGGGGGCTTGACCCCGTTAAGGATAGATTTTAGCAAAGTAAACTCTAAAAAAACCGGCCAAGTGCATGTAGGGTTCCGTAGTTACCGGTCCCCTAAACCATGCCAGAAAAATAGTAAAATGTACTTAACTATTATTATATTACACAATACTTGAGAAATCGTAAACTAAAAAAATAAATTATAATAATAATTTTGTAATCGTATGTAGTTTGCAAATATCCAGTGACATATAAAAGACTTAAAAGCAAGTGCGTTTGTAAAAGCACCGTGTTACCCAGTTAATGGGTTGTGAAGGTCTGGTAGGCAGCCGCTCCACGTAAAATACTGGTATTCAGCCGAATCCGGTTTGACTGGAAGCCGACCTCAATATAATTGGGAAAAGGCTAGGCAGATGATGATGTCACTGGATAATTGCAAACTACGTCATCATCTACCTAGCCTTTTCCCAACTATATTGGGGTCGGTACCCATTAACTGGAGAACTCATTGGTAAGACTGGTGTCAGATTTTCTGGCTTCTGACTATCCGTAACGACTGCCAAAGATCTACAAATGACAGCCGGGACCAACGGCTTAACGTGCTTTCCGAGGCACGGAGGAGTCTCGGTATGTTAAGATGGTCCACAGACCAACCTCGGCAAGCGTTGCTTAACCTTGAAGATCGACCCGTGCGGCTGTTATTATTTAGCCACGAGCTATATCCTTGACATATACATATATTATAAGTATTAGGATTTTTTTACTTACCCAGTTCCATTTTATAAGTTGGTATACTATTACTCATTAACTCGTTAAGCCTAGGTAGCGGTGGTAGTTTTCCTTCTAAATGTGTTATATATGCTACTACCATCAAATTTTTCACGTCTCCAAAAACAACCATTTAGCTGGCAGAGGGGGGGGGGGAACTTGACTTGAAAAAATAGCACTTCATAAAAGCTTAATATTTCGCAAACGGATCCTTGGAAGAAAAATGGTTTTAGAACAGTCAATATTTTAAGCTACCTATCCAACGACACCCAACACCATGGGATAAACTATAAAAAAACGCCACTTTACGGTCTTACCCGTAAAGTGGCGTTTTTTTATAGTTATATAGGGCTACTCTTAATTTTATTTTTTTCTAGATTTTATTTTACTACTTCGTCGGCGTGATTAATATGGATACCCATACTAAATCTCAGCCCCTTGCCCCCCCCCCCCCCCCTAGATCCGCCCATGCTATCCAGTTACAGCACAGCACGCAGTTAGACTGGAAGCAGAGTGATTCGATTTGATTTGAGTTGAGCTGGCTCATCAGTTCATCTGGCTTACTGGCTGAAAACACGGAGAAGTAGAAGGATAACATGGAGGCCTTTACCAGTTTTGGGAAAAAAACTCAACCTAAATGGCATGGCACAACGAAACCTTCACATCCATCCTGTCTCATATCTAAGTTTCATCAAAATAAACATACTCGGGTCTTTGAGCATGAATATGGTACACCAAGATACGCAAATAAGCTCTTTGATCTAAAATTTGCGTAATCTAAGTACCGAAGTCATGATGCTATGGTCACGAAATGCTTTGGTCTAGTTTATATGAGTAAACTCACGCATCTTTGAAAGCTCACAAATAGCTATGCTAGCCGACAACGCCACCTAGGCTATACCGGCAAGTTAATTTAGGAATCTGATTCACCATGTAGTGGTTCTTACAGCGTATAGATGGCGCTTTGTCATGTTCCCGAATAAAGTACTAAGGTTGTGACGCTAGATGACGCTTCAATCAAGAGCCTTACTGTAGATAGCGACATCTAACATTTACATTGTTAAACCTAATATAAATTATAGATGGCGTCGTTACGGATGAAATTCTTAATAAAAGATGGCTCTGTTCGTCGTCTGATCTGTAAAGTTGATTTGTAAGTTTTCAATGAAGTTGAAAAAATGATAAAAAGTAAAGAAAATTTGATTTGTATTTTTATCTTTTTTATTCAATGATGTGGTTTCTTGTCACCAATAAGCGTGACGTCAGTCCTCGGTCCATGAAATGTGATCATTCATGGCAAATTGCTCTGAACTTGTTCAAATCTTGAATACCAATCATGATAATCGGTTGAAAAAGTTGTTAAAAATACGAAAGATTAAATTTAGACCAGTTTAGGGATATTGGCGCCTATTTACCTATAGGTTCACTGTATTTCATTGCTCAAAAAAAGAAAAAGAGACGTGAACTTTTACTGTATTAAAACCACTTTATATCAGGCGTCACATTACCAACCTTCAAATTTGATATTAATATGAATAGAAAATTACCCTCATTTATTTAAAAAACAAACAGTCGAATTGAGAACCTTCTCCTTTTTTGAAATCGGTTAAAAATACCAGGTTCTGTTTTTGCACATAAATGTACAATTTAACACACCAGACACTTTAATCACTCAATCATTCTTTTCACACAGCACGCGCGATTTGACTAATCAAAAACATAAAATAAGACGGAACTGGGCATCTATAAGCCATAAAGCGAAGAAATTCACGTGCGCCATTGAATAATTCCAATTTTAAATAACGAATGATGGGCCCAAGACTGGTTTTGCGTGGCGAGCAATTATTCAGTCAAAATTTACTCATTGATCGGTGGGACGGTGGCAGAATCGTTGCGTGTCTTTGCCTCACGAGAATATCTTACCATAAATATGGAGGCTGACGATTTCGCGAATTGAGAGCGTCGAGAGTTATGGAGCTGTTAAAGACGTTATATTTTAAAGATAAGTCATTAAATTCGCATGTGTGTTTTAAATTAAATGTACCTGTCCGTCTCATAGTTAATTTAAACGATTGGACCAATAAATGTAATTAATATGCGTTGTCAATGTGTCGTTAAATAAGCACCTGTGTGTGTGATAGCCATTTGTAAATTGTGTTGATAAAACTGCACTTTACTAACTACTAAACGTTGTAACGTGGTCGTCAGCACTATCTAAAACATTTTCTCTTAGGCAACTTTATTACAAGTAGCGGAGGCAAAGGCAGCTGATGCATTCAGCCTATTTTTTAAGGCCTTACAATCGTGCGTGAACGGTGAAGGCATTTATGGCTGAAAGAAGCCAGGTGAGTCATCCGACTGATTCTTTATGTTATTTAGGATACTACACCTCCACATACAGGCAAGTTCGAAAGAATGCATTTTCTCACACTTGGCCCCAAAACCGTTCGGCGTAATTTGGCGGCGCTTATAATATTTAAATTCGAAAATCAAATCTGGGGAAAGGGGCAGTATTCCTAAAGTCAAGATTTTCTCTAATAATTTAATATATTATATAAGCTTCACACGCTGTGTACCTTTACCTTTTCTAGACCTGCGTACTCACCGAAGTGGCACCTAAGTGTAGACAAGAAAACGCATTAACGCATTGTTAATTATTTCTCATTATTTTTTAATGGCGCTTCGAGCACTAAGATAAAATCGGTAGTAGGTAGAGGTACCTATTTAATCAGATTTCTACACAGCCCATAACAACGCGTGCGAAGCTGCTATAGTTGCGCTCAAATTATCGCAGTTTACACACAATCACTGCACACAACCGTCAACAAATTCTTCAGAAACAGTTAGTACTATTGTTACTTGTTATAATAAGGAGCAGTCACGTGGTCGCTGCGACTTGCGACAGATCGTAATCGCTGGTAATGCGACCCGCCGACGTTCTAATGAAATCATTGTCGAGTTACGCCCGAAGGCTCTCTGCACGCTAAGCGACTTTGCGACTTGTCGTAGCGGTTTTGTTTTTGTGATGTTTGTGAATGAAGACGGATTATTTATGGGGTGGGTTGGATTGGTATAGGTAGCTTTTACTACGCTATTCAGGCCCAATTGCGCTGCTCCGCTTAGCACTGGGCTAACGGTCTAGTCCAGGGCTAACTTTTCAAATTTGCAGAATGGTCTTGCAAAAAAACCTAGTTAGCCTAGGCCAAAACAATATTTAGGTATTTCACTAACCTCTCAAAAAATACCATTCTTCAAAATTTGTTAAGCTAGCCCTGGACTAGACCGTTAGGTAGCCCATTGCTAAGCGGAGCAGCGTAAGTGGGCCTAGTTTCTTTAATAATAATTGTTTGCTTTTATTTTGATTTGGGAAAAAGTCTTGGTAGATCTGGTGGTGCTAATGATCAATAAATCATCTTATCTAATCGGAAGTAAGGGCATCTAAGTGCTGTTTCACTTATAGAAACCTACACTATTGCTGAACACCATAGGATCCCAGTTACAAGGTTCCTTTGGGTTAGATCACGGAAGCACAGCCTCGGGAAAAAGTTAGTTTCAAATATACCTAGCTACTTATAAATTGCGATCAGGGAGTTCGTTCTTCATAAAATGGTAACACAAAAATCCTGTGTAGGTATTATCTCATACTATCGATCTATTGATTGAAATCTTTTATAGACTTGTTTGACAAGTAAATATTTGATGTAACTTAATATTACTTAACAGTTTTTGCCACTTCATTTGTCCGTGACAACGAAGAAACGAAATACCTCAACAACTTAAATAATAACAGCCGCACGGGTTGATGATCGAGGTTAAACCGTGGATGGGTGACCATTCATTACGAGACGTGCCGCGGCAAACATGTTGAGCCGTTGATCCCCGCGCGGACTTGCGATCAGAACCAGGCCCGGGTCGACAGTGCGTTGTGTTCCAGGCGCGCCTTAAAGAGGTGTCAGCATAGTAGACTATGCTAGGGCTTTGACCTTCCAGGGTTGCGAAATTTATTCGAAAGAGTCACCGCGGCCCTGGGGGGCTACTCTGTAGACCCGAAGTCCGTAGTTTCGTGCTTAGTTGCGGGCGTATTCTACTCCATATCACCTACGGACTTACGATTAATTCCGAACCCGAACGAATGACATTCGTTCGTTCTTAGTGGTTAAGGTGATACGGACTAGAATACACCCACAACTAAGCCCGAAACTACGGACTTCGAGCTTAGAGAGTAGCCCCCCTGGACCGCAAAGGGCCGTAGGAGGAACACGGATAGGTTTTAGTCAATAAAAGTCTGACACTCCCTTCTGTTCCGCCTAGAGCGGAAAAAAAGCCGTAGCGCCCAGCTGTCATTTGGAGATTTTTGACAGTCGTTACAGATGGTCAGAATCCAGAAAAACTGACACCAGTCTTTCCAAGGGATACCAAGTTATCCAGTTGCTGGGTTATGGAAGTCAGATAGGCAGGCACTCCATGTAAAATACTGTTACTCACCTGAATCCGTTTAGGCTGGAACCCGACCGGCCAGTAGATTGACCTAAACATAGCAACTTAGCCAATTCTTTCGACAGGATATTGCTAGCTTACTGACATAATGGATGATCCTTTGATGCTAAGGTTCTATATCCATCGTCCTTTATAATGAGGCCTGTCAATCTGTTCAATTTATCTTTCTAGTCCTTTTGTTTTAAGCGTTATTATCTGGATTATCTACCTGGAGTTGAATGGGAACTTTGGATCTATCTTCGGTCTTAAGTCTGGAAGTCAATAGGAAATTTGTATTTCTTTTTGAGTGTGCACAATTAATTACATACAAAATAAACTGGACAAGTGCGAGTGGGGCTCGCGTGCAAAGGGTTCCGAACGAATTTAATTTTTGTAACATGTTATTTTAACCCTATAGACTTATAGATTTTCCTGTAATGTATAGGTAAAGAACTATTATCTGCATTTTTTTCAAAATTTTAGGGTCTTAAGTTTCGGAGATAAGGGGTAGCTAGACAAATTAGAATGGTAATTTTTCGTCTAATTTCTTGAATCACTTCAAAACCTATTTTTTTTTTTATTATAAAAAAAAGTGAATCCTAAGCCCTTTCATTTGATATTGTGTCACACGGTAAGCACCATAGATATAGTAAGTACAGTTTTAAATTCGTTTTTATTTTTTAGTTTGTATTCCAAAAGTGGCACTCATACTCAAAATTTTGCAATCGCGTTCGTGTTTGGGTTACAGAAGTTCAAAGACCGAAATTAAAAAAATTCGGTCCCGTTGATTCTGAGAAAATTGGCAGCACAGACAGACAGGCAACCGAGTGATCCTAAATAAGGGTTCCGTTTCTTACGGATGTTTGGAACCCTAAAAATAACAGGGCAGCTTATGAACAAAGGCATTCTAAGCCCAGAATTGGGTCCTATATAACTAACAGCAAACTTCAGTGCAAATGAGTTAAGTTACAAAGCGCACAACAAAAAAAAATACTTAGGATATATTTAATTTTAAATTACTAAAAGTCTGAAATCGGCTCCTCATCTTAAAGTCACTCTTTTTCGTCGATTCCATTTTCTTAGCCATCGACAACCTACCTACCACAATAAATATTGCCGTCAATCTCTTCAAACTTGCCAGTGCTTCACTCAAAAATTACGTCTACCCGTTTGCAGCAAGCCTTAAAGGGACCTATTGTGACACCTACGTGTTCGGGTTGAAACTTATGACGTTTGACATTAGCCGTGGTTTCGATTTATACCCGGCTCGGTACGCGCCTACTGCGTAAACGTAAAACTAACTACAAGGTATATTATTTCTCTTGACTGTATTCCTGTTTTGAGGTGGCCACTCCTTCACAAAAGTGAGGTCTTAAAAGGCCAGAGACACAAACAAACACACATTCAAACTTTTCCGCCAAGTAAGCAGTGTTGCTAAGGTCGACTGTGACGAATATAGGCACCAGCTGCCAGTCAATCTGCCTTGCCTTTATCTTTGAGGACGTCTTCCAGTCTTAAAGGATGCAGGATGCGGTGATTACTTCTATTTATACTTCTGCCTATCTGAACTCTACAACCCAGTTACGTGGTGATAGTACCGACTGCAAAAGATATTCAAATGACGGCTGGAACGAACGGCTTAACGTGCTTTCCGAGGCACGTAGGAGTCCCGGTATGTAATGGGTGATCAGATCACCCATTCAGAGACCCAATCAATCATCAAATGACTTCTTCCGCTCTGGGTGGAGCGGAAGGACGTGTCAGACTCTGACTGACTAAAATCCATCCGTGTTCCTCCTAAAGCCTTTTGCGTTCTAGGGCCGCGGTGACTCTTTCGAACAGATTCCGCAACAATAGATGCTTAACCTCGAAGATCGATCAGTTCAACAGTTGTTTAGCAACGAGCTCTACACCAGCTGTCAGTGTTGTTTTAAAATTCTATTTTAGGACCTAAGTATTGTAAGGGCCGCATTGATGGGACAATTATAGTATTAGGTACAGTAGGTACCTTATTAATTAAATAAATAATTAGTGTGTAACTATGGGGAATGCATTCAAAAGTTTCAACTCCCTGGTCAAACAAAGCGATAGACAATTGGTGTTTTCATTGTGGAAAGTTCCCTATCATATAAAAGTGACATCATAATGAGGGTTTTCTGAAATGACGTGCGCCAGGTGGCAAATGACAGCTCTGAGGCCTCTTGTCCAGGCATATGTCAAAATGCTTGTTTTCCGGCGTTTCTGACAGTAGTTAATTTGTCGTCAACGTCATCGTTGAATCAATCATCTTCAAATTAACTACCTAATGTGCGTGGTATAGACGCTATGGATGTTAATACAGTTTTCACTAATAGAAAGAGCTATAAACGAGCCGTGAGAAGCCGGGGCGAATCGCTAGCTACGTCCACTGCTGGACATAGGCCTCCCCTAAAAGAGGGGGGCATTCTCTGGTGAGTGCCCAGTAGAGTCACTTTATTAATGTAACATTATTATTTTACTGAACTGTAAACGATGACGTTCAAAAGTGCCGTTTAATGGCCTAATTGAAATAAACGTTTTGACTTTGACTTGACTTTGACTTTGAGTCTCTTAGTCGCCTCTTACGACACCCACAGGAAGAGATGTGATGGTACTATTCTTTTCCGTCCGACACCATGCAGAACTATGGTATGCTAGTCAATAGTATGCTATTGATTTTCCATTGAAAAAGCATCTACGGAGCCAAATTTAAGTATCTACTTCTTTTGCAAAACTGCAGACGACTCAAATATTATTTTCCACAAGCGGGGTACAGAACTCGCTACCCTGATGGCGCGTCACTAATTACTTACTAATTAATTACTCACTTGTCGGTCCATCTCATCTGATGATCAGCTGTGGACGTCTTTCGGCTGATAAGATGATTCTTATGCATATATGCACGCTTGGCAGGCGGGTTGGCGATCGTAGTGTAGCTGTTGCAATGCACAGAGAATACTGTCCATCTACTAAATTGTTGGGTTTAAGAGTTGAGGAAGACAAAGTACCTAACGACGGATGGACTGTGAGAAAGATGATATGTCTGAGACTGTACCGAGAGGAAGTCTAGGTAAGAATCAATTTGCCTCAGAAAATTGCAGACTCCGTAAGATTGTAGTAAATCTTTACTATTATAATATCTCTATATCGTGAAAAAATCGTTTTACATAAGTACTTAAATACAATAAATCCCATCCAAATTCAACAGGTTCCAATAAATCCGTGTCTTATTAAGAAAAAAAGTTTACAAATCTTACGGCGTTTGCAATTTTCTATCTTGGGGACGGCTTCAAGACTAGCCGGATGCTGTAACCGGGTTACACAATACCCTTCGCAACATTGGTGTCGGATATTCAAGCTTCTGCCTACCCCGTTACGACTGTCAAAGATCTATGAATGTCAACCCATCTACTAACCGACCTCGGCATGAGTTGCTTAACCTCGAATCCGTGTGCCTATTATTATTTAGCCACGAGCTCCTCTAAGTAACGGAGACAAGGAAGTAAATAAATACAACCGATTTCCAAACAAAAAACACTACAAAGGTTACAATAACTTTAATTTCGGAAGTCGTCATTTTTGTTTGTTACTTCGTATTTTAACGCCGACATACGAAATTAAAGTTATTTTATACTTTGTACTTGGTGTTTTTTTTTTTGGAGTCGTTTGTATTTTTTGTAAAAAAGTTTTTATTTTTCAGTTTTTAGTGGTACCCCACACCCAACAACACCACTGGAAAGCAAAATACGGAATATCGTTTACTTGGATGACATATTTTTTCCAACTATTTTGATTTAAAAATCTAACTACTGACCCGATTCTGATGAATTTTCTATGGGACCAATCGGAAAACCTTTCACATAAAAAATATTTTTTTCAAATCGGTTCATTAATAACGGAGTTATGAGAAGAACAAACAACATACAACCGAATTGAGAACCTCCTACTTTTTTGAAGTCGGTTAAAAAGAAGACATAATCCCTACTGGGCTTCCCCAAATTAATTGGTAGGGCAAGTGCATGACGGAACCATTCACCACAGTAGAACAATAGGCTCAAGTGCAGCTTATTTTTTTTCATTATAATTATTCAAAGGCTAACTTTTCACCACAATCTCACCTGATGGAAAGCGATGATGTGGTCGACGATGGAGCACGCTTGCCTAGAAGTAACCTATTCACTCTTTGCTTGAAGACCCCAGATCAAGTAACACAGCTGTTTTATTCCATCACTTGAGCTAACGGTAAATAAAATACCATAGATAAAATAAAGAAGTGTTTTATATTTCTATGTAAAACCCCCCTCCCTCCCTTTCCTCCTCCTAGTTTTTCTATTCAATTCTGTGCTCTGAGTTATTTACCTTTGCACAATATTATACTTATACTTATATACAAACAGCACTTATTATATATATGTCACTGGAAAATAGCAAACGCCGTAATCTTGTAAAATATCGCGTGAAATTGTAACTATTTTTTCTAAAAAAGACACGGATATAAGTATTGGAAACTATTGAATTTGGAGGGGATTTATTGTATAGAAAACATTTTTTTCATAATATCGAGAAATTAAATCTAATCAAGATTTATTACAACCTTACGGAGTCTGCAATTTTCCGGTGACATGGACACTCAATTAGTCTAGGTAGGTAGGTACTAGGTACCTAATTAATAGCTGATTATAATTACCGCATCCATCCGCGACGGCTCTACGACGTGAAGTTTGTTCGATAAGGTTCGATTCCTTGGTCAAACTGAACGGACCTGTGGGTTTCTCATTGTAGAAATTTCCCAGACTTTAGAACTGGTATAATGAGGGATTGGTAGGTACTACCTACTTATTTACGGCAAGGAATTGTGCCGTAATACCTACGTTTTAAGTATTTCATTGATCCATTGACAACCAAACCTACCTACCCTCTTTTTATTTGAAGTTACAGTACCTACTCACAAACGTGGTCTGGTAGATTCTATACTTACCTAAATATGACAGCGATTAGATCCCCATTGTACCCTTAAAATTAATATTTCTTGTAAAATAGTCGTGTTACAATTTCGGTGTAGGCAGTAAGTTGGTAGGTACCTCCTATAAACATTAAATATGACTTATTCTACGCGATTCCATTCTAATTTATTTCTAACAGGCGCCATTTCTCAGGCACCAAGGTAAGTACTTAAGTATCAGAATACTTACTTGCCTATCCTTCTCAAATTTAATTTGGTTCCGCCACCAAAAACGATCCACCTAATTTGCTTCAAATACCTACTGAGCATTTCACGCTTGAAGAAGGTTTTTGCGTAAGAAATGAAGACAGTTCTCACTTCCAAAGGTATCTGTGAATAAAATACATACCGACCCGCTCACCATTTCTGCAACCTACCTACACCAAAGGATAATGTAGGTATCGAAAACAGTAGGCATCAACCGGCCCACGCATACCAATATACCTATACAAACATACCTACTACAAGTAGGTATGTACTTTGCAACACATACAAAATCTCGAAACTAAAACACGCTAAAACTTAACGCACGCCATTCATAGTAACCATTCACAACGCGGAGCCCGCCAAAACTATCAGTGTTGCCAAAATAACAAGCCGAATCAAACTATCAACATTAGCGATCATTATAATTTTATTTAGCCTCTGGCGAAACTGAGGCGTAAGGATTCGAGATGAGAAAAAAATGAACCCCTTCCGCAAAGAATTTAGGAGTGCCCGCGACCGGGACCGAATACGACTTGCTCGTTATAAATTTTGTGTAAGATAACAATGCGTACGTGTGGGTGTGTGGTACAGTCGCTGACGAGTATAGTTACGGCACGCAATAACGCTAACAAGCGTGCGAGCGAGAAACAAACATCACTATACTATATGGCGGCGTCCCGCTCCCCCCGCCGGCAACATGGCGCGCTGACTCGGGCGCAGGCTCGAATCGTATCGCCTGCCCACTCAAGGTTCGCTGACTGCCGTTCTTTTGTTTTTAATGTTGCCATGTGGGAATTTCTCCCCAGACTCGTGTAGTTTCGTAATTCATATTTTTTAAGAAAAATGTCTTCGTCTACGTTGAATGGGTGATTGTTTATTTTAAACTGGTTTGTTATTAAATGTTGAAATGGTACAGTTAAAGTTTTTGTTGAAAAGTATGTTTTTATGCACATATAAGATGGTTTTGTTCACGAATGATATTGTTGAATTTCGAATTAGGTTGGGTACCTTTCAGTTTTAGGGTTAAATTATTAAATATGTAAGTACTTAATTTTAAGAATGTACATTATGAAAAGTAAATACCTATCAAGTTGTTTTTCTGTTGTGAGTAGTATTTTAAAATTATATAAATTTACGGACCAGTTTTCCATAACATTCAAAAATTGTTACTTTAGTTTTGAATCTACTTAACAAAAAATAACATATTGCTTAACCTAATACCTACATTGCATTCTACATAACAAAAACGGATAACTTCTAAATCTCAGTAACGAAGAAAACTTCCTCATTTCTTATACTTAACAATTTAATAACTTTTCAAAAGTAACTCCCTTAAAATAAAAATGTGGAGAGTGTTGTAAGTATTTCGGGAACCCTGGACCGCAGACGAAAACAGCGTCAAGCCGAGGACCTGCTCAAACCGAACGTCTGCATACCGATCGTTGGTTTTTTATAAGCGCGCGTCGGTGCACGGCGTGGGCCACTGTGTGAGTGGCATGCGCCAGTGTGCGTGCGGCTCGTTCTCGCGCGCGCCGCGCTCCATTGTTGTGTGCAGTATACTCGCGACTCTCCGCCGGCCGCGGACCGTATCACGCGCTCGCCGACAACTACTAAAACTGCCGGCGATAAACAAAATAATGACCAGTGTACCACATTACGTGCATCGCGAGTGCAACAAGCGACAACAGTGTGTGATAACAAGTATGTAACGTGCG
Organism: Mamestra brassicae; assembly: GCA_905163435.1. Lineage (NCBI taxonomy): Eukaryota > Metazoa > Arthropoda > Insecta > Lepidoptera > Noctuidae > Mamestra > Mamestra brassicae. The sequence goes on along the minus strand of LR991013.1, from coordinate 8,327,736 downwards.
TGTTGTGTCAAACGGTGTGCGTTTTTCGACGTGTTTTGGAGTTTGAAGGCGCGTGGACAGCGCAATGCACGTCGTGTTTAGGTATGTGCCGACCGATTAATTATGGCCCATCAGTGAGGGGTCGCTGGCCTGCAATTTCGCCACTGAGATCGTTTAGTGTATTTTTATAATCGGTGACAGATTTCGCGACGGTACGCTGCTGCCACGGCGGGTGGCGAGTCGTGCTATTTACACGTCTCTGTTTTCGTTTACATATACAGAACTGGCTGGCGTCAACGTTTTCTAGTCACATCCGTCGTTTCTTGTGGTGTTTTATGTGCATTTGGCGCCGGCGGTGTTATCAGTTGTCGGGAAGTGTGTCGAGTAATTTATAACGTAATTAATACGTTATCGGTGACGGTGAACCTATGTAGCCGCGTGAAATGTGAACTTTGCATCCATTTGAGACCGCCTGAGCTGGACACATGCCATGCTGCTTACACGCTTTTCAAAACTCACGTTTGGCGGTCGTAAACGTAACCTACTGCATCGCACCAGCCATTGGTTGAACATGCAAATGCCTGTGTCATAAAAAAGGCAATAAAAACACAGTTGATAAAGTACGATGCCCATCTAATCACCTCCAGTTGGTGAAGATAAAATGTTACACAATAAACTTAGAATTCTTTGGTTTCATTTTATCTTCAATAATTTTATATTCTCGTTCATGTACAAGAAGAATAAACAACAGTTTTTTTCTGGATAGATTTAAACTTCAAGTTTTCATCACGGCGGTGTACGCTAAAAGTACCAACCTAATAGGCTAAAAACCCTTTTAAAAGGGTAAGTGTAACAGTAATCGTCAATCGTAACTTATAAAATCTGATTTCAGTGGCGACTCAGTATTATCAAAGGTCCAAAATGATATCTATAACTATTTTTCCATTCATCACAGGTTTCGGAAGTCGATCAACTTGTTTTTAAAATAGGAATGGTTGGTTAAGTCTTCAATCGATATCATTATAAACATTTTGAGTCAAGTCAAAAAGAGCTAAGAACTGAATAAAAACCCTCATTTAATGTAATGACCAATGTCAAGTGGTCACTCTACGCGAGAAGTTGGGAAATGCTTGTAAACTCCAATATATACCCTTTAGTAAATAGCATGATATACCTACCTATCTACGACAAACTTCCTTCCTAAGGACTATTAATTAACTTTACTATGTCCACCGGAATTATTGAAATGTTCATTGCAGTACTAAAATGACAATCCATGAGGAACAAAGTTGATAATTGTAATGCCATTTATTTTTTATGATCAGCGGGACCTCAATAAATAACAAAACAGCCCTACAAATGTGCGCAAATGCACCTGCTTAATGAAAAACTTGGGATGTCCTTAATAAAAATATAGTTTATTATAACAAAATTATACACATTACGACGCGACGTTATAAAAGTTTCCAAATTAAGGCTTAATGGAATTGATTCCCGAGTTTGTAGATGTCTATGCTGTATTTTCATTCTACCACATTTTCACATTAATACCTAAACCCGAGCAGTGTTTAAAATGTTTTGAAAACGTCACTATCCTAACAAATAAATAGTTAATCAATTTTTTAAACAGGTTTTTGAGGGTCGAAAAATATTTTACACAAAATCCTGGTCTCATTCAGACGAAATCTTTGACGCTCCAACCATTTCTCAGCGCGGTGTCCGCGCGTTGCGAGCAAAAAAGAATATTATTTATAACCCCTTTATTCTTTTTAAAGAAAAAATATATTTCAATATTTTTTCCTCTTTTATGGCGCGCAGTTAAACGCGACAACTCTGGGTTACGAGCGACCTGTTCGAAAACCGAATTTTGTTACTTTTTTTCAAGTTTTAAAAGCTTTTTTATGCATCTTCATCGTTGCTGCTAGTTAATATTTCCAATGTATAAAAACAAAATGCAATCATATGACACTTGATGACTTCATTATTTAAAAATTACGTTTTCATCATTCGGTAAAGCAAAATTTAAGCGAACTGTCGAGTCGGGTGTTCTTAGTTCTGCGCGGGAAAGAGATCTAAACACTTATTCTCAGAAGCGAACAATCGTCTTATTTTGGTCGTTATCTCAAATGAATTATTCATATAATCGCATTTCCTACGCTCGACGAGTATTATTGGATCTAATTATTTTTATTTGTTGTTATATTCAGAATGTCCATTTTGTCGCTATAAAATCTTTGATTTAGTAGTTAATAGTTTATTTAACGACTGATAAATAATCATATAGGTAGTAGTAGTAGTAATTAACCGATATAATTGAGTATTTTAGTGTTCAGTTTTGACATCATGATCATTGTAGCTTAGTTAATTATGATATAAGATGAAATGATTAATCTTAATTTAAATATCAACAGTTTAACCAACAAACAAAATCCACCAACAATTTTTTTTTTTATAAATATAGTACCCAACCACTCGAATTTTCCTCAATGGATTAAAAAAATATTGTATTTTTTATAACAAAAGCCAGTCGCATTTACAGAGACAGCTATTAAACGCGTGCGGCTCGCTATGAGAACCTGCGCGAGAGTTGAGAATGTTAATGCGCTCGTGTTGTTCTCTGAGCACACGCGGAATACTGAATGCGTTTACAAATATACTGTGCAACTAATATAACCCGACGTAAAATAAAATTGTCAATGACGTTTGCAGCAATTCTTATAATCAGGACCAAAACGTGTACAGTTTTAAACGCAAGTTCCACGTATTCGTGGTTTGACAAGTTATGAAATAAATGGAACAGAGAGTCGCAAGGATGTATGGACGCAACAGATTATAATAACTTTCAAACCAGTGATTCAAAATAATAATTTAATGGCGCTCTTAAATATTGCTAGTCCTATTGTAATTCACAATGAAATAAAAATCTAACCTTTGACCACCAACATGGCTTTTCACCCTACAAAAAAAATCTACCTCCTAGTGGCACCAACCGCACGAACTTAGTACCTACAAAACGTTTACGACCTATAAGCGCGGGTCTTCGACATTTCCATTCTTCGGAATTCAAATCGTTGCGTTCGGATAGTTTGTCATTGGAATTCAAATTGATTTCGATCTGTCATCGAGTGAGATTTCATGGTAGGCTGTTAATCTTGGTTTATGATTACCATACGGACCACGTATTCGTTCTTTGTCACTCTGCCCGTAGGTTAATGCCTGTCTAAGTATATAGGTAGGTACTAGTGGAATTCTAGACTGATTGTAGCCTCTATTCATAGTGAAAATTCATTTGCATGTGTCGTTAGTTGTATGACAGGCCATTTTAAAAATTGATCCGACTTTCCTTACTAAAACTAGGAATAGGATATTTTTAAAGAAGCTTGTTTTTATCATAATTCCTTCTTTAAGTACTGCAATTAAAGAAGAAAAAGACTATAATAAAAAGGCAAACATGCGAAATCAACCGTGAAGATATAAATTTTGTCTCCCGACGCCCGTAATGAGCATTTCCTAGAACCAACTGATTCTACGATACGTCAAAAAAAGCGACACAAAACTAAAAAAAAGCATATCTAGAAACTTACGATAGTTCTTATTTCAAGGGCTCAACGTTCAAATTAGTTTAAAATTGTTTTTTGGTGGCTATTTAATAAAATTGTGACGTCGAAAGTTTGCGCCAATTTTTTTTCGCCAAGGGCAAATGTCCTGTCCTTTGCTGCTTGTGTTTTTTACTATTAACAGATTCTAAACTTGATTTTTATTAATGATATGTACTTATTATATATCTTATCTGAAAAAGAAGGTACCTACCTACCTACCTTTTAAGTGCAAGATCTGTTACAAAGCCGGGACTTAATTTTTTAATCCGATGGTAATCTGAAAATTGTAGGTCCTTAATCAGAAATATTTTTATTGTAATCTTTCTGAGAGTACCTACTTTACATGTAAATTGTAATAAGCGAGTCCAACAATGCTGAAAATTAATCCGACTTGATAATAATAGGTTTTGGCGAATAAGTGAAGAAACTGGTTGATAACGAACTTCAGATGAATATTGTTAATTATTTGGCTTCAATATTTTATATTATCATCAATAAAATCGATAAAACGTCTACTGCTGAACTTGCCTTCCCCAAGCGTTACCACATCGGCCGGTCCTGTGCTTCTCTTATCCAGCAGACTCCTGTAGTCCCCACTAGGTCATCGGTCATCACCTGGTGATATTTTCCATTTAAATTATATATTAACCGTAGCGAAAAACTACTTAATTAGCAAACGTGAACATAGAATAAAATCACCCTTTTTCAAAACCACATAAGCGCTTCTCAAGCCTGCAATGATGAAAAATGAGTTATTAAAATAACTCATTTTTCATCATTGCAGGCTTGAACTTTAGAAAGGTTCACATAAAATTCAAGTCGAAATATCACCTCGGCGACAATCATATCAAACGCTTGCAAGTCAAAATATAGGGAAATTAGAGGTGTTTTTGACATGTAATGATAACGAAACCTTAAGAATACAGAAATTACCCCTCAGAACGAACAAATACTAGATATCCGTGTTAAATGGAACTGGACATCATTAAAAACAACTTTTAGAATCCTATGGCAGCCAGCTGTATTCCAGTTAAAACAACAAGATGCCACACGGGTAACTATAGGTTTGCCACTTTTTATGCCAATGCTAAGTACAGTGCCAGATGGAAGCTATTAGGTACATTATATAATAATTATTAGTTTGAATGAGTAAAGCGACATTGCACCCGGCTTGTAACGGTTTGAAACAAAAGCGCGGGAAGACAGAAATAAAATTAATTTTGCTGCTTCTAATAAGCTGATTCTAAATTCAAAAGTATGTGCACTAGTAGTAGTCCGCTTAATAGTTCTTGTCTATTATTCCATATTAATTTTAAAAAAATCTCTAAACAATCATCGCACTTTTCTCTACGGAATTAAAAAGTTCTTAGGTAGGTACTGACTTATGGATGGATGGCTAGAAAGGAGGTAACTGTTGAGATGGCGGAAAATAGAGAGAAGTATAGAAAAAGTAATCATCTTTACGTATATTTGGCAACTCAATGACAAGCCCGTATTTACGGGACGAGGGGCAGGGGCTGAAAGTCCCGTGACTGTCAACGAGAAAACAAAGCTAAAAAACATGTTTCCCAGTTAAAAGAATTGTAAAATACAGATGGCACATCCCAGACTGTTGCTATATAGCACGGGTTACTTAGTACGGAACCCAAAAACAACCAACTTTTCTGAAGCTATAGAACAAAGTTTTCGCTAGCAATGGTTAGACCAACTGAGATGGAAGTAAACCTAAACACAGTTGGCAAGTCTAGGAAGATTGATTGATTTGATAGTCGATTCAATCCATTGTTAAGAAAAAAAGGAAGAAAAAGAGTTTATTTGCGACAAGTATGACGCATAACAAAAAATAAAATAAACAAAATTACAAAAGTTATGCAAGTTGGGAAGATATGCGTCACATTCGCGCAAAACGACTATGCTGGGACTCGTGTGCGAGACAGAGCCACAGCTATGGTTTTCAGCGACAACCGGCGTTGACCGAATGACGTCCATCGGGGCAGCATAAAAAGTAATTAAAACTAAATATTTAAACAAAAACTAAATACTTATAATATGAGTGAAAATATGATAAATACAACGTTTGGACTAATGTTTTGTTAGGTTTGGAATAGCCGATTACAAGTCAATAGTCCAAATGCGGACAGACAAACAGTGATAGGGGAAAACCGATGACCGTTGGCTAAATAACATGTCGCAACTTTTTTTGTTTTTTTTGCTGCTGATAGTATCTTACTAGATACTAGTCTTGATAATTTTTTTGATAAATATATATAAACTAAACTTAACTAATACATATTCTTAGAGTTAAATTTGTGTAAAGGTTGCGGAAATTGTTCGAAAGAGTCACCGCGGCCTTGGAACGCAAAGGGCATTTGGAGGAACACGGAATTGGTTTTAGTCAGTAAGTCTGACACTCCCTTCCGCTCTGCTCAAAGCGGAAGGAGTCATATGATGATTTCCCATCCATAAAAAAAGAGTAAAAAATTGATTGGTTTGATTGATAAAAATATAAGTACACCATTGCTGAGTGTTCGGCTATTTTTGATCCCGAATAAATCATGGCATAGGCCACAGGAGTTAAGCCTCGAAAAAAGTAGGGACTTAATAAACCAATAAAACACAGACAAATATTACCTGCATTTTTACCCTGGTGTCTGATTTTTTTAGAAAGCTCTACAAAGATGCCTAAAATATTGTTAAAGTTTAAAAAAAATGCGACGGTAAATTTTACTAATGTTATAATTTCACTAGTGTCAAAAATATGTTCTATTTGCTTTTATCTAATAGGTATTTTACTAAACCGTGTCATCCTTCTTAAAGCCGATTTAATCAGATTTCTCTCATCGCATCTCAGTCTCACACGTTTTTTGTTACAAATTACACGTGTTCATTTAAATACCTACCTACCACTTTCAATGTCGGCAGACATTTTTTTTTATTTTTCATTAGTTCAGATAAGTATTATACTCACTTTTTCCTACACTGTGTGAAATAGATCAAGAAAGAGAAGAAGGAATGTACATTCAGTATTCAAAAAGTCTATTACAAAATAAGACAAATGAAATAGAACTTTATGACTGTATCATGGTGACAGGTCAAACAATTCTTCTTGAACGGATGCATGCAAGGTTCAAATCCGGTCGCATCATATTTTTCACGAGAATTCAAACTTAGAATGCGCATTTAATTTAATTGCAATGTTTTTAAAATAGAAGTTGACTTTTTATTGCATGACGTATCCATTTTTAAACGACTTCGCCACACCGGAATGCTGAGAGATAAGTGAGAAAAAAAAGCTAGGTTTAAAAAATGATGAAAAAAAAGGCTAGTCATGTCATGTTTATTTAGTTAAATCGTTAGCTACAGCTATCTATTCCATAAAATTAATAATCTCACAAACCACACGCAAACTTTTTCTAACTTTTCAACAAGTATTGGCAAAGCCCTGCCAAAGAATAAAGTTCTTTTTGACTTACCAATTACTTAGGCGCAATCAACCCTCTGAATTCCGACGCATTATATTCTCGTATAAGTACAATAATAATCGTTTTTCCCAACAAGCTCACGCACATCTCCTTTAAAACCAGTTTTATAACCAACATACCAACCATCGTATAAAATTAAACCTTGTTATTATTACTGAAAGGACCATTTTCCTTAATACTTCTCTCAAAATTTATCTCCAAAAAATACTGTTTGGACTTTATGTCCATTGACTTTTTTGAGTTATCTTTTACGCCTTTACGGTATTAATGTATGTGTCAAAATGCAAGGAGTATACCGTTTTAGATAAGACCGTATCAAAATGTGTAATTACTTGTAATTATGGCGGTAAGCGGCGCCCGTTGGGACATAAAATACGGATTATCTTAGCCTTTTAAGTCTCTTAGAAAAATCCGTGAAACGGACACGGTTTAATCAGCGTTTTAACAGGAAATACTTAAGCATTTGAATATAACTTAATGCAGATATTATAAAAGAATAGCTCGATAATATACTGTACATATAGCTAACAATACAACAGATAAATTATTTAATTACAAGACGATTCATCAAAAACAAAACCGAAACCACGAGTCTTGCCGCGGGCGAAATGCTGTTTAGCGTTTTTACGACAGCCAATTTTAAGAGTCGTGTTCTTTCGACCGAAAAGGGTATAATAAAAGTGTTTTACATTCGGTCGGGTTACCCCTGGGTGTCTGCGAGGGACCTGGCCTGAAGAGCACGGTAATTGGCGCCCGCTACTGGGTTTAATAGGCCTCTAACAAATGTGGTGTGAATTGGCGGGCAAGGCGAATTCCGGCCGGATTTAGGAATTGGGATTAAGTTTTTTTAAGAAATATAATATTCAAGTATCTATAAAGAAGAATAAACGAATTACCTGTTAGATTTTTTTTTCTATAGACAAAAAAGCCAACTGGTTGCAAATTTGCAATGCGATGCAATTATTACAAGTTCTTGCACGAAAATTGGTCCACAGACTACGATCGTTATTAAATGTTGCAATGAATTAAATGATAATTCCACTTACATTTATGTAGTGAGGGCACTAAAGAGTCCAAACAAGGTCTCATTCAAGGCAAGTCCTACCTGCCTATGACTTAACGGACCACAAGGACGGAACAAAAAAAGTGAAAATATCACCCATTGTTTCTCGGGACACCATTAAATTTTATGTGTTATTATTTATTACCCTTTGTTCTAATGTTTGGTTTTTGCTTATAGAAAAAATATTTTTGACTATGAATCAGTTTTAAAATAAACTGGAGTTAACCATTTCTATTTGAGTTTAATATTTTTTTAGATGGCGTTGAAAAACTATCATTGTTATAGAAATACGTATTCGAAAGTTATTTTTTGCTGACATTGATGTTATTTTATTCCCTGCTACAATATTCATAGTATTCATATTTATGCTAGGCAATTGTAATTGGATCAACCTTTTTGCGATGATCGACAAGTATTGAAAGTTTTATCGAAATAGTTTTAGAAAATTTTCGTAATGTTTGTTACTGCGAAACATTATTGCTATTAGAAATTCTTGTTATTTTGACACATTAGTCTAATTAACGACCTAAATCAAGCTTTGATGGCTTTCATTAATGTATTAGCAAATGATACGACTATTATTAATCGTCCTAATTACGCTTTTATTATTTAAAGAGAATCCTATTATTAATTTCTCAATGTAGTAGAACTACGTAGTAATAAAGATATACATTTATTAAAATAATATCACTGGCGGCGTTTATAGTTTATTTTAGTAAATCGAAGTGTCGTTACTTATTTTTACTACTAAAGCTGTAATTGCAATTAAACACCTCAAACATAGCTCAATCAATACCCAAGTACTTTTCAATTGCTTCCAGAATATTAATTTTATGTAGCAACAAAACTTAGTGATTTTCAATTACTTTATTCTCAGCCAAACTCACTACCTAAATATTTAAGTAGTAGGTAAAATGAGCCAGGTAAAAAACGAAATCTCCCAAGTTTTCCTGGCAGAATTTCTAAGCCTAATAGTCTGTTAAAAACATAGTTATCTTGTTCAAAAAAATATTGTCACTAGTCAATCGTATCTCGGACGGACCACCAATGGTCAAAGGCGGTGCCAGGTTAACGCGTAGTAGGCGGTAGCTACACTGTAGGTATGTTGCAGAAAACTGTAGGTATTATAGACTTACGGAAAACCGTAGGTAGGTATCACGGACAGAAGGTGTAAATATTGATACGCAAAATGGTATTGGGTTTTCTAGATAGCTAAAATATTGTTGCGTATTTAATTATGGCCACATTTTCACATTGTTTTTTTTTTGCGCATTTATACAGCTACGAACGGGGTACATTTTAAAGCATTTTTATGAAAATTTAAATCATCCATGGTCAACAAATAAAAGCAACAATACACATTCTCGTTATTTTTAATAATCCAATTATTAGATAACAACAAAAATGACTTCTGTACGCAACATTTGAACTAACACGTTTTCTCATACACAAGTAAATCATTAGAAGGCACAAAATGTAAGGTGTGTGCCAGCCGTGACGACTACAACGTGTATGCCTAATTAAATAATCGCAATTGTAAACCCACACTTAAGTATGTAAATAAAAATGCGCGACTGGTTCGCACTATGGAATTATTTTGTACTAGCGATTTGCGGCTTCGCTCCCCGTGGCCTATCTTGCGAGAACTGTGCATTTTTTCGTGACAAAAAGTGTAGTAACATAATGATTAGTGATGACACTAAGCGACAGTGTATCAATTAAATTAAATAAATAAAGAATTTTTGCAATCAGATCTAAACTCATTTTTTTTTAACAAACAACTCTGTGTTAAAATCAATTTTACTCTTTAAAATATTAGTTTAATAGCTATCACTGTTATTACGCGTGGAAAGTTGGGATACTGCGTTTTTTGACATGTGTCAACTCTGTGGTTTCTGAACAAACGTATTAAATGACAGTAGATTTTTTACATATAAAGTTACTAGCTCCTGCCAGCGATTTCGGCAACGTAAAAAATGAAAATTATGCCAAGGGAACACACCGGGATGAAAATTACTCTCATGGTCTACCCATGTGCCAAGTTTCATTTCAAGCCGTTCAACCGTTAAGCAGTGAAGATGTAACAAACAGACAGACAGAGTTACTTTCGCATTTGTAATGTTAGTATGGATAAAGATTAAAGATAAATAAAGTTCGCTGTTAGAAATTCATAAAGTTGAGGTATTTTAATAGTCAGTACATAAATTACCAGCTTTCAAGTTCAAGTCAAGTTTTTACTATCGTCGTCGTCACACACCGTGATTAGTTCGACTTACTTACTAATAACTTGTGTAGAATTTTACGACCCGTATATCAAATATCACTTTTTATTGCGCACTGACAGACTCAAAGATTTCCTGCAAGTTTTATGATATTATTTAATGAAAAGTTCAAAAGAATTATTTTTGTTCCCATCGCTTCTTTATAATCTTATTTAATAAGCGCGTTTTGTAGTCTGGACATGACTCTCCATCGCATGGAAAATTCTGTGTCCACCGATGATCCTTCAAGTCAGTCATCCATTCACTGCCCACTATTTTTTAATAATCGTCTCTACGTGACCCATCGTTGTAACCAGACACTACCACATGCTACTGTATTCATATGAAATTAGGGCTGCATACGACAATTCTAAACTGACATCTGTCAACGACCGCACCCGTAAAGAATAGGGGTCAAACCAAAATGGCGTCGTGTCAGAGACAAGGAGCAAAGAATGTGACGAATTTGTAACGCGATACTAAACGCATGCCTGAGTCAAAGCTTTCTTAAAAAAAAAAACACGTGTTCTTTAAGCGCGGGCTTATTTTAAATATGGAGTTTTGATTAGCATACGATGTTATCTTTGGTAATTTATTTTTGTTTAACGAATTATGGATTAAATTAGTCGTTTTTACTATATTAATTATAAATTGTGTAATAAAGCTGTACATTTAAATTTACATACCACAATATTAAAAAATAACGTTTATTTTATGCAATGTTTCATTGTGTAGGTGTTTCACAGCTTCCATTGAAAATACGGTCATCTGCATAAAATAGTCGCCGACTAATTGAATGTATGAAAGACATATGAATGCGATTAGTCGTACAATTACTCAACAAATCGCAAGATCGCATCTGCTGGACGTCGACGTCTCTCGAACTCATTAATTTGTTGCCTGACGTATTAGTGACAAACGCACTAATAATAAACCTGCATGTTTTCTTAGTATTACTAATACTTTGCAGATGAATATTTGTATGATATTTTTGAGCTAATATTAGATGGCACTTAAAAGTAGACTATTATGTATGTCAATGCGAAAATTCCGAGAGATCTTTGAAACTTGGAGCAGTTATTTTATCAAAGGTACGCAATAAATAAGGAATTGTTGGTTAAAGAACTTGTTTTGAAGAAGGGGGTTTGAATTGAAACTATAGAAAAAAATATACAAAACATTTTTCTTAAACTTGTTTCCTCAACAGTCATCCAAATATTATTATGCCACCGGAAAATTGCAAAAGCCCTAAGATTATAAAATATCGAGTGAAATTGTAAATTATTTCTTATAAGAGATTTATTGTAAGTACATAAAACGATTTACATTATATATCGAGAAATTATAATCAAAGAAAGATTAATTACAATCTTACCGAGTCTACAATTTTCCGGTGACATGTACACCGATAAAGAACCAACTAATTCTTCTAAAACATTTAAACCTACCAACACAGCTTAACAGAATTGTTCAACACTCGACTCGAAAGTAATCACTATAATTTCAAAAGAAATATTCATAAACACATCTCGGTTTCAATGCTTGAACACATTGTTAGTTAGTATGCGTTGCAATATTTGCATATTAACTACTTTGAAACACGTCTTGGACTATGCTGTAGAAAGACATGGAGTAGATAGGGAGCAGAGACCGAAGTTCTTGCTCTACACTGCATTGTCATACTCACTGCGTGCAAAATCTGCTTAGCCGAAATTCCAACTACGTCGGCTTCCAATCTAACCAGATGCAGCTGAGCTGGTCCTCAGCTTACATGGAGCTGTCAGCCGCCCTCCCAACTCAGTAACAGGATAACAGCGTACCCCTTGCCAAGACTGGTGTCAGTTCCTCTGACTGAAGGTCTTTATAAGGGTTCATCGCTTTCTAGTAGTCGAACTGAAGCATGAATAGTATCGAATTTTATAAGAATAACTAGCTTTTGCCCGCGACTTCGTACACTCCGTTTTTTTTCGTTCCCGTATAGCCTATATACATATAGCCTTCGTCATGAAGGGATGCCCTAGCGAGCGGTCATTTAAGATAATTAGCTAGTTTGTAGCCCTGGCTGGGGGCCTTAAATTCATTTGAGGCCACCACAGGATAGTCCGGTTAAGCAGTAACCAGCCTTAGTGTGCTGAACTGCGAGTGGTCCCCGTCATACTTTTCCAAATCCGACGGGTAGTTTCAGACGGCGCGTTCAAGCAACCAAAAAAACTCTTTGGTTTTATTATATTAGTATAGATGTTGCACAAAAGTTGAACTAATCTCAACCCAATTTGTGTGAAGTTAGGTCTCTGTGAGTTATTTACTCTATGGTAAAAGTTAACTTACACTTGAAACAGTGTAAGCTAAGCGGATATTAAAAAGCTGTGAGGTAGGGTAGTTTTGACGTCTTTGATCCTGTAAGATAAGCTTTTATTGGTTGGTAAACCGTCTGGCATGTTAATTTCTGTTATCTGATGATTTTAACACTTAAAGCATGAAACCTAGTTTTAAGGGAATGTATAATTTAGTTTATATGTACCTAGATACGGTGGTAATTGTTGGATTTTAGATGGTACACTTTTGTGAATAATCGTTTTCATATTTTTACTTATTGTTTTTTAATTATATCCTACCTGAGATAATTAGCGAATAACTAGGTTATTAATTAACTCACAATTGAATAGGTCATAAATCATAATATTTAACAACACGCCTTGCACTACTTCGTACGCACATATCCCGTTTTTCCCCGTTCCCATAGGAATTTCGGGAAATCCTGTCTTAGTGCTCCCCTACGGAGTGTAGGGAAGCTACATGCTAACTCGACTGTGCGTTGTCTTTTAGTCACTCAATCAGTTAGTAACGGAAGAATGATATATAATATATTGATGACTAGCTTTTGCCCGCGACTTCGTACGCGCAAATCCCGTTTTTTCCCGTTCCCGTATATCCTATATATAGCCTTCCTCATGAGTGTGGCTATCATATACAAAAATAATTTTCCAAATCCGACTGACAGTTGCAGCTTTATTATAATATATTTAACGATTAGATTTTTACTAATTTGAAACAAAGAATACATGATACACAAAATAATAAAATACAATATACCTTGACACTTTTAAATAATTATAATTATTATTGTTATAATTGACGTTTATGACGTATGCTTATACATCATACAATATATAAGTGGTTATAAAACCACTCAATTGTAACCGAACCAGTTTTCTCTGATGTCATTAAACTGTGGGATTTTTACGACTTAATAGCATATTATTTTATATACAAAAACGTCATGTGTTCGGTTGATAGGTACTTTTTAAAGATTTTTTTTTTCATAATTGCCTTTTCTATTATTTTCTCATTTAGTACTGTTTACACATCTCTGACTATACTAATTAGCGCTACACGCAATTAAAAAATAATTTTGGTTTCAATCATATTTAGATAGAAGTTGCATTAAGTCCGCCTATGCAGCACTACTGTACATAAAGTTTAAATAAATCATAAGTTATATTTTTTATTTATTTGTGACATTTCCATCAATAAAAATATGGCTACTGGCTTGGTTGTGTCACCGGAAAATAGCAAACGCCGTAAGATTGTAAAATATCGCGTGAAATTGTAAACTATTTTTTCTTAATAAGACACGATATATTGGAAAATATTGAATTTGGATGGAATTTATTGTATACAAAACGTTTTTTTTTTTTATAATATATGGGGAAATTGCAATCTAAAAAATATTTGTTACAACCTTACGGAGTCTGCAATTTTCCGGTGACTGTTACAATAGAGATCTTTATTGATTCAAAAACCTTTGACATTACCTACTTTAAATTAAAATTAGAGTACATTTGGTGAAAGATTTTAGAAGTAGAAAACCCAAGCATAAAAAATTAAAAGAATGATAATTTTTACTTTCGTGTGTGTTAAAAGTCTGCGTTTATTTTTCCATATTTCTACTACAACCAAGATCAGACAGAAGTTATATAATTTGAAATAAAATGAGCCTACTTGCACCTCAAAAAAATACTAAGCAAAAACACATGTTTCCTTATACTAAAAAAAAATACTAACAGAATATTCAGCCGCACCTCACCAGCAAGATGGTTTCCCATCGCAAACTCGTAAAGTACGTCATAAAAAGATACCTAAACAGGATCCCATTACAAAAACCGAGTTCCCATTCTCAGTTTAACAGTTACCGTCACTTTACTACTCAAGTTATATCCTATTTACTGACTGACTTTTGTTGAAATTACATTTGTTGCAATTTTTACGGCCACGCGGTTTATATTCCGAATATTCCGTAGCTGTTAATTCATGGTGTTTGGTCTGAAAATTGAATTGTTGTAAGAAACAGCGAGATGGGGTTTCAGTTTAGAAATTATCAATGTTCATTGATCATATCGAAATGTTTATTAGAGCGGAAGGGAGTGTCAGACACTTACTGATTTAACCCACCCGTTGTCCTCCAAATGCCCCGTTCCAGGGCCGCGGGAACTTTCGAAAAATTAAGCTAAGGTGCTAATGTTAACTCATTTATTTTGAATCGAGATGGGCAGGTCACATTCACATGCCATGGCGCGGTGAAGACAGGGGAAGGAGGAGGCAGTAACTGAGTGGCGTCCAAGGACTGCTAGAAACAATATCGGTCGTCCGGGCGAAGTCAGGCTGTGGATGTTGATGACTGTGAATTTTGAATCGTAACACCTGCGCTAGTCGCGTAAATTTTACTCTTGTGTAACCGGTGTTAAAAAATGAAATGCATCTTCTATTTCTAATAATTATTTTAGGCGCAGTCAGGAAAATTAATTGTTCATCTTGTAAAGTTTTACGTTACTTGTTCGTCATAAAACGTCAAAGTCTATTTGCATATGGCTGTAAGTTACGAGTAGTTTAAGTCTAACCTCGGTGAAGTTCCTATTTACGCGATGTTTTTGTCAACAACAAATTGTGTAAATTAAATAAAGAACAACTTATCGAATTCAGAACAATGCACATCTGTTTCATTTACTGACGTCATCAACGAACTTTTGTAAATGGAAGCTTGATTCTGAACGAATTGTTCGTAAGCAAAATGAATTCGCATGACCCAAGAAAGTATTAAATATTTCTTTATAAGCACGCACAGTCACATTGTTACATACCACAGACTCCAGAATAACTAGAGACAGTACTAATAATATTCGCGGCACCACCGTCGCACTGAGTACAAACAATTCACATGTCACATACCATAGTCAGGATGATCGTCCTTGTTTATGAGTGAACGATGATACTCGGTGTCACGATTGGTTTGAATAGGCAGTGACTTTAGCAGTCTTCTCTGTGGTCTGTGTTATTGTATGGCAATATGAAGTTTTGGCAATGGCCGAGCCGTCTTCTCCGTGGTCTATGCCACACACACACACATAAAAGATTGTCAACAATCAGTCGACATCTACACAAGCCATAACGTTTGCATTGTGTACCGCCGCACCGCACTAATGAATGCGACTCGAAGTCGATTATCGGAGTCGGAGCGAACGATATCGACCCGAGAATCGATTAGAATCGCTACGGAATATATGAATTTTTCATAAAGTATCGAGTAATTGGTTAAAACATGTTTGTGTAATGTATTAGGTACGGTAGATTGATTGGTTAGCAAAAAAGGTGAATAGTTCCTCGGTTGAATAAATCATTATGATTTCCGATTGTAAGGCAAAACTGAGTTGAATATTGAAGTAATAATAAAAGTGTCACTTATTTTAATATTCCTAAAATGGCATAATTATCAATTTTTTAAGGAACAAAATTAGAGATAAATACTTTTACGGTTTCCAATGCCAAACTGGATTATAGTTTTAAACGGGGTTTAAAATCAATTTAAACTCCAAAAAAAAAAGAT
The DNA here is from genome assembly GCA_905163435.1 of Mamestra brassicae. NCBI lineage: Eukaryota > Metazoa > Arthropoda > Insecta > Lepidoptera > Noctuidae > Mamestra > Mamestra brassicae. Next base: position 8,311,471 of record LR991013.1, on the reverse strand, counting down.
AAAATATAGAGCCATACGTTTACTTACTTCAATAGAAAATAAGAAACCCACAGAGCACAGGTGTTACAAGTTTTTGTCCACTATCATGGTCAGAACAGAATTCAACAGAATGCCATGTTATCTTAGTCACCGCTTTGTTTGTCTATGACCAATGCACTTTTTTCCTGTCTAACGAATCTATAATATAACATTCTACTCACAATATTTAAATATTGAGTACCTACCTTTGAGTACTTAGCTTTTTTTTTCGTTGTTTACAAATGTAAGCAAAAATTTGACTTAAAACGATTCGCGTTTGTTCATTCTTACCATACAATGCTAAATAAACGATACATTGATTATGATTACTCCTCCTATCTCAGCGAATTAACTTTTTCTTTCCAAGAATTAATTTCTAAAAACACTTCTCCGTGATTTAATTAATCATCGTTCATCAGATAAGCAAAGAGCTGTTTTGTGCACACTGTCTTTAAAAATTTTATAAATTTTGAACCTTATTCCCTTGCCATAACAACGATAGTTTTGGGCTGTTTGTTCTGCGTTCGGCATTGATGAAGTAAATTGAATAGTGACGAAACGACTAGAAAAACTAGTTATTACGTGTGTAAACCTAATTCGTTTAGTACTCGTTAAAATCTTGGTGCAAAAAAATCGAGATATAAGTCTTAAAAATCAGCTAGTAACGGACTACTAGCTCCTTAACTATGCTTACTTACTGATAAACAAACTATGATAAAATATGACACATAACTGCCAATTCTTATCTCATGATATAATACCATCTCTTTTACCCGACTGCGGTCGAGCGAAAAGAGAGTAATGATTTTAGGTAGCCATTCTTTGGAGTTTTTACTTTAGAAACAAAAAAAAAATGGTTGTCTGAAAAGTCGGTTTACGGACTATAGTTTAACGTGACAATGTCATAACAAAACATTGATGAAACGATCGTAACGTTACAATGAGCGTAACGTTACAATGAGTCATCTTTTTTCGTGCGTGCAGCCGGTGTTCATCGATTTATTAGACGTTGTCACGTCTAAAATATCTTAAATCTACGTACAACATTAGGTAGTATGAATAAGTGTTCAGGTGTGTGCTTGTCATAATTAAGACTGTGCTAAATACTTTCTTAGCATTACTTTAAACACAATACTAGATCTTGACATTTTAAATTCAGTTGGTAAGTTATAATGTGTTTTTAGCCATCAAGACTAAAAAATATACATACATGTTGAAATACCTGAGTTGAAGCAATAAGTTTTTTTATTGGAACTTTGGAACAAGATTTTAAGAGCGAATGTACAAAAAAAACTTGGTAATCTTCAACAATAAAGGAAAATACTGGCTTCAAACTACAATTACAAAAACATCATTACAATGATACTTACGATAATAATTAAAAATTTATTAAAAACAAAAATATTTCAGTTTATTTACTTATCAGAGCACTAATTAATTAATCGGGTTGCCAAGAGACGAAGATAACTTATCATAATTAGCGTAAAAAAATATTTAAGCGTCTAAAAATTTCTTTGAAGCTGTTCCAAAGATAAAATGCTACTGACATATTTTTGACAAGGCGACCTTAGCCGTCAAAAATGTAGTACAATTAAAGTTTTCAGATAAAATACCTTAGCTTTTTACTTTTTTCGTTTGGCTTTATCTCGAAGGTCGATTTTTGGCCGACGCCGAAAGTTAAATAACCTTAAGCAATACAGTTCAAGTTAGGCTAAAAGTAAATAAATCAATGATTATTTTAAAGTTTATGTTGATAATGTTGACTGTAATAGACAACTTAAACGAGATGACTAAAACTATCTTGAAACTTGTCAAAAAGTTAATCGTAACATTCGTAAAAGTTCGTTTAGTTTCGGGGCTTGCTGCGGCCAAAACTTCGGCCCATATTAACGGAAGCCAATGAATATGACCGAAGGTAGCTGATGCCGAAGGTTCGTTCGGCCAAATAGTTTGTAACCTGCAGTAGCATTTAAATTTTGCGATAAAATACAGTCCATTTGAATTGAATTGAATGATAAGTAGTGTATCGTATTTCATCTAGAATCCTGCGATGAACTGAATAGATTTGACTAAACTTTCTAACTTGCTAGAAAAGCTGGAAGCCTGATAAACGTATGTAAAAATCTTGAGTGAATAGTATATTTGCCTCCTATAAAAAAAATACTGGCCAAGTGCAAGCCGAAAAAAACATGTTTCTTGTATTGGGCCCCCCTTTAATTTTAATTTTTTTCACTTTTATTACTTGTTGTTATAGCGGCAACAGAAATACATCATCTGTGAAAATTTCAACTGTCTAGCTAAAACGGTTCATGAGATACAGCCTGGTGACAGGCAGACAGACGGGCAGTGGAGTCTAAGTAATAGAGTCCCGTTTTTACCCCTTGGGTACCAAACCCTAAAAAACATGAATGCAAATTAAAATATTTTACTAATTGAAAATATTATTGGCGATAAAAAATAGAATATCTAATCGATGAAACAAGGGGAAAGTTACACGCTTTTGAAGTTCTTATTATATATCCTTCTCAAGCACATGTAATATGTACCCACTGCATTGCGCTAAGTCGCAATGGCATTACTGTCGAGTGACGTCAGATGACTATAGTACTAACTCTGTTTTACTTAGATTTTACTACAACTACGTCATCATTTCAGTGTTTTATCTTTCTCTTAGATTTAAGAATTAAATTTAAAAAAAAACCATTCAAACACCGTATTACTAGGGAATCCGCAAGCAAAAATCTGTCAGTGATATTTTTAAACCGCTATACATCTTAGTCACTCGGAGATAGCTCATATTTTACCGGCTATTTTTGTCTGCCACTCCTCATGTGCGGTTAATTGTGGAATATAAATGATACAGATCATTAATATCTACGTTTCAGAATATCCACACATCTGTGGATATGTGTGTGCTTGTGGTAATCTTTTCGTAAGCAAGCGAGATTTCTTTTTAAGCTGGCAATAGTAGTCTTCTTAGGCAGCCTAATAAAATGCAAAAAAAACGTAGATCTAATCTTTGACCTGCCACCATGTGTTGTATTTATTGTAAGTTGTTTATTTTGATAAAAGTTGGGTGCAATAACACGGTGAAAAACGGTACAAACTTCAGTATAATATTACCTACCTGTAACCATGCAAAAATAACGTGTAATGACGCTAAAACAGTCTTACCACATTGAAAAAAAAAATGTAATCTAAATAATACGTTTTTTTTTATTTGAGATGGGTTTGCTCTTGACTCTAGTCTAGGTAAGAGATGACAGAGACAAAGTCGACGATGCAATGGGGCGAGCTTACCCAGAAGAAGCCGGTTCACTCTAATTTAAACCCTCTTAATTCAAAAAATTCTATTGGATGTTTGATTCAGATAAATACCAACGTTAAGTCACAGCTTTACTTTGACGGTATAGCTACCAAAGCATTTAGTATCCATGGATTTTCATACAGACAATTTAGAACTAGATTTGAAAAATATAGAAATATCACGATAACACGAAATCTGCCATTATCTGTGCGAATGTCATGTGTAGCGATAAAAAAAAATGGGTTCAGGTACTTACTGATAAAATATAAATAAACAATACGATATTTTTTGAAATAATATTGTACCTACTGATGCAATATAAAATAACAACAGCGATCACAATAAAGTTCATAATATTTACTGCTATAATCTTACTACATACTATTTATAAATACGAAAGTTTGGACGGATGTTGATACTCAATCACGCCTGAACGGCTGAACGGGTCTGGATGAAATTTGGCACAGAGATAGATTATAGTCTGGAATAGCACATCATAGGCTACTTTTTAAACCCAGGAGTATGCTCCCTTGAGATAATGTTTACTAATTTCCCTTGAAATAAAACTTTACCACCAGTAAGTAGGTATGTCTGTAATATGTCATCTCTCTCAAAATAAATTTCTCTTAGGTACCTATTCATTTGCCACAAACAGGACAAATATAACACAAATAACTTTACAATGTAATTAAATGAGATTAGAAAATAGATAAAATTTGCCGTGACCTTCGGGTCAATACACTATTCAATACACAAATGTTATCTGAAGTTGTTCTCGTGTAAAATTAATCTTCCGTATAATGAGTGTAATTTAACTAAGTTTATCAAGTATTCGTGAAAATCAAGATGGCGCGAAAACAAACACGATCGGAAAGTGTTAGAAATTCAAGACTGGAATTTCTAATAAGCAATAACCTATTTCTTTTTCAGAACCATATTAAAAAATAAGTAGGTGCTTAGATCTCAACAACCAAACACACGATCAGTAAAAGTGTTCGAAATTCAAAACCAAAACTTCAAAAAAAAAAACTCAATTGCAGTCCGTTCCAATTTTTATGTCCATAATCATAAACAAATAAGTACTTAGTAGCTGTCACCGTATTCTGCGTGTCATATTATATTCTTTCTATTTGGTTTGTAACCCTATCCGAGTATTGTCATGCATAGCTCAGGCGAGGCGTGTGCGTCGCCATTATTCATAACGCTTCACACCTTACATACCTGACAAATGCGCCCGCGCAGGAACGCATGCGCTTTGTCATTGCTGCATCCTGGTGTGAAAGATTTTGATTATAACTTAACTTTTTGTTTGCGAAATTAGATGAATTGATTAGTTTTCTACAGATCAAAGTATTCTTTTGTTTCTGTTAAGGTAACTTCCGAATTGAGAATTACCGAACTAGCCTATATATAGGATAATTTAGGAACAGTCGCATTGCACACTCCTGCGCAGGATAAAGCAATCTCTGCATTTTGGGTGGTGCATCTTTTTTTTTTTTTATTTTTTTTTTTTTTTTTTTTTTTTATTTTTTTTTTTTAAGGATGGGAAATCATCAAATGACTTCTTCCGCTCTGGGTGGAGCGGAAGGGCGTGTCAGACTCTTACTGACTAAAACCCATCCGTGTTTCTTCTAAAGCCCTTTGCGTTCCAGGGCCGCGGTGACTCTTTCGAACAGATTCCGTAACCCTGGCAGGCTTTGGCCCTAGCGGGCCCCGTCTTTTATGCTGACATCTCTTTGAGGCGCGCGTGAAACACAACGCGCCATCGACCCGGGCCTGGTGGTGATCGGACAGCGAGCCACCCAACGCTCGCCGTCCGCAGGCCCGCGCCTACGGTGGCCGGGGATCGCCCTGCGACTCCCGACGCCCGGGGCGTCTTCTCCTGTAGCGGCGGTTGGGACGAAGGCCTTGCCTTTCCCTCGCGCGGCCCGCCTCCTCCTTCGCTAGCATTACTGCTTCGCAGAAGGAGGTGACCGCTTCCCAAGCCTCCTCGCTCCGGACCATGGATTCAACCAGGGCCGGACGCGAGAGGTTGCCGCCGCCGATCGCCTCGACGAGGACACGGCGGTGCTCAGCCCAAGCAGGGCAGACCTCCACCGTATGCTCCACCGTGTCCTCCGGGCGATCCTCACAGTGCTGACACCCGGGCGTGTCCTCCCGCTTAATCCGAAACAGGTACCTCCCGAAACAGCCGTGTCCGGTTAGTACCTGCGTCAGGCGGAAGGTGAGGACGCCGTAGCGCCTCTCCAGCCACTCCTCAAAGAGGGGTCTTATCGCCGCAATTGTGGCGTGCCCAGCGCTGGGTTGCGACAGTCGCCGTTTCCATATCGCCATGGTATCCTGCTGGAGCTCCGTCCGCCGCGTAGCAATTTGCCGTGGCAGCGGAGTTTCGCCCCGGCGAAGCGCCTCCAAGCGCCACGCGTAAACGTGCGCGAGGGCTCTCGCCTCCAGATCCCATGGCGTTAATCCGGCAAGGAGGCTCGCCGCCTCGCCGGAGACCGTGCGGTATCCCCGGGCCAGCCGGATGGCCATGACCCTTTGGGATGCGTTGAGCTGGCGGGCAGGTCGCCCCTTCAACGTCAGTGCCCACACTGGGGCCCCATAAAGGGCCATGGACCGCACGATCCCCGCATAGAGCCTCCGGCAGGAGGCGTTTGGACCCCCTAGATTGGGCAGGAGCCGCTTGAAGGCAGCCCCGGCCCGCTCCAGTCTTGGGGGTGGTGCATCTACTTAACGAATATCGTGACGACCTAAATATTAATTAATCTATCCCTAGAAATTCAAACGGCGATGCATAAACAACAAACCAAGCTAATGTTTTCCTTGAAATTGAGATAGAACTCATAACAATAGGCTCTTACTATAAACTTATTGCCCTACTATGATTTTGATTTATTAGGTACTGCAGCACGAATAAATTCAAGTTTAAACCTTTGACAAATACATTGTAGAGAACATTCAGTGCTCTCCAATCAATTGTCGCGGTTTAACCTCACATTATCTGAGGATGTGCGGTCGCCATTTTAGTTCTACAACCTCTTTGAATGTTTTGTCTACGGTCTCTTTTTTTTTTTTTTCTTTTGACTCGACTTTCAAATGTCCGACCAGTATGTGGCCAATTGGAGCGCTCCGTCGTTAGCTGCGTTCGGTTCTTGGTAGGTGCAGGTGGTTGGGCAGGAAAGGAGGTCACACTGACACTGTCTTTGGGATGGAGTATTGATACTCTGTTTAGCCAGATTGTTTCTAAAGAGACCAATCTGGGTCTGCAATCTTAAAAGAGAGAGCAAATTAAGAGATTTCCAGATTGGCCACTCTGGTTTGGCCACTGTAGTCTCCTAATAAATCTCTACAACTACAAAACCTCCTCGATTTAACTCAAACTGGCTTAGTCGCTGTTTCTAGGGAACCCTAGAAATCGTTAGAAACGTCTCAGCAGACAATAGCCGCCATTTTTATTATAGTCTAAACCTGATAGGCACATACGTTTGAGTCACGTTAGAGATAACCTATCAGGTCAAGAGATCGTGTAAATAACTACAAGTATAGGCTAGCTATACGTCACTCCTTAGAATGGACAATCATTTCATCTGAGTCAATTGAATGATGGTGAAATATTCAATGAGATTGGGATAAGCCTTAAGCCTATTTCCCTTTATCCAAAGGGAAATTGTCTGGTTTCTATTACAGTCCTCAACATCAATAGATTTAGAAAAATACTAAAAATTTGCCGGCTCCATGACCACCACCAACTTGAAACTTCGGTTTCAATTGAGATTATGCTGTTAAGGTTTAGAATAAGATGGATCTCCTTGGATCTTAAGTTTTTGAAAGGAATATTGGTTTACCAATCAACTCTTCGCAATGTGTTCAAAGGAAAGAATATAAGGGGAGTAAGAAGGCATATCCCTAATAAAGCTTTTTTTAACTTTTCTCAAAAATACACACTGGAATATAATTACAAGAAGTAAGTTCCATTAGCCTATTACTGGTTTTCCCTCGCCGCACACAGCAAAGTCCAGAGTTTGAACTGTGCCCGACAAAGCTCGATACGGCCACCCTGTCACATGTCACGAAAACCGTCAATAGCAAATTGTGGCTGTTTGCACAATTCCTTTGCCCAACAACTCTGGGACGACAGGGTTGACAGACAGGTCAATTTGGCCATATCAGCCCCACATCATGGAACAGATTGCAACATGGACGTTTTTGTAAAACATTCGACTGTTTTGGTAGGGAATATAATGCCATGATCATTGTTCATCGTTTCTTTGGACTTTGTTTGTTTGGAGTCGGTGCAGTGCAGCGTGTCCAGTTCTTCCAGGTATCTCTGCCAGGAGACATCTTAGTAGTCACCGCTTTTTCTTCCCATTTCTATAATAAATAAGTATATCTATAAAAAAAACTTGGTTCCCGCAACGAAATTAATCAGGGAAGGATGATTAATTTAATTGCGGAAACCAAGTTTTTCTGGTGGTTGCCACTGTTGAGTTCGTCTTTCAAGACTTTAGATGTTAGGAATACTGTGTCAGGCCAGTCCCAAAAAAAAGGCCAACTTTTATTTCAAGTTCTTTCTTACGCTTTTAGACATTCACAGTATTTTTCAAAAGAGGTTCTAAACTAGTGACTTTAAGACATTACATAATGAGTTCAATTGGTATGTCAATCGCTATCAATTGTATTTTTTAAATTTTTTATAGTTATGTTCAGTCGGAGCATGTAGACTAATTGATGTGAAAGTTATGGTTACCTGTAATTGAGTGTGCATCACACGAAAACTTATAGTGTTAAGTTTATATTTTGCAGAAGTTTTGTTGTAGTGTACTTACTCGTTGGTAATCCTTAAATAAATTAATAAAAGTACCGATTAAGATGTTATGCCTATTTTAGGGGTTCCAAGAACTACTTCAACGGCGGTTATTTTATGTGTATTTAAATATACAATTCCTAGTACTTAGGTGTTTTATATTATAATCACGGATCGGACGTGATCGACGGCTCACACTTGATAATATCGCGTAGGTACTTCCGAGGTCACCTGTAGTGTATATTATATGTACTTAATAGAGCTATAAATAATATGTTATTTCATATCTTCAGATATCAACCTGATAAAAGGATTTATAATCAAATCTTGTCACTGTCCGTACAAACATGTTTTGTGTGTCATTTTATTGGTCTAAATTCTTGTTTGGACAAAAGGATCGAGAAAAACGTTTCTGAAAACATGTGCCTGAAAATTTTAAGGACTGAACTAACACTTGACCCATTTTACTTTTATTTTAGTAAGACCTTCTATTATTGAAGTACAATTTTATAAAAAACATGTCAAGTCCATGCAAAAGTATGCTAAAAGTTACTGCTATCATTATTATACAGTCAGGCCGTACCTGAGCATGGTAAAATATACACATAAAACAATATATTTACGTGAATTGTTCCTCACTCAATATTTCCCGAGAGTTTTCTTAGCGTCACTTGGCTCACAGCCAGGAGTGCTTCTTGACGACCACTTGACAAGGAGCTTGACCCAAAAGATGTGTCACACAACGATACAGCCACAATCCGCGCCAACCTATTGCTTATTCTGACAACAGCATTATCAACCTTAACTAGATACAAATAAGATGACACTAACTGTATTATAGAACTTTGTTTCTTAGCTAGATACTACGTTAGTAATTAGTGGCTTACTGTTTCTAAATTGTATGGCATCATAATTCAACCCAGACCTTGATTACAATCCCAAGACCACGTTCAAGCTATTCAAATGTCACTAATGATGTCTTTTCTTCTTTACAGATGCAATCCAACACAAAATATAACGGAACACCTCAACCTTAGGCATTTTAAGTTTAACCTGACAAAAGTTATCTGTGATCTCATTTTAGTTTAGTAAAAAAAAAAACAGTCGCCTAAATTAGTTACGTTTTAAGTGCAGCAAAAAAAGAAAAAAAAAACAATAGACTGAATAAACAAATGTCAAAATCGGGCGCGAAGGACCGTGAAGTTTGAATTTGGAAACAGACAAAATGGCGGTTCAGTGAGTGGTCATGGATGACAGATAGTGGATAGGTTGTGGTGTTAGAGGATGGGATAATGGAAGTTGGGGCGTTGGGTTCGTGAAGATGCCGCATGCTCATTCGAGTTCGGCGGCGAGCTCGGGCGGCGACGACCTGGGCTCCACTGATGAGGTCAAGGTCTTCAAAGACGAGGGCGACGGAGAAGACGAGAAGCGGAGCTCGGAGAATTTACTGGAGGAGAAGTCCAGTCTAATCGATTGGACTGAAAGTGAGGTGAGTGATTTTGAACGTAATACTTAAGACCTACTTTATATTTTCATTTGGCAAACCAACACTGTTTTAGAAAAGTTGGTTCTAAATTCAAATACAACTTAGTTCGAATTTATGGTAAAACTGATTTGAAATTAGAACCAAAAACCTTCCACATTCGAAGTCAGATCTGCAACAGATTTGATTGGACGATCACGTCATAAGCCTCATGATTGGGTAACATGCGGTAGACACGTAATTCGGTCCTAGCACTTCATTATGGATGCACACGAGGCATTTATTCGACGATATCGCCATTGGTAAGCCATTGTAACCGTCATGCCGTAGTACAATTACAAGGATTGTGTTACAATGTTAACCGACACTTGTGCTGGCTTTGCTTTTTCCATGATTAAAATGGAAGATTAGGTTTTCGTATAATACAACGCTTTAGTAATACATAATGAGTATCATCAAAATTTGATTCTCAGTGGTTTTCCGGAAGATAACACCAGATTTTTGGTGAAAATCTCTTTTTCCTCTTATGTTTTCCTTCTCTCAAAATATCTGTTATCTGTTGTCTCTAGTAAGCTAAAATTTTAATAAATGTTCCTCTTGATAGGGAAAACAAACAAGCACATATTGCATTCAATCTAAAGTTTAGGTTATGTCTATAGTAGGCGCCAGATAATCGTGGAATAACGGTCATTGACCCACCTACAATTATTGACATTTTTAATTTGAAAAACGGAATTAATGACACAAAGCTGTCCCGAATCATCATCTCTCGTGATCCTTAACATTGTCTAATAATGAAAAACGATTCATATTTAATTGTTCAGGTACCTATGAACAGTTATTAGGGAAAGGTCAATGTACTTTATTCCACATTTATCTGGCGCCTACTATACCTTATTAATTATTGTCATTGAAAACCACTATCACACTCTTTTCTTCGTCTTCTGCGTTATATTCATATTTTTATAAATCCTCTTCAGTAATTCCACTAGAAGATTAATCATATAAAGCAGATCAGCAGAATGTTGTCTAGGAATCTCTGCTTCATTACCAACATTATCGTTTAGAGCATCATCATCATTTAGCCTAAGGACATCCACTGCTGGACATAAGCCTCCCCCAAACGTCACCACATCGAATCTTTATTTACCCCAATTCAATTCAAACTAAGACAGCAATATATAAATATTGACACCTTGATATCTTCTTACGTGACAAAAGAAACTGGTTTACGACATTACGTCAGCTAATACCGGGAATTTGGTAATGTAATCAAATCTTATTCGTATTACTTCACATAAAGATAACGATCATGATAAGCTTATTGTGTTACTATTTGCTTCGACTATGTTTAATACTGAGTTGTATTATTTCCGTGAATGACTGACAATACATTGCCAAAACAATCGAAGAAAAACATTTGAAAGATTTTCTCCTTCCATCTTCTCTCTATTCTCTTTGTCATAGGTATAGGCGTACCCCAAGTGACGCCACATGGGCCGGTCCTGTGCCTTTCGCATACAAAGAATTCTCACGCCCTTCGCCAAGTAATCAGACTCATCAGTCCACCTTGTGGGAAGACTTTCGACACTTCACCTTCCGGTACGCGGTCGCCACTCCAGAACCTGTGGACCGCATCGACTATCTGTTCTGACTTTCTCTTCTCTTCAACCAGTATGAATCTTCCCAATGATGAGTACAAGTATCCACCTTCTTGTTTGGGCCTTTTAAATCCAACTCTATTCTCCTACCTTGACCATGTCTTCCGTAACCTGAAGGTAATCCTCGTGACCTACCTACGCTCTTATGGCCACTTCAATCCCTTCTACCATCGGGTCGGTGGCAAATGGTTGTGGCCCCTTTTCGTTCATGTCAACATAAGCTTTGCATATTCCGCTTTCATTACTGGCATCGCCCACGATTCTCTCGTTTCCACACCCCAGAAGGTTTGGTGCACCTAAGAAGGACATTTTTCAACTTGGCTCATCACTTCTTCATCAGTAAAATGGGGATTGGCAAGTGAGTTGCGTGAAAACAGCTTGCAATTTCAATTTTTATATCATTTATCACTCCAGTTAATTCCAAAGCTACGTAATTAAGTCTAGGTCCCGTATGATTAAGCTTAGTTAACTACGGTTTACGCATTATCCTATCCCCATTTGCTTCGTCTTCAAATGAAAACTCATTTAAATTTTATGTTAGGTACAACTTTATGCTCCCCATTACATTTATTCTTTACTACAATAAAATTCTCAACTAATTTCAAATTAAAATATGCGGAACATGACTCCTATTGAAGACGTTATTCGTGTATCATGGAATATATTTGTTTAAAGGTACAAGTATATATTAGGTGGTCTTGCTAATACAATTATTGACCAATGAGGTGTCGTTTTGAATTAATAGTTTGTCTTCGAATGCCGACTTCACGCGGCGCTAAGGTTTGTCCAACTTGTCCCATATAATATTGGGACAAACATTGGCCTACACGTTAACAGCAGGTGCCAAACTCAGGTAGATCTCCATTGAACATATTCCTCGTATTAGTACCACAATGCATTCAAATAGCATCACAATATATTCAACTGCACTGAATTCTATTCACGCAAACATACTGCTACTGCCTCCAGTATTAATTCACAATGAAATATCGATCTTATTGTGCTCTTTCAAAGTATATAATGGCTCAATGAAAACTGTAAAGTTATGTTTGATTGTAACGATACATTCTGCACTATTTGTGCTTTTACACGATTTCACACCTCCCAATATTTCCAATTTTATTGATACTCGGATCTGTATTGTGCAGCGTTACTTCTCATTTATTAATGTTTTAATGGAACGATTAAATATTTTAAGCGCTAGTGCACGTTTTACCCTTAACGATGTCCGTATCAGTCACGATAAGGTCCGCTTCACGCTATTAAATAGGCTCGTAAAGCAAGCACGACTTTTTTACACCTACGAAAATGTGGGATTCTTAAATATTCATAAGATGTCGGCGGTAAATGAACTCATTATTGTACAATTCGATGCGTAGATTAACATCGGCGGTCGTAATGAGTCAACCACTCAATTAACTGTACCGCTACCACGAATATTGTGAGATAACGTCGAGATGTACGGATAGACACGTCTTTATAATCGCAAATTGCTCGTAAAACAAACAAAAACAAGGTGGAGAACCGAGACGAAACAACATCCAAAACAGCAATTGTTGAGGCGCCTTCGAAACCCATACAGGTACCGAACGTTTCCGAAAATCGTAAAATATTGTATTCCGACATAAATTACATAATTCATTGTATTATTTCCGAAAACTCTATTATTCGCTAGACGGGCCCGTACAATGACTTCTACCTGCGTTCAGGTATTCCTTATAATAAACACAGACTCCCACTGCTTTTGTCGAATTTACCTGTCGAGCGGTGAGGCGAGGGTGTGCAAACATGACCGAACACCTACGAACAGACGAAATACTTGATGCTCCGTCCCTTTCTTTGTCATTCAATAAAGAACTAGCGGAAGAGAGATGCGATAATGATTTGTAGAGGATTCCCAACGCCTTACAATCACGCTTGGTATAAATATTGGATTATACTTAGGTGCAATTCTCGTGTATGTCATAATAGCATCGATTATAGTACGTGATGCCATTACAATACACATTGTACGAACAATTTTCGTTCGACATTTCGATTTCTTTTAGATTACAGTGTCTGTTCGTGAATTGGATTTGATGCGAGATTTTTTACGCCTGCTTGCCTTTTGGATATGGTTCTTTTAATGATTTTGTTGTTCTGTTTATTTGTTGAGTATTGTTGGTGAAATATGTTCAATTGCAAGCTATAAAACTTAAATTTCACAGAGACTTGATTATAGAAAACTTTGTTGCGTTCCAAACAAGATTGCTTTAACATACGCTTACACATGTAAAAGCTCTTAGATATTTACCTATAAGAGGCAGGCTAATCCATTCCAGAAAATTGCTACCTTTTAACGACATCCAATATCTTAAATTGACCATTTAACCACTTTTTAGCCCTTTTAAAGTGTATGTTAGTTGATGAGGCTACATCGAGATGCCTTTCACTAGGCTGTAGAAAAAGTCAATGGCTTAGCGATTTCCGTTGTGGTCGGGGCTTGTATCAAATGGTCTGGGCTACATAGTTGACCATGTACAGATGTGAGGCTTCCGTTGAGATTTACTGATATTTCTAGATTTATTATGGCTTAGGATTTTGTGGAAAGGTTCATAGCACCAAAACCTTTCATCAAACTTATATCTGTTGATAAAGAATCAGACTCTGAAATCACAGCTTTGAAGTAGGAAGGAATATTTGAATCCTAGATAATAGAGAATTTAGGTTTCACTGATTCCAATAAGAATCCCCAATGAATTCCCAAAGATACAGTCTTCCGTCCATGAACTCTAGTTGAATAGATATTCGGACAATAAACTAGAGAGTAATAATAAATCAATGTGCAGCAGTACAGCAGCCCAACCTACCCTCAAAATAAGATAGCTATCGCTACATTCGCTACATAGTCTCCAGTCTATATTTAGCGAACAACGCGTTCTTGTCCCGCTGGTCCGCTTCCGGCCGCCATGCCAGCTCCTTACTCTCGGCCAGAATGTGTTCCTGTAAATATTCCACATTTTATGGCCACACTTGTCGCCAAACACGTTTTGCTGGGTAAGGTAGGATGCAGTTTCGAAGTTGATGGTCTAAGTGTGAGGTGAGGGTATAAATATGACTAAAGTAAAGATGTATTTGAAGATGTGAATAGCAAAAAAATTATGACAAAAGATGTAACACATATATTAGATGAAAACTAATACTATTTGTGTGAATGCAAGCAATCAGGAGAGGCAACAAAAAATGCAGATCGATAGATACAGAACACCACGAAATAAATAACACATTAATTAATAATCCCGATACTGTAACCACTACCCCTGCTTTTCCACTAAAGGGATACCTTGAACGCGTCCATAAAACTGAATTTTCGTTTCGCAAAACTGCGTCCAGTCCCAGTTTTAATAACGAGTCCATTATAAATAATTTAATCAACGTATTGCCGATGCCATACACCACATGTGCCGGCAAATTAAAATTTATAACACTATAAACCACTCCACAGTTTTAATGACTCCTTAACTCAACAAATCCTTATATTAATTCGGCCTTGTTGGTATATTTAGATGATTAGTGTTCATTAATACGTATGGAGTCGACATATAAATTTTTGATCTAGTTAGATCTTAGTTTATGTAGAAATCATTCCTTGGCAACAGTCATTGAGAATATCGAGACTAAATATATTAATGAAAAGCGATGTAGATTCTTATTGGAATTTGAAAATGAAAACGTATTTGAAAGTTTCGAGTAAGACAAGAAAATTTCCAAAGAATCCAAGGAAAGTTGCTTTCAAAACCCTTTAAAACTTATCTATTCAAATAGTAGTATTCAAGTTTCTAACCGCAACAAAACTTCTCATACTGAATTTGTATCTCAAAGCATTTAACGATCTGCGACTTTTAACTCCCAATATGACAGAATAAATGAATAACCATGAACAAGGCCTCAGGGAGCAAGTTTATTGAATTAACGATGCAGCATGCGGTCACCTGGCAGCCATAATCGAGAGATAAGACAAATAAAACCTTTATGATGGATACCGTCACAATATTATGATTGAAACTCATCTACAATTCAATGACTATCTGTCTTCGTGCGTAAGGCTTGTTCATAAGATATTTGTATTAATAGTTACTGCGTTAGACAAAACCATTGACTGCAAGTCGGAATCCTCTTCGACTGTGTCTAATTCAATTAATTTTTCGGAATATTTAACTCAAAAATTTGTACCTAACATATTTCTTGTTATTTGTGTGACAATGATTCTATCATTATTCAGGTATAACATGTTTGCCAATAATTGTTTCAAATCAAACGAAATTTACAGATGCGTGAATGTTGTATCAATTCACATCGGTCAACCACGAATCATATAGTTCAGTTTACGTAATATATCACCAATTATATCCCAAAACCAATATGTTACATAATTTAGGAAGTATGATTGTATTTTTGTTTATTCAGTTTTCTATGTATATTTTTTTATTTTATTCATCATTGCTCTAGATTTTACACCTTCAAATATAGTCACACCATATCTCGATTAGACTTTAGTAAGGAGAGGGAGGACTAGATAGATAGATTTAGTAAGGTCTTTCTTTCAAATGGACATCTTCAGCGTTAAGAAGATTCTAATATGCCATGATACCAGTCTGCAAACCCATTAGTTGTCTGGTAATTCGAAATGTTCTTACTTAAAAATTATTGCTCCATAGTCCAATTTTTCTTCTCACATGTGTTGAGTCATCTGCATTTTCAAGATAGACAAACAAGAAACACCTAATGGCTTTGAATACATTGTTTCCTGTCTAAATGACTTTGATCATTCGTTCTGAGTTACTTTAATTTTCAACTTTGGCCTAATCAGCAAGTCTTCCACCAAACCCATCGTGTACAAACCTTTACAAGTTATTAATTTCTCAAGCCATATCCGCGAATAGCGTGGGTGCTAAACTTGCCTACTTCCTAATTACGTCCTGATGATAGGTGTTGCACACGTGGGCAGTTGCATTGGCCTGCATAGCTGCTGCAGCCGTGAGGGTATGTTGCCTTGATTCATAAGTAATAGGGAAAACTTTTACTGTGTTTACTTGATTAATTGGCAGTTGCGCAAATGCATTGTGACTTGCGTGTTTAGGAATATTGCTGTTGTGTTCTTGTCATATGGCTGCCATTTCCATTTGCTTGATCATGTCTTTGATATCAATGTCTATTAATATATCTTGATTAGTGAACAAACCTGGTTCCTTATATTTTTGTGTATGTTGCAATTCGGTCATTTTCATTCGTTTTTTGGCTAAATACGTCCACTACTGGTCATTCGCCTCCCCCGTGGGCTGGTATTATCCTGATGACTTCTTCATTTTAAATATTTTTATCAATTTATAAAGGAAATCTGTTTCTAAGCTAACCCTTTAGTTCTAACTTTAAGTTTCCTGTTGATTGTAAGTCGACTTTGAAACTAGTTTCACAAACTGCTAAGTTATTCAAGTGTTAGCACTTTGAACTCATAACTTGACTTGAACTGAGCGTCTGGCCCTATCGTTAAAATGTTGCTCAACGATTGGAAAACCCGGTGTAGACACATTTTCATTCTTATTATGATACTTCTTCACATTATTAATCATTATAACATAGCTTAATTATAAAAAGTACAGTGTCTGCTGTCTGCGACATACCGCCTTGGCTGTAAATAAAAGTGTTTTTTTTTTTTAAGATTAACTCATAGGAAACTGCAGGATGATGTCTCACTGAATGAATACAGTAAGAATGTAAATCTTATATACATATTTCTGATCTAGATAAATCCCCAACAACAAAAAGAATTTAAATAAAAAAAGAGGATCATCGAAAGGTCAACAAAACGTCAATAATCCCCTGACACATCTAGTTTGAGCACGTCCGTTCTACACCACAGCACCTTCGCGAATGCATTAGTTAAGCAAGTTTTGTGCATTTGTGTTCAACCATTTGTTGCTATTTACGACTGCGCCGTGTTTCCGCCTGCTTCTAACATTCAATATGGTAATGACGCCTCTGTGAGGTCTACGTCTCTTATACCTGCTTATGCAGCTATGTTCACAATTTTCGGTTACGTTTAAATAGTAGTAGCCGGCACAGGTCGATCTTCAAGGTTAAGCAACGCTTGTCGAGGTCGGTCTGTGGATGGGTGATAACTTAATATACCGAGACTCCTCAGTGCCACGGAAAGCATGTTAAGCCGTTAGTCCCGGCTGTCATTTGAACATCTTTGACCGTCTTTACAGGTAGTCTGAAAACTAGAAAAATCAGACGATGATCAAGTGTGTAAAACTATCATTAGAATCGATTAGATTTATGAGACCCAATAAAGAAAAAAAGCCCATAATATTCAAATAAAAATCTGCGCTTAGAAAGTAACCATCGTTATCAACGAATCAATAATGTACTGCCCAATATCCGTGATAACGTATCAGCTGCGCTCGTACAACCCTGAACAAAGACCACAGAATAAAATGTTACAGTAGCGTCGATTGTGCGTACTGCGAGTTCGACCGCGCGACGTGTGGACATTTCCTTATCTGTGGCGACCACAAATGTTTGGGCTGTCGCGTTATCAGTACACGGGTTGTCAGCCTTGCTCGGATTATTGGGGATAATGGCTCCGATGTTAATATATTGATAGTAGATAGTACAAATATCGACGTTTAAGTCAGGCACGTCACTAAACCAATCTTGGTCAGCTAAGCTGTATTACAATACTAGGAAGAGAGTATTTTTAGGACGGCAGTTTTGAGAAGTCCTTTTGTCGTGGTGTGCATATTCTGTAAAATTGCATGGTAAATTATTTGAATTATGCATGTTATAACGGTTTTCAGCGGTGTTTCCGTTCGATCGAAAGCTGCTACTGGATATTTCTAGATTTCTACAGGCACTTTTGGCCATCATATTTCTCATCTATTTCTTATTACAATGTAAAAGCAGCATTATCTTCACCTTCTGACCGCATCGCCGCACATTTGAGCAGATCAGATCTTGTTTCTGATATAATCATTCATGTGCCCACCTCACGACACTTACTGGTTACGAACCATTGATCTAAGAATGCTTGCATTGTTCGCCGAACATTCGAGAATGTTTCATGAAGAATTAAAAATATCAGAAGTGGGATAAGGCAATTCCCTAAATAAAATATGACTACATGAAGATTAGAAGGCTTACAAGTACCTACGTAGGTTCGCAGAAGCTTCTGGAAACAAGTTCGTGCGTAAATAAAGATGGCGTAGGCGTTTTTGGCGCGTCCCCGTCTGCCAGACTTAGCTCATCTAGATCCTTACAAACAAAATCCCCTTTGATCCTTGTTTTTCATGCTCAGCCATCGTAAATACCAAAAATAATAATGATTAAAGAATTTTCCTTAACGTTATCCCGAATCATAGTGTTTTCACAGTTAACTGTTTTGTCTATAATCATTATTCGGTTATTTTTAACCATTCTTTGTTCGACGGCAGTCATAAAATTCGGTACATTGTTTTACTAACGCGTAAAAACACTTTTATTGTTCTCTAAAAGATGTTTTATATAGTCTAATGGAGCCTGGGGCATTGTTCTTTAAAAATAGTTGGGCCTATTTGAGTCTTTGAAAACTGCCCGATTTACTGACTTTAGTTCCTTAAATGCGGATAATCCTGTTAAAATTATATGGGTTTTAATATTCTTCAGCTCGTATATTACATAGTTTTAGCTTGAAACAATGTTCAAAGTCCTCAACTATTAATTTGAAACGACCAAGAGTCTGTACAGGAAATATAGGAAACCATAAAATGGCCGGCAATTGAATATCGTCGTTCTGGCACCAGTCACAAAATTAACGGTTCTTCCTTTATATAATCTGACCTGAGAATAGTAAGGGATAGCGAGATAAACATTTAAATATACCAATAAACTAAATTGTAAAACATTTGGCGCCAAATTCTAAGAAAAAACTTTACGAAACTTTTTTAGAGCCGCGCAAAGGCTATAAAACCGCGAAAAACAACAAATTTTCCCTCGATTAAGACGTAAAATCGATTTGTTAGACAGATAATCAAGTCAACGCTTAGTTCCGAAAAACATCTGATTAATGTAAATAAACTGTACTGTTAATTTAGTTTTACAATCGTTATAAAGTTGAACGATTCGATACTATTTTGTGAATGTATTTATTGTGATTGCGTACTTTTTTTTGGTTTTTACGCAATTTTCTTCAATTTATTTGAGGTGATCCAGACAGAACATCTGTCTCTGACCAAATGGCTGTATGTTTTCGCTTATTTCTTCGAAAGCATCTACTGCATCTTTCTTTACATCATTACTAAGATTCTAAATGTCAGAGTTCACTTTCTAGTCTCAAAAACCAGATCTAGACTCAGATAAGTCTAATTCGAGTTAATAAATCTAGAAAGCTGTATATGGAAGTCATTTAAGAGCCGTATACGGTTGTACAAACGCGCCCCCTGCTTGGAAAAAACAGATAATAAAACACCACGCTCCATAAAATGATTCCAAGTGTGTACATATGGATGATTTGAGATGGTATTTTGAGCATACCGGCTGTTATATCTCTGGTATGCAACGTAGATGTTATTAAAATGGAGAAAAAGCTCCCAAATTGTACTTGGTCGTTTTTTTTTTGGGAAGATTAATTTTTCCCGTAATATTTTACTGTTTTTTTAACGTTTTAAGACTTCTATGAGTCCATTCATGCCCAGAAAAGAGCTGCTGTAACCTCAATACCTTACAAACATACACCAGCTGAATGAAATTCAGCGAAATATCACTCAGCTCAATAATTCCTCGGACTATCACTAGATCTTTCTCAGCATGTCAATTCATCATTCCGAGAAATTGTAACGTCTCGTCGTCTGCCCAATATGTGGCCAAGAAGTCCCTTATCTTAGGGCCTGTTTACACAGTACGAGCAACTGACCTAATAGTATAGCTACTGCCGTTTAATGTGAAAAATGTACATGTCAATCGTAAGAGTACCAGGCATTGCAAGTAATAGCTATATATATTAATAATAGTTCTATACAAGATTTGACTGCTGTCTCTGTTGGAGAGGCAAGAAAACAAAAGGATATTGAAGTAACTCGAATGCAAGCTACTACCCATCATAACATGACAGTATCTCGTAAGATACGGTAAGGCGACGGGCTGTTGACAAAATTTCATTCTTTCAGCAAAAACGATTGTGTAAAGACTGGAAAGTCATGATTGACATGTTCTACTTAAATGTCACGTGGTCAATTCTAAACAATTTGGCATTTCGATATTCGAATCGAATCAAATGTCACTTAGTCCAAAATCCATGGCGTTCGTTTGTTTTTTAGCTCTCCCTGTGTAACGTTGCCTTTAGATACCGTATGCGCGGGAGCATTAGTCGGTGTTACTTTACGCTCACATAAATCGCCCAGGCTAGTCAATTATGCGTACTATAGTTATTTCGGGATGTTTAATTATCCTCGCCCAAGCGCAGTCGTCGCTATACAGACGCCGTAGGGATTTTTAAATACCCACACCAATTACTGTTTATTTTACAATGAAAACTAAATCCGTTTAATTACTATGTTTCCTACTATTTGGAAATTTATTTGACAGCTAATTTAAGATTGTGGATACATTGAATATTCATGGGAACAATGGATTCATTCGGTCATGTATATTCATAAAGGTTTTTAAGTAGTCGTAGGTTTTTTTTTGGGTAATTTAAGAACAATTTTGTGTCTTATGGTAATGGACATGTCTTACTTCAGGTAAGGAATGTTTTTTTTTACTGATTCTAATGTATACCTTGAAACAAAAAAAAATAAGTAGCCACAGACTATTCCATAGAATAAATCTTCATAATACACCGCTCTAAACGATCATTCGGATTTGGAATGTCAAAGGTAATAGGCAATTTCGACGCTGTTAGTCGAAAATCCCGTTGTTTACATCTCGAATCATCACTCCATCTAAAACGCAGCATAAATCAAGTCTGATTTATGCCTGATAGACGGAAGGAACTTGGCTGGTCAGCTTTCTCTATTTTAAAATTCAAGGATACAAGATCTAGAACTGCAGCATCATTATATTTCGATTCTCGTTTGAAACATCCATTATCGATAACGTGTCGAATCGATTACAGTATGTCGATTTATTTAATTAATTTATCTCCACACGGTATTTAGTGTTCGCATTTCGAATACTAAAAATTCGATCCTGCGATGTAATTTAACGGATATTTTTGTTATTGTTCGTGTTCGGGTTGCCAGTAAAAATGGGGAAATAAAAGCTCATTTAAAGTGACAAAACAAAGGTTTTATCTAAATGCGTATATGAGCAAGCCGGCTTTGCGAGGCAAGAATTCCTCAAATATTAGCTCCTGTGAGTAATCTTCAAGTTTACACGTTTTGGGTGTCGTCAGGAACAACAGTGGCATTTTTAAGTCCAAACGACGTTATCATACTTTTTTTCGTTCAAAATGGAGCCATGAGATGGACGAATCGAAAGTTACGAAATGTTCCGTAAACGCATTAAAAAGGAATGTTGAGTTTAAAATATGTTGAAGATATGCACGGTTGTCGACTATCAGCTTTTATAACACTTCATAAAGTGTCGTGTTTTATTCACGGTTAAATAATAGGTCTCGTTTGTGACTCTTTTAAGCTTTTTTATTGAGAGGGAAACAAGGGGATGCAGACTGTTGTGTTGCGATACATACTTACGATAAAATTAATATCACCCATTAATTCACACTAACGAATTAAATATTCGTTCCCAAAAACAGCTTACAAGAAAATTGTAGGTAATAAAAAAACACGTTCCATTTCGGCCTCGCGCTTTTTTGCATTTTTTGTGATATTCGCAATGGAACTCGACGGTCACAGAATCCCGTAAAGCTGGAATCACTGGCCATTTGTTCGAAACAATTTCAAATTTCGAACATGAATTTCCCGCCGTGTAAACAGTCGACCCGACCCGTTGACTCATGGTCTCGAACAAATGTTATCTGTCTTCTTTTGTTTGTTTCTGGAATATCATACTTGTACTGGCCAGATAGTTTGACCTCCCCAGCCCCGCTGTGTCCCTGCTTTATTGTACCATTCAAGGGATGTCTCTTTAAGTTTACAGGGATCTGTGTAAACTGGATCATTTATTTCTGTTGTTATTAGTATTACGTCTCTTGGTTTAGAAATGGAATGATTCTTTATACTACACCTGCTTGGAAAGTACCTTGATACTTTATCAAATTTACGGTAGAAAGTACGTCATTGCATATCGAACAAATATGCGGGGAGAAAACGCATCTGAGCGGGAGAGAAAAGTGTATGAAAATCCATTTCTTACGTGGTTTTTCTTTTTTAATTTTGGGTAAGACTATGCGCCGGTAACCTAAATATCAAAAGCCAAAAAGTTTTTACAGTGAGTTTTTATCTCCAAGTTCGCAAAATGACACTGGCCACTAGCTGTGTGTTGGATGGTGTCGGGCTGGCAGTGCGACCCTGCGGCGGCAGGATAAACAATTTGAAAAAAGAACATGTGAAAATTGCAGACGCCATTGGCGCCATTTCCAATTTGTGTGTTGTTTGAGGATTCAGTTTTAACTGCAACAATTTCAATATAAATTTCAATTAGTAAAGATTTCGTTTTTTATTTTCCTTCTAGGTGTAGTATAAAGCACTATGTATCACTCGAGAGAAACTGCGATTCCCGATCTTGGGTGTTTTAAAGCCCTCGCCTACGGCTCGGGCTTCAAACGACACCCTCGACGGTAATCGGTCACTTTCTCCTCTCGGTGAACAATGTACTATTTCGTCGTGTTTTTATAGCTTCGTTTGTTTTAAACGTTTTCACTGAGGGTTCTTATTTTTTTAAGCGCCTTAAAAATCTTTACTGTATGTACTTACCAAGTCTTATCCGAATATTTATAACAGTATTTTTTTAATAAAATGTGCGATCAATTTCTATAAGACGGTATTAAAGTTATTTTTTATTGATAACTGTATCACGTGGAACAAAATAGACACTTAGTCGCTATTTTTATTCTAGTCTTAAACTAGTCTAGCTAATGGGCTCGCGTAAGTTTTCAGTTTAATCGCAAATGAGTCGTTTATCTAATAATTGGATGGGTGCTCATTTGTGATAACACTCGTTTTCTAGGCTATAAATCTTGGTTTAAATAGGTAAGTAATTACCTACCTTTGAACATTAGTAGGCGCTTGCTAACGTGGGTGTTGCAATAATGTTAGAGCAATTTTAATGGCTTGTGGAATTATGCTATGGCAATCAAGAATATACCTTTACGTACCAATGGTAAAAAAACTCCGTGATAAAAAAAAATAATCTTAGGAAAAATGTCTTTGCAAAGGTTTGGCGAAATCAATTCAGCAGTCTGGAAACATAATGAACAGATATTTGTATAATATAAGTAAGGAGCTATTTCAGCCAAATGATTAATCTATCTTCGTTAAAAAATACAATTAAAATTAACGACTTATCAAAGATAAAAAAAGTATGGAGAGAGCGTTCGGTAAAGTCAAAAGATTCCTTATTCTATACAAGGGCTCTTTAAAAATGTCACCCATGAACCCATTCAATATTATCTTTCGTTTTCACATTTTTATGTGAAGGAGATAGGAAACAAACGACTCATTCATAGACTCATTCGTAAGATAATTTATGAATAGTAAATACTACTAACAACTTACATATTTTTACAAATCTTTAGGACAGTCGATATTACAATACGTTTTAAGTTTACTAAAGATAACAATATATTAGGATAACTTAAACTAGAATGTGTTCCTGTTTCAAAACAGTAGTTTAAAAAACCATTGTTTAAATAATCACTTTTAATACCTACAATTTGAACTTAACGTTACCGCGATCGAGTAAGTTAAAAAACTTGCACTAATGGACCGTTGAGTTCAAAGTCTGTATCGTGTAGTCCCAATATAAGGCAACAATACAAAGTGAAATACAGTATTTCAGAAAGCCTGACCACGAGTATTCCTGAACACCCTGAGCCAGATACCTTGCTATAACTTTTACCTCTGAATAGCTTATTTTAGTTCGTGTCCATACGAGTAAAGGAGAATTAGAGCCGGTTGACTCAGAGCTTTTTTTCCTAAGTTCAGTAGCTTAATGTTCTACGCGCTGTGTTTAAAAAGAAAAAGAAAGCGTCAGGGTTATCAAATATTTTTTTACAGCAGTGAGGCTGACGCACTGACTGTCTGACGCACTTAGCATTTAATAGCCAATGACAATCACATGCCATTACCAGCTGGCCAGTCCTGTTGTGCATAAATTGAAAACGAATTAATTTACTATGTAAATACTTCGCAAAGGGCACTTTTATACTTCATTTTACTATGATACTCATGTTTTGATGTTTGGTTTGCATTTACGAGGACATTAAACTTTTTTTTTCAAATCCAGTTTTTTTCTGTTCCCTTTTTTGTAGAGCTTTAAGAAATAGTGTTTTTTATGCTTGCCAACTGAATCAATATAACGATTAATATGAAAAAAGAAAGCCTTGAAATACTGGCTAAAATACCGATATACCATTAAATGGCCATTGAAGTGCGTTTTATCAAAATTCTCAGCAGGGTCCCAACTTTCTACATTATTGTGTTAAAATAATTTGTGAACATTTAAAATGTCATCTCTTGAACTCACATTCTCGATATGTAACAAATGTGATTTTTATTTATTAATACTGTAGTGAACTGTTCAAATGTTCGTTTGTTGTAGTACCTACTTCGAACAGCCGAGGTTTCGGCAACGAAGATTGATAGGAGCGATTAATACATGTCTATGAGATATACAAGCACTTTCACAGAAGTAAGTGTCGATGCTGAGATCTTTGATTGACTGATGCTCGTTTAAAAATATATTTCAGTCAATTCTTAGGTCATTTTTAGGGTTCCATACCCAAAGGGTAAAACGGGACCCTATTACTAAGACTCCGCTGTCGGTCCGTCTGTCTGTCTGTGCGACTGTCACCAGGCTGTATCTCATGAACCTAAATAGTTACAGTTGAAATTTTCACAGATGATGTGCTTCTGTTGTCGCTATAACAACAAATACTAAAAACAAATATTTTAGGGGGCTCCCATACAACAAACATGATTTTTTTGCTCGTTTTTGCTTGATATTTATAGATAATGGTACGGAACCCTTCGTGCGCGAGTCCGACTCGCACTTCGCCGGTTTTTTACCCACAGACACTACTTAACACCTCGTTGCTTATCTGCAAACCTACTACGATAAAACTAAATGTAAACTTATCGGAATACCTCAGAATTCTGTATTAATTAACAATCTTTATCCGAAACTGAACGTAGTCTCATAAACATACGAGATACGATTGGTTTTTGTAATATAAACGAGATTTTTATAATAAAAACCGAGAATAAACCGATATACACAACACCTGCTCCATCAAACACGAACGATGATCATTATGTTAATGCTCCTAAAATTCAAAATCAACATACAAATGCAAAAGAAACCTTACCCGTAACGCAATTTGATCCATACTCGTTTAGACGATGCGCAGTCAAGCTACAGAAAAAATTAACCGTGTCGAAACGAACAAGGTATCAAACAGGCGCCAATTATGCCAAATGAGCGCTTATTCCGTGCACCATAAATCGATATCACGCTATACTCGGAGTAACAGTTACGCCCTTAAAGGATTCGTCTCGATAAACTGTACACCGAATTGTATTTATACAATAAAGGACCTTGTTATGAAAGCTGAAAGTGTCAGAATTACGTAACGGTGGAAGCGTCTGTTACGCCCTGTTAAAACGCCCTTCGCACTAACAAGACGGACAGAGATGAATCGATGTGGTTTTTGTGAGAGCGAGCAGGGTGGAAGATAAACAGATCTCTTGAAAAACACTTGTGAGATAACAAAGGCTGGCTTCCACGAAGACGTCCAATAATTTGTCTTTTTAATTTTACGGCGGACTGCCATAGCTTTTAAATATATATTTTTTCTTTCTACTCGACCTCGGTCAGGTCCATTAGGTCGAGAGGCTGCGTATTGGGGAACTCATTATGACTACTCTTTCGCTGTGGAAATTCTTTTATGACTTATTGTTTCTATAGCCTTGCTCGGGAACGAACTACATACATATGTGTAGTTTAAAACCTGTAACCTTAGTTTTGTTCCTGCGGCCGTGTTAAGTTCAGTCGTTACCACAGTAAGTACCATAACGTCCTTCTTTTTAGTTCAGCTTGTAATAAAAAACTTAAGAAATACTTTACAAATAAAACAAAACTTTTGAAAAAACGTGTCGTAATATAATAAGTAATATGAAATAAAACCCGAACTAAGCACAATAAAAATGAAACGGACGTAAAAGGAATCGAAACCAGTTCTGGCGTACCATCGGTTTAGTTGTAAAAAAGCTCGTTCCATATAATATAACCCATTACAACCCCGAGAATCACTGTTCGGCCAATCGTCGTGAGGAATTCGAAAATGGAACGCAAGTTCGATTTTTAATTGTTTCGGATGAATTTTATGCCATTGCGGCCAGTGTTTTGTAACGAATTAAACTGGTTTTATGTTACAATTTGAATAAAGAATCTTTTTTTTGTGACATAATTCTAAAAAAGATCGTCAAGATCGTCCAGTGTTATTGTTTAAGTTTTTCTTAGAATCTTTATCGTAAAGAAAATTGCATCGAACAAGATAGGTACCTACCTAAGCCCCTTATTTTAGCTGGTCTGGTTTTTTTACCCACTACCAACTCTTAATTTCCTATACATACTCGCACAGGAACAGTACAGCACTTACGATAACCCGTAACCAACCGATGGGAAAAAATCTGACATGGGGTATAAGTGGACCCCATTCGGAGCGTGGCCGGAACCTGTTAATGAGCGATTAGTACTGCCAGTTGCGGATAATACCGCACTAATAGTTGGGGCGTGCGTTTGAGGGTTAAAAATATTAGGGAAGACTTGAGTATTGACATTTTTTGGGGTTAGGCGCGTGTTGACATCCTTATTAGTGTATTCGTACGTGACGATTTAAAATTAAAAAGTAAGGGGCATAAAATACGGTACAAAATAAAGCTTTTTTTCTCTTATTCTTTGTTCAAAATTCTCAGAACAAGAAATCTAAACCTGTCCTAAAAATCCAAATAACACTTTTAAAATACATAATTTACAACTACAAATGTCTCGTGTCATATTTTACGTCCAATTTAAGGATTTTTTTTCATCTCTGCTGACTCTCCTATTGTACGAGGGATTCCCGTGGTTAGTTATCGCTCCCATATAGTAGATTCACTGTGAAAAGACCACCCACGATCGGGGTTACCATCGGATCTCGAAACTCACAATTTTATTGACACACCTTCTTACTTAACGTAATGTATAGAGAGAAACTCGTGACTTTATAGTGAGGTGATAAGTTATCACTTAGGTATGGTTTGTGTGAGTTTGTATCCCATAGTAGGGTTGTGGTTAAAATTATTTTTAATTTGATATTTAAGTGCTGTGGGTTTCTTTTGTGAGAAATATAAAATTGCAATTATACTCTTGATATAGAAACGAATAAAAATACGTTAAAGAAACTGGCAGTTTTGATTCCCAGTATAAGCAAAAGCTTAGAAGGATTAACAGGTTTTTTTCAATGGTATGAGTCATTGCAATTCAAAGGAATTTCCGTTATACTATTTGCAATAATCTTTTTTTTAGAAACCTAACCTTCATTAAACTTGCACAAAAAAAAACAAAACAAACAGTACGTAGGTACTAGAAATATTTTAAACGTATCACCTTACATTACTTAGTAATTAACACTAATTAATCGCATTTCTAAGAGGAGGTCCAACATGTAATAACAAGAAACTCCGTACAGTCGGGAGTGGGACTAAGAACTAACAAGTCGACTAACATGGAAAATAAAAGCTATGCGTGATGCACACACGGGCGGCGCACGCGCTTGTAGCGACAGCAGAAACAGAAGCCAAATAAATGTCATGTCTATAGTAACTTTTATTTTTGCTTATTCT
Organism: Mamestra brassicae; assembly: GCA_905163435.1. Taxonomy (NCBI): domain Eukaryota; kingdom Metazoa; phylum Arthropoda; class Insecta; order Lepidoptera; family Noctuidae; genus Mamestra; species Mamestra brassicae. The sequence continues at coordinate 8,283,177 of LR991013.1, read as the reverse complement.
CCCGTTGCTCTTTTTCGCCCGCATGATTTTTTTTAAATTATTTCATTATTTTTGCGCGGAAACCTAAACGATTTTCTAAAATAAAAGTAGCTTTAGTTACTCCCTATGTCAGAAGCTATTTGGCAGACAAAGTGACGTCACAGTCGGACGGGCTTCTTCGGAGATTAGCTGGAATAGAGAGACAAAAGAAGAAGTTTTTTTGAAGTGAAAACTTCTTTAACGGCTTTGTGCACTTTTTGGGATGGGTAAAAAATGTTAAACTCGCGTCAGGGCACGTGACCCTGATCGAAAATTCGTAAGACGGTGGGAAAGTGCTAAAGTGTTTATATATTACTTTTTTAATGTAATATATATTGTCATGTTTGTGTACGATAACGCAATAAAAGAATATTGTATTTTACCACATAAATGATAGTACTTTTATACTGATAATGAAAGCAATTCGTGCGAAACTAACCATTCCAAAATATCAAAAATGCACAACGTTCATGTTCAAGTTTTCACTTCTGCCGGCACTCCCGGAGTGCAACCCGTTGTTTTTTCATATGTATGAAGTAAAAAGCTGTGAATTTTATATAAGTGTAACAAACAGACACTTCTAATGACAATTAACTTTACCAATTTGTTTGTATTGATTGAAATTGGAACACGATCAATATGTGGGTTGATTTACGATGAAAAACAGAAGTGATATACATTTACCTCGATATCTGATATCTGTCATCTCTATCATCTACATTAACAATAGCTGCTATCATTCGTCTGCTTATTAATAATTCTGCCTGTCAGTCATTTATGTCATTAACAAAACTCAACTGCAATATTTCATCTGGTTAGAAAACTAACTTGGTCACATAGTTATAGTAGCAATTCACTGATATAGTGTATGACAAGGAAACCATAAATTCCTTATCTCCAATAAACAGCATCAACTTCCTCCCGAATCCAATCAACCAATAATCTTTTCCGCTGACCGTACCCCAAAAATCCAGAGAAAAGATTATTTGCTCTCAGGCGGCGGGTGACGGCGCAAACATGCGTGTGGGCAACACCGGTAGCGTCAGCAAACAACGTTGTTGACTGTACATTGTGGAGGAATTTCCACTATTTGTTTTGCCCCACTGGCTACCTGTAATAGATCAGACGACATGGGACAAGGACTCTCTTCTATGATATATCCGGTCCTAAAAATAATAGTAGATTATTTTGGAGAATAGATGGTCGTTAGTCATCGTTTATATCGTTGGAGGTTTGCTGTTAACCTTTAACTAGTGACGTGTAGTCTCACAGGCGTCGCGCGTTTTGCAAATTCCTAGAATTGACCACTTCCCCCCGCGTGCCTCGACTCTGCGTCTTAGTAGCTTCTGTTTTAGTGCTAAAACGACCGCGGAAGGAGGCAGACGTGTCATAAGTTGTTTCACAGGTGAGTAATAATAATTAGAAAATCGGCGGTAGTCTGTGAGGCTACATGTCCCTAGTTGTCATACAAATATTTTTTCGAACTACTTTTTTGTTTTTAGTTAAAAATGGCAGAAAACTCGAGGAAACATCTACTCCAGCCTACGAGTAGGAGGCGTTGATGAAGCAGATAAAAAATGCTCCATTTTTTCCAGCAGCCGCCTTACGAGAAGATGGCCAATGGTGCTATTTTACCGCATTGTGGACTTGAGTGGCATGAATGCTTATATACTATATAATATGCATCAGCCCAAGATTACAGTCAGAGGAGATTTTCTGAAATCATTAGCCCGTTCGCTAGTGCTACCTCAAATGCAAAGACGTGTGGTGTGCAATCAATTACCAAGGGAGTTACGATTAGTTATAAAGCGAGTTCTGGGTAATGATATGTTCGAAGAAGATGTCCAAACTCCTGAAACTAGTCGGGGCAAGCGAAGGGCATGCAGTATATTTTGTCCGCCTAAAATACACAGAATGACAATGTACATGTGTACATTGTCATTCTGTGTATATCGTCGGGTGTTGCAATCCAGTATGTTTGCAATGTTCTAGCCCCTTTTGCAAAAATTGCCAATAATTTAGGCTAATTTGAGTAGGTGTCAGAATATTTATTTTTGTTTTTCAGAAGTAGCTTTTATGTTTTTTTTGTTTTTTTATTGATTATTTGTTAAGAAAAAATATTAAAATTTGTCATATTATTCATGTAAGTTCTATTAAAATGCTATAAAAAGGATCTCATGTCAATTAAGGCTGAAAAGTACCACTAATTGTTACCAGTCGTATTTTTTTTTAAATAGTAATAAAAACTGATTAAATTCATTGATATTTGTTTAATTATATTTCAATAATTAAATTACAACACAATATTAAACTGTCCAAATACCATTTTATGACAAAATTTAACTTTGAAAGTAGTAGCCTGTGAGGCGTCTATACTATAGTGTTATAAATTTATCATGTCACTGGTTAAAGGTTAATGAAAACTAAGGTTTGGTTGGTTGGTTTTGAAGCCTACTTACATTCTACAGCATCTGTGTTATTCAAAGAATTCAACGTACTACGCACATTCGACGGGTAGGAGTTATTTCCCAGTAACTAGGTTTTGGAAGTCTGTTAGACAGTCGCTCCAAGTAAAATACTGGTATTCAGCTGTATCCGGTAAGATTGGAAGCCGACCTGAAAAGCCAGGCAGATTGAACGTAGTATGGACGTTACAATCCACACTTACGTCTAAATCCACCGCTAGTAACATTTGATTAGTATTGTAAAATATAATATCATCATTTTAAACACCAATATCAAAATTCCTACCAATATGATGTCACCAATGTAAGCCACAACTCCTAATTCCCCCATACGTACATCAAGGAGATGGACCGAATTCCTGACAAATTAAACATGCAAGTTCACTAGCCCTCTGCTGGGCAAATGCCTCCCCCAAATGTTTCCAGGCATACTTTTCTTTATCTACCAGCCCTTGCAGTAGATGTCTAGGCCGTCTCACCACCTATTCCTAGGTCACGGAATATGGCCCTATATTATACATCATCATCATCATATCAGCTGAAATACGTCCACTGCTAGACATAGGCCTCCCCCAAAGGGAGGGGTTTTGCCGTAATAGCAACGCTTGGCAGGCGGGTTGGCGATCGCAGTGTAGTAGCTGTTCCAATGCACAGAAAACGGCGACTAAGGGACTTAGCAGAGAAGGGCATACTGCTGCCCATTCTCTGGTAAGTCCCTCTTACGATACCCACGGCAAGTGATGGAATATTATACATAATAATGTCAAAATTCTTCGTAAGAAATCATGTCCATGATGTCATCAATGTAAACCAAGCCACAAGTCCTAATTCACCCATACGTAGCTGTACCATCAGGGAGATGAACCGAATTCCTGACACATTAAACATACAGGTTGGCTGTGACTTGCACATCTTGTATGTATTTACTTATGTTATAATAGTCAGTCATTCTATGGGAGTCGATCCGTGAATTGATATGGATGTGGCATTTGCTATAACCAAGATGCAAGTTACATAACAGCTATTGATGTAACAAGATATTCCAATTCCATTAACTGTATTGGTAAACATATTATGTATGGAATGGATGTCTACTGTTTACACACTTCAATTTGCTCTACTTAATTGTATTAATTGTATCTTTTTTTAACTGTTGCCAGTGGTTCTTCCTGCCCCATTTCTATAATATTAAAATCACTTATCCCATCATATTTTCAAGTACCACATCCAATCCTCCAATTCACTTCCTTGTCGATGGTATCCGTTCGCGAGTCATGCACCCTAACGAACAGACAACAGTCCCTCTTTTTATATACATAGCATACGTACCTACGTTCATTATGTTTGTTTTGTCCGCTGGCAACACTGTTTTGGTAGGAATTTATAGGTTTCCCTTTTATTGACAAAGTTTTCCTTACAATAATTGGGCAAGGGACGCTTCTATGGTTTTTTCTGTTAATTGTTTTGGCGCGACCCGTTTTGTGTCATGTTTTTTTTGTTCGTAGAATAATATTGGTGTGGAGTTGGAAATTCGGTATTGTTTTTTTTTATTTTCATTTGAATTGTACCTTTGTTTTTGTGCTGAAAAAAGTTATTTCAATACTATTTTCCTTTCAAAATCTCTCTAGAGTAGCTTAGTATTAAGTGATGCAATAAAAGCGGAGTTCATTGACCTCAAAACTATTTAGAGTTGAGTACTTAACTTTAGATCTTGATAAGCTCTGTTTAAACTAGCTTTATTTATTTTATTGTCAGAATTAAAACGAGTAAATGTGTTTTAGCATTGAAAGATGATGGTCAGACGTATATAATATCTTGAAAAGGACGATTCCTGCCAATATTCAATATATATACCGACTACATGGCCAAAACACGTACTTACGTCTGTTTATCCACATTTAAATTAATTTCACATGTTAACATTTACACCCATCCAAATATGGTTACAACTGCATTTAAATCCGTATAAGCACATACCAAATTCGTGTACAATATGCATCCCACATATTAGTCCTTACATAATCTTATAATAAATTCTGAACATGCTTTAATAAATGCTTTTAGATCGACAGTGGCGCCTCATCGGCGGTTGTCGACGTAATTTCGATGCAATGGACACGAAGAATGCACCACACGAATCATGATGATTGATAGTGTATCATGACACTGAATAAACGCGTTATGGTGATCTGAAGACGAAGGCCGAAAGGATAATGGCTGATTATCATGTTTTAGTAGTCCTTGTAGGATATCCCATGGTAAACCAATGGGTGGACACTTGTCGGTGCAGTATTTTCTATTCTACTTTGTCCAATGCTAATCCTTAAGCTGCCCGAGTCCTCAATCCTTTTCGATAAAAGGATCGAGGAGGACTCAGGCAGCTTAAGGATCTACTATGACTCGATATTCAAGAGAAAAATATACATACTGGCCTTAACCTTATTGTTGAGTTCCTAAGTCTAGTATTTTATACGGAACTGCCTACTATGAAGATCCTACCTATAATTGCTGAAATAAAATTCCGTTTACAAAAAAAAAAAAACAAGATTTAACCTTACTAAGATGGATCTAACCAACAACAGCAATGCGACAGAATCAAAAACAGCAGTTGAAGTTACACTCAGTCAGCTCCCAGTTTGTAAATGCAACTCTTTATTTCTTAAGGTTTTTAAAGATTAATTTCCACGTCTTCAAGGGTTAGTTTTTTTGTTCTCTACTCAGAGCAAAACCTCAAGTGGCTCGGAGTGTGCTGTTAGTGAAATTACTGAAAGTACTGAAACTGCCACTTGAAGCACTCAGCGCCTGAGGGCTGGGTTCAATACTTGAACATTGTTTTTTATGAGTCGTGACTCTGGATTTATATTCTGAGATATTTTGTTTATGAATGCTTACATTACTTTATGGTCCTTACTTACAAACAGTCTTTCATTTAACCAAGATACAACCTCATTACGAATATAATCCTCATTCCAACGTTGATATGTCAACCTAACATCTTTCTTCTATCCTTCTCAAATTTCATCACCCAAAAACCCTAAATCATAAGAATATTTCATCTCACCTTCATACCTTTATCATATTTCCCGAAAACTTTTTGTGGTCGTATCTGATGGTTCCCAACTCTTAAGTCAGGATTAAGATAGCGCCAGTGAGCGGCGACAATCTGTGTACAATAAGCCTTATCTTCACGTCTGCCATCCTGTATCTTTTCAAAAGCATAATATTTGGGCACTTGGGATTTCGGGCGCTTGACTTGATACTGATAGTGGGTTTTGTCAAATCCTTATGAAATATTGTTTTGATTTATTTTACCTGCGTCTGCGGCTTTGGGTGTTGCAAGTTTTGTTAAGCTTATTTGTGAAATAGTTTTTTGAGTCAGTTTCATTGTTTGGATGAGGGAAGTCTTTAAGCGCTGAGTCATGTCTTTTTTATTTCCCAAATCATTGTTTTCATCTTCAATGACGATCTATTCTGTGTCTCACTTAATTTTCCTCCTCTGGTAATACTAGTATGTAACGATACCTGCTTACGATTTTGCTTAATTCAATACCGGACCTAAATTCACGTACACCTTGACAAAAAAACTGTTAGATATAGATCAAATTCCTCATCCATAAAATTTTACGCTTCTTATCTCTCCCCCATCTTCTTTTTTTGTGCATTATTTTGTCACAAATAAAGGTAAACAAAACGAAGTGTGGCCATCCGGTGTCTTTGTGGTGTTATTTCACTATTGTGGGCAAATCACGGGAAATCTCCTGTTGAGATTTAGCCATTGATTCTGATTCTATTGTTGGTATGTTTATAAAGACAAGTGGAGTCATTAGGGGACTAAAATGTCTTTATTTTGGTATGCTTCTTCTGGATAATTTGTGTCCTTCAGGGGTACACCTTTGTCGATTTTTTTTATGTTCGAGCGGGTTTTTACCCTGGTCTTCCACAGTACCTTGCTTGGATCAAAAGCAAAATTTATTTAGTAGATCATTCCTGACTTCTGGAGTTTCTGTTTCATCATAATTTCATATGTTAGGATTTTCTCAATTGTGTACCAGTAATTTACATGGAGCCGCTGCCTATCTGACTTACAATCCAGTTACTGGGAAAAAATATATCTCTTGGTAATTCCGTGGTTGTCAGTCATCTTCCACATTATCGTCCACATCTTCCACATTTCAGTACTCACCAAATCCCACCATACTTCATAAAATCAGAACATTTTAAGGTCCATAATCCAGCATTCAAGCAGTCGGCCTTGATCATTAAAGAAATATTAACAGTCAATTAGCAAGATAATTTACTTAGAACCGTGTGGTCGGCTGAGTCCATAAATCATTTACAAATTGACCAAGTTTCCTGTCCTTCTGTTTTTTGCTACGAATGGTTTTGTCTGGGTGTTCGTTTATTTTATTTCTGTTGATTTAAATGGCATGTCTGTTGGGAATTAAAAGTTGTGTGTGTAAGGTATCAAGTTGTGACGAAAGAATAGTTTTTTGGTTTTTTCTATTTGATTCAGAATGTAAAATAATTCCGGATCTGAATTCACAGTTGGGATCTGGGTGATGTGGTCCAAGATTCTGAATGGAAATTATATTAATAATATTTAGTCTAAAGCGTGACCTCATCGCTAAGCGGATGTTTCTCGAAGTTTTCAAGCAAAGCTTTCTGGCTGGATCTTTATGATTTTTATTCGTATGCGGTTTCGGGTTTTAAAACTTCTCTCAACTTCTTTAGTACAACCAAAAAAGGTTTGAAGCCAAACCTCAAATTACTGCATGCTTATCTCTATTTTTAAGGCTTTACTGGTCACGGACATGGAGCAAATTCAACCGACCATAATGAGGGGAAACTAACAGTTATCCTAACAAGGTTTTTAATACCGAAACCATGTACCACGTGGTATCGGTTCCCGAACGGTGCACGAGCCCGGCGCCATAAATACAGGCCTCGTCTGCGCGGACGCAGGTACGCCCGCCAAACGAGATCGTTCCTTTTTTAAAAAAAACGACGCCTCCACCATTGTATTTTCAACCTAATTTTTAACGCTTTACCGCCGCTTCTCGTGTGTGAGACCTCTGAAGTCATTTTCATAATTCACTTTGGGCTTTCTCGCTTCTGAAATAAAGCTCCTTTTTGGGAGTGTGCGTTGGAAACTATTCCGATATTCTCCGTTGTGTTATGGATTCTAACTTGGAAGGTGTAAGGTCGTTTTTTCGATGGAGTTTCGGGCAAGGTTTTTTCTCGCCATACAAGATTTTGGTTGTTTTAGGTTGTTTTTTGTGACAGCGCGAGAGGAACGGGCGCGCTACGGTGGGTGTTTTGCGGGGTCACCGAGGATAATAACTGTAAATTATCGTCTTTTGCTTTATTGAAATTCGTCCGGACGTTTTCTAATGGGAAAAGTCGTATTACGAACTGTATTGGAAAGTGAGCTTCATTCTTTCTAACAATTCGTTCTAATATTTCTCTCGAAACGAACCTCTATGAATTATAATAATGCAGATACAAACATACCTACAAACACACAGCACATAGCAGTAACATTAACTAACCAGTAGTACTAAGGCCAGAAGGGGACCACAAACGCAAGGCTGACGGCTGCCATCACGGACTAACACCTCCAATTGCAGTCATTAGGCTTAGCGACGCAAACACTAACATATATCCGGTGGCACGTAATCAAATGGGGCTCAGGACCTAGTATAACAGAGTGTCTCAAATGGCAGGTAATACAGGCAGACTTGTAGCCAAAGGTAGGAAGAAAGATGGCGGATCCATGGACCTTGGTGATGTTCATTTGGTAATTAGTGCTTGAGCTCCTTGAGTGTCTCTTGTACATCGAGATCAGGGTCTGAATAGTATAGGAGATGGTAATATTGCTGTATCGGATGTATATCCTTTTATAGTATAATCGTATTATAGTATATAGGATGTAAATCGTATTATCTTTATCGTATTAATCCTACTATAGTATGTTTTGAGAAATGTTAGCGACGCAAAAACTAACAGATATCCGGTGACCTGTAATGAAATGGGGCACAAGACCTGGTTTAAACAGAGTGTCTCAAATGATACAAGTAGCCTTGGAGCCAAAGGGAGGAAGAAAGATGGCGGATGCATTGATCTTGGTGATGTTCATTTGGTAATTAGTGCTTGAGCTCCTTGAGTATCTCTTGTACATCGAGATCAGGGTCTGTAGTATAGGAGAGGGTAATACTGCTATATCGAATGTAGATCTGTCTAAGGATCTTTAAGTCAAGAGTGAATAGATTACTTCTAGGAAGGCGTGCTCCAGCGTCGACCACATCATTGCTATCTATTAAATCAGATTGCTTGGAAACGCTAGCCTATCAATAATATAAAAAGTCATGCTAAAATAATCCTACTAAAGTTTGTTATGAAAAATGGGTAGGCAAGGATTTTTAACGCCAAAACCAGTAAATAAATGCATAATATGTTCTTAAAGAAAGTTCGTAATATTGTAGCAAGATGCCAAAAAGTTGGTCCTATGAGCCGACAGGAAAGTCCAAGGATACTCTTTTCAGGGTAAATAAAAGGAAGCAATGGAAAAGTTGTACGAAAAGATGAAGAAAGTTGATGTACCTTAAGGCTTTACTAGAAGATATAGCTGTAACGAAACAGTTGCATGTGTAGAGACCTAGATTGATCGTAATTTAAAAGAGTGCTAATATTAACGAATGATTACTTATATTGTAATGATAAAGTTTGAGACTGCATGTATCAATTTTTCTGCCAGGGTTACGGAATTTGTTCGAAAGAGTCACCGCAGCCTTGGAACGCAAAGGGCTTTAGAAGGAACACGGATGGGTTTTAGTCAATAAGAGTCTGACACGCGCTTCCGCTCCATCTCCTCCAAGAAGCCATTTGATGATTTCCCATTCATAAAAAAAAAATATATCAATTTGTGCAGATAAAATAATACAGACTATACGTAATGGTAATGCTGATTCACATGAAGGGTTGGCTAATTGCTTGCTTACCCTAGTGTTTCAACCCCAAACGGCTCAATCCCAATGAGGTTATTTTATATTTTAGATAACCTCTGTGTCATAACCAGCCCCGCAATTCAAAGGATGATGGTGTTAGTTGGTGTTCCTGTAGCAAGCTGGGTGCATTTGCTAATGAGCGCCTAAGCTCCTTGAAGGCAAATCCTGACAGGGTTCGGGACGTTCCAAGAAACGTGTAATGGTATGATGTTACAAAGACAGCTCATTGCTTGTATTCAAGTATCTATTTGGTTTAATAAGTAGTGTTTAGCTAAAAAGCCAACACTTGTTTATTAAGAAAGACAGGATATAAAGTATTCATGTCTATTCTATGACTACTTATACTAGCTTTTGCCAGCACCTTAAAATATTTTTCCAAATCAGACAGGTAGTTCCAGGAGATTAGCGCGTTCAAACAAACAAACAAACAAGCTCTTCAGCTTTATTATATTTGAATAGATGTGTGTTTGAAAACGTGTAAATAATATCGACGTTTTCAAACTGAGATCCAGAAAGTTCACCTCAAAAATATATTTGCGTTTAGAAGACACAATTGCCAAATTGTTAGTGCTCAATCTTTGGATACAGCTATCCGTATCAGTCCGAAATGTCCACTTCTAAAATGTCCAGATGTAATTAAATATTTGGCAGTAACACGGTGTGTCTTGATTTTATCTGTCTAGAGATCCGTGCCAAATTATGACAAGGAATACAAAAAAAAAATGATGACTCAAAAGTCAGACCTCCGATTTCTACCTGACGTGACGACCAATAAAAACTACAAGATTTTACCAAAGACTCGTAAAAACAGATATTTCTTTCGATTCTCAGAAAATCCAATACCAGCACACAACACGAACCTTTATTAGATATACTCGTCTATAGCTAAACGATATATTGGTAGCAAGCCCCAATGGACAAACAGACAGAGTAAACTTTCAACACCAATCGTTTGATAGAAATCCGGAATCAAACGGCAGCTAGACAATCGAGATCCTCAATCAAACGGCTCGAGGGAGACGGCACAGCTAATTCTGTAGGTGTGAGAGAGACAGGTGGCGTTTGCTCAGCTCGGCCTCGATCGCCGTGCTAATGATACGGGAGGGGTTCTAATTGCGTGTGAACAAACAAACGATGTGATAATACCTACTTTGTACTACGTTTTAAAGCTGCTCAAAACTCTTTAGTGAGTTTGTGACACTCTTTCAATAATGCTCATCACTATTCCAATAGTGACGGGATGATTAACTACCTACTACTTAAAATCTGGTATCGATCTAAAAATATTTGACCAGTGACGTCATCACAAACGCTACTCTATTTATCTTTCGAACAGAATATTCGTGACCGAAAACGGAGGATGCGAAGAAAAAAAATAAAAAGGCAAAGCCCCTTCGTTCTGAGAAGTGGACTTGTTAGTATCACCATTTATTACGCCACGGGTACCAATGCAACCATATTAAATGGTACGAAATTGAAAAGTCAATTATTTGGTTTTCATTATAAAAGGTATCTGAATTTGTAATAAGAATATTAATTATTATACGGCCATAAAACAACCGTTGTTCAGAATTGGATGTCCGTTCGGATGATGTAAAAAATGTCCTTCTGGTGTCGCCAATTTATATTTATCATCAATAAAATATTATTGTTATGGCGTAACAGTCTAATATGGTTAAAATTTAGTGGTCTTGTCAATGGAATCGTCGCATCCGGTATCGGAGATTCTAAAAATATTGATTATCCAAAAAGGAAATAAAAAATTAGTCCGATCGGTCAACGTCTTTGGTCAATGAATCAGCTTGTGTTTCAGTGAGTGGGGCACGTTATTGTGACAAGTTTTTAAATAATTACTAATTACACAGTACAGCTCAGTGATAACAGGTTGACAGGTGGTTCTCTGTCTCAGCTGAGAATCGCACGTATTTTGGTATCGGATCATTGACGGTGATTACTGCTGTCTCATTCGTACATGTAATTTGGTACTGAGAATTTACCGATACCACATTTCGGTACCCTATTAACATAAGAGATAAACACCACTTGTTCGAAGCATTTTAATTTCATAACGAGAAATAGCTCGTGTTATTTACGTATCGTTTTATTTTTAAATACTTGTTACACGATTTGATATAAAATCGATTTCGTGATGAGATAAATTTGAATTGGAATCATATTCATTTTTATGAGACTTCTCTTATGGACTATCTTTTTATCTTTCATTTGAATTACGTCTAATATTTTAGAAGTAATAGGCATTGATGATATGCATTAATGTTTCATTTTAATTTAGCGTAACTGTATTATTTATGGCATTTATAGTGTCAGGGTCTGGTTTCCGAATAAAAGCAAAATTTTTCGGCGAATATGGCATATTAACTTACGTAACCTGTATTGACTTTCCACGATGCACTAGATTATGACGCCTACATATTGTGATAAGCAAAGTTATCAGTGTCAATGGATTTGTGTTGAGGCATAAAACTAGATAACTCTCTATTTGTTATAGCATCGATCACTGCCGTCCAGGGATTAAGATATAGAAGATTTAAAGATTAGTCCAACAATATAACTCAAGAAAATATTAATAAAAATCCACCTTGCACCAGGTAGCGAGTATTACCGATTTCGCTCGAAGATTAAAAATGAATTACAAGCAAATGATTTTATTTTCAATCTGATATCCATATGACATGTTAGATTAAGATCGAATGATCTTAATCATCTTGAAATTCATGTGAAAATCGATATTCTGGAACCTGGTATCGGTATCTGGTATCAATTTTATCGTCTTTGCCCTTCACTAACGGTAGCAAAGTTGAATATTTTGTTATTCACTAATGACAAAAACTTGTCGATGATGGAGATTTGAATTCTGTGTAGCTGACAAAATGTAGATGATTTATTATGTTCATGATTGATAGTTTTTGTTTGACTCCTTGGCTTTTGTTTCTGACTTAACTATTAAATAAATGCCAAATTCCTTCTCATGGTCTATTTTGTTTTCTGATTGTTTCTTATTCTATGCTACATCGTTTTCCAGTACAGTCCTATCCTATCCAGGTCAGATGTCTCAAAGGTCCTGAGATCCTGATGTTAGTACCAGATCTGCTGTCCAATTAATTGGGTGCCTAACGAGTTAGATCCCGTCTCTTGATATGGAAGGTCGACAACCTGATTTACTCCTGATCCTGGTCCCTTATACGGGTTCAAATCAGACTCAGGACATCAGAGAGCAAATTCTACTATTTTTAAGCAACGTTCCCATTCGCATCTTTGTCGCTATCTGTCAAAAAGCCTCATTTTCCATACATTTTTACTTTGAGATTTCTTTGGCTTGCAATCAACCCATTAACTTGATCTCTAGCTAAAGTTCGTTTTTTAATCCCAGAGACCATTCCATCAGCGATAACTATTTTCAAAAGTTCAAAATGTATGGTCACCTGCTCAAACACATGTATACGTTTTGACTTTTCGATTTCTTTATCCAGTTACAATGTCACTTTTTCTTAAGTGTCTTTACTTCGTATTCGACATTTCCGAAAGACATTTTGTTATTAGAATACACCTAACCTAAGGCCGTGTTTCCATCTGCAATCAGCTCGCATGCAAGCTGCATAACATTGCGGGCCGCAAAGCTATAATGTAATCAATCGCTCGATCGTGCCCCGCTCTGTAATTAAACTTGCATGCGAGTTACTTGCAGGTTGACACGCGGCCTTATAGCGATAGCGTGACACTTAATGATGACTTTAGATGGAGTAACTTTCGAGAGTTCGGCCTAAAGACAATAGTATTATAAACAGGTACCTTGTAGTGTTACAAGTAGCCTTACATTTCTATTATAACCCTTTACGGTCATACTAACTGACCATAAAGGTTGCCCATAAAACATACACACACACCCCATAGAATATTAAATACCTTGAATAAATTCCCTTTATTAATTGACGACAAAATCGAAACTCCGACCTTATTCAATGTTGAAGTACCTTCGCCCTACATGTGTAGCAAAGGTGCTTATTTTTTGCTATTTACACAAAAGTCATTTGATATTTGTAATTAAAAGTGACTCTTTAAAGTCCTTAATTGCATATTATCTAACTTACAGACACGACATATGTCTGGAAAGGTTTAAAAAAGGAAACACGTTGACAGTTAAGTCGCATGTTACAAACTTTTTCTTGAAACATTTTTTTTCAATATCGGATAGTTTCATTAGCATTATAAAACTCATTACAATATTGACCGATGTAGCGACAAGTTTTTTCAAAAAACGAACACCGAAAATGATGTTTACAAGGTACAAATGAGCTTACACTTTTTTTGCGCCCCATCTATCGGCAAAAGCGAGTACAACATACCAAAAACCGATTTGACGTTGACATATTTGTGAAAATTAATTCTGTTATACCAAAATGGGACTTCTCCTTATTAATTAATCAACAGGGTACTTATAGATGAATGTTACATATATCAGTTGTATGTCAAACGTAATTAATAAAAGGGTAGTATGTATTGAAGTGTTTTTTTCTCGAGTCATCGAACTACCCCTTACGGGCTGTACGTATAATACGTTGACCATCAATTACCTTCCTTTAAAGGGCCTTAATTGCTTTTATCATTGGATCTAGATGTCGCTCGCGAGACGAATGTCAAACGAACCTGAATCGTCCCTTTTTTTTTCCTTCTTTTACAAAGTAATGCAAGCAATATTTATTGATATTGTAAAATAGTTTCAATGGGGCTGAATTATTCTTTTGTTTTTCGCTGGAAATGGCAATGGTTCTAACGAAGTTGGTGTTGTCTTTAATGGCGGGATTAAGTGTCGTAAAATATAGTGTATAACGTCCGTGGTGATGGGTTTTCTCGGTGCGTGTGCGCATCTAAACGGGTTTTATATGGAAGTTCTATTGGAAACAAGTTTAATATTCTATTACAATTTTATTTAATAACGCCAATTGTTTTTTGTTACAAGGTTTTATCTGTCTCTGATTATCGAGGATTGACTCTGGCATGTTGAAGTTTCAATGAGGCCTTCCAAATAGTCTAAAGTTTATTTTATAATTACTACAAGGTAATCAAAAAATGTACACTAAGGATGGACATTATAAACTAATCACTAAATACAAGCAAACGTGTCTAAACAAACCATACATTAACAATTCCATATCAATATAATTAAACTTGTTTTGACACATATTTGACATGTCCCAAAAGCAGGTTTGTAACAAGAATTTAATCAACACTTTGGGTCTTATAAAAAGTTCGGGCGTCCAGTGTCTGACGTTCGAAAAGTCAGGGTTGGCACGCTTAAGTAATTGATATGTTACTGTCAAAACTGTTAGTCGGGCAAAATAGCATTTGACTACAGATATTTGTCAAAAATATTAATGACAAGTCAATAAAATAAAACACTAATTATATTATAATAATATTGCCTTCAAAAAATGCGTCAACACTAATTTGACGAGTTAAAACTACAATGCACTGACTACGACTAATGACTTTTGTTATCTTTTATTATTTTGCTGATATTCTATTTTTAAATCTGATCTTCAAAATAATTAAATGAATAAGCATTAGTAATTTCGGACGTTCGATTTTTAATTTAGTTGAATTTAAAGTACTTACTTTAAATGAATGAACTTTAGTTTTATGTGGCGGTCATTTTTAATTTGTGGCATTCGCGATTATCCTCCCGCCATGAAATGTTTAACATAATTTCGTTAATATTGGATTGACTATTATTAAAAAATATAACGAAGCATTGTAATGTATGCTGCAATTTATTTCACCTCCCATCTTCTGATTTTTCAGTATGTTATGGTGTTCAATAAAGAGTATTTCTATTCTATTCCAACATTTACTAGAATCTAATTAGGTTGGTCGTAGTTTAATACTTACTTACACAACTATGCTGACATCTAGTTATAACTGATGATATACTGAATTCACAGTTTTGACAAAAACTAGTCAAAACGGTTTTTTTCCGAGCAACAATTTTGACCGTAACAGCTATAAGGGAAATTCTTTGTAGGGTCAGTCGTAATTGGTCGCCTCGGGGAAGACAGCCCATCGGACGTTTAAAGTGTAAGGTTGTCAAACATGCGTTAAACTTAACTTGTTTATTTATACAACAAGATGTAATTGAAGTTTGTATTAGTATTTATAAATAATGAGGTGATATTTTTTTGCTGTTTTTTTTTGAAGGCAAGTTAATATTTAAGACTTAATTGCAACCTTATTAGTTGCAACAAGTAATGAAGCGCTGATATTATTAATTAATACACTCTCATTGCATTAATTACGGAGTTTAATTAATTATTAATATCAATTATAATTCTAATAAACAGGACTAAACCCTTCAACTTAAATACCAATACAGGTTAAATTAAAAGCGTGCAGCCCTACAAATAAGTTCTCTTTACAATTACCCAATAATTCTTTCACCGTCAATTATTTTATTCTCTCTGTTGCCTTGACAACCATAACTATCTGGCCAAGCGTCCGGTGGCAGTAAGTACAGTCGACACAATCCGTTGACCACTTTGACATTTATGTTCTTAGTCTTAAGGTTGAAATTACTTCGTTTTCATTGTTGTAAAGTGTACTTAACAGCAATCGTAAGATTCATCGGTTGTCTGAGTTATCTTCACACCTACTGACCTCCATTTCTTTAGCACCGTTTACAATAATGTTCGTCACTTATTAATTTTGTTTAGTGGGTCAACTGAGGTTTATAATGTGTGCTTTTAATTGATTAAACTGCTGTTTTCATTGCTCCAATATGGCTACCTACTGTAGCTGAGACTTCTACCCAAACAAAGGACGACTAACGCATATTGTTTCGAGCATACAATCGTTTCTGATTCTGAGAAGGGTATTAGAGGAGCTCGTGGCTAAATTAAAACGGCCACACGGGTCGATTTTTAAGGTTAAGCAACGCTTGCCGAGGTTGGTCCGTGGATGGGTGACCATCTTAACATACCGGAATCCTCCGTGACTCGGAAAGCACGTTAAGCCGTTGGTCCCGGCTGTCATTTCCAGATCTTCGGCAGTCGTTATGGATAGTCAGAAGCCAGAAAATCTGGCACCAGTCTTGCCAAGGAGTACCGTATTACCAAGTTAATGGGTTGTTAAGGTCTGGTAGGCAGTCGCTCCACGTAAAATACTGGTATTCAGTTGAATCCGGTTTGACTGGAAGCCGACCCCAATATAGTTGGGAAAAGGATAGGGAGATGATGACAGCGAAGGGTGTTGAACTGTTGAAGATATATCCTAGTTCCTCTCAAAGACTGATCACCTTTTCCTGTCTCATTAAGGTGGCTAGAGATTAGTGGAGAATCTAGGGATAAGGGAACTATAGCAAGATGATATACGGTAACATTACGTATCTTTCTCTGTTACCAAACCTTTTATCAAGATAATAAGGCTAAACCTCGATTTCCAAATTAGGAAAATAAGTAAAGTATTGCTCAAAATCTATTGTAACCTGAAAATTTGTCAAAGATTGACATAAGGGTGCGTCTCCATCAGAGATGTGCGAGGTTGCGTAGCGAGGGATGTGTTTGTTAAGAACCAATACAACCAGACTCGCTCTTCGCAGTTCCAAAGGAAACGGCTTAGCGGCGCGAGATATTTGTGGATGTGTGCGAGGGACAGACACGAGCGAGAAACTGAAAAGAGTACACTATACATCCTCGCATCGGTCATCTGCGCATCGTTTCACAGCGTCACGTAACTACGTATCATCGCGCCGCTCAGCTACGTCGCACATCTCTTGTGAAAACGCTCCCATCGTTTCACAGCTTCGTTACCCATCCTCGCGCCACTCATTTTCCTCGCACAATTTGTTGGAAACGCACCCTTAAAGTAGGGTTTGTCACGTATAGGTGACAACCTACTTTGAACTCAAAATACTCCATTCAACAATCGGCCTAAGAAACTATTCGTTTCCATTCTGTTTTGTACGCAGCCTCAGCTACTAACTACTATTTACGCATTTTACGTATTTTCTACCACAAACATAATATGACATAAAAACATCAAAATAGTTTTATTAAAACGCTGGAACAGAAGCTATGCGCAAAATATTCGACAAATATTTTAACCGAGGCATTCCTGGTTAATTCCAATAATGGCGGACAACGAGGGCCATTTATTGCCTAAATATTAGCAGTTACCGTGAATTTGCGTCTGTATTTTTTTTAAATTTTTTATTTGGAGGAGTGACACTGTTAGATCGTATTTTTTTTTGTTACTGATAGGTTAACGTTTGACCACCTAACTTGTGTCACCTGATGGTAAGTGATGATGGGGTCGACGATGGAGCACGTTTGCCTTTATCCACTCTAGACTTAGAAGTCTCCCAGGCTGAAGCTAACAGAAAACACAGACTCCGGACAGGTGAGGTGTTATCACAGGTTATTTCCATTTTGTCTGTTTTGTGAAACAGCTTTTCTGTCTCGTTATCTTTCTGCGTTTTTCTAAGACCAACTTATATTGCCCAAAGTAACACAGATAAATCTGTTGATAAAAGATTATACAATTGATCGGCTAAGGTTTTAAAGAGTAGTGAAAGTGAGCATAGCTATTATAATGAATCATTCCTCTATCAATAAGTATCATTGCATTGACACACCCCCCATTGACCGAGAACGAATGAAACCGATACCTTCACCCCAAAGCCCTTCAACATTAAGCAATCATTCACTTACGTCAAACAGACAAATAGTTCAACACAAACATGTGTAATCTCACGTAAAAATTACCGGAGAATTGGGGAAATCTATTACCCTTGATTCGGGGTAAACACGTACGAGTGGGGTAAACTGATTCCGACTTATCCAATTACGACCCTCCGTTAACAGACGAACTTATTGGATGGTCGCTATTCTGGTGATCGAGCGATAATTTGGGAGAGTGATCGTTTTGAATGCATTGAAAAGATGGGAGTGATGATTTTAGTATTCTGAATAGGGATTATCGGATGAGCCCTTCTTCTTTTCAAGTTGAGGACCACTGGAACTATACATAGAATGTCAAAATAATCTTTCTTACACGAGTGACTGCTATGACTTCGTCAACTTCCACAAACCCAAACATCTGGTTTTACACGTGCGCTGTTTGTAGTTTGTACGCTACACCCTAACGTACGATTTGTTTTATCAGAAAGCCTGGGACTACTTTTTTGACGTATAGTAACGTTACAGTATCGTTAAAGTAAGTGAATTTTGAATATAAAAAACTACAACCCCGTGGTATTTTGGTTTAATATGTGCGATACAAGTATTATATGTAGTTATGGTACAATTTTACATTACGTAAATATACGTCAGAAACCTTCGTGCTGGACCCCCAGTTGTATACTTTAAATAAATTAATAGGTAAAGGTGGTTAGATTACCTTACCGTTTCACCATATAAAAACAAAGCAAAAGGCGAATCTGTAATAATATTAACAAACAAGCAAAAAAGTCATGACTGACCAACAAATGTCGCGTGCCAGTTATCTCTATCACTCGACATTTGACCATCACCTGCATCCAGAATACTCCACCAATAATCCAAGGTGTAGTGATTTAAACGGTCTGCTGGCCCCGAAACGACGGAGAGGATATTATAGCATTCCAACTAATGCAAGCGGAAATATCTCCTGGTTTATTAGGAAAACGTGGGATTCGGTCAGATGATTGGATCTTTTTAGTAGTTTTGATAATCGATACTTAGTGGTTTTTGTGTTGATGAGATTTTTTTTGGAGAGAGATCGTTACACATTGTTTAACATAACACGATCTTCTAATTTTAAGTTGTGTATGTAAAGTAATATGTGTTGGAATTTTTCAGGTTTTCAAATATGTATTTTAAGAGGTAGGTACTTGTGAAAGTCATCTTAATAGGTCGTTACAAAATTTAAAGGTTATGAATGTGTATTTTATAAGACACATTAAAGTTTTAAATTCTATGATTTTATAATATTGTGTTCTCTGCATCATCAATCTTTACGGTAGTTTCAAAGTGTATTAAATGGAGTTTAAAAGTGTTATTGTATTGTTTCAGGAGAAGTCCGGCGAGCCTTACCCCGGTAAACTATCGGTAAAGTCGGACCTCAGTCCTGTATTTGGTGAGTACAATATTGATTTATTACATAGTTTATAGTTCTAGCAATAGCATTATCAAGACTGTCATGTAAAAGTAGGATTTATAAAACAAAACGCGTTAAAAAAACTTAAGTTATTCAGAAAAAAATATTTACATATTTCAATCCACCAAACCGTACTGGGCCCGCGTAATGGATTATGGCCCATTACATCTCACTGAGTGGAGGCCTGTTTCCCAGCAGTGGGAACGTTGTTCTCGAACGGCCACTAATAAACATAGGCTTCTATAAAAAACTTCAATAAACAATGGCAAGCTAAGATCGGACTTCACAAACTGTTTAATAGTCGTAGTAAATTGCATTAACAGTCAGGAAGATTCTGCATTCCATTCTTCTTAGACGGCCCTTTAAACCACTACAAACGAAATTATTTTTTCTTGAAATCTCATAAAAAGCATCTTTAGAAGGAAAAATCAACTACTCATATTGTAATCATATCAAATCACGCCTCTACCAGCACCTTACCAGTAATCTGTAACAGATTTAATTATATCTTTTATCACCATACGACTCTAAGCCAATAAATCAGAATATCATTAATATTATTAAAACTTCGTTGAACATGATTTACGATGAGAACTTAGAATTAAAACAAGAGGTTTTTTCTTCACATTAGTAGTCGAAACACTTTTGGTTTTTGGTAGAACATGATTTTGCGGCTATTTTTAGAGATACCAACGGCTAAAGTGTATGTATGAATTTAGTGCCAATATGCTTTGCTTCAATGTATGTAATTTTGAGTATCTATTTTTATTTATTTTTTATTTTTTAGGGGCATTTAACTCCATGGACACGAGAGCCCCAACGTAACCTAAACTAAATTACATCCTTAGTTTATAAAAGAAAAAGGAAAGGGCTAAAGTCACCGGTGCGAAATAATATTTTCAACAATTAATTTTGCTGCGTCAGATGTTGGTTCTGCTAATATGCAATTTTGAGTATCTTAAAGACACCAATAGTGAAGAAAACATACTTAGTAAGCAAATGGCTAACACTGAATAATCGCATGATTAATGCTCTCGACTTCAATAGTATTTAATTATATGAGACTGACGAACAAAGCTGATTCCCATACCATCATAACCAGAATCTGTCGAAGCTGTTAAAATAAGTCTCGTTCCATGACATCAAATAAGACTGTCATCAACACCAACTGACACAAGTACAATTTTTATTTTAAGAAAATGGCGGGCAATTTAAACTTAGTTCGAACGTTACAAATTCTTTTAGTCGATTAACTAAAATTCCCTTTCAACTGTTAAATAATCATCATTAAACACTTTTTCCTCCACCATCATGTACCATAAATAAGCCCATATTACACCCAAAACTCTTCCATGTACACGATAATCGATCTTATCCATAAATCGTTTCGACTAGTGATGTGAAATTGATTTCGTACCAACTATAAGGCCGGTATTACGTGGACTTAATGCTGTATCTCGCCCGGGGCCATTAACTCGGAATTATGTATGTTTTATCGCCAGCTTATAATCATCTGTCACTATCGTTACAATATTTTCGTATAATTTCATCTTGCCCCACCTCTGTAGGGATGGGATTTTATCGATAGTTATCGATTGATTTGGTATACTGACCTAATGGTGGACAGAAATTAGATTCTGATTTATATAGATAGCGGGGCATTAAATGTGAATAGACAAATTAATGGTCAGTGACATAAGGTTTAAATTCGGATGGTAACATCAAGTGTGAATGAATAACGAGCCCAACATAATTGGCAAACCTTACGCTTTGTACCTGTCGGTAATATCATAACGGTTTAACTAACAATTTAATGACAGCGTCGATGTATGTCTTTCAACTTGTCTACAAAGATTGATATAGGCACTTCAGCGGACCACACTTCAATTTAAAACTTGTTAACATCCATTGTAACATACAAACATTAAGATGTCTCAACTACTTGACGTACTATATCTTGTCTCTCATCGCGAGATAACGGTACATTACCATCAATCATGCGAGCATAATCTCTCGACAAACTCGGTTTTATCGATAACTTTTCTCACGTGCATATCGACACCCGTCCATCACTAGCCGTACCTCGTTATTTGTTGTTATTAGTGTTGTTTTTTTCGTTATTTTTTCTTCGGGATGTTTTCGAGAAACCGGTTCCAGGTCCTAATCTGATCAAGTCGCCACGACCCTGCCTTTGGAACCAGTAAAAAGAACATAATGAAATGACTTACAATAAAAAATGTTGAATTGTTATAGTGTTTTTGAGTTTACTGCCTATTTTGTGGCCTTAGGTTTTAAGTTTAGTTTTGGGAGTTGGATTAAATAAGATTTAATTTAAAAATAAGATTTGGTGAACCTTTTCTTGCTATTAATCTTTCATTTATTGACCTGCTTATCTTATAAAGCGATGGGTAAATGGATTTTCATGCGTAAAATTGAATTATTTAAACGATAAACCCTCTCAATATTTGCTAACTGGTGCAGAAAGGCATATTAAATCCAATCTAGGACTATTCTGGCTCACTAGCCTATCCTAATAAACCAACTAGATCAGAAATTAGTTACAATTATATTTTAGTTGGCAAAAATTGGAATCCTTAGTTAATCCCAATTCTGTTTTCGTGCTAATGAAACAATTGAAATACAAAGATTAAACTTAAAATACAGTAATACATTATTAAATCATTATTTATCATCTAAATCCTATGTTTAAATCAATTTAATTGAGCATAACGGTATTAAACACGATGTGATCAGGTTTAAGCATATTATTATAACACTACAAATATTATGCTAAATAGGAAAATAATGCTAGGTTTAGTTATGAAGTTAATGTACCGATAAATTAGGTTTTGAATTAAAAGATGACCGGCCATTTAGAGATCCGTGAAACAAGAATAAAAACTTAAATGGAAATGATTAGAAACAAAGTAGTGGTTGAGCCAAAATGTCAATCATCACTTCGTAATTATAATAAAACTATAATTTTTGGCTCTCTTTAAAATAATTGGCAATTAGCTGCCAGCGATTAGTCTTCATCATATTTTTATACTAATATATATTTTGTTAGCCTGTCTGTTTGGATTGGCTAACCTCTGTTTCATAATACTTATTCGAAAATATGAAAAAAATACAACCGAATTGAGAACCTCCTCCTTTTTTTGAAGTCGGTTAATTAACTAATAATTAATAATATAAATATTTAAAATTAGCTGTTTGTCTGACGGAGGAATCTCAGAAAGTAAATCTATAATTTTTTAGGCTACACAAAAACAATGAGTCTTGAGAAAAAAGTGTGGACCTAGAACTCTTCCAAGAATAAGCTAATCTTCTAAAATTCAGAGAAAACTCTAAACACAAGGCACAAAATCCCAAATCACAAGTCTTAGAAAACGCCACATCCCACCACTAGTCTCACCAATAATGTCAAAGTTGAGAATAGCGTTACGCAGCCAACTATTACGTGAAGAATGAGCTGCATACCCGACATCCATACTTCGGATGCTGAGCGTTCCTCAAACTCTGGCGCCGATTAAATCATCTTCAGCCAGTGTTCTCGGCGACTAGGCTGCCTGCCAGTGACATGACGAAAAGATCTATAGTCTTATTGACTGGTTAACGTGTTCGGTAAGTCGTGAAAATAGTCGAGGAAAGATGGTTGAAATTTTGTTGAAAGAAAGTACGTTTATATGACCAACGTATGGACACACATGTTTCAGGACATACACAGAAAACAAGAAAAAAATTAAAGATGTTAAAAATTTTAATTTCATGAAGACAAAAAATATTCCTTAAACTCTCTTCAAGCGGTTAAAGAAAAGCAATAATTTAACTTTAAGAAAAACCTTGCTGTCAATGAAATTCAAACAGTATTGTTTTAGAATGAATCAAGAAACAATAAAAATAAAGTGTACGGAATCCTTGACACTCATAGGTATTACAAAATCATTTTATCGTCTCCAAAAATATGTTGTCCAAATCCAATTTATAGCTCCAATTCTAATCATAAATTAACCCAAAATATGCTAATAATTTAATCAAATGGCAACACCACAGTGGTTTAACTTGCCAGTAGTAAATACGTCACATCCGCTCCAATAAACTCGTGTTCCATATTCAAAACAGGTGAAAACATGCATGTAGTCTTGTTTGTCAGTCTGTCGCTTTGTCGCTCATAAAGTGGTCGGTTTAAAGGGTTTCTGCAAACAGTTTAGTGTAAGCAAATTGTAGGAAATACTTTGATACCTAGTAAAATAGAGGATCTTGGTAGTTTGTATAATGTTACGCTTCTTATGGCACCGTGGCATACTTGGCACTTACGAACTTCTGGGCTTAGCTTATGGCATTTGTAGCTATTAAGAAACCACATCGTATGTAGTGACTGAATTTCCCTCTTTGATTGCGTAAGTACTTGTGCCTCTCCTAGAGAAATCACTTGAAGAAGACAGTATCATAATCCCACCTCGTAGAGTATTTGCGATAAAGAAGGTAATACTTACAAATAACCTTCAATACTGCAAATATTGAGATTCATAAGAACTAAGCATATCACTGTCCTATTAGAACTAGCACTAAACTGACAAATTGGGAAGTAGTGAACAAACTAATTTTACAATTTAAAAGAGCAATCCCTCACAAACAACAAACTCTAAAACAAAAACCCATCGTAACACATTCAAACCTAACAGAAACCAAGCCAGTTTTTCTACAACTTAACTACCCTTGATACTCCATCGTTTTCCTCCATCCCTTTCTCTTTCACCCACTTTCCCGCACTCCATCCCTCTTGCACAGTCAATTTGCGAGTACCCCGTGAGTCCTCATGTTAGTACCTGTATTTTGTGTCATTATATCCAAGATCTAATTGGAACTTGATATGCGTACACAATTAGAGTCTTGTCGTTTTGGATTAACGAGCTTTTTACACTTGTATCTGGTTTTGGTTTCAGTCAAGAACTGAAGCGGATGTAATATTACATATTGTATCATTCATATATTTTTTGTCCCGATTAAATAAAATAAAAATAAAACATACTCGCTACTAATACTAATAAAAATAATATTATAATAAAATAAAATAATACTAATCGCAAAAAAATCGTTAAGCCGTTGGTCCCAGCTGTCATCCGTAGATCTTTGGCAGTCGTTACGGGTAGTCAGAAGCCAGAAAATCTGACACCAGTCTTACCAATGAGTACCGTGTTACCCAGTTAATGGGTTGTGGAGGTCTGGTAGGCAGCCGCTCCACGTAAAATACTGGTATTCAGCTGAATCCAGTTTGACTGGAAGCCGACCCCAATATAATTGGGAAAAGGCTAGGCAGATGATGATGAATAATACTAATCGCAATCTGTCAAAAACACCGCTTCTGATTACAATTGAAACGCGAATGTGAACGTTGCTTTAAAATTAATAGAATTTCCCCTCCGTACAAACACTGTTGAATAACGAAAGGAAATAAAAAGGATGTGATTGATGTAATCCATGCGATTTGTCAACATTATTATCTGATAAAGTACTAAGTATGATGTAAAGGAAGATTTTAGAAAAAAATTGATGATCGATCGTTTGATAACTAGAACATGTGCAACTCCAGATTTTGCCTTGGCCGTCGTAAGAGGCGATATCAAGTAAATCAATAGCTGCACTTCACTTATAGACATAAATAACGACGCACAACAGTAGAAAAATCATCCATATATGTAAATAAGAACTTTATCCAACAGTAACAGTGTGTTTTGAACCCCTAACAACGATGCGATAGCTTTATAAATTAATCCATAAACTCGGTTAATTCCTGTAATTAAACTAAATTTGAAGCGATAAATAAAAGGTAGATCATAAAACGTACCAGTATTTGATAATACCCCGAACCGCGATCTTCTGTAACTTGTACACCAGTGTTGATGATATTAAAACACATTTAGAGTTCCTTAGCTGCGCTACAAAATTATAATTTGTTTCGCCGCCACTTCATACTTATTATGACCGTGTTTGTGCTTCGATGTTCAACTTTTTTTTTGTTCTATATCACATTAACAGTTGCCATTTTCCTTCTTTTGTAAACTGACTGGTACAAAGTGTCAAGTTTATAGAGCTATGCAGTACAGAGAGTAAAGTCCTGCATACCTCCACCGAGGGGAGGATCCTCCGAACCAGACGGTTGTTGTGTCTGGTGGGCAACTGCCCGATAGTTGATATTCGGACTGTTGTATATGTTCAAATCGCATGGAGAACTTGGCTTGCGCGATGCAGGATTTCGATGTTAGTTCGGCGTAGATGGCGCTGCGGTTCTTTTTTTTTTTCGTACAAATTTCGTTTCTTAGTTTGTCATGTTGCGGCATTGATGCCGCTACAAGTTTACCATATACGAAGCGACATAGTATTACGTTTTCAGTAGATATTACGCAATATTTTGCACAGGGTATGGAAAAACGCTGTATTTTGATAACCTATATTAGCAAGCTCGGCACTCTATCGAAATAATTCGATAAAAACAAGGTTGACGCGAACCAATCAACTTAATTTTTGTTTGGCGTCATGGATAAAAATATTTGTTAGTTTTTCAAAAAAATAAAGATTACCATTTGTATTCTCGTTTAGTGCATTTTTCATATGACGAGGCTCCGCTTTGTCATTGGTATGAATGTTAACATCAATAAATGATATTGACTTCCATTAACAATCATAATGTATTTTACCCATGATTTACTTACCTGCATTGACCTCACTTACTTTTATCAGTCCAATATGTCTCGCTCAAAATTATCTACAACAAAAGACAAGATGTCCTTATTGAAAACATTACTTAATATCATACCATATTTATACTGAACCCAGGACACATTAACACCTACGTACGTTGCAAGTAAAACAAGTTTTTTTTCTCCAGCCGTTTTTGTCCAACCAATCCGGTAATTGGTTAGTAGGTAAGCGTCCCAGATGTCATCAATCACTCGAAGGAAAAAGTTCGCTTTTGTTTTAAATTATGAATTAAAAAGTGAGATATTAAATTTAGTTTTTTTTTTCGTGACTTTGTTGATATGGGTCTGGTCGAGTACAACTTAATATGTAACCAATTATCACATAGCTGGAGTGAGCTGCTCTACATTTTTGTTTAAATATGGATTTGATCCGATAAAGAACCTGTGCTCTAAGAGTTGGCGTATAAATAGCAACGCTTGTGAGCCTTAACGAGTTTAGCAAACCTGCAAGAAGCGTCAACGAACTAATTAAACTTAAAACCAAGCTTATGTAATATATAATAAACTTGTTGGTAGTTATATTTTCGAGCCGTTTGGGGTTGAAACTCTCGGGTCTTGGGGTCCGAGTGCACATAACTTATTTAAAGATCTCTCAAGGCGCTTAGTTGACACTTCACGTGACCCAAGGGCTGGCTTTTACCTTGGTCAAAGAATAAGCATTGCCATACAACGTGGCAATGCCGCCAGTCTTTTGGGTACACTTCCAGTCGACAGCGATGCGGATGAATTTTTTGACGCCATATTTTAGGGTTTATTTAGTTAGGAGAATTTATTTTTATTTCTAGTGTATATAGTTAGTTAAGTATTTATGGAATAAACTAAGTCAGCTTATGTTAACAAATAAATATTTATTAGGGCTTTACTTTAAAATAGCAATAATGTCTCCTCTTTTGATAAAACAGTTTTATGACCAAAAAAGTAATATTTGTATTAATCTCTTTTGCTGCCAGCTGAACTGCGAATTAGTGGTATGTATTCAATTAATTTTAAAGCATAATAACAATTAATTTGTTGTAAACGGGCTAATTATTTAAATGTTTTATTTAGTTTTTGTGCTTAATCCGCAAAGTCAACACCAAAACATGTTGCAATCAAAACACTTGGTGGCATGTTTTAATTAGACTTAGACCTTAAGTCTATAGACCAGATTGTGGACGGCAAACGACTGACCACGTAAGACTCAGAATAGAGAATCAGAAATGAGGGTCCTGTGTCAAGGAAGCGGACAGCAAATATTCCGTCTCCTAATAACAATACTTCTATCTGTAGACCGTTTGCTAACTCTTGAGGTTAAAGCTAATTGTAGGTACAGCTAAGGATTCAAATTCCTATTTCCTGATAGCTAAAACTGGAGATTTTAAGTCAAGAATAAATAGGTTCTAGGCAAGCGTGCTCCAGCGTCGTCCACACAATCGCTTGCCATTAGGAGATATAGTAGTGAAACACAAGCTTACCAATAAGAAAGCCGCAGAAAGTACGAACCGTAAAAAAGCACGAAAAATCTTAACGATCATGTGCAAACTTAAACACATCCTTGAACCGAGTGATTCATATGGCCTACGTTAAAAATGACCACAATTACAGGTCCCTAGTTATGCAAGTTTATTATATTGTACGTTGGAGGTAAAATAAATACAGCACCTTATAATTTGTGACCGCAGACCCTCTTATGGGCAGGTAGCCAAGTTTTTTTTACACTTGTCTAAGTCCGTGAATCATTTGGGTGTGTATGAGTGTGTGATGGATGAATGGATTTATTATAAGGCTCGGCTGGGGTGTAGGTTTTAGTGTGAAGCCTGGTATTTAAGTGGTCTGGCTTTTTAAGAGTATAGAGAAGTAAAATATGGTCTGTGTTCTGTTATGCCATTAATTTAGTGTCTTGTTTAATCTCATCAATAATAGTTTCTTCTTTAGCATCAACGAAATCAATTCAAACTATAGAATCAATAATATTGTCATCAATTTACAGACCAATGGATTAGAAACCACAGATTAGTCAGATTATTAAGGCAGATGAAAGATGCTGTGCTGCCCATCTCTTTGATTGTCTCAGTCACCTTAACAGTCCACGTGAAAACTGAAAGCTAACAATCCTTTGGATGAATATTCCACAAAATTAAGTAAACAAATCATATCTCGGCAATAAAAGTAAAAAAGTAACGCAAACTGTGTCATTGACGCTAAATCAGCTACGAATAAAATTATAACTCGAGATAAGATTCCGGCGATTATTATGAATGGATACGAGCGATAGTTATCATTATTTTCAGAAATCGATTGTTTGATCAGGACTTTATCGATGCCATTTGCATATACATGGTCCGTATCGTTGAGATCGGGTGATAAAGTGCCAAAATAACTGACATTTTTGGTGGCACTATACTTATCTTTTGCCCCCCCTTTTTCATAACTTTGTATTGCCACCTCGTTCGATTTGAATATTTCTAGGTCAGACTTAGTTACTGAGCAGTGATAAGCTAACTTGATTATACTTGATTCTATATGTCAGTTAAGTTTCTTTTTCTTAAACATCTGCTAACGTAATGGTGTGAGTGTATCTGGAAACTGTTTTTTCTAATTTTTCATCCTGAATCCTTACTTCATCGTTGTTATCTTTTCGATTCTTAGAACCTTAAGGCCTCTGATGTGTTCCGAGAACTTTAGGGTTTTCTTAGCGGATGACTATCGATCAATCAATCCAGCGTATGGCTATCCACTACAAATACCCTCTTAATTTGCTCATCGGGATGATAGAGGTTTTTTTTTTTATGGATGGGAAATCATCAAATGACTTCTTCCGCTCTGGGTGGAGCGGAAGGGCGTGTCAGACTCTTACTGACTAAAACCCATCCGTGTTCCTTCTAAAACCCTTTGCGTTCCAGGGCCGCGGTGACTCTTTCGAACAAATTCCGCAACATGATAGAGGTACTACTTAATTGTTTGAAGCTTCAGGTTCTGCTTAATTGATTTTACCTCTTCTCTCGTTGGCACAAACTAAGCTTTTTTTTTTTCGGTTTCTTTATCTTTTAAAAGTTGTCTGTTATTGTTAAGGCTAATTGACTTAAAAATATTTGACAGCACAATGGTAACGAGGATACAAGTGATATTTAATGAACGAAAATTCATCACCCCAAAATAAAACTAAGAACCAGTAGCTTCAAAACTCCAATACTTTCACTAACATGAAAAGCATAAAAAGCATGTATATTTTGTGTACTGTTGTGGTTACTACACATTACACGGCCATGCATCCGATTGTCAATATTTGTGTAGGCTCTCGGACCCACCACAGTACCTCGGGGTTCTAGGAAACGTGCCTAAATGTACACACTTAATATAATCAGGACGAGGTTATGGGAGACGTATTCTGTATCTCAAAATTCGATACTTCTATTTCGTAATTCGAGAAGTCATTTTGTGTTCGACTAATTGAGGTGTAATTTATTACATTTGTGTCGTTTTTTTCGACGGTAATTTTTTGAGGTGTCGTTTTGATAAAAAATCCGAAGGTTTCGATTTGATAATCTGTGAATCAATAAATAAACAATGTTGTTATCTTATTTTGTTATCGCATTCAAAAGTGATTTAATTTAACATATTATCATATCCTAGAAATCCCCGAAAAATCATCGTTTTACGACCAAATAATTTCCCAAAAGCTGTAAACACTTATTACTTAACAGTTAAATATTATCAAACAGTTCATTGCATTATTCGTGGAAAACCAAATTCCGAACGATATGATTAACTATCATAATTATAGGAATGGAATAAATACTATATCCGTTATTATCACCAAGATAACATCTCGTTTTAAATAAAAAACGACGCATTTTAAAACTTGATTGACATTTGTTTAATTGGGAAGCCATATTGTTTTTTTTTTTTTCATTTTATTTTTAGCCGATTTATAAAAAGGAGGTTCTTGTTTTATAATTAGGTAGTGAGTAATGCACCGGTTCGTAGTAACGGACAGTTCTTGGTTTTTGTTAAAAGTTTTTAAGGAAAATTACTGTATTTAAAAGTTTAGATGTTCTAAAACAAAATAAGACAGGCTAGGTTTAGTTTATGGTACAAGCAGTTTTATGGAAAGCAGACAGATTACAGAAATGATAATACATTCTGCATCCGATAAATAAATAGACACACTATTAGTCACGAAGGAAAAAATATAAGCTAGACACGGCAGAGTGTCAGCCAAGTTCGCAAAGCAACTGGTGACATACCGGCCCTACGTACCATTTCTGTTCCCTTTCAATTGAATTTCCCTATTGATTTAATAGATGTGTCGCAGCCAAATAGCTTAATAAGTCGTTTAATTGGTTGTCTAGCCTTTTCATTTCACTGCGCCGATTTTTTTAGCTAAGTGACATCTTTGGTTCAATGTCGTTTAATGACTTGCCCATGTCACTTATGTCGTCATTTATGCAGTTCAATGCTTTTAACGAAACGGCTGAATAAGCTAGTTGACTGCGATGGATACATTTCTTATTGAATCCCAAATTCACACAAAAAAGCGCCACCGAAATCACTTTCTCCCAGACGTGTAAGATAATCAGTAAATTATTACTGGCGCTAGTAACTATCCCGCCAGCACGCCAGTACGGTGCTCATCAAAATAATTCCCATACTAACTAAATTGCCTACAAATTGAAAAGGCGTGGGCTGCCCTTATTCTGTACAACTTTATTATTGAATGCGTGTGAGTTATAGTGAAGTGATATGTTAGTGAGACTTGTGATGGTTTGATTTCCGAATAATTTTTTGTTAGTTTTTCATTGTTTGCTTGTTTGTTTGTATGTTTCCTCAAAGTTATATCTGGAAGTTCTGATCCGATTGCGAAATTGTATTCACCTATAAAAATCTGCATGGTGTCGGACGTAAAAGAATAGCACCATCCCATCACTTCTGTGCACTGCGATCGCCGAACCGCCTGGCATGCGTGGTGATTATGGCCCCCCATGGGCTCCCCCATGGGGGGGTTGCCTAGGCCTCCGCCTATGTCCAGCAGTGAACGTCTTTCGGCTAGTATGATGATGATGATAAAAATCTCCAGCAGGTTCATAGGCCCATAAAAATTCAGGATTCCTTCATGGGATTAAAGCCCCAAAAAGCTGTTCTTTCAAATGTTAGGGTCAGTGTCCAGTGTAACCGGATGCAGCTAGCAGTATTTCACATGGAGCCGAAAAAGCTAGTGTTTCAATCAATTTAATATTTAGTTAAAACTAGGCAGAGTAGATTATTAGAATAAAATGACAAACAACGATTCAATAAATACAATTAACATCATAACAGCAAAATATTTCCCAATATTATGAAATCGAGGATTAGTTAATAATTTTATAGGTGTTAAACAACTCGACTGTTATTTATGGCAATATTAGAAGATATTACGCTATAAGCTGTTGAGTTTAGTGCGATATTTAGCTCAGTTATTAGCATTATATCATCAGCGTACTAGTTAAGATGGCGTCTGGCGTCCGTAGGTACCATAGAGTAATGTGTCATCGGCGGCCATTGCTGTGTATACAGTTGCCAGTTGTTTTGTTTTTTTTTTTTTCGATTTGTAGGGCAAAGTTCTACCATTACTCAATTTCTGCAAGAGATTGTATCTTGTGCCATTAAAAAAAAACTGCCTGTCAAATAAACAGAAATGGTGAATTGGTGACTAACAAAAATCCTATTGTTTTTCGTCATGTAGTAGTGTCCCGATTTGAAAACTAAATTCCAGATAATTTTAAGCTGCTGTTAAATTTGACACACTGGACCTGGTAACACTAGTCAATGGTATGTACCTGATAGATTTGCAATAAAGTACATTGACCTTCCCTAATGTCTCTTCGTAGATACTCTAACAATAAATTATGAAACGTTTTTCATGCAAAAGATCATGATAGATTTCGTTTCAGGGGCTCTACACAAATTGCATTCTATATGCGTATAAGCGATGGCTTTCGAAATGCCATTAGCGGCTGATATAGAAACGGCTTTGTCAAATATTACGATATGAATAAATCATGTCACTTGTCAGTTTGTCATAGTATTTCTTTTTCTCCATCAAATTTTGTAGGCCCAAACATTTAGTTTATTCCGTCGCGACTTCTCAAGCTCTGTGGCAGGTCCAACATTAAATGTGTTACACACTCTTCAACACGTTACACTCGGGATGTGGTCGCGTTTATGTTATAAATATCGAACTCTTCAGAGGAAGTTGTTGCTTATTATGGTCAAGTATGAATGAGGTTCTTTCTTATTGCAACGGTTATAGATTTGTGCTTGTCTTCTGCAGTTTCTTCGGTACCTATAGTATCTATAATACTGGCTTCTAACAAATTGCCTGTTTGCTCTCACTGATAATCATCACCATCATTTTTGCCGAAAGAAGTCTACTGTTTGGCATGCCCTCCGACTGGTTCTGTGCGTCTCGTATCCAGCGGATTCCCACGTTCTGCATCAGGTTTCTACACTTTGTGGTAGGTCTTCCATAGCTATGTTTTCCGACACCGTCCTCTTTCACTTTAAAATAGAAGATTATTCGTATTTCTTTAAAATTCCGCATCTCAAAGACAACTTTTAAACTAAAAGAGGTTTTTACCACGGTCATTAAATACCAATTCTGAAAAAGAAACAATCTAATCTATTATTTATTGTTGTGAAATCCTAAAAGTTCTCAACTTCGCACCTAAAGTGTCAAGTCTCGATATTTATCTGAATACGGACGCGAACAATAAAGTAGGTACAGTCAGTGAAACAGTCACAATAATAAAAGTAATAAAATTTTGATTGCCACATAATTGTTTTAGTATAGAGAGATTGTAAACATAAACAGTATGGTGTTAGAATCGTGTTCCTCAGCCATTTTGGAATTCTTTTGATTTTATTTTGCTAAGTTAGGTCGATAGAATTTCTTTTTTAATTCTTTGAGCTTTGTTAATTAATATTTTGCACTTTCGTAGCAAGATAATTATGTATGTAAGTTGCTGCCGGTAGATACTGTTAACATGTCGAAGTGAAGGCTTGGTTGAAGTGATCTCGAGGTGAGCTGTCAATCCATATAATCAAGATATCATGTGACCACGAAGTGAGCTGTCATTTCATCTTGATTATTTGAACCGAACAAATAGTTTTCACATTGCCTAAGAACAATTTGAACCTTCGGAATATGGATTATTGAGAAAATAAAAATTAATGTAGGTAGATGCCTCTAAGAATAGGGGAAGACCAAAGAAAAGATGGATGAACTGCATGAAGGATGATAGGCCTAGAAAGGGGGTAACCACTGAGTTGATGACTAATAGAGAAGTATGGATGAAGAACTAATCCCAAATAAATTGGGATAAGGCGATAAAGGCAAGAGAATGAATATAAACTAGTTTTTTGCTAAACTTCCACGACCTCATCCCACCGGCCCCCATCTACCATCGGACATCTAGAAGCACTGCAAGTTACCATCCTTACCTTGTCGCTATTCCACCAATTCGCACTAAACGTTTTGAAACGTCTTTTATAATGCGCACAGCAAAGGAGTGGAACTCTCTGCCTGCGTCTGTGTTTCCGAGCGCATGCAGCCCTAAGCTATTCAAAATTAGAGTGAACAGGCTTCTTCTGGGTAAGCTCGCTCCAGCTCTGACTTTGTCTCTGTCATCTATGACCTAGACTAGAGTCAAGAGCAAATCAATCTAAAAAAATCTCTTGTCCACCAATGGCGAAAGTGTTCCCCATAGTTTTCCAAAGTTTTTTTTTGCCATCTTCAAAATAAATCTAACAAAATACGTTTTTTTTCCCGTCTTCCTTGTTACAATTCTTCTTTCAACAAATACTTCTTTGGCCATCAAATCAAGCTCCCCATCGGGTACACAGCGTCACTAGACGTCTGCGCGCGCAATTACGTTAGCAAATTACTTCTCGTCGCGGTGTAATTTGTTCGTCTGCCACGCCCGCTGCGTCTAGTGTTATGTTTTGTTGTCTGTACTTTTCGTTCTTTGACGGAATATTTGGTTTTTATTGATTGGGAGGAGGATTTTGGGGTCTTGGAAGGTAAAGGAATATTTTTTTGTCAGTTTTTAGTTTTCGGTTTATATTTTTATACTAGTTTTGACCCGCGAACTTCGCTCGCGTTGATATATATTTTTGCAAAAAAAAAAACGTAACATACAGCCGTCTCCAGGATCCTATGTATCTCTGTACCAAAATTCAACAAAATCGGTTTAGTGATTCAGACGCTTAATTAGGATTAAAAGTACCATAAAACCACAAAAAATAAAGCTGACCTTGCACTTGTACAAGGAGATCATGTATCACTAGAGCCAGTTATTTTATAAACTACATAGTTCCAATATTTACTTTTGGAAAACAAACAAAGTGTTGTTTGCTTTGAAAAACTAAAAACAGCATAACTAAATATCATCAGTCATCATTTTTATTTCATTATCTAAACACCGTCATTGATCCGTAGCACATTTACACAAAAAACTCCAAACTCTGAGGTAAAAACACCAAAAACTGTCCGTTGCAAAAAATATATATACCAACAATAAAAGCCACACCATTTAAAAAAATAAATGCAACAATAACTGGAATTTAATTAAAATAAATCGCGTTGATATCGTCGAATTCAATAAGCACTTTGCATAACACAAAACATTTTAATTTGTGCGTGTTATAATAAAAGTTATCTGTATTAATTAAATGCCGTGGGACGGCTCATGTTCAACAATCGCTTTATATCAAAAGCACTAGACCGTTTGTGGTGTTTCCTGGTACTGCAGTAAACTAAAAAGAAGTTTATGTGAAAGAGAAGAAATATTTTTGCGTGTTAGTTTGATGAATGTTTGTTTAGCTATCAAATTATACGTTGTTTTACTATTTCTATACATATATCTTTCTAGCTTTTTCTGTCCCACTGCTGGACAAAGGTCTCCCTTTTTCACACAACTGACGTTCGCCAGTTCGGCCCGCCCGTCCCCCATCTTCTCCTAGGTCTGCCGTGATGTCTCCTGGCATTTTATGAGACCCATTAAGTCATTCCGCCATTTATTTACTTTGGATAAATATACAGTTATTATTTATAACACTATGCTTTTAATTGCAAATTGCTGTACAATAAAGAGTGCCCTATCTGTGTATCTAAATTATGATAGATATAGATATGTTAATATATTTCAAATATCTATCATCTTTATTTAGCTCACTAAATGAAGATAGTCATGGTGATGAGTAAATTATTATTGCACCTGTATTGATGCAATTAAAACTAGACTCAAGAATTGTGTTAGTTTTATAGCAATGCATTCGTCTATAGAATGCCAATTAAAATAAATACTTGTCTTTATTTAAATATTGCAAAATATTACTATCATATTATGTATGTTGTGAATGATATACTTCTGAATTAGTCCAGGTTGTAGTCTACCTGTGTCAGGCCGGGTGCCAAGTTCCGTTCAATTACGTTCAGTCGTTGAGGCGTGATTGACTAACAAATATCAATGCATCCATACTAACAAATGTATAAGGAAATCTAGCAGCCCAGCCTATTCCCAACTGTTTTGGGGTCGGCTTCCAGTCGAGCCTGATGCAGCTGAGTACCAGTATTTTCCATAGTACTAGCGACTGCCTATATCGCCTCAACAACCCAGCAACTGGGTAAAACGGTACCTATTGGCAAGACTGTCGTCAGTTTTTCTGGCTTCCGACTACCCCTCCCGACTGTCAAAGACTACAAATGACAGCCGGGACCAAAGGCTTAACGTACTTTCTGAAGGAACGGATTGTTCAAGTATTTTTTGGCTTCTGACACATTCATATGGATTATTTATTTGCAATATTTTAACATATTATATTAATATTTCCAGGTAAATTTGAGCCGCATCCTGCAGCCAGCTTCAACATGGGATACCTCATGGCGCCGTACCCCTACCCCAACGGTGGGGCGCATCCCCTGCCCGTCTCAATGGTGAGTTTTTACGATTTCGCATTAACTAAATCGTTTTAGCGGAGTGACGACGACTGGTGTGCTCACCCCTTGATTTCGAACGGTTGATGCAGTTTTTTTCGTTTAATTTTTATCGAAGGCTTTTAGGGCTTTTTAAATTGATTATGCGTTTGGATGATGTGTGATTTTAAACCTTGTTTTTGATATTTTATTTATTTTTCGAACTTCATGCACAGAGTGGTACATAGTCAGTTAATGCTTTGAGGCATATTCCACCAGGAAACCATATATTATGGTTCTAATCAAATAATCCCGTCAAAGTGGCCAATGGGCATGAGTTTGGCCACTTAATTTAATAACAAAAATAACTAGCCACAAGAAAAAAAACTAAAATCTAAACAAAATTAAATATATATTTTATTAAGCCAGATTTAAGATCACCTAATTTCTTTTCAAAAACTTTCAAATCAACACAATTTTCTTCAAACCCAACTTAACCCAGTACTAGTGTAGAAGGTACCTACTATCATAACCTTATCGCAAAGATACTCTACTTATCGCCACAGATTGTAACGGACACTAGCGAAATAGATCTACAGATACGTATCGTAAGAATTCACTTATCGCCCGCATTATCGCTTGTTAACGCTTCTGATCGTGCTATAATTTCGCTTGTAATAGTGCTGGTTTTTCATATGTATACATTTTTAAAGGTTTTGCAAGGGCTTGTGTAAAATTAACCCCTTACAAAACGTTTGTAGGTGCGATCACAGCAATTTTTGTGTCGTTTCTGATTTTTAAGTAGAGCATTTGTCGTGTTATTTTTTTTGACGAAGGATATTTAACTGCCAGAAAGCAAGCGTATTTTATTGAAATAAAAAATGTCTTTGTTAGGATTCTCATGGATATCTGAAATATCAGAGAAAAAAAGTTAAATAGTCCGAAATTAATATAACCGTCTCCTTTTCAAACTATTTTGTAATTTAAAAATACTACTAAAAGACAGCTCATCGTAATAAAACACCTTAACAGCATCCCATCCACAAATGCACCTCACATAAGTTCACCTAAGACAAACTCAGTATATTTACAGAATCTTCTAATAAACAAACATCAAAATGGTCTTCCACATCGTAATATAATCGTCCGTGATACTATTTTTATTGGATTATTTCCTCGTAATAACCGCACCACGTGTTCAGCCGGGAATCGAACCCGGGACGCGCCGGAAACGGTAACACAAACAGTTTTTATTTCTGACTCCATCCTGCTTCGATGTGTACTATCGGGGAAATAACTAAATTATACGTTCATATTTTATTGATTTCCTTTGTTTGCTGAGATTTTTAGTGGTTTTGGATGCGATTGTCCCTTTTTGGACATAAATATGACTTTTTTCTGTGTCAAGTTTTTACACCTCTCCCCGAAACGCTGAAAGAATAATAACATCATCATAATCTCAGCTGAAACACGTCCACTGCTGGACATAGGCCCACTGCTGCGTCTTCCATCTGGTCATCGGTCCACTACGTGGAAGGCCTTCCAACACTGCGTCTTGGTCCGCGGTCGCCACTTCAGAACCTTTCAATAAAAAAAATATACAACTATAAAGTATCTAACATCCAAAACGTCTACTTCGGACAAAATATCTAAACCCCAGTCAAGCATATAGCTCAATCGGACAATCTTCAAAAAAAAACCGTTCAAGAATCCTTCAAAGAATTTATTTGAATCTAGAATGACCGAATGAAAAGCTTTAAAAATCGTACGTAGAACGTCGGGCGTCGTACGTCAATATCGTTCAATACCTAAGTCTAGTACGCATGCACGGGCGCGCCATTCAAATCCTTTGGAACGCGGTAAGAAACGAAAAAGAATCCGCCGGGAAAATATGAAACTCGAAACGCAACAGGTGGACATACAACCGTCTCATTCTTTTCTATGAAATTTTAAGTTTCGTCTCTGTTGTACGGAAGCCGCCCCTACAGTCGCCGCCCCCGCTCTGGGGCGGGAAATTTAAATGAAGGAGGGGTAGGGATGGAAATGCTTTTCT
This sequence comes from Mamestra brassicae, assembly GCA_905163435.1. Lineage (NCBI taxonomy): Eukaryota > Metazoa > Arthropoda > Insecta > Lepidoptera > Noctuidae > Mamestra > Mamestra brassicae. The sequence goes on along the minus strand of LR991013.1, from coordinate 8,244,799 downwards.
TTTTGCTCGCGGGGTGTATTTTAGGGCTTTTGTCTGGGTGAATGCGGCCGGCAATTTCGGGGTCGCTTGCGTTCGTTCCGTCTCGGGATTTGAGAATCGAATATTTTATTTTTTAAATTGAATTTAAGCGTTCCTTTATTGAACGTGTTTGAATGAGGTATTTAGAATAGAATTAAATAATGAATGAGTTTTTCCTCTTAAGTTTTTTTAAGCGGAACTTTGCCAGAGTAACTGAAATGTTTTTTAAAATCTTTGCTGCTATCTTCTTCCGTCGTCCTATTAAGATAAAACGACTGCGTTTGTATTTAGATATGACTGCCACGTTTTCATAATCGTCATCTTATCAGAATGTAGACATCTACTGAACATGGGGCTCCTAATAGTCTACAATGGGAGAGTCGGCTATTATAATCAGTACGCTTAGCAAAGAGATATTCTCCGATCTCAATGATTCGGTAATTACTTATAAATAGTTTTATTCATAAAAAACAGGAATGGTTAAGTAAAATTTAAATTAGGAATCTGCTGAAAAAGTGCTAAATAATTATGTGATGCTCAGGCTTATTCATAAAAATATGACCATATTTATGGTTAGTTTAAATACAGATTCTAGATTCAAAATATCCATAGAAAAAGAATAAAGATTCTGCTAATCAGCATCTAAACTAATCATGTGGTTGAATCATATCACCCATCCACCTTTTCTTATCACCAAAGAAAACAGAACAGGTCTATCTTTAAACCTAATTCCTCAAAATGTCGTACCAAAACCAAATTAACACTGAGTCCCGCGACAGAAAATTAATATAACAGACTATAACTAATAGCCAAACAATCCTAACAATATCAATTAATACGAAACGGTAATTTCCACGTTTCAAAGATGACCATAGAAAGTAAAACTTGCTTATATCCCAAGCCAAACTTGCCCAATTCCTCAAAATGTCAGTCCAAAATCTAGTAGACACTTAGTTCCACAGCACAAAATTAATATAAAAAACTAGTAATACATTAATAGCAGAACAATCGTCACAACAACAATTGATACCATATAAAGTAAAACTTGCCTATCCTGAGTCCAAACCTTACTGACTTCCTCAAAATGTCGTACCAAAATCAAATTAACACTTAGTCCCACGGCACAAAATTAATAAAACAAACTAGTACTAACTATATTAATAGCAGAGCAGCAATAACAATGCATACGGTAATTTTTAAGTTTTATAGTTCACAATAGAAAGTAAAACTTGCCTGTATCCCAAGCCAAACTTCCTCAATTCCTCAAAATGTCAGTCCAAAATCTAGTTGACCCTTAGTTTCACAGCACTAAATTAATATAACAAACTAAGTAATACATTAATTGCAGAACAATCGTAACAATAACAATTAATACGGTAATTTTCCGTGGCGATTGAATTGCCGTATGATAACGTAAATTATTAGTTTTGTAATAATTATATATTTTATTGTGTGGTTATTATTGACTTGGTGTCTGCAGTCTGTGTGAGCCCTTATCGTTGAGTTTTGGTTAGACTTTCATTAGTTTGTGGTTGTTGTTAGTGATGTGGCTTAGTTGTTTTGAATTTACAGCCTTATGAATAAAAAATCGAACAATGGGATTAATAAGCAAGGCATATTTAAACTGCAGCATTTAGTTTGTTTTTATATAATGCTGTTTTGGTATCAACTTTTTCTTCTAAGAAAGGCTGTAAGTTAGGTAAGCTGAGATTCAAAAGAAAAAGGGGCCAACATAATTCGCACTAAAAATGGCATGGTAAATCAATGTAAAAGTATCTACTTTTTCATTAATTTACTCACATAATATTTTGTAAATAGATAATTATACAGTAATTTGCAATTGCAACATAATTTGCACTATTTATTAACTTTTACTATTTCTTGTATTCCATCAATGTCTTATAAGTACCTATAAATAGTCCTTTCCTTAAGTATCCATGATATGCCAGCACCATTTAATTAAACATGTCAAGTATTCCTAGCCTACCATCTCATACAAACATTACGTATGATTGTGACCCCTCTGTCAATGTATGTATGTATTTATGTTAGTGTGTGACATTCACCGGAAGGGGTGAGGATTGTATGCTCTATTTTTAGAGGACCACACGACATGACAGTTAAAACTAGTGTGCGCTACTAATTATGACAAATGAGGTGATCATTATTGATTTGATTTGTTGTAAGTTTAGTAAAAGCTGAGAGGAAAAAGTATTGATTTGATTTGATGTAAGTTTAGTAAAAGCTGAGAGGAAAAAGTATTGATTTGATTTGATTTAAGTTTAGTAAAAGCTGACAGAAAAAAGTATTGATTTGATTTGATTTAAGTTTAGTAAAAGCTGAGAGAAAAAAGTATTGATTTGATTTGATTTAAGTTTAGTAAAAGCTGAGAGGAAAAGTATTGATTTGATTTGATTTAAGTTTAGCAAAAGCTGAGAGGAAGAGGTACTCTTCTTTTAAGGTAGTTTCTGTTACAGGTCCATGTAGCTTTCATTTAGAATTTTACATATAAGATAAGTTTTAGTAGTCAATACGGTTTAACATCACCTAATCTTTAAATAATTGATTACTACTAATTCACCATCCCATCACTTCCCGTGGGTGTCGTAAGAGGCGACTAAGGGACTTACTTGAGTATGGGCAGCAGCATTATCTGTACATTACAACAGCTACACTGCGATCACCAACCCGTCTGACAAGCGTGGAAATTATGGCCCTTTGGGGAAGGCCTATGTCTAGCAGTGGACTTCTTCCAGCTGATTCAGAAGCTGCAATCACCGAACTTTGTACGATATAAATATGTTGCTATGCCCTAACAGGCTCTACAATTGTTTCTTACCTTGAATTCTTTTGCTATAATCCGTTCGTTAAATTGTAGAACGCAAAATCAATGAATATGAACTTTGTCAGTCAGTCATGATGACTTTGACTGGCAACTAAATTAGGATCTGTTTTATGGTTACTAACTGACAAAGTCTGACAGACAATAGTTTTCTAAAAGGGATAAGAAAACTATTGTCTATCCTTTCAGTAAGTCTCACACAGGGAGCCTTCTCGTGTCTTAAGTTACGCTCAAGTTCCGCTAAATCGAAACAAAACCCAGACTAAAAACTTAACTCCTAAAATTCTAAACACAAAAAACGGCCCAGCCAAACCACAGTAAAACACAAATAAACATGTCCAACTCTGTTATCAGTAAAACATAATAGTCTTCCAAGTGTATCTCCACGACGTATCGCGACCACGTCCCGGCGGCGTGAGCAGGCGCTCACCTAAGTCAGATTACGACTTGTGCAGTGATATACGTCTGTAAGACGTAGTTTGTCTTAGTAACGGTATGTCGGTCGTGATGGGGAAGTGTCAAGGTTCGGGAAACCACGGAATTGTCACTGGACGGCAGCGAAAAGCTCCAGCACTTGAGTCTTTGGCGGGTTTTGGTTGTTGACTGTCAAAGTGGAGTCGGCTTTGGTGGTTTTGCTATTGCCAGTGCTGCCATGCTGGGCAAACCCCTCCCTTTTCCCTTTCCATACCTCTCTACATAAACTGAGCGATCTCCGACCAAGTTTGACCACTAGCTTTGGTGATAATTCTAAGTACTTTTGGTGTTATCTTTAAAAGAAGAAGATCCTTCTAGGACTTAAGTAGTAAGAGGACACGTGTGTTTCTGGTCTTCAGATTCAAGACTATTTTTAAGCCTTTGGTGCAGTGCAGGGTACCTGTTGCCCCAGGGTTGGTCAGGGTTATATGAATAGATTAGATGTATCCGAGTAACGGCGCCGGGCTGTCATTCAATGCACCAATCTGCCAGTCTTACCGGATGCAGCTGAATACCAGTATTTTACATAGAGCGTCTGCATATCTGACCTCCATATATCCATAAATCCAGTAACCAGGTAACAAAGCCTTTGGCAACACTGCCAACAGATTTTCTAGCTTCTATCTGTAAACTGCCTACTGCCATTAAAAGAGCAAAAAATCAGGTGTTTTATTTTACATATGATTGCTCTTGACTCTAGTCTAGGTCATAGATGCCAGAGACATAGTCGACGGTGGAGCGAGCTTACCCAGAAGAAGCCTGTTCACTATAATTTTGAAGAGTTTTGCGTTGTATGCGTTCGAAAACAGCCTCTTTTTCTGACCAAAGCATCGACACATCACACTCACACCACACATCACACTCTATTTATTTGCCTACAATTGCGAAGAAAACAGCCGCCATCATTTTCCTGCCCTTATCCCATGTTACTTGGGGTCGGTGCAACACGTTTTTTTCTTCCATTCAGTCCTGTCAGCCGTCACGGAATCACTAACTCCCTATTCTTTCATACCACTCACACAATCCATCCATCTTTTCTTTGGTCTCCCTCTCCATCCACATTTATATAAATTACTCTTTTAGTTACATGCATTTCATCCCTCCTCTTCACATACCAAGATTAAGCGGTTTCCTTTCAACTTTTCCGTCACTGGCGCCATTATTAAACTTCCTCTAATGTACTCATTCCTCACTTTATCCGTTCTTCTTACTCCACACCGTAATGTTCGTATTTCATGGTCAATATGAATCTATGTATAGTAATTCAATTACACCGATTGACCAGACTGCGTTAATGGCTACAACACCATTCATAAAGGGTAGAGCCACTTGTCACTTTACGGGGTTAAATGGCACCATTCAATCAATCAATCAATTTAATAATGTGAAGCGATTGATATCGATTGGTAATAACTGATTCATGATATTGTATTGTATTGCGGCTTTCAATTAATTTGTTGAATTGTCTTTTATAGCGGTTATGATTTGGTTTGCATATTGATAAAATCAAGTGGTGTTTAGTATTACAAGTAATTCGTATTACAAGATTATATTAAAGGAAATATTGTCGTGATTTTGGCTAAACCCTTTGAACAAATCATCTATGCTTATAGAGCATAGTTCCGACGGATATCCTTTATCAAATGTACCCATAAGACCATTAAAAAGAACATCCCTGCCGGTCCCCAACCCGTCTCGATACCGGCCATAATTCCGCCCGGGAAAATCATTACACACGGCCCGCTAATTCGGGTTTCGAGAGACCACCCAACCCCCATAACCCCCATTCTCCCCTACCCTAGCTGCATCTCATTTTCAAATACCATACTAAGGCGCGATTTCTATACACCCGATCAGCTGCAAGCCGAACGAATATAAACTCTATATCTTACTTTCAAAGTGCATTTTCCTAAGTTAACAACACAAAGTAGTCACGCCAATTGTAACTTTGTTGACTGGGAGCTAGAGTTAGAATTTCTTTGTGTTTTCTTCGGTGCGCGCGTACGGGCTTCGACCCAGTTGACGGGGGTGGAATGGGGAACGTTTTCCACTGAATAATAGAGGGGAGATTTCCTCTTATTTTTTCGTGAATTTTTTATTTAAGAAAGGGATAAGATTTTAATGTGGGCGCTCCGTGCTTTTATTACTTGCGATTGTGAGATATGCCTCTATTGTTGAGTCTTGATGCGTATGGGGTTTCCGCTTAAAGTATTTTGTATGGCGGCCGCGGGAGGACGGAGTTATGTCTTTAATGACGTTTCACTTGATATACTCTAGCAGTTTTTATCCTCTGCCATTTTGTGGAGGTTCGCGGTTAGGTATTGTGGCCATTGTTCGGCTTTTCCACTTATGTAGCTTCTTATTTTCAAGGAACCATTTTACCGATTAGAAAGATAAGATGTTGTACAACTTTTTTTACTTACAATAGTAGCTCTTTCGATGAAGCTGTCAATGTCTAATAAGTATGCTGACCGCAGAGGTTGCTTGCCGGAAGCTAGGACGCATTCCCCGGCGCCGCCTGCCCTTGAACCTAACTCGATTTTCGTCAGCTAAGCTTTTACAGTGTAAATTGTAGGCTTGTAGCGATTTTATTGCAACAGCCTACACTGCGATCACCAACCCGCCTGCCAACCGTGGTGATTATGGCACCCCCCCAGCTGCCGGCCCTGGAACGCAAAGGACTTTAGAAGGAACACGGATGGGTTTTAGTCAGTAAGAGTCTGACACGCCCTTCCGCTCCACCCAGAGTGGAAGAAGTCATTTGATGATTTCCCATCCTTAACAAAAAAGGTGGGGAAAATAAATATGCGTCACATTTGCGTTAAACGGCCATCGCTTAGCATATGTATGCTGGATTGCTGGGACTCGTGTGTGTGTGAGTGATCATCAAAAAAAACGAAAGCCATAACTTCTATATACCTACCTCCCAAAACATAACAGGATACTTAACTTCCTTCCTTCTTTCTTTCCATTTACAAACAAAAAATCAAAAACTTCTCAAGTAGTGTGAATATAATAAAAATCGGTTCGATCAATCACGCGTTTCCCTTTGCTAATGCCGCCAAGATCGTTATCAATTCAATGATTGTTTATTGTTTCTGCTCTTTGATAAGGTGACACCTTGATGTTGATGATTATGGGTATGTATTGAAATTGGTTGCAAGGTTAAGGACGTATTTTAATTATTTATCTAGCGATTTAAGTGTTGATCAATAAGAAATGTTATGTAGAGGGCGAAATAGCAATAAAATCAATGGTTTTTAAGGCGGTACGACATGCTAAATAATAACAGCTTGATCTTCAGGTTAAGAAATGCTTGCCGAGGCCGGACGTGGATGGGTGACCATCTTAACATAATCCATGCCTCGGAAAGCACGTCAAGCCGTTAGTCCCGGCTGAGAAACTACAACCCCATAATACTTTAGTTTAATTTTATGCGACATACCTACTTACACAATTCGTATCATACAAAAATCTGAAAATAGTATCCAATTCAAATAATTATTATGTGCGAAACGAGCATTATAAGGATTTAAATTGTCATCAGAAACTTAAAACGAAAAGTAGGAACCTAATTCACCATTGAGAAAAAAAAACACCCTTTTCAAGTTAGTTCCTGAAAGTTTGAGTAAGTTTATGTTCTTAAGCTATCCTTAGGACTCGAGTATTGAAACAACTTTTTAGCCTGGCAAGTAGACTTGAGCATATTATGCTGGACTACGCTTAAAGGGAAGTAGTAAACACAAACAATTATTTTGTTAAGAGGCAGACAAATGACTCAGTATAATGTTCGTAAAGTATTGCCAGTTAACTTACTCGGCACTTTAAGTTTATGTTATGGCAACACCTACCCAAACGCATATTACTCGTAAGACTTAACGCTCTCATAGAAAACCATGTATAAAGTACCTTCAACACCATCGTACTTTAAAATATTTTAAAACCGCAACAAATTCGAACAGGATAGGTACATCACTACTGCCACCCATGGGATCACTATTAGAACTCATACAAACAGTTTCTCATTGTGAATCCTCCCCGGTAGTTCAATATTCAACTACCCACTATAAAATAATCAAACACTACAAGGGTTGGGGTGTCATCACGCCGGGGGGGTGGACAGTAATACTTTTAAAAGCGTCATCCCGTCGGCACCCTCTCTGAGAGCTTTGTCGGATATCTCATTGTGCGTACACTCGCACAGAGAAGTCGCTTCGTAACAACACAGTGCGCCGGATGCCTTTTTTCGTGGAAAAAAAATGGTGTCAATTTTTTACTCCGGATCTTTTTTTGATTCGCAAAATTCAATTCAATTCACTCGATTTTTGTTTTTAATAAACTAGTGTTTATCTCAATTCCAGTGGTGTTTTAATGGAAACCCGTTAGCATTGTATTGATATTTCGTTAAACAATTACGTATTTTGAAAGCCGTCTGATATTTCGAGCATTTAATGAAACGTAAAATGAGCAGTGTTCTGTTTTGTAAATGTTTTCTAGATTCCTTTAAATGTTGAATATATTTTGGTTATTCCGTTGCAATAACAAAGTGAATAGCAGACACAATATAAATGATTGAACAAATATAACAGAGGAACGTAGCAATTATACCATCTCTTTACACAAAGCCAGTATAAAGGGGATGCATATAATATATTTTCAATAAGATCTAGATTCCAGCTATCCGAGTCCCAGCGGATGGTAATTGCCTAGAAAGTCCTATTTCTCCATCCCCCTCTCCCCACCTGTTTCATTCGCCCCCTCGTGCCACCCCCTAGCTCCCAGTCTGGTCTAGATTTTAGATTCGAGACCTAATCTCGTTTCCAATGGAATTGCGAGAGAATGTGTACGTTTTCATTATTACTTGGCGCTGTTTGTTTTGTTGTTTGGATCCAACGTGTGGATTAGAAGTGTAGTATTAGTGAGATATATTGTGTTAAAAATACTTACTTATATCTCAACAGTGTTGACGTTACCTGCCAGTAACATAGCAAGAAGCTCATAATCTAATTATCCTTATTGCAATGTTTATAAAGCAATTTCTCCAATATTAAGTAAACCCAAGCACAAAAAGAAATCTTTTCCCGACACCAATTTGACCGTTGAACAACAAATACAAGTTCTATACAACAGTTACCATTTGATAGCGTAGAAAGGTCACTTATAACCACCACGAGTATCCAGTAACCATGGGACTCTGTGCCGTTTGCTATAAAATAAGACAAATGACTTTTTAACGTCACTCTTTGATGGGATATCGGGATTTTCAAAGTCATGTCCACACATTTGCTTTTAGTGCTCCCTTTGTCTCTGCCCACGTGTCATAAAATTTCATTAGTAATAAACATTAGCATAGGAAATATACTTTTGTTATGTTGGTACTGAGGCTCGGTTTAAAGGCTTGCTGTTGTTATACGTTGGACTGGCACTTGATGTACGGCAGCTTGGTGTTTTTCTGGAATTAAGCTGCAATAACTAACAAAAAGTTAATATCCCTGTAGAAAAAATAAAATTCTTAGATAGCAAATTCTATCATCTGCGAATCGATTATAATAATTTCTCAAATGCCAATTAAACTGTAATAAGAGCAAACGCAATAAAACTTAGCCCCATTATCAATAACCACTCATGTCGGATTAACCCTATACCAAACCCCTAATAACTCTTAAGCGAGCGTCCAATTTCACACCGACTGTTACTAAAGATGTAAATATTAAATCCAATTTATGAACTTACCCTTCACCTAACCCCCTCGATTATCCACACAAAAAAAACATGAATTATGACTATTATAACCTCTCGAAAACCATTGTGCGGTATTAATCGCCAATTCGTTATAAATACGCACAGTGAGCCACCCCGCCTATTTGCCCAGACAAAAAAAATGTGAATATGATTTTATGGCAGGTTAAACGTATTTAAGGGGGATTAAGTTATGAGTAATATTTCTATTTGTAAGGGGCATTTAACGAGCTATTTGACGCCTTTTGGCATCGCGTGCGGTTCGCGGGGCGCCATTCAACGCGAGATAACCCATAATTATGATCCATCTTACCACTATAGCGGTTTTATAAATGTTTGTTTTCATGACAGGTGAATTATAATCATCGGTGCGATGATTAAATGATCGCACGCTGTTTGATGTGGCTTTTGATTCCGCAGTTTTATTTATACTATTTATCACAAAATGGTTTCACGGAATCGCTTTACGTTGTTCGCTAACTGATCAGATGTTTTTATTTAAATTAAGCTTACACACACACTGTGACATTATTTTTAACGTCGCTTTAATGCCATTTTTTCGCATGAATATTTATAGGTACTACGGCAGCCCACGGGCCTAGTCAATGTTGTTCTATGTGCATTAAATATGTACCCTGTGTACGCGACGTATATTAATTTTCATCGAATCCGAAATCAAAGGCGCTCATATCCCAGAGGACAGCCCGCTGGTCTAATGTGCCCATTCTCTGGACAAAGCGGATTATTTTCGATGTTGTCATATCTCGAACCTATTATCATAATGTGGTGACGTGATTCCCTTGTTTAGGTTTTTTGTCTTGTTATTTTTTCTCACTTGTCACACTGTGTGGTCTAATAGATATTATGTTTTGACGTACCTTGTAACGTGTTTCCGAGAAGGCGTTGCTTCGTTAGCATGTTGTGGGATTATTTGACGTCATGCGAGATAAAATATGTAGTCATTTTTTCCAACAATATTGAATCGTTGCCTAGTCTAAAGGTTGAAATTACTGTATCAATAAAACACGAAGCTTGGCTAAACGACGCAAACATAGTTTTCCACTTAAAGCGAAATTATTAAACCGATTACAGTCTCCCTTCGTTTGCCCACAAAATACTCAATTACGTAAACAAGGCAAAGAAAAATACAGGTAGAAAAATACTACCGTGTGGTGCCAGCGATACTGTAAAAGTGAAAGAAGACACAACACACCATTACGTTGGTCGCAGTTGTTAAACAAGCCAAGTTTTCCCACAAAACGTGGGTTTAGCGTTAATATTTCAAGTGTGTTGTTTGAGTAATTGCTCGCCCCGCGAAATAACCTAATGGGCGTACTTTGAACGCAGTGAAAAAAAATCGATTCACCCATATTTGTTGTTAATTATAGTCGGTTGAGCCGTCTTTCCGCTTCTGCTGGTTCGAATACGATTTAAGACCCTCCCTGGTCCAATTACAGAGTTCTCAAAAGTCCCCCCTCTTACCCTCCCCCTCTCATTTTTAGATCGAGCCTCGTTTTAATGACCTCTCGAGTTCCCGATGTTCATTTGTCGCGAGGGTTTTGCGTACGATTATTTCACTTTTTCTTTTTTGCCCCGTAACGATTGGAGAGTGAAGCACCGTGGTGGAACGCACTCGAGACCTTACAAATATTATAATATATTTCTGTTTAATTTTTCGTCTAACGTGGGCGGAAAGAGTCGTTCCAGTTATATTTGTATGTAAGGAAAAACACACTGGGATTATTTGACATAGCTTACTCATGTTCGATCTTAATGATATTGTCGTATATTTGGCATAAAAACCCATTTAAAAGATTTTTATTTCGTTCACTGATCCCTAAAAACTTCACATCTACTCTAAAAATTCTTTTCAAACAACACGATAAAATCTTAATCCCAAAAATTGATAACTCCATACATTCAACATCTAATTGTTTAAAATTCTCTCCCCAATTCGCCATATTAAAAATTTGTCCCCATTACTAGTTCCATAGAAAACGTTGAACTGAGGGGTTCCTTTGTCCAACATGTTTGGAATCCTGTAATTTTCTATGATTCTGCAGTTTGCCCAGTTTGTAGTAATTGTAGGGAAGGATATTAATTCTAAATTTCTCCCTTTGCAGTCCTTTGTGTGCGATTTTTAATCTGCGCTAATATAGTCGTTGATTGTACAAATGATTACCGATGGATCAACTGTTATTGACTCCTGTTTTTATTGGAAATAGGATTTTTTTTTTGTCTTGGTGGTTTATTGTTTTTGCCCACTGTGCTGTCGGAATATGTAATGGAATTCTTAGAAGTAGATTATGAATTAAAACGTAAATTATATTTTTGTTGCATGATTCTTTATTTGTATTGTAACAAAGTCTATGTCTGTTTGCTTTTATAACATAAGCACAGTTAGGTTTAGAATATCGTTTAAAATGTGATACGTTTTATATTTCCAGTAATCAAATCATACGCAGATAGACCTAAAACAAACATTGGTAAAATTCGCACGCGTTATACCAATTCAGTATTTTATTTAGTTGATAAAACAGTTCATCACCAAATTGCTGACAACACAAATAGAAAAAAATACTATTGATTACAAAGCAAACAAAATTCGCTCTTGACACGAGATGAACAAACATAGACAGACATACAAAATACAAATACTGATCTTCATACGCAAACAAAATCTACATTGTGAACTGTCCATACTGTACCTTCCCAGGCCCAACAATATAACTAATGCGTCTAAAATTACCGAAAATAAACTCTAAGTACTACAAAATTAGGGTGACTGCAACTGTTGTCACCCACGTCGTGCGCTAGACGGATTTTTAAAACGACATTTTAGAGCACGACGACACGACATGTGTCATCACATCATGTCAATGCAGGGATTATGATAACCATCGTACGGATGCCATCTAGCATGGGGAATCGCCCTTCGCGATCTCGACATTACAGTCATAGTACGAACCAACCGAAGCGAACACTACAATCTATTTTCGACTCTAATTAAAGACAATACAGTTGAAATTTAAGCGGGGTGGTTATTAAAAATCCACAAGGGTGATCCAGAAAAGACAATTTAACCCTAAAAAATGGTGCATGGACATTAATCCGCATGTAATATCGCAAATTTGTCATCGGTTCGTCGGGCCGGGTTGGGCTCGGTTGGGACCATCTGTCAGTCAATACGCAATTCCATTTGGCGCTATTAGAGACGGGAGAGCAGTGTATTGCGCCACTTGATTGGATGAATAAAGACAATATCGTGCTGGAAATATCATCCACCTGTTCGTTGAGGCCGGCGATTGCTTTTAAAAGTAAACGTGGTTGTGTTGGTAATTTCCCAACGCTTTTTTCCGTCTAACTGACGTATTATATCAGAGCACTTTACCCACATCAGTATGTCAAATAAGCCATCTTCTTTAACCCTTCATACTTCTAATAGACTGTATTAAAATTGATATCTAAAGGATTCATATTCATAAAGTTACCCCTTATCAAGTCAATAATAACACCCTAAATATGAAACGCTTAATAAAATCCGCATATACCATTTCGTTGAAGCGGTAATAAATTGCCCTTTTTGACGTCTTATTCAGAAAACTCAGCGACTCATGTGTCAGTGTCAGACAGGGGGGTAGCGCGGATAATAAAAAATGTATTCGGATATATCGGATACTCGATAGCGCCACGCGTTTATCGTCTTCAGGTGACTGCAACTGGGCGATTCACCCCAACTTTTAGGGACGTCTGGGTTTTTGTTGCATTATTACATCGTTATGTCACATTGAGTAATTTAGTTTGACATGGGAAACGTGTATTTTTTTTATTTATGAATATTTTGTACCTGTTATTGAAAGTCCCTTTTCAATCAACTATAAATTAAATGCCAAACATCAAGCTGCGTATGTCTCATTATTCGAACCGAGTGCCTATATGAATTCAAATAAAAAAACATGATTTAAAATTTTGTTGAGACTATTTTTAAAGTAAAATCTTAAAAAGTACATTCCGAAGATGAGCTTTAGAAGCTTTTATTTGGCAGCAGATTTTTATGACTTACTTTTAAAATTAATCGCACTAGTGCACAAATACATGCCTAATTACCTCGAGATTTCCAACAAAACAGTAATAAAACATGACAGTACAAAAAATAAAGCCGTCCGCACACCGCGTCGCTCGCAGGCGCGTGCCGCGGACAGACGCGATGGGCGTGAACGCATCGCATCTAATAAGCCTGATACGGTATAGATAACAAGATGTTTTGCGATGCGTTTATTTTTTTTACCAATTTAAAAGAAAGAGGTTTAATCTCTATCTCACGATGGATGGCGTTAGTGTGTGGAAACCAGAAAGGGGCTAAGGCAGAAGACAGAAGAATTCTGCAAACCCCAAATTAAGTAGGATGAGGGCAAAAGAATGATGATGAATATATAAAATAGAGAAATCTATGCCATAGAGAGATAGAATATACTTTACCACAAATAGTTAAACAACGCAGCAACGCAACGGCAGTCTTACCGAATGTTTTTTTTTTTGCTAAAGTTGTCATCATCTGCCTAGCCTTTTCCCAAGTATATTGGGGTCGGCTTCCAGTCAAACCGGATTCAGCTGAATACCAGTATTTTACGTGGAGCGGCTGCCTACCAGACCCCCACAACCCATTAACTGGGTAACACGGTAGTTCTTTGCAAGGTTGGAGTCAGATTTACTGGCTTCTGACAATCCGTAACAACTGCCAAAGATCTACAAATGACAGCCGGGACCAACAGCTTAACGTGCTGTATTGAACGATAAAAACTATCCTTAGTTCTGAGCTGATTATCTTCTGTATACTAACACAAATACAAATAATGTAACAATGAATGTTTAAGTTATGTATAGGTACTGCTTGATAACTTGCTGAATCAAGTAACACAACAATGTGTGGAATTTAATCATGAGCGCAAAATTCCCTTTGCAATCCGGAAATTCTTCCGGAATTCCGTATGAGTCTGAATTTACTAGTCGGACAATTCGCTGGATGCGAGAAGCATGGGATCGGTCGATATGGCAACGCTTGGGTAGCCTACTCAAGCGTTGCTGAAATGATGCTGATGATGACGAAATACAGTGGGATAATTGCGATACACGCAATAATCCCACTGGATTTCGGTTAATCAACAACATTCATTGCGTTATGTTATGTATCTACGCTGTAGAGAAGACGAGTTTATCGAACATAGTAAGAAAAAGATAAGGAATTTCCTTCAAAATCCATCGGATTGTAATAGAAAGCAATATATATCAATATAGCACGTAGAAAGGGTGCCGAAAAAATTTACGGGGTTATAAGTTTTTTTCAATTTCCTAGAATAAATATCGTAATGTAACATCAATATGCTTTTCTGTTTTAATAAAATCTCGTCATACACCTGTATTAACTCAGCGCCATGTTGGGTAGTCGCGTGCCGCGGACAGTGTGATCGGCGTGTGCGCATTGCTCGCTTGTAATGTGCGCGCGCGACACGCGGGACAACGCACTTGTCGGCTTTGATATGTAGTTCACATTTTAATGTTGGGATTTCCGTTGTGGGAAGGTGAAGATTTAATTTTCGCTTTTTTTTTTCAATTATAAGTTGCAATTAAAGAACGATGAATTGTATTGATGAAGTAATTGTCTTTGCTTATTTTATTAATCCACAACTATAGTTAACACAAAAAAACTAAGTTAAGGCATACGCACACTGCATCGATGTGTCTATTTAAAAAATGTTTATTTTACTTTTTTTTTCGTATAGTTACTAATATAATAAAGTGTGGTGTTGTTTCAGTTAACCTAAATCAAAGTTATAAGTAAAACAATGGATCCCTGCATTTTAAACAAAAAAAAAATACTCCAAAACCTCTAAAAAAACGTCATTCGTTAACCCGCGTGTCCGAGACAAGTGCGATGGACGTGATCGAATCGCTGGCGATACAAAACATGTCAATCAAACAGAAATGAACGCCTTTTATAGTATCGTTTTAGATGGAATGTCGGGTTTACGTCCAATGACCAAAAATATACAAAGGTAGATGCGTGCAAGTCATGGATTTAGATATGGTCAATTAGGCTGTGTTTCTGATGGGAAGTTAATAACTAAATCAATGTATTGACTATGCAAATCTTTAATTATCTAGGGTTCTTAAACAAAGTGACAGACTGTCGTCGTGCTGCTCAAAAGTTTGTGAGTGACGTGAGATTACAGTAGCACATGCCAATCCTTTATGACAATCTATACAGACAATGGAACGACGATACTTTTTTCCAAGTGCCATTCTAGAATATATTGTGTGTAATTCATAGAATGACACTTGGAAAAAAGCTTTCAATCTGTCATTTGATACCCATACCTAGGAGTTTTGTAACAAACCCATGGCAATTTAAAACTTTTTAGACATAAAATTAAATTATAAACTTCCCAAAAAATGAAACGAATCAATTAATCGTTCAGATAGTGTGAACAAACTTTAATATAATCAATTAAAATACGCAAAATTGATACCGTAACCGCATGCTATCTTATCGTATCGGAGGAAGTTTACTTACAAGTTAGTTAAACAGTTCAATTATTAAGCAAACAGGTGAAAAATTGGTGAGTATTTACTCTGATTAAATATAGTGAGTTTTAAATGACTACAAGTTGATTATCATCAATGCATTAAATGATAATTATGGGTTGATAACTAAAATAAAGCACTAATTTCATTATAAAAAAAAAAAACATTCAGATGACTTGAGAACCTCCTAACTTTTACACAGTTAAAACTAAACTCCTGAGAAAAGAATAAAACAAAACTTTCCTTAAGCTAATTATTGAATATCTTAAAATTCACGTTATTGCTACAAGTTCACGCCCACTCATTTCAACTTCAGTGGAAATGCACCCTTAAAGTCACCTTTCTCAATAAATCAAATAAACTGAAATAATAGATTTTCTAATCTCACCTTATCGGCACGACTTTGATAGAAATACTAAAGCTATGGTAAACTTAATTATTAGTAAAGTGTCTGCCGAGGTCATAAGTATCGTCACTCAAAAAGGTTATTTTAGTTTCCGTAGCAACATATCCAACGATTAAACCACACTAAAAACAAAACAGTTAACTCGTAACTCGTATCTAATCACATCAGAGGAAGTTTAGTAGGTGGATACTGTCTAGGAAGACATGCGGACATACAATACAGGACATAGTACAGTCGCGTCCGCTCGGCCAAAACTAGACTTTCGTTGATAGAATATTAAATACTTCCGTCTAATAGTTCGGCACTTATAAATAGTTTTTTTTTTAGCTACAATGACAGATTGTGTGGTCTTATGGTGCATTTAGTGGGTAGGTAATGTTTCAATTGAATAACTGTTAAAAATACGTTTTATGAAGTAGCTTAGATGGAACCTACGTCCAGCATTGAACTACGATAGGCTGAACTCTGCAGTGATTTCGTTGATGAAAGAAGTTGCCCCAAATTCAAATCTATACTTCTATCAGTTCTATCTTACAGTAGGGTCACTTTATTAATGTAATATTATTATTTTACTGAACTGTAAATGATGTCGTTCAAAATATCATATTTCGTTTTTTCCCGTTCCCGTATAACCCTTCCTCATGAATGTGGCTATACAAAAAGAATTTTCTAAATCGGACTGGTAGTTCCAGAGATTAGAGCGTTAAAGCGCGACAAACAAACTCTTCAGCTTTATTAGGTATATAAGTGTATAGATTTCACGCGGGCGAAGTCGCTGTCAGAAGCTAGTAGGAAATATAGAAGTAATGGAAAAATAACTCAGTAGTGTTTACTGTTTGTCATTCGTATTAATAATAATCAACGCAGAAATCGCTACTGCCGATAATAATTAAAATGTTGAGATAATATCAATTAAAAGCAATATCGTGTTAAATTAATTTATCGTTTGATTAAATCTATTGGCGATATTATCGAGTATTTAATATATCAGACATACGGTCGCCAAGTGTAAATACAGTTATTATTTTTGTTCAAAAATACTCATTTCTGTTACATGTTTCATGTATTTTTATTTGCCATGCACATAAAAATCACAGCCGGATCAGGTTTTACAACTTTTATATTGAATATTTGCAAATTGCCACCTTTTTATGCATGGCAATTATTCGGATAAAGCCAGTTCCTCAACGGCTGAATTATCACCAAAGCAATTTTGGAAACGCTGTACCATGAAGTAAGAAACAATTATAGTTTTATAGCAAACTTAGCATTTTTACGCGGCTTGGTTTGCGTGGTGTATGCCTCAGGAACTGTGCGTTTTTTTCAGGATTTAACGAAAGAAATAATGTAGTTTTCTGTCAGTCGAATCAGCATTTAAAATACCTACACATGTTTGTACCAAAAAATACAACTTTCCTACCGACTGTATTGTTTAAAATGTTACCATTGTGTCTAATAAACTTTTTATTTTGATGCAAGTTTAGAAGAAAAAAAAAAGGTAATTAAACGAAAAAAAAAATCAGAAAGAACTGGCCTTATTTCTCTTCTAACATCAAAAACCATTTCACAAAACCACGTCCTCGCACCCAGTCACCTACATTCGCGTAAAAGACTCACCCAGTTCTTTTTACCTTGCGACTTATTACCTACATCTAGATTTAAGAACAGGTCTAGACTGAATGCTGAATTTTTGATGGGTACGCCCCGTCAACGGCTTTTAGTGCTCGGCTTGTGGGGATTTAGGAACGAAGCGACACTGAATTGTGAAAATAGAGTGGAGGCTGTATCGAGTATTTTTTGTATGGCTTTAAGCTCTGTGAGAGTACCGACTTGGAGATTTTCTGGTTGCTGTTTGATGTGTTTAACGTGTGAAATGGTAACTTTTTAAAAGAAAATGGTGTTGAGAGGATTGTGAGTTTCCTTATTTGATATTTATTCAATAACGGTCTAACACGTTAACGGATATAATCAAAAGTTTGCTCGGAGAAGTATGTCATGCTTATGATCTCTAAAAATCTATGGAAATGTTAATTTTCGTAAATGTACAAGTTAAGTCGGATGAAACCGCTCGCATTAACTAGTGAAGCTAGAATTGATGAGTTTAGGATTAATTGCAACGTGTGTGTGTTCTCAGTAAAACCTTTAGAAATGCACCACCCACCGGCTTTAATGAAAATTCATCGCGAATTACATTGAAAAATTAATAAAAAGTTTAACGCTCGATTAGCCGACGTTATCTTTCCGTTGTGCACCCACCCTTACAACAAAGTTTTGTACCGATCGCAAGTTACTCGTGCGTCAAAAAACCGCGTGATTATCGCTATCTTTACATTCAACACATAGCCTTACATTAGCTAACTGTTATAGCGGCTCATTATGCGATAAATAATCACGATTAATATTCACAGGCGGCCATATTGCGTATCGCGGTAGCATCGCCCCGCCCACTTTTGATATTAGAATTAATTTAATTCGCAAGAAACGACGCCTTAACGGACTCGCGGCACGGACAGCGCCACTTGATCTCAGTGCTAATGAATTGTAACCTTTATTTTGTTAGCAATAAAATTACACCAAAGTATCAATTTAAAATGGACGCTTTGTACGGTAATTGAACATACGACTGATCATCACCTTTTTAAACGAGTAAATAGAAATTAATAATTGGTAGTTTTTGCACAAAAGTTCTAGTTATAAATTGCAGTTGTCCGCCCCCTCGCTACCATAAAAGCTTACAACTGTTGACGATCTGACATTTAATTCGCAAAAAATACAGTCGAATCGAAAAGTGATTATCATTAATTTTATTTATAGGTTTATCGGGCCAGTTTAGTTGTGTTTGGTCATAAATATCATAATCGTAAAATTTAAATGTGTAATAAAAGTCATTCTAATCGAAAATCAGTATAATTTTATTTTGTTCAATAAGTATTTAATATTGTCATTTTTGCCTGTTAAAAACTGGGGTGGCCAAAAGTTGTGTAACGTATACAAAAAGTAAAAAATACATCTAGATTTGTAAGTATAAAAAAGCTGCTTGAAGCGAATGCTTAAAAGTTATTGCACCCAAGTTTGATAGCATCTTTCACGACCGACCGTGGCATCTGTCTGTTTAAAACAATTTAAGTATGTATTAAAATATTATGTATGTAATTATTATGTAAATGTTTGGACTACGGAACATTATACGATATTTATCACCTATTTTTCTGTAGTTTTCTGTCAAAAAATCTACTAATAATGTGTTTAAAGAAAAAATAATGGATACAGAAGTAATTTAGCATAATCACGTATCGTAAGATAAATCAGAGGTTACCTTGCACGCGCATTAAAACTAATATTAAAAAAGTATAATGACTTGAATAAATCTAGAAAAACTTAATTCTATCTGGCTTGTCGAAGCATCTGGAATATTTTATCTAAATACCAGAACATTTAACGGCTGATAGCAAAAAATCCTGGTGAGCCTCTTATCACACGGCAAGCTTCGGAGCTCAGCTTAGTGACACGAGAAAAAACCGAGATTATACCCGAGATAAAACCATGGATTTTTAAAGTCATTGTTGAAAAACAAACGCCATTTATGTAACTCTTGAGTAAGGGAGATAAACGATCTTTGTTTTAAGATGCTCAAGTGAGTTCAAGTTTTGTAACTTTTTATATTGACTTAGCTGTCTTATCGTGCTTTTGCCTCTGTACTCTTTAAAGCTAGTTTATTTGATAACTTTGATATCTTTAAGTGCGAGTTTTTCTCCCGATTTTTTTAGATTCTTGAATGTTAACTTTGCATCTCCTCTATCTTTTATAAATACTGTCGTATCTATATTGTAGCCTATCGTGACATCTGAATCGTCACCGTGACGAAGCGATTTGGCTTGCATAAAGCATGTCAGTACGAACCATTTAGTTTGGGTTCTATTCTAATCTTCCATCTGGTTTCGTCCCCGCTTTAAATATTCCTACAGCACATACAAAAATATAAATCCAAGTTTACGATAATCAATATTACAGCATTGGTAATAATCTTAAAGTTCTGATGTATTTTCGCATTATCGTTTCCTGGCAGGAAAATATGTAATAGGTCCTAATAAGGGGTTTCTTGGTGTTTAAGCAGTAGCTCAAGTGGCTGGAGCTACGCATAGAATTAATATGTAGAATTAAAGAGATCAGTAGAACATTATTACTAAGAAGCTGTTTGCTTATCGCCTCGTCATTAAAATACTAGTTTTCTGCACTTAGGCCTTACAACTGGTATGCTAAGTTAAGCCCTCTTTAGTCCAATTTCCTTTAAAAAAGACGATTAATGATGAATATTTTTCTCATACACTTTCGACCACAATGGCAAAACGTTAAGTGATTAAATTTCCATATTTATTGTACATATTAAACTCTTGACTACATGGCAATAAAAGTGAAAGTATAAACCACCGAGTGTAAAATATTCAATTTATTGAATACATTGAAATCCTTTTCGGTAATTTGTCGTTTAACAGTTTTCACTGTCAACTTATCACTTAACTTAGCGGTACCTTTAATTCCTTAGTTTAATAAACACAGATTATAGTTATTTGACAAAGTGATCATAATGTGACAGCGAAACTAATTTAAGCTTACAAAATATTATGACAGCTTTTTTTCGCTTGACAGTTAGTGAAACACATTTTGTATCGACTGTACTTTTGGTTTAAAATATTTCCTCTAATCCTTCTTTTCAATCCTCACAATTGTGGTGCTGATTTCAAAAGCATGACAAAAAGAGCTAAACATGCATTACTGTTTCGAAATCAATATAATTTTTTGCTACCCGTACCTATGCTCGTCTATAACTCTGGTACGTGTGTGACTTGTTTATAAATGCATCAAAAATCATCAACCATCAAATATTCATATTTTTTTAACTATTAATTTTGACTACTTTTATTGTAACTAACGTGTGTTTAAGTGTAACTAACAAGCCGTTTGCTATTTGTTTCAGGTACGTATCCGAGTCCGACAAGCAAACAAACATGCAACGTAATTGTAAGTAGTGTGACCACAGGTCCGCGTATACAGAGCCGTGTACCGCCTAATGCGTCCGCATTGCGATGCTCCTCGCGTCCAAGCGACGTGACGTTTTCTCGCCCACAGAGGGCGTTTGTGTGCAATCTCGGCTATGTAATCAAATTGCTAATGCTGGGCGCAGTTTTTGTAGGCGGAGGAGTTTTCTTGTTCTACAGGATATGACATGTTCTAGTGCCATTGAGATGGTCGTTAAAATCTGAGTGTTTTCTGTTTCTTGGCATTTTTGCGACGCCCACGCTTTCGGGGCGTGTTTTACATGCCATTTTCTTGTTATGTCTTGTTTTATAACGTAATTGCTATAAAACTGGTGGTAATAGGTTTGGATCCGTTTAGTGAATGGGAAAATCTGTTGGAAACTACGTTATAAAGTTACTTTTCTTGTATTTGCATTTCGTTGTCATGCAATACTCGTATCTGAATATAGTTACAAAAATAAAGCGTATTCTACTAAAAATATCACAAAAAAAGGGTCAAAGGTTAGCGTCAAACTTGAGGACATCAAAGAAAAACGTTGCTCTGAATAGATTACTTAAATGCAAATTGCTAGATAATGTCATAATGCCGTAACTCGTAGTACGTCGTTTCACATGACGTGGTCGCTGCGATGTTTTATTTATATGTGAGGGGAAACGAGCGAATTATGACATGACCCTTAGGAATGGAAGGACGTTTTCCAATAATACACCGGTGCTGTGTTGTTTCAGATATATAGATAGAGCTGTTTGTGATGGGAAAGGTCGGAAGTTCTTTTTTGTAATTTGAGGGTAGATAGTGACAGTTATTACGGTTTTTATACTTCGTGAATACCTGCTGAAATCTCAAAAGCAAAAACACTGAGTTTTAATTCAGAGGGATCTAAGCTTTTTCAATCGAGTTTATGAAAATGTTTCGTTAAAAGTGGCGTTCTGTAGTTTTTGTCTACTCCCAAGTTCCAATGGAAAAAGGTGTAAGGTGTAATTTAATGCATATTTACCCGACTGCGCCAGAAGGTGGGGTTATTTGTATAGGTATATACTTACTTCACCCACAATCCTTTTCAAATTTAAATATATTCATTACAGTGTTGCCACCACAAAAATAGAGCACGTTAAAATATTCAAAATAAAATAAAAAAGCTCCAACAAACTCTGTTCACAACTGTGTCAACAGTGTTTAGTAGAAAAACAGACAAAATATTAGGTGCACATTAGCATGTCAAAGGGCGCGATTGGCCGGACCGTCCCGAAACCCTCGCTCACCTGGACACCCCAGCGTAACACTTTTGTCGCCCAGATTACTTTCAAAATTAAGTTAAAAACCAATTCAGTTTCGTTCAGTAATTTTCCGGCAAAAATGTCCTCGACGGATCACGGCTCGCAAATTAAGATGTCTCGAACAGTAGTAATTTCTAAACGTCTATCATTTAACTAGAAAACAAAGCTAAGCGTCGGTTACCCAGCTTTCGCTTACAGACGCCGGCGGCAGCAACTTCAAAGGGATCCGACCGCACCCCCTCCCCTGTCGCACGCCCGCCACCCCCCTGCCCGAGGCGCGCTGTTGACGACCGCGTTTGTTCATTGCGGTGGCACTATGTATTTGGGAAACGGATCAGTGTGTGTTAACCTTAAACCCGCGCGTTGCTTGTGACAATTTACGTAATCACATTTTTTCGCAGGCTTTTTACGTTTCTCCTTACGGCGCTATTACTAGGCGGATTTTTTTATTAATCTCGTGATATTTCGTGTTTGTTATTTTATTCCTGAAAAAAATGTGGAAATACGTCCGCAGTTGTCAGTCCAGGTTTCTTTTCAAAAATGAAACGAATGAAAGTCGTGTCCACTAACTTATGAAAAGGCTACAGATAACGCAAAAATATTCACCTCCTTAAAAAAACGAATTCAGAGATAGAAACGTACAAATGCTTAACCGCGACTAGACTAAAGAAATCGCTTCAAAATAAAACGTGTTCGACGGACAGAAAAAAACTGCTGTGCGATTCTGTTAACATCTCACCTTGTAAGCTTAGATGAAGTGAACATAAAGTGAACGTGAAGTGAGATGTCAATCCATACAAACAAGATGGAATGACAGTTTACTTCACGCTCACTCCACCTAAGTTTACACCGTGAAACATTGACAGAATAAACCGGCAGATCTACCCTCCCTTTTGGCACGTGTCCGTCACAGTTATGAATATTGATATGTCTCATTATACTAAGTTTGTATTCAATGAGGTGACTGTCAGATATTTAACACCAATATTCTTTTGATGAATGATTTTCAAGAAATAAACATTTTGAGTTTTTAATGTAAACTTGTGATAATATATATATTAAAAGAGCTTATATTTTAATAGATATGACGAGCTTTTTAAAGTTAGGTTACCTAGTCTTTATACATAGCTAATATAGTTACCCTAAATGTCAAATCAGCGAATTTTTCATTAAACTATCCTGACCACCTAAAGCTCAAACAATATCAAAGTCCAATTACAATGACATCTTAACTAACACCTCTCAATTAAGCCCCAATCTACAGTAATTAGTGCGACATATTCAATATCACGCGTTGTCCCACGCTGGGCGCCATAATTGCTGGTTACATCGTAATTGGGCGAGCCGGTTAGAAGAATTACAGTAATCGTCGCGTGCGGTCGTGTCCCGGTTAATGAGGCGAAACTTTTCACTATAAAATTCGTTAATATTTTTTTTGTGAAAATTGAGGGTAGACTTTCGTTCTTTTGACAATTTTGTCAAATAGTTGAGTGTAATTTTTATTTTGGTAGGTACCTAAGTAAGGAAAATTTTATTCAAGTTGTTTGTATATGTGAGTTATAGTTATTAAATCATCACATTCAATTTAAAGCATCTCGATATCCTCTCATAGAATGCAAAATCAAATAATTGCGCGAAGGTTTAAAAGATTCTAAAAATAGGAGTAGACTGAAACACGATGCATACATGATGAGTATCGTGAGGTGAATGGAGCGTAGATTGGAGATTGCACGGGACGGAAGCCCGAAACCACAACCCCATAGAATGAAATGCAGACGTGGAATTAATATTTCACGGACTCTAGATGTCATAAAGGGAGGGTACCTGTATTTTTATGTTTTGTCAAAAAAAGTTTCCAACTACCTTCACTTTTATTTACCTGTTCATACTATAATCCCTTACTATAGTTTGCCCCAGCATAAATACAGTAGGGCGCAATAACAGTAGCAAAATGACAAAAATAAATTTGTTATTCAAAATGAGGGTAGTTTTGTAGTGCGCAACACTCGTACTTGATGTAGTTAATTAATAAGACCAAATTCAAACAAATCGTGAGTATTATTGATACACTCAATGCTTAGGGACGCGGATTTATACTAGGGTTGGCAAAAACTGTTGGTGGAGTTAAATTTTCTAGAGAGAAGTTAAATAGCTTTTAATGATTAGGTACCTACTTAGGTTCAAGGGATCATGGCTTCACAACTGTTTAGTAAATAATACACACTAACTTAAATGTGAGTATTATTATAGTCAACGACAGTCAACATGATAAAAAAGTGATAAATTCAATTTTATAGGACAACATTTTAATTCAAATGATGAACTCAAACCATGTTTCCGAGCCAAACAAATATACTATTAATCTTGTCAGATTCATAGCCACAAACCTCCATAAAAACGTATTCAAATCAACAAAAATATTTAAAATTCCATCCGTAAAGACAAAGTCAACATGAGAACAAATAAATGAAAATTCAAAATTCCGGTCACGTCAACCCTGTGAGTGGAGGGCCTGGGTTCGATCCCCATTGTGTGATTCTCCACTTGTTTTTTAATACGAGGGTAGTTTCTATTATTCCCCATTGTGCCCACTTGGTGTTTTCGTTCCATGACATCCACTTGGCCATTGTGTGATTGCATGGGGATCGGTGGCTCGTGGATAGTCTGTCATGGGACATTTCGGTTTATTAATTCGCCATTTTTGAGGGTCAAGTGATTTTGATATGGTAGTTTTTGTTGTTGGATTTGTGTATGGTAATGCTGACGGCTGTTAAATTAAATGATTCATATGAACTCTTTGTAGCTGAAAAGGATTTCTGAATGAGAAAAATCCGAGAGAATATGTCGTAATATCTTGTATACAGAATATCACCTTATCAGCTCGCCATAGACACACAAGTCAATTACCGCGAACTCTGCAAATATCTATCATATTGATACGTGCTTTCTCATAAAATCTAATAAGACACCGACGTCTTGACCCCACACTATCTAAAGAACCAATATCTCGCTCCAACACCTATGTTTTGTATAAACAATCTTACAACACAAACTAAACAAGACCCTAAAACTTGTTTCATAAAGTATCTTTTAGTTTTTCTCGATTTTCCCCCAGTTTTCTTACTTTATTTACCAAAGTGTGGAAAGGAAAGGCTCCGAGATCTGACCCCTGGTCGACTTCCGTCAATGTCGCCATTACTCCACCCTCATTTCCGTTCTAAATCCGGAATTTTTGGCCCATTAGGCTTTTTGGGAGAACAACGTTATTGGTTCCTTAAATATTTGAACGGATCTCATTGAGGTACTGTCATGTTTGAGTTGGCATTTTCTGGTTCGAGCGAATTAAAAAAAAAATATATTTTAAATAAAAAAGTAATTTAAATTTTTCTTCTATTCTTCCCAGTTATATTTGACCTGATTATTACGAAATTAAAAAACGCACAGCATACGTCCTCCCCGGGCGCATCGCAAGCTTCAAGTGAGACGCATTTTTAATTAAACGCCACCGGATGCCGCCATGTTTCCGTGCATCCGTACCCGCCATCTTGCGGCACCCGTTTGACAAATTGGAACGCCAGAGTGACGCGCAATTTTCCCGCCTATTGTTCGCTTTTTACCGCGCAACAAAATGAAAAGTCGCGTTCCATTTCTATTTTTTTTTTTTTTCGAAAAATGCAACGGTCCCTTGATGTAGTGCGGTTTATTTTTGTGTTTCTGCGGGTGTTCGTTTCTCGCTATTGACTTTTATTTGAATTTTGATAGTGCGTGGCTGGATTGGGTGGGGATTACACGTAAACAGGGTAGGCGGACGTGATTTCAAATTGTTGCGCAAAAATTGGTTGCGTAACGGTGTGGCCATCATCCATATCATAATAATGTCACGCTTATCTAGCAGTTTCTTTGAGGTAGAACTTCTTCCTAAAGCCTAAAATTTTTCAAGTTCACAATGGTGGTTGTAGATTATTGAAAAATCAATGTATTTACTAATACTACTGGAGCAACTTTTGCTGGCAGAGGCCACTTCCAAATCAAAAACGACCGCATACAAAATTAAATTCCGAAAACTAACGTAAAAGCTCGCGAGCCTTTTAAACAGCAATACGGAACGCACAATAAACAAACAGTTTCGCGGCTCCCCATTACCGAACCATAAACAATTTAGTGAGAAAATTTAAAAGAGCACTATGTGAAAAGTTAACAAATCGTTATTCCTCTAACGCTGGACAGTGGGCTAGGAACAATTCTAACTAGTTACCGTTTATATGCCCCGCCTCATTAAAGCCCGCGGCAAGATCAAAGGCGTCCGAAATACGCGCGCCACAGACCTACACCTCCCATAGAACCGGAATTTTTCATAAATTTTCTTTGATGACAGAAATTGTGCGGTGAAAGAATTAATTTGATGAAAATTAGATGTGCTTGCTCATATACATTAGGATGAGTCTAAATACGTGATGTTGGTAATTTGTGAAGTGTGAGAATAACTCTAAATTACACGGAATGAAGTATTTACAACAAGCATTTTTATGTAACAGACGAAACATTTATTTCAGTACAAAAATCCTAGGAATAACACCTATATTAATCAAACATTTTTATTCATACAGTTAACTAATGGATACGAGAAAAAAGGTTAGCAGTTTCAAGTGAAATGAAAAACATATTCTAAATATTTTGGTGTTGCGTCAACAAACCATTGGAATGACACAAAAATGAAATAGCCCAGTGTAAAAACATTGTTACCTAAAAATGTTCCATTTTCATGCACGTAACGGAATAGAAAATATGAGTGATACAGTCCAACACATTTTACACTGTTAGTATTTTTTGAATATTCATTTCACGATTGCTGTTTCACAACTTCGGATTATTATTTCTTTACTGCTTATGACTTTTACCAATTCTAGTGACACATGGCCATTAATTATCCTCTCGAATTGGTCTTCGCAGTATGCCTTCTTCTGTTGCGGAATTTGTTCGTGCGTTGTTTGTTGTTGCGGCTCCTAACGCAAAGGGCTTTAGAAGGAACACGGATGGGATTAAGTCAGTAAGAGTCTGACACGCCCTCCGCTTCACCCAGAGCGGAGTAAGTCATTTGATGATTTCCCATCCAATGATCCTTCGCCTGGTCCCTCCATAGTTCCCTCCAAACATTCATACTCAGAAATTTCCTCATGACATTTTCCTCGTCGCTAAAATTCTGATCAGCATTCTCTTCTAACTTTTTCCATATCTATCCGATTCCTAAGTCAAATACGCCAGAAAACAGTATGGTCGTGAAAGAAGAGATTTATACCGGTGTCGACGCGCGCACCGCTCGTGTTTTATTATCATATCGCCATTTTGGGGAGAGCTGTGTGCTCGGAATTCTATGTATCGATGGACTTTCCATTTCTAATGCTCAAGTTTATCTAGATTGGTGAGATTGATAGTTTGTGCTAAGTTGGGCGGAGGTCTGGTTTTAAGGGTCAGTGTTCACACAAAATTTAGATCAGTATTGATAGAGTAGCAAATGTCGCTATGTAATCTATTGCCAGAGCCTACCAGGGTTGCGGAATTAGTTCGAAAGAACAGAAGAAGGAACACGGATGGGTTTTAGTCAGTAAGAGTCTGACACGCCCTTCCGCTCCACCCAGAGCGGAAGAAGTCATTCGATGATTTCCATCCTTAAATATGAAAATAACGCTTTTCAATTTCTCTCGTAATTATCACTAATTAGTTTTACCTAATGAAGTTCCCGTACCTTATAAAACTAAATCAATCCATTTTCCCATATCTATTAACAAACGAAAATTAATTTCCCTTATCGATGCAATAAAAACATCTCCTATTCGACCACTTTATGACCATTATGTTACTATTAACTTGTACGACCATAAATTCTGGAGTACTGTCATATACGGAAAATATATTATGCACCGACAATGTTAATGCTATATCAGGGATTGATTGGACCTAATTGGGTCGTTACGTTGAAGAATAATGACCAATTAGGAAATTAAGCGGGCGGTTGAGGTCGAAACAACAAGGTTACAATGATTTTAATTTATTCGGGAGAATTGGTTGTTAGAATGTTGTGGTCTGAGATGTGCTCCTTGAGGAACACCCATGTTTAGTTTGTCTTTGAAAAACTTGTTAATAAAAACTGATTGGAAACTCGTTGACTTTTGTTTGATCTAAGTAATGTTTATAGGTAATCATAAATTATAAGTACCACTCGCAAAAAACGTTTTGGGTACACATTCATTGTGCGTACAGATAAGGACTGGCAGAGACTGTGTTTCCTGATAGCTACAACCTGAGAGTCTTTCAGTCAACTTTGAATAG
Source organism: Mamestra brassicae (assembly GCA_905163435.1). Lineage (NCBI taxonomy): Eukaryota > Metazoa > Arthropoda > Insecta > Lepidoptera > Noctuidae > Mamestra > Mamestra brassicae. The sequence continues at coordinate 8,216,097 of LR991013.1, read as the reverse complement.
GGTACTTCTATGCAAGCGTGCTCCATCCTCGACCACATCAACGCATACCATCAGGTGAGATAGTGGTCGAACGCGTGCCTATCTAAAGTAGAAAAAAAAAGTAATATCACTTTTGTCAAAGCCAACACTTTCGAATGAATCCGATGAGTCTTTCTGCAACCAAAACTTATATAGCAATCAAGTACTTATTACTAATAAAAACACTTCAATCTCTTTACTGTGGGCACCATCGTCTATAAAATTAATCTTCAGCAGTTACTAAAAGAAGCGGCTGGGTTCCCGTTTTTATGATGCGCCTATAAAACGAAGAGGTCGTAATCTTGTCTCGTCTCGAACGAGACTTTGTTCTCCAGAACGATTTTACTTTCAACTTTTGCTAACTGGGTCGAATTGCTCAATTTTTGTAATTTAATACCCATAAATCGATTCTGTTTGGAAAACAAGTGATCATTAATTCTACGTACCATATTCTTGATACAAGCTTTTGGTTTCTAAGATAATCTTGACTGATCTTATCGTTATTTTAATTAGCGGAATTTTTAGTTCCAATAATTTTGAAAAAGACATTATCAGAGCTGGTATTGTCGTCATAAAACTGTTTAATATCCCTCTCATTTCTAAGTAATTTAGTGGCACGGATCAAAACTAATACCGATGGGTTCTGTTCACACATTTTATTTTTACAAATGGTTTCAGCATCATTTATGTGTATATCATTCGTTGAAACACATTCCATGCTGCGTAGCGGTGGCCCATCAATTTCGTAGTTTGACATTTTTATGCATATTTAAAAATTTGCTTTGAAGAGCAACGCTCTAGATTTATGTTAGATATGGGACATAGAGACACGGCGTTCATCCAATTGAATAACTTCCACCATTCGGTCCATAAATAATTTTAGTTTATTATAAAACTCACAATAAAAGATAAAGACAATGTTGGCTGTCAACATTGTCAACCTCTTTTGACCGATAATTTGATTTTTAAATTAAAAACTGAGAGTCGTAAAAACTTAAGTTCATTATTACAAGAGGAGTAATAATTCACTCGGTTTCGACGGAAACCAGCTCTTTTTAATTTATATCCTCTACCTCGACCATGAATTATATTTAAATATTAAACTACATACAATAGGTGCTTCAGTTTTATTATATTGCGAAGGATCTGGAATTTTAAGCAGACCATTATAACTTTTGGTCGTATCATTGCCCTAGTGACAACAAGCACGTCTTTCAAATGCATCTGAGAACATGGGTGGCGATCTCAAACTAGGCAGAGGCGTGAATTGGTCTTTTATTAAACACACTGTCTTCATTCATTGGTGTGTAACCCATAAATTAAAATATGTTTAACTCATCATACATCACTTCAATGCTTTTAAAAGTAAATGGTAAAACGCGTCAAAGATATCTAATACTATTTTCTTATCTATTTAATGATTTTATATTAGTGCTAGTTCCTTTACTATTGTTTGATGTCTAAGATGATCGTGTGTCTCAAACAAAGTTCTATACAGCTCAATGATTTAGTATAGACGCGACACAATTTGGCAATGTTGAGTGAATAGCTTATTTTTGCTCTTTCTGATAATCACATTTATTTGAAAGTTATTGTGGGCGGAGCGGTGGAAATTGTGATTTATTCAAATTATTCTCTTTGTGACTTTTTTCTGTGCGGCCATTAAAGTTGATACATCGTCCGCTATCGGATGGACGAGAATGTGTCTGGCTCGATTGAATGAAATTTAGAATACATGGATATTTGTCGTCTGGAGTTTTTAATGCAACTATTACCCAGCTGTCCAGCTCATACTACTTCTAATTCCCATTAGGGATGTCAAATATTTCTGCACTTGTCGATTTGGCTTCGTTATAATTATTATCACCATCATTTTTAGGTCGAGCTTCTTGCCTTTTAATTGTGTAAATCAGAAATATTAACACCCAAACTTGTCAAACAACTTCAGAAAACACGAAGGGTCTCTTTATCTCTTCTCTTGTAATTTATTCGTTCTGAAGCTCAAACGAATTGATCGGGGTTATCATTACGTTTAGTCAGGGCTGACAACGTTTAGATATAGAATAATCTATTGGAGTATTGATATATTGTGGAAAACGTCGAAAAGTCTATGTTCTTGGGAATATACATGCTAAAATTAAATTATAGTCTCATAAAATTGTTAGAGTTAACCCCTCAATCCCAATGAAGTTTTCTATCAATCTATTAAATCACAAGACTCAGCGTGAAATTCTAGTCAAGGGTTGCACAGCTGACTTGACTATCGGCATCGATGCGTGAAGACAATTGACCAAAGTCTCGTCATTCAAAAGAAACTTTCAAACAGCATCAACAATTTCAATATCCACTTAGACAACTTCTCAAAGAACAATATCATGATATAACCAATCCATTCCATATTAGCTACTCCAGCTCCAAGACATCTGACTCAGCCCTCTCACCTGACCCTTTGTCCCTTATATGGCGAACAGGTTCTAGTTACAAACGCACTTCTCAAAACCATGCTTAACTTAATCATGATAGATTTAAGTGATATACTCAAGTTGGGTGACGCATTAGCTATAAATCTCAATTTCTCGTAAACAATATTGGTGGACATGGGTTTCTGGAGTGTGGTTTGAGGCAAAAGCTAGTGACTTAGGAGTCTATAAAGTGTTCTAAGGTGTCTCTTGTTATTTAAATATTCGTGATGAACTTGGATATTCAGCTTTACCAGTTTGACTGATAGCCGAACCCAGTATAGTTGAGAAGAGGCCAGGCAGATGATGATGTTGAACTTATATAATCTGATTCGGCATAATCAGTCTATAATGTTTCCACTGCTGGTATTGATAATGATTGCAATAATGAAATGATGACTATTGTTAATGAAGAAGAATCGGTAGCTTCTACTGTTATTATAAATCTCTCGGCACGAATGAAAGATGTACCTCACTTATATAGGCGAAAGAGTGACGTAGATGTATTCAATTTTGTTTTGGTTTGTGTCAGCCAGTGTGCATTACTGCGTTACTAAGTGAAGTCCGTGATGAAGTCCCGAGATAACAAGCTGGTTAGAAAAACTTATAGGTGGAAAGTTCAAGTCGTCCATTCTTTTTACCAGATAGTTTAATGCAATTGCATCGGATATCATCATAGTGATTTGCTTGATTAATTTATCAATTGCAGCTTTTTCGGAATTATGTGGTATTAACTTCAATATTTTCTTATCCCCAAAGCTCATGCATCTATAGCTATTTACAGTAATAAGAAACCATCATATTTATTGCGTTGGAACAAGTCTTAATTTCTTTAATGACGTATCATGCATTGTTACTTTGTTTTAAAGATCCTCCCGTATGGACTGTTCCAATCTATTATTTTTCTTATACTTCGATCACTTATTGTGTTTCAACAAAGCAAAAATTCACATCGTTATTTTGGCCCAGTCAACCAAGAAATAAGTGTAGGCAGACAACGTGTGATAGGGATGCTTGTTGAAGTTCTAGGGAATATTTTTAATTGTTATTGTGGAAAAACGATACGGCCATCCAGAACTTGAGATTCAAAAAATAAATCATTCATTTCATTTATTGCATCTATCTTGTCCTATTGCCAATAACGGAAAGATTGAAAGGGAACCGCTTATCTTGGTATGGTCATGTGAAGAGGAGGGATGAAATGCACGTAACTAAAAGAGTTATGAATATAAATGTGGATGGATGGACAGGGAGAGGGAGGCCAAAGAAAAGATGGATGGATTGTATTAGGAGTGATATGAAAGAAAAGGGAGTTAGTGATAGCGTGACGGTTGACAGGACACAATGGAAGAAAAAAACGTGTTGCGCCGACCCCAAGTAACATGGGATAAGGGCAGGAAGATGATGATCTTGTCCTATTGCTGAGTACCGGTAATCCCTGTAGAATTAGAATTATTATTTATTTGTCAGAATGTAGTTTAACATAGTATGGACTTTGGCGTATTATTCTAGTCCTCTTTATTGTTTGCCTGACTGACTTATCTGTCAGCAAAGAGAAGCTGTGTTATCAGAACATTGTTCCCTTTATTTCGATTTTTGCGGTATACTCGTATATGTATAATATCTTCGGTCTGAGATTGAAATAAAGTCGATCATACGCGATACAGGATGGAAACGATAAATTGCTTTCGGGAAAAGATGTTCCGTTTCAATTTTCGAGTCGAAATTACGCTCGAAATCGTTATTTATTTTACTAACGAGTAACACTAGTAAGCGAATCGTGTTTACGCTATACAATACGAACGTGACGCAATTTGTAACACCCTGTGGGGGAGGGGGGAGACTTCAAAGGGCTCGCCGACAAAGCGCTAAATAAGATGAAAAAAAAAATATATACATAGAAACGACAATGGACAGGGAAATCGGGCCTTTAGGAATTTTTGTCGTTTTTCTTTTAGTTTTTGGCGAAATTGCGTTTGGTGCAGAGCTTGCGTTTTGATTCTTTTGTCGTTGATTTAACGTTTTTCGGGGAAAAGCCCGGCTTTGTTATTGAACCACGTGTTTTGGTAGATGGTGGTACAGCGTTATGAAAGGAGGTTTTGTTTACAAGATATGCCTTTATGTTGGACATTTAGTTTTTTGATATTGGAATATTGTACCGTCAAACGTTCTAAACTAAATTCGAAAGCTTAGCTTTTAGGAATTTTAGAGGCGATATTTTCTGCCTTATGGTATCTGATGCTTTGTACAGTACCAATATTATTTTGTTTTGCTTTTCTATTGCCAGGATCACAGCCATTTGTTCTATTCATTCATTTGTTGCCAGTAATTCTATTACCTATATGTAGGTAATATTCCTGCAGTCTTTTGGGCGTCGTGATAAGCCTAAACTTGTCGATCTCCCTCCATTTGATCTTGAAACTGTTTTAGTGTATCTTGACTTGGTCAGACCATCGTATAAAAACTAGGTCCTCAGGTAAAGTTTTAAATATTAGGTAGGCTTCAATAAATAATTACATCGTCATGCATCGTTATCAACTTAATATTACTCATAATTATTTTATTAAAAACCTACTGTTTACATCTTTAGTGTTATCTCTTAATTCGGTAATTATCAAAGATCCGTAATGGAGGAAGCAGAAGTAAATTAAAATTCCATGTTGAGATCATAATCGTGGTACATTGTATGATTTGATTTATCTGATTTTCTTATCGTAACGCTACTAATTGCATGAAAAACCAAATAAAAACAGAATTCGACTACAGGTTTATATTTCTCTTTTATATAAATTTCATATCTTTTTTCATTTATTTCTTCCCCATCTATTAGACAATTTATTTTTTCAAGTCGATCGAAATCGCCGACGTCACACAAAAAGCAGCCAAACTAAAGTGGGAATGGGCCGGCCACGTCTGCCGTATGTCGAAAGGTTCATGGGCTAAAGCAACCACCATGTGGGTCCCAGAAAATACCCGACGACATCGCGGGAGACACAGGCGAAGATGGCGGGACGAACATGACGCCTATCGGCCAGATTGGTCCAGACTTGCCCAAAGCCGGCAGGAATGGAAGGAAGAAAGGGAGGCCTTTGCCCTGCAGTGAGACACAATTGGCTAAAATAAAGTCGATCATAAGCCCAAGAATTTGGAGTGTGTGTGACCGAGTGACGTCCGCAAAAAAGAAAGAGTTGCCTATGCTTATCAGTGCAAGAAGTCAGACTGTGGATACTGATGATGAAGTTCTTGATATTTAGTTATTTCGGTGCGGGTTTTCACATTTAACATTTCCACAATATTTTACAACACAATTTCCATTCTTGTCCATGACTCAACACCTCACATTCAACACGTATTCAATAACATTGATATGCGCGAGAGTGCCACTCCAAGTCATAGCAGGCGGATTACCTGTTATCAACTGTTATCAGTTAATCCAACGCACCGACAGGCTCATTACACCTGCATTAGGTACCTGCGGTGCTAATGTGTACTGATATGAATGTTGACACCTTTTTGATTTTGAAAACCTCGTTTATTTTGATTTTTTGTTGACCAATCACTACAACTTGCATTTCTCTTCGTCATCATCATTTTCCTGCCCTTATCCCATGTTACTTGGGGTCGGTGCAACACGTTGTTTTCTTCCATTCTGACCTGTCAGCCGTCACGCTATCACTAACTCCCTCTTCTTTCATATCACTTCTAACACAATCCATCCATCTTTTCTTTGGCCTTCCTCTCCCTGCCCATCCATCCAAATTTATATTCATAACTCTTTTAGTTACGTGCATTTCATCCCTCCTCTTCACATGACCATACTAAGTTCCCTTTTAACTTTTCCGTTACTAGCGCCACTTTTAAGCTACCTCTAATGAACTCATTCCTCACTTTATCCATTCTCGATACTCCACACATCCATCTCAACATTCTCAACTACGCTACATGCAATCTTTTCTCATCCGTCTCTTTCACAGCCCAACATTCTGATCCATACAGTACGACAGGTCTTATCACGGACTTACAGATTTTGCCATTTAACTTGAGTGGCATCCTTTGGTCGCAAGTTGTTCCAGTGACCTGTCGCCATTTCTTTCGTCTCATTTCTCTTCGTCTAGTAAATTAAAATTTTATTGACACAATATTTCGACACTTCGTAGGATGCAGCTCAAAGGTCGCTTCAGTTGTAGATTTTCAAGCAGCTTGCATTGAGACTGTCTGACCTGGAACCCAAAACGTATTGTAAACTTTCAGAAATAACTGAAAGCCATGATTGTCAAGGTGGTCCAAATATCTGGTGAAGGTCGTGGATATCCTCTGAATGCGAGAAGCATCGTGCTGGTTGATGAGGCGACACTTGGTGAGGCCTTGTCCAGAAGTTGACGTCTATCGGCTGAAATAATGATGATATGGGAATCAGGGCTTGATCCTTTCATACTAGTAAGAACTAATAAATTGATTCCAGTTCACTCTCTTTCTCTTTTTTCAAGACATTCTTCTCTCTCCTCTCACTCCTTTCGCAAGAGGAAATCGGTCTTCCTATTTCTGAGAAAAGTCTGCTTTGATGTAGCTAGCGGAAATGAAAAATTGTAAGGACTTATAGGTTTATTGCAAAGCTTTTCTTGGAATCTGAATGCAGATGCATAATAAAGCGAACTCTTGAATCCTAATAGCACTTATGGTAGGCGCCGGATGGATTCGCAATAAAGTACATTGACCTTTCCCAAATATTTCCGTTACCCGAAAAGTAATTATTTATAAATTTTTCATTACTAGATTATGAAAAGGGACAGCTTTATGCCTTTTTCAGTTTTTGAAATTATGAATGTCAATTTTAGGTGGGTCAAAGACAGCTATTGCAAATTTATTTGGCGCTTTAATCGACAGTATTACCTGACACTTACTTGTAAATTAACCGGCTAGGTACTAAAGTCGTCTGCAAAAACTTATAAAACTACATAATATATCACAAATATCTAAAATTAATTAGCAAACCAGTTGTTCTGTCCCATATCCCACGTCCACCTCGATCAATAAAATAAAACCAATAAATTAAACGTGTCTATGGTCAAACACATACAATCTAGCATTATCTATCATTATTATCTATTCATCAAGTCGCCATACGTTTTATTGGTCCACTATGCTAATTATTAGACTTGTAAAATATAATTTATTGATTCTAAGCCTTTTGTTGAATAGGGTGTTCCAATTTGTGAAGACTTTAAGGATATTACTCAACAGTCTTTATATACAACACCAGCGGACGTCACGCGGTTTCACCCGCGTAGTTCCCGTTCCCGTGGGAGTACGGGGATAAAATATAGCCTATGTTACGCGCTGATAATGTAGCTATCCATTGCTGAAAAATTTTTCAAATCGGTCCAGTAGTTTTTAAGTTAATTCGTTACATACAAAAATACAAATGTTTCTTCGTTATAATATTAGTATAGAACTAGGATTCTCGTCGATCACTTCCCGTGGGTGTCGTAAGAGGCGACTAAGGGGCTCACCAGAGAATGGGCGGCAGCATTCTCAGTACATTGCAGCAGCTTCACTGCGATCGCCAACCTGCCTGCCAAGCGTGGCGATTATGGCACCCCCCCCCCCCTTCCTTGGAGGAGGCCTATGTCCAGCAGTGGACGTCTTTCGCCTAATATGATGAGGGTTGCCAACCGCACTCTATTTAAAAGTCTGTACTCTTAATTAAATTAATAAATTATTCTAAAAAAGTTGCCAGCCGTACATTCATCGACCTTTTTATGATTCCTATTAGTTTATATTCTGTAGCAAGTCTATGCAGGTATGCACAGGAGCTGCATCTAGTTTATGTCTCAGCTTATTAAACTATCTCCTTAGATTCAGTTTCTCAATATGGTCTTTTCCAGTTAAGGCAAATACTAAGTGCAGTGTAACTTATTTATTACTATTATAATTTACTACATGTTTTTGTTATTGTTCCTTTTGTTACAAATCAAAAGACACGAACGCAACAATGTTTACATTCAGCTGTAACTTGGAAAATTAATCACCAACCCAATAACAAATACGTATCATAATCAAACAGTCAATAATATAATTAATAATACCCCCAAAAATAGCACCCATTATTAATTAACTAATACGCAAAACGTCACAGCGAGGAAACAACATAAATCTTTGCAATTATCAAATTCTCGGTGCCCGTCCTCATCTGCATACACTCACACATAGATATAACGTCGTACGCACGCGCGTCGGCAAGATCAAAGAGACGCGACCCCTTTGTAGGTGCCGCGGTCGCGTGCTGTCTTTTTCCCGGGGCCGGTAGGTGGCGCTAGGGTGCACGGGTGTGAGCGAGACAGCTATCAGCTGATTACAACGCTTACTACGTGAATATTTCACCTCGTTATCCAGCCTTGTTTGTGTTAGAAATAGTGTTGGGACTTAAATTATCGATAGTCTTGTGGTAGATCTTTGTCGAAGTGATTAATTGTGTTCCTTGAGCAGTGGATGACTAATATGATGATTATGTGTGGTTTTCGAATTTGTTAGCGATTAAGATTATTTTAAGGCTGTAGTTTTTTTTTCGATTAACCTTGTGAATCTGGTTATTGGTTTTTCTCACATTAATAATACCTATGATGACTAAATTATAATACTTGTAGTTGATTGATACTTATCGATGAATCCTCAACATGGGAATTTACCTAATTTGATGTGTTCATGTGTTTGAATATTATAAATGCTATTTACTACTTCCTTGATTGCTTAAAAATATATAAAGATAACACATTACAACACACTCAACAGACAAATAACACATTTATTGTTGACCAAGTTTTCAATTTTATTAAGATCAAATTCGTAATAACAGTAAAAGTGCGTTTTAGTTATCAACATTTTACTCTTACTTACCAAAATAATAAGTATTGTAGTGTTTTCTGCCCTTTTCGTTTTAAGTTTAAAATAACAAACAAAAAATAACACGTCCTTTTCTTTATTCAACAGTTTATCGACAGCGGCATCGACCGTGTCCCATCACTTCAGGTACAGCCCAGCTCCCGCGTAGGCAAGACGGGGATCGGCCGATATCGATACTAGTAATTAAAATAGACTTACTGCGTCTCAGTTATGTATGCCTTGCCATAGTTCAGGGTACGGATCGCTTATGGTGGAAAAGTGACGTGGGAAACTTACCTATGATGACTCATGGGGTATTTACCTCGGTTTATGTGACGGTAGCTAGATTAATGGCTTGTGGAAAAGGCTAGGCACTTAGGCAGCTGTTGTCTAGGTAAAGTAGGGTAGGCATTTCGATTGGCATGATTAGCATTTTTTTCTTTCTTAGAATCAATCAATTAAAAACTAATACCTACCATATTACGAACCGAGATTCTACTGTGCCTCGGAAAACACGTTTAGCTGTTCGCTGTCATCTGTAGATCTTTGACAGTCGTTACGGATAGTCAGAAGCCAAGAAATCTGACCAGGCTTGTCAAGGGCCTAGTTTGGAGGGCGTCCGGGGAGCGTCCGGCCGTTTCAAGGGAAACTCGATTGATTGAAAAATAAAGAGATGAGAAACAAATGAAAACTAAACCTAGTTAAAAATTTATTCGTAATCGTAAGCCGCTTACAAGTTAAATCCGGCGCTGCAAAATAGCCGACGCTGTAGTTTATATTGCAAACAAGGTGTAATAGATTTTTTTTTAAACGCCTTTTTATGTCTGGGATGTCCGGGGAAAATATTCAATTTCACCCAAATGTTTTCAAGATTTTATCCGGCGTCGGCAATTTTGGTGATGGCAGCCCTAGTCAAGGAGTATCGTGTTACCCAGTTACTGGGTTGTGGAGAACAGATATACAATCAATCGGTCCGTATAAATACAGGTATTAAACTGATCCGGTTAGCCTGGTAACTGACCCTAACATGGTTGAGAAAAGGCTAGGTAGATAGTAAGGCAAGTTTTTTTTAGAGTCGATCAGCAACAAACTAAATTAGATACCTAGCAAAGATGACGTAGACTGCCTTTTGTCTGTGTTTTAGTTTGACCTGTCTAAACTAGGAAGAGGTCAGGAGTCAGGACTTAGCAGGTTGTTGTTAGTAATCTGGATGCATAGCAGCTTCTATGTGCTCTGCCTAGGCTGCGAAATTTGTTCGAAAAAATCACCGCGGCCCTGGAACGCGAAAAGCTTTAGGAGGAACACGGAAGGGTTTTAGTCAGTAAGAGTCTGACAGCCCTCCCGCTCTACCAAAATCAAAAGTCATTTATTCAAATTAGGCTGAGTGCCAGCACTTTTTGAACGTCAAAGTTCTACATAAAGACAGTCCCCCAAAACGCCCGCCCGTCACCACTTCCTAGTGATCACAGAGCAGAAGAAGTAATTTGATGATTTCCCATCCTTAAAAAAAAGAAGCTTCCATGACATCTATTAAACTTAGTCAGAGTGCTCCTTAATAAGACTTGTGAAGAGCGTATTTGAAAGGAAGATCCAGAGTCAAGTACGTCTAACAAAAGACAAATATTATCGTTGTCAAGACGTAACAGGGAAATCTTCTCAATTCTGAATCCAAGAAGTAAGCTTTTCAATTAAAAAACCTACAATAACAAGGTACCTTATTGTCGAACAAACGTCTTTCTTCAACTCAGCAATTTAATAGTAACAAAATGAATAAGAAAAAAAATACATCTGCGAATCGAAAAAGAAAATGTACTCGTTAAGACGGATAATTCTGTACAATCGTATAGAATAAAGAGAATACCGGTATTAACAAGTATTAACCCTGAAATGACAGGGCGCGGTCCGTACGACCCCACGTTAATATTTTACAGGGAAATGACATCGTCAACCCGGCTCTGCGCATTACTTTTTCCTTTTGATGTTCGCTCATGTCTGAAGGCAATATAATTTTGTTTATTTCCATTTAAACTGGGCGGTTTTGGTTCGATTTGACGTTTGGGTTGTAATTTTTTTTCTGTTTATTGGTGTTTACTGAGTTTTCGAGGGTTAGATTAATTTTCAAATTACGTTATTTGGGGTTTGATTGTGTATTTCAAAGGTGAAATTTAAAAAAAAAAAATTATTCATACAAAACATTGAAATAGCGGATTTTAGAGAAGAGAGAGAGAGAGAGATTTACTGTATAATCAAATATAAAAGGCGTTTTGTTTTCATATATAACCGACGATTTAAAAATGTATTGAAATAACGATCACCTAACTCAGATTACTTAAACATATCTACCAACAATTCCGGCAAAACAATTCCACAACATTAAAACACCCAGTGGTATTTCAAAAAAACCAGAATGAATACACTGCTCATTTAAAATTGTATAGTTAACCTGTCACGCTTGATCGTTCGGATCAGGACGACTGGCCGTCAAGCTGTCGGTGACCGACGACGTGGCCTAGCGTAATGATAACTTGTACATCACTTACTTGACAGGGTGTCATCAAGTTATCAAGCTCCTTACATTATTGAGCCCTATTAGGGGTTGCTAATCATGATTGATTTTTGCGTTGAACTTTGATCTTTTTGAAATGATGACATTTTAATGGGGGACTTTGGATTCTTATGAAGTTACCTTTCTATGCTATGGTAAGCACAGTGCTAGTCGATGAGGTGACGCTTGGGGAAGACCCATGTCCAGCTGTGGACGGACGGTCTTTCGGCTCAAATAATGATTATATGGGAATTGGCACTTAATTTAATTCTAGTAAGCCCACTAACTTGATGATTTTTTTTCATCTAATATATTCGTTCGTTGTAAGAAAATCACTCTTCCTATTTCTAAGAAAAGTATCCTTTGGTGTATCTATCGGAAATAAACAAAACAAAGCATACCTATAGGTTTATTGCAAAGCTTTTCTTGGAATCGCAATGCAGATGAATGTTACAGTGAATATTTGAATCCTAACAACACTATGGTAGGCTATCCAAGCTGTCGGTGACCGGTGTGGCGTAGCATAATGATAACTTGTACATCACTTGACAGGGTGTCATCAAGTTATCAAACTCTCTTCATTATTGAGCCTTATTATGGGTTGTTTGATTTTTGCTATTGTAGCGTTTTGCTTTGACCTTTGATCTTTTTGAAATGATGACATTTTAATGGGGGACTTAGGAGTTTTGTGAAGTTACCTTTGTATGGTGAATGAAAAATTGAAGAAGAAAATTCGACTTGTGAGTTTAAAGTTGAATAGATAGATAGATACTTTATTGTTCACCAAAACACATATCTTTTACACATACTTAATTTAACGGGTACAAAGGCGGTCTTTTCACTTACAGCGATATATTTATTATATTTTTAATGAATATTATATAATAAAGAACTCACATTCCGTAAATAATCTACAGAAAAAATATTCAAAGTCAATTCAATGCGCACAATATTATGCACGCTTTTAGTACAGCTGCGACAATGCTGTTACCCGCATCGTTTCCTAGGAAATTTCATAAAATATTTAATTGCCAGTCGAAGGTAATACGTTTATGAATTTCCTGAAAAATACTTAAAAGCATTACGACTTACACTCAGGTAAAAATACATTAAATACACTTTCAACCCCCACCGTGCCGCGTAGGTCTGAAAGACCCCGCGGGTGGATTTTCGCTAAACAATGCATACATTTATATTTCCTTTGAAGTGGCGCCGCGGGGCTCGCGTCATCCGCAGGGTTAACCAGCAACCTGTTTATTACACATAGAAAATTGAATCCGCGATCCCATAACGTTTTTACAATTTCTATACTGTTTTACGGTCACCATTAATTTTCTAGTCTGTTTTAAGTTGTTGGGAATGATAGGTTCAGATGTATTATAGAAGATAAGACTTAATGGTTATTAAGAAGGCAACGAAAGTCTTACTTCGAAAACCACTGTGTGGAATAATTGTTAATAGTAAAGTCAAATTTTTTTTAAATTATTTTCTCGCCACAATACACAATTAGATTATACAAGTTTTCCAAGGTATATTGTGGGAGACTGGTGCCTAAACTAGGCATGGGGCCTGTATTTCTGAACACCAGGTCTCCATCCTTTGGGACATACATAATATTTTTTCTTGTCCATTTATTTAGCAGACAGTGGTCGCTAATAATTTAACAATAACTTTAGATTAATTTTTATAATACATAAATTGTGTTAGTATGGCTAGTATAGTTTGGTAATTACTTAAACCAATTATTAATTTTCCACTTACATCGCAACAGTTATAAAACTATCTTTCTGGAAATCATTTATCTCAAGTAATTTTACTTTAAATTATAATTTACTTTACTTTACTTTCTTTAAATTAAACACACCACACCACCATATTTCTTGCTTACTTCTAGATTTTAAAATTGACATGGCCAGACCTTTTCATTTAAAGAGTCAAGCTAAGGAGGCATTATTATGGTACTTATGATAAAAGATGAATAAGTCGACTCTTATATGATTGTGATCTTTGACCTCAACGCATCTTTTGAACGTGACTTTTAGACCCCACTTAGTTCTTCCTGAGAGAAAAATTTTGTATATGTATGGTAGTACCAACTTATATGGTCTTCATAATTTTAAGATGAGTCTCCCAATCTCTCTTTGTTGTTATAATCATGAACTTAAGCTGGCTGATGATTCCTAGGTTGTACAGTACACAAGATAGATATATTTTGAGATTTACAATAATCATAGATTAGAATAATATACAGGGTGTAACACAAGTATCGCAAAAGCTGAAAAACGGGTCATTGTCAACAACTTTTATTATGGGACGAACCCTGAAATCACAAAATAAATCTGATTTTCAGAACATTTTGTCGAGTTATGCAAACATAAATGTGGGCTCTTGTAAAATGACGAAATTGATTCTAGACGGATTTGTAATTGTCACTACTTTCCATCCTGTGACCATAAAGTCAGGATTTCCTCTTCTATTTGCTAAAAAAACATTTGACTAAACCCAACAGATTGAGACCATACAGATGCGAATCTAAAATAATCGTACATATTACTAAATCATAAAATCTATAAAGGCGACACTTAAAAATTCAACCCTCCCTCTGTCTGTCCAATCGACCCCCGGTACAAACGAGCCGACAACCCAGTATTAACCCTTTGACGTGTCGTGGGGTTTAATTGGCCCCTTTAGCCGTGTTTATTAAACGACGTCTCGGACAACACTATTTGTCATGTTAGGCTGTTCCCATGGCCTTATTCTGTTTTCACGTGTAGAAAAAAACGTTGATATTTTTGTCTTCATGATAGATAATATTAAAAGTTGTATTAATGGGATGATATCAAAGATTTTAACTTTGAACCTCGTAAGGTTCAAAGTTTAGTTAAGCTCAAAGTTAAGCAAACGTTTTTCTCCTTAAAGTAGTATTGATCTTCAACTAAATAATGAGCTCTTAAGTTTGCTTTAGTTTCTCAAAACTTTCCCAAAATGAAAACGCTTATATTGTGCTACACGTAGATACAGGATAGTAAACTATGAAGAGATACTGATACAATTATCTGTCGAGATCCAATCTAATGCCATTATCTGTAAATATATATATATATATTTTAATTCCCATGATATCCTAGACTCAATTACACGATCACCCCTTTTTCCTTCACGATAGAAAAGGCCTAGTTACTAACATATTAATACTTAATACTTTAATTCCTAACCTATGCCCCGAGCACTTATTTATTATCCGGTAATTCCGGAATACCGTCAGTTGTCACTAATTTGACGACACTTTTGATAATCATACGTGTTCCGATACTTCCGATTAGAGCGATTAACCCCCCGCTGCACCGTACGGTCGTATTAATCACTCGGTTATTATATCTAATAGCCGCTTCAAGCGATTGCTTTGCTGTATCGCTTGAACATTAGTGTATTGTCATTTTGACGTTTTTCAATTCCTTTTGTTTTTGTATTCAGTTTCGTTGAAATGTTTGTTTGATGTTTTGTAGTTAACTGATATTGAGACATTCATTCTGTTAATTTTAATGGATTCATTATAGTGATAGTGGATGATTGATTTCCTTGATGGATACTTGGAAGTACACTCATTCTCCGTTAATATATATGCACTGGAAGTAATTTTGAAATAGGAAAAGTAGATAAAAATTGAAAGAGAGTGAGCCTAATAAAATGAAAACACACATATTTAAGTACTCGTTAAAGGCCATTTCTTAATACATACGGACATTTGTACGAGTGTGCTATCTCGCATAAAAATGAAACTATTCAAACAACGGATTAGGGATAATTGCACATGCCAATTTATTAATTCTATGTGACGCCATCAATTACAAAATTTCACACATTTGAAAGCAATGCACACTAACCCAATTCATTCAAAGATATGTCGACACCTCGTCATTAAGAATAAACCATTATCTTGTAACCCAAGTCATCACAAACAAAACAAGGTGTTTATCTCTCAGCGCCCAAAATTCGCGCCCACATCGGAAATACTCGGCATATCTCGGCTTGTAGACAGGGACAGAACGTACCTAACCTCATAAGTGCGATAGAGATGCACAATTAAGTAACCACAATTTTTCCTTTAAATTTTCGAACCGTTCCAGTTTGGTTACTTTCGATATGGTCCGGTGATTGGTTATCTTGTTAAATTACTGCATAATTTACCTGATAATATCATTATTAAGCAATTTTGGAGATTCTTGGCAGTTGTTTGAGGAAAATCGTTTATTTAAGTTGAAGTTTCTAGTTTATTTTTTCGCTATTGATCTTTGGCAATACAATAAATGATAAAGCGTTGAGATCCTTCGAACTAGATAGAAATGAAAAACCGAATAATTTGTATTGAAATCGTTTTAAGGTTATTTTCTCTATTAAAATAAGATCAAGATTTTCTTTACGATAAGCAAAGTATAATTAGACAAATCTAGATAGTTTCAAACCTATTTTTAACTTCAATTCAGCAACAGTATACAATAAAACATCCATAACGGGAATAAAAAAATACGATTAGCGTGGAGACAATCGTTGAAGCCAATTTAATTTTAAACCGCTCACCTTCCTACAATTTTCAACTTTAAGCTCTTCTACTTAAAGTTTATAATGACTTTGGAATAAGGTATCATCCCTGGATTCTGATGCACGCACATTTAAATGTTTTACATAGTGAAAGCTTGCAGTAAGAGATAAACAAAATACAAATGTAGCACTGTGACCTGTCACCGGCATTATTGCCGTTCCGAACCGTTCCGGATTGTGCCGAACCGTGCCGAGCCGTATATGTCGTTTTGTCGGACGCGGCGCGAAAGTGCTAGATGCTTAGATGAGAATCTTTGGAATATTAGTGCTGTAGAGTAATTTACTTACGTAGACAGGTTTTTAAAAGTTTGTTCGGGTGA
The DNA here is from genome assembly GCA_905163435.1 of Mamestra brassicae. Taxonomy (NCBI): domain Eukaryota; kingdom Metazoa; phylum Arthropoda; class Insecta; order Lepidoptera; family Noctuidae; genus Mamestra; species Mamestra brassicae. The sequence continues at coordinate 8,199,277 of LR991013.1, read as the reverse complement.
GAATGTCTTGAATGTGATAGAAATGAATACCAAACTAAAATATTTGTCGGGAATTAATTTCAAAGTTGTAGATTTTTATGTAAGGCTTAATTTAAAGTCGAGCACCTGTGTTTCAGAAAGGTCAAGTCTCTTCAAGGCTTAGGCAAGATTACAAGCGTCTCTTACATTATTATTTCCCCTGAAAATAATTTATGAATGATCTTCAACATTCTTCTTGACTTAGAAAATCTTAATTTTTCCTGTTAAAAACTTTATTTCAAAACTTCTTTCTCTACTGTTTTGTTCGAAGGATATATTACTGTTACTATGACTCAGTGAACTCAGTGAGTCAGTGACTCAGTTGCTAAGTGTCCGCGCTAGCAGATTGAGATGAATGCGCTTGCGCAGGGCTTTTTGCTCTAAATTAAATTATTCGCAGAATCGGTGACAAAATGCCCACTTAGCTTCTTGAAGGTGTTTTATTTTTGCGATTCTGAATAGCTTTGCGCTGCTTAGTTATTTGAAAAGACTATTATTAAAGATCTAATTTTGTTCTCAACGTAGGCTGATTGCTGGTTTAATGTTTGTCCTGCAAACCCACACCCGATTTGGAACTTTTTCTTATAGAAATTGAAAAGGAAAATTGGTCTGTGGGTACACTAACGTAACCAATTTTCCTTCGTTAATATTATGGTTTAAACTTAAAAGCATCGATTGTGGGTTCCTAAAGAGCAGTTCGGAAAATGTCTAGAGGGAACCTGAATTCATAATATTTCGAATATAATACTTTTTTTCTTTGTTATAACAAATAACTCCCTTCACTATGTTTAAGGGTATATCCTGCACTGTGCGTTGTGCATGGTTATCTTATATTTCACTAAGCAAATAAAACTATAAATTTATAAAACACTAGCGATCCCGACAGACGTTGTCCTGTGCGAACGTTTGCTTTGTGTATGACGAAAAATTATAGGAATCGATTGCAGTTCCACCTACCGGATCCAATTGTAAATCTAAACCACAAAAAAAAAAACATCAAAATTGGTCCAGCCGTTTAGGAGGATTTCAGTCACATACACACGCACAGAAAAAATAAATGTATAAAACACTAGTTTTGCCAGCGGCTTCTGCCGCGTGAAAGTAGAAAATTATCTCACTGGAAAGTACTACCAGAATAATAATCCATCACCGTTAAACCTTTGACACGTGAATAATTAACAAACATCGAAATATCTTTCACATTTATTAAATTGTAGTAGGGTAGGATATAAGGGAAATTAAAAACGAAGTACAAATTTCACAAAAACACCACCTCTCTTCTAATCAACTATTCCAAAATCGATTCCATCTCAAAAACAAAACTGTAACTGCCACCCTCTACACAGCAACATCCCTTACATATACCACAGTAATAGAGCAACCCCTTGTAAATATTCGCTAGGAAAACAGCGGCTATTTCAATTTCCTAGTGAAAGCCTGCTTCCTACGTCAAAAACATAATTGGCATGCCCTTCACCGCCGATGAGCAAAGAACTGCGAGTGGGTGAGTGCCTGGATGTGGCCCCGGTGGGCGTGGTTGAATAGACTATTTTTATTTGTTTTTTGAGTGGGTGTATTGTAGTTTTTTCCTCGTAATTTTAGCGAGGGCTTTTTCGCTCTGGGAAAAGGTGGTGTTTAGAAATGTCATTCTTTATTGTTGTTGTAGCTATAAAAAGAAAACACCCTATTATGTCTTGACGTTTACTCGTGCAAAATTATATGTATATTTATCAACATGATAATGCTTGCAACCCTATTCTTTCTTTTGAGCCGTTTTTTATCAATATTTTTCTAACCCTCACATACGTAAAAAAGGTATTCGTTCAGAAGTGGACAGTTACAACTTTAATATGATGTAATACCAGTTATTACACCTTCCCATAAAATGACGCACATTAATCTACTAGGGTATAAAGCTGATGTTAAATAATAAGCTTTCTTGATAAACGGCCTATAAAACGTTACCATTTATTATTTGTAAATGTGCAAGAATACATTAAACAGCTAGTTAATTGACGTCGTATGTTTAGCAAGTTATAAAACAAATGTTCTATCTGTTATTTCTAAAAATAATACACAAATTGCATCATATTTCATACCTTTTAATACACACCTTACTCTATGTCATTTAAATAGAACGTTTTTAGATTAAATGAAGGACAATTTGCATTTCTAATGTATGGTCAGCCTTCATCAATTATTTATTTATTAGAAGTTCAATAGAAATACCATTTTTTATTAGTCTTAGTGCACATTTTTTGTGTAGTAACTAGACTTAAAACTGCCAATTAAAAACTAGAATTTAATTTTTTTACTGTATTACTGTCACATATAAAAAGCAGCTGTCAAAACCTTTTAATTTTCAGAAAATCATTACAATTATAATTTTGCGACAGTACAATTTCATTTCTAGCCTACACAATTTAAACCAGCCACATCCAGTAACCAAATTTAAATCCAAGAATACATAGGTTCGCACAGGCTGTCGGAAAAGGTCAATAACCCCGCAGCCTCCCGAGCTACCCTCCGATACTCAGATTTGAATATTGTGCCACCCCTCCAAAATTTCGCCATTAGATTTTCTCGAAACGACTTGGCAAGGAAAAGAAATGTATAGAAAAAGTTTTACCGATTATATTTTTTGTTGGAAGAATTTTATTGTGAAGCTGAAAGGGAGCTTTGTAGATTACGCTTTAATCATTTGTTTTCAACGTTTTTTTGTTATTTTTTCGTGATTTCGGGTAGCTGAAAAAACGATGTCCAGATTTCTGTTTCTACACATACAAACTTTTTAATTCATAACATTTACATTAGTAATATTCTTGTCAGCATTGTGATTCATGCAAAAAAAACCTTATTAAATAATGTATTATTAATGCGACTTTATCTTTTCAATTTGTCGACCGTGGGAAGCTTATTATGTTGAAACGTTTGCCTCAATTAGTAATGGATTCTTAAATTATTTAAATAATACCCACTTTAATTTTGAAATTTTTGTTATCTAATATGAGTGTTCATGTTTTATACAAAAAAAAATGCCTTTCAATAACTAAATGTTTGTTTCCATTATTAACACTACCATCTTTATATCATGTTTTTGGCAAATAAATGATATTCTATTCTATTCTAAAATGCCGTTGAAACCTTTTTAATCCACAATACAATCATAACCCTATTTTTCTATAGATAATCTCTTCTTCATATGAAATTGTATGGAAAAGTAGATAGATATATAAATACGTGTGTATACTGCAGCCTCCCTCGTTATATGGATCCGCCGGGATCGTATCCGGCTCGAAGAACCAATGCCGGAAATGGATAAGGAATGAACTCAAATCCGTAAGGGTAGTCTCGTTTTCAGCTTACAAAAAGTAGTAAAGTAAAACATAACGTATGCAAAAACTTTATAATCAAGCTTTATATTATAATGTTTTGATTTAAAAAGTGGGTAGTTCTGTAATAACAGAGAACAAAAGTTCTCATAACAAAAAAGCTTAACAATAAAACATCCTGCATTGTTTTAAATAAAAACATTCTTTTGTTAAACCAAAGTTATTTGCAAAAAGTTAAATGCTGAGATCTAAAACTAGACCAAAACTTCCAAGGTCGGTGCTCGGTGCCTCACGCACACAGCGAGGAGTGCCACCCCTCACCCCTCACCCACACAGGCTCAGGACACGTGTACGAATCACCCCTACATATGGTTGCCATAGCAACACAGCATCCTACTTCCACGCCCACTACCCCGGGGGCGAACTCTCAAGATATTACGCCCTACTTCGTTCGCATTGGTGAACTAAAGGGGTGTAGGAAGACTGCGCTGGTGTGCGTCAGTTTGGTTACCGCTGTGACCTGACGGAATTCGCCAATTCCATTTTAAAACCGTGACATCTACTTCTTCCGAATAGCTTTTCGATAGAAGTACCGAATTAAAAGTTAACTAGCAAGGCTCGCGTGTATACCAACTCGGTTACTGAATGCAAACCGAGCACTCAACTTTATTCGCAACATTCACCGTCCGCTCGTTAACAAACCTATTCAAATTTGAAGTATTAGTCGATTGAGGCAACATTTCTCGCGTCCTATCGCCACGAGTTCCAATTAGCGACTGCGGCTTGTCGCTCAAGTGGCGGTGACGTCACGCCGAGCTTTCATGCGGCTTCAATAACTACCCACTCAGCGATTTCTTCAATAGCCGGCCACTCCACCTGGCCTTCATTAGGGACCTTCTCAATGTATACGCAAAGCTGAAAAGATGCCTACTAATTTAAAAAAATGCAAGTTTTAACGAGAAAAGTTGTTTAGCTAATAAGCCAGCGTGGAGCGCTAAGTATTTAATAGCGCTATCTAATTGCGTGATATAATTTTGAATTATTACCGTCTGTCAACGGAACAAAGCGCGCTCAACTCTTTTGTTTCTACCGGTCGCGCCATAGACAAATCTTATTATGGAAATATTTTCAAATTAAGAACGCGCTGCTCCCGCATTATGCGTCTCGACTGTCATCATTGTCTATGGCTTCTTTTTGTTCGTTGCTCGCATGTCGAGGTTTTTCGACCACCGTTTCGGTTATTTTTTTCTTTTTTAAACTGTCCCGAGCGTGAATGGAGGTCTTTGTTTGTTCGTGTTTTATTATTAATTAGTGGGGCTTCTTTGTTCGTGGTAATTATTGTCTTAATAAGCAGTTCCTGCTCTTCGACTATAGACGGGAGGGATTGTCAGCCCTTTTACTTTTAAATTGCTTGGAATTATGATTTTGGAGCACGTTTTCGGTCAGTGCTACTTCACTAGCTTTTGAATACGTAACGAGAAGATCTTAACGAGGTCTGAAATGGTTTTGTTATATCTCTCAGCGATGCTCAAGTTTTTTGATGAAATATCCTCATGGGGACCATGCTCGAGAGAAACAAATTAATTTGCTTTCTTAATCAACTGCTTCTTCATTGTACCTCTATAACCTGGTATTGAGAAGCTCTCTTAGAAAGCCATCTTAGAAGGACATCTAAAAGACAAAATCTAACGTTATTTTTTACTTATACGTCTTACAAAAAACCACTATCTATAATACTGAAACAAAAACCTTCGAAAATTAAATAACGTCTACGTGTACTGTCGTTTATATCGCATAATAAAGTGGTGAAAAGAATTCCCAGTTTAATTAGAGGTGAGATACTCCGGCTCGGAAGTGCGACGCGCCTCAATGGCCCTCGTTGGGCGCCATTTTGCATAATTGGGCGACGGCGAGGGTAGAACGAAATTTATACGTTCCAGGCGCCAATTTACTTGCTAATGACGCGTCGTCTTCCCATAGAGTAGTTGTCGGGTTTTTGTTGCCTTGGAACTTTGTTTTTTTAGGGTTGTGTGTTTATTTGTCTCTTCTTTTTTATTTACGTTGGATTTTTCGGTTTCTGTAGACATGACGCCGGTACCGTTAGTTTTTGTGGCTAGTGGACTGAATCTGAAGTCTGAAGATTTTTTTGTGTCTAGAGTTGATTGTTCTTGTAATTTTTAATCAGTTTTCCTTCGCTTTCGGCATCCGAAGATAATTTTGGAATATATTTTTTTAGTTAACGGATTCTTAGCAGTCTTGGATCATTATACGGGTACTCTGTAGTCACACTCGAAGAACTTTTTCTTCGAACCATCCCCATTGATCATTTAAACACATCCTTAGCCTGACTGACTTCTTGTTCTGTACCTTTCTTATTACTAATCTTGTCTTCCATTTGTTTCAGACGGGTAAGATGGGCCTGCCAGCGGGAGGAAGCTTGTCGCTGTTCTGTCCTGGCGGTGAGCTGGGGCAGCCCCCACCAGCCCATATGGGCATCCCTCCGCCTTATCAGCTCGACTCTAAATTAGGTAAGTTTCACTTACTTCACATACTGAATGTCTTTACTTTTTAAGTGTTGGTTGATCTATAATTGCCAATCGTGTTTAGTAAATCTGAGGCTTTTTGTAACTTATACCTAAGAAACGCTAGTGTATTTAGGTGTTGGTTATCCTGGAATAAATAATTAATGGGGATGAAGCAAATAGTATAACTTGATCATGATCGTTGAATACTTTACATCTTTAATTAGTATCAAAGTATTGCGATCGTCTAAATAAAAAAAACATTTTTTTCCACAACGTTACACAATCGATCCTTCGAGCCGCATATTTATACCACCCCCACCAACATGACAACTAAAACTAGGTTCCGTCTAGACACTTAACTAGATACATGTTACAGCGGCCGGGCTGGCGCGGACACCCATGTACCCCTTCCCGGGGGGTACATACCCCTACCCCATGCTAAGTCCGGAGATGTCGCAAGTTGCAGCTTCATGGTGAGTTAACGTTCATGTTTTTTTGTTGTTGGCCTTTTTGGACTACAAAATGGAGAGGTTGTTCTTTTAGTTACTGAAAGAGACTTTTCTGACCGTAATAATGTTTCAAAGTTAACTGTCATCCGTCGGTGATAATATATACTATATTATACTGACGTAGCTTTGCATCTGGTCTTAGACCAAAAGAACGGAAGAGCATTTTTCCCTGGTTTCTAAACTAGGGATAATGCTCTTCCCTAAAACATTGGATGTCACAATTTAGTAGGAGCTTCCACTACTATACTAGCCAGAATTTAAGAGATACCCTTACCCAAGAGTGGAATAGTTTTGGCCAAAATCAGAGAATAAATAAATATTGATTTTGGCATTCACTGACATAAAAATACCTTCCTATTTAGAAAGTTCAGAAACTGAGCTGCTTTTAAGCCAACTTTTGGGTACAATGGCCCAGAAATAGGCAAAAGCTACTAGTGAATAAGTTCCTCATTTTCCAGGCATACCCCAAGCATGTACCCCATATCATCAGCGGCGAGTGGCTTCCGGAGCCCCTATCCCACGTCGCTGCCTATATCCAGTTCTAGTCTATCGAGGTATGGTATCCCTAGGTACATACTCACTTGTTATATTTTGTACGGGTCGATTATTTAGCCATAGCAGTCAACACGATGACGGAACGCCTAGCGGTCATAAAAAAAACCGCTGAACTGTTGAGGCGCATTTCAAATTCTGGATTGAGTGATTCAATGTCGTGTTTGCTATTGCTAAGTAATCTGCTTGTACTTTCAAATAATCATAATAGTTACTACTTCTATTTCAATTGTAAAGGTTTCCCTATTTTAATGTCAGTTTTCTAAAACTGTTCCCTAAAAATTCGTGCTGATTCTGGAAATGATGGGTTATCATAATATGTCGAAGGATTCATACACCTTATGGGACATTGGACATTTGATTACCTTTGTTAGTATTAATGGTCTGGAAACAAAAGGAACGGCCTGGTCTGAGCCAGGAACTACAAAGCAGAAGAATAAAGATTCCCTTAGTCGCCGTTAACTGAGGCTGGTGAGCCAAAAGGGACCACGTACTCTCAAGGAAAATTCTCAAAAGAAGTAGTAACTATCTTTCTACAAAGAGTCAATTTCCTCATACCTTCGTTCTTCTGCAGTGAATTATACCGGTTCTCCCCAACGCTGGGCGGAGGCCTAGGGCTGGGCTTAGGGCCCGCGCTCGTGCCCCCTCCCCCCTCCAAATCGGACCTCGACTCACACCATTCAAGATATGCAAGGTAAGAAGAACTTCCTTAACATTCTCACATCAGGGCCTGCATCTAAGGACCATATTTTGAGGAACCGGTCCTGGTTAAGAAGGTAGATGATAGGAAGGCACAGAATACTGTTGACCAGGCCCAAAATGAGTAAGAAAGGGTCAAAATTCTGTAATCTTGAATTCTCAAATTTAATTAGGAAGTTCCAAAATTCTCTTAGTTACACCCAGAATTCTGTTAGGCACGTCCAAAATTCGGCAAAGCAGGACGACAGTTCTTTTATTTATAGTTCGTTATTTTATTATAAATAATCTCATAGTAGGTATAAGTAAAAAATTATGACCAGAGATCGGAATCGGAGTTGATTTCAGGATTTTACAGGAGGGTATTATCAACTCTATATTACTTACTTCCAAGAACATTAGCTAAATTTAGTCTACCTATTCCGATCTCTGGTTATGACACTTGTCACTAAAATTGCATCTTTCTAACGAAACTAAACTAAAGGGATATCCCAAAAATCCGTGTGAAAAGTCGCACCTTATTGTCAGTTCCAATGGATATTTATGGCATATCTGTGCAACACCGTGGTTCACAATCATGTATGTTTCATGGCGCATGCTCTCTACAAATTGTTTACACAATTTCTCACCGATTTGTTGTATGGTTTATGACCCGTGGGTACTGCATACAGATGTGTGATTACACCTTAAATTTTGGTAAGCGACAGGTTTATTTCGACTAAATACATTCTTTAAGTATGCTCGAAACATTGTGAATGATATCAAGAACCATACATTAGGCTTTTTTATTGATTAAAAAGGAGTTTAGACAAAAGTGAGCCACATCATCGCTTACCATCAGGTGTAAAATGAGGGCTCATCCATGATAGCTTGACGGTAGAGAACGGAAGAAGGCATTGTGTTGCGCTAAGTAACATGACACAAGGGCACGAAGAAGATGAAGATCTGATATCTAATTAAACTTTAGTTTTTTTTGTCTTCTTTGGTTGTCAAACCAGAAATCGTCTTGAAATGTTAGAAATCCTATTTTAAAAAAAAAACCGGGGATTAGTTACACCGATCAAGGGTGTAGACAAAATCAAACTGGTTGATTTATGAATTAACTTTATAGATATACTGTTTCTTTTTTTGTGTTTTTATTTTCTGTTTAATTAATGGTTCCAATATTTGTAAATATGTGAGTACCATTTACCTAAATTTCTTTAAAAAATGAATAAGTTTACCTCTGCTGGTAATACTTTGTTCTTATAAGTAGCATACTCTGGGTGCACCGTCCTCACATAATATTAAATTAATTTTTGTATAGGTACCAAATTTTGTAAAATCATTATTTGAAAAGAGTAACTATGGAGTTTCTTGTCCGTTCTTCGCCATAAGAATCTACCTTTCCAAATGGACAGTAGAGTCACTCTATTAATGTAATATTATTATTTTACTGAACTGTAAATGATGACGTTCAAAAGTGTCGTTTAATGGCCTAATTGAAGTAAACGTTTTGACTTTGACTTTGACATCCAAAAAACGAATACCGCAACAAAATCCAACAAACAATGACGTCACACAAACTCAAATAAAAAAAACATTTTCCATTCGCACCACGCTCCAACAAATTATACCGTACACATTGAATTTGAAACAATTATAATAAAATATAAGTTTAACAAAACGTTTCAATCAGCTGCATGCAAGGCTTTTGTCACAACTCACACCCATTCTGTTTATCTCCGATCGTATCATAGCGTGATGGTATCGCCACGGCTATTATGCGAGTTATACGACTAAACTTTCCGCCCTCTTGTCCGATAGATTGAAGATAAAACGCGTAGGGGTGGGTTGTAACACATGTCTCGGTGAAATTGTATGTTAGGAAAGCATTAAGCATAGGGCTTGTAGGAAAAAAAGCTGAAAATGTAACTGGTAACACAACAAAACACCTTTTTTAAAATTAATATATCTACTTCCAAAGATCGATGGATTGTGTGGAGTGATATGAAAGAGGAGAGAGTCAGAAATTGCGTAACGGTTGACGGGTCAGAACGGAAGAAACAAACGTTTTGCGCCGAATCCAGGTAACATGGGATAAGGGCAGGAAGATGATATAATATCTTGGGACAACTCACACACGGTCATCCGATCCCAAACTAGGCAGAGCCTGTGCTATGGCAACCAGACAACTGATAAAAATACTTACATATTTCTAGAGACATACATATTATAGACAAATTACACCGAGACACAGAACAAAATGATCATGCTCATCACACAAAGATTTGTCCCGGGTGGGAATCGAACCCACGACCTCCGGTTTAGCAGTCAGGGTCACTAACCACTTGACCAACAGGCCAGTCAAAGTGACGATAACTACTTCCAAATACCTAATTCAGTTTCAGTTGAGGAGAATGATGATTATTAAGATATTGATGAAGTGTTGGGCAAAATTTTTTGAAAAGTCTAGATTGATGTTGACAATTAATTCTGTGACTGAGTTGATAACTTAGTAAGTAATTAAGTCCTGATCAATGGGTAAACAAAATTGATCTCAGTGCACTTTAATTGGGATCAAAAGTTAATCATTGGTCGTTCAGCTTATCATAGAGTCACAGTCATTATCTATCTTTCATGAAGTCATGATCAGCTTAATGTGACATCTATTCTAAAAACATTTCTCAACCAATGACTGCTAGCGGGTTCGTCCGCGTGAGAATCGGAAATTATTCCAAGGGAACATATTATCCTATGTGTTATTCCAGACTATAATCTACCACTGTGCCAAATTTCATCAAAATCCATTCAGTAGTTTTTGCGTGAAAGAGTAACAAACATCCATCCATACACTTTCACGTTTATAATATTAGTAGGATCTGGCCCAATAATTGAATGTCAAAGTAGCCATTTGACGGACGGCAACTAGTAAAATCTCTCTCGATCTGTGCGTACTCCACAATTATTCATTATTCCCGCTAGTAACAATATTTTTTCTGAAAACAATCCGTTGTCCAGAATGTGCAGTCAATATAATGCAATATGCTCTAAGGTGGACTTGTTTTAAACAGTTTGAATGAATTTAGAAATTCTTTGTATAAATTATAATTAAGTAACTTCTCCATATTATTTAACCTTAACTGTCACTAATGAAGCATATAAGATATTTAACGCTAACGCTGTGCACAGTTATATTGGACTTCAGATATGTACTGTATATTTTTCATAGCTGCGCTGAATTATCTTAGTCTGTAACTGAACTTATTGAAATAGAATAAAATTTGTATGGGAGTATGTAATAAAAACCTGGATGGATGATTTGACCTTTCTTTTGTTTGTTAAAAAGAGTTAAGTTCCCTGCGCATTCTCCTCCGAAGAGACCTCCACTTTGTAACATGCAACTGGTTTCATCTTTCTGGCTGACCGACTCCTCGAGGATTCGAAAATGCCTGTTAATGAGTATACTGAAATAAATACTTTGAGTGCTGTGTGAACAGTTTATATTGAAGTCCGGATAACCTACATGTTTATAAATTTGCATTTTTTGGGCCTTGTCTTGACACCCAAAAGAAGCTCCGCAATTCATTATGCTACCGTATAAAAAATGCAAGTTTTTAAATAAATTGTCAACAGAATTGACTGATCAGGTAGCAAGAAAGCTGATGTTTACAAGTTACCAACTTCAATACAAAGTGCATCAGTCAAAACTCTCAATCAAAAGTATGAGGTCCCATTGTTCACGACAAGCAGAAGCGTTGGCGGCCATAGGAAATAATATTTTTTAATAATTGATTGGCTCATGTTTGACCGGAATATCACCTGATGGAAATCGATGCTGTGGTCGACGACGAAGAAAGCTTGCCTAGAAGTAACCTTTTCACTGTTGACTTACAAGACCCTCAGGCGTTTTGAGATCTTGGTTGAGTAGAAAGGGTCAAAGGACTAAATTGTGACATGTACAAATTTGATCTTAAAATAACATAGTAAACTATAGGTTTCAATCCCGTCCCATCCCATAACTAAATCGAGTTTCATTTTCGTCCTTTAATATCATCATCATTTCAGTCGAAAGTCGCCCACTGATGGTATATAGGCTTCCGCAAGTGTCCTCACGTCGACCGCTCCACTACGCCTCGCATCCTTTGATCGACATCCTTTAAAATTATGAATATTAATTACACATTCTGTAAAACTAAACGAAAATAGCCTGATCATTTGTTATTAAGTCTATGTACAAAACACTAGGAAAAAGCATCCTCTCATTTAGCGTACTAAAAAGTATTTACCTGGGTTTTCTATGTATATTTCACAATAGAAACATTTAGTAGTCAGTCAGTCAACAAAAGAAGAAAGAATGATTCCCCAATGTTCTTTAACACAATATCTGATTATAAGGACCTGCGATCAGCATCGCTTCTCGCTCACAATGCTACCTCACAACGTTAACATACAAGTCCAGGTACAATCATGTAAATAAGTCCCTGGAGGAGAAATTTAATTAAGATGATATATGAGCAGCCTGGCTAACGGGCCGCGTCACCCGGTACTGTCGACAAAACAGATGTCTGAGATTTTTTGAAAAGATAAACTTAATGCATAATATAAAAATTTACAGTGACCTCAGATTGTGCCACAAACGTTTATTAGAAAATCCAAATTAGGAATAATGTTGTCTTGATAATATTCTTCTAAAAACAAAAGTCTACAAAAGACGATGAGACTTCGAATTTGGTCCTTCAGAGAAAAGAAACATTAGATAAAAATGGGCCATTATCTAAGTCACCGCTATAAAATTGGCAAAGGAATTATAATCCAATAAGATACCAAACAGCTTACGAAAGTAGGTAAGCAACCTCATGAAATAAACCCGTAAAAAGAATTGAAAACAAACCACTATACTTTAGAAGAAAAAAAAAAAAACTATAATTATATACAATGAGCCCGTGACAATTATTAACATATTCCAACAAAAAAAAAAAAACGATTGGTTCGTTAAGTCTATAATCAACATTTTTATCGTTAATTCTAAATGTAATTAACATGTGAGATCTTAGTAGTTTTTACTTAATGGTTACTTTATTACTTCGTCGCATTCGTTGACCACTCGGTATTCAATCTACACAATCTTGTTTAATTAATACATTTTATGTACTTCCGTTTTTGTCATGGAATTATTTTTTTAATGGACATTCTTTACTGCCTAACGATTATTTAGAACATAAAAAAATATTTAGTGCCGGTGTTTTTGCAGTCGTAATAGGTGTCGAAGGGAAAAAATATAAAATAGACGTCTAGAATACTTGCACAGCAATTAAAGGAAATAAATGGTCCTAAGATCCAATACATAGATTAGAAAATAATGTAAAATAAAATTTTCATCTTTTTATTTACTCATTGGTTTTAAGTAAAAGTACTCCCTCCCTACTTTGCCATATTTTATTCTATAACATTTATCAACAAACCGAAATAAAATTCTTTTGCAAAATAACGTCAACGTTGTCCTGCCGACCATACTTAACACATAATTACTGCGCGCGCGCCGAATACCTCGTTTGGGCGCGCACACGCATTGTGCCCGGGTTTTCTTTCTCTTTTTATATCTTTCCCCATTTTTAAACCGTCGTCCATAGGAAGTCGTATATCCCAAGCTAGTTTGGTTATATTCAGAACTAATTTGGTGCATAAAACTTTTATATTGGACATATTAAACCAACAGTTATATGTCACTGACAATGTATTTTATTATCTCTATTTCTACAGTTTTAGAATTTCGAAGACAGGAAGTCGTTTTTTACTGGTTCTGGTTTTCTTTTTCGATTAACGGATTTAGGGCTATTATAGACTTGTTCTACACGCCCAGTTTGATTTAAGCAATTCGGATGTTGTGTGTGGTATCTAATATTCTTCAGCTTGCCGTGGTCCCATACTACTTAAACTCTTCTCTATACATTTTCTTTCTCCACTTTTAGCCATTATGATATCATCTACTGTTTTTTTTTTCATCATTCTTAACAAAATCCTTCTCTGTCTCTTTACACACCGTGTCCACGTTTCTTATCTTCTGTCGCAGGGCTGCTGGAAGACATTTCTAATGAAGTAATCAGTACTTTTTGCTCTTTTCTCTGTATGAAATTTTCTTTTCTTAAGTATATTGTGTGTAAATAAATAAATAAAATCCAACATGAATAATCTTCCCAAGGATACTTTATCAAAAAAATATAGCTCGCCAAAGTCTACATCGTACTGACTAAATTTCCGCTTAGTCGGATGTCTGTGAAGTTACTGCATTACAGCTACTTCTTTTATCAGCTGACTCATCTGCTAAAGAGCTATCTCCTAAATAACGCGTCTATTTTTGGAGAATCACGAGAAAGGTCGCGTGTACCGTTTGAGCGGTTTGTGGTGACATAGTGACAAATTTGTTTGTTTAAACTTGGCTTTGGATAATTTGTTTTTGATTAGGATCTGCTAATGGGCTTGTTTGAATAGTTTCTTCGAAGAATTCTTCTCTTAAACCGCCAGGATTAGATGGATATATTTTAATAGTACTTAAATTGAGTGCTGATCTTTCTTCCGATTTAGCATTTCCAGCTACAGTTTAGGCCTCATCTCACAATCGCTAATAGTGCCAATAAGACATCACACAAAAATCAATATATTCATGAATTATTCTCAGTTCCGTTCCTGGAATCGGAATCTGATTCTATGTTTAATTCATAGAATAACTTCTCCAATTTTAGCCACACAATATACCTAAGTACTGCGTCTGTCTAATTGTTCTTTAAACTCATATCCAGGTTAAACTTTGTCTTAATGCTATCTGGCTCTGCCATCCCGACCTTGTACTTTCTGAAGCCCCAATAATTTTGTCCCGAGTCGACTCATCTTCATTTGAGTCCCTTTATTGAATATGACAACTGTCTCCAGCCAAATTGCCACCCGTCTTTTCTTCAAACATATCGTTACCACGATCAACCATATCTTGTAATAATTCTATTGAGCTTATCCCAATTTATTTGTGGTTAAAAAAAAATTGTATATCTTCTTCTTGTATTCGTCGTCATTTCTGTCGTACTTTGCTTTATATACCTATAAGTTATTTTTCACAGTGGATCCATCGTTTCATTTTTTCTTCTTCGACGATCAACGATAACTATCAACGATATTCCAGCAAACATTTAAAAAAATCAGTATTCTCGCCATAATTACGAAGCTACTCGGCCACGTTCGGCCACGTTCGTGCATGATCGGCTGCGCTCGCGCCGGAAACGCCGCGTCTATTTCCAACCGGACGCACACTGTTTATTGTCGTCTGTCTGGATGGGTGTCGTTAACACCTAAACTAGTTATTAACATATTGATCCCACTACAACTGTTGGTGAATGTATGGCTTTTCGAATGGGTTAAGTATGGTTGGAAAAATAAATGGTCTTCAAAAATTTTTGGGAGATGACAATTTGGGTTGTAACTTTTTGGTGAAAAAGCCAGTGGTGATAGATTTTGATAATTTAAGGTCCAAATACATTTCATGTCTGGATTAAACTTGGTAAAATTTATATTTGAGCTTGCTTATATACTGCCACTTTTCGAAAGTTAAGATAGATGCAATTTTATTATACGTGCAAATTGAAGAATATCTATCAGATTAAATTTTGATAAAAACAGACAGCTCTTATGATAGAATCTCATGACATGACAGAATCTCAAATAGGTATCTCAAAATTTACGAACGACCTCTAACGATTTGGTCATAGCCATAAAAAATACCTATGTGTACTCTGAATTTTAGCAGGATACCTATGATAAGTCTGTATCTAAATCTAAACATCTATGCTGTATTTTCCAGGTCATTAGAGAAAGGCAGCAGCAGCTCCTCAAGCGATAAGCCATCAGACAGCTCAGCCAACTCGAACAGCAAGGAACAAAATAAAAAGCCACACATAAAGAAACCTCTAAACGCTTTCATGCTATACATGAAGGAAATGAGGGCGAAAGTGGTGGCTGAATGCACCCTCAAGGAATCAGCAGCCATCAACCAAATCCTCGGCAGACGGGTGAGTTTAAATTTCGAACAACATTCAAAAATTAATTGTCAATATTCAAATTCGGAAAATATAATCTCAAAATTCCAAATTAAACCGTTACATTCTAATTCGATTTTCAAATATTTTTCTTTTTCTAGAGCTGTCAGAATTCGTAATTCTTAAATTGAATATGTTTTTTTTATTGAGTTTTTAATAGTGTTGTGAAAGGTTTATGTTGACGTTACTTCAGTCCCGATGTAGAATACTGTCGAATGAGGTTTAATATCCGTTTTACGGAATTTACTGTGCCACATTTTATGTCCAAGTTATGGAAAGTTATTCCTACTGCATCAGTTTATTGCGCATATGTATAAACATCTTGCAAATTATCTTTAAATACCAGAATGTGCTTATCAGAAAATCTTAGACCAGTCCTTTCAAAATCAATCAGAGTCGACATCAATACTAAAGCTACTGCATAAAGATTTATTCAACAGTGCTAAGCATCTTGCATCATATTGACTGTCAATCAATCCGGTCTTAAGTCGTTAATTAATCAATTAATTATGTATTTAACCGGCACTTGTAACGTCCATTCAGCAGCAGAATACATCGGGATTGTATGAGATTGCTTACATGACGTCATCTTATCGCTATTCACGAAGGTTTTACTAATCAGAGGTTAAATGGATGTCAACAGCCTCATTTTAGTAACCGCCCATCTTAGCTAATGTGATGTAAGCAATTATTTCAATTGTGTCGCAATAATATGAATATTTCTCTCAACATATTGGATTGAGCCTTTGTTAATCTTGTTAGGAATACGATTCGTCACCGCACGTCCAGCTTAGCTTGCATTATATAGACAGTGCGGCCGCCTATCTGCCATCACTAGACGTACTGAATAATAAATAGCTGACCGTATAGAAACGAAGCACTCCACTCATTTCCCGGAACGATCTCATTCCTAACAAGAGTAACAATGTCTTAAACAAAACATGAGTCGAGGCATCTGTCGGCGACTGGTAACCCAATATCCTGGTATCATAATACAGTGGCACTCGTTGAGCCGCGAGGAACAAGCAAAGTACTATGAGAAAGCGCGCCAAGAGAGACAGCTCCATATGCAGCTGTACCCCGGGTGGAGCGCCAGAGACAACTACGGTTACGGCTCCAAAAAGAAAAAGCGGAAAAAGGACCGCAGTCCCGCAGAGCTGGGAGGTATTGGAGCTAGCAGCGTCGTGGGGCTCAGTCACGGCTTGACCACGCTTACCCTGACGTGTCCTCCCCACTAACACAGGAGTTGCTTGTTGTCCGGTGCCACGTGCTAACCGAGCGGCTTGAACCCACACTAACGTCAGCATCCTCCCGCCCCTCCCGTGTGTGTGTGTGTATGTGAGCGGTAGTGTGTCTCCGAGGTCATGCTGCCTGTGCTAGAAAAGCGGCTGGCTCGGGCGGCCGGTCCTGCGGCCCGCGGGCTCGCAGCCCCGGCCGCCGTACGTGTTCGTGTTCTGTGTACTGTAGTCGTCCAGTGAACGTAAACTGTACACCCTACACCCTCCGGAAACTATATTGGTTTGTTATATGTCTAGTCGAGACGCGTGAACCGACCGCAGAATAGGTTCTGGGAGGAACATCACAATTGGCCATTCTCATTCTGTAGGGGACAAAATTCTGTGGTTAGCAATCTCGCGGCTGTTTTTCTAGCACGCGCCTAGGTCGCGGACGTTCGGTCGAGTCCACCGTCCAAGTGCATTTCTCTGTTTTGTTTCCATATCCGGCGCGCTCATACAGTGGCACGCGCTCGGCCGCGAGGAGCAAGCCAAGTATTACGAGCTGGCGCGCCGAGAGCGGCAGCTGCACATGCAACTCTATCCCGATTGGTCGTCTAGGGCTAATACGCAAAGGGGCAAGAAGAGGAAACGAAAACAGGAGACAACCGATGGAGGTACTGCCTTTACTCCGTCGACGAGCGCCCCGCCCCTCCCGTCCCGTCCCTCCCGCGCCCCGGCTCAGCTGAGCGGCTCGGCGACAGCAGTGTCGTAAGTCGGTCACGGAGCGCACACATGTCCCGGAGCGGCCGACGTCCCGTCGTTTCAATGCGATCTCGCATCGGCTCATTAAAAAAATGAGGTCAATTAACGAAGGATTAAGTCCGGAGACGTTGGCGGCTCCTCGCCCTGCCCTGCCCCTCCCCCCCGCGAGCATATCGCTGCCCCCTCCTGTCCCGCGAGAGTTCAATTGCTTTGAACTCCGCTCCGAGCGGACCGAGCGACTAGTAATATTGTCTTGGTTGAAGGGGTACGAGGTTGTAGACATACATACATACATATAATATACAAGTATTTTTGTTTATTTAATATTTATCGCATTTATTTATTTGATTTAAACGCTATATTATGAGAGAGATCCTCACGTGCGTCCTTCGAAGGTTGTCCCGGTTTTATGCTTTCCGTTTTGCTCCTGAGTGCGAGGGGAGCGTGCATGTTAAGCAAGTCAATATTTGAATACTTG
The DNA here is from genome assembly GCA_905163435.1 of Mamestra brassicae. Classification (NCBI taxonomy): domain Eukaryota; kingdom Metazoa; phylum Arthropoda; class Insecta; order Lepidoptera; family Noctuidae; genus Mamestra; species Mamestra brassicae. The sequence goes on along the minus strand of LR991013.1, from coordinate 8,181,125 downwards.
AGTAATTGCTTTGCAGGGAGAGTAGTTTGATGTCGGAAAAGGCTGGGACAGCCTTCTCTTGGTACATATTGGAGTAGTGGAGCAGGCCCAGGCAGGACCGCGGACTAAGTCGGACACAGCTGCTGCGCTTGTGTTACTGCGGTGCAATGATACTGGCCAAATAAAATCACAAATATTTATTTTGATTCCGGAGAACCTATTCTGCTTCAATTTGCTTATAGACGTCATGTTTATTTGTTATTTTATTCCGACAATAGCGTAGTTTTAGCATTTATTTTGTTCAAAGTTTATGCGTGTAGTATGTTATTTTTTAAAACCAATGTTTTTTCCGTTGTTCCCATTCATTTGTCCCATCCCACCCTGCATGGACTAACATAAGGGATTGCATGCGTCGCTTGTAGTGAGTAGATTAGCTGATATGTTTTGAGATGCTTTAAATATGATTTCCGGTAAATAACCTATAATTTGTGCATCACATAATTACGCTGCATTCCTTTTCATTTGATCTACAACAGATAATTTATCAATTTACTCGACATCATATTTTTTTGAGAATAATTTGCAATTTTTGAAGTTACTTGTTTTGCTTTATATTTTGGATCAGTTAAATGTCAGAGTGATTTTTTTTGTGGATGTCAAGGGTGTGAACTAAAACAATGTGTGTAATACTTTCAGGAAATAACTTGAAGAAGTGTCGAGCGAGATATGGTCTCGACCAACAAAACCAATGGTGCAAGCCTTGCAGGTGGGTGACTGACTTTAATTTTCCTTTTTAATTTCTTTTCGCTTGTGCAAAATTAAGTCTCAATTAGCCGGCGGTATATCAGATACCGTCAGTTAATACAATTATTGTTTCTATGTGAAAGGACTTGGCTGTCTTATCTGACACACCAAGAGTAGCCCAGTCATTTATTTTGGCATTTTATAATTTAAGAAAATCTATACAAAAACTATATGTAGTTGTTGTTTATTTTTATGTTTTATATTACAATAGTAAATTAAGGATTATATTGACGGCGAAGCAGCTAATTCAGAAAATGTGTCTTTTCACAAAGAAATCAATTGTTTAGATTATGAGGAGAATAGATTTTTTTGAAAGTAGCCGAGGCTTGGAAGTAGAGATTTAGGGGGTTAGTCAAAATGGCGGAGAGAGAGAGAAAGGGCAATCATTTGTCGAAAGCTTTCAAAAAAATCTGGACACATTTTCTGAATTGGCTCGCTTGGTTGTTGTTTGTTGTCAAGGTTCTGTTTACTTATACAAATGTTTTTTCCACTCATGATTGCCGCTTCTCATGGACCCTGGATCTGCTGGCACTATTGGTGACTCGTTCTCATCATTTTTACGTTCTTTTTTTTATTATTTTTCAATCATTTTATTTTCGCCTCACGCCACTTGACTCGTTGTTTTATTTTTTTTTCTTTTATGTCGTATTTAATTATTGCTATTGTCATCACTTATTATTTTTCATAATTATATGTGACACTATTTGTTTACACACCGTATTTCTTATATGTTCTTTATCTAACAACACATTTTTTTATATAATTAACAATTTCATATTCATCCAACATTTTTCTTATCCCATCATTATCACCATCTTATCATCCCTTTATTATGATTCGTTCCTGTAATCACCGTAATTCCTCTGCCCGATCATTACTCTTCCCTAAAATTACTCTGCCCCAACATTCCTCTGCCCCGTCATTCCTCACCCCAACATTTCTCTGCCCCATGATTCCTCTACCCCAAAATGTTTCTGCCCCATCATTCCTCTATCCCAACATTACTCTGTCCCATCATTCCTCTACCCCACCAATAAATAATCTACCGTATCATTATTCTGCCCCATCATTCATCTGCCCCAACATTCTTCTGCCTCAACATTCCTCTGCCCTGACATTCCTCCACCTCATCATTCCTCCACCCACCATTACCGGGCACAGCCCCGAGTCAAGTAGCGTGATGGTGTCGGGAGGCCTAGGCCTCCTGCGGCCGGAGCCAGCGACTTCACTCCCGGCTTCGAGCCTCGTGAGCCCGCAAGAGCCAACCTACGTAAACCTCTAGTGCCGGCGCCGCCCCGCCGACTCTCAAGCAACGGTTGGTGATGTTGCAGTTGACAGACGGGAATGAACTGTGTGTTGTAGTAGACAAAATTAGAATTTTATTTGTTTTTTTTTGGCTCTGAAGAATTTTTTGTACTGTCTTTTCTATTTATCTAAAACAATTCTGCCTTAGCTGCATCCGGTTAGAGTGCATTTCCACTGGACCTAGACCAAGACGAAAGGATCGAAGACGTGCAGCCGGTCTATTCTGTCAACATATCACCATGTGAGCTTAGTTGGAGTGAGCATGAAGTGAACTGCCATTATATCTTGTTCGTATGGATTGACAGCTCACTTCACGTTCCCTTCACCTATGCTCACACGGTGAGAGGTTTACAGAATCGCACTGCTGTTGTGCTTATTGGTAAAATGGTCACCGTGACAACTTGGGTGCAGTGGGCTTAAAATTAGCTGTCATTCCACAGTTCCAGTGGAATGACAGCTACAAACAGTTCAAAGCTCCCTTCACCGAAATTAATACGGTGAGATATTTACAGAATAAACCGGCTGGAGTCGACCAATCGCAGTAGTTGTGAGATAAGAGATTTTAATTTCAACCAATGTGATTGGCGATGCTTGCACGTCAAGTGGAAACGTACCCTTAAACTGGAAGTCGAACTCTATAAATGCAGATGATTTATAAGTCAGATCACTGACTGATACTAAATATATATGATTTTTGGTTAATAGATAGATCGCATAATACAGAATTTATTCATTATTTCTAAAGATGAAGCCTGAATGTTTTTTGTAAAAAAGGAATGGCGTTTTTAAATGTTGTCGTAGGTAGTCGTTTGCTTATTTTTCGTTCGATTTAAACGAATTATTTAACAATTGTTTTTCAGCATGAGTGTTCGATGTTTCTCGCGTGTTTTCAGTTTATTTAACACGTTTCTAGCATGTTGTATAACATTTTGATTTATGTGTTTCGTGTAATAGTAGGATAGATTAGCTTTTATTGTGTGGAGGACTGTTTCGTAACGCTTTATAAAAAATATATTCATTTATTTTTTATCACATATTTTTGTCTTACGTGGAGGCCACATTAGCAGCAGTCCAATATAAAAAGAAAACATTTAAAAAATTAAGCGGTATTGCAAGGCTTTTCTTGGCTAGAACAAATGAAACTAGTCAAATGCTTTAATTTACAAACTCATAGAAAGAGGATCCTCAAAGTTACGAAAGAGTCTTCCAACTCGACACGTATCGTTCTCAACTCCTTACTGAGCTCCATCTGTTTGTAGGCGGAAGAAGAAGTGCGTTCGCTACATGGAAGCCCTGGCGGCGGCCGCGGGCACGGTGCCGCTGCCGCTGGCGACGCCGCAGTCGCCCTGCTCTGAGGAGGACGTGAAGCTCGAGGAGCTCAGCGACGCGTCCAGCGACGCCGACGCCGACACGCCGCTCAACTCCGCGTCCAGCCCCGGCGGGCTCAGCGCGCTGTCCTCGCTGGCGTCCCCCGCCTCCGACCCGCCGCCCGCGCCGCCGCGCAACCCGGTGGGCACCAACCCGCGCGACGCCAACAACCCGCTGTCCGTGGGGCAGCTGACCTCGCAGTCGTGGCCCCGCGCCGCGCCCCGGCCCGGCCACGAGGTCATCTCCGTGTCATAGTGCCGCCCCACGACCCCGCGACCCCGCGCCTCCGTCGACATTCTAACTCGAAGGACGTTCCGCGATAACACCGAGCTAAAATGTTTACAGAGCCGCGTCGTGATACTAACAGTGCTATGTCGACTAGTCGTTCTGTCCCCCGCTCGAGGCTCCCGGACTGTACCCAGGGGAGGGCAGAGCGCCTGGTCCGCGTGAGACGGTGTCGCCACCTGTCGGGCAGTGAGAACGTTCCGGGCGCCACCTAGCGGCCGCGGCGAGCACGAGTCGTGTCGGTTGTGATATAAACTAACGATAAGTACCGATTGTTGCTGCTATGCTCATCATGTTGGAGGAATCCGTAGTGACTAACCTACCTCTATTCGGCTTTTTGACGAGTATTGACTTTTAGGAATACCGGCACTTTTGTGAACTATTGTAATTTCGCTGATTGTATAGCGAGTTAAGAAATATATTCATAAACCTAAAAGATACCGTTTTTTCATGTAATACAGTAAAAGGGCCTAATGTTTAACTAATAATATAATCTGCACCAAGTGCTCGGTATTTCTATAACTCGACGTCGTTCAACTCGAGAGTGGCTACATTTCCATTCTAAGTGTACAGTAACTTAACGTTACTAAAGTAGTCCATTCTTCAGTCGAAGTGATCTCAAAATTGTGAGCCCGAATCGAGTCATTTATAGTGCATTTTTATAACAAGCCCATACTTTTACTGACCAAATTATTATCTGGGTTTAGCTTAATACTAGTCACATATTAATGTGCCATGTTTTATTATAAATACCTTTGTTTTTGTCTTGTCATCTTCATTTTTAGTCCAGAAGTTTGTCAATTCTCACTTCTTTATTTATCCCGCTTAGTAAAGTTTTTAATAACCCAATTAAATGTACAAACGTAAGAAATTAAGTACATATCGAATTATGTCAACAGTCAACACAATTCAGTCATTAATTATTTATTATTCGATCCGTATTTAATTTCCTACTTTTTGCCTCACAAAACATTTTCTTTACACCATTTTTTTGGGCTTGGCTTTGACAAGACTATGTTCTAAAATCTGTAAAGAATAATATTTGGTTAATAAAAGTATGGGTTCTTTAACCATCTGTATCTGTGAGTAGTCAACGATATTTTTAGCCCTTTATTATAAACCATTGATTTCAAACAAATAAACTAATGAATTAATGAAAGCAAATTTTAAAAATTCACTGCTGTTTTAAATTTTTTGACAATCTATATCTATTGTTACATCGAAACAAAATTATATGCACGATATTTCCATCTGTTTAAATTTTTTAATATTATGACGATCAATTTTCACCTCTATTGCTCTCTTGATACGGATTTTGTTTATAACAGGCCTCTCTTGCTTGACGATTGGGCATTCGCCTTAATCTTGACGAAATAATTGGTGGTTTACCGATTGGACCTAATTTTGTAATTGTAATGCAGATACATACTTAGCACACGCTCCATGACAAGAAAACCAAATTTTAACGCACACTTTGCATTGAAAGACAATCTCTTAAAGTATCTTAAAACCTATTTACTTTCGGACAGTGTTTATTAATAGAAAGAGTTACTACTTATTAACATTACCATTCATCTATCCCTTGTACACAGCCAATGTATGTTTCTGCGTCAATGATCATGACCAATGTGATTGTAAAATGCGTATTCGTCACTTGCTACTAAGGCCTGGTGTTCTTAAAACTTGCTACCTACGGCCTGCACCAGATAAAGGTTCCATGTAGGGTTATAGATTTTGAATTTAGTTATTAAAATGTTTTCCCTTCGCGGTATGCTTGTGTATAAAGTTATTGTTAAGGCGAACGGAGGGAAAAATGTTTTTCCGTTGTACGGAACTTGTTAGACTGTCGTAGATTAGACTAGGCACGTTGTATGAGTGAAGTATATCATAAGGTGTTGTGCCGAATGCCCTTTGCATATTTAAAAAAATAGTAGTGAAATAAATTGTTACAAAAAGACACGTTATTGGTCGCAACGTAAGCGAAATGTGTCTGTGTTAGTAAAATTAGTATTTATTTTATTGTTAAATGATTGTGTCTTTATTACAGTAAAGATTGCATGTTTAATGTAATGATTTTATTTGTCTTGAATGAGTTAATTTTTATTTTTTGGCAAAAACTGAACTTGCAATGTTCTAGTACAATTTAAAACAACGCCATCTATCTTCCGCTGCATGCAATTGGCATCTGTATAATTCTAGTAATTTCCGCAAGATGGCCGACTAGTGTAAGCGTGCCGAATGGCATTTCGGAACAACACCACACTGTATATGTGTAAGTACATACATGATGTAAAAATATAGCTATAATCTAACTGTGTCATATTAGTATATAAGTGTACTATGCTACTTACATATGTATACATTATTATTATATAAAGAAAGAAGTTTAAAAGAAAAATATTAGTTAAATACTGACTCGAAACTGAAAATGTTTGGTACATACGAAGACACAAGATATTTTGTAATTGGCAACCCCCTATAGGAGTCAAATTTGTAAATAAATTTTTAATTCACGAATATATAGGACATTTTGGTATAAAATATTGCATTTATATTATTATTAAAAAGCGATTAGTACCCTCGGAATGTTCTCGGATGGTTTGTTTTGTCCAACAAATGATTTTTGTTAATTACTTTTTATTGTTATTATTAAGAATTTTAACGTTGTTACTTGAAATACCAACCCCACATTGATTTATAAATTACTGTCGGTGATTGAGTTTGAATTATATCGGATATACACTCGACAAAAGGAAATGCAATTTATATTAACTGACAAAATATTATCAACATCAGTTTGTTTACAACTTGACCGAATTATGAACATTGAAATTATAATATTGATCATTCGTACGATTTTGCATGAAATCCGAATTTGTGCAATATTAAATAAAGATGGGTACTGTATAGTTTTCTAAATGTAAAATTAGATTTTCTTAAAATTAATTAGTAAGGTCTATTTTTGAGTTTTATAGAGAATGATGGATTTGATTTTTTATTTTGAAAAGGAAGATTTTTATTTTAATAATGATTTTTATCCCGTGCCAAAACCATCTAGAACTACAGATTGCCAGGGAATTTCGATCAGTTACGACGATAATATATCATGTCTGTGCCAAATTTATGTATGAAACAGCAGGTATTGTGAAGATACCTTTACTTGTCTTTATGTTGATAGATTTTATAGGTTGTTTTTTATTGTTAAGAGGGTAAAGACAGACGGCTCTTTCATTGGGCCAGTTATTTTTTTTTGTAGAGGAAATTGACAAATTAGTAAACTCAATTATTAGGTCTGGTCCCATGTCTTGTGTTCAGTTGAACGAATATTATTTTAATAAACAACTTAAAAATTGTATTTGTGCTGTTTTATTTATTTGAATAGGTGAAATACTGGAGTATGTAGATAGCCTATAGTTGTTATGTGTTCCGTTTGACATACGAACGGAAATAATTCAATAACTATGTAGATGTCACCGGAAAATGGCAATCTCCGTAAGATTATAAGATAACTTGAGAGATTGTAAACTCTCGATAAATTGTCAACTGAACACTTGAAATACTTTTTTACGCATCACAATTAGATAGTCTACAATATCTACAATTTAGTTCTATTTCTCGGATCCGTTTAAAAGTTCAGTTGTCTTTTTGTCTTGTACAATAAAGAATTATGAATCAAAAATCAAATTATAACATTCAAATTGGTTCCACTACATCCGCCGACCGCAGCGCCATCTCCACGTGTCTTCATTCCTTTTTAAGTGCGGGCGTTGTAACATCGCGTTTTGAAAAAATATAGTTTCAGTTAAAAAATAGTGTGTATTTAGTGGACAATACGTGTTATTATGGGAAAACGAAAAAGGGAACGTATTCATTCGAAAATTAAAAAGCGTTTAGAGCGAAAACTACGTGTCTCATCGTCATCAAGTAAGGATGAGGAAGGTTAGTACCTACACATCTTTACTTTGTTCCTAATTTGAATTTTGTAGCCAAATATTGGTGTGTGTTTATAAATCTATGAACGAATTTGTATATAGTAGGCGCCAGATAAATGTGGAATAAAGTACATTGACCTTTCCCTAATAACTGTTCATAGGTAGGTACCTGAACAATTAAATATGAATCGTTTTTCATTATTAGACAATGTTAAGGATCACGAGAGATGATGATTCGGGACAGCTTTGTGTCATTAATTCCGTTTTTCAAATTAAAAATGTCAATAATTGTAGATGGGTCAATGACCGTTATTCCACGATTATCTGGCGCCTACTATAACATAATTATATTGTTTATTCGGTCTATCGTTTTGGGATATATTTTGCCATCTACCTTCATGTAAGGTAACTTTTTAATTTTGTTGATGTTTATCACGTTCATAATAAGGATTACATTCGTATACTGCTAGCAAACGATTTTTGCCTCTCTGAAGTTAGCTGTTTGCGGCGACCGCGCAGGTGCAATCGCGTAAAAAAGTGTTAGCGCGTAAAAATATTTTTGTTTTATACGTATTTTGTTTTTTTTACTCAATTGAATAAAGTTGTAGAAGCAGTTTGCGATTGTAAGATAAGTAGGTAGAAATGCATAAGAAGGTAATAAGTATAGGTAATTGAAAGTGAGGGATTGTGTTCGCACCAAATAAATGAAAGCTAAATTTAAAGGTACATGCACTCACTTGAAGTATAGCCAGCTAACTCATTGTCGCAGGTCGAAGGTGGATCACAAACACAGACACAAGCGGGGGCACAGCGCATAACCCAAACTAGTTCAATGTAAAGTTTATTAGTCAATATAAAGTATTTTAGTATTTACTCACTATCGCACAAATTTTCCGAAACTCCTTCCATAAATGAATTTGTGGGCCATTAAAGGCATTAATAAGAAGATAACAAAACAATAACAAGAACAACTAATTTAAAAATAATAACAATGTGTAACACTTATGGCATCGACAGTCTTATTGCCTTGAGCAAGCGAGACAAAAGTAAGCATCGAACGTATACGAGCGACTGATACGCCAATACACGCGCCGGTTCCGGTTTCCGCGAGACCGCGCATGGACTGTGTTATGATCGGTTGTAAAATAGACTACTGCGCTGCGAATTGTGACGAACTTTAGAGTGGCAAACTTAAATTACTCTTAGTATATGTTTGGTGTTAATTTTTGTTACATTCGACATGTTTAGCGTATAAATAGGTCCTAACTGCGAACTCAAATTACTACTAATGAATTGAGTTGCATCTACATACATAGTTATACTCCGTGACGTGTGCACGGCTGATAACGAATTAGTCAAGTGGCGTATCGGGAATACGTACAATGACTTTAAAAACACACTGCTTTCAGCAGCTTGTCAAATAAACAGTCAAATGGCGTAACGTGAGTGCGTACATCGACTATAGTAGGCGCCAGATAATCGTGGAATAACGGTCATTGACCCACCTACAATTATTGACATTTTTAATTTGAAAAACGGAATTAATGACAAAAAGCTGTCCCGAATCATCATCTCTCGTGATCCTTAACATTGTCTAATAATGAAAAACGATTCATATTTAATTGTTCAGGTACCTATGAACAGTTATTAGGGAAAGGTCAATGTACTTTATTCCACATTTATCTGGCGCCTACTATAAAAGACAACACTGTCAACTACAACAGTTGTCTTTTTTCTTTTAACTTAAAGAATATGAACGTTATCACTCGAGGTCGCCAACATCAGAATCACTGCGGTTGTCTTTGCATTCAGACGAATCAGAAAATAATATTTCAATCCGATCTGACGTTGTAGTCCCCGCTAGTCCACCGCGTACCGGTGATGCTACAGATAATGCAGATGCATCTAATTTGCTCGTTCTGGAACCTGGTCCCAGCACAAATGAGGTCACAACAGCTGATTCCCAGGTTTTTTCGCCTGAAACGTTAAGAGGCGCTAGGAGGCTTAGTAGCCAAAGAAGAGATCTTAGGCCCGACTATTAATGAAGAGATTCCAAACGTTGGAGTAGGATTATAGATGTAAGGCCGGTTTAACCTTTTGAACGCTAGAGCATAAATAAACGCATCGGCGTGCCCCCGACGCCAAGCCACAAATTTGCCTTACTTTTTGTCACATATTTGTGACGTTTGGCGTACAGGGCACGCGCTTGCTTGTCATGTATACGTGAAAATGGCGTTCAAAAGGTTAAAACCAATTAAACCAATCCGTTTAAAAAGAAAGAAATCGTTTATAACCGAAATAAAGCATTTTTTTTTTCGATTTATAACAGTTGGTGTTGATGACTATGTTATGTATGTTTGTTGTTCATAATTATAACTACAATTTCTTGATTTGTAATAAATTCGATGCGTAATGGTAGGTATGATCTAAAGAGCAAATAAATCTTTTAGAGTTTAAGGCAGCTCTTATTGCCTTGCACTGTAAGTCAAAGCTAAAGATCTTTACAAACAGGAGATTTTGCTTAAGATCGATAGTGCTATATAAACGAATAAGGGGTAATAACGCTTACCTACGGGGGAATCCAATATACCTTAATGATATAGCTAGAGAAATCTGGCAATGGTGTGAGCATAAAAACTCTTTGTTTTTGTTTCTTAGGTACAGAAGCAGTTCACGAGTCTAGGCGATTAAATATTGACATTGAATGGAACTTAGCTTTGTTTGCTTTTGATAAAATCACAAATCCTTTTGGAAACCCTCCAATAGATCTGCAGCCCTACTTTGACGTGCTAATGCCATCCAATTCCGATGATGTAAACGGAATAGTGCTATTCGCTATGTAAAGCTCCGTCTCCCTCTTAGAGTAGAATCATGATCGTTTTAAGACTTCATAGTAGGGCCTAGTCTGTTTGTAACACGATTGAACGCAAAATGTAAATAATACTGTTACGAGCTTGGGGTTCGTGACAATAAAAACAGCAGATTAAATAACCAAAATTACACTTTAATTTAAAAACACTAATTACAACTTTAAACTCACTAATTATTAAACACAAGTTCACCACTGATCACTTTATTTGCACTTGAAGATCGCTTCCGAAGTAAGTATTCGCTTGTATCGCAAATTCAATACTGACTCAGTCGCTTTTTTTTTTTTTGTGAGTGGCTTCTCGCAGTTCAACCTATAAGGTTGTCGACTGCTTAACCGGGCTTGCCTGTGGTGGCCTTGATATAATATTAAAGCCTCCAGGCAGGGCTTATAAAAAACTTACAAACTAAGCGACTACACGCTAAGGGCACCCCCTGTGGGGTACGGGCCTCGGCTTAGGGCGTTGCTGGGGAGAGGATAGCTAGGGACGGGCTGGATCGAACTGGAATTATTATTAAAGGGCGAATTTAAGACTACAGGCTCAGCGGCGCGGGCTGGCTCGAGCAAGGGTCGGGGCGGATTTTGACGGGGACGTCGCGGCGGGCCTCGGCAGCGAGGGCGGAAGGACGGCGGACGCGGTTTGCGAAGAGTGCTGGTCTCTTTGCGACTCTCTTGGAGGAAAGTGGTAGAGTCGTCGGGCGTGACGAGGGTATGCCTCGGTCGGCGTACCTTGGAGATGCGGGAGGGTTCGTATCGGGCGGCCGATGCGATAAGGGGGTTACAGTGATTTACAGCAGTGTCGAAGAAACGTTTGGCTATGCGTTTCATGAACTGCTGTATGGTGGGCAATTTGAGATCTAGGTACATGTAGAGTCTCATTTCGGACGTAGAAGGGGGCACCCGTGATTTTGCGCAGGAAACGGTTTTGGAGCGTCTGCATCCTGTGGAGATGACGTGGCTTGGCGTGTGCAAAGACGGCGCAAGCGTACGTCATGATGGGACGGATGACCGCGGTGAAGAGTCGCAACTTGCACTTGAGTGACAATTTGCTACGGGCGGTCGTGATATAATGAAGCCTTCCCTGAGCGAAGGCGGCGCGAGAACGGGCCTGCCTGATGTGCTCAGCAAAGGTGAGGTGGCTGTCCAGGATGACCCCCAGGTATTTGGCTTGCTTCTCCCAGGGGATCGGCTTGCCATACATGGTGATCGGACGAGGGGGAGGGGGTTTGTGCCGCAGTTTCGTAAAGAGAACTGACTCGGTCGCGGAATACGCGCTCCTTTTATAGGTCAGTTTATTCTAGAAACTTCCATTCTCGAAACATCTGGAAAGTACTCGTAACTACCGCTGCCGACTGACCAGATACCGAGAAGTGTAGAATGTTCTGGCAAAGAAATGTCTAGAAGGTACTTGACTCTACTAGTTCTGCTACTCGATACTAGATGGCGCTAGTAGTAACTTAATGTGCCCGACATTAATTCTGGCGCGTAACAATACACTTCGTGGAAACGAGATCCTTCAGCGTATAACATAGATTCTTTTTATTTTTACGCGTTTCCCCCGTTCTCATAGTAACAGATAAAACCACAGGGATTGTAGTTGTACCTTATTGGCCTAGCCAGCCACGGTACCCACTGTTTTTATCTCTTTTTCAAAACCAGGTTATTTATTTAAACCGAGTTCCTCATTGCTTTTATCACCTTCCAACGCTCCGCACCCACTTTGGAAAGGACTTACCCTGGTGTCATAATGCTATTAAAATAATAATTTCATCGTTAGCTGATAGCACACTAAAACAGTATAATGTAGTTTTAAAAAAAATGGTGGATTTTTGTATTAAAACCAAGTTCAAATCTTTGGCAACAATATTCATAATAATCTTGATTTTTTGGAATATCATCTCCAGCGCCTGTCGTTCCGTACTTGCATTAATTCTGGGTAAATTTATAAGTCAAGACGATCGAATTTTAAGGTTTATGAAAGGAGTCTATTGGACCAAACCTTCCTTCCCCAGATATACATTGTATCTACATGGGATCCTAACCTTGTATTAGATCACCTTTCAAATTATTATCCAAATAAGGACCCAACCTTGGCCTCTCTATCCAAAAAAGTAGCTCTGCTCGCATTGTCAACTACACAACGTGTGCAGACGCTATCGCTTATACGTTTGTCTAATTTTGAAGTAAGTAGCGCAAGGATAGTTATGAATATTAACGATCTGATCAAAACATATCGGTTTATAGATGTAAAATCGATTTAAAACGTTTTACATAAAATGTTGCCGTTTTAAACCACAAGTAAATCGTTTTAAACGGTTGAAAACTCGTCTACAAAAATAAAAGAACTGTGTATGTGCATGTGTGTAGGGTAGGCGAGCTGGCAACGTTGCGTCGAGTCACGAGTGACGACGTCAACGAAATTGCGTGAGTGTGAGTTTGGTTTTAAACCGAATGAAATTGATTATTTATATCGTTTGAAAACAATTAAAAAAATTGTTTATTTAGCAACAAAGAGTTTTTAACATATCAATAGTTTTTCTAACTTAGGTAGGTAAAAATTATGGTCGAACGTTACTTAAGGTAAGTTCGTTTAACCATTAATTTTATTATCAATTACCAGTCGGGTGACTTTCTTCTTGAAATACCAGTCGCCTTATAACGTATTTAGACAAATCAGATTGATTTCAAAACATTGCAAAGGGCTCAGGAAAATAAATAAAACAAAAGGCATGAGATTACATTGTTTATTCGTGACAATGCATAATAGAGAATATACATTTAGAAATTATGTAAAACGCTATAAAAATTGTGACGCCGTCGCAAGACTAGTACTATACGGAGAGATAAAAGAATTATTTTAAGGTTTTTGTACTGCGATCTTATGATATTTTGGCCCCTATACTGACCAATTACATCCCAGTTTTATGAAGTTATTGAAATCGAAAATTATTTTGAACTGTATTTTTATTTTATTATTGATAGTCCCGCGTTTGACAAGTATCTCACCTGCACCAGCGATGATGTGGTCGACGATAGAGCACGCTTTTCAATCTTAATTCAAATCTAACGGCAGTGAACTCCAGAATGAACGATTCAAAAGATTTTCGACTTAAATACTAAGTAAATAAAACCTAGGTGACAGTACACTGGTGAAACCAATCGTTACAAAAGTGTTTTATAAAACAATCAGCCCTAACATTAACTTATGAAATTATGATTCTTAGGTTACGTTCATACAGCGCTGTATCGTAATATATTTTACAGTGAAATGTTGATATCACGTTGGCAACATTCCGTTGGTCTGTAAATAAAAGCGATTTTTATTTTTTCCTACGTGGATGCTAAGTTCTTATAAACCCATTGGATTGTGATGTGGTTTTCGCCATTATTGGGAGATTTTAGTCCTGGAGATTTATATGTATCATATTTTAATATTTAACTAAGATGTGGCCCAGAAATCTCAATATTTTGATATGTCGCCACATCAGCAAATTGCATCCATGCAAAGCAGGGGCTTATATGTTGCAGTTTTATTTCTTACTATTTACTGGTAGGCTGGCGTTTGACCACTATCTCACCAGATGGTAAGCGATGATGTGGTCGACGATGGAGCACGCTTGCTTAGAAGTAACCTATTCACTCTTGACTTAAATACCCTCAGGTTGGAACTATCAGGAAACACAGACGATGCGATACTGTAAAATATAGTACAGTACATAGTAGTGTGAACGTATCCTTATAAACCTTATGATACACAGTGAGACAACACGAAAGCACAACATACAGCTTGCGATTCCTTCGCTCTTCACCTACTTATAAAAGTGATGGTTATGAGTTTATGACTTATGTTAATTATGACAGCAATATTTAGGTTTAAAATTCTTAATTATTTTTAAATTAATGTTTGATGGGTATGCTGTGAACATTGTGGTTACTTATGAGAAGTAAAATTAATACAGGGTTGTTGAAATAATACTGGCAAGTGGTACCAGGCGACACCAAGTTTTGTGTAGGGAGAAACTCACCTTTTTCGAATGTTAATTTTAATGATAGAAAAATGTTCTGAAATCTTGCCAGTGTTATTTAAACCCCTCTGTATATTTCAAACAATGATAACGTTATTTTAAGAACTTGATTAATACAAAATCTTAAAAGTTGTATTGAAATCCATTCAATACACTTTAAGATGAGAAAAACAGAACAATTTTAATGCAAATTAATTAACAGATTAAAATATAAATGCATTTTGTTAAAACCAACATTATGGCCCATTTTAGCAACAGGGGGGATGTGGAAGTCTATAACACCTTGGGTACTAAAACACTAACTATTCAAGTGAATACAGAAAACATTCTAAAACGTTATTGTAAAACCTATAATAATATAATTATAACCAGTTAACGTTGAAAATTTAAACAAATAATCAATATAAGATAATATTATTAACCTGAATAAACAAGACAATATGTAATTACGTACCTATTTCTAATTTGTAGCCAATTTCTACAATTTTAAATAGTTCTAATTACTCGGTTTTAGTAATCCCTTCAAATTAACTAGCGTGCCGTGATTTGTGCCAAAATACTTTTGAAAAAGATCTGCATAAAAAGTCAATGTGAAAACATTTATTTTTTCATGCAACTCCTTTTCACAAAAACTCTCCATACTTTAAATATTTTCCTACAATCATTGCCTATACTGTTCTATCGATTTCAGCTTCCAATACTCAAAAGATGCAAAAAGGAAAAAAATCCTTTCAAATTCAATAGTCAATAATTTAGCTCAGTTCAAAATTCAAGCTGAAACCTCCACTTATAAGGCTCGTACCATATCGTATTATTCAGGAAAACAATGCAATTTTAAAATTGTAATACAAGCATAATCAATTAATAGTAAGTTAACAGCGTAATCGTCTACAAAATGTTACAATTGATATACAAATCACTAAACGATACGCCATTTTGTCAGTCTACTTAAGACTACCCGCACATAGACCAATCTTGAAAACCACTAGCAGATAATTTATTTCTTATCTAATTTATTGGTTGGTTCGCGTTTGACCAGAATATCACCTGATGGAAAGGGATGATGTGGTCGACGATGGAGCACACTTGGCTAGATGTAACCTATTCGCTCTTGACCCCCAAGTTAAGTTTCATTTTCCCATTCTGGGACTCGTGTCCTCTCTCTGAGGTAAGCCACACCCTCTTAGTGGCCTAGCGAGCCCAATGTGAGGTGGTATAATGTCATATGTCTTCGAATTTTCGGTTGCAGGACATACCACTGTTTTGAAAGCATTACTAATGAAATATATTGTCTGACTGGCCAAGTTCGTTCTACGACTTATTCGTAATTTCGATACAGGTCTTTAAAACGTGGCTTTCGCTGGTAGCTAGTGGCGATCACACATGGCCCATGTACAAGTGTCCTAACTGAATAAATAACATAATTTTATAACTGTTTTATTATGTCATGTCCTATATTTAACAGTCTAACATATACTAATGCTTAAGCTTTGGGTTATTAACGAGTAGCTTCAAAATTGGTTCTTAGCTGCCTCAAGCCCTGGACACTACTACTTGTGAAAAGTATTATGGAAAATTAATGTTGAAATACCTAATTTTAGGTAAAATTAAAAAGATATGAAACTACTTTTCTTGGTAGTCTTTTCTAATTTCTTCTGTGAAAAAAAAACATACAAACACCAAAGAAATCATATCCATATGAGCTAACAAACCCAGATTGTCATCAAAAATCGATCTCTTTTTACCAAAACCAATCAAAGAGCAATAATAAAGTATAAATTATCACAACTGTTCACAAGTATCAGTATCGTGTCAATGCCGCAAGCTCGCCGGTACCGGTACCGGTATCGGTCTCGGTCTCCATCAGACCAGTCTACCACAGGCCCGAAGACTTGCCGCCAGGGGGGTTCCTCACGCGGACTGAAGTCTTCGTGTCCGGACCATCCATCTCTTCTGCAAATTAAAAAGATTCAATTTTAACTGTTTGTATTAACAGTTAAATTAGAGTATGTCGAGTATTTAGTATTTAACGATATTAAAGTACTGCAAAATTGAGAGCGTGTACATTATCATCATTCAGCAAAAAACGGTATATTTCGTGTGCGTAATTATGCCTCTCCGGAAGCACTATTACATTGATAGGTCTTGTGCAAGCATCCGGAGGAATCCCGCGACTTTTCTGACTGATCATCGGTCCACCATATTGGTATTGCGTAGGTATTAGGCTGTTTCAATAAAAAATATCGATATTTTGTCAAACGGATCGCGTAAAGGTGGGTACTCACCTAGACCTATATCTGATATGGTATCAAGTGAGTACGTAGGCACGAGCCTGCTGCGAGCCGCTCGCGCGTGGAGCGCAGTAAGCTCGCAGTGACCCGCCGAGTGGCGGTTTCACTACGAACATAAAAGCGGCTCGCAGTGTGTGCGTGGACGGATCCGGGAGCTCGTAGCTAGATACGCGGTGACCGTGGACGACCCGTACCCACTTGCAGGTTGATACCGTATCAGATACGTTACATGCTACACGGCTAGGTGAGTACCACCCTTAATGCCAAACTATATATTACCTCAGACATCCATACTCTGTGCTGGACCATTTTGTGCTCGTAACACTAAACGAGCAAAATGAATTTCAGCACAGACAATATCCATGTTGCCATACATTTTGTATTAGAATATAGGATCAAAATACATGAGAGTATTGATAGCCACAATGACTTTCAAGTTCAACGAAAGTTTACGAGCTGAAAATGTCTAATAAACTTTTTATTCGGGTCCGGTCGACGGAGCCCCGGACGGAGCCTCGCGGGGTCCTATATCTGGGTGGTTAACTTTCGTTAAAATAAAAAGTCATTGTGGCTGTCTGTACTCGCATGTATTTTGCTCCAATATTCTAAAACATGTATTTCAACACAGATATTGTCTGTGCTGATATGTACTATGCTCTTCATTAATTAAAGCAAATTACCTGCGAGCACAGAGTAACCCGTGTCTGAGGTAATATACAGTTTGGCATTACACGAACGGATCGGATATGCGGTAATAAATTGTGGTTCTATTATTTGCCCGGGTATCTTTCTGTTATAAGCTCGCAAATGTTGCCCCGTATTCCCCGAGAGGCACAGGGTGTACTCTCAAATTTCACAAGTTAGTGTCAATACGAGGCGAATAATGAAGAGTTGTGTGGTGTAGTGGAAAATTAAATTTTTTTCAACTTACTGCTAATAGAGAAGGTGGAAGTCTGCAGGTTCCTCGAGCCAGGCTCCCGCATCTTGCGGCCGGTGGGCGTGCTGGAGCCGGACACCATGATCCTGTCGCCGCCCTTGCTCATGTTCCCCAGGTCTGTAAGTGGAGGCGGTATTAGCTCTACAGTTAGACGGCTAGATGCTCTAAGAAGCAACGTACACGATTTTCGTTTCATTATTCCAATGATGTGAACAATTTGGATTGAAATTTTCAAGTAACTACACTTTCAATGTTCGTACAGCTAAGGAGTGGAATTCCTTGCCGGAGTCTATCTCCTGATAGCTACAACCTGGTGGCCTTTAAGTCAAGGGTGAAGTGGGATTATGGTTAAACGCGAGCCTATCACTACATTATAAAACAAAGTCCCCTGCCACGTCTGTCTGCCTGTTCGCAATAAACTCAAAAACTACTGAACGGATTTTCATGTGGTTTTCTCCAATGGATGGGGTTATTCATGGGGAAGGCTTAGGTGTGTAATTCGTCCCGAAATTCCTACGGGAACGGGAAAAATGGGAATGCACGTACGAAGTCGTGGACAAAAGCTTGTCTATAAAAAAATTGTGAGCCGTCACGGGACGCCTGGCAGATGTGAAACATAGAAATTATTTTGTACAAGCAATATGCATAAAAGAACAGATTACGACAGGAACGAAATATGGCATAATGAAAAAAAAATACATATAGACTGTTTATATATATATATAATTATATAGCATGCGTCGCCACGCCAACAATCGGTTTTACCCGCGGCTATAGATGTTTCACATAATAAAAAAAAGTATTTGATTCACTAAGCCGCGGAACCTCGCGTAAAGCCATTGGAAAGTATTCATTTTGACTGTGCGCGACTTAAAATTGGCACTTTTATTTTTGTGTCCTGTTTAATGTCATATTTCCCTGGAAGAGGAATCTTTACTAGGGCGGACTTACCTTATCTTAGCTACTCTAACCAAACTACCTACATTACTGACTAGGAATTTCTTCACCAAGGATCATGAGTATTCAAGAGTTTTGGAGCATTTCTGAGCGCTCCTGTTGCTCGATTCTACATTGAAATTGAAAAAAATAACTGCATAAGTCATTGTATTTTGATTTTATTATTTTTTTATACAGGATGTTCCAAAAGTGCGTGGTCATACTTACGGATGATGTTCGGTAGCTGATAATATATAAATTAAGGAAAAAATATTAAAACCAAAAATGTATTTTTTTTTTGTAATTTGAACACAAAAACGACTAAAAAATTCCGAAGAAATGACTCTTCAAGCAGCCTGATGCAGTTGGTGACATCAAATCTGTGATTGAACTAAAGTACCTAAATGCTTCCAACTGTAACAATTTGTTTGAAAAGTAATTTCTTTGGAAGTTGTTAGTCATATTTCTGGTAGAATTAAAAAAAAAGTCAATTCTTTTTTGTTTTGCTATTTTTTCTTAACTGTATATCAGTTATCCAACATCACCCTTAAATATGACCATGCACTTCCGGTCAATTCTGTAAACATGTAGAAGTGAAGGCTTGAGTGAATATGAAGTGATCACGAGGTGAGCTGTCAATCATCTTGATTATATGGATTGACAGCTCACTTCGTGATCACTTCACCCAAGCCTGCACTTCGACATATTTACAGAATTGACCAGCTGGAACACCGTGTAGTCTGTGCCATACTCGGAGCAAATAAACAATTTTTACTTTTAAATCTTGTTAACATAATTGGAAATAATGAAAAGCAGTGGTGTACGACAGCAGACCTTGTGGCCTTGTAGGTTTCCAGGTCGGGCAGCAACCATACATGACCTTGGCTGCAAGAGAAACATCAAGTTAGATCGGAATCGCGCCGAACGTGGCAATAAGCTTGTAGCTCAGATTCCAATATATAGCTTTAATTAGCAACAAGCTAGCTAGCTTGGAACTTATTGTCTCAGCTTGGGTCCCAATCTGATAATATACTTATATGTAGCGAAAGCACAAACATTGAAGCTAAGGGTCTGCTCACACCGAGTCGCACGCAACGATGGCTGGAAGGCGCCCCGCGAAAAGCATCGAGGCGCATATTGAGTGAAGCGTTTTTGTATTCTCACATTGGAATGTATACCTTTTTCAGTAGTGAATAAAGTTCTATATTGTATTGTTATCTTTAATGTTGCTGGCATCTTCGCGTCTCAGTGTGAGCTGATCCTTACGCTTTACAGAAATTCGATATTATTAAAAATAAAAATCGATATAAAATTTGTAAACTTACCTTACCTGAAAGAATGTTTGTATTATCTAATAATGTTTGTGCTTCCAATAAAAATCTATATTTATATTCTATATGGCGTTACAAAAAATATGTACAAAATTGTCTTATATTTTTGGGTTGCTGCCCGGCCTCTAACCACAAATAATAAATTGTATTATTCTATTATCTAGCTTGGCTTAGAAATTGTGTGCTTATGTAGAAGCAAGCGTGCGTGCGAGTAGCTTATACCTATTAGTAAGCCAGCATCATAAGTAAGGGGCACGTGGACACGAAGCCAGTGGGGTAATTCCCGTATTTTAAAGCAATCAAAAATACGTTCAGAATCCAATCTCAATCCGTCAGATATATCTCGAATGAATTCACATTTTTGGCATGCTAGTCCTTGCCAAAAATGTGGATTTTTGATCAAGGGAATTCAGGAATTGGACTTGAATTCACTATTAAATCAAATATATGTTATGGAGACACACTCTTCTATATACACTCTTCTTTTCGTTAAAATTTAGGTGACTGATTGAACTAAACCTTATGATGCCGACTCTCTCACATTAAAGCTTTTATATAAGGTGTTAAAAAATTAACTGCTAGAAATTTAAGGGGCCATTTTACTCATCATTATGAACTACTTTTACTTTGGGACCAACACTGAAATAGCGAAAAAAAAAATACACTGTTTCATACATTTATGTGCGCATAACTCGGCAAACGTACTGAACAGCTGTTTTTTTTTGCGATTTCGCTGTTGATCCCATAGTTAAAGTTACACAAGTACAATGACCCCTTAAATTTCTTGCAGTAATTTTTTTAACACCTTATACACAGCTAACATAAAAAATACTGCTATGCAAGCTTGTGCGTCTGCTCCGCTCACAGCTGGTGTGCCAGCACAGCAACATGTGTGTGCGCAACATACCGGGAGAAGCCGGCGTGCCGTTGGTGACCGGCGCGGGCGTGTCGAGGAAGTCGGGTCTGTGCGCAGCCTGCTCGTGGTCGTGTGCCACGTCGTACACCAGCGGGGAGTCTACCGGAGTCTTCAGGAACTTGCCGAAACCTGGAAGTACACATCATCATCTTCCAGCCCTTATCCCATGTTTCTTGGGGTGCTCGCAAAACGTTTGTTTCTTCCATTCTGACCTGTCAACCGTCACGCTATCACTAACTCCCTTTTCGTTCATATCACTCCTGACACAATCCATCCATATTTTGTTTGGTCTCCTTCTCCCTCTCCATCCATCCACATTTATAATCATAACTCTTTTAGTTACAAGTAGAAAAAGATATGAATAAAGTATACTTAGTAAGTATAAAGTATTTTATGGCTTTTAAAGTAAGAAGAGAAAATGTGAATCTTTTCCAATTTTTGTCATCATTTTTTTCTCGATATTGTTTTCTTACTTTCTTACAGTTAAAGAAAGATGACTGGGATAAGGCCGAAGAGGTTCAAGTGATATGGTAAGCAAAAGTTAATATAATAACGTTACCTTCAACAACTCGGAGTTGTCCGTCGTCAAGGCAGACGCGACCGTTCACGATGACATACTGAGGACTACCGACCACGTTCTGGCCCTGGAATTGGACAAACAAATTGTTAAATTACCATACTAAAACAAAATGCCGCCTTCTTTTATATGCCAAAAGGTTATTCTATTTAAATAAAAAAATCTTTTGACTTCAAAAATATTTGGTACTTTTATAAATATGTATTAAAATATTAAATTTTTTAATTAAATATTTTATAAATTAGGAGCGTGTTTCCCTGCCGGAGTGAGTGTTTCCTGATAGCTACGACCTGGAGTCTTTAAGTCAGGAGTAGGTTACTTCAAGGCAAGCGTGATCCATAGTGAGAGACGGATGGTTTCCATGCGATCATCAGGAAAAAGGTGGCATCGCTTGTGAGGAGGATTCGAGGGAGTAGCAATAGCTTTCTGAAAGTTGTGGCTGAGGATCCGAGAGCTCCTGTGCTGAGGCATCTCATGCGAAATGATTGTCCGCATGAAATGCCTCGTAAGTACATGACTTGGGCCTGGACGACTCCGTCTCCGAGGGGGAGGTGTCGGCCGCCGTCGCCAGGACTGGGGGGTGCTCTGCCGATCAAGTGAAGGCGGGCACCATACGTCCTGACAACACCGGCATGCGAACGGTTGTGGTGAGCTGCCCCGTGACGGCGGCCAAGAAGATAACGGAGGGCGGTAGGCTCCTTGTGGGCTGGGTTTCTGCGCAGGTCAAACTGCTGGAACCCAAACCTCTGAGGTGCTTCCGCTGCCTGGTGGGCAACCATGTGGGAGCTGTTTGCACCTCGGAGGTTGACCGCACCGGTCTCTGTTTCCGCTGCGGTCAGCCCGGTCACAGGGCCGGATCGTGCAACGCCACGCCGCACTGCACCGTATGTGCGGCAATTGGCAAGCCGGCCGATCACTGGGCTGGGGGCAAGGCCTGCGCTCCGCCCGCCAAAGCTGGGGGCAAAAGGAAGCCCTCCGCCACCGCCGTCTCCGCCGTCGCCACCGCCGCCGCTGCCTCTACCGCTGCCGCCGCCACTACTGCGAATGCCGCGGTGGAGCCCTCACAAAGGGCTCGGGAGGAGGCCGTAATGGAATGCCAATAACGGCCCCATTACGCTTCCTCCAGGCGAACATCAACCACTGCGCCGCCGCTCAGCACCTGTTGCTCCAGAGCTTGGCGCAGTGGTCGATCAACATCGCCGTGGTCGCTGAGCCGTACCTTGTCCCGCCCAGGGATGACTGGGTGGAGGACCTCAACGGCTCAGTGGCCCTAATTTCTTCGGCCGCCGCCGGTACCCCGTCTCTCGAGAGTGTCAGGAGAGGACAGGGGTGCGTAGCAGCACGGTTTGGGGAGATTGTAGTAGTGGGGGTCTACTTCTCTCCGAACCGATCTCTCGCCGAGTTCCACAACTCCCTTAGGGAGTTGGTTGTCGTCGTCGCCGGGTATCGTTCCCTCCCCGTGCTCGTACTCGGGGACTTCAATGCCAAGCACTTGGCTTGGGGTTCCCGTTATACGGACACGAGGGGTAGGATGGTGGAGGACTGGGCTCTGGAGGCAGGCCTAATCGTCCTAAACCGGGGTTCTGTCCCCACGTGTGTGCGGATGCAGGGTGAGTCGGTGGTGGACATTTCGTTCGCCAGCCCTGCTCTGTCACCGCGTGTCGTCGACTGGCGCGTCATGGAGGAGGTGGAGACGTATTCGGACCACCGGTACATCCGGTTTGACGTCTCCACCCAGACCTCAACCGCGCCAGTCCGAGAGACCCCGAGTGGTCCGCGGTGGGCGCTGAAGCAGCTGGACCGGGAGCTTCTCCTGGAAGCCTCGATCGTGCAGGCCTGGGTGTCACCACCAGACAGGCCTGCTGACATCAACGACGAGGCGGAGTGGTTCCGGGAGACCATGTCCGAAATATGTGACGTGGCAATGCCCCGGGTCCGGCCAGGACGCGCCCGCCGCCAGGTGTACTGGTGATCGCGGGAGCTGGCATCGCTGCGCGAGGCATGCGTTGCTGCACGGCGCCTGTACACCAGGCATCGCAGGCTCCGCATCCGGCCTCCGGATGCGCAGGCCAGGGAGGCGGAGCTGTACGAGGAATACAGAGTTGCGAAGGCCGCCCTCCAAGCGGGGATCCTGCGAGCCAGGGATCTGGCTCGTAAGGAGATGCTGGAGTCTCTGAACGGAGACCCGTGGGGACGCCCTTATAAAATGGTGCGGGATAAACTCCGCACCTGGGCCCCCCCGTTGACGCAGAGTCTCCGGCCCCAGCTGGTGGAGGACGTGGTGAGCGCTCTGTTCCCTTCGAGAGGGGAGCATGCTCCCCCGCATATGGCTCCGCCACCTGCGGTGCCCGATGCGGACCACACCGACGTCGGCGACGACGATGACGACGCTCTGGAGGTGACTGAGGTAGACCTGAGAGTGGCGGTAAACAGGCTGAAGGCCAAAAATACCGCCCCAGGACCCGACGGCTTACCTGGGAAAGCCTGGGTCCTGGCCTTGGAGGCTCTCGGGCCTCGACTAAGGGGGTTCTTAAGCGCATGCTTGGAGAGAGGCCAGTTCCCACTTCGTTGGAAGACGGGGAAACTGGTCCTCATTAAGAAGCCTGGGCGCCCTGCGGATTCTCCGTCCGCTTACCGGCCCATCGTGCTGCTCGACGAGGTGGGCAAGCTCTTTGAAAGAGTCATAGCAAACCGCCTCGTCGGGCACCTGGTGAGGGTGGGGCCGAATCTGGCGGAGAACCAGTTTGGTTTCCGCACGGGGCGCTCAACGGTGGATGCCATCATGCGCGTGAGAGCCCTCACGACGGGGAATGCGGTGTCCCGGGGCAGGGTCGTCTTGGCGGTGTCTCTTGACATCGCCAATGCCTTCAACTCCCTGCCCTGGACTTGCATCAGGGAGGCACTCCGGTATCACCGGATGCCAACCTACCTCCGTCGCGTGGTCGAGGCCTATCTGACGGACAGGGCCGTCATCTACCCCGGTCACCGGGGAGAATGGAACCGGCGAGAGATGTCGTGCGGTGTTCCACAGGGTTCGGTTCTGGGGCCGCTCCTGTGGGACATCGGCTACGACTGGGTGCTGCGCGCCGACCTCCCTAGCGGCGTCAACGTAGTCTGCTACGCTGACGACACGCTAGTCTTGGCACAGGGGGGGTCGCACCAGGCGGCGGCCGAAGTGATGACACGCGGGGTTGCGACAGTCGTTGAGAGGATCCGGCAACTGGGTCTCGAGGTGGCCCTGCACAAGTCCGAAGCCATGTGTTTTTATGGTTCTCGGAACAGGCCACCAATGGGATCCCAAATAACGGTAGGAGGGGTTCACATCGGCGTCGGGTCGACGATCAGGTACCTGGGGCTCGTTCTCGACAGCCGATGGAACTTCGAGGAGCACTTCCGACGTTTGGCTCCAAGACTGGAGCGGGCCGGGGCTGCCTTCAAGCGGCTCCTGCCCAATCTAGGGGGTCCAAACGCCTCCTGCCGGAGGCTCTATGCGGGGATCGTGCGGTCCATGGCCCTTTATGGGGCCCCAGTGTGGGCACTGACGTTGAAGGGGCGACCTGCCCGCCAGCTCAACGCATCCCAAAGGGTCATGGCCATCCGGCTGGCCCGGGGATACCGCACGGTCTCCGGCGAGGCGGCGAGCCTCCTTGCCGGATTAACGCCATGGGATCTGGAGGCGAGAGCCCTCGCGCACGTTTACGCGTGGCGCTTGGAGGCGCTTCGCCGGGGCGAAACTCCGCTGCCACGGCAAATTGCTACGCGGCGGACGGAGCTCCAGCAGGATACCATGGCGATATGGAAACGGCGACTGTCGCAACCCAGCGCTGGGCACGCCACAATTGCGGCGATAAGACCCCTCTTTGAGGAGTGGCAGGAGAGGCGCTACGGCGTCCTCACCTTCCGCCTGACGCAGGTACTAACCGGACACGGCTGTTTCGGGAGGTACCTGTTTCGGATTAAGCGGGAGGACACGCCCGGGTGTCAGCACTGTGAGGATCGCCCGGAGGACACGGTGGAGCATACGGTGGAGGTCTGCCCTGCTTGGGCTGAGCACCGCCGTGTCCTCGTCGAGGCGATCGGCGGCGGCAACCTCTCGCGTCCGGCCCTGGTTGAATCCATGGTCCGGAGCGAGGAGGCTTGGGAAGCGGTCACCTCCTTCTGCGAAGCAGTAATGCTAGCGAAGGAGGAGGCGGGCCGCGCGAGGGAAAGGCAAGGCCTTCGTCCCAACCGCCGCTACAGGAGAAGACGCCCCGGGCGTCGGGAGTCGCAGGGCGATCCCCGGCCACCGCAGGCGCGGGCCTGCGGACGGCGAGCGTTGGGTGGCTCGCTGTCCGATCACCACCAGGCCCGGGTCGATGGCGCGTTGTGTTTCACGCGCGCCTCAAAGAGATGTCAGCATAAAAGACGGGGCCCGCTAGGGCCAAAGCCTGCCAGGGTTACGGAATCTGTTCGAAAGAGTCACCGCGGCCCTGGAACGCAAAGGGCTTTAGAAGAAACACGGATGGGTTTTAGTCAGTAAGAGTCTGACACGCCCTTCCGCTCCACCCAGAGCGGAAGAAGTCATTTGATGATTTCCCATCCTTAAAAAAAAAAAAAAAAAAGTACATGACTTATTAATTACTATCCATCTATAAATTTTGTTACTAACCCTAGTGCATAAGTTATAGTATATAAGGTGGTTACTAACAAGAATGGTTCCAATGCTGTTCCTCAATAAAATTATTATTATTATAGTCGACCATATCATCACCCACTACCTCACCTGATGAAAGCGACCTATTCACTCTTGACTTAACGACCCCCAAGTACCATTGAATTTCATTCCAACAACACACGATTTTTTTTGTATTTCCTTTTGTTTCTCACCTCAAAAATATTAAAATCAACTGCCTGCTTGTGAGTAGCAGCAGAGATGGTCCGCTCCAGCTTGGGGTCCCAGATGACGATGTCGG
The DNA here is from genome assembly GCA_905163435.1 of Mamestra brassicae. Classification (NCBI taxonomy): domain Eukaryota; kingdom Metazoa; phylum Arthropoda; class Insecta; order Lepidoptera; family Noctuidae; genus Mamestra; species Mamestra brassicae. Next base: position 8,154,618 of record LR991013.1, on the reverse strand, counting down.
CATCACTGTTGAGGGCCACGCGGCCCTTCTGCGGCCAGATGTTGAAGATCTTGGCCGCGTTGGTGCTCGTCACGGACACGAAGCGGCACGGGTCCATTATACCTGCAATTTATTTATTTTAAACTTTCTTTTTCTGCACTACACCGCACTAGTGCGAAAAACATTTCATTTCACGCCTAGGAGCCAGTTTTCTTTTTGTGTTATCTCTTTTTTTAGATTTGGGTATGTTGCAAAATAAACTGATATCTCGTAGTTCTGAAATTAATAGATAATTATTATTTTCATTAAGCAGATATATCCTATCGACACGCAGTGGGTGCTTGAGGACGGGCGTGGAAGCCGAGGCAAGCCAAAGAAACGCTTAATTTTTTTTAGGGATGGGAAATCATCAAATGACACCTTCCGCTCTGGGCGGAGCAGAAGGGAGTGTCAGACTCTTACTGACTAAAACCCATCCGTGTTCTTTCTAATGCCCATTGCGATCCAGGGCCGACAAATTCCTGTACCCTGGCAGACTTTGGCCCCAGCGGGCCCCGTGTACCTATAACATACCGGTGTTAACAGCCTTCTGCCACAGGATAGCCATGCGGTCCTCGACTCCATTCACTCCGTTGGGGATCTTGGAGAAGTTGTCCTTTCCGAGTTCCTTGTCCTTCTCGTGGAACGTGCAGTTGTCGCTGCCGATCAGCTGGAGGTGGTCACTGGAAGAAGATGAGTGAATGATGAATACCACAGTAATCAAATTAGTTGTTTGTGAAAATAAAGGTTGGTTTCTTTCGAGACAGCAATTTTCCTTTATTTTTTGTTTTCAAATCTCAAATATATTATTGCAATCCATAATGTACATATACAGGTGGTAAATCGAAAATAATGGAAACAATTATGGACTCTGTCGGGCACAGCTAATTTTGAAATAAGTAGAGTGGAAGAGCGCATTAAATATTAATTTTCCAATTTAGTGAATTTGACAATTTACTTTATTTTGAATTATTTTATAACCTATAAAGGTTTTTAAATTACCATTAATTCATATTATTAACTATTTCATTATTTATGTAATATAAGAAGTATATCTATTAATTTATTATTTAATTATGTATATTTAATATGCCCTTTCTGCCTATTCCTTTTCTCAAATATGTTGGGTTGGATGCAGCAGCGTACAGCCGGTCGATTCTGACAACATGTCAAAGTGAAGGCTTGGGTGAAGTGATCTCGAAGTGAGCTGTCAATCCATATAATCAAGATGGATAACAGCCGGTCAATTCTGGAAACATGTCGAAGTGAAGGCTTGAGTGAAGTGATCACGAGGTGAGCTGTCAATCCATATAATCAAGATGGATAACAGCCGGTCAATTCTGGAAACATGTCGAAGTGAAGGCTTGAGTGAAGTGATCACGAGGTGAGCTGTCAATTCATATAATCAAGATGGCATGACAGCGCAGTTCGTGATCACATGACATCTTGATCATATGGATTGACAGCTCACCTCGTGATCACTTCACCCAAGCTTTCACTTCGACATGTTCACAGAATCGACCGGCAGCTCACTTCGTGATCATGTGACAATTTGATCATATGGATTGACAGCTCACCTCGTGATCACTTCACCCAAGCCTTTACTTCGATCTGTTTAGAGAATCGACCGGCTGGTTTCTTACACGACTGCCTATCGGACCTCCACAACCTAGTAACTGGGTATCAAGATACCTCCTGGCAAAACTAGTGTCAGATTTTCTGACTTCTGATTATCTGTAACGACAGGCAGCCGGAACCAAAACGTACTTTCCGAGACACGGAGGAGTCTCGGTATGTAATGAATGGTCACCCATCCACGGATCGACTTCGGCAGGCATCGCATAACCTGGAAGATCGACCCGTGAGGCTGTTATAATGTAGTGACATAGGTATATCGTAACAAAGTAGGTAACTAACTCAGCCAGCGCCTCGCACATGGCCTGCGGGGTGGAGGGGTCGGGCCGCAGGGGGGGGGACAGCACGTGCGCCGCCGCGTGACGGAAGCACGAGTTCCGGTAGTGAGAGCCTGCAACAAATTTACAACGTTACAAACAATCCTTTATAACCTCATTTACAGCGCTTGGCAGTGTAACTTACTAACGGGCTATAAGTGTCCAGGTCAAAAAATATAAGGTGTTAAAAATGAACTGCAAGAATTTCGTGTACACATCAAGCTACCAGAAACTGTCAAATTTTCCCAATCAACCTTGAACCTAATGCTCTAAAGATAAGGATGAACATCTATTTTTTTTAAATTGACAGATTGTTGTACATGCTCGGTATCAACTAACCAACGTAACCCAACAAACAAAAAAAAATATTTCGGGCGATTTTATTTTTACACACTTAAAAATAATTTTGCAAAATATTTTTATGTGTACTGTGTGTACTAAGCTGTATGTCTACACTGTATTGAGCTGTAGCAGTAATAAGCGATACTTGCGCGACAGGCGCGGCGACCCACGCGGGGTGCAATGGGTAGTGAAAATATTGCATATCTTTGAAAACATTGCCCCACACTACGAATTTCTCCTGTATCGTGGGTGCGTTTACAAACATATAAAGTCACATGTACATACAGCATGACCCGGAACGACTACATATCTGTAGGCCATACAAATATTTGTTCCGTGCGGGAATCGAACCCGCGACACGCAGCGTAGTAATCAATCGCTCAACCACTGCACCAACCGTGTCGTCTAAGCTTATAGCGTACGGCTTATACCTGGGGGGCAGAATTCCATACAAAATGTTGTATCAAAAAGCTAGAGGGCTATTAGATGGGAAATTAAATTAATAAATTTTCTTAATTTTGATCTTTCTATTGTAGAAGAGGAAACGAACTATTATTTGTTATTTAATAAATTGTATATTTATCAACGAAAACGATAGAGTTTCAACTATGAATTCCTACATTTAGCTTTTTTTTTTTTGTAATAGGTCTCCGTTATCATAACGGCACAAACCGACGCCGGCTGGGCGACACAAAATCATATTGAGGATAGGCAGATGAAAAACTCGATATTCGAATCGATATTTATCAGGAAAAAACCCATATTGTCATGTGACGAAGACCAAAGGTTTTAAGCAGCGTGTGTAGGCCTGTCACAAGGTGGAGCGATGACCTGGTGAAGGCCTTGGAAATCCGCTGGATGGGAGATTCACAGAACCGGTCGATGTGGCCACATTTAGGCCATGAACTTACCATCAGTGCCAACAGTGGCAGCCAGGGTCTCTCCGAACAGGGCCTGTCGCTGTCTGGTGCGAGCCAGCTGAAGAGCTCGCACTGCGCTCTTGGACATCATGTGGACGATGTAGAGCGGAGAGTTGGCCTGAAACAAAATGGCGTCACATAGGTGAATGACAAAACTAATGTAAAATTGCGAATATATGTATGTTTGTTTGTTATGTTACGCAATTTCTACTAATATACTGGAATTATTTATTTTTTATTCCAACCATTAAAAAAAGTGCAAACACAGATAACAACAAAAAACAACAATAGAAAATTGTTGAAGTTGGAATATGAATAGGCAGAAATACTACTGTAACACTGTCACAACATCTAAAGTGTGTGCTACAGAAGTTGGCGCCAGATCCTATACCCATATTTAATTTTATGCATTCGCTTGTAGGCTAGGTTAGATTTAAAAAAATATAACAGATGCTATTTGGGTTTTTTCATTGGAGTCTTAATTATGATTGTACAATACTTAGCCTTAGTCAGGGCCTGCTATGGAACATCGCCTTATCCCCCATTTAATAAAGAAAGACTACTTAAATCTACTGAAGAATCACAGTGTGGGTGCATTTGTAGAAAGCTGGCAAAGTTGCCAACTGTCTGCCTAAAAACATGCTTTGGTGGGTACTGACCTGGTTGGCGATGACGCAGGCTCTGTTGACAGCCTCGGCCTCCACCTCCTCGTCGCGGGACAGCTGGTGAGCCTCGGGACCGGTGATGCCCTTGGCTAGCAGTTTCTCCGTGTTGCGAGCGATTATGTTGCCATTTTCTGCGTGAACCTGAAAAATAAGAATAAGTATAGAGTTTTAATAAGAATAACTTTATAGTAAATAGTCGAAATCGTAAGTTGCTATTTCTGGAAGATTTATAAAATCATGAGCGATAAGATCGGTCGTTGTGTCACCTAATGTATTCTGTGTTAAATGGTTTCTAAAATATCATTTCAGTAACATGGTGTACATTATCAGTATTCTATTTTCCCGCCGAGATACAGCCAGCTTGTTTATTTATTCACAATATCATAATTATAAACTATCATCGGATAAATTTTCAATTGAGAAGAAATTACTGAAAATATTTTCTATTGTTTTCATGTTCGTGGGACCAGTTGACGTATCATCCACCACTTAATAGTTGTTATTTTGTTGGGTTATTTTATTGTATTTATCTTATTTTCATATTGGGTTGGCTATAATTTGATAAATTTTCAATCGGGACGAAATTATTAAAATTCATTTTCTTTTCAACGTGCTTGGGAGGCTACCGCTACTTAACCCACACACCGAACCGCAGCAGACGTTCACAGAGCTTCATGATACAACTCTCTGAAGCATTTTACAAGTTATCGTCCGTGAGATGATTGACAAAATTTGTAGCCTCGCTTGCGGTCTACAATGGACCCAACGAATTCCCGTGACGTTTATCAGATCGTCAGTCGATCTTGTAAAATGATTATACCAATCATCTTTTTGTTTAACCTTTTTGTTGGCAAACACAATTTGATTCTAAAACAATGAACGACGTCATATGTCCTCATATGGCCACATATAAATCACATATTAAATCATCTAGCTCAAGATAGGGGTCTGACCATAATATTATGGTAGCTACCTATTGTGTTATGGTTTAGTATGCCAAACGACAGGTGTTACGCTAACCGAGATAATATCACGCCTGTTTTCTTTAAAGGAGTAAGCAGAGAGGTCAATTTTCACCAGGTATATTCAAGCCTCATAGTACTATTTTTCGCCAAACTGAAGAGGCAGTGGGCGGGGCACATTGCTCGCAGAGCAGATGGTCGATGGGGCCGAAAGTTCTGGAGTGACGACCGCGTACCGGAAGACGCAGCGTAGGCAAGCCCCCCACAAGGTGGACCGATGAGCTGGTGAGGGTCGCGGGTAGCCGATGGGACGGGTAGACCTACGCACCGGACCGGTTCTTAAGTACTTTTTACTACTTTTCTGGCATGGTTTAGGAGACGGGTATCTACGGATCCCTACACTGTGCCTGGTCCGACACGTGGCCGGTTTTGTTTTTATCGTTCGGTTATTCGTCTGTCGTATAGCATACTATACGACAGACGACAGGTGTTATTCGTAAAGGATAAACTATGATGAGTCATAGGTATTATGTCTGCTTTGTGCTCTATTTACAAAGACCCTACTGCATATGTTGAAGAAGGCAGTCGTTGAGGTCATACACCTGTGATATCATCTTTGTAGGGTTTGCTTTACATACATTGCAAACGTAATGATTTATGAAACAATAACGGTAGGTACACACGACACAATAAAATAAATCGAAAACAAATCGGTGTTACGTTAGGTTAGTAGTAAGTAAACCAGTGCACAGGGGGTGAATTTTTCAAGTGTGAAATTAAGAGCAATAGCTAATTTGCATAGTAAAGGAATCACGGGCCTGATTTCGTTGAAGACTAAAACTACATCATTTTATTTTTGAATTAGACATTGGGTACCTATAGTAGGCGCCAGATAAATGTGGAATAAAGTACATTGACCTTTCCCTAATAACTGTTCATAGGTACCTGAACAATTAAATATGAATCGTTTTTCATTATTAGACAATGTTAAGGATCACGAGAGATGATGATTCGGGACAGCTTTGTGTCATTAATTCCGTTTTTCAAATTAAAAATGTCAATAATGTAAGTAGGTGGGTCAATGACCGTTATTCCACGATTATCTGGCGCCTACTATACCCTACTCCGGTTCTAGAGGGGGGCAAACCGGGGCACATGGCCCGGGCAGCAAGTTCAAGGGGCGCCAAAATAATTTAGCGCCCCTTATTTTACCCCGGGATTCATAGCGTATTCATGATTTTTTAATTCCTTGTTTGTTAGAAACATCGAAAATATTGATCATGTTTGTTGGGAATTATAGTGTTTGTAAAAAACAAAAACATATGATTTAGTTTGACCTTCAATATCTCCAGAACCAATGGTTTGAATTTGACCAGTACGATTGTATGGACTTTATTTTAATGTCAGACGAAGTCAAAGTCAAACAGACTGACTTCCTTTTTTCCTTTTTTTTTAGACTTTGACCTCTGAGTTTGTTTCGGTGTTTCTTCTCAGGGTAGTCAGCTAGGAAACACCGGCCTCATCTAGTTTGAAATAACCTAAAAAGATTGATGTGTAAAAGTGTTATGTTTAACCTACATACAAAATAAATATCATTTATTATTTCGGTTCGGATAAATCGTAGATCCTGGGCTGTGTACCTACCTACTTTAAAATACGACCCATTTTATTCAAATTAATAATTTTTGGGTTTGACGTATTTCATTACTTCCCAGACCTAGATCCTCATCAGCGACATGTAGCGGCAATACCCTTTTTAGACACAACACAAACAGGTTCGGTTCCGGACTGGGAACATTTTTTATTTTAATCTTATGATGTATTTTATGTTTCCATCAAAATCGGGCCCGTGACTTCTTCCCGTATAGTGTTAAAACTATTCTATTGCAACTACGTAACGTCGTAATACGCTTTTCCAGCTAAGGTGAAACTATTACAACCACCGTGTGGTCTACTGTACTACAGTAGACGTAACTAAATAGTCAACTTAGCTCCATGTCCTATCCTGCCCTCTGTGCCCCAAAACATGCCGCCAAAGTGACCTATGCGCTACCACCAAAGATGCCATAGAAGTGACAACTTTTTGAGCCACGCCAATCCAAGTTTCTGTCGTAACCAGCTACACAAGGAATAAGAAGTTTTTGCCTAGAAGTAACCCGTTCACTCTTGACTTAAACTGATTTGCAACTCACCTGAGGCAAAGCCCTAAGTTCAGCACAGGCCTCCATTGCGCAGTAGAGGTCATAGTCGTCCAGCATCCAAGCGTCCTTGTACGCCATGAACATCTTGAAGGAGTTGACTCCGTACTGTTCTGATGTCAGCTGCTGCATCTCCTTCTTGACTGCGGGAGACCACCAGGTCACTCCCACGTGGAGGCCGTAGTCGCAGCATACCTGGGGTACAATAATAACGTTTTATTGTAAATGATAAATGATCAATAAATGGTCAATCTTTTTTGGCCATTTTATACTAGATGAGGCCGGTGTTTCTTAGCTGACTACCCTGAGAAGAAACACCGAAACAAACTCAGAGGTCAAAGTCTCTTTTAAAATCCATACAATCCGTACTGGTCAAATCATATAAGAACCATTTAGGTTGATGTCTAAAGTGGTCTTTGGAGGAAAGTACCACACAGATTTGAGTGGACCTGTCCCGACAGTGCAAGCATTTGTCAGTTATCGTGTAGCTAGAGTAACTTATGAAGTCTATTTACTAGTCATGCACAGCTCATGGCTAAAGAATAACAGCCGCACGGGTCGAACTTCAAGGTTAAGCAACGCTTGCCGAGGTCGGTCTATAGATGGGTAACCATCTTAACAAACAGAGATTCGTCCGTGCCTCGGAAAGCACGTTAAGCCGTTTGGTCCCGGCTGTTATTTATAGATTGGCAGTCGTTACGGATTGTCAGAAGCCCGAAAAGACTGCAGTCTTACCAAGAAGTACCGTGTTACCCATTTAATGGGTTGTGGAATGTGGAGGTCTGGTAAGCAGCCGCTCCGCGTAAAATACTGGTATTCAGCTGAATTCGGTTTAACTAGACCCCAATATATGTAGTTGGGAAAAGGCTAGGCAGATAACATCATCATACACAGCTCGACTTCGCAAACTGCTAAGCATAGGCATCTCTTCCCCTGTGCGAATCCCCACATTCCTGTGTCAGTCTCATCCAGTTACTACCCGCGATACCACCGCACAATGTCGTCTGCTCAACTCACCGCCGGACGACCGACATTTAATAATGGTGTAGATAAATAGCCTTTACAAACAACCGGGTGTAATTTGTCTATATATGTATTTAGTAATATATAAGTATGTTTATCAGTTGTCTGGTTGCCATAGCACAGGCTCTCTGCCTAGTTTGGGATCGGATGACCGTGTGTGAGTTGTCCCAAGATATTATGATTATTAACCGAACCAACCACAAGCTCAGTACCTTATTATCGGCTTTCTCCCTCCAGTTGTTGTAGGCTTCCAGCAAGGACTGTCCTTTCTGCGGCAACACGAAGTCGACTGGAAAGAAGAAACAATAAATTTGAATAAAATTATTTTGTTTGAAAAGTAATTGATATAGGATGTTTACTAAGAGATGAATCCACTATATCTATGGATGAATAATATAAGGAAAAACTTCAAGTGGTACATAAAAATGATATTTGACAATATTATCATCATTGTACGAAGATTAGGACTCGATTGCCACGTCATTCACTCAATAACTCAACTTTAAAGTGACGAATAAAGTGCTAAAATTGCTTCCATGCATTTTATGTGGACTTGAGCAGGTACTGTGAACTCCATGGCTGCAGGTCACTGGCAGACAAGTTAGTCGTTGGAACTTTGGAAGCGTATGGCAGACACATTCATACTGATTGAATTTGAAAAAAAAACAACTTGCTAAGTCCACTCGTTCCTGAGAAAATCGGTGGTGACACACGGACAGACAGATAGACGGACAAGAGTGTGATGTTATAAGGGTTCCTTTTTACCTTTTGGGGGACACAACCCTAAAAAAAGTAAGTTTGTAAAAAATATGCTTTGTTTTATATGTCAGTCATGTATAAGCTCCCTGATAAGCCAAATGGCGTAAATAAGTTTTCGTATAATCATAATCGGTGTTTATTTGATATAATTAATAAGTAGTACCTCTGGCGCGGTCCCCAGGGTGCTACAAAACCTACTGGCCTGATGTTTGCAACGCTCTTATTTATGTTGAAAAAGCTGTCATCGATAAAGTCGAATAAGTAGGCCTCTGGACTGCAGTAAGACATTTTAGGCTTGTAATAATGTAAACTTTATAAAGAGATAATACAGTTGTTCTAAGATTTTCTCTGGGAGTAACGATTCGAACACAAAAATATATGTATATATGTCACCGGAAAATGGCAAACGCCGTAAGATTGTAAAATATTGCGGGAAATTGTAAGCTATTTTTTCGAAATAAGACACGGACATATTGGAAACTGTTGAATTTGGAGGGGATTTGTTGTAAACAAAACGATGTTCTCATCATAATATATCGAGAAATTATAACCTAATAAAGATTTATTACAATTTTACGGAGTCTGCAATTTTCCGGTGACATAAATATATTTAAAGAAAGTAATACTATCGCCGAGTGTATAAGCTACTTTTTATCCCGAAAAAACAAAGCATTGATCCTGTGGAATAGGTTATGAGTATATTTCTTTTACAAATAAATAATATTGAAGTCTCTGTGATTTTTTTTTTGGTCTGTCTGTTTGTTCCGACTAATCTCCAAGACGGCTTGGCAGATTTTGACTGGACTTTCACTGGCAGATAGCTGATGTTACAAGAAGTAACTTGGTCTCCTTAGGACTAGGGTTCCGTGCAAAAAAAAACCATAAAACTTCTCACGCGGGCAAAGCCGCAAAGTAGCTTATAATAAATAATAATGTTCGTAATACTCACTAACACACGTAGTTCCTCCAGCGATTGCAGCCCTGGTACCCTTGTAGAAGTCATCAGCAGATTTGGCGGCCATCATCTCGAGCTCGAAGTGCGTGTGAGGGTCGATGCCTCCGGGCATGACCAGCTTGCCGGTGGCGTCGATGGTCCTGGTGCCTCCTGGGATGATGAGGTTGCGGCCCACTTGCCTGGAAAGAAGACGGGAATAACTGAGTATGATGACGATGATGAACTAAAGATAATTAGGCAGTGTATTGGGATCTGCAGTCAGATTAAATATTTCCATGGCCTTCTTGTGGAAGGATTTTCACGCCTGTGTTGCGAAATTCAACCGTTAGATGGCAGCAGTTAGTATATATCATACAACTTGATGAATAAAGCTGGGTGTTACGGTGTTACGGGGCGTTATGTAACATGGTACAAAGCGAGCATTCGTGCAGTCAGTACGTGGAAACGAGCACGAACATGAGCCGTGTGTTTTGTTTTACACGGATTTTAGGACACGGAGTAACACAACATGCTCGCTGCGAATGTTACATTACGGCCCATCACACCAGTCAGAACCCAGCTTTATACACCAGAAATTCTCTGCAACTTTCAAGCTCTAAATTCTGACTACTCCTGATAATTTGATTTTCAGATTTATTTGCATCTTCACGAACAATCGATATACAAATAGGGGCAAAATAGTGACTATGACTTTTAAATCATTAATAGTATATTAGCAAACGGAGGCAAACCCTTTAACAGGTAGCCAGCAGCCATTTTTTTACCGCCAAACCAAAATCTCCAAAAATCAAGAAACCCACAAAAGAATCGATCAGAAACCCATCTAGCTGCCTCATTCACTCATTCAACATACTGATTTAACCATTTAAATCCTATTGGTAGCACACAAAGCAATCTAATTTAAGCATTCAACTATATTGCGTTAGATAAGGTTAAGAATCTATTGACCTGGAAGTTTTCAATTGAGGCGGGAACCGTTTGGTATTGTCTGTTTATTAATTTTGATCTGTTTAATGAAAGTGGGTTGTGTGATTTATGATGAGAAAATGAGATTGGAAAGGAATGTTGTTATGGGGATGTTGTTTTTTTATGATGATCCTATTGGCCGTTTGAACTATAGTGTATTTTTTATGGATTAGCAAAATAAGCAACACTCTTAACAATGGTGGTCTTAAAGGCGCTGTGGTATTATTTGTTGAGAAGTAGCAGTAATTTTATATTTTTTTATATTTTGTAAGTCTCTGTTTGTTCGACTGTCCGTCTGTCAGTCAGTGGGCTGTATTTCGTACACTAGGTACAGGCTTACAGTTGAAATTTTCAGTGTGTATTTCGAGTACCGCTAAAATGAAAGTTCGTCCCTAGAACGAAAAGAAAAAAAAATGTTTTTCTTAAATTTCGCCGAATTTTGGGTATTTTTACATACAACATAAAAAACAAACCCTATATAAAATATATTCCTATCGTTACAATTTCTTCCACATAGTCATCGGTATTTATATGAAGACTGGCATGTATAACAGATTCCAATCAAAGCTTCTTGTGTGGCCTCGACTATGAATAGAACGAGTCATCACTTAGGTGCCATGATGGCTACTGCGTTCATCGTTGTAGCGCCAATGGTAATTGATGTGTGTCAACATAGGCGTTTCTGCAATTATTAGTGTCATTATAACAAGGATCACAATGGTAATTTGTTTTTTTTTATTGAGTTGGCGTTGACTTTCATACGACCTTAATAGGTTCGTGCCTTCTTAACTAATTTCCCTTGCACGCATTCCTAAGATATAGGAGACTATCAATTACTGAAGTCGACTTATATTCGGTTTTCCAATGTTGCCCTATTTTATCTGCCTAGTATGTTGTATATGTCACCGGAAAATTGCAGACTCCGTAAGATTGTTATAAATCTCTATTGGATTATAATTTCCCGATATATTTTGAAAAAATCGTTTTGTATAGGTACAATAAATCCCATCCAAATTTAATAGTTTCCAGTATATCCATGTCTTATTAAGAAAAAATAGTTTACAATTTTACGCGATATTTTACAATCTTACGGAGTTTTCTATTTTCCGGTGACATTTATTTGGTAAACTAACTACCTTATACTAATCCAACTGTTGTCACTCTCCTTGTATACACAATTCTATTCTACACTCGGGCTTTGCCAGTTCTTTCAGTAATCAAATTAGATACGTATATTACCTTAATCTATGTTAAGTTGTAAACCAATCTCTAGGAGCATTTATCTACGTATGCCAATAATGGAAGTCATGAATGAAATACCAAATGACCCTTACTTCTAACATTATAAATCAGCCAACATAACCTTGCCACGACTTCAAAGAATATACAAAAAAAAAACAATTTAAAATTCTGCACACAGCCGAAACGTCACCCGCATTAAAATATCAACAAAGTAAATAAATCATGCATGTATGTAAATAGTGTTATGTAACAAATTAAGATAGGACTTCGCCACCCAATATGGCGGTGTCGCGGATGTTAGCTCGTTACCGCATTAGTGACTTCCTGAGTGCGCACACGCATTTGAATGTAGCCAACGGAACGCGTCTGCGTTCGCAATTCAAACGTTCGAATTTGACACTTCCCTAACGGCTTTCAACTGTTTTTGTTGCGGCGGTTGTTGGTAGTTCCATATTTGATTAGTGGTAGAACTTAGTACCTTCTTATTGTGTTTATTTTTGCTTTTACGTTCCAATAAGTAGTATTATCCAAGATTTATTAAACTACCATTTTTTGGCCTCGGCTAGAATCAACAATGGCGACCACCAGAAGAGAATTCCGGTGGCCGTCATTGATTCTGGCTATTAGGAATAATGTGACGTGGTTGCCCCAAAAAAAATACTAACATGACCCATTTCCAATTAATTTCTAAACCATCAAATGAACCAAGAATGAAGAACTGCTACCTGTCAGTATTTCCATAGATATATTCCACAAAACCAAATTCAATTTCACGGGCCATTAGTTACGATCTTATTTAGACCAGCTTCAGATAAATATTTTGAGGCGAGAAAAATGTTAATGTAGCTTGCACTTTTTCACTGAAAATACTCAAGAATGGTTCAATAAACCCAAGATATGAGGAATTATACTCTGGTTGTTTTGGAGAAATTGGTAGATCCAAGTGTGAAATTATTTCAGAGGGTTCCTTCTTTATATTTAGGAAAGTGATCCTATTTTAGGACACTTCCGGTGTAACATTATCCTGTTCAAAGTCGACATTGGCTATTCACTGAACAAGCATGGTGTGAAATGACGTCAAAAGAAATGCTCATAAGGTTGGACTAAAAAGGTTTCAAAACGGTCACCGGAAAATTGCAAACGCCGTAGGATTGTAAAATATCGCGTGAAATTGTGAACGATTTTTTCTTAATATATTAGAAATATTAGAAACTATTGAATTTGGATGGGATTAATTGTTTGCAAAACGATTTCTTCATAATATATCGAGAAATTATGACATCACATCACACTAATATTATAAATCCGAAAGTTTGTGAGTGTGTGTGTACGTATCCCAGGAATATGTTCCCTTGGGATAATTTTCGACATTCCCGCGGGCGGAGCCGCGGACGGCAGCTAGTAATATAACAAAGATTTATAACAATCTTCCGGAGTGCAATTTTCCGGTGACAGATATCCAAAAGTTTAAGTACCTTCACTGGCAAAATGGTAAAGCTTAAGCTGGTCAGGGTATAGAAAATTAGGATATGGTCATCTTAACTAGGCAACATGATATCCCTTGGCACGACTGGCGTCAGATTTCTGGTTGTAAACGTCCTGTAGTAAACGTTGTTCATAATGATGAGTACAATGATCCTTTAAGAGGGATTGCGTTTATTCTGTTACACGTTGTATAAGTAAAGTAAAATACATTTTCAGCAGTTAACTTTATGGGTAAAAGCTAATAGCCCATAATGCCAAGATTGCCAAGGTGTATGTTTACCGGCAGTTACTTTTACTGTGTTAGCAAAACTTTTTATAAAACACCAATTTTCTGCACACAATGGGGCGCCTCATTAACGAGGTTCAAAAGAAAAATGAGTTTTACCTTCCAAACAAAAATACACTGTTTTGTTCAAATAAAAAGATATACTTCACACGGGAATGTTGTTTGTATTTTTTATTTCATAGCAATTAAACCACTTTCATTTCTATTGTCATAATGACACGTAATGGTGCATCATTGTGAAACTAAAAAAAAACAATCTTATACAATACAGAATAGGGTGTTAAATCGTGTGGCGTTCTAAATATAGCGTGTAAAGAAAATAATTGCCTGAAAATGCACAAAGATGCGATCTCTGGCGAGATGAAATAGCTGGAAGGCATTCTGTTTGAGATAACGTAACCGCTGACACAGTTTCATATTTACAAACATAGCTGTCAATGACGTAACCATCATTTGTAGTGACGATCCCTCATCTTTGGACGGAGAAATTGACGTTTACAAATATTGTCGTTTGATTTGTAAATATGCGGTCTTCCTTGTAATGGTGTGTCCAAATAGACGCATTGTGTTTGGTGAGTCGCAGTTTCTGTTATTAAGATTAGTGCATGGATGACCGAGTTTTGCTCTGGATTTTTTGGCAACGTTTTCTAAAAATGAAACCTAGATAGATCGATTTATCGCGCCGAAACCTATCATCATCATATCAGCCGAACGTCCACTGCTGGACATAGGCCTCCCCCAAGTGTCGCCACAACAACCGGTCCTGTGCGTCTCGCATCCATCGACTACCCGCGACCCTCACCAGGTCATCGGTCCACCTAGTGGGAGGCCTTCCAACGCTGCGTCTTCTGCGTACGCGGTCGCCACTCTAGAACTTTTCGGCCCCTTCGACCAAAACCACCTGCATACTAAATTTCATGAAAATCGTTGGAGCCGTTTCCGAGATTCAGATTATATATATAAAAAAATTGCTCCTTTAAAGATATTAGATTAAAGTATTTTTAGCTGCACATGGAAGGTTTTTGTGCCATAACAGATGGTAATTTGGGAAATAATGGTTTCGCTGCTTATCAGCGTCTGATGAAAAAGGAAAGAGAACAAATTAAATGAAACAAGAAAGGCTTTGCATGGTTATCAAGCTGCTCAATCAATCTGCCAACTATACATATTGGAACCTTCTGTTCATCATTTTACACGTGTAGCCTGTGGGTACATTTTACGCAGAGATCGTACAGTGCCCTTCGCATACAGTATATAATGCTTTCAGGGTGTTGATGGGGCTGCCTCGCTTCTGTAGCGCATCAGGGATGTTTGCGGAAATGCGTATTGATTGCTTTTATGCATTAATGCGTAAAAGATTGATTGCTTTTATGCATTAATGCGTAAAAGAAGGTCGTCCTTGGTGCGCAGGGTGCGAGCAAGTTCCAACAGCATTCTGGGCATGATTGCTGACAGGCTGGACTACCGTATTGTCAATCGTTGCTCCAGTATCTCAGCTGGAATGCCGAAGTAATGATTACTTGTTGTGTGTGTTTGTTTGTAATTGTTGTTGTGATTGTATCACTAACATAGTTATAAGTTTATTTATTGTTACTAACACTATATGAGTCATTATTTCTCTCAATAAAGAATGTTATTATTATTATTGGGGTCGGCTTCCAGTCTAACTGGACGCAGCTGCCTTAACTACTACACAACCCAGTAACTGAGTAACACTATAGCCTTGGGCTAGACTCGTGTTGTATTTCCTGGCTTCTGACGGCAGTCGTAAGGGGTACCTAACGGCTGTCATAGAACTGCAATTTACAGCCGGGACCAGCAGAGGAGTTTGGTATGTTAAGGAGGTCACCCATCTACGGCCCGAGCGTGGTAAGCTTTGTTTAACCATGAAGATCGATGCGTGCTGTTGTTATTATTTAACCACTAACGTTTGCCCGCGACTTCGTACGCGCATATATTCCGTTTTTTCCCCTTTTCCTTAGGAAGATCTTCGTTCATATATATAGCCTTCCTCATGAATGTGGCTATCATATACAAAACGAATTACCCAAATCCGACTGGTAGTTCCAAAGATTAGCGCGTTCAAACAAACAAACACTTCACCATTATTATATTAGTATAGATTCAATTACATATACCCGTTTTCTGTATTCGAACACCGTCATTGTAGTGCATTTCCCTTGAACTGTTATCCAACATAATATATCTTCAGTCGGCGGCTATAGTTCGCCGGATAAGAGCAATTCAACCAATGAATTTTATTTAAACTACGTTGGGTCTGCCTGTAAACACTTCGATACAACTGTACCGCTGAGTTCAACACCCCAGTTTAAAGTTAATAGTTTAGTATGACGGGATGTTGTTGTCCAATGTCCAGTATGTCCATTCTTCCTGGCTCAGTGGCTTTAAAATGATTGAAATCACTAGTCGTACATTAATAGCAGTACCTCTTATTAGTATGGAACTACAGGCAACCTTAACACGCTTAAGAGGAGGTATCCGTTTAGGCGTATTACAGATTGGAGTTCTAAGGCTATGCTTTAAATAATCCTGTCAGAGTTGCGGAATTGTTCGAAAGATTTACCGCGGCCCTGGAACTTAAAGGGGATTTGAAGGAAAATGGGTGGGTTTTAATCACCAATACATCCCCGCACCGCCCAGGGCGGGAAAAATCATTTGATGATTTTCTTCTAACAAAATATATTTTACAAAAAAATACAACCAGCTTCCAAATAAAAACACTACGTCTAAAATTACTTTAATTTCACACACACAAAATTAGTATACACGACTACTTCGATTTTATTTATTGAACTTGAGGAGGTCACTGGTATACCTTCGAAGTCCTACGTCCAATATAGTTTACTAAACGCCTCCTTTCCTCCTTTTTGTGGAAGTCAGTTAAAAAAGGCTATGCTTACAGTTCTAGGCATCTTCTGTACCACAACATCAAGCTAGGTAAGTAAACTGGAGAAATGTGGGTGGGTGAACTATACACCTTTATATTATCCTCCGGGGAATACAGCATAGGCGTGGTGTTAAGTTAAGAAACTAAGTTCTGTTCCAAATGCAATAAAATGGCTTTTATTACTATTTTTTTTTCTATTTATGCTAAGGCTTATAGGGCTTAAAGGCCGATGAAGAGATAACCTGGTAAGTGCAATCTATTCGTAGATTTCTTGTTTCTCTTACACCGATCGCAATAAGTCCTTATGGACTAAGATCCCAGAGCTGCCCGACCTCTCTTATTTTCTCACTAACAAATTGTGTGGGATAGAGTAGTGTTAGTATGTACTTTTAACATACGCATACCTGCTAGCGTGGGCCGACGGGCAGTTTTTTTGTGTGTAAAAATGTATTTCAGTAGTCGAGCAAGGAGGTACTTTTAACATACGCATACCTGCTAGTTTAGGCCGAAAGCCGATTTCTTGGTATCGGGTGACAAAGCTATTTAATAACTCTTTTTTTTAAGTCTGCGTGCTGATTTGTATGTATATTGTACAGAATATTGAATTAATGGGGCTGACATGAACTGAGTTCAAAAGTCCCTTAAAATAAAGATTAAAAAGAAAACAATAGTAATTACCAGAGATCGGAATAGGCACTAATAGGTCGTGGTCGGGATTTTAGAGGAGACCGTATTATCAACTCTATGTTACTTACTTCCACGAACATTAGGTAAATATAGTCTACCTATTCCGATCTCTGGTAATTACATATTATTTTAACGACTGATTATCAATTGTAATAGTCTAAGAGCTGGTCGCCAGCTCGAGTGAGATCTTATTCACAAGGCTGAAATTTGGCCATAGTTTGGTGCAAATAACGAAAGCTAAAGTCTGCCAGGATTTGGGCGAATGCAAAACTACCTCCTTGACTACTGAAATACATTTGATGTACACTAAAAAAAAACTGCCCGTCGGCCCACGCTAGCAGGTACGCGTATGTTTAAAGTTCATACTAACACTACTCTATCCCACATATTTTGTAAGTCAGAAAGTAAGGGAGGTGTGGCAGCTCTGGGATCTTGGGCTATTAGACTTTTTAATATTAATCTACAAGCGGGTGTTTTGTTTTCTTTGCCAGGTTGGAGTTACAGATCAAGTAATGCCAAGTATGCAAATGCCAAGGATATGCATATTGCCATTCATTGCATCTTAACGATGACAGGGTACCGTCAGTGACGATGATTAATTGTTTTGCCTTTGTTATCGTGTCTTTTAGTTGGTGAACCAACTCTATTAATTTTTTTTTTTCCAAAAAAATGCGACAGTTGCCAAATAAAAAAAAAACACTAGTTTCTGACTTGACAAGTTGAGAGCTTATGAAACCCCAAGTACTCATAAGAACCTGTCAAACGATGGCATAAGGGTTTGACTAGTTCTTAACTTCAAATTCCCAATTCAGCAAACGGGAGTCAATCTTCATAGACAACACTTAGCTGCATCAATATAAAGTGACATTGTAAAGTCTCGTTTTTGTTCTGTAATACATAGAAGAGCTAATTATTTATTGACCCGTACTAAGTGACTTTTATTTATTTATTTATTTAAACTTTATGTACAATAGTGGTACATGGGCGGACTTAATGCATCAAGGCATTCTCTACCAGTCAACCTTTGGGTTATAAAGACTATATTGTGGTAGGTGTACAATAAATAAAAATAAGATTCAAAATTGAATTTTAACAATTCGGAAAGAATATACAGATAATATATATAATACTAATAAGATACATATATATGCTAAAATAATAAACTAATAAATATGATATATAATAATCATACCGATTAAGAGAATTCATAGTAATCATGACGAAGAACAACTAAGAATGACAAGCTTTTAAATAGTTTTCGGATTTTACGCTTAAAGGAAAATTTTGACTCCGCCTTCTTGATGTCAAGGGGTAGCATATTCCAGAGTTTAATTGTAGAAATAGCGTAGGAATTAGACAAAAACCCGGTGCGGTGAGAAGGGATATGAAGAAGTAAGTTTTTAGATGCTCGAAGGTTGAGACTGTGAGAACTGCCCAACACTTTAAAATATTGTTTTAAAAAATCAGGAGCACAAGGATCGTTCATGATAGTGAAGAGCATGCAGAGGGATCTGAGGGATCTCCTCTGACGGATAGGCAACCATTTAAGCTGAGAACGGAAGGAAGAAATGTGATCATATTTACGAAGGCCAAAAATGAAACGAATACAGTTGTTAAGAAGTCGATCCAGTTTGTTGAGAAGTTCTTGGGATAGATCAGAGTAGCAAACATCAGCATAATCAATTATAGGAAGCACAAGTGACTGGACCAAAGTGATTTTAGTGCTTGAAGGAAGAAAATGCTTGAATCTATAGAGAGATCGCAGTGTGAATGTTACTCTCTGGCTAACCTGAGCAATCTGCTTATTCCAACTTAACCGGTCATCAATGTATAGACCTAAGTCTTTAACGTGTGGGGAAAGAGTGATTACGGTATTTTTGAAAGTAAGCGGCAGCAGTTGGCTGGTGTCCAAGTTACGCAGAAAATATGAACTACCAATGAGGATAGCCTGACATTTACCGACATTGACAGTAACCCCAAATCTACTTGACCAATCGCTGATAGCTAGAAGGTCAGCATTCAGCAATGCGATGCAGTTGTCCATGTTGTCAATGTCAGTTTGCGCGTAGAGCTGTAAGTAATCAGCGTACAGATGGTAAGAGCATTTTAGAATCATGGTAATAGAGTTTATAAATAGAGAAAATAAGAGTGGAGAGAGTATACCGCCTTGTGGAACGCCAGATTCCAGGCCGCACCAGTCAGAAAAGTTCTGATCAGCACGAACCGCTTCCTGGCGACCACGAAGATATGATGAAAACCAATCCCGTGCCAACGAAGAAACTCCAATTTGAGACAGAATAGCCAGGAGGATGTCGTGATCAACGGTATTGAAAGCATTGGAGAAATCTATTAAAATTAACACCGTTAATCTCGACCTCTCCAGGCCATTCCTAACGTCTTCTGTAACCTTCAGCAAAGCTGTGGCTGTGCTGTGGCCCGGCCGAAAACCTGATTGGAATGGGGATAACAGATTACTTTTGTACATCACTTCAGTGTCGTGCCATCCATCCTGGCTTTTAGCCTGATTGGGTGCGGTTGCGCAGTGTTGCCAACCTTACCCGAGCAAAAAGCAGCAGATCAGACTTAAAAAAAACAGTAGAAAACAGCAAAATTTTAACTTCACTTCCGAGGAGGAGTTTTATCAGAATCGGAATCACTAGGTACTGCTCATTATTTAAATGTTTTTTTTTTTTCATAAAATAAAAATACACTGTTCGCCCGCGGCAATGAGAACTGACTGAGCTATCCTGTTTTATCAAGTGCCAAAGATGTTGTGCGATGAATGGGGAATCCCCAGCTTGCACAGTTTCATAATCCCTTCGAAACCGCGCGCGACGCTAGTTGAAAACTTTTTTGAAGTGACTCCTTTAGGCGCATTGAGCACTTTTTGGGTGAACAAAAATCATGGAACTCGCGTCATCGTCACCGAACGCTTTAGCTTAGTTTTCACTTCTATCAGCAGTCCCCAAAGACTGGCCCCGCACGTTATTTTTTGCTTTAATTTAAAATTGACATTATTTTGGTTATTTGGTAGACATGGATTAAAAATAATTGTGATACATACATGCACATCATGAAGATATTACAACAGGAGATTTAATCGTTTTAGACGCAAATTGGTGCTTTAACAAAAAACAGGGATGACATGGTGAAAACAGTAAATGTACTGTTTAAACAGTGGGGTTGGCAACACTGCGGTCACGTATCAATATTTAACGAATCTGCTACCCCATCTGACCTGCGCAGACCAACAATTGGGAATAAGGGAACTCCATATTCAGGCAATCAATTAATTGGCAAGGCCCACCCATTTGCAAATAGACTGACTATATCTATGTGTATGACTTGAAACAGACATTAGGCATGATATTCACACGATCCAGTCTCTGTGACCTAATTAGTCGTAATGTAATTAGGGAAATTAAATTGGACACGTTTCTGGGAGTGGCTGTATGCCGACCTGTCAAATATATGGTAAAATAATGGGAGGGTCCAGGTATCCAGGTTAGATATAAATAAGCATAACTAGGCATTAAAATAACCTGAAGTACCCTGAACTTAAACATTCCGTAAAACCTATGCTGGCTGGGTTCTTTTTTCAAGTGTGGTAATGTTTTTTCAAAGACTACTGAAATGTATTTAATTTTTGAGACGATTAGGCTCCGCGCAAACGGGCCACCGACCAAAGCCACAGCTGGCGACAAGCTGTTGACATGATTCTTAACACGTTTTGTATGGAATCGCCGCTCACGTGTAGCGAGTGGCGTCCACTTGCGGCTCAGTGTCCGCGACACGCCACCGGTGGCAGCCACTCGCTACTTAAAATTGTATGTAGTTAAATGCAGGTTATGTTTTACTGTAGGTAGCTAAAATTGGATGTACCCAATACAGGCGTTGTCGTCGACGATGTATACGTCGTTTGATTGCGGAATTTGTTCGAAAGAGTCACCGCGGCCCTGGAACGCAAAGGGCTTTAGAAGGAACACGGATGGGTTTTAGTCAGTAAGGGTCTGACACGCTTTTCCGCTCCACCCAGAGCGGAAGAAATCATTTGATGATTTCCCATCTTTAAAAAAAAAAATACGTCGTTTACAAATTGTTAGGAGCGCGTTCAAACCGTCCATCTCGGAATCCATCGTGAAACTGTACAGCAGGAGAGTGTTCAAATTGTAGCGGCCACCGACTAATAGTGGCGGCCACCGACCACTTTTGTTTGTGGGGTACCCAAGGACGTGGCTCGCGACAGCCACCGGTCGCTGTGGTCGGTGGCCCGTTTGCACGGAGCCTTCGAAGAGAAGGATAGACTGCAGCCCATCCCAACATGCAGGCTAGGGAAATGTAAGAATATAGAAGTGTACAAATCTCACAAAATAAATCTTTCAACAAATGTAGGAAAGGTCACTGAACCTCAGTCCTGGTGGCTTTCCAGACAAATCACTTAGTTCATTGCATTTGGCGAGACACTGTAACACCCCATAATAAATCTACCGCCACTGCCATGGGGCTTCAGATGACGTCACTTCGCAGACTGGTGGAAATATTCACCCTACTGAATTAGTCATGTTTTATTTTTAAACTTAGCACTTAAAACTGGCCAGTCGGTTATGGTTATAAGTTTTTTCTTTATTACTTTTTGAAAGTGAAATGGCGGTACGCTTTAATACAGACCTCAGAACACGCGGCGCGAAAATGTGACAACGGTGTGGTGAACACTTTTAGATTATTTCTATTTAATCTCAATGGAGGGAGATATTATAGTGCGCAATGGTACATGTGTGTGCGTAAACACAAGTTAACTCTGTTCCTTTACTATTTATAGTCCGACTAGCCTTTGCCCGCGACTTAGTACGCGCCCCAGTTTTTCCCGTTCCCGTAACAATTTCTCGTTCTCGTAATGTAGCATCACATACTAAAAGAATTTTCCAAATCCGACTGGTAGTTTCAGACGCGTTCAAACAAACTGTTCACCTTTATTATATTTATTAGTATTGATGTGACAGCAATGAGGACTCCGACACGACTGAGGAGAGACCAAGCGCAAAAGCAATGGCTTTACCTACTTTCCGATTTGCGGGGGTGATGCATCACCAGGTGTTGTGACACCTACCTTCAGGCTGATAAATTCCTTTAGAAAATCTCAAGGGAATGGAAATCGAACCCAAGACTACACGCGCGGCAGTTATCCACGAGACCAACGGGACATATCAGCCGAAAGACGTCCACTACTGGACATAGGCCTACCCCAAGAGGGGGGGAAGTTGTTTTGCTATAATCGCCACGCTTGGCAGGCGGGTTGGCGATCGCAGTATAGCTGTTGCAATGTGCAGAGAATGCTGCTGCCCATTCTCTGGTGCGTCCCTTAGTCGCCTCTTACTCTTACGACACCCACGGGAAGTGATGGGATGGTGCTATTCTTATACGTCCGACACCATACAGAACGGGGTAGTATCTCATACTTAGTCCAAGACATGAATATGAAGCTTTCATAATGTCCAACTCACGTTTGATATGGTATCTAACCTTTTGTGAAGAGTATTACAAAGAACACCGTTAATGACAAAGACAATAGACCCTAAAAGAACTTTCGCATTATTTTATGGCCAGAGAAAAGTTATTGTTTTATTTGGTAACAAAAGAAATTTTAATGGAGATGTCTTTTATTAAGTTTTGTCCTGGATGTATTGTTTCGGGCCCTTCGATTTATTATCAAGCAGATGGAGCATGTTCGACTTCATAACGTTTTAAGCCTGTATTTCGCTAAGGATTAGGCAGAGAAGTATAATAGTAGGCAGAATAGTAGGTAAATCTACATTTAGCCAGTTATGTTTAAGTTTCACGTAATAGAAGGTGAGCCTATTGCTACAAATGCACAGATTCACCCTAAGGGCACAATTTCTAAGAAACACAAAAAATAAGGTATTTAACAAGGTAATTAAAGTATAATTTTATTTAGTCCGTCCGTAAGATTTAAAAAAAATATTGGACACGTATTTTTTGCCATTTCAAATCATAAAACGCATCGTTCAAGAGCGGGGGCTGGTGACGACACGTCGCGTCGCTGTTAAAAAATGTACTATCATAGTGACGTCACGCGTGTATTCAACGCAGTCTTAATTTTTTGTTTACACGAAAAAAAAATACATTTCTAATATTTTTTTGACTAATTACATTTTTTTCATTAAAATACCCTGGGAAAACCCGACTTGCGAATCGAACCCAGTAGGTACCTCATTCTCCCCAGGGATGTGCCATAACAGGCATTGCACAGAGTGGGTTCCGGAGTGGTCTTTTAAGAGGTACCGGGGCCCCTTCAATGTGCTGATGGTGATCACCGGGGTAACCACCCCGGTGATCATCATTAGTGAGGTAAAAATCCCACACTCCCTGGTCTTTTTCCCCAAAAGTCCAGGCGCCTTCTGAAGGTTTCCGCATGAAAAAATATGAAAAAATGTACCTCATTCTCAGCAGCACTGTGACTTAGCGCTTGCAACCAACAAAATCCTTGAAAAATCCAACCAGACGGTTATTCAAATGTAATTTTCAAATTCGTTGACAAACGACGCATCATCAACATGGCCTATACAAGGCGTTGATTGATGACGTCACCATATTTTCGTTGATGGATGCGCGCCCGCATATGTCTACCGATCTATTATCAAATTCAATAGATGGCGTCCAATTGATGGAGCACGTTCGTTTTTGTTGGACGAATATAGTAGTGATGGAAGTGCTTAAGGCAAAATATTAATAAGAGTTGATTGACATGGTAGGCTAGTTTATGTCTTGGACAATTCGACTATTTTTGTCGTATATGACTTGAGGCGTTTATGAGGTTTGATAGGATAAATAGAAAGAAAGAAACAATAAAATTTATTTAGCACATATATGAAACATGATACTTAACAAAAAGGCAGGTATGCCAAAAACTAAGTGTACACACACTCAGTTTCTCACGACTGCACTAAAAGGTCCAATTCAGCGTTATTGCAAAGAGACTGACGCTGTCTGAAGCTGGTTTTCAAATGAATCTATAAATGACAAAGATTTAATTAAGAATATAATACGAATTATATTTAAAGCGAGTAGAAAATATATCGCTGAAGAACTTGCCTACTATGATGAGAATAAAAGAGAGACTTATTTCAGTCTTCACCGGGCTAGGTCTCAAGTTCTTATCCCTCTAAATCTTATCTCAACTAAATAATCTGTTCATTAGGAAAATCCTCTAATTTCACCACAGTATCCACACAACATATGGATTGGATCCAAAATCAATATGTAAATGTCACTCAATTTCCAATTTTATATCTGATCTCCCGTATCCTTTGCACCTATGTCCTCCTAGTACTTTACTTTTATAATCATTAGCAGCTGATGCCCTCCAATCTTCTAGTTAACCTCTCCATCTATAAGCTAGGTGAAGGCTTAAAGGTTCTTCATGGATCAGCGGCACATAATTCTCAGTTAAACTCCATCTTGATTGCCTATCAACGCTTCAGCTGTTGTGCCGTTTTATGTGTGTAGTTTACAGGAGTAATTATGAATGTTGAATAAGTTGTTGGAAGTAGTAAACATTAACTTTCAGCATCATTACATTGTTATGTATGAGAATTAAGTGTTCCTTGCTATAACGTTACACCTTATTAGATATCCATACTAAAATTATAAATGCGAATGTGAGTTTGTTTATTTGTTATTCTTTCACGCATGATAAATTATGGTACAGAGACAGATGGGGATGATGCACATTGTGAGGAGCTAGTGGCTAAAGAACAACAACCGCACGGTTCGATCTTCAACGTTAAGCAACTCTTGCCAAGTTTGATCTGTGGATGGGTGACCATCTTAATATGCCGAGACTCCTCCGTGCCTCGGAAAGCACGTTAAGTCGGTGGTACCGGCTGTCATTTTAGATCTTTGGCCGTTGTTACGGATTGTCAGAAACCAGTAAGTAACTCCAGTCTTGCCAAGAAGTACCGTGCTACCCAATTAATGGTTTGTGGACGTCTGGTAGGCAGCCGCTCCACGTAAAATACTGGTATCTAGCTGAATCCGGTTTGACTGGAAGCCGACCCCAATGTAGTTGGGAAAAGGCTAGGCAGCTGATGAGATAGATGAGAACATGGAGTCCGTTATAGGCTTCTTTTTATACGAAAATCTATGTTGACACAAGCCAAGCCTCGGGCAAAAGCTGGTTATATATACAAGAGAGTTTTTACATCACTTATATTGTTTACTGCGCACACCTCTGCAATGGTGAAGACCAACACGAAGCCTTCGGAAACGAGTTAACGAAGAATAAACCCTTCCTACTGCCCTACCTACCTTTCTTTCGAGAATATAGAATTTAATAATATTAAGTACTAGCTGTTACTCGCGACTTCGTACGCACAATTCATATATACAAAAAGAATTTTCAAAATCGGTTCAGTAGTTCCAGAGATTACCCCCTATATACAAACTTACAAACTTTACCTCTTTATAAATAGATGATATCATGATGTGATGTCAGATAGCATGTTCCACCCTTGACTATCAACAGAACTACACGATTTGCAAATAAAGGGCACATGCGATAACCCGCAAGATCCATCATTATTCATTTGGATCCGCAATTTTTTTTTTTTTGCATTTCAACCTATGAGGTTGTCGACTGCTTAACCGGGCTTGCCTGTGGTGGCCTTAATATAATATCAAAGCCTCCAGCCAGGGCTTTAAAGCCTCTGTCAATAAATACCGCAAACAACCGTATTGCGTCAATACCAGACAGTCAGACGATAAAGGACAAACGGAACTTTTATATTTCTCAGGAAAACTTATTGCGTATGAAGTTACGAGTATCTTTCCTAGAAATCCGGTGTTAACTGTCATGACACGGTCAAGAGGAGGTGACCTTTGTGCTTAGTAAATGATGGTTTGCTTGACACCAAGTCAAATCTATAAATAGAAATGATAGGGGTTCATTTCTCCTGGTCACGATATAACTTGGGAACGGCTGGAATCTATGACAAACCGAGACAGCAATAATTGCGTGTGACGTCACTCGCAAGTCAAATCATAGTGCATTTGCGCCATCTAGAATAAACGACGTTTTGCTTGACGGGGATAGAAGAATAAATTCAAAAGCGTACAACTCTTTCTACTTTCCACAAATCGTTCGTTCTTTGAGATATTTCAAATAAGTATTTATTCATGTACATTTCCAATACCCTATAAGATTTCCATCGATACGCTAAGCTACAAAGATGTACTGACGCCAGGACATAAAGCTATCCAAAACTGTCAAATTTTCCCAATCAAATTTGAACCTAAAGCGATAAAGTTGAAAATCTTTTAAAGAAATTTGACAGATTGTTACAGCTTGCTGTGCAAACACCGGGTTTTGGAAATATTTGCGACACAAAAAATTCTGTCTGCTAAAGCGACAGCTATTGTTTGTTTCACCACAACAAACTTAACACATTCATTACAAAGTTTACTCATTTCAGTCCGACATTACCACATGGCAACTATTACGTATTCTGTACACAGACGTCTACTGCTGAACTTTCTCTGTAGACTGCAAAAATGGCGAAAACCGCAGTGGTACTGCAGGATATGCTGCAGTGGTTTATCGAACTAAGCTGTGTCGAAACCGTCTGGGAGGCAACAGACAGCTTAGCCAATGAAGATATGAGTAAATAAATCTTGTTGATCATAAACACGATACTTTAGGAATTCAATAAAAAAGTATTTATTCAGCAAGGCACACACAACAGCAAAACTGGCCAAGTGCAAGTTGGACTTGCACACGAAGGGTTCCGTACCATAAGCCGAAAAAAAAAAAATCTTGTATTTTATTTCATTTTTATTATTTGTTGTTATAGCGGCAACAGAAATACATCATCTGTGAAAATTTCAACTGTCTAACTATCACTGTTCATGAGATACAGCCTGGTGACAGACAGACAGACAGACGGACGGACAGAGGAGTCTTAGTAATAGGGTTCCGTTTCACCCTTTAGGTACAGAAACCTAAAAATCACAAGTACCAGTGGTTGTAGTAGATCCAACATTGACCAGTCCCCATAGGATGCAAATGCAATGAATCAAAGGGAAAGAAGAGATGCACTTCCTTCGAAAGTTCATGCAAAAGGAGATGCAATGAAAAGAAAGGCACTGTTATCCTGTCATAAAAGTGCCATATTTCCCCAAGCAGATGAACAACAGCACACTCAAGCAGCAGGAAGTCTGACGGACTAAACTGCCAGAGTTTGACAGCTTTTTTACAGGTGCGTCAATATACGTTCCGCCGCTGTATGTTCCATTTCCCAAAATACTGAATCAAATATACTGCAAGTATATTTTGCGGTAAAAACATTTAATCTTTGGGGAATAGATGACTCACTAGACTTGGCACCGAATCTACTAATACCAACACAATTCCCTAACGTACAGAATGCAGTGCACCAGCCATTGCCAATTTTTTGTCAGTAGCAACAGCCGAATTAGAGGATATTGAACTTATTCTAAATTTAGGTGCACAGTACCTATATTTTATCTTAATTTTACCAAGAATTGTAACTTTCGATATACAGAAGTGTTGAGATGGCAATTGTGTGTACTGTTAATTAGAATACCAATGTAAAGAAGATCTCTGAACATTTGTATTCATCTCACACACGAACTATATGAGTCTAGTTCATTTCGTGGAAAAATATTTTCACCAGTCATTAAGTTGGTAGTCGGACTGCCCAGGGTACGCTAGACGTAGGTACACTACCCCCGGTTCCTGAATAGCGGTTCAATGCAATTTGTTGCCAAGTTATTTTCTTCAATCAATTCCAACAGGCAACTTCAGATTCAGGTTCAATAAAATCTGCTTTTCAGAAGTTCAGTACGCGGATGTTAGCAAAACCACGCCTGGAAGCAATTTATATATGAATACTTATGTGTGTCATGTTTACATTCAAGCAAGAAGCAGACAGATTACTCCCGATAAACGTAATCAGAATCGATCAATGCCTATTACAAAACAAACAAATGGAAATGCAGCGTAAACAGGCTATAAATAAATGTATGACACACGGCTTCACCATGACTGCATTTAGCCTCATTTACACGAAGCGAGTTTCTTGACTAACCAGGCGAGATACGTAGACTTGTAGGCAAGACTAGCCGGGCGATTTTGTCTACCAGAGCAGATATTAGCTTTTTGCAGCGGGTTCACTTGCTACCGTGACCTACTATGCATAAACTATACAAGATTCTGGATAAAAAAAAATCAGTGACTTTTCGTAATCATATTAGCTACCAGTGTTGACGTTATTCGGTACTGTGGCTCTAGTCCCAGCATTATGCCGAGCGATGGCCGTTTTGCGCAGCTGTGACGCATATTTTCTCAACTTGTATTAATTTTGATTTTATTATTTTCCCCATCAAACATACAATTATTCCCCTTTATACAGGCCAACATGTTCATCTCCTTCGTCGATTTAAAACTAGAAACTCTCCACATGTAAATGACTTCACTCAAAATTGGAGTGAACAGACTTCTTCTGGGTAAGCTAGCTCCATCGTCGACTGTGTCTCTGTCATCTATGACCTAGACTAGACTCAAGAGCAAACTCGTCTCAAATAAAAAAAATAAAAAAACTTACGGAATCGTCTTTGATTTTTATAGGTTTACAGCCAGTTCGCCCACTACGTTTTATTTCCTGTTTTAATGGAATGATTGCATTCTGCCACAAAATATAAAAGTTCTGTGCATATTCTACGTATCGTTACGTTTTATGTTATTATGGAGAAATGCGAAAGCTTCCTAGGAAATGCCTTTTTGTGTATGGAAAATATATTTACGGTTTTTGCTTTGCACTGTTTCATATGCCTTTGAGTTCAGAATTTGTCGTTTCAATAGTAGCAGATTAACAAACCATGAAAGTTATGAGCATATTCCACGTATCGTTACGTTTTATGTTATTATGGAGAAATGCGAATCCTCGGAAGAGCCTTTTTATGTATAGAAAATATATTTATGCATTTTGTTTTGCTCTGTTTCATATACCTTTGAGTTCAGAATTTGTCGTTTCAATAGTAACACATGGAACTAACCATGAAAGTTCTGCGCATATTCTACGTATCGTTACGTTTTATGTTATTATAGAGAAATGCGAAAGCTTCTTGGGACCAACAATGAAAACGCGAAAACAAAATCAGCTATTCAGCATTTTGTCGAGTTGTGCGCACATAAATGTATGGAACAGTCGATTTTATTGTCGCGATTTCGGGGTTGGTCCCATATTGAAAATTGTTCATAATGATGAGTACAATGATCCCTTCAGAGGTATTGCGTTTATTCTGTTACACGTTGTATACGCTACCATTGATGATGCCTTGGAATAAATGAACTAATATTGGACCAATAAAATGTTGATGTACCATCGCCATGAAGAAGAACGCCAGGCCCTCACTTAAATTAGGTCCTCAAATTTTATTTTAATGATCTCCTTGGTGTATTGTTGACAAATAAAAGTTCTCAATAAATGCTAGACTAGTATTAAGAACTCTTATAAAAATAGCAGTCAGCAGTGATAATCCGCGCGAACGATGCGTAAGCGCACACGTAGGTAATCCCAATGATTGAAGCTAACGACATAATAAAAGTAAATGGACTCGCTTCCCTACCCAATACTTATACGTTGGTTTTAATGATACAATGACACCTTTTAGTACGCAAACCCGTATTTTTCGATAATGTAACTGAAGGACTACGACGTAATGTAATCATATTTTATTAAATCAGGGATCATCCCTATTGCAGGAACACGGAAGGGTTTCAGTCATTGTGAGTGACACTCCCTCCAGAACCCCTAGAGCGGGAGATGTCGTTTGATGTTTTGCCATCTTTAGGAATTTCTCAGAGGCAGCCGGGGAGTCTGGAATGGGACCTGGTTTTCTATATCTATCTATACTAATATTATAAAGAGGAAAGATTTGTATTTTTGTTTGTAACGAATAAACTTAAAACTACTGGACCGATTTGATAAATTCTTTCAGCAATGGATAGCTACATTATCAGCGAATAAGATATATTTTACCCCAGTATTCCCACAAGAACGGGAACTACGCGGGTGAAACCGCGTGACGTCCGCTAGTTGACAATATACTTTCATGGGTCTTCAACTTTTTATTCTATGCTTAGATATGGCTTCGATTTTACATAAAAAAAGAGTGGGTAGGTTATTTCACCTGTGCCTTGCACTTCGAGGAATACCTACAAGCGTGATGTCATGTTATTTTATTAGGGTTCCGTACGCAAAGGGTAACCAACGGAACCCTATTACTAAGCCTCCGCTATCCGTCCGTCGGTCTGTCTGTCAGCGGGCTGTATCTCAAGAACCGTAATAGGTACAGTTGAAATTTAATAAATATAAGCTGTAAAATATTAGCTGGTTTTAGTACACAAGCTACAAACTGCATGACTCAATTAGTAGCGCAATTAATCGGTAAATTATGACTTTTAGTAACTTGTAATGAAATTAATATTTATCGTAATAAAGTAGAAGACAGACTACAATAACTTTGTTAGTAATCACTGTTTATTATCGTCAAAGTTATCGAACCAATTTAAATTATTACTTTCGGCGAAGCTTTAATAGGGTAATATTAAACTCTAGCTTTTCCCTCGGCTTCGGTTCGATGTCTTACTTTTTTTTTTTTTAAATTTCGAGCACAAAGGTACAATGGCCTATGTCTATTGATATTAGGTGTAATTTTCTATCAGTGTTTTTTTTTTGTATGCAGGACTACCTTTTACAATCAATTTTATCTCTTGCAAACAAACTTTTTCAAGAAAATCAATAATCCATTTCGATTATTCGGCAGGTAATTTGCATAACCAAATTCGAGGTACAGATAAATAATATTAAACGTGACACAAATCCATGCGAATTATATTCTTGGTCTCAATAAAAATTGGATTACTGTCTAGTGATGGGACAGCTGGATACAGTGAATTAGGATAGCAATTTATCGATTGAGAATTGACTTGCATTTTCATTGGTAAATTGCAAATACGTTGATTTCGAGTAGATTTCCAATAGGCTTTTTTAAGCTATGCTCTGAATAACTTATCGTTCTGCAAATGAGAGAAAGAATTCACAACAAATCAATCACCCAAGTCATGGCCAATTCTGGTATTAAAAATCAACGAAATACCAAAATTAAAATTCCACGTCACTCAAAATCTACTAAGCTTATCGGGTAACATTCTCCAAGGTAACCTTCAAGTTTCTTCGTCTGAAAGTCTATGCCGTCTTCGCCATGTCCACCACACAGTGCGTGCGTATATTTTCTCAAATTGACGTAATAATAAGTAGCAAAAGTCACGCAACGTTTGGTCACGAAAGCTTGCGATTGACATGCTACGAAAAACGATCAAAGTACCAAGTTATTGAGGAAATCGGTTATTTATAATTTTACGAGAGCAAGCGGGTTTGAAAATGTAGGTCATCGCGGTTCTTGGTAAAAATGGAAAGTACGTGGGATGTACTGTGTGAGATAGAAGAAAGATCGAGTGTTTACTAGCTGCTCATCTAAGCGAGACTTAATAACAGAATTAGCCCAATGTGCCGCTTCAGTAGTCATAATGAGCTATTCATTATGTAATCTTTACATCTAATAAGCTATTGCTTTACACATATGAAAAGATGTCGACTTCCCGTGGCTGTGGCACGCATGGATTTCTTTCTTTATGTATTAATTTAGAACAATCAAGTTGAAAATACATTAAAATGAAAAACAAAAAGGTCCAAATTCCAAAACCCACTGACCAAAATATAAAACAAACAAAAAAGAAAAGAGAATATAAATTCAAATGCCAGATTCATCGAATGACATAACAGAAAAAAACCAAATTCATAGACCGAATCATAACATATTTAATTAAAAAACAAAAATTCAAATAAAAAAAGAGAACAATACGAAATAACGGCCGCTCAAAACTCGCTTTCAATGCAGCGGCTTCGCACTGGCTGGCATAAAGACCTCAGTAACCTTACTAATTGGAGCGCTCAGGTGTTTGACCCAACACTATTGTGTGCAGTTTGCCGTCAGTGAGACTATCGCGAATGCAATGACAGACAATACGTGCATTTTCTAACGCAGAAAAAGATCACGCGACCATTTATGTAATTACTGTTTTGTTAAATGTTGCATTCATTGTGAAGTTTTTGTATGTTTTCATTTGCTTGTTCAGTAGATTGGCATCTTTTCTCATTATTGTTTTATTTCGATGCGTAAAATATTTTCACACAAGTGCCGTCTTCGGTCATATCTTTTTTCTTGAGCTGACTTTCCTTTACTATATTCTGAGTGTCAAGCTGGAATTATTGCTGTCGAAATCTAGGCCGAAACTGCAAGTAGTGCACTATGCAGATGATCTCAGTAACTTCGATGGAGCTCGTGCTAATACCACTTAACCTAAAAAGAACCGTGCTCAAGTGTTTAAGAACTGAGAACTAGTTTAATTTAAAAACTAGGTCCCCTCTGATCTTATAGCTTGGTCGCGTGGTATATGTGTCTGTATAATCTGCCACCTACACACTAAGATCAAATCTCACATAAATTATACTAACTACTTAAGTAGCCTCTAATGACCCATTCATCACCATCATCATCAATATCATATCAGCCGAAAGACGTCCACTGCTGGATATAGGCCTTCCCCAAAGGGGGAAAGGGAGGGGTTGCCATAATCGCCACGCTTGGCAAGCGGGTTGCAATGTACAGAGAATGCTGCTGCCCATTCTCTATAGTAGGCGCCAGATAATCGTGGAATAACGGTCATTGACCCACCTACAATTATTGACATTTTTTTAATTTGAAAAACGGAGTTAATGACACAAAGCTGTCCCGAATCATCATCTCTCGTGATCCTTAACATTGTCTAATAATGAAAAACGATTCATATTTAATTGTTCAGGTACCTATGAACAGTTATTAGGGAAAGGTCAATATACTTTATTCCACATTTATCTGGCGCCTACTATAGTGAGTCCCTTAGTCGCCTCTTACGACACCCACGGGAAGTGATTGGATGGCGCTATTCTTTTACGTCCGATAACATATAGAACTACACTACCCGACCCTATCTCACAAATCCTTTATAAACAACGTACTTGCCTTGGAAAAGGTAGTTACTTCGGACAAACCGGTACTTGGGTAAGGGTGTGGTATACATTTCTGGAAGAAAAGTAAAATTACGAACTTCTAGGCTTTTGGCTTCTCAAATAGTTTTGATGTTCTCTTCCAGGCTTATTCTAACTTAATAGACAGTTGTGTAGCTGGGGAGTTTGTTGAGTTGTCTTCTTCGCAGCTAAACCACTAGTGGTGACAGGGAATCCCTGTCACAGACAGTGACAAAAGTCTGCCTCACAAATCTGTCAGGCAGACTTGTCACTTTTTGACGTCCAATATGTGCTGATTCTCAGCCTATATGAATAAATGTTTTCATGTTTAGAATTGAGTCTTATAAAATCCGTTACTGAGTTAGTAGAGAATCACCTAAGATATAGTAAATTAGCAAAAAGGATCAGCGTGAAGATATTGTAGTTGTTATGTTCCAATAGGAAAAGGGAGAAAAGATCAGGTTCAGGGAAATACACGCAGTTTTATTTCCCTGGCTTCCAACCTCTTCCCCATTGGTTATTACAGCAGGAATTCCAAGTAATTATTTTCTTGTGCCAGTTTTTGTCCCGAGAGGAACCCAGCTCATAAGTGGTCCACTTCCCGCTGCGAGTGACGTGGAAATGCATTGTTTAACCATAACTAATGTGTAAGTGGCAAGAGATATAACTGTCGGTGACCCGGTTTGTTCGACGACAGAATTTTATGATGTGGGTGGCAACACTGGTAACTGTGGTGAGTAGCAAGCGATGTGTGAAGTTTTCGACTACCCACGTATGTCTAGGTTTCGTGTGGCTTTCTTACTGCTGTTGGGAAAGGAGGGTTCTTACTGCTGTTGGGAAAGGAGGGAATGCCTGTTACCAATATTTACAGATTGTTGTATAAGGCTATCTGCAGATGCTTTTGATGGTGGATAGTTTTAATTTAGATATCATCTGAAACGGAGAGGCAACGTGCTGAGAACTTTACCAGGTCGTCCACCTTGTGGCGTCAAAGTGGTCGGTCCTAAGACCGCGTCAGAGTCAGAGTGGAGGTAGCCAGAATCCGCTGGATACGGAAAGTGCAGGACTGTTGTGGCAAATTCTTGGGGGAGATCAATGTCCAACAGAGACCGCGTCATTTCGGTGAAATGCTGCTGAAAAATCATTTCAGTAGTTTCCTCAAGTATGTGTGTGTGGTTTGGGAGTCACCGCTGAAAGACAAAACTAATATAGACAACAAAAACCATGTTCGAACTCGAAAGATGGCCCCTGATTATACAACGTGTAACAAAATAATCGCAATACCTCTTAAGGGTTCACTGTACTCACCATTAAGAATAACTTTTACTATGGGACCAATCCTAGAATCGCGAAAAAAAAATCAGCTCTTCAGTTCATTTATTATGTCGAGTTATGCGCACAGAAATGTATGGGGGAGTCGATTTTTTTTCGCGATTTCTTTGTTGGTCCCGTAGTAAAAGTTATTCTTAATGGTGAGTACAGTGAACCCTTAAGAGGTATTGCGATTAGTCTGTTACACGTTGTGTAAGCACCGCAAACTTGGTCGTGTATGCCGATCGAATTGGTACCAGTACTCAAGACAAGCACGCTGAGAAACCACAGGGTATGCCATTCTCAAAGCGGTTCCCTTTGAGCCAGTGCGTGCAATCGTAAGCATAAATAAATAACCAATACGAGATAAAAACATTCGAGTAATGACAGGTTATCATCCCATCGTTTAGGAGTTGCTCGCGCGTAACGACCATGCCCATAACAGTCGGTGCATGTACGATCGTGTTATCGTGAGTGAGTGTACGTACCATGAGAAGTGCCTTGAAGTGGGTAGTTGAAGATAAGATTTTTCTAAACCATCCCTACTTTTACCCTGTTTAAATTGAATGTGATAGGGGAAAGTGTACATACATCAGTCTCTAATGTTACCCCTTTTTTTACGCCCCTGCTTCTGATAACTCTGAGTGCAATATGGGGGTTGAATGATGCCTTCTAAATTGTCAACCAGAAAAACATTGCATAAATGACTAGTTACAGAAGACGACTCAAAACAACAACCACTCGTAGAAACCACAAGACTGCTGACATTGATGAAAACAAGCATTGTATAAGTCTACGAGGTTTTCAGAAGAAATTTCTTACGTTTTTTTTAAATCAGCAAATGACTTCTTCCGCTCTGGGCGGAGCGGGAGTGTCAGACTCTTACGGACTAAAACCCATCCGTGTTCGTCCTAATGCCCTTTGCGTTCCAGGGCCGCGGTGACTCTTTCGAACAAATCCCGTAACCCTGGATGAAGGATCTGCTCAGCAGTCATAATAGAACAGGCCGCTACCATACCATTCTTGATCCACCAGCTACATAAACAACCCTTTTCCAATCACTCATGAGCTGATGAGCCTATTCAAACTATGCTATGCTCCGTTGGTCTCGCGGTCGCAAGTGCGACTGCCGAGCGTGGAGTCCTGGGTTCGATTACCCAGGTCGGGCAAAAAGTTTTACTGGGTTTTTCCATTAGGATTTTATCTGTGACAGCCCGGAGTTAAGAAGTTGGTAGTGTGACACCCCCGTGCCTCGGAAAGCACGTTAAGCCGTTGGTCCTACGCCAGATCTCTCTCCGGTCGTGTCGGGTTGCCATCTCATCGGAATATGAGAGGGATGGAAGAGGGTGTGCATCTGTTTATGCACACACTTGTGCACTATAATATGTCCCACGCCGATGGCTAGTCTCCATTGATTAGCCGCCATGGCCGAAATCGGTCAGGAGGACTATAAATTGGGGCCAGCTTCCAGTCTAACCAGATGCAGTTGAGTACCAGTATTTTACATGGAGCGGCTGCCCATCTGACCTCCACAACCTAATAACTTCTAAACACGATACCCCTTGACAAGACTGATGGCGGATTTCTTGGCTTCTGACCACCCGTAACGACTGCCAAACCGACTGTTCAGAAAGCACGTAAAGCTGATGAGCAGGCACAGAAGAATTTCAGTATGTTAAAGTGGTCACCCATCCATGGAACTACCGCGAAAAGATCTTTAAGATCGAACCCATAACAACAAACATTCAATTTATAAAAATAGCCAGGGTGTTAACGGATAACCAACAGAACCCATTTTCAGCATTTTTGGAAGTTTGTTTGGATGTGCATGCATCACGTAAAATGTACAAAACTAATGTTAATAACTATTATACATAAAAATTTTGCGTAACTTGACGTATTATATAGTTTTTGTTTCATCGCAATAGGTTCACTCTATCAAAAGATATACGAATTCAAAGTGTACAAGAAGTGAAATATAACGAGACACGCAATTCACATACTCGCAAGGCCATCTGAAGATCACCACGTTTTAAAAATATCCGCTGAAGAAGTCATTTGATGATTTCCCATACTTAAAAAAATAATAATAATAAATGCTCCTCATATGAAAGCTCAAAACACTACAAAGTTCAGAGTACTATTTATAAACACTAACCGATATAAAACGAGGTTTTCGTCAATAAATAAAAAGGATAATTATCTTTATCGAGTTTATAACCTTGACCGTGTACTGTCATTTGTCGTTCAAGGCTTCTTGGGATTGCTCGAGTTAACGACCTGACATCATATTTGGCATCGCACCCTGGGCGTGAAGTAAAAATAGTTATTTTTATTTAGTGCTCAGGGTCATTCGGGTCATTCATATTTTTTATGACATTAAAGATCTTTTTAACGTTAAACTATAAGTTCTGGACTTTTGTCATTGCGGATAATGCTGAAATAAAAGTAACATATGTATTTGATTATTGTATTGACCTTAATTTTTTGTGACATTGAATAACAATTAACTCATTATTACTATTTTGCATGCAATTGATACATTCTGAATAGCTAAACATGTAGACTTTAGATTAATACCTGACTATAACAACTTTATACCATGTTTAAGGCAAACAAAGACTTATCTTATCTCTTATCTTATCTATCACTTTAAAATTGTAGCAAAATAACAAATTAAGAATTTTGATTTGGATTTGAGGATGCAGTCATCCAGAACTCATCTAGATGTTAGTTTTATTTGAATCTTTCCAGCTATTGATTGGGATCCTCGTATCAAATAAGAATAACATAGCAAAAAGAAGAACTACTGTCACTATGTCATAATTAGTGATCGGATAATCGGGCGCTAATATACCTAAACTTCACTTTTATTCCCACGAAAGTATAATACGGACATGCTTTTCAGAATCCCGGATCCCGGAATCGTTCCAAATTCCTGAGATTGCTAAAAATGCCCGCATACAAAATATAGTTAGAACTCGTTGTGAACTCACTCTCATTGTAATTTTTTATAGGTATTCCATTTGTTTTGAATAAAATGAAGATACTAAATCAAAATAACCACTGCTATAATTTTATTAAGTTTGTTATAGTTGTTTTTACAAAATCAATGCCGGGAACCCGGGATTCCTTATTTATTCAGAAAGGAATGTTCATATTACTCTTTCTCGGGAAGAAGTTTAGATATATAAGAGCCCGATGATCCAATCACTGGTCATAATAGTTGATCATGTTAGTTAGTTAGTTATAAGAAGCATTTTCATGCTCAAACAGTATAGGAAATTTGCAGTGTTTCTTAAGATTTTAATAAAAATAACGAATCTATAGAAGCATCAAGAAGATGAAGAAGCAACAGCGTCAAATACAAAAGATTTCATCTATTTCAGAAATCTAAATTTGAAACCGAGAGGGCACAAAATCTCTTCCAAAGTACAACTTATTGTAACCTTCTTTTGAATCACCTCACGTAATAATATTACCCAAACAAACTAAAACAATAAATAAAAACCATTTCAAGAATCCAATAAACCCATTTTGATCGACACAGAACAACACGCTCGCGTGTTACCGTAAACAAGTTCGATGCCGATGTATAGAATAAATATAGTAACGAAAGTGAAAAATTATCTGATCGTGATTACATTGGCCACTTTTACTTATAGACCGTCGCATGTTTCAGCATTTGCATGAGTGATTGCCATTAAAGAAGTTTTTATAGTTCCATCGACCGTGATTTTTAGGCCTTGTGAGCTGATGTAAGAATGTTAGTTAACGATGTTTTAACAACGACTGTTTAAGATCTAGAAGTGGAACAGGAATGTGATAAGGCTTCTAGATCTAAACCTAAATCTAATAAATCCGTGTGAATAAGCATTGCCATACAACGTGGCCATGCCGCCAGTCTTTTGGGTACACTTCCAGTTGACAGCGATGCGGATGAATTTTTGACGCCATATTTTAGGGTTAATTTAGTTGGGAGTTTTTATTTTTATTTCTAGTGTAATGTTAGTTAAATATTATAATAGGTATAAATCCGTGATGTTTTAGTATTGTTGGTAAATTTAAAAAAATACCTGCATAACTATGAAACAGATGAGGAGCGACAGTTGAGGGAAAGTACGCACAGGAAAAATATTAAAAAAATAATAATACCCCAAGTTAATGTTGTGCAGCATAGTCCTCAATATCAAGCAGTGCGGATTTTTAACAGGTTGCCATTGGACTTAAAAACCATAATTTATAAAAGCTCATTTAAGTCAAAACTCAAAGCATTCCTATTGAAGAAATGTCTGTATTCGATAGATAGACGATCAGTTAATGTGAGACTGGGTAATATTGATTTTTGTTGTATTATTTTCTATTGTTGAATGTGTTAGTTTTATAATTTTAATTAATGTTTTTTTTTTTATTATTATT
This sequence comes from Mamestra brassicae, assembly GCA_905163435.1. Lineage (NCBI taxonomy): Eukaryota > Metazoa > Arthropoda > Insecta > Lepidoptera > Noctuidae > Mamestra > Mamestra brassicae. The sequence continues at coordinate 8,115,354 of LR991013.1, read as the reverse complement.
TATTTATAGACTAATTTCAAACAGAATGTAAATTGTTCCTGAATTAAATTAAATTGAAGATACCCAATGCGAAAGCCCTTATGGATCATACTAAGGTTTACATATACTGCTAAGGCTAATAATATAGTATCGGTTGACGTAGCAGAAAAAGCCAAACCGTCAACCCGTAAAGTGCTATCTGCAGTGCCGTTCCGAAAAAGGTCGACATCGTCCGCAGTTCCGTGACATCAATGTTATATAAAAGTACGTTATATTAAATACAGGGTGGAAACTCCATCGCCAACGGACCTTAACTAAGCTAAACTTATAAAGATAATATTCAGAATGACAGAATACTCATTTGTCATAGCTTCGACTGAATGGTATCCGTAATCCTGTTTTAAACTTGCGTCAATTAAAAGAAAATTATTGTTTGACCCTCCACGTCATAAAATCTAAGCTTTTCAATACTGTCAATATTGTCAAAGCAACCGCCTGTTGATACTAAACGCTTTCATCCTGTATAGACGCTATACATACATATACATCCGTCGCCGTCTGCCAAGATGGGAGAGCCCACAAGATCGATACGACGTACCGTCTTGGGGGAATGGGAGACGCGAGTAATTCCGTTTCGTACTCGGAATCAATTCAAAAGTTAAAGGATAGATTTACTCTAATTCTAGCGCTGCACGCTGACTGTACACGGCTGCAATTTCATAATATTATTCTGAATGAATGAGGATCAAAAAAATGTCTTAATAAAGAAGTCGTACCAAAGTACTTAGATAATTTTGTAGCTAAGGACGAATTCACATACAAATGTGCAACATTTATGCAAATTATTTAAAAATATGAAGCTACTTTTTAAGTGTACTAAACAATCAGGAGTCGATGCAAAAATTCAATAAAATTGAACATAATAGAGAAGATAGGAAGATAGGAAAGCTAAATCGGGAAATAGGTTACCCAATGATGAGCGTAAGCTAGGCCTGCAACCTGTCAATTCTAACAGGTCTAACATGTTCAAACTCATAATGTATTTAGATTATGTCCGCCTTAATGTGTTTGAAGGAACAGCGGAAGCTCATTCTTTATCACTCGATGAGAAACGATGAAATTGGTGAAATCATCGAAGTATACACATATACACAATTTGGCAATGAAGAGTGTGTAACATGCCAAATCATCTCAAATCGTGTAGTGCCGTGTTGTGTTAAAGTATCCAGGAGACAGGATAGCTAGGTAGAGATGCCAAGAAACTTTACAAATTGCATCCACTGCAGATTGCAGGATACATTGAAGATATCAGATATATTTCTCTTTGCGGCGATTCTTTAGTGAGGAAAACAATTCAACAACATGAAAACAGAAATGTATTTAACTATAAAATACTCTAAAATAAAGGTGGCAATAACTTACTTGATGATGCCATCTTCAATGTAGACGTCCAAGTCTTCCATGCCATCGTCGTTGACGACGCGGCCATTTTTGATCAGCAGGCGGTTTTGCGAGCTCTGGAACAACCAAAACGAAGTGGTTAATATCAAAGCAAACTTCCTTAAGGAGTTGGAAACGTTGCGTTACTTCCTGAAGTCGTAAATCAGTTCATCAATATTGATGTTAACTGCTTCGAATGAGAGTATAAGATAGCTCTGAACAATAGCAGCCTGTTCCCCTTCATAACCCGCCCTGTCAGACTATAAGCAGATCATTACTTATTCATACAGATATGAACCCTAAGAATGTTACTATTGGTGTCATAAATCTATGACACGTCTCGTATGACAAGATGACAGCTCATACCCCATTCGTAGCTCAATAGCTCTGATATACAAAGGGACGACTTACAATAGTCCATGATTAGAAAGTCTAGAAGGGTTGCAACCCTCTCACTATAAACATACACAGAATAAAAGCTACTACTCCTCAAGCCTGCTGGATATTTTTTATGATGTCATACTACTTTGTAAGATGATAAAACAATTGAAGAAAAATCTTTATTGATAATAACAGTATCTATGTTATACTTCTAGACCTACATGTGTTATCTTGTTCAAATATTACTAATCCGTGTTAAGGTTCTGACAAGGTGTATGGCCGAGTCTCGTTCTCAGTGTTTACCGAAGGTTTGTACCTCTTAAAGAAATAAATTAGATGAAGAAAATGCCAAGTGCCGCTGCAAGTATAAAAGACGAGACGAAAAAGGACTCGAAAATCTTCAGCAATAAGATTCCAAACTTAGTCATGATCTAAACAAAGGAATTAGAAATGTAAAACAGCAAGATATTTTAGGCCGCTTTGTGTGGAGAAATAACGGCATAATATGCGCTGTCATACAAAAGGAAGTTCATTGCAAATTCTAGTCAAGACTAACTTAACGTCCTATGAATATCTCACAGAGACATCCAAGTTCCAGTACTTAAAATATAACCCGAACAAGGATGTGCGCAAATTCTTGAAACCGAAATAAAAAAGATACTCACTTTAATATTGATACCAGAAACCGACGTCGGAGTGGAGTCAACCGTCATTTTTCAAATTTCGATTACAAAACTGACCAATAAGCAAGCAGAAATGGTAATAATTCGCGTTTAATGTTATGTTCCGCCGAGAATGGCGACCGGCGCGCCGTACGCGAGACTGACTGAAACTGAAAATGTGATACCGAAAATAGAAGGTGGTCGTCCCCTCGCTTAACGTTACGTATATACTCGTAACTATATGTTTTTACATCAAATAGAAAGCGATAAAAGATGTGCAGATAATATAGCAGAAAACACTAGAGAAGTTGACACGACTGTTTGAAATAATCGCGGCAAATGAACTGACGGAGTTTGCTTGAAATTCTACGAGTAGTTTACTACCGTTTCCAAAACATTGTGGTTTGTTGGATTTATGAGTTCGTTTGTAGTCAAAACAAGAGCGGAGATTAGGGTAATTGGTTTCACGACGGGAAGTATTTCTAAATCGAGTTCTTTCTAGTAATTAAGGACACAAGGATGATTAGTCTGATTGCGATCCTGAGTCATGGGACGCTAGTTCAGTTAATGAAAACACTTTCTAGGAAAATTGTTTTACACACTTCAATAAATTAAAGTTCAGAGAAATCTAACATGGAGACGTATATCGAATGGGAGGATTGAAATAAGCATTGACAGTTTAGAAAATTAAGTGCTATCAATTGAAATGAGAAAAAAAAATCTTAAGTCATTTATCACGCTTCTGTGACTTTGAAAGACAAAATGGTCAATTTAAATGATCCATTATCGATTTAAAAACAATACGAGCATTAAAAACTTTTTCCCATTACCGTAAGAGTCAGAAAAACCGGGTTGCGGGAAAAGCGCGCCAAACTTCGACGGCGCCATCTTGAATTGACTTTCCCGGTCGATAAATCAGTGTCTTTCTATTGAAAGACATTGAACTGTTACATATGTATATTACAATGGGTATTGTAATTGCTAATCAGTCATTACGCAACGATCATTATGTTTTTGTTAAGTAAATAGGTGCTGTATTTGCATATAAGTTTTTGTGGCAATTACACAAGACGACTACCTCGTTGGGTAAATGGTGGGAGGCGTTGCTGCTGAGCATGACGTCCTGAGCTCGATTCTCGGTTAGGGCAAAGTGCTATTGGTTTTTCCTTCAGTAATTTCTTCGCATGCATAGTGACCGCTGGTCAAAAGTCTCCACGCAATGGGGGCCAGAGGATGGACAGCGTCGCCGAGGCCAGCCCAGAAAGCGGTGGCGAGATGATCTGGATGTACACCGCGAAGGCTGGTTCGAGGTGGCGCAAGAAAAGTGTCTGGAAGGATATGGGGGAGGCCTTTGCCCAGCAGTGGGACACAATAGGCAAAGTAAAAAAAAATCTCAGTAGAAGTCTGGAGTTATGTCCCGTTGATGGGTGGGCTCGTCCCTTATTACAAGGGACGTAAAGATTACTGGCACTTCTGCCTAAGTCTTCTCACCATCTTACTAAAAACATACTGTACCTACATAATATTAGTAATTGTATGTAATGAACATACCATGATTTTCATGGTCATGTGTAAGACCATAATTGATTATTTACGTTAAAATACTGAATGGTTAAAGGAAACTCATCTTGACAGATCTGTAAATTATACTGAAATTACTTTAGTTAAGTATTTTATGTGTTGCTACGACAGTACCAGCTTACTTTAAGAGGTTTATTTTGTGCTAACTAGAATATCTTACAGTTTATGTGTTAAAATATTATAGTATTTCGAAACTGGTTTGATTTTATCCCTTCTAAGGCTGCGTTTCCGATAAAGATGTGTTTGTTAAGAACGAATAGAATCGCTTCATTTACCTAGCCTCGCTCAGCGCTAGCGATTCTATTGTTTCTTAAGAAACACATCCCTCGCTACGCATCCTCGCACATTTCTGGGCGAAACGCACCCTTAAAGTCATTGCTTGACTTGTCAATAAACTAAATGATTAGTTTGTTGTGCTGTATAAATATCCGAATATCGATCCTTACAGCTTTCCTGGAAATGTTTCGTCTAGAAATTAGAAAACCCTTACAACTTTCTAGTAACACTAGGTTAAAGCTGAGTGAATTGAACTCTAGGATACGCCCAACATTCAGTAACCATAAGGCGTGAAACGTAATAGTTACAATTGTGCAATATAGAAATCCCTAGAAAGTATACCAGATTGTGTAGGAGGCTACGGACTAATCTGAGCGGCAACATAGCGTAAAATGAGTGTGATTCCATTCTATCGTAGTATCCCATAAGTGTCCTACGAGGGTGAGAAAATAGGCTTCTGTGACGTTGCGACTATTTCTCGTGGCATTTTTCCGATCGTCTCTAGCCTATGGCGCCGCCTCCACGAGCGAATGAATCGCCGCGAGTTGTGTTTTGCTCGTCCATGTCAAACACAACAATCTGGCACAAAGGAGTATCATAGACATGGGTCTATGATACTCCATTGTGCCAGTGTGGAGCCCCTTCGCAGGATATGATCCACATAAGTATGTATCACCTTTCAGGACCCGAACGTGGCTAACGACTGAGCGGTCCAAGTGGCCTCATCCTCATCCTCATCATCATCATCATCATCATCATCATCATCATCATCATCATCATCATATCAGCCAAAAGACGTCCACAGCTGGAAATAGGCTTCCCCCAAAAATCGCCACGCTTGGCAGGCCTCATACTCAAACCAAATTCGGTCGGACAAAATTTAGTGGAGGCAACCGACACGATAAGAGATCGCTGTGCGGATACACGATTAAAGAGTACTTACAGAATTGAATGGCACGAATGCACGATGATACTACCTATATCGCCACGAGACACTCGCTTGTGGAGGTGGCGCCTAAATGTTAAAGCGATTTGCTAGTTTTTTATCCTCCCCATACCCCATCTGGCGTCAACCGCTAGACTTAAAACGAAAAGCTCGTTTTAAAACTCGCCTCGCCAACTTTTAGCATCCTTGCGGCTAGCGTCCGTCACCCGCATTATAATTTATTTATTTAAAAAGTCTGACTACCAACGGCCAGCCATTTAGTAGACATACAAATGTCCGCCCATTTAATTAACTTTTCTTTCATTGTGCGTAAAAATATAAAGCTACATTACAAATAGTGATATTGTTGCCGTTAAGTACTAAGGGTGTCGGGTTCCGTACGTCCGAATGAAAATCGGAATCCTTATTGGATCATTCGTGTATCTGACATCTGTCAAAGTCAATCTGCTCCTAATCTACTGGACCGATTAAGTTAAAATATGGGTCACGTAAGAATTCCAGTGACCATAGAGTTTCAATAGAATGCAGTGGTAGGACGATAAGATCGCCGCGAGCCACTCCCTTGTGGAGTTGGCGTTTAAATGTTGAAGCGATATTCTCCCCTCCATCTCCTCTCTCTCCCCACTTTTGCCACTTTGGAGGCTGGCGTCTGGCACCCGCATTATAATTTACCAAAAAGTCTGTCTACCAATGGCCAGCCATTTAATAAACATACAAATTTCCGACCATTTAATCAACTTTTCTTTCATTATGCGTAAAATGAACCTACATTGCAAACTGATATTGTTACCGTTACTACGGGTGTTTTCAGGGTTCTGAACGCACGAATGAAAACCAACACCCTTATACTTCGGATCACTTCATCATCTGCCTAGCCTTTTTCAAACTATATTGTGTCAAACTTCCAGTCAAACCGGATTCAGCTGAATACCAGTATTATTTATTTCGTGGAGCGGCTGCCTACCAGACCTCCACAGCCCATTAACTGGGTAACACGGTACTCCTTGGCCAGACTGGCGTCAGATTATCTGACTTCTGACAATCCGTAACGACTGCGAAAGATCTACAAATGACAGCCGGGACCAACGGCTTAACGTGCTTTCCGATGCATGGAGGAGTCCGGTATGATAAGATGGTCACCCATCCACAGACCAACCTCGGCAAGCGTTGCTTAACCTTGAAGATCGACCCGTGCGGCTGTTATTATTTAGCCACGAGCTCCTTATCCTTAGGATCACTTGTCTTCCAAATTCAAAGATGATTATTTCACTTGTGGGGCAAAACAGTTACTTGTTACACATCTAATTATGCGGGCTTACTGTGAGGGTCACACCACTCAGCTCAGACGTGCTCCGCTACAAGTACATTTTTATTCTATTCTATGTAATTATGGTATTACACCTCTTTTAATACGGTCCATTACTTTTATAATACACTAGCGGACGTCACGCGGTTTCACCCGCGTAGTTCCCGTTCCCGTGGGAATACGGGGATAAAATATAGCCTATGTTACTCGCTGATAATGTAGCTTTCTAATGGTGAAAGAATTTTTGAAATCGGCGCAGCAGTTTTTGAGTTTATTCATTACAAACATACACACACAAAAATACAATTTTTTCCCCTTTATAATATTAATGTAGATTTTGATGGAGCCCAATCGAATGCCTTTTTTTTAATATATTAAAATAAATAGTTCTTAAGTTATTTAGAAAATACATCCTTTTCCCCGAAACTGAGCCTAAAAGAAAAAGGCATTCCAGTTTTACAGTTGATTCACCTTTGGTCTTAAATTACTTATATATAGATATATATATAAATCTCATGTTGTACAGTTTACGTTTGCAGTTTTTCAACTACCACGTCAAGTTTTTTTTAACGTAGCATCGCACGGAACCCTCACCACGCGAGTCCGACACGCACTTGACCGTTTTTTATCAAAGCCATATAACCATGGCGTGACGTAACGATGACGTCAGCTATAAAAATAGTAATTAATTAAAGGTACATGCCAAGCTTGAGCACTTTATGCTCACGGAAACTCTGAAAGGTGTAATAACTCTATTTAGCATTTACTTGCCCTTTGTTAGGTGGAAATTGGGTCGAGCTTTTTTGTGAACGTCATTGTGTTGATTTGTGTCAGTGGGTTTGATATACAGCAATTTACAAAAAAAAATATGTCGGGAGACTTTTCTTTGTCGACATCCTTCTGTCATAGCGTCCTTGTGTAAAGCAATTTGTTTGGTCTCAGTGCAACGTTTTATACTGCAGACTTCCCCTCTTTATATTTTAAACTAGCTGCGCCCCACGGTGTTTCCCGCGGTTTTAGTATATATATAAAAAGTAGCCTATGTGTTAATCCAGGGTGTCAGCTTCCTGCATACCAAATTTTATTAAAATTGGTCCAGCCGTTTGCGCGTGAAGAAGTAACAAACATACACACTCTCACAAACTTACGCCTTTATAATATAAGTGTGATTATTTCAGTCCATTCAAAGGTTGTCTGGTAGATATATAAATGCTAGTTCTTATAACTCAACAGACAGATGTGTTGCTGGGGAGTTTGTTGCGCCACTTCTTCTTCCCAGCTTTAACACTAGGAAGTGGTGACGGGCGGGCGTTTTGGGGGACTGTCTTTATGTAGAACTTTGACGTTCAAAAGGTGCTGGCACTCAGCCCAATTTGAATCAATGACTTTTGATTTTGATATCTGTTAGCGATAAGACTAAGAAGAATTTAGTTTATGTAAGTCTTGTGTTACGATTTTTAGTATTATAAAAAAATATTCTTTCTACCTACTTACTTATTTATCTTCTTCCAAAATCTCGATCAGTCATCATCTCGAGAATCGAGAATTTGAACTTTGTCATGTTTGACATAGAGTTTGTGGTTCCGCAATTTTATACTTAACTAGCGGACGTCACGCGGTTTCACCCGCGTAGTTCCCGTTCCCGTGGGAATACGGGGATAAAATATAGCCTATGTTACTCGCAGATAATGTAGCTTTCCAATGGTGAAAGAATTTTTGAAATCGGCACAAAAGTTTTTGAGTTGTTTCATTACAAACATACACACACACACACAAACACAAAAATATTTTTTTTCTCTTTATAATATAAGTGTAGATTATCTCGAATTTTTAATTGCTTGCTTTTGTGGATGTGTTATTAAAATAAGCGACAGGCACAAATAGTTAAAGAATGAAGGATACAAATTTTAGGCATAAAACATTACGCCTGTATCTATGCCACAAAGGAATAGAGAATAATGAGAACAATCGGTTTAATCTTTTAAATTGCAATGATTAAGACATGACATCTGCGGCTAAATATACGATGGTTTTACTAGATAAAAGGACAAGAAAACAATAATTTAAATTATTAATATAGGACAATTAGTCCGTTTTATTACCTAGTTATAACTTTAATCCGCTTAATATATAAAGGTTATCGTTTAGTTAAACAAACAAACTATTGTGAGTGTGGTTGGTGTGGTTATCAGAAATCGCATAAACATTAAACAGTTTTAACGAGAATCATATCAGTCATATTAATCAGAAAGCATATACTATCGAAGGCCAATTCAGCACTTTTACAAAGACGCAATAACTCAATAGTGGGCTATGAAATCGAAGGAAACAACTTCCATATTTTACCGACTTCAAAAAAAGGAGGATGTTCTCAATTCGATTGTGTTTTTTTTTATGTTTTTTTCCCTCATAACTCCGTCATTTATGAACCGATTTGAAAAAAAAAATATTTAGAGTCGTAGAAATTTTATCAAAATCTGTTCAGTAGAGGTCTTTGCCCTGCAATTGGACATTTACAGACTGCGACCATCATAATAATGTAAATCTAATTATTTAATTAATCATCGTTACGAACACCATTTTAACGTTTTTGTCATGCTTGTTATCGCACTTCCATGATCTTTCGCACGTAAGTACCTACCTAAGTACAAAAACTACTAATGATATCCGCTAGAAACGGAAATCAGTTTTATCGAATTGAGATAACCTACGTTTTTTAAATTAAACAATTTAAGTTCGTACCCATACTACGTTTGTTTAGAAATTGATAACTGATATTTTTTTTTAATATTATGATACAAACTCGTTTTCGGCTCGTTACTCAATAATAATAGACGATAAGAAAAAAAGGAGAAGTTTCATCTAAACCTCTAAACTTACAAATGCGGAAGTTTGTATGTTTGAATGTATGTTTGTAACTCAATCACGTCAGAACGGCTGAACGGATCTTGATGAAATTTGGCGCAGAGGTAGATTATAGTCTGGAATAACACATAGGACTTTTTATCCCGAGAGTATGTTCCCTTGGGACTCCCGCGGGCGGCAGCTAGTTAAATATATAAAAGATCGGTAAATCTGAGATCATACTGCCCTCAAGGTAGACAAGAGTCTTGTGACTGCATCTTGACAATAATCTGACTTCTAGACAAAATAACATTCTATTAGCTATATTAATTATCGAAAAGTTCAAAATACTCTTCATTTTAATTTTTCGACAATTGTTATCTGTCACATTGTCTAGAGCCGGATCATGAACTAAACACGCCTGTCTCCTACAGAAAAGACAACCTCACACTGGCCACTTACAAAAGTGAATGGGAAGTCAGGAATCTAGCAATTCAAATTAAAATCAATCAATCGCAACGAAGCGTCACATCATAAACAAAATACCGATAAAAATAACACTCGTTATTCGTAAGTGCATTGCAACACCAACAGTATAATTATAACTATACTCATCTGAGCGTCTCGTGACGCAATGTTTGCTTAACTAAAAGGAAAACCCGGAGAATATCGCGTTACTGAGTTTATTGATCGCTTTCACCGCACTACTACATATAGATTTAGGGCGACCGCACATTGGACGCGTACGATTATGCACGACAAAGTGCGAAAAATCCCGAAGCTGGCCGGTACGAAGTGCTATGACAATGAAGGATCGCTAAATCAAGCCCGTGCTTTGGCTAAACAGTGACAGCAACTGTCACTGTCGCACAAGTGTCAAACTACAAGTGCAGGATAGAGACGGGAACAAAATTATCCTAATCAAAATCTCGGCCTAAAAGCTGTTGTCGTGTTTAACTTTTTCATTAATAATTTATTATTGTTAGCTTTGCGTTTGGGCACTATACCACCAGATGACCAGATGGAAAGTGATTATGTGGTCGATGATGGAGTAAGCTTGCCTAGAAGAAACCTATTCACTTTTGACTTGAAGAACCTCAGGTTGAAGGTATCAGAATAAACAGTCTCTGGCATGGAATCAAGCACAGTGATATACTGAAAGTACACTATAATTTTTATTTTGGCAGACTAATTAATGGTTGCGTTATTCGCACACAAATAAGTATTCGTACGATCAGTATCGTATTTTTACCGATGAAAGAACATCCTTATACAATGTACGGCTAACCTTACAGTTAAAATATGCAGTTTGACATGCCTGCCATATTAGTCTGGCAGAAAAAGGCTACGGAATTCAGGAATCAGTTTTAAATCATCTCCCGGGTGGAAAAGCCGGTGAGAGAAATGTCAAGAATCCATCAATGGATTGACTAGCAGACAGAGAAGGTAATCTAAACAGCGATTAGCAACAGGCAAGTTCTATACGCAGTTTCATAAACAAAAACTTGTTTTTTTAGTAATATAAAATTTTGCCAGTGATCAAGGCTAAATAACTTTGCAAAGGTTACAAAACTGAGCACAATGGAAATCGAAAATATATTTAAACTCAATCATCATTCATTCTAGTTTGTACCCATTAATAAGTCCGGAAACAGAACTAGAGTAACCGAAGACATCAAAAGCTAAACAGGCAGTGATCCGGCCATGTTCATTGAAGCACTGATAGCAGTTGGACCAAACAAGTCCTTCAGTGAAGACTACAAATCAGAAAACGAGTCTTTGGACACCATCGTAATAGATGGATCAACGACCATAACTGGTGGGTAGGTGTATACAGAAGACGGGGAACCTGATCTTGAAGGTGTCGGCGCAACTTGACGAAGATAGAGAGAGGCCCAGTAGTAAACTGCGATAGTCTGTGTTGATTTGATTGATTAAACATGTCAATGAAAGTCATGAATGGAAATCAGTATGGAAATCAATTGATCACATCATGTAAATGTCAAAGCAACGTACCCATGACCGTGACTAATCAAGAGAAAAGATTTACGGTGGTCAATGTTAATGACCATGGCAGAGATAAGAGTCGCTTTCTGTTTGTAATCGCACAGAGAGAACCCGGGTACTTAGCAGCTCTTCTTCAAGGTCCCCATTATGCACAATTACTTCTTAGTTCACACACTTCTTCCAGTTGAATTGGTTTTCCATTGATCTTCTTCAAAACCTTGTCGATGTTTTAAGATACAATTTACATATACTCGTATATTTTCGTTTTAACCTATCAATTATTCAAGACGCTATTCAGCACATATTCAAGCACTAACAAATTCGAAGATTATTCATTTTTATGTTCGAAGATTGATACTTGACAACTTGGTGCACAATTAAGAATATTCTATCTTGGTTGAAGAAAAGGTTTCGGATTTGGCCACCCACGCTCGCTTTAAAAATTCACACTGTATTGATTTTTACAAACGGAAGCATCCCCGCCTGCTTATACAATATGCAAACAAACAATAACCCGAATACATAGGTACCGAGGTTACTCAGTTTAAAGCAAAAATGAAATTACAAATGCAAATGCCCTGAAGGGAAATCGCAATGATTCAGCATAACTGAAATAATGAAACACACAAGTTGAAAAACCGCAGTGTAAAGGAAAAGAGCTTATTCAGTATGGCGAACTCAACGTCGTATGCCATGCGAAATAGTAGTTAGGAAGGCCACGTCCTCAGTCCTCACAATGCAGGCCAACTGTATTATGCTGGACTATAGTGAAGTGGTACAATAGGATAGTTTATACGAATTGTATGATTAAAATGTTTGTTGTGGTATGATCAAGTGTAGGAGTGGAACATGCGCGTGCAGTAGGCTACAGTAAGGGTAAGCCTGCCCATACATAATGCCCAAAAAATAAATTCGCATCGTCAGTATCGTGACTTCAACCCTGAATAATGTGGTGAGTTTTTTTTGGCATTATGTATGGGCTGGCCTACCCTTACTGTAGTCTACTGCAAGCCCATAGAGTGGAATCCTTGGGAGTTCTACTTAACGTGTTTGTTGGTACCCTAACTATATTATTTACTCATTATTTTCTGTCTAAATTATTTGACACTAGACAAACTGGAGTGTCCGTCCATATTAAACTAATTGCTTTCAGTTACGTTAATTGCACCACAGTGTATATTTGTATGCTTAGTAACACTTAGGTTTGATAACATTGTCATTAACCCTATGAGAAACGTCGCCCGAAATAAACTTCTATTAAATATATCCTAGTCTGCGTTTACCTACAGTCACTTTTGAAGAAACAAGATATGAGATGATAATCCAAGTAAACAAGGTGAATGGCATAATCATGGCAATGATCTGGTTTATCTAAAATCCCTTATCGATGAACCAGAAACTTGCCATGAGGTTTATGAAGAAATGGATACACTTGGTAAGTTGGTAATAAACATCAGATTAAATACTATCCTAATCAACAGAGAAGCAGGCAACAAGAGGACGATAGCAAAGAATAATACTGAAAGAATAAAACTGAAACATCGAAATCAAATAATCAAGCTAACCTTAAAGATTATCTAAAAGAAATCGCAGACGCCTGGACTGCAGCCATCGTAAAAGGATCAAAGATATTAAAACGATAACCTGCATTTGACAGCGAGGTTAATTCGAAAAGAAAATGGCTGGAAAAGCAACCACTTAAAAAGAAACCAATTGGACTTTTATTCGAAGAAAGTCCAGCTCTGAACGTTGGAAAAGTACTTAGAATAAAAAGTTTTTTTCATTACCATCCACTCGTTACGAAAAATCATAAAAATGCATGTGTTATATGAATGCAAACATTTTTATCAGTTTCATCTCTTGGTTATTTTTGAGTAAACATGTTGGATGTTTCAGAGTGTCACTTCTCAAATTTATAACCAATTACAGTTAGGTAATATTTTATGCACAAGACTTTCACTGTGTGTCCAGTTAAGGAGTGGAATTATTCTCTGCCGGAGTCTGTGTGTCCTGACAGCTACAACCTGGGAATCTTTAGGCCAAGAGTCATCAGGTTACTTCTAAGCAAGCATACTCCATCGTCGACCACATCATTGCTTTCCATCAAGTTAGATTGTGGTCAAATGCGGAAAAACTAGACTATTAACAATAATTACCAAAAAAAATATCATAGGAAGAACCATTGTAATGGATCCGAGTAACTAAATGAATGACCTTTCATTTCTTTCTAGCACATCAAAACTCGACACAATATGACGTCACAGCAAGTTTTCGTTCACTGACAAATCATGCGTGGGCGAATTTTATATTCACAGAAACAGTTTCAAAATAACTCACCATTTTGCGTTCCGTATCACAGCAACAACGCAAGTTGACTAAACATAAATATTACAATACGAGCTATAAAGATATTTTCTGCGATAACATTATCGCCTTCTTGTGAGTTCAATCCAGTATGTGTAGGATATTTTAAAGATGAAGCATTGTTTTGTACTGAAGGGAAAACAATTGACGACCGTGAAGACGAACCTTCAGTTGTCAAGTAGAATTTTTAAGTAATTTCGAGACATGTAGATGTAGAAAACAGATGTTTTGAAGAACTCACTGATCACAATTTTCCTAAAACGAACATCGTTAGCGATGTATTCAATGTTCCCTACGCTCCACAATAGCGTTAAATGGATTACATTTGATCTTGAAAAGGTTTGTTTACTTGTGTACTTACTGTACTATGGTAACGTGAATCGGTGTCATGGTCATAGCTCAGGTTTGAAACAGTTTTCGGTTGAAAATTTTCAGCTATTAGGGTCAAGTAGACTGAAGATGGAGTTTCGACATAGCTTTTAGTTATCAAGCTAAAGTGGCAGTGGCCTAGACTGTCTGTCAAGGGACCGATGGCCTGGGGCGTAAACGAATCCTGGAGTGATGACCATAAAACTGACTGGTGGGACAGGCTAGGTCTAAAAAGTGTTTATTGTGACGCAGCTTGGGAAAAGCCTATGACCAGCAGAGGCTGCGATAGGTTGAGTACCTACATTAAGTGGACCATCATATTTATTAATTTATGAAAATGACATATATTTTGTTTCGTCTAGCCTTGAAATTTGTATCACAATGAGGATTGGTGGCAATAAACTTTACCTAACACCATTTTTGTCTTTACTGCTCATAATAAAATGCCATGTCCAATTACTTGCGAACATCAACTAAATAGAAATTGACATCACCAATCACTAGATCAATAATGACTACATAATAAATGACGTAAACTCCATTCAAGCACCTGATCCTACAATTCTGTAGAATCAATTAACATTGTCCAAAGTAAACACGGTTACGAAGACGATGGTCAAAGAATATTGGAGTACAGAAGGTTCATGCAACGGGCGAAAACAGGCCCACGCACATATAAAACACGAACGTACGGCGATCTCAAAAATAATTATGCTGTCGGTTGATTCTCTAAAACTCAGCATGAAAATTAAGGGTGAAGTGAGTGCGAAGGCAACAGTTCGATTATGTAAATATCTCACCTACACGGTGTGTACATGAAGTGAGCTGTCAATCCATTCAAATAAGACGGAATGACAGTTCACTTCACCTAAATTATCACGATGAGATTGTAACAGCCGATCTATTATTTTGTATGAACTGACAGTTGATTACATGTACACTTCACCTAAGATTTACGGGGAAATGTTGAATGTGCAGAGTTTTTTAACGTACTCGATCGCGCTTAAGCCACAGAATAGCACTACCAGACGCGATTGCGTTTACTTAACGCTGTACGTGAAGCGTGTCCATGTGTGCGACTGTACGTCCGTTTTTATTGTTGGTTTGGGGTTAATCTTCTGTACGTTTCCGTGTTATAATTGCATAATAGTCTCAGCGACAGTCTAAAGATACACCAAACATTGTGTCATCTAGCCGAGTGACCTATTTCTCATCGCATTCAGATAATCTTAACGTTGCTTTAGATAAGATTTATCTTCGAACGGTTATTCCGCTGGTTGGTTTAAGAGTTGATGTTCGTCCGTTAGTTTTGTTTGTTTGTACTTGAATTCTAGTTCTTTGAGTGGAAATACTGCTGTTTCAGGAGCCGTTTTGAGGTTAACTTTAATACCATTTGAGATACTAAGTAGTTGCGGAGTAAAAACGAATATTGCAACGTAGATAATGGCTAAAAAACTTATGGAAGAAGATGTTACAGCTATCATCCACCATAGCTGGTGAATTGACACAGAATTATTTGTTACAAGAGTTGAGAGAGAGTTGGAGTGAAGTGTAAAATTTTGTGAATATGCCACTAAATTTTGCAAGGTCACCTCAGAAGGAATGAGGAATACAGTTAACAATAGGTAAATGGAAAGTTGTCAAAAAGTAGATAGACGTCAAGAACATTGCAGACAAGTCTTTATCACAGATTGTTTTGCCATAGATAAGATGAAAGATAAACTTTAGCGAATAGAGTTCGATGACGTTCAATCAGATAAACATGCAATCAAAGGCGTGGTTCAAGATCGTCTCATAATCGCTTACCACAAAGAATGAAAACACGGATTTCAGCATAGACGACGGGGCCCGCTAACGCCAGAGCTTGCCAGGGTGGCGGAATTTGCTCGAAAGAGTCACCGCGACCCTGAAACGCAAAAGGCTTTAGAGGGAACACGGATGGGTTTTAGTCGGTAAGAGTCTGACACGCCCTTCCACTCCACCCAGAGCGGAAGAAGACATTTGATGTTTTCCCATACTTCAAAAAAAAAGAAAAAAAAACGGTTCAGTCTAGAAATCCAAATAAACTGTTTTAATAAATACTGTCTTAACTAACTACATATATACACTAGAATAAAAATAAAAACTCCTAACTAAATTAAGCCCAAAATATGGCGTCAAAAAATTCATCCGCATCGCTGTCGACTGGAAGTGTACCCAAAAGACTGGCGGCATTGCCACGTTGTATGGCAATGCTTATTCTTTGACCAAAGTAAAAGCCAGCCGTTGGGTCACGTGAAGTGTCAACTAAGCGTCTTGAGAGATCTTTAAACAAGTTATGTGCACTGGGACCCCAAGACCCGAGAGTTTCAACCCCAAACGGCTCGAAAATGTAACTACCAACAAGTTTATTATATTTCCGCCGGTTGAGGTTCTCTGCAGCGGCAGCGCCAGCACAGCACGAAGAGCTAGGAAGAAAGAGTCTAGAAATTGCATTCCTTGGAAACAATCAAGACTATTGAAGTTTCTCTAGGAGATAAATGAAATATTTTTCTAATAGATTAGTGTCGTATAGATATTGATGGTATCCAGAATATCTAGATCCAGTTTCTAATCAATTTCTATTAACTTGTCTGTCCTCAGTTTGCGATCCGATACGGTTTCTTTCTTAATAAACCTAGATGGATTACTTGAATGAAAAAGCGATCGGATTATACACCATGGAAGGTAATTAAATAATGAAAGTTTTATGTTGTGGGCTGAATAAATTTTACGGTCTTTGCTCTTCATAGCTTTAGATTTAATATAGTGAAACGCTTGAATAAAATATGTCAAGTTTTTATTTGCATTGATGACTGTTGACTTGAATTACAAGTCAACAAAAATACTGAGAATATCAAAAATCAAAAGATAGCCTAAACACTACAACTACCCAGTAACTCAGCTGTCTATTAGATAAGAAAAAGAAAAACTTGAAAAATCAAACAATAAAAAGTAAACCTAACTGGAGGCTTCCAAGCATAAACCGCTGGAATTTATCGAAGCCACAAATGATAAACCAGGATAAGTCCATTTCGGAGCTTATGGATTTAGAATGGTACGAGTATCAAATCAATAGTTATTCCATTGCCGGCTTTCACACCCTTACAATCATTCCAATCTCTCATTAATTCCCTCCACATGCAATCTAAAATCTTTCATTGAAATTTCAGCACGGCCATCTATTTGTTCCCCCTCTTTCCTGAGTCATAACGAGCTGTCTAGCCCCAATCGTATATGTCGGGTCCAGACCAAGCGAACAAACGCAAACGGCTGGGAACACCCGTACGCCCGCTCGCGTTCATATACTCATTCGCGCTCGTTTGCTAGCGTTCGATCGCCTTCTTCAGACCAAGTGAGTCGGTAGAAGGCAAGCGAGTGTGCGGTTTCCATTTTTGATTTTCATTCGTTAATGTTCGTTCGCTTGGTCTGTACTGTGTTTAGGGGGTACACGCAAACCACTTTATATTACTGCTATGGAATTCAGTCTGCAGTCAACGAGTTTAGTTTTATATGGTGAAAATTTTAGTCTGGCCAGAATGTTAAACGGGTTTATGGTGTTTTTATTTTTTAATGGAGGTTATTTCGTTTGTATACGGCTTTATGCAGATTAATTGTACAGACGAGACGCCAGCATATCACGCTACAACAATCTGTCAAATTTCTTTAATAGATTTTCAACTTTATTGCTAAAACATTAGGTTCAAGGTTGATTGGGAATATTTGACAGTTTCGGGTAGCTTGATGTGCTGGCGTCAGAGAGCCAATTCTACTATTTTTTTAAGCAACGTTCGCATTGGCATCTCAATTGAAATCTGACAAAAATGTATGGAAATTCAAGCTTTTTTTAAACGTTGTTCGCGTTGCTTAAACTTTGTTCTTTAACGTAATACTTAATGGCTACATTGGCATATTGGCTACCTACGAATAATGTTATTCGCGGACTGGCTGTCCAAAACACACAGCTGTAGACGGACTGCATGCTACGATTTACATTTCTCAGTTACGTATACAACCCTAATCTCTTCAAAATTAAAGTGAACAGGCTTCTTCTGGGTAAGCTCGCTCCATCGTCGACTTTGTCTGTCATCTCTGACCTAGACTAGAGTCAAGAGCAAACCCATCTCAATTAAAAAAAAATTAAAAAGTTATGATTTATTTTTTAATCTTTTTTCTCTTTTCTTAGTTTTCTTTTAACACAGCCAGTAGCTAATTAGATATTTTTACTTATTTTATTTTTAGCCTTATTATCTTCAATTTAGCATGGACGCGGGAAACGGCCAAAAATATTTGCCACGTGGGTTTTCCCGAGAATTTTTGTGGGTTTTTCCGAGATTGTCGTGCGTGTTAAGTTTTAAGGGGTGAAAATTGGGGGAATCACTAATGACTTAATGCATATAAAAAATGAATATTTCGAGCAGTGCATTGTGTTGTTTTGGAAATAACACCTTCATGAGACTACATAAAATGGCGGACATTTATAAGGAAGAGGCCATTGCCCGGTTCTGAATCAACAAATTGTTATGTAAACAACATTTTCAGTTTAAATCATACATCTCACACGTCAATAACCTGCCAAGTAATAAGTGATCTAATGAGAACATTGCATTTGCACAAACAATTATCATTTATCTCAGGCACACGAGATTTCCTTTCCAAACATTCCTTTCGCACAATATTTTCCAAAAGCATTCTGTATGTTTCATAACCTAAATAACCAACCAGTCTACAATTTTAGAATCTTTTTTATGAAAAAAACTTATTTATACTTTGTATTGTTTTGTTTTATTTGAAAGTCAAAAAAGTTTTAGTCGTTACTAAGAAAGCCTTTTTATTTTTCACTTCATAGTGGTACCTCACACCTAACAACACCACTGGAAAGCAAACCACGCAATTTAGATGAATATTGTATGTTATATTTTCTATTTTCCCCACCTATTTTGATTTAAAAACCAAACTACTGTAGCGACGGACCAAACGGAACGTTTTTTCACATGAAATAAGATTTTTTTTAATCGGTTTATAAATGATGGAGTTATGAGGTAACAATCATATAAAAAAATACAAACGAATTGCGAACCCCCTCCTTTTTTTGAAGTCTGTTAAAAACGCGTAGTTAAATTCTCGCTTCATTGTTGTATCTCAAAGTTTCTGAATCTACACATACCCGACTAGCCTTTTCCAACTATGTTGGGGTCGGCTTCCAGTCTAACTGGATATAGGTGAATACCAGTATTTTACATGGAGCAACTGCCTCTCTGACCTCCACAAACCAGTTACTGGGTAACACGATGCCCCTTGGCTAGACTGGTGTCTGAATAATCGTAACGATTGATTCTGAATCTATGGTTGAAGCGAAATAAACTTGCAATAGCGGCCATTGACCTATAGAGGTAAGCGGTATTTGTTTTCATTGATGCCACCTACATTTTTTGACATTCTTAATTCCAAAATCGGAAAAAAAGACAAAGCTGTCCCGAATCTACATAGTATCGAGATCCGTTACATTTTCACAAGGGAAAGGTATTGCAAATTTATCTGGCGCCAACCATACGCATATTTATGCTTTATCCATATTTGTTTCAGACTTTAGTTTTAACTGGTACGCAAATAACGTGCTAATGGATCGTGGTCACAGCTTAATCAAGTCCAGTATAACAAACCACTCAACGTTTATCAAGCCTCGCTGATGGGTTTATGTCAGACATGTCAGCTGGCCATCACAATAACAACCATCTTCACTCTCTGCCACGAATAGATAATACTACAGAGACCCAACATTATGTATTCGTGCGATTACACGAGATGGCTTGCTAAATCTGTTCGATATTTATGAAATTGTCCATTATTTGGGGTGAATAGGTAGCGAAGTAACCCTTTGATCAGACACAGAATACACAAGGTTTCTCTCTCTGCCAGCTTTGCAGAATCCATTCGAAAGAGTCACCGCGGCCCTGGAACGCTAAGGGCATTAGGAACACGAATGGGTTTTAGTCAGTAAGAGTCGGACACTCCCTTCCGCTCCACCCAGAACGGAAGAAGTCATTTGATGATTTCCCATCAATAAAAAAGGCCAGTATATCATTAAAAAGATCGTCATATCGACTTGCTAAGAAGACCTAAAGCTAACCAATCACTGTAGTCAATGAAAAATCGCCATGACAACAGAGCAAGAATTACTTCATCACCAAGTTTTAAGTAACGTCCGCATTCTTATGTCTGTCGAAATCTGTCAAAAACACTTACACGAATTTCCCTATGTTTTGAAAGATTGCGTCTGAGACGCAAATACGAACGTTGCTTAAAAATTAGGAGAATATTATTAGCCCTCAGATGAAGTAGGAAATTTTTGCTTCGTTAAACACCGTACAGAAATGACTTCTGTGCGGTGTTCAAATGCCAGGATAACTGAGTAATACCAAGGGCTTTTCTAATTTTCTGTCCATCATTTTATCAGATATACATTCTCTTGTAAGCTCCCACATCGTACATGATTATCACACATATTTGCTAGCGCTCTGTATGCTATTTACTCCGTGCTCTCATTCTGTCTGACGCACAGATGTACTCGCATCCGTCGATGTATTGATTTTTGTTGGAAGTACTTATGTGCTAGCTTGTTTATGGTGTACTTACATAGGAGTGTATATAACTAGGTATGTACTGAGAATTCCCACAATGTAAAAACTGTCCCGTAATTTCCCGTGCGTGTCGTGAAAAATGTTGGAGCGTTGGTAATTCTCGAGTAGGATTCAGTCTTGAAGCTATGTAGTATGGTTAACTCGTTAGACAAGCAGATTCGTGATGGTAATAGTACCTAATGACGTGGAAGTTGCTTTAGATTTTAATCATGAAAACAGATGAATGACTAGCTGCCTGTCTTTTGCGACTGCTCATTCCAAGTACGACATTAATAAAACTGGTCATCATATTACAAATGAAAAAATTCTAGAGGCCATGGAGTCATGGCACATAAGGAAGGAGGGCAAGGGTGTCTGAGAGGAAGCATATACTCAGCAGTGGGTAGAACGGAAAAGGAACATTCATTCATTGATGATGAAAACGATTTTGACTAGACCTCACATGACATGGGCG
Organism: Mamestra brassicae; assembly: GCA_905163435.1. NCBI lineage: Eukaryota > Metazoa > Arthropoda > Insecta > Lepidoptera > Noctuidae > Mamestra > Mamestra brassicae. The sequence goes on along the minus strand of LR991013.1, from coordinate 8,094,086 downwards.
TGCAGTAGGCTACAGTAAGGGTAGGCCATACATAAAGCCCAAAAAAAAATCACCATATTATTCAGGGTTGAAATCACGAAACTGACGACGCGAATTTTCATTGGAAGTGGACAAAATATTTTTTTGTTGGGCATTATGTGTGGGCTGGCCTACCCTTACTGTAGTCTACTGCGCCCCCATGTCACATGACACGCAATACAAAAAGCAGTGCTGAACGCAATCAAACACAATGAGGGAAACACAAACAAGGACGAGAGAAAGCTACGAATATTATTTTTTGACGTTATGACGAAATAACGTACATGAAAAATTGCCTGTCAAGTGACAAGAAGACACACGGTGTAGACAAGAATCAAGAATAAAAACACAGGTGGCTCGGTAACTTACAAAAAGTAAATAGAAAACAAACTAATCGATTTGCAAACTACTACGTCGTCTATAAATAGAAGCCATCTACTTAAACGTAAACCAACTGAAGCTTGTTGGCACACATGTACTGAAATTACACATACATTCTAGTGATTTTTAAATGAAATCGGCTTTTATCAACAATATCTATGTACACTAGAAATAAAAATAAAATCTCCTAACTAAATAAACCCTAAAATATGGCGTCAAAAAATTCATCCGCATCGCTGTCGACTGGAAGTGTACCAAAAAGACTTAAACGTAAAATTCAAGGCGTTTCGGACATTCAAGCTTAAATTATGCGTTCGTGCAGCAGACTTTGTGGCGACATTATATGGGAAATGCTTGGACAGAAACGCTACGTAGACATGCGTCAGTTTTGATTAATTTGCAAACTTTTAAGGGGTGAACGTACCTATAGGTACCAGCTCATGAATATTACACCTTTAACGATGGGACCAACCCTGAATTCGCGAAAAACTCAACGGTTCTCAAAATGTCAAGCCATGTTGACATTTATGTACTGAACGTTGATCCACAGGGATAGTTTTTTATTCATGTAAACTATGACAACCTAGATAGATATGAAATTAAAGTCAGCCTGTGTAGTGAACAGTTAGCGGATACATATAAATTCTGATTTTCATTGGATCTCTTCCTTTATTGATTTTCTTAGCCCCCTTTGCTTATAATTTGAAGTTTTATTTATCATCAATAAATAGGAATGAATAATTATTCTCATAAATCTTTTGATGCTACGTTCTAAAATAACAGCTATTAATACTAAAACCACATGAGACGCTTTCTTTAACTATTCATGTGGTCGCACATCGGAAGTGAATCTCCCTTCTCGGAGCTATAGATCAGGATTATAATCTGTTCTTGACACTGGCTATGTTTGGTTCTCAGGAAATGGAGTCACTAAACTTTTGAATAAACAATCGTCATAAATGAGGAATTTCTTAAGTATATTCAGCCTGGGAAATATGAATATGAGCAGTATAGATTATATAATAATGCATGTAGATGGAAGGAGAGGCAGACCAAATAAAATCTGCATATGAGGAATGATATGAAGGAAAAGGGGGTGGATGATATCGTGGTGGTTGACAGGGAAGAATAGATGAAAAAATGTGTTGCGCCGATACCAAGTAACAAGTAAGTACAAGAACAGAAAGATGATAATGACGATAACAACGGTTCTACTCGTATCTCGGTAATGCTTAGTATCTAATACATTAGAAGAAGAGGGTCGTAATTCTCTTGAGCACTCAAAATAATCTAGAAACACGTACTGTGGAGCGGCTTCGAAGTCGACTTTAAAAGCGATGGCGAGACGAGATGGGCAGATGTCAGCTGAACAACATTTAATGCAGCCATGCCGTTTAGAAAACAAGTGGAGGCTTTCGTTCAACAATAGCTTTATGTATATACATTAATGCTTTCAGCAGATTGGTGATTTTTTGGGTGATGCAGAGGAATAAGATATCATGGGAGAGCATCCTACTACTATTATAAAGGCGAAAGTTTGTAAGTATGGATGTATGTATGGATGTTTGTTACTCTTTCACGTAAAAACTACTGAATGGATTTTGATGAAATTTGGCACAGAGGTAGATTATAGTCTGGAATAACACATAGGATACTTTTTATCCCGGGAATATGTTCCCTTAGGATAGTTTTCGACAATCACGCGGGCGGAGCCGCGGGCGGCAACTAGTAATACAATAATTAGGAAAAATGGTAGACGGATATTGATGATTTATTCCTCGCGAAATCTATACGAATCTATACTAATTTAAAAGCTGAAGAGTTTGTCCTTTGAACGCGCTTATATCTAGAACTACCAGTCGGATTTAGAAAATTCTCTCTAAATTTGTATATGATAGCTACATTCATAAGAAGCCTATAGGCTATAAGGGAACGGGAAAAAGAATGCGCATACGAAGTCGTGGGCAAAAGCTAGTTTCATAGAAGCTGGTAAACCTTTATTCCTGGACTTGATTAAACTTGAGAACTTTTTCGAGAACATGAATTTAGAGAAACAGAAATAAAAAGTGAAAAAGCACTCTTTTTCTCAACTCCTTTTGCTAGTTTAGAGCAATATTGTAAGGAGTAAACGCGAAAAGTGTGCTTGGGACTAAAATTAGTTCCATTCTATCCTTTGTATTTACCACAGCATCCGCATAGCAACTCACAACCCAGCCTGAATTTAATAACCCGCCAACGTGCAAAAACGTCCGCGTCTTTAGTCTAAGCCCATTAGCCACCTCATAAAACAGTTGACATTACTGTTTTCCATACATTTCCTGATGCTTAAGTTAAAGTGAAAACGGTTGACGAGTAGCGAATGTATTGTTCGACAATGTAGCTAGCTAGTTGCTAGAAAACTAGTTAACGGTTTTAGTTTTATTTCATTGTGTACTGGAAACTTCAGCGTTATGGATTTGTTCTTGTTAACTAAGCTTTGAAGCAGGATGCAAGCAGGAAGGCAAACGCGATAAAATTTAATTAGCTTTAAGTAATGGGTGGAGAATTTGGAAATTCTTGGAAGCATATTGCTGCTATCGCGGGTGGAACCTAGATGAGGCTGGCACAGGAGCGTAGGGACTCTATCGTCTACGCTGCACGGTCCCTGGAGTTGTGGTGATATCCCAGTGCACCCGGATATCGCTGAAGGAGGCGGGTATAGAAGAGGGTGCCCAGAAGTGGGCTACGCTGGAAGGGTCGCGAATGTCATGCGTAGCAGTTCTCGCGGCCCACCCATCAAGGCGAAAGTAGGTGCACAGGCGAGGTTTTTAGTTGGTGCAAGCCCCACATAACCACATCGTCTGCCCAGACGGCGTGGCAAGCGTAGGGCATTTTCTTCGCTCAAAAAAAAAAGGAGCGTAGAGATTGGCATAAGAAAAGATAGGCTCAGCAGTGCGCAAAGTCGCGCTGCGGATGATGATAAGAAGGGGCAAATGTGTCTCAATTGAATAGTATCCAGTTCATCATAATCTTCCTGCCCTTGTCCCGTATTATTTGGGGCCTGCTCATCGTTTTCTTCTTTCAACCGTGACGCTATCAACGGATGATTTATAAAGTTGATAAACAATTAAACACTCCAGCAATTAACGGCATTATTTATCATAGCAACTAACTGAATAAACAAACACTGCATGTCGGTCAGCGCCTGTTCCATTGTAATGGACATATTGTAAAATACAATGATGTCATTAAATAAATTACCGTGCCAAACAAAAGGCAGTTTAATCACAATTTAGCACACTACAATCACCAGGTTTCTATAGAAGAATCCTTGACCATTGCCATCCGAAAGCAGAGCAATATAGGCCTAATGAGCCAAATCAAATTGCCAAATTGACTGAGATTGGATCATTTGGTTACTTGCATGCCTCAAAGTCATTTATTATGTTGCCGACGACCTTAAAGGCCTAGGAATTATTCGTTTATGTTACAGAATTGTTTTATAGTATGACATAAGAGGTCATTATAAAATTGTAGCACAACAGTTCGAAGAAACGGAACGTGCAACATGACTTTAAATATTTAACGAGTGACAAAACTATAATTGAATCTATCGATTAAGTTGGACAGCTGCAGTTAAGTATGGCAGAATTTGTAGACGATGAAGCCAAATAATTTACCTTGAGGACTTGATTGTATCAAGTATGTAAATGGAAGGTAACCAAGAAATGTACAAGGGGTTTCTAAGACCGCAAGGAGATTGTATCGCGGCGGGCCCCAAAATTACGTCATGTTTTGTTCATAACTGTGGCACAATAATGAAACTCTTGACAAGGAGTAAATTCAAAATCAACTAAGGCCAAGGTTACGTAACTTACAGCAATCTTAAAAACACGAAAGAAAATTCTTCAAGTCTAAACGCTAACACATAAATACTTGAAATTTCAGCATGCTATATTTTCCAGACTAACTATAATCCGTTTTACAATTTCGGCGAAACATTTACGGGTTTTCTTCGAAAGATTTAACGTGCAGCCATGTTTTAACCACACGTTTTAAAATGGTACTAAGTTTAAATGTTTAACGCGTACGTAAATCATTTTTTATGGGCCTTTGTATGGGAAGAAGGGGAGGATCCCCTATGGCATGGTAAGAATAGCTCCTACTTGATGGTAAGCCCATAGAAGAGACAAAATGAAATTCAAACCTTGTGGTTAAGGTGGTAAAGTCGATAGTTCAAAATGAGGAGGTATCGGAAACAGTCTTGCAATAGAAAATGAGTCTACCGGACGTTGACGCCGTTAATTTTGCTAACTGTACTAGTTAGCTTTCGGTTTGAATATTTACATGTTAATTAGGTAAGTGCCGGGCACTGGACGGGAATAAACTTGGTGCTTGTCGGAAATGCGATGCGATACCGTCGCGGTTAATGTCAAGGTGAAATGTAGGTACTGACGTTTTCTATGTTTTGTGAGGTTTAAATGTTGGTTGGTTTACTGTAAATTACAGTCCGTCTCGGAATTAAATAAAACTGATCGAAAATACAAAAGGCGTTACATAAAAATAAATAATTATATTACGAGGGGTAGTACCACGAACAAAACGATTCGGGAATACTTTCAATGTTCGTACAGCAGCTAAGGAGAGGAATTCCCAGGAATGTGTTTTTTGAAAGCAACAACCGGGGGGTGGTGAATAGGTTACTTCTAGCCCAGTGTGCTCCATCATCGTACCACATCATGGATGACCATCAGGTGAGATATGGTAATTAAATAAAAGCTTAGTGATGCAATATTCGCAAGTGCAAGATGCAAGAGGCGCAAGTAACGGAAAAGTTAAAAGGGAACCGCTTATCTTGGTATGGTCATGTGAAGAGGAGGGATGAAATGCACGTAACTAAAAGAGTTATGAATATAAATGTGGATGGATGGACAGGGAGAGGGAGGCCAACGAAAAGATGGATGGATTGTATTAGGAGTGATATGAAAGAAAAGGGAGTTAGTGATAGCGTTACGGTTGACAGGACAAAATGGAAGAAAAAAACGTGTTGCGCCGACCCCAAGTAACATGGGATAAGGGCAGGAAGATGATGATGATGATGAGTGATGCAATACTCACGTTTTGTATTTTTTTACTGGAGTTTCAATGTCCCTAGAGAAACTCAGGTGTTAGTTTCCGGAAGGAAATTATCAACGTTGCAAAAATTATTAAGTGATTCGATTGGCTGTTGATTGGAATTCTTTTTTTTTTTTTTTTTTGTGAGTGGCTTCTCGCAGTTCAACCTATAAGGTTGTCGACTGCTTAACCGGGCTTGCCTGTGGTGGCCTTAATATAATATTAAAGCCTCCAGCCAGGGCTTATAAAAAAACCTACAAACTAAGCGACTACACGCTAAGGGCACCCCCTGTGGGGTACGGGCCTCGGCTTAGGGCGTCGCTGGGGAGAGGACAGCTAGGGACGGGCTGGATCGAACTGGAATTTAAGACTACAGGCTCAGCGGCGCGGGCTGGCTCGAGCAAGGGTCGGGGCGGATTTTGACGGGGACGTCGCGGCGGGCCTCGGCGGCGAGGGCGGAAGGACGGCGGTCGTGGTTTGCGAAGAGTGCTGGTCTCTTTGCGACTCTCTTGGAGGAGAGTGGTAGAGTCGTCGGGCGTGACGAGGGTATGCCTCGGTCGGCGTACCTTGGAGATGCGGGAGGGTTCGTATCGGGCGGCCGATGCGATAAGGGGGTTACGGTGATTTACAGCAGTGTCGAAGAAACGTTTGGCTATGCGTTTCATGAACTGCTGTATGGTGGGCAATTTGAGATCTACATGTAGAGTCTCATTTCGGACGTAGAAGGGGGCACCCGTGATTTTGCGCAGGAAACGGTTTTGGTTGATTGGAATTCATTCAATCAATCATAGAAGTTCATTCGCGCTAGGCAATTTGTAACATTAATTTTGCGACACTTATGCCCGGTTTCTGAGGTTTTTATTGGTCGTTTATCTAACTAACGCCATTGGTTGGTTAGTGGCAGATAAACGACCGATAAAGTACCTCAGAAACTAGGCATTTTCATTAGGCTGTTTCTCGAACTAAAATTATTATGAAAAATTGTGAAACTCGAGTTATTTAGCTGTTTGCGTTTAATTTGTGTCAGGTCGATATTTTTTGTCAAGACAACCCCTTATTCTTTTTAAGGATCCCATCCTTCCATCGTCAAATGACTTCTTCCGCTCTGGGTGGAGCGACTAAAACCCATCCGTGTTCCTTCTAAAGCCCTTTGCGTTCTAGGGCCGCGGTGACACTTTCGAACAAATTCCGCAACCCTGGCAGGGTCAAGAAAACCCCTGGGGTTTCATGTTTGGTCCAGAAATTAGGTGTACTAGATCGTAAACACGTTTCTTAATGTTCCTGTTACGGCTGCTGCAAAGGCTACAGTCAGTTGTCATCTTAACCTTTTGAACGCCACTGTCACGTATAGGTGACAAGCAAGCGCGTGCCCTGTACGCCAAACGTCACAAATACGTGACAAAATGTACGGTAAATTTGTGGCTTGGCGTCGGGGGCACGCCGCCGCCGATGCGTTTATGCTCTGGCGTTCAAAAGGTTAACGGGAGCTGATGGCAATTATCGGCTTGCCGTCAACGGCCAAAATTAGAGACGACTTTGATAATGTACTATCTACTTCCATACTCGAAGTTACCATGATGTCAGCTCATGAAGGTAAAAAGTACCAATTTCTGACTAACATAGTGACTCAAACGTTTTATCGCAAAAATTGAGTGTTACCTCAATAAGTGCTCTTGTGATTAGTGATAACGAATGCATATTGGCGAATGGCGATTCATACCATTGTTCCACATCAGAATGTACAAACAATAATATTTATGCTTTGATTAACGTAAGTATATCAGCACTCGAGCTAAACAAAGATGGTGGATATCTTGCTAATATTTTAATTTATATATGCCACCGGAAAATAGCAAACTCCGTAAGATTATAAAATAACTTGAGAGATTGTAAACTCGATTTTTCGAGTTAAGTTTAGCGGCTGTTTTAATTATTCGTAAATTGATTCCTTGTGGATAGTGTGATGTAAATTGGTGTGGTTTTGTATCTCAAGTGTCAACGCACCTGGAAAATATGTGGAATAATTGAAACAGGCGCGATCTCGGTTATGGGGAGCTGAGAATTTTATTGTAGTATTGACTACGTCACTCAAAACTTGCCAAGAAGGCCGAATCGATATATTTGTTACCAGATACTCCAAAACCATTAGAATGTGTATGATGATGTGAATTTAATATGGGTTTGCTCTTGACTCTAGTCTAGGTCATAGATGACAGAGAAAAAATCGACGATGGAGCGAGCTTACCAAAAAGAAGCCTGTTCACTCTAATTTTGAAGAGATTAGGGTTGTATGCGTTCGGAAACACAGACGCAGACAGAGAGTTCCACTCCTTTGCTGTGCGCATTATAAAAGACGTTTGGAAACGTTACATCCGCATGCCAATGGAAAACACAAGAAATTAAGGACTCTATGACTTTAACCAAAGATATGGCTAAAAGTAAGGCAACCAAGCCAGAAAATTACAAAAAAAATAAGTTAGTAAGCAACGGTCGCATTTGCATGTCAGTCGTCATATCAATATGTCAAAAAATTATGGAAATTGAGGTTTTTTACACAGATTGCGACAGAGATGAGAACTTTATTGTTATCTTTTTTTGTTTGTGCTGTTTTTGAAACTTTTTTGTTATTTTTATTCTTATTTTTTTTTACGTGTTACCGAGCTTTTGTGTTTGTGCCTTATCCTGTACCAAATAAATTATTTTTCTTTCTTTCTTTTCTTTCAAACGTTGTTGCTTAAAAAATTAGAATTTGCCTTCAGATGTGGCGCGGTATAAAAGAAGACACCTATTTGAACAAATAATGGAAGTGTTTACGCCATGTGGTGGCCTACTAAGAATAGACAACGGGCCAGCCGCCGTATGGTACAGATTGACAGGAGACTTTAGCTGTCAATCTGTCAATCTGTCAAGATCTTCAAAGGGATTGTATTAGACACTTAACTAAGTAGCCAATCCAGCTGGGATTGGTGAAATGACAAGAACAGGAGTTCTTTCAAGAATCTGCACATTTTACTACTGTCTTTTCATGGAACTTTGCTTGCTGCATAATATTTAAGAAAGGTAGTTTATCCCATCGCTTCACTATTTTAATTTCTTAGGTATTCTAGATTTATTCTGTTACTGGGTTGTCAGGGCAGATAGGCTGTCGTTCAATGTAAAATACTAATATTTAGATGAATGAATTATTAAGGGGTCTGTTTTCAGTCCAATTGAGACTGAAAACCGACCACTTAATAATTAGAAAAAGGCTAGGTAGGGGCCTTTATATAAATTTAATTCTTTAGAATTACTTATCAATACTAACTAATATTATAAAGCTGACGAGTTTTTTTTTGTTTGAACGCGTTAATCTCTGAAACTACCAGTCGGATTTGGTAAATTATTTTTTAACTCATGAATGTTAGCCACATTCATGAGAAATGCTATAGGCTATATGGGAACGGGAAAAAAAGGCGCGTACGAAGTCGCGGGCAAAAGCTAGTTATTTCATGTTTAGATATAGAACCAAAGCAATAGCACAGTATAAATATGAACAGTACGGAAACTAAGCCTAATTGATAAAATCATTACCTACGCTCCATTGAAGCCATAGGGTTGTAACTTTTAATGTTTTCGATGTTGTTTTTTTTTATTAATTTTTGTCCTGTAGTGATACCAATCGAATTGAAATAACAAGCTAACAAATACAATTTAAATAGGTTATCACATGGCGTGGGTTAATCTCAGCAAAAGACTCTAGTATAAAACAAGAAAAACAGTTTAATATTAACACACAACAACTTGTAAAACTATAGATCTTTAACTTTGTAAACAGCCGTATACTACGCAATACGCTCGTGGCATTTTTAGAAAAATCGCGTAGATAAACTTATACGTGACTACTACGAAATACTGTCAGCACCGCGGCAACCGCTTAGGGGTCTCATCGATGCGCATGTTTGTGTGAGTGTGCCGTTTCGAGCGGTTGTACGTAGTTTCCGTACTGTTAATATTTATACTGTGGCAATAGATCGAGATAACGTTACAGAGTAACGTTAACGGATGGATACGTTAACAGATAAAGTTGTAACAGATGTGGTGGATAGATACTAGATTGGATTAGTCATTCCGCTACTTGGCCAGCATTGACTACGTAATTAAGTAATTATAAAACGCCTTCTGTGAGTAATAAAATGAAGTACTTACATATTTGTTTATGACTTCCCACGACTTCATATGTGATATTGCGGTTCCCTTTAATCTAGGGTAAAATAATAATTTATTATTTTTCTTTGTGTGTACTGCAACCACTTTGCCAAATAAACAGCAAAAATAGATACACCCCTTCGAGAAATATAGGTATTGTTAAAAATCAAAAATAATTAAAAAAAAACTAAATAGTCCGTCAGATAGATTTCCAAAAAACTTTTTACGGAAATTAAATTAAAAATAAAGACGATACAGTGCGTTGAAAACTCGCGTGACGTCACTACGTTGCTTGGTACAATTTTTACCAGCGACATAACGTTACGCGTGTTGCAATGCACAGCCGGTCGATACTGTAAAGATGTCGAAGTGAAGACTTGGGTGAAGTGATCACGAGGTGAGCTGTCAATGCATAAAATCAAGATGTCACGTGATCACGAGAATAGAAAAAATACGAGTCCAATATTTTTTCGAAATCTATCTGCCGGTCTAACGAGATTTTTTCAGAATTAGTAATACCCTATTGGTGCCTGCAAAGCCAACCAAGGGTTGGCGAGACGATGTAGAAGTCCTAGATGCGTATTTTGAGAGCTAGACTGAAGTGGCGGGAAACTAGTTCAAAGAGGGACTTGGGGGAGGCTTTTGCTCAACAGTGGGACAGTATAGGAAAAAATGTACATGATCTTTGAACCAAGGTCCTAGGCATATTTGGAGTTTGTTTGATTGCGAGTTGTTGTATATTTTATTTAGGTACCCAGCTAGTCACGGATACAGTTCAATAGTATAATTATGTAAATAGCCGTATACTGTACTTAAACCTGGCCCAAAAAGATATTCATTAATTAAAAAAAACTACCACGTAACTCGGACAAGCAGTGCTCGACTTATGAACGCACTGACGGACAGAGTAACAAAAGCCGTTGTTGAAATTCTCAGTGGAAGGGAGGACGATGTGACAACGATGGGTTTTTTGAGAGAAATTGTTCTACGGATATATGCATGTACTTATTAGCTTTTGCCCACAACTTCGTACGCGCATATTCCGTTCCCGTAGGAATTTCGGGAAATCTTCCCTTAGTGCTCCCCTACACTCCCCAAGGAACCTACATGCCAAAAATCAGCTTTCTACGACCAGTAGTTTCGACTGTGCGTTGTCTGTCAGTCACTCAGTCACCCAATCATTCAGTCACTCAATAACGGAAGTTTACTATAGGTATATTGATTATTCTGAGAACAGTTTCTATCAAACTACGTTGTCACATTTTCGCATCAAGCCTGTCTTCGGGAGCTTAAAGTATGTCTATGTAAATTTACCTAGGTGACCACTTAAACAACAATAACAAAGAAACTATTGCCCACTTTCAGAAGGCGTTGAAAATAGCGTTGTTCCGTGCGTATTTGTCCGTAAAAACACCTAGAATACGGGTTATTATTACGAGTATGGTAGTCGGAAATGAGGGGCTAGTGAACCTATTAATATAAGTAAGTTCTTCACAGTCCATGGATGCCACAGACTACTCATCAATCAAGTAGAATATTGCTTCTATATGACGGTCTGTTAATTCCAATCCTACTGGCATAAAATGTGAAACTCTGTAATCTGTATGTTTGTTTATCAATCACGCCTCAACAGCTGAACCGATTCGAATGAACTTAGCACAAGGGTAGATCATGACCTGGATTAAGACACCGGATACTTTTTATCCTGTTAGTTAGTTTCCTTTGGATAGTTTCCGACTTTCAAACTAGTGAAGGCACTGGAAAAAGCCAGTAGCATATAATACTAGCTTTTGCCCGCGACTTCGAACGCGCATATCTCGTTTTTCCCGTTCCCGTATAGCCCATAGCCTTCCTCATCAATGTAGCTAGAATATACAAAAAAAAATTGGAAATCCGACTGGTAGTTCCAGAGATTAGCGCGTTCAAACAAACCAACTCACTATGTAATTAAAACAAAGTACAACTCAAATATGTAATTAAAACAAAGTCCCCCCGCCGCGTCTCTCTGTTCGCGCTTTACTCAAAAACTACCGAACGGATTTTCATACGGTTCTTCACCAATAGACGTGAGTTATTCATGGGGATGGTTTTGTGTAATTTGAATGAAATAATATATGACGTTGATTGTAGAAGATGTGTGGAAAAAATCATGGCGACTGGGAGCTTTGATGCTCTGCTACACGTGCGAAGCCGGGGCGGGTTGCTAGTAAACGTATCTAAGTAAATCATTAAGTAAGTTGGTTGAGAACTTGGGAGTACTAGTTCAACGCACTTAGTAAGTGAAACAATTTACAGCTAGAAGTATAGTAACAGTGTTTATTATGTGAATAAAGGTGTGTTTATTATGTTATCTGCGTATTTTAAGAGCAATGGCAAAGTCAGGTAAAATCTGGTTGCTTATTAAAAATAATACTCTGCCGAAATAATTAAAACCTTAATCAGCTAGGATTCATTATCTAGACTTTATAGCGGAAAAGAGCCTCCGCCTCCGCCCGGGATTAAGTCTGTCAAATTTCAACAGATCATAAAGATGTACCGACTTAGTTAGTCAGCCAGAAAATCTCGACACGAGTCTGGCCAAGGAGTGGTAGTGGGGTTTGGAGGTCAGGTACACTCGCTCGGTGTAAAATACTGGTACTCGGCGTCATCCGATTAGACTGGAAGCAATTGCCAACATAGTTGGGAAAACTTAGGCAGATTGATTGAAGCCAACATACCTACAACAAATGGTCCAACTGGCTAATATCATCATCATATCAGCCGAAAGTCTGCTAGACATAGGCCTCCCCCAAAGGGGGGGTTTGCCATAATCGCCACGCTTAGCAGGCGAGTTGGCGACCGCAGTGTGGCTGTTTCAATGCACAAAGAATGCTGCTGCCCATTCTCTGGTGAGTCCCTTAGTCGCCTCTTACGACACCCACGGGAAGTGATGGGATGGTGCTATTCTTTTAAGTTCGACACCATACAGAACTGGCTCATATGATGGAAGATAATTCCTTCGTTAAAGCGGGAAACAAATTCACATTTAGACAATTAGTGACCACCATGCCATCATTATTTCCAATCGTAGAAAGGACACGAAAATAATAATTGACATATTAATTAATTTATAGGCTTGGCAGACCGGTTTTTTTTATACTGTGGTCACTTGAATACCGAGGTGCTTGAGAATTAAAGACGCTAACGAAATTAACCTTGAATTAACATATTATAACGTTGTTACGCTATTACGATTTTAGTGTTTCTTCAATTGAAGCAGCTATGTGTGTGAATAATTTGAATGATTAAGTGAGAAATGTGGCTTAATTTGGGAAAAAATACTGTTATTTGGACTATAGGAAATTGCACGTTAAAACCTTTGGAGGCTCGCGCAGACAGTCGCAAATGTTTTAAACTCGCGACCCAACGATGGGACAACCATGCTATACCTAACCATTTTGGAAAGGTGCAAACAATCATAACCCTTTATTTTGGCTTTGCCGTAGTCGGGTAAAAAGGGGTCACGCCGTTGTCGCAATATCGCGGCGCGCCTGTCTGTCTTTATCTTTATGTTTTTTTTAGGATTCGAACGTAACTCCGTTCAAATTCTAAAAACAGCATTAAAGAATTGAAGAAGAAAATTATCTTAGGCTTTCCTTGATCTCGGCCACAGTCTAACAAGATGCAGTTGAACAAGAATGCTCCAATTTCGCTAATCTGCCGTTGTCAATGATAAACTTCTTTTTCCTTTCAAGTCGACTGTTTTCCCAGATTACCAGTATCCGTTCTGATTGAAGAAACAAGTGCCATCCGCTTATTTTGGACGTCCTTCGTCCATGAAATTGCAATTTTCTTGTTAGTTGAACTATACAGATTTCTCAAAGTCCGGACACTTATTGTCCCTGACAACTAAGGAAATAAGAGTTCGTGGAAAAACAGCCTTAAGAGTTCGTGGAATAAGATCGACCCGTGCGGGTCGATCTTCAAGGTTAAGCAACGCTTGCCACGGTCGGTCTGTGGATGGGTGACCATCTTAACATGCCGAGATTACTCCGTGCCTCGGAAAGAACGTTAAACCGTTGGTCCCGGCTGTCATTTGAAGATCTTTGGCTGTTGTTACGGATTGTCAGAAGCCAGAAAATGGGTTGTGGAGGTCTAGTAGGCAGCCGCTCCACGCAAAATACTGGTATTCAGCTGAATCCAGTTTGACTGGAAGCCGACCCCAAAATAGTTGGGAAAAACAAGGAAACAAGAAATATCGCGAATAACAAAAAGCTTTGATGATTCAGGCGTGTGTGATATGATGAGAAGAAAGTTTAGTGATATGGAAACCCGGCAAAAACTCCTGAGGGTTTTTATCTGTCTGTGCATGGGCTTAATGAGGTCTTGAGCCAAAGTAGCTTGACCTGTATTCATTTCCGCAATTACGCAGGTAAACCCAACTACGATACTATTTTAATTAATCGTTTATTAACAGCAAAATTTAATAACCGGCAAGTTGGCAGTTCGCAGGCACACTTAGGGGTAGTTGACTTTGGGCGTAATCTGCAAAAATCTAATCATTCAACTCACCATTTTCAAGATGATCCACAAATAAATGTCGCACAATTCGTCTATGGTTAACCCTCAACAGCGACAATAGTTCCTCTTAGCAACGCAAAAAATATCTGCAGTCAGATATTTCACGTTTCGCCATGCCTTTATCTTAAATCCCGTGACTACTGCGCATGTCACGTAAGTCCTGCCAACCGAACGGCAAAGGTCCCTAGAAACTCGAAGGGCTCCATAAAATGGGGTCATTCACCGGGATCAAGGCTACAACATTACAATTTAATGCCATTTTTTTTTAGATTGCGTGTTATGGAAAATGTGTACGGAAGTCTATATTACGGACGGAATTATTTAATTCTCTAGCAATAAAAAGTATAATTATACAAGTCCATAAATACTTCACTGAGGAACTGTCGCAAAAAGACAAAAACATAACAATAGATGTAGGTATAGTAAATATTAATGAGTACTTAACAGTTCTGGCGGTTAAAATGTCAGTTAATAAATTCCAGATTCAAATAGTTAATTAACTAGTAGGTATGTCAAACGTTGAAAACTACAGAGAACGATAAAATACTATAACATTCGATAGCGTTATCGTCGCGATAAATTCATTTTTTATAACCGAAATGTCAAAAGATTTTTCTTCTACCTACTTATTATATATTGCGATCTTTTATCAATATACTCCGTGCTGTAAATTAATTAATGAAGGTAATATTACTTGGTACCTAACCAAGTAATATTACCTTCATTAATTAATTTACGAATAGGTACTCGTAGATACTCGAAAGCTTATTATAGGTATTGTCAGTACTTACCATTTTCAAATTTACTTCATTTTCACAAATCGCCGGCAACCTAGTTTTGAATGAAAATCAGGTCAGACTATTCCCAGGCTTATAATTTGGCAAAGGAAGAAACGTTGTAGCAATTTTGCAATGTTTTTGAAGAAGCTAGAACATACCACAAGACGATTTCTTCACGAAATACTGTTTCAAATTATTTCTTTATCGCGAATATAAGCGAAAACAACAGGTGCAAATTAAAATGTCTTACCTGCAAGTGTATGGGGACCTTTTTCACTGGTGCGTTCGACATTTTCCACAAAATCCAGTCACTATGCACTAACACAAAGTTTATTTATAAACCGGGTGTAGGCGTTACCGCGATTATAAATTTTCGCAAATCTTTAGCACGTCAACCCGGCGTCACAGATATACACTATCGACAAATGCCTACTGATTTCATTGAGTGAGTTTACTATTCTCCCCTCCATTGCGCACGCGTAAAATTCGCCCTTCGTTTTGGTTGGTTGATACGAATTTTGTGGAGCCACTCGCTATGGTTCGTCGTAGTTTCCTTTAGAATTCAAAGATGGCGTTTAAAACAGCTACTGATAGCCACAACTTCTTGATTGAGTTAAAAAATAGTAACTTTATTTAAAAATAGATTTTCTTAAAAACAATAAAACGCAAAAAAGAAAATATCTATAAAAGTTTTTAATTTGCACGCGTAAATAAATCTATAAATAAAACTGTTAATGGGTAACACAGTCTTTTCAAATTTTGAATGGAAATTCGGATCGCTACAACAGATGGCGCTGATACCAAACAAGGAATTGCGATCATTACATTGGAAGTGAACCCGTCGCAAACCAAAACATTCAATCGAACCATGAGTCGGGCGCCAGTAATATTTCGCGCCCGAAATATTCGCGGTTAATAAAATAACTACAAATAATTTTCATAAACAGTAAATGTGGAGTGAAGTGATTTAATAAGTGGTATTATTTGGACCCATGCCCTCACTACACCTGAAGCCTGGAATCACGGTAAATATTTTTACGATGTTCCCGAAAATTTTGTTATAATTTTACGCTTTGCTGTATTAATAGCCGTGAATTGGAGTTAAGTTAAAAATATACAGCGTGAGAGGTTGATATTCATTGCCAGGCCATAGATTTAAAATAACATTAATCTTTTCGTAACTGAAACATCGTAAATATTTTCACTTTTCGTGAAAATCCGCAACTCGAAAAGGTCGATAAAATATTTAGGGACGTGAAATCTTCCAAATCCTTAGGCGCAATTATTTAAATATTTTTTTACTTTTAGTTAAAGTTATTTTAGCGTTTTTTTACCTAAAACTGTTGAAGAATGTAGCTGATTCGGACTGCGTCAAACAAATTCACAGGTGCTATTCTGTCCCGTAAATTTACGCTGAAAATATAAGAGGCCTTGAATATTTCAGAGCGTCCTTGGTCCTTGAAAATTTAATTTATGAGGTTGGTAGCTCAAATTCTTTTGTTTCCGAACGTTAATTATTTGGCGATTTAATGTTACTGAAGTTGACGATACGGTTGGATTGTGAGAACGACAATCTAGAGTTGAGTACCGTTTTATTTTTGTACGTTTTGTAGGACATCATTAGGGGGTTAGTAGGTAGGTAGTACCTACTTTCATGGACTTAAAAGTTATTTACCTTAGGTAATATGTAATAACATAGGCACCTAGACCTTTTCCCACCTATTTCCAGGGAAATAACTTACGTACCTACCAATAAAGTAATTTGGCGTTTATTCTAATCTAGAGTGATTTACTAGTACGGCAGTCACTAAGTACCTAGGTAGGTAACCACTCAGCCACTGTTAACATTTTTACTAGCAATATTTGGGTTCCGTACCTACTAAATATTAAAATTTAAACGAAGTATCGCACGTAAGGACCTGGTGCCTTATTATTTCGTGCCATATCTCAGCTCAGATAGGTACTTTTTATGCTGGGTACCGATTTAGGTGCAACTAGATTATTGTTAAATTGTGTTCTATAAATAAATTATATCGGTAACAACTAGCAAGTAGCAACGTTGTTGTTAGGTACCTACCTATACATACAATAAGACGTTCAATAAGTGTTACCATGCGTAAGTAGGTAGGTAGGTATTACACCTACCTATTGCTTAAAAAAAACTGAAACTAGCTAGGTAGCTAGTTTCAGTTTTTTTTAAGCAATAGGTAGGTGTAATAAGGAAGTTAGTGAACGTTATTATCTAGTATCCAGTTTGGACTAAGCAGTGGTCCGAAGATACCAGGTACCTTCCTACCTAAACTTATACCCACCTACTTTCGAAACAAGAATCCTATGATCCTCGGATTCTTGGTCCCAGTATGTACAGACGCCAGCACATCAAGCTACGCGAAATTGTCAATCAACCTTCAATCCCAATCAACCTCGAACCTAATTTTTTGACGATAAATTTGAAAATCTATTAAAGAAATTTGACAGATTGTTGTGGCTTGATGTGTGTCTGTACAATTAACAAAGCTTTTTTTTTTTTTTTTTTTTTTTTTTTTTTTTTTTATTATAAGGACTTTTACACATTGTGCATACCAGTCCCATTATACCCTAACCACATCTGACTGCCAATAGCTTATACTAAAAATTTAAATATAATTTTTTTTTTTTACTTCGATGCCATTAATTCAAACAGACACTTTGCTACTTTAGAACTGGGTTGACTAAGAATCACATTGAATGTGCCAACATCCAGTCTGTTTAATTCAAAGGCATTTGTTAGACATGATCTCCCAGACTCAAATCGGACACATTCCAGCAATAAATGATATAAATCCTCTTGGACGCCACAATCTTCACAGTTTGGTGAGTCAGTCTTCCTCATCATAAAATTAAATTTATTGCATGGTATGTGTCCAGATCTGAGTCTGTAAGCTATAACAATTAGTTTTCTATTTAAGTTAGTGTTTGCGCACCAGGGGATATGAAGGGGCTGACACTGGATGGTTTTGTACCATATTCCTTTTTCTAATGAGCGTTTATTGAAATACTCCTTCCAACTCTCAAAACATATTTGCTTGTATTTAGGCAAAAACTCTGAATAATCTGGTACAATATTCATTTGTTTACCAGAGGTAGCTGCAAATTTTGCTAGTTTGTCAGCCTCTTCATTACCCCTTAAGCCAGTATGAGAAGGAACCCATTGCAATCTCAGAAGCACACCTCGTTCTGTAAGTTCATCTATCTTACATAGGATAACATAAGCTATCGATGCACCTCTGCAACCAGAGGCGCATCGAGCTATGTGTTGTAGTGAGCTTTTGCTGTCTGTCAAAATAACCACCTTCCTGTGTCCACCAGCATTACGAACATAAGACAATGCTTCCGATATCGCAACAAGCTCCAAGGTCATAATACAAACTTTTTTATCAATTTTAAAACAGTTATCATGATGAGACATTGGTGTATTCGGTACATAAAACGCAGCTCCTTGACCGTTCACATTCTTAGAACCATCCGTAAATATAGGAAACCAGTCCTTATATTTTAAATGTAACTCATCAATAATTGATTGATTTAATGAAATATTTTCATAGGACTTTTTTGATTTTGCAACACAGTCTAAATTTGATACAACTAATTCATTCACATTAAAATTAGTAACCCACACCCTTAACGTAAACATCTTTAAAGGATCACTAGAAGCCACATGTTCTTCTTTAACTTCATCGTACACAGAGGCAAGTAACGGAATCGTTTTGTTTCTCCAATAACAATTGTTACGAAAAGTGTGAAGATCTGATAACAAACTAGTTATTGTACTGTTTAGTTGGGACTTAGACTTAAGGCAAAATTTATATGCTAAATACTTTCTCCTTAACTGCAGTGGAGGTACACAGAGTTCACTTTCCATAACATGGATCGGCGTGGATTTGATAAATCCTCCTATAATTCTTAAAGCCTGATTTTGAACCTTAGTAACCTTGTACAAATGACATTTAGCGCTGCAGTCATATAAATAGCAACTATAGTCCAAACGACTTCTGATTAACGTGATATAAATGTGTCGCAAATGCTTTGGGTGCAAACCCCAAGAAGATCCCGCTAAAACTCTAAGCATGTTAAGATGTTTATTGGCCTTTTCCAAAATAACATTAATGTGTTTAGACCAACGCAAGCATCTGTCCAGCCAAACGCCCAGATACTTGTAGCTATCTACCAAATCCAGCCTACAATTATGCAATTTTAGATCAATATTTAACCTTTTAAAACCCCTAGAAAAAATACAAACCTTTGATTTAGTTGCTGATACTTCCAAACCCACCTCCCTCATAACATCGCAAAAATTATATAAAGCTGTTTGAATATCACGTTTACATTGTGTAAGATTATTAGCAGTAGTAAACAATACAAAATCATCCGCGTACTGACACATGTTGACGTTATTAAGTCCTTGAAAACATCGGATAGTGATAATGTTAAAGAGGAGTGGGGATATCGGATCACCCTGAGCCAAACCTTTATCTGTATGTCTTACAAAGTAGTTGTTATGGTTACTATCATCTTTAATGTATAAATGTCTTTCGCTCAAAAAGTTCCACAGATACCTACATATGCTTTTACCAATCCCAATGTTGTCCAACGTTGTAGCCATTACATCTATTACTACGTTATTATAAGCGTTATCAATGTCTAAAAAACATGTTATAGTTGGAGAATTAATTGAGAAACCTAAGTATATTTGGCTAACTAACTTGACTAAACAATCTTGACAAGATTGTCCTCTTCTAAAGCCAGATGTATCTGGAGACAATAATTTATTCCTCTCAATAAACCACTCCAGACGCCTAGTAAGCATAGAATGCAACATTTTACACACGCAGGATATTAATGAAATGGGCCTTAGCTTAGTGACACCAGCTGGTGAAGATTTTGGAATAGGCGTTATGTATATGTCACGCCATTGTACTGGTACAGCACCTGTATCTAAAATACGATTGTATATTTCTAACAAGTAAAGTTTTCCATTTAGAGGCAGATGATATAACATAGAATACGTTATTCCATCGTGTCCTGGTGCTGTGTCTTTCTTTTTGAAACAATTGTTCATTTCATGTATCGTAAAATGTTGTTCCAGTAATGAGTTATGTGAACGAAACTCGGGCGTCTTTGTAGGAACATAATCTGGTGTAAGATTAGTAAGAAGTTCAACTTTTTGTTCATTTGATACTTGTGAGTTAGTATTTGGTGACCCAAAACCTTTGGCCCATCTCATACGCTTCCACATCTCCGAACTAGATGTTTGCTCGTCTATGCTGCTACAATAATTTTGCCAGTCATTTGACCTTGCTAGCCGAATAGCTTCTTTAGTTTCTTTTGTTTTACCTTCCAGTATGTTAAGATTATGTGGTGTAGGGTTTTTCCGAAATTGGCTCAAGGCTAACCTACGTTGTGCTACTAAATTGGCCAAGGAGGGATTCCAGTAGGGCTTAGGTCGGAAACATTTTTTGGGATCAATAATTGTTTTTATCATTGGGATGTGTTCATCCGTCGCCTTGTTAACTATTTTTATAAATGCATCATATAACGATTGTACTGACTCATTACAGCTATTATATGAAGTCTGTGAAAAATATTCATTTAATGACATTGCGTACCTTTTCCAATTCGCTAATTTAAAATTACGTTTGGAAGTCATGTTAACCGAACCTATACAACAAATGGAAATTTTGATAAAGAGATGATCACTGCCTAGATTTTCATTGAGTACCTTCCAATTTAACATATAAGACAATTCAGACGAGACAAACGTTATATCCGGAGATGTTTTTTGAACGATATTATTGACACATTTAATTCTAGTTATATCTTTATTATTTAAGGAAATATATCCCGCATCTAATGCTGCGTCATACAACTGAATACCACGAGTATCATTCTTAGTAGACCAATTCAAGTGATGAGCATTAAAATCACCAGCTATGATACATTTGTTCGGAAATAGTGAAAACATTTGTTCCCAATCAAACTGTGTACATCGAACCGACGATGGGCAATAAATTGATATAATATGACTTATATAATTATTATTAAATAATTTTACACAGACTAAGTCTATTCCTAAATTATTAATCTTAATAGGGTATTCCTGTACCTTAATTGTTTTATGAACCAATATAGCCACACCTCCATATCCGTCCATTCTGTCGTTTCTATAAATATTGTACCCACTAATTCTCAAATATGATTCCGTCTTGAGCCAGGTTTCCGATATTATTGCAACATGTATCTTTTCCTGGAAAAGTAAAAGCTCAAATTCAGCCAATTTAGGACGTAAACTCTGTGCATTCCACTGCATAATATTTATCATTACCCTCTTATTACTATCATTAGCCATTTATAACCATAGACATAATCTTGCCACAAAAGTCACCATTTTTAACAAATTTTAAGATAAACTGAACACAAACTTGTATCAAATAACTGCCCAACATATTTATTTTATCATCTAAACTGCCGCCCGATGTAAAGATATCTTTTATGCGTTTGACGGTACTCGAAAAACTCACATCAAAATCTGGTATAGGTTTGTTTGTAGCCTTTTTTGTGTCTTTTTCTTTGGGGATATTGTTATCTTCATTTTCTTTGGGGGTATTTACAACTTCACTATATAAACGATCTTGAGACTTATTTTCATCTGAATTATGTTTTTTTGTTTTTTTTCTTTTTTCTAGTGTTATTGTTATAAACTTGATTATCCTGACCAGGTGGTTCCTCCGCTTCCGCACAACTATCGGAAGTTGACATCTCATTGTGGATAATAGCCTCTGTAGTGATTAAGAACCGGTTTGAATTGTCTTCGGTCGTCGCTTGAGTGGCGTTAGTTTTAGAATTCGGTTGCGTAATATTTACTTGGTTGTGTATTTTATGTAATTCATTTTGATGTGTTGCCTTCTTATGACATTCTGCCTTTTTAATATATGTCTCTAAAGCAATTCTATTAGTACAGCGATCCTTAGTCATTATGTTTCTAATCTCCTTCTCCTTCATAAACATTGGGCATTTTTTGTTTAAGGCCATATGTGGCCCTTTACAATTGACACACGTATAAGTTGTTGTCTCACAATTTGCGTGTTTATCTCCACACTTAGGACAAGTTGGGTTCTTGTTTGGGCATGAACGGGAAAGGTGGCCATATTTCCAACATTTGGAACACTGGGACACAGGAAATGTGAACTGCTCAACTTGAAACCTACAACCATACCCGTACACGTATGGGGGCAAAGTTGAGCTCTTAAAACATATTTTTATTGTTTCCGAGTTAATCCATTTACCGTTATCATCCAGTCTTTTAAGTCGCTTGACTGATTCTATTTCGAATTCACATTTGAGATTTTCAAGTATTTCTTTTTCTTCCATATCTAAGTCAACCTGTCTAAGAATACCGTAAGTAAGTTGTAATTCATTTATAATGTGGGCTCTGTATTCTAACTCGTGTAATTTTGTAGATGTCATCAGTGTCAATGCACTTTTTCTATTCTCAAATTGAATCAAAACTTTGTATGCACCCTTATACATCATTTTCGTGATATTTTCAATACCTGCCGCTCGTAACCACTTTGCCATACCAAATTGCTTGGGTAACATTTCTTTATTGCTTGTGACACAAACAACACATTTTTCGGATTCGTTAACTTCCTTGAGCATGCACGACAAGTCACGATCCTTCGAATCTCTTCTAGCAGGTCTCTTATGTCCTCTTACTACCGTGACAAAACCTTCGTCATCCTCCACAATTTCCTCATCATCTTGGCGTCCTCTCTTTTCTGGCATCCGTTGCTCGCCCTTCTCTTTCTCATACACACTCCTCTCTGCTGTCAAATTCCTGTTATCTTGTTGCTCACTTTCATCTCCTATATCCTCCTCCATTATCTCACTGCTACTGGTGTAGCAAAAATCAACATTAGTATGTTCTTCACCCATTTAAAATAATCATATCTAAAATGAGTATAACAACTAAAACTTGTCGCAAGAAAGACGTATACGCGCGCGCATAAAACGTGTGCACACGCGTTGTCGGCTCACACGCAACTGTGCAAAGCTTTTTGGTATGCAGGCAGCTAACTTGCAACTACTTTTAAACAATGTTGTGAGTGTGCCGAGTAGACAATTATTGCACACCACACTCGTAATAGAATGTCATAAGCTTAAAAAGTTGTAATGCACACATATTGGCAGGGCAGTGGAAAAAATACATGTTTTTGCCTGTATACCAAATAGCTTTGTTGACTGTACCTGTTAAACAGAAAGGAGTAAGCACATACATAGCCTACAGGTATGTACATATCCCATGACTAAAACAATTCAGCAGTCACTTTACCCTTTTTCTGGGGCAGTCGGTTAAAAAGCTCTGTGTCCGCAAACCACTTGGATTTTAGTTGCATCCATTGTTCTTTAAAATATTTCGAATTAAATTACGAGTAAGGATTCGCCTATGTATAAAATATATAATAATGTCAACTCTGTAACTAATTTTATGAGTTTAATTTAAATTCGGATAAAATTCCAGACGAGCTTACAGAGCCCTATGAGATCGTAGCATTCGCATTAAAGCTAAGAATAAGGTTAGTTCTTGTAAATCAAAACTAAAATGCGACAGATTGTTGGCTCATACATTTAGCAATATGTATTCAATCTATTAGTAATCTTATTAGAAAGATGCTCTGGGATCTAGATAATCTAAATATAGTAGATGGACTTTAGACGCGACATCCATTAACTATTTAATTTATCGAAGCTTGCCTATAGTAGGCGCCAGATAATCGTGGAATATCGGTCATTGACCCACCTACATTTATTGTCATTGTTAATTTGAAAAACGGAATTAATGACACAAAACTGTCCCGAATCATCATCTCTCGTGATCCTTAACATGGTCTAATAATGAAAAACGATTCATATTTAATTGTTCAGGTACCTATGAGCAGTTATTAGGGAAAGGTCAATATACTTTATTCCACATTTATCTGTCGCCTACTATAGTTGTCCAACACATAAGTACCTAGGGTGCCTATAGAGAAGTGATCAATAAGTAAAAACTTGTTGAAAAAATAATGAACGTAGATCGTCAATCAATACGATATAAAATTCTTCCGTTTCTGACTGACTCAGTGAGTGACTGAGTGACTGACAGACAACGCACAGCCGAAATTACTGGTCGTAGAAGTCGCGGGCAAAACCTAGTAAATTCTAAAAAGGTGATACAAGCCGCAGGCTTTTGGGCTTGGTAATCACACAGTTTTGACTTTTTTTTTATTTAAAATGGGTTTGCTCTTGACTCTAGTCTAGGTCATAGATGACAGAGACAAAGTCGACGATGGAGACAACTAACTAGGGAAATCATGTTGAAAAAGACACCCGCGATTTCACGAGCGAAAATTATCGCTAAGTAAATTTAACAAACTGCCATGCGCGTGTAAACTCATGACAATTCAATTCAAAGATTTTATTTCAGAATGACATCCATATATTGTAAGTAGGAGTACAACTTAGCCTAATATTGGTATTAAATTAAGGTTTATGTTTAACTGATCACCTGATTTAGTAAAATATCACAGGCAAAAATAGTAAATGATCACCAGAATATAAAACCGCATTTTAATTTAAAACTATAACCAAAGATTGTACATCTTGCTATCTTATAAAGCAAATGACTCCAAACAAATCATAGTTGACCCAAAAATAGTAAATGATCACCAAAATTAAAACCGCAGTTTAATATGAAATTATAACCAAAGTTTATAAATCTTGCTACCCTATCAAATAAGCCAAATATTTAGTATCCGGGTAACCTACTAAAAACAATCTCTTTTTTCTATTAATGCAAGTCGTTTCTGGCGTGGGAGGTCACAGTTTTAACCTAACCTAACCTACACATATTGTTTAAAGAAGAAATTTTCTCGCAAAAATTTGGTGATCATTTACTATATTTGGTCCCCAAATACAATTTGAACTACAGTCGTGAATAAAACAGCTAGAACTATTATTTTTTTAGGCTTAATTTTTTTGGTGTTAAGTATATATTTTTGGTAAAAGAGCTTAGGGTATCGAAGTATTTTCTGGTGGTCATAATATTTATTCCCTTAAATTAAATCAACGTAAACAACGAGTGTGCCATTGAACTGTTCTTTCAACTAACTCTAGAAGATTATGCGCCCTTGGCCATAATTTTCATCCAAAAAATTGGGCTTCAGTCGTTTAGTTAATGATATCATCTGAAAGAGCCCTCTGCAAGTTCAGTGAGCTATTTAGTAGTGAGATATACTAACGAAAGAGAATATGTATTTTTAACAGGCAATAAATTGCCCGTCGTTAATCTACGCAGAGAGCAATAAGTTTCTATATGAGTCCATTGCTCTTACCATCTTGAATATAACTCATTGGAAAAATTCAGGAATTTTAATCGCTTTGTATAAACAGTAGATCACGTTTACTACATGTTTTTTGTTAAACAATTTTTTTTAATAAATACTTAACTAACTATATACGCTAGAAATAGAAATAAAAACTCTTAGCTAAATTAACCCTAAAATATGGCATCAAAAAATTCATCCGCATCGCTGTCGACTGGAAGTGTACCCAAAAGACTGGCGGCATTGCCACGTTGTATGGCGACAATAAGTAGGTACCAACAGCCGGCTTAACTAACGGTAAAAAAAAATATTGTAAAGGAAATCAATTTAAAGAAAGGAGTTTCGTTCGAATTTGGTATTAAACTCATAATCGAGGAAACTGTAAACGTTGAACAGAATAAATATCCAATGGAAGAAACCACAGACAAACACTTTCTTTTTATTTAACGAAAGGAGTTCTTTCAACTTGAGAGCATTAGACAATAAGTATATTAGGTAAACTAAATGCTAATCTTATAGATTGGAGTTCTGCTGAAGTAGATTTGAGAATATTATTCGTTCGAGAAAACATACAACCCTATAAAGAAGATGATTAGACTAGAAAGTAGGAACCTAACGCTGAATGAAGGCTGATAAATGGAAGAAAAAGGCATAGGTACTTTGCCCGACACAAATTAGAATACATAAGGGAACAAACCTCCTGCCAGGGTTGCGGAATTTGTTCGAAAGAGTCACCGCGGCCCTGGAACGCAAAGGGCTTTAGAAGGAACACGGATGGGTTTTAGTCATTAAGAGTCTGACACGCCCTTCCGCTCCACCCAGAGCGGAAGAAGTCATTTGATTATTTCACATCCTCAAAAAAAAAAAAAGGGAACAAACCTCCTACCAGGGTTGCGAAATTGTTCGAAAGACCGTGGCCTTGGAACGCAAAGGGCATTTGAAAGAACACGGATGGGTTTACTAAAACCTTACCAGACTCAGACTCTCGCTGACTACAGTAAGAGTAACACTACCTTCCGCCGTGCTCACAACGGGATTTGATGATTTCCCATCCAAAAAAAAGGCACAAAGCTGATGTTGATTAGATTAAGGATCCATCAACTAAGCTTTGCTAAAAACATTACCTACACTCCGTTTTGGGCAGTCGTGTAAAAAAATAAAACCGAAAAACAGCCGCACAGGTCAAACTACGAGGTTAAGCTTGACGAGGTTCATGGGTGACCATTCGTTACATATTTTCCTCCGTGCCTCAGAAAGCATGTTAAACCGTTGGTCCCGGCTGATATTTGAACATCTGTGACATCTGAACATCGTTACGGGTAATGATAAATAAAATAAAAATAAAATGTTTATTTCAATTACATAAGTCTTCAACGAACGGTATTTGGAGATCAACTTTTAAGCAAGAAAGTGCTTCTGTTATGTGACTCCAATCTTCCACTTAAAAATGTTATTTATTGTGTAAGTAGTAACAACATAATTACATGACATAACACTTTTACACGTCAATCTTTTTTAGTCATTTATAGACAAGATGAGGGCGGTTTTTTTTAGCTGACTACCCTGAGAAGAAACACCGAAACAAACTCAGAGGTCTCTTTTAAATTCCATATATCAATCGTACTGGTCAAATCATATGAGAACTGTGTAGGTTAGTTAATGTCTGAGGTGATCTTTTGGGTAAAGTACCACACAGATTTTAGTGGACCTGTCCAGTCAGTGCAAGCCTTTGTCAGTAGTCGAGTAGCTCAATTTAGAAACAGTAAGGAGCTCAACGACTCGACGAACAATGCCAAGAAAGAACTTTTGGGTAGTCAAAATCCAGAAACTCTGGCACCAGCCTCGCCAAGGGTATCGTATTATCCAGTTACTGGGGCGTGGAGGTCAGTCAGGCATTCGCTCCTTACCAAGCTGCGTTAAACTGGAGCCGACCCCAAGTTAGTTGGTAGATTAATTGACTCCTCCACTATTTAAGCTCAATTTCAATCTTGGAAACAAACATCGGGCACAGATTAGTTAAAAGTTACTACGTAACATCAGGTCCGTTTTCAGGATTGAAAGCAGAAAACCTTTGTAATTCCGTTCGATCGTTTATCACGATTAATCTCGAATTGAAGTCAAGCTTCCGATCGAAGATTTGTTTTTGTCGCTCGATTGGGTGTAGTAAGTCCCCGGCTTAGGGAGATTTAAATGTGGTTTCTAAGCACCAGTTTAAGGTTGCATGTTTATTGAAGTGAAGTGGGTAAGCTGAAATGAGCGAGGAAGTAGTGGAAAACTGTCCAGGAGAGTGTCCCTAAATTATACTGAAGGGAATGTACACTCGAAGCGGAGAATACTGCACTCTGTATGATCCTCAACACTATCATCGGTCTTATCCAGTTAAGTGCTGGACGTACGACTCTCGATTCGCGACAGTCATTCAGCTGTTACCAGCGACCCAGGAAATATTGTCACTCCACCTTTTATGAGGGGCTCCTACAAGTCCTACAGCCGTAGGCCTTACATTTACTGCTCCTAGGTCACCACATATGTACCCAGTTCTGCAGTGTTTTCGCTAAAATTGATAGGCAATCTTAACAAAATAATGACCTTAATAAATATGGCGACTACAACAAACACTATAAAGTCAACAACCTTGATTGTTTTAAGAATCTTGAAACTTGCTGATAACGTTACTTATCTACTATTTGCATTACATCTATTCTGATACGCACAGCTTCTTGTTTTATCTAATATTGCTCTTATTGTGGGTGAAGATTCAGGTTTTCAGTTTCTATAGCAACTATAAGATAGATTTTGTTGAAGATTCTGCTGGTTAAAAGTTGAAATAACTGTCTGCCAAAGCTACTATTGGAAGCTCTTCGGGGATATTGATGTCGTGGTAAGGTTTGCCTGTTGGGCAAGCCTGATTGAAAGCTGCGTAGAAAAACTTGTTCCGTGTAGATAGGGGTCATCCATAAATTACGTTACACCTTAAGGGGGGGGAGGGGGCCGACGAAGTGTGACATTGTGTGACAAGGGGTGGGAGGGGTTCTAAATTTCGTGACGTCACATTTCAAAATCAAATATAAAAATGAGGATTTAAAAACGTAATTTGAACTATTAACGAAAAACTTAAAAATATTTTCAGTCCTATCTGTATTATCATAAGTTTTCAGTTTTTTGCTTTGTTATTTTTAATGTTTGATTTGATGTTGATTTTATTAAAAAATAAATAAATCTGGTATAAAATAATGTCGGAAGTGCTGTTTTAATTTAATAATTTCTAGATATTTTACAAAATATGTTACGTCACACTAGGGAGGGGGGAGTTTCACAAATGTGACCAGCACAAGGACGGAGAGGGGGTCATAAACACATAAAATTCGTGTGACGTAATTTATGGATGGTCCCATAGATATAATACTGTTTATAAACACTCATAATGCGGTCATTAAAAACATAAAATTTAATAACACTATTTGCCATTGACACCCTAAGAAGAAGTACGAGCTGAAAAATGTTGGCTGGTTCATCTTAGTTGATCCAATTTCGCGTCTTAATACTTCTAAAACTTTTGCTGTCTGAACGTACCTAAATAATGTGTAACTAGAAGATATAGCTAAAGACTCATCTTGAAAATCCCGTAAATAAAACCTTAACCATGAGCCATGGTTATAATCAGAAAGAAAACAAATGGAAACTAACAGCCAGTGATATTTATTCAGCAAAACAAATCTAATTATAACCCTACGCAGAAAGCTACGCGTTCCAAACAACAAGGGTGTGTCTGTTTACTTTCACAATAATGCAACCAACAGTATTGATGAGACAACAGGCGCCATTGAACTTCACCTTGAGCGAAAGCCAATGGAAATCGATATATGTATAGTAGATGGATAGAGAGACACGTGTTTTATTGAAGCCGATTGTAATGATAGGCATACGAGTACGTATTAGGCTAAACATAGTACAGGAAAAAGTATTCGCGGAATTTTAGAATGATCAACAGGTAAAAATAGTAGTCCCATATAAACTACATATAGTAACATCAGAATAGAAATGGGACCGGTTTTTATCTGGACATGTGGAGTAGCAGAAGTTTTCGGAATGAATAATATTATCACCCACGTGACTATAATATTAGGGCGAAGGAATGAAGAAAGGAATTAAGCATGGACGGCGTAAAATACGATACCTTTGTCTGGAAAAGGGGTGAGTACTAAGATGAAATAAATAGAGAAGTATGGAAGAAGACTCGTCGTTGGACCTCCAATAAATTGGGGTCATCAAAATCAAAGTATAAGTCAAATCATTTATTCCAAATAAAACATTTACTTTTGAATTGTCAAAGTTAGCCAGTCAACAAAATAAAGCTATTTGCACGTTCCAAAGCGTAGATCTCTATGGAGAAGAACGTGAAAGAAACTCCACCGACACTCTTTTAAACCATATTATGTTTTATAAAAATCCTGGTTACATCATGGTAACAGAATGATGATTTTGTCTGGATGTCAGCTGTGTAAATGTAACTCAGGTCAGGCTGGGACTCACTGATAAAAATCGATCGTTCAAGGCGCTGAAAAAAACTTGGATAAAGAAACCGGGAAGTATGGTGGAAGAAAGGTAAGGACTAAACCGATTAGCGGGTGATTCCGGCATGATGAAATGTACAAAGAACATGAGGTTTAATGGTACAGCAATGGTGGTGAAGCGATTAGCGCCTCTTCAAAGATAGACGTCAAAACTACTGCTATAACGGTGATGATACAGGTCATCATGGCAGACTTTCAAAGAATAATTATCATTAATGTTCCTACTGCTGGGACTCAGGCTCCTGCCAGGGTTACGGAATTTTTCGAAAGAGTTACCGCGGCCCTGGAACGCAAAGGGTATTTGAAGTAACACTGGTTTTAGTCAGTTAGAGTCTGACACTTCCTGCTGCTCCGCCCGGAGAGGGAGAAGTAATTTATTGATTTCCCATCCTCCAAATAAAACAGGGATACAGGCCTCCTTTCTGTGTTATGGAGCGGTCCGTTATTCACCACGTTGGCAAAGTGCGGGCCTATTTGTTCAAAATTACCAGGCTCACATGAGCTGCTCTGTGAAATGTTATTGTAGAATTACACATTAAATAAACTGAAATTCCACACATATTGTCCAGTATCAATAGAACCATAAACCGATTATTATAATTATTGGAATGAGACAATGTGAAATTAAAGCGCCATCGCGAGTGCGTCAGCGTTTGAATTTAAAATTACTGTAATTATTCACGCGGTACTGTCAAACGAAATGATTGCCTAATTAATTAAACTCATTGTTTAAAAGTTATAGTTCGTTCACCGCATCGAGTGTTGGAAATCTGACTTTGAAGAATTACGGGTTCAATTTAGGTACTCGTATTGTTTTGGTTTGGACTTCAGCATCCTCTTATTCTTATTTCAATTTGACTGGGGGCTGTACCACACATCTCTACAGGGTGTATCAGAAATAACCACGAAATCGCAAAAAAGAAACAGCTGTTCAGTGGGCTTTGTGCGAGTTTTTAAACGTTCTCGATCACGTTAGCGTAAACGTCAATATGTATTGAAACTGAATAAGCGCCATCTGGTGACAGTAACGGAAATCATTTTTTCTCCATACAATTTAACATTCGCGAACGCGATCGAGTGCGTTAAAAAACTCACACTAAAGCTTCGTGTGAGTTTTTTAAAGCAGTACATTTTATCGAACTGTACAAACAAAAAAAACAACTGCCCTACGGGTAGTTGTTTTTTTTTTGCGATTTCAGCGATGGTCCCGTAGGTGGGAAAAGAAACCTTGTATATCAGGCTTCATGTTAGTAGTGATACTCGTTGCTAAAGCCAGATTCCCAAGACTTGATCAGTGCTAATTTACTACGCCATTTAACGTCATTAGACAAACGAAATACGTTAGAAGTTTCGCTAATACTCTTAAAAAGCAAAATACCGTTAAAATTAATAACAAAACTTATGGAGAGCAATATATGATTCTGTTAGTGTGATTCATTTTGTTTGTAAGTCCGGTATCGATCTGTGTTATCGTGTTCTAATCTCTATTGGTAAAAGCTTTCAATGTCAATAGCTTTCGCATGCAGTGTGTTTGTTTACTCTTTCGCGGTGTATTTTGTTCGTGTATTAAACCATCGCATGTGTGATCAAAATATAATACTTATTATATAATTAAGGAGCTCGTGGCTAAATAATAACAGCCGCACGGGTCGATTTTCAGTTAAGCAACGCTTGCCAAGGTTGGTCTTTTGATGGGTGACCATCTTAACATACCGAGTTTCCTCCGTGCCTCGAAAAGCACCTTAAGCCGTTGCTCTAGACTGTCAGTTGTAGATCTTTGGCAGTGGTTAGGTACGGATAGTCAGAAACCAGTAAATCTGACTCCAGTCTTGCCAAGAACTACCGTGTTACCCAGTTAGTGGGTTGTGGAGGTCTGGTAGGCAGCCGCTCCACATAAAATACTGGTATTCAGCTTAATCCGTTTTGACTGGAAGCCGACCCCAATATAGTTGGGAAAAGGTTCTCTCAATCTGCCGAAGATTATGTGTGATCAAAATGGTCACTGTGATGTTTGGACTGAAAGTTGTAAACCAAAAGGTTATGAAAATGCATGTGTAAGTGATAATAACGTTGTTTTTATTAATGAGGTGTAGCGACATCAATGCCGCCACATGAAAAACAAAGAAGCGAAATTTGTATGGCTACAAAAAGAACCGCAGCGCCATCTACGACGAACTAACATCGAAATCCTGCATCGCGCAAGCAAAGTTCTCCGTGCGATTTGAACATAATATACAACAGTCCGAATATCAACTATTGGGCAGTTGTCCACCAGACACAATAACCGTCTGGTCGGAGGATCCTCCCATTTTCAGTGGAGGTATGCTGGACTTTACTCTCTGCACCGCATACCTCTATAGAGGTTACTTATCAACAAGTTGGACTGGGATACCTGAAGAGTAAAACAAAGAAATCTGGTGCCCTACTATGATGTGCAATTCCGATGATGGAAAAGGGTTAGTGCTATTCGCTATGTACAGCTCCGTCTCTCTCTTAGAGTGGAATCGTGATCGTTTTAAGACCTCGCCTGCCCGGCCCCTGGGGCCCTACTATGAAGTCACGTTTGTTTGTTTGGATGCAAATGTAAACAATTAACCAATTCTTGCTTCCTATTCAACTATCGTATTCTACTTCCTACTATCGATGATTGTACCATAATGTTTGGAGTTTGTTGCTCTTTAGTGCCAAAACTGCTAAACTAAATCTATACTAGATATACTATAATATAATAAAGCTAGAGAGTTTGTTTGTTTGAACGCGCTTATCTCTGAAGCAACCAGTCGGATTTGGAAAATTATTTTTGTATATGGTAGCCACATTCATGAGGAATGCTATATATATGTATATATGGGAATGGAGAATTCCTACGGGAACGGGAAAAAGTCGAGGGCAAAAGCTAGTGACTTTTTGTGAAACTTTACCAGTAATATAGTTAATACATCAGAATATCATAAACCAAAGCTATAATTAATGTTGAATTGATTTTGATTAATATGAGTTACCCTAAGGCAAACCTCGGGTAAAATTGGGACAGTAGAAGCGAAAGTTTTCATCGCTAACAAAATCTAAATCAGGCCAAAATAAACAACTTCAATCTAGAAAAATTCAACCTTGATTTGTCCAATGAAAGTTCCTTGTTATGGTAGAAGTTATAGAAACCACCAATGATCTTGGATCTGTATATTCTTTCCGAATTGTTAAAATTCAATTTTGAATCTTATTTTTATTTATTGTACACCTACCACAATATAGTCTTTATAACCCAAAGGTTGACTGGTAGAGAATGCCTTGATGCATTAAGTCCGCCCATGTACCACTATTGTACATAAAGTTTAAATAAATAAATAAATAAATAAAAGTTGAACTAGTAAAAGTTCCCTTTCACTTTATTAAAGCATAATTTCAAGGTTCGCCATTGACAGTCAACTTGTAACAAAGTCAAGGGGAATCGATATACCGATGGACATCTATTAATAAATAACTCGAGGGTCGATTTTATAGTACTAGTAAAGTTGAAGTAGAGAAGTTGACTTGCCGCCCTTGACTCGGTGGAACGCAGAGCTAAGAGGCTCATTGGGGACGTAAAACTGGTGGATGCCAAGCTTCACAGCTTGGTTCGTCGCCACAACGTTGCCTGCTTGTCGGTCTTCTACAGATTGTACTTCAGTGAGTGTGCCCAAGAACTCAACGACCTCATCCCACCGGCCTCCTTCTACCATCGGACATCTAGATACACTTCAAGTTACCATCCCTACCTTGTTGCTATTCCACCAATTCGCACTAAACGTTTCCAAACGTCTTTTATAATGCGCACAGCAAAGGAGGGGAACTCTCTACCTGCGTCTGTGTTTCCGAACACATACAACCCTAATCTCTTCAAAGTTCTCTAAGCTCGCTTCATCGTCGACTTTATCTCTGTCACCTCTGACCTAGACTAGAGTCAAGAGCAAACCCATCTTAAAAGAATAAAATATGTGTATGGAGTTGTTAAACTCTTTCTTATTGGTTTAAAAACTTCTGTAAAGAAAATAACAGTGTAATCGTTTGCTCACAGCTTGGCTTCCGTGGGATATCCTACAGGAACCGTTAATTTGCTCGGTACTTCTTATGGTCTATATGGCGATCCGTGATAATGAATCTTTCCATATGTGATAGAATTTTCGTAATTGGCGATTTAACAACTTTAAAAAAATCTTCATGAATGAACACTAGTACTCGAAAAGTGTTACTAAATTAGCACGATTTGTGAAAAAAATATAAAATCGGAGAAAAAAAAGAGAAGTTGCACGCTCATCTATTCCTTCTACAAACGACATTTCCAGTACCTCTGGCTGGCGAAAATTCACTATGACATGCGAGTGACGTCACACGCAATTGGCGTCGGTCTGTCTGTCAGACTGTCTGCCTCTGTTAATAATTATTGATTTTAAAATGCTCGGAACTTCGCAATTCTTGAGATATTCAAACAATATATTTTTATTGCGTAGTTTATTTTCTCTAGATTTTGAGAAACGTACCACTGTATAAGAAGTTTGAGAGATTTGGTACCTTTTTATAAACAACCAATTTTACCATTATACATACATACATTCTAACTACAGTTTAATCAATTAAAATAATACTATAAAGAGCTATTTACGTATTTCAAAAGTCTTGGTCTCAGTGTTAGCAAACGCGACTGTTGAGCGTGCTCCCCTGGGTAGGATCCCCACAGTCGAGCAAAGGAATTCAATTCAATAGGAATTTCTGAGATTGGATTCGTGCTCATTTTGTGGCAATAGTTTCGCCCCTATTATAAGAACTTAAAGGGCAAAATCCAAAGACTTTTCAGGTGAGCTTTCCCCTTTTAATTTTTATGTTATTTCTATTCAAATATTCAAAAGCTTTAAATTTAAAGACTATCCCAGTGTCCAACTTTAACATTCTAAAATCTTTACCGCGTGAGCTTTCATCTTGCAATCTATTCTCTATGCTCACAACATAACAAATAAATGTTGGTTTTTTTTTAAGGATGGTAAATCATCAAATGACTTCTTCCGCTCTGGGTGTAGCGGAAGGGCGTGTCAGACTCTTATTGACTAAAACCCATCCGTGTTCCTTCAAAGCCCTTTGCGTTCCAGGGTCGCGGTGACTCTTTTGAACAAATTCCGCAACCCTGGCAGACAACAAACAACTTACAACTTACTCTTTATTGTTATAATCTTTAGGTACTAATTTGAAACTGAAAGGCTTTAAAATTCTATGCTATCTTTGTCGACCTTAAAATTATTTAATTACGTCCTTAAATGTTGCCAGTTTATGGCTAACGGCTTCAATAACGTTTTAATGAGGTTCTTAAAGTATAGTTGTCATTTATGTATGGTTGGCGATAAAGAGCAACGCACAATAATATTTACGCAAAAGCGATAGACACATACAAAGTACAGTTACAACTAGCACAATGTGATATTGATCCAAATCTAATGTTGCTAAATATTCACAATCGCTAAAACAAAAGGATATCTAGCGCTTCTAAAATACGGAAATACTTAAAATGTGAAAATTATTTAGATAAGAAGTACTCTTTAAATACGTACAGAATAAAAATAAATAAATTAAGGGACTCGTGTTTTACCCACAATCTCACCTGATAGAAAGCGTGGCCGTGATCGATGATGGAGCACGCTTGCCTGGAAGTAACCAATCAGCAGATTCGATTCTAAAGCTGTACGCACTACGAACAAAGAAAAAAATTTCAAAACACGTTTTGTGCGTTTCATAGACGAGCAGAAGCGCCTATTGTTATATTAAACCTTTTGAACGCCAGAGCATGAACGCATCGGCATACCCCCGACGCCAAGCCACAAATTCGCCGTATGTTTTGTCACATATTTGTAAAATTTGGCGTACAGGGCACGCGCTTGCTTGTCACGTATATGTGACAATGGCGTTCAAAAGGTTAAGCGCTAGAGGTATTAGGGCTACAATGCAGATATTGGAAGAGGGCTTTCCTTTGCAAAGCAATTGTGCTTTGCACAGGCAAATGTTTGGCTTTAAGCTTGACTATTACTATTACTTGACCAACAACCGGTCCTGTGCGTCTCGCATCCACCGGCTACCCGCGACCCTCACCAGGTCATCGGTCCACCTTGTGGGAGGCCTTCCAGCGCTACTTCTTTCGGTACGCGGTCGCCACTCCAGAACTTTTCGGCCGATTGGGTATTACCTATTCAGAGACTATTGATGCTACAATGCTGACGAAATTCAGCTTTGTAGCATCAAAAGACTCAATAGTTAAAGGAATAAATCACGCCGACAAAGATGTAAAATAAAATCTGGATAATCGTCATGGTTGTCATTGTCATGGTTTTCGGGTTCGCAATACGAAAATGGACTCGAAACCAAATTCCAAGGCGCCAGTGATGAACATTTCGTGACATAGCAAGGTTTTAGCAAGGCATTTTTATGGTTATCGGGGCAACTACGGAATCAGCAGGTTTATTTGCACTAAAGCTTAAACTATGTTTTAAAAAAACAATGCAATCGCTTTCAAGTGCTGACTTTATTCTACACTGAACGGAAGTTCAAATACAGCATTGAATTCCAACATCCCCTGTGTAGCTCGATTCAGGAGCTTGCATTAAAAATTTAGTTATATAGCTAACTTACTCTTGAACGCTGGCCGTCTGGCCCGAGTCTGTGAACTTAGTAAATTCAATATCGAAGATAAACTTACTTTGGAATTCAATACAATTCAACCTTCGGCCAACATGGCATTTATATTAAAGTCTAGTCCACTGCGGAAGGCAGAAATGTTTTTGGTAAACAAACAAGTTAATGGGCTACCAGAAATTTTGATTATTGTGGGTAACTGAAATACCAGAAGCATCGCAGAGGCGTCACCATTCCAGAGTGCAAGCTGTAATATATTGTGTGCTTCATCATCACCCGAAAGACGTGCTTATATATACATAGGCCTCCCCCAAAGGGGGGATTGCCATAATCGCCACGCTTGTCATGCGGGTTGGCGATCGCAGTGTAGCTGTTGCAATGCACAGAGAATGCTGCTGCCCATTTTCTCGTGAGTGCCTCACTCGCCTCTTACGACACCCACGGAAAGTGATGGGATGGTGGATTTTATGTCCGACACCATACAGAACAGTATTGTGTGCTTGCCAAAGTGTTATAGGGGCTTTTCCATGGACATTCTTAGTAGCAGCCCGCAGTTTTGGAAGTTGGTGTTGACACCTCGTGCTTCGGAAATCACGTAAAGCTTTTGGTCCTGCACCTGGTCTCGCCCCGGTCGTGTCTGATTGCCGTCCCATCGGAATATGAGAGTAAAGTAACATAGAGCGTACTTGTGTTGCGTACACACTTGTGCACTCTAAAGTCTCATGCGTACCTACTTCGCTAATATCCGTTTAGATCGACCACCGAGAATTATTTATTTACTTTAAAAAAAAGAAAATTGAATACAGAGAAAAGAACAAAAAAAATTTCTCCCACGGACCTGCGACAAAACAGTGGGATAAGAAACGTAGACACAGCGTGTAAAGATTTATCATATATTCGGTCGGGAGGATCATTTTGTTATCATCGGCAACCAACGCGGCAGAAATTGGTGGCATTCATTTATCTCCCCTTCACGAGCCCCACAAACGATTGTCACAAACCATAATCATCGCAGATTACTCATAGATCATAGATATTTGCGGTTTGCGTGACTAGACATCATCACAAGAATATAACCGGCTTACAAAGTAAATAAATCGAAGTAAGTTTAACAAAAAGTTTACGGGAAGCACAACAGAACTCATTGTCTGGGTGCACGATAACTACAGTTTGGCGTTTTAGTTAGGATCCGCATTGCAGGTCTAAAACTAGACCTGGGTTGAAACTTTTGAAACTAGATTAAAATATTATGACGTAAATGGCGGTTGTACAGCAATAGAACTTGCTTGACTCACGGTTGAAAAAAATAAAGGTACTTACCTAGATACATTTTAAGAGGGCCTAGCTTAAAGTTACAATTTAAATGCGTACCAATACAAAATGTAAACTTCAAATAAAATAAACCCACTCTATACCGAGGTGCCTAAAGAACAACGTTTTAAGTTCCAAAATAATTATTCACTTATCAGAATAATTGTACGTGTTGTATTTATATTCTTTTTGCCTGCCAAAATTGATAAATGCTCACCAAATCTTGTTTCCCTGAAAATGTTACTTCTGTTACTAGGAGAACTTGGATGCAAGAGCGAGCTAAGCGAGCTCAAGACTTAGAGCACCCCGACTCGGACAGGTTAGGTTAGGTTAGAAGGGGATGGTGGGGTCTAGTGAGCGAGCGAATCGAGCGAATCAGACCCCGCTATCTCCTTCGTGGTTGTTTTCTTTTAAACTTCGCCTTTTGGTGAGCATTTATCCATTCTGGCAGGTATTTCGAATTGTTTGGTAGTAAAATAGGTACTAATCTGGTAGGCGTTTAAACACAAGCCAAAGTATATTATGATGAGGCGCTAAATACAGTGACATTATACCAGTCATAAAAATTTCAAATTTTCTGAAAGTAAATAAAGTACCGCAGACTACCCTCTTTCATTTTAATTTCATTCAGTCCATTCAAGGGTTGTCTGGTATATATTACTGTCAGCGATGAGACCGCCACTGTCACCATCGAATAAAATAGTGTAAAAGAGTTATATAACTATTTTTGGTGTACAATAGACTAATGCTACTATGTATTAGTATCTATCTATCCAAACATGAACACAAAAATGTAAATCAACCTGGCACTAGCACCATTAAAAACCGGCCAAGTGCGTGTCGGACCACGCACAGTGTAGGGTTCCGTAGTCACCCGTCTCCTAAACCATGCCTGAAAAATAGGAAAAAGTACTTTACTATTATTATTTTACAACGTTACAAATGCACTTGGTTTTAAGTCATTTTTTTACTTACCCAGTTCCATTTTACAAGTTGGTTGACTATTACTCATTAACTCGTTAAGCCTAGGTAACGGTGATATAGTTTTACTACTAGAACCAACACTTTTTAGTAAATATGTATGTATATTGTAGCTGTTTATTGTCCCATTAAATTAAAATAAAATAAAATTAATTATGCTACTAAGTACTATGAATTTTTTCACGTCTCCAAAAACAACCGTTTAGCTGGCAGAGGGGGGGCGGGACACTTGACTCTTTAGCAATTTAAAGCTTAATATTTCGCAAACGGAACCTTGGATGGAAAAATAGTTTGAGCAAACCCTCAATATTTTTAAACGACACCCCACACCATGGCGTAGCCGCTAAAAAAATCACTGCCCCTTACATGTAGTAAGGGGGACCCTAAAAAAATATGTATTTCAAGATTTTATTTTACAGCTTTGTCGGCGTGATTAATATGTATACCCATACCAAATTACAACATTCTAGGGCTAAGCGTGTCTGAGCTAAACTGCGGACAGACAGAGAGACGAACATAGCGAAACTGTACGGGTTCCTTGTTCCAAAAAGGATCTATTTAAAAAAAGTTATTCACAAGAGTACCACAGCTTAAAGCGCACTGCACATCCCCTTGAAACCTCTTCTAAAAAGCCTAATTCAGACTTTGATGTCCCCAGAATCATTAAGTCGATCTTAAGTGAGATGCTTCAGTTGTGAGGACCCTCCACTATCGGTTTATCATGATCCGTTATTGAGCATCTGGCAAATTCTGATGTCTATGTCACAAAAAGTATTCTAAATGTTCAGTTGATAAATTTATCGAGAGTTTACAATCTCTCAAGATATTTTATAATTTTACGGAGTTTGCTTTTTTGTCTAGTCTAGTCTGGGTCTCGGTATGTAATAAACATGCTTTTGCCCGCGACTTCGTACGCGCATATCCCGTTTTTCCCGTTCTCGTATAGCCTATAAGCCTTCCTCGTGAATGTGGCTATCATACACAAAAATAAAATTTCCAAATCCGACTGGTAGTTCCAAAGGTTAGCGCGTTCAAAGAAACTTATATTATATAAATATATAATACTAGCGGTCCCGACAGACGTTGTCCTGTCCGAACGTTTGCTCTGTGTATGATGAAACATTATAAAAAATGATTACAGCGCCATCTACCGGATCCAATTGTGAATCTAAACCATTCTCGAATCCCCTTGAACACACACAAAAAATTTCATCAACATCGGTCCAGCCGTTTAGGAGGAGTTCAGTGACATATACACGTACACAAGAAATAATATATTAATAATAAGTCTATACTAATATTATAAAGAGGAAAGATTTGTATTTTTGTATGTAACGAATAAACTTAAAAACTACTGGACGGATTTGAAAAGTTCTTTCAGCAATGGATAGCTACATTATCAGCGAAGTAACGTAGGCCCGTACTCCCACGGGAACGGGAACACTGCAGGTTAAACCGCGTGACATCCGCTAGTATTATACTTAAATGTATATATCCATAGATAGAGATTTAAGGGCCTCGTTTGTTTAAAATTGCAACCGCGACTACGGAGTTGAATTAATTTTCCGTGCCCAACAGAATGCAATTGTGGTGTTTCATTAGAAAGTACTCAGTCGCAACCCTGAGTATGGATTGAACATCTCTACAACTCTTCGGGGAATATAGAAGCCCTTATTATTCTACTTCTTCGTCTTTTCGTCACTGATGAAGTTCGCTACCACATGGTTACGACGCATGTCCAAGTTATGCAGTCACCTGCAATGTGTACCATTCGGTAGGAGCTGCCTCAACAGCCCTCTGGACTATGCATACCTGTTGCGACAATACCCACGATGCGAGAAGAGTTTGCATTGAAGATCCTGTCGACATACTGCTAATAATGAGTCGCGTCTGACGATCTTGCCGGTTCATCAGCTTGCCGACCTTCAGAGCGTTTTCTTTGCATCCGGTCCAGATAATGAGCCTTTCCAGACCATGCTTAGGTGAACATAATAAACAATATTTCCGAAAAAGCTGGCATAATGCAGATAGCTGGAGAAGCTCGTGGCTAAATAATAACAACTGCACGGGTTGATCTTCAAGGTTAAGCAACGCTTGCCGAGACGGTCTATGGATGGGTGACCATCTTAACATATCGAGGTTCCTCCGTGCCTCGGAAAGCACGTTAAGCCGTTGGTCTCGGCTGCCATTTGTAGATCTTTGGCAGTCGTTAGATACGGATTGTCAGAAGCCAGAAAATCTGACACCAGTCTAGCCAAGAAGTACCGTGTTACTCAATCAATAGGTTGTGGAGGTCTCGTAGGTAGCCGCTTCACGTAAAACACTGGTATTCAGCTGAGCTGAGCTGAGCTAATCCAGTTTGACTGGGAGCCGACCCCAATATAGTTGGGTCAGATGATGATGAATGCAGATAACCGCTTGGCCATATTGAACTCTTAGCTTCATTCATAACCTTGCTATTTATACGAAA
The DNA here is from genome assembly GCA_905163435.1 of Mamestra brassicae. NCBI lineage: Eukaryota > Metazoa > Arthropoda > Insecta > Lepidoptera > Noctuidae > Mamestra > Mamestra brassicae. Next base: position 8,052,682 of record LR991013.1, on the reverse strand, counting down.
CAAAGATGTTGGCAGCCCAAATTCCATAAATTAATCTAGTTACTATTTCCACACGACAAATTCAAATTGAAACTGTCGTTTCTTTCCGCAAATTTGTAGCGTTCATAGTTCAGTTGGTTATCAGAAAATTGAATCTTGCACGCCTTGCTTCATTTCAGTTAGTTATGTGAGCCGTATTGTCGTCGGGACAATTACTTGTAATTTATGAGAGTGTTTCCTTGCCAAGTTCGAGGTTAACACTTTGGTGGCTTCGAGTTTTATGTGGGGCAGAACGGCAAAGCTGTCGATGTGTAGATGTTATTTATTGGGGAAACGGCAAGGAGTTCAATGATGACAGAGATATTGGTTTGTTTAAGATTGTAGTCATATTGTAACAGTAACAAATGTAAGAGAATGAAATAAACGATGGAAAACGGAGAAAGATTAAGAAGAAAAAGATATGCAGGAAGGAATGGGTTAGTAGGAGTATATTAGAAGAAGAAAGAGAAGAAGTTTCAGGTGTAAGAGATGAATCTTAGTCTAGGAAGATTTTGCCATCCTAACTAGGTAGTAAGAGAGAAGAAAGAACATTTGTGGCTTTTTGAAACGAACACGATAGTTGTTTACAAGTTTACTATTTATCGTAGTGTCGCTAGGCTAAAGGTACGTGTTCGTAGTCGACCGCAGATGGCTGCAGCAGACGGCAGCGCCGTATTCCAGTTTATACTGAATGTGCCGTGAGACAAGATGTCTGACCTGTTTTGGATTAGCGATCGCGATTTACTTTAGTAAATTTTGTTAGAAGGAAGGAGGAAGAGGAAAAAGACGACAATGACTTGTTTTTTATTATACTAGAAACAAAAAACATCGTCTGCTGCTGTCTGCGATCGGCCACAAACTCGTAACTTTATACAATTAATTTGAGCATAATAATTCAAGGCTGTTGTTTATATCTACCGCTTTGACATACATTTACAATTGTACACGCGCCAGCACATCAAGCTACAACAATCCGTCCAATTTCGTTAATAGATTTTCAACTTTATCGCTAAAGCATTAGGTTAAAGGTTGATTGGGAAAATTTGACAGTTTCGGGTAGCTTGATATGCTGGTGTCTGTATATTTATTCGCCTTGTAAACAGGATTTGTAGGATTTGTCACACTTAATCGCAGTCTTTTTTATTATGGATTGGCTCGCGTTTGACCACCATCTCACCTGATGGAAAGCGATGATGTGGTCGACGACTGCTTGCCTAGAAGTAACATCTGTTCACTTCTTCTTTCTTATCAGGAAACACAGACTCCTTAGCTGTACCCACAATAAATGTATTCCCAAAAGGTTTTGTACATGTGTTGCTGAACAAAGTTTAGGATGACTAACCAAAGTAACTTCAATATCATCATCATCGTCATTCACATTATCACTGTGTTCTATAAATACAAACACAATTATAGCATTGTGTATTTTATTATGTCCTGATAAGCATCTAAGTGCACGTTCATAATCAGACATCGATTTGCACTGAATGTTATCATGTTCATCCAACTTTATTGTCTAGCATGCAGTTGCATCCTTTTATAAAGCTCTGTGCCGCATTTTTTATATTGTTTTACTAGTAAATGATCATTGTTATACCTGGACATAAATAGGAAGGTTTGACCATGAGCATGCTCATAAACTGGCCATGATTGTTGGGATAAAATCGTGTTATCAACACTTTACTTACGGTATTGTGATAGCAGAATAGGCTAGTTAAGTTAGATTAAAATTTATTTGAATAAACCATGTTTATTTCATGAAGAATTTGGCTTAATTTAATTTACGTCGACGTCGTAGTAAACAATCAAACGTTGCTTTGCTTGGATTTTCTGAGGAACTTTTTTGTTTACCGTAACCTTGATGTTATCCAACCCATCTTGGCCGATCACCGGTTCGACCAATCCACGAAAGTTTTATTTTAAAATAAAGTTTTATTGGGATCTAAGTCTGAAAAACTACAACTGATTTTTTAACATTATAATAAAATAAGGATGACCACTTTAAGCCTCATTTTTCAAAAGAGTGTCAACTTGCCTATCAGGATATAAAAGTATACGTCAATATTGTCTACGTCTGTAAAACTGTGGCCTTTTCCATTGTCAGCCCTATAATAACAGAAGGTTACGGAAAAATACTTAAACTGTCCCTTTGGGGATCCCTTAAGCCTTGTTCGATATCGTACATTACCATTTCGTTTATGATACCCCGAGGGTTGCGAGCAAATGTTTTTCCTATAGACCTACGTCCATTATCGTGTTCAATGCTAAATTGTTACCAATAAGGTCCGACCGATGTATTTTTTCTTCACTCTGGAAAGGAGGCCATAAACCTTCATTCCACGTCTCCCTGAAGACAAAATTGACATCAATAAGCAGAAAAAGGATAGCATTAACTAATTCTATCTTAGTATTAGGTCGTCTTTTCCCACTGCCCACTTTAATTAGAATTTTATTATAAACCCAAATATTTTTTTTATCCAACCATGTCACTGTTTCTGTATTTTTTTTTCTGTAATTATTGTAATTTAAAATTTCAAGTCCAATCAAAGTTATCATAGTAAAGGGGCCCGAAAAAATCAGTAGTTTAATTAAATGCATAAACATTTTTTTAAAGTCAGGTTGTACGTTTGTAAATCAATCACGCCTCTACGGTTAAACTGACCTTGATGAAACTTAGCGCAAAGGTAGTCCATGCCAAGGTTGCGGAATTTGTTCGAAAGAGTCATTGCGGCCCTGGAACGCAAATCGCATTTGGAGGAACACGGATGGGTTTTAGTCAGTAAGAGTCTGACACTCCCTTCTGTTCCGCCCGGAGCGGAAGAAGTCATTTGGTGATTTCCCATAAGGGTAGACCATGTCTTGGATTAGGACATAGAATTGTTATTGTCCCTTAGATTTGCACGCGGTCGAAGACGCTGGCATAAGTTAGCACATACTACTATAAATTAAGACTACATTCCAAACGATAGTCTCCAAGGAACCAAAGTTACATAGCTCACCAAGAGGAATCACCGAGGAATAATGTTGCTCGACCATTGAGAGTTCTAGTAACTTCGTTCGTGTCTAGGCAAGCGTAATTGACGTTTATCGGAGATAGAACAGCTATTTGTTTAAACTGACAAAGATTGAACACAGAAAATGAAAAATCTTCTGAAATTGAGTAATGGATGGAGCTGTGGCTTTTGGCTACACCATTTTTCATAATAACAGCTTTGATGAAATGTTTATAACTTGTGATATGATGGGTAAAAACCCCGCCATAATTTACATCTGTAAATTGCCCGCCGTTTTCATTAAAAAAATAATGAAACGGGCCTTACGGTCGTTAAGTGTAGGCAAACCAAACAAGTGAGGAGCAACGTTTCGACGTGAAACAACAAGTCGCAAAACTGTGTCAGCTGTGTTTCCTATTCAGCGTTTTTTAACCGACTTCAAAAAAAAGGAGGTTCTCAATTCGTCGGACCCCTTTTTTATGTACCTATGTTCCCCGATTACTCGAAGATGGCTTTACCGATTTGGATTTTTTTTTGTTTTAAAGGGTATACTTCCCAGGTGGTTCCATGATCATCAAGTCAGGATCTGATGATGGGATCCTGGAGAAATAGAGAGAACTTTTCAAATTTTATAGGCGCACTTGAAGTGATTTAGGTAGTTTTTGGAAGAGTACTTTCTCGGAGTGGTTCCATTTCAATTTGGTGAAGATCTGATGAAGAACTTCGGAGATAGGCAACGGAACTCCTCAATAAATGATAGCAAATAGACTGGTATTGTTGAAATCTCATGCCTGTCTATTGTTTACACCAGTTCATAACATAACATCATGCCGGTACGCTGTGAAGGGGTAAGCACATGTGAACCACTAAAAAGTGAAAAAAAAAAACTTTTTACAAAAAAATACAACCGACTTCTAAATAAAAAACACTACAAAGTATAAAATAACTTTTTAACAATTTCGGCAGTCGGTGTTTTTGTTGTTTTTTTTTTCGTTTTTTGACACCGACTTCCGAATTTAAAGTTATTTTAACCACTAAAAAGTGAAAATAAAACTTTTTACAAAAAACCGACTTCCAAATAAAAAACGGAAGTCGGTTTTTTTTTTGTTAAAAGTATTTTTTGCTTCATCCTTTTCAATTTTACTGTCGTCATGCAAAAAAAAAACTACTCAGCTCATTTCCAATTCCAGCATCTATTACTAATTCAATACCTCCTTGCCAAATATTTGCTTCGGATATATTTTCCACTTCGTTTCGTTCTGCGCCTGTAATCGCCTTAACCCCGGCTTTATCTTAGGCCCAAGGTTAGCCGTTGTATCCAGTGTATTGTATAATTTTATTGTCTCCAGACTCCCTGGAGGTCGGCCGGTGTTATGGAATGATACCTCTTTTGTTGGAGAGTAAAACATTTTCTGGAGTTTTTACAGTTGTTCTGGGAGGCATGTTCGCGATTTATGTATGCTGATACGAGTCGGGAAATGGATAGAAATTGCTTTTTTTTTGTGAGGTCATTGGAGGTTGAGGCGAGAATATTTTTTTACTGAATGAAATAGCTGGAGTTTTTTGTAAAGATATTGTTACGCGCCAGAATTAATGCTGGGTACATGACGAAATTAGTTACTACTAGTGCCATATAGTGTCGAGCAGCAGAAGTAGTAGAGTCAAGTACCTTCTAGTATTTTCTACGCTAGAACCTTCTAGGGTTCTCGACATCTCGGTCAGTCGGGACCGGTATTTAGGCGAACTTTCCAGATGTTTCGACAATAGAAGATTCTGGAATTAACTGACCTATATAAGGCCCGCATAGCTCGCGACCGAGTCAGTATTGGATTTGCGATACAAGCGAATACTTCGAAAATGATCTTCAATTGCGATTAAAGTGATCAGTAGTGAAGTTGTGTTTTACAATTAGTGACTTAAAAGTTGTAATTAGTGTTTTCAAATTTAAGTGTCATTTTGGTTATTTAATCGGCTGTTTTTATTGTCACGAACCCCAAGCTCGTAGTAATATCTTGTAAGTAATCTGTTATTTAATTTATAGATTTCTTTATAAAAGCAAGGATGCCAAATGGTTTCGCTTTATTTTCCACAAGAGAACATACTCCCTGGATTAAAAGTATATAATGTCCTATTCGAAGTCATGGTCTACCCGTTACCCCCAGACAGACAGACGCACAGAGTGGCTTTTGCATTATAATATTAGGATGGATTAGGTAGGGATTCTCAAAGTTTGTATATTGGTGATCATTTCATAATATGTAATTGGTAATGCCTGCGTTGCAATATTATTAATAGAAATAAAAATAATAACAATATATGTGTTGTACAGGAAAACAAACAAAATCACAGGTAAAAAATGTAAGTTCAAAATAATAATGTTTCATGATATTTTAGATGGCTTTGTCCTTATTCGACCGAATATCACTTAAGGAAAATTAGGTACATTGTTGAGATGTACTAAGTGTTGTCTCTGGGTGCACTTACATAGTTTATATGGACAGGGATAAACGTTGGTTGGTGTCTTATGCCATTGAAAGTACTCGAACAGTACTCAGCGAGTTGGCTTCGGCCCCTGTTAAGCCTTGCAAAGGTCCTATTTAATAAAACCGACGCACAACGGGCGATAATCTGACTCTAGTAGTCCACCATTGTGTAAGTTTCTTTTCATAGATTTTCTGTTTTAATAAATATGTAGTACACACGCCAGCACATGAAGCTACATGAAACTGTCAAATTTTCCCAATCAACCTTGAACTTAATGCTTTAGTGATAACGTTGAAAATCTAGGAAAGAAATTTGACAGAATATTTTAGCTTGATATGTTGGCGTCTAATGTGTTTAAATGAAACTACCCACACGCCTCGGTGTCGCAGAGGTTGCAGAGCATGTCTAAACCCCCAGTTCGCATGATTTTTTCCGAATTCTTCTACTAGCTTAAGCTGTATAGTGTCGAACGTAAAAGAATAGCACCATCCCATCACTTCCCGTGGGTGTCGTAAGAGGCGACTAAGGGACTCACCAGAGAATGGGCAGCAGCATTCTCTGTGCATTGCATCAGCTACACTGCGATCGCCAACCCGCCTGCCAAGCGTGGCGATTATGGCAACTCCCCCCCCTCGCTTTGGGTGAGGCCTATGGACAGCAGTGGACGTCTTTCGGCTGGTATGATGATGATGACCTAGCTTTCGTGAAAATTAAACTACCCATTCGCCTCGGTTTCGCAGAGGTTATATATAGAGCATGTATAAACCCCCACTTTGTATATTTTTTTCCGAATTCTTCAACTATCATCGTCATTACCTAAGTGAATATAACGTCATAAACTTAAGCTTCTTCACGGATCACTCCGTCCATTGGTGAAAAACCGTATGAACTTCCGTTCGGTAGTTTTCGAGTTTACCGCGTACATACTGACAGACATAGAAATACGCGGCGAAGGGACTTTTTCATAATTTGTAGTGAAGTGATCAGGCCGCAGTAGGGTAAAAAAGAAATTCCACTCCTGACACTTATTTTCTTTGACATTTCGCCGTCAAATGCAGCAGAACTAAGTCGACGCTAATATCCGTTTTCATGCGGAAACTGAATCGATGAAGCGTTTGTTATCTGACGGAGATTGGACGGAAACGGGATAAACGTTGAAGTGACGGAAATTTTCTTCATAGTTTCCTGAGAGTAAGAACTGTTCGAGTGTTGATAAGTGTACTTTGAAAAGGGTGGCCATAAAATGCTAAAACGCCGACCGGAATATTTTGAATGGAATTAGAGTAAACCATAGACAATTCAAAAACCCGATCATTGAAGTAGAAAATGTTTATTTAAAAAAAAAGCGAAATCAAGATTGATTAATTTTTTTTAATATACATTTTTTTAATAATGTTTTTTTGGTAGGTATTCATTAAAACTAAATAATGCATTGTGTATTGTGAATGCAGGTACGTGCGTTAGGTAAACGATGCCTTTGTCACCGGAAAATGGCAAACTCCGTAAGATTATAAAATAACTTGAGAGATTGTGAACTCTCGATAAATTGTCGACTGAACATTCGGAATTCTTTTTTACGCATCAAAATTTGATAGTCTATAATATCCCTGTGTCGGTTCGGCAAATTGTGGACTGACATAACGCACAGTGAGAATGAAAGTGACCGAACTCAAAATTTCGCCGAATTGAGTTAAGTACTTGTAACTACTCCTAATAACATGGTCCATCATCTAATGAATCAAAAAGTGACCATTTCGTGCTAGAAATGGACAAACATAAACATTGCGTCTCTTTCTCCCTAAAATACGAAGTCAATTTTGTGATTTCCCACAAAATGCAAATTTCGTGTTAGGTCACTTTTATTCTCATGGTGCGATAAACTGGCGACCAATCAGCACTCTGGTCTACAATTTATCGTTTTTGGTCTGATAGTTAAATTGGAAACTTGGCCCTTCATAGGTCTTTGTTGGTGTAAGCTCATATTTGAACAGACCAATGAGAGCCTTGTTTCCAGGTTTACTTTCACACGAAAACGGATAAATTGTAGACTTGCACTCTGATTAGTCGCCATTTAATGTCAGTCCACAATTTCTCGGAATGACTTCGAGATATTATAGACTATCAAATTTTGATGCGTAAAAAAGTATTCCAAATGTTCAGTTGACAATTTATCGAGAGTTTACAATCTCTCAAGTTATTTTATAATCTTACGGAAATTGCCATTTTCCGGTGACATCTTCAACATCTTTGGACAAAACGCATTTTTAACCCCCGACGCAAAAGAGGGGTGTTATAAGTTTGACGTGTCTGTTTGTCTGTCTGTCTGTGGCATCATAGCGCCCGAACCACTGAACCGATTTCAGTTTAGTTTTTTTTGGATGAAAGGAGACTTAATCGAGAGTGTTCTTAGCTATGTTTTATAAAAATCGATTGAGCCGTTTAAGAGTTATGGTGGGTTAAAGTGGGGATGGAAGAACCAAAATTCTACAAATGTGCCTTTTTTAATTTTTTAATTTAAGTTTTATGTGATGATGATACGTAATTTGTAGGTAGGTCTTTAATTCGGTACATATTCATTATATTATCATTCTTCCGCTCTGCGAAATTAATTTATTTTACCGATAAGGACTTCCGAATTTCAGACGTTATTATCTCTAAACTGTGCAAACATTTCAACATGATTTATTTGTATTTACCTACTGTTGGTGGTTACTATTAATAAGAATCTCATTTCAATCAAAATTTAGCTTGTTTACTTTATGGCTTTTCTCGTGCCAAACGGAGATAAAATCTAATACTAAATGTACCTATCTTAGAATCGTTAGTATTTATGATGATACTGTAATCTGAGGTTTGCTCAGGGATTCAGTGAGTGAGTGAACGAGTCTCGAGAACAAGGTCAGATGAACAATTTTGTGAAACCCGTGCTCCATATTTAATGTTGAATCTTTTCTAGTGCTTCAGGCGCAAACCTTGTGTAAAGAACCGGAAGTGTGAATCGGATTTGCGCGCAATGGGTTCCAAATTCAAACGAATCTTATTTTTGGCGGAACTGGGTAACGCGGTACAATCTATGAATGACAGCTGGGACCATCGGCTAAACGTGATTTTCAAGGCACGGAAGAATCTCGGTATGCTAAGATGGTCAGCCATCCACAGACCGGCCTCGGTAATCGTTGCTTAACTTTGAATATCGAACCGTGCGGCTGATATTATTTAGCTACGAGCTCCTCGTCTCCAATAATCCAGTGATATTTTAAAAGCCTATGTGCCATTTAGTCAGTGACCCGTTTTAAAAACAAAGCAAGAAGTAGGTCTGACTCATGGCGAGTTGTGCAGTTTTGGTCCTCAATGTTCCTACTTTTGCTGAAAACAATAGTACTTGTGTTTAAAACAAAAAAAAAAACGAAAGAGGAAGTTACCGTCGAATTAGTAGACGTCACCTTCAAATATAGTCAAGAAAAAATAGAGCATTTTATTAAAAAAATGTAAGTAGTCCATCAGTTTATTGGAAACTTTTTTTTCACATAAAAAAATGAAGACGTTACAGTGCGTTCACGCGATATTACACTTTTTACTAAAACGTGACGTCACCAGCTCCCACTCTAGAACTGTTATGCGCTTTATCTTCATAAGGTTTTATCGATTTGAAATGGCAAAAAAACAGTAAAGTCGTGAAAGGTAATAACAGTGATCGGAAAATTTTACACCCCCTCTTTTTGAGTTAGTCATGAAAAACTAATAGTGACAACCTTTGTAGTTTACTTCGGGCAGTATTTGTACCACATTTCAAGTTGATTGGCCCAACGAAAAAGTTTTTCATAGAAATCCACCGCCTATGTCATCCCTTAAGGGGATGAATTTTCAGAAATCCTTTCTTATCGGATACTTTCATGATATATGAAATACGTCTTCCAAATTTCACGTACTTACCTACTCTCTAACTCCACGACCAGCGGATGAGGAAGTGCGTTGGTTGATCCATCAATCAGAACGAAGCATTTTATAAATATAGATAACGGACGAACTACTCGTACATAGAATTATTATTTTTCTATCGAGAAAAATACCGTATGAAATGTTTGAGTAAAATTATTTTATAACCGCTCGGTCGAAAAGTTTTTTAACCGACTTCAAAAAAGGGAGGAGGTTCTCAATTCGGTTGTATGTTTCTTTTTGTGTGTTGTTACCTCATAACTCCGTCATTTATGAATCGATTTGAAAATATATTTTTTTATGTGAAAGGATATACTTACTATCCGATAGAAATTCATCAAAATCGAATAGCTGGAAACTATGATGTCATCCAAGTAAACGAAATCGCGTATTATGCTTCACAGGAAAGCAAAATACTTTTCAGTGGTGTTGTTAGCTGTGAGGTACCACTAAAAAGTGAAAAATAAAAATCTTTTTTACATTAAAATACAAAGAAACAACCAAGAACACCGACTTCAAAATTAAATGTTAATTCATACTTTGAAGTGTTTTTTTATGTGGAAGTCGGCTGTATTTTTTTGTAAAAAAGTTTTTAGGTAGGTATAGTTTTTACATCGAGTTTATATACGTAGTAGCGCCTCTCGTGAAGCTATTAATATTTTAATGTTCACAGATATCTGCTTTTATTGTTAATAGAAACGTTATTTCATGTTTCCAACTTTGTACTTGATAGCTTTTGGCGTGAAATACTCCGACGTTTTAATGCATTTAAACATTTTATAGCTCTCGGCACGATCTTAACAATGTTTAAATTCGTCTTCAATGTAATTTTTAAGCACTAGCAAACGTGATATGTGTTTTTCAGTGCCTTTTCGTGAAATAAAAAACAAGGAAAATCAATAAAACGGTTGTACATAATAAATATTAAATATGTCTTATCGCGATAATATGCAATCAGGAAAAAACTGTCATCAAAACAATTAAGTATTTGATCTTTCTAATTTGTCGCCCAAAACCAATATTTAATACCAACAAGAAGCTAGAAACTTTTTTATTTTCAAATGTTCCCCCCAAAAGTGACACATCTATTTACGTTACAGACAATTCTATGTTTGGGTCATGGAGGTACATTTGTGTACCAACGGAATGGGTCCAGTAGATTTGGAGCAAATTGACTGTGATAGTGGTATAGTTAGACAGACAAATATACGGGTGAACCTGTAACGGTTTTATTCGGGCGCACGGAATCGTAAAAATGAAGATGGCGGCTGTTTTTTTTTTTTCATTTTCTTATGTAGAGGACAGTAGGTACCTTAGAACTGCATAAAAAACGATAGGTTTTGTCGGTCTTTTCTGTACCTAAATGCATAACCATGAAAAATTAGGTGAAGTGAACTCATCGTATGGAATGAAAGTTCACTCCAAGCTCACTTGACCTTAGTGGCAATGAGTTTTTAAAGAATAGACCAACTGATCTCCTTTATTTAAACGACTTTTGAATTGGATTCAGTAAACAGATTTATTCTCAAATGAACAGCAACTACATAACATTATTATGTTTTATACATTTAAACAGAAACAACGAATCAATTCATACTACAAGTTGTTTACTATGCAGCGCGTTCCAATTTCCATGATCACACGCAGAATGTTTACATTACCGTTAAACTGAGCGTTTCAGAGCGTTTGATGTTAGTTCGATCGTGAATGAGATGACTTCAAGATGAAGGTGCAACCAAATGGAATAACTGATGAGAATTTATAAGTAAACAAATCAAATTAGATGATATTGCAACGGCCCAAGATGAAATACAAATTAATGCTTTATTTTTATTTGCCGAAAAGTTTTTGAGTGGCGACCGCGTACCGGAAGACGCAGCGTTGGAAGGCCTCCCACAAGGTGGACCGATGACCTGGTGAGGGTCGCGGGTAGCCGATGGATGCGAGACGCACAGGATCGGTTGTTGTGGCGACACTTGGGGGAGGCCTATGTCCAGCAGTGGACGTCTTTCGGCTGATATGATGATGATGACGATGATGATAGCATACCTAGTACTGAATTTAGCATTTTACAAAAACGGTAGTATGTATGTACTTTGATCTCCGCAATGATGGTAAAACAAGGAAGTAAATATAGAAGGAAAATAGATTCTTTAAAGACGTGCCACCGGTGAAGCATAGGGGAAGGAACAGGCTCACTAATAATTATGACGTCTTAAAACCATCAAGATTCCGGTGGGGGAGGGAGACGGAGCTATACAACGTATAGTAATAGCACTATCCCTTCTTCACGACGGTATTACGATGCCACGTCATAGTTGGTCGGCAGTGCAAACTCAAACTCACACTCAAAGCATTTTTTTCAATTAAACCATTACAGGTACTTTTGAATTGTCAAAGTCGGTCTGTCTAAACCTAAAGAGATGAAGCTATTTGCACGTTCCAAAGCGTAGATCTCTATGGAGAAGAACGCGCAAGAAACTCCACGGACACTTTTAAATCAAAGTTTTTTACAATGTTATGGTTACACCATTCGTGTGAAAATTAAACAAACATACATAATACATGTAAGAACGATGTAGAAAGACCTGCACGATTAAGCGTCCGATGTAAAGCCAGGTCCGCCAGGGCACAATCAAGTCAAAGAAAATTATAGTTTAACACAAACACACACACAATTTGATGTTTTTACAATATATATTCAGCGGGTCTTTTTTTTTTAAGGATGGGAAATCATCAAATGACTTCTTCCGCTCTGGGTGGAGCGGAAGGGCGTGTCAGACTCTTACTGACAAAAACCATCCGTGCTCCTTCCAAAGCCCTTTGCGCTCCAGGGCCGCGGTGACTCTTTCGAACAAATTCCGCAACCCAGGCAATTCAGCGGGTTTTACAACTGCAAAAAAATCAGTTTGTGCTCCCTAGTGGCTGTTTAGCAGGACCCGCATTGAGCCAAGCATATGCTAAACTGATTGTGTCTACACAATGAAAATTTGATGTTTTTACAATATATACTTCTGGACACATCTATTGGCCCACCTTGTATTTTCAGTTTCGTTTGGTCCTAGCTAAAATTTTATATTAGGTCGAGCAAAAAGTTTTTATGCAGTTTTGAACCTGGCACAATCACAATTTCATTCAATAGTCTTTTTTTGAATTTCGAACACAGAATTTAAAGAAACAAAAGACAGTTTGGAGCCTGTTTGTTGATATCAAACAATCGAATACTAAGAAAACTTGGTTTTATTGGTTTACTTGGATTTAATTCTTGAAAAAGTGATTGATATCTTTGGTTTTGCAACAAACATTACTTATTCTTAACATTAAGGTGAGGTTCTATCAATAATCTATGGATACTTCACCTGAAGTCGCCGCCCAAGCTGTGGCACTTATTCAGGCCGGACACAGCCAAAGAAACGTGAGTGCTCAACTTAATTTAAGTCGATCTGCGGTCCGAAATGTTTATCGGAGGTACCTAGAGACTGGCGGCTTTGTTCGTCGCCAAGGAAGGCCACGATCTCGGGTCACAACTGAAAGGCAGGATCGATTCATCATGACGACCAGCTTGAGAAATCGTCACCTTACCTCCATTGAGATACATAACCAACTTCGCGACTTCCACGGAGTATCTGTGAGCGCTCGAACTGTTCGGAGAAGGTTAAAAGAACGCGATATGGTACCACACAAGCCAGCTAATGGGCCCAAACTAACGCGAGCCCACCGAACAGCGCGCCTTCATTTCGCACGCAGTCATTTAAATTGGACACAGCAAGATTGGAGCCGTGTACTCTTTTCTGATGAGTCTAAAATTGTGTTACATGGCAATGATGGAAGGAAGAAGGTCTACCGACGTAAGGGAGAGCGTTTCGCACAATGCTGCTTTGAAGAGAGGGTTGCTTATGGCGGTGGCTCATGGACTGTCTGGGGCGGTATATCCGCGAGCGGCAAAACTCAACTTGAGGTTGTTACAGGACCACGGCTGCCAACATTAAATGCTGAAAGGTACATTCGATAGGGCTTAGAACCTCACGTGATACCATACGCGGACTATGTGGGCCCAAATTTCCTTTTTATGCATGATAATGCAAGAGCCCATGCGGCCGGCATCGTCAGGGAATATCTTCGGGATGTGAACATCACAGTTATGGACTGGCCAGCCAGAAGCCCAGACATGAACCCCATTGAGCACATGTGGGACGAGCTAAAAAGACGTGTTAGGGCTCGTCAGCCAGTTGCCCAGACGATGCAGGAGTTGAAAACTGCCATAGAAGAGGAATGGGAGATGATCCCTCAAAATTGCATAGTACGGTTGATAAACTCTATGCCTAATCGTATGAGAGCTGTGGTAGATGCCCATGGAGGCAACACGCGTTATTAAATTAAACCTTTATTTGATAAAACATGTTTTTTATTCAAAAATCAATTGCCTTTAACAAGGCGCATGTCCGACTTGTTAGGCGTAGCTCCATGTCGTATGGTATTCTGAATTCAAATTTAAAACAATACGATCGAAAAAGATGGTAAAATGTATCAGGTTTAAAACTGCATCAACAGTTTTTGTTCAATCTAGCAATCATATTTCGGTAGGGGCCATCGAAACCTAAACTCTAAGGTGGGCCAATAGATGTGTCCAGAAGTGTACATTCTGCGGGTCTTACAACTGCTAAAATATCAGTTTGTGCGCCCTAGTGGCTGTGGAGCAGGACCAGCATTGAGCCAAGCATTTTTATCTTCAATGTAATCTCCCAACTTATAATATGCTTGCCTGCATAGTGTGCGTTTAATACAAGATTTAATTTTTTGTTTCATTTAGTGCCATTCGGTAGGGATGAAAACAGCAATCATTGCTGAAATCCTTGAGGACTCTTTGGCCGGTAATTGCTGAGAAAGCAGAGGCCTACTAAAGCCAAATTGTGTGCTATGAAAAGGGGGTAAAATCCATAGCCATAGTGGAGGTAAATAGAAACACTATTACACTACTACATACCTACTAGGTATCTCTGTCTGTCTGTTTGTTACCTCGCCACGTCTTACCGGATTTGAATGAAACCTGGCACATGGGTATACTATATCCTAGAATAGGAGGTAGGCGTTTTATCCTGGGAGAATGTTACCCTGGAAAAAAAACAACTTTCACCCGGGCCGGAGCCGTTGGCAGAAGCTAATCCATACTAATATTGTAAATGCAAAAGTGTGCTTGTCTGTCTGTTTCCTCTTCACGCTTAAACCGCTGAACCGATTTAGATGAAATTTGGTTTGGAGATAGTTTGAGTCCCGGGAAAGGATATAGGATAGATTTTATTCCAGAAATCATCCTTTACGGGGGTGGAAGTTTTTATGGGAGTCCGTCATTATAGAAGATAAAACCTTTTATATTTAGGCACTTGATAAAAAATAAAAAACTTATGTTCAAGCATTTTTGAAAAATAAAAATGGCTGCCCAAAGTAACTATTCCACGCGGACGAAGTCGTGGGCAAAAGCTAGTGAGAAATAAATCACAAAATACGAGAGGAGAGGCAAGATACGTGTAGCATAAAACATTTACCGTGGCTGTTCTGAATGCTAATGCGAACACGGCTATTTCCTTCAGACAAAGCCAATCTTGCAAATAGGTCGGGTATAAAAACGCTGTGTAGACGATTTAAATACTAAGTTCTAGCTGCGTCTGCATCCTGGAGGATCTGGATCTGGCTTGAAAGAGGGGAGTATACAATTATACATACTAAAATTACAGCTGAAAAAGTTGCATGGAGAAGACAATGCATAGCCAACCCGCATGGGGGACGAGTCTTTTTAGGGTTCCGATTTTATACGAAGCTACTGGACCGATTCAGTTGAAATTTGGTACACAAACACCGTAACGAAAATAAATATTATTTTAAAATGGGGTCATTTTTTGGGGGACAATTAGAAAATTAAAATAAAAGTTTGTCCAACTGTCCTGTGTAACATATTGAATGAAAGGGCTCATCGTAAAACTCTCAAAAGTATTTGTTTTAAATGCATACCGAAGTTATTAAAAAAATTAATCGTCTAAATCGGTTGATAATAATTGGCGAAAATATTGCTGAACAAACTTTTTTCCTGGGATCCCAGATTCCCAGTATCAGATTCTGACTTATATCTTCCAGCAAATATCTGAATTGCGTTAGAAAGTATTTGAAAAACATTGTATATGCCTTTGAAATTTGAGGGTTGCCCTCGACCTTCCTGGGATCCCTCTGGGATTCAATGGGACCACCTACGGATTTTCACGGGTTTCGAATAAAAAATGAATTTTGCAACTCGGTCCACAATTGGCAGAGAGATCGGTGAACATACATAAGAAAAATACGTATAGTCGAACATAGAACCTCCTCCTTTTAGAAGTCAGTTAAAATTGATGAAAATTGTCCCTTATCCCCGAAATTACTGAGCCTACATTTATTTCAGGAAATCCCCTTTCCTCCCGAGTCCGACTCGCCCTGGGCCGGATTTTTTATGATTATCGCGTTTGACCACAATCTCACCTGATGGAAAGCAATGATGTGGTCGACGATGGGGCGCGCTTTCTTGGAAGTCATCTATTCAATTCATTCTTGACTTGAAAATCCCCAAGTTGTAGTTACTTATACAGGTTCAGAATATCGTTTTAGTAATTTTTTTTAGTAAAATTCAATTCGCAATATCATCTCATGAAACTTCAACTTTTATGTTTAGTAGAATACCTTTTTTGACGTTTTGAGATTGAGATGCGATTGAGACTTGAAGGTGAACGTTTTAAAATGAGTAGAATTGGCCTTTTTGTAACTTCTTAAAAGAAGTAAAATAGTTTGTAGTACGAGGTGAGAATCTGTGGAAGCCAACTTTTCCGATTACGAAAATTCTTTTACTTACAGAAAACTACAACATCATCATTACAACGTCATAAGCTACTATTTATTGCAAATAAATGCATGTTTGGTATAGAATAAGCCGGGCCAAATGTGGATTTATCATCCAAACGCAAACAGGCAATCCGATACAAAACATAACAAATTTTAGATGCCCTTTATCGTCATTATAATTGAGAATTTCCGCTAAGCCCGCGAGAGCTTAATAGGCTCATCCGTTGTGCCTACAAGTAATTATCAACATAAATATAATAATGATAAAGCAGTAATCCTACACTTCAGGGTCATTTGCAGGGTAAAAAAAACTCCACTTATGGTTCTTGTTTACCATGACATGGCAACATTATAGTCTAGCACAGAGGTCCCCAAACTTTTTTGTTCTATGGACATCCTGTTCTATGGACATCCTGTTCTATGAATCAGCGAAAGTTCCAGGTTGAGGTGGACTGTTCTATGGTCGTTCACAAACGGAATTTGTCAGCAACTTGTTACTTACGTTGACACCTTTACAGATGATGCGTCTGTGTCTTAATCAATATGATTATATGAAACTCTTTCGTTACTGACTGAGTGGCTGACAGATAACGCACAGCCGAAACTTGGTCGTAGAAAGATGAAATTTGGAATGTAGGTTCCTTGGAAAGTGTAATGAAGCACTAAGAGAGGATTTCCCGAAACTCCTACGGGAATGGGAAAAAAACGGGATATGGGCGTACGAAGTCGCGGGCAAAAGCTAGTTCTTTTATAAACCTCTAAACTTCCTCGTTGGTCTCGTGCGACTGCTGAGCTCCCAGGTTCGATTGTCAGAACAAACGTATTTTTGGTTTCTTCCATTAGGAATTTCTCTGTAGCTCTTCGGAAAGTTTCTTCCCAGTCGTGGCGTATTGCCGTTCCATCGGAATATGAGACTATAGGAACAGAGTGCACCTCTGTTTGCGTACACAGTTGTGCACTATAATATATTTTGCGTATAATATGTACTTGGCTAATCTCGGCTGAGATTGGCATACGTGTTCGAAATTCGGTCGGGGGTCCAAGTGAACCACTTTGAGAATTAGTTCATCAAAGTTCTACTTATCTCCTTAAAATGTTTTAGCGTAAATGACAACAACTTATTTTAACTTGAGTGGAGTTGTGTAAGAGTTTTCGCTATTATGAAGTTTTTGCTTAAAAGTTTAGCTATAAAAGACTACGTGAATACACAGAATTTTTGAGTGGTATTAAATACACGGCGTTTTTAAGAATACGTTTTTTGAAAACAGATGTGGATCTTTATCATGAGATGTCAATAAGCAATAAAAGAATGACGAAAAAGAAAAAAAGTTCTCACCTTGGTAAACCCAAGCTTTTCTTGAAGACCTTTCTCATTCTCATTGCATACCTGGAAAAGAAAAATGGGAATTTGAAAATTCTATTTCTGCAAAACGAAGCAGTAACACTGTATCGCCATCAATGCCGCCACATGAAAAACAATGAAGCGAAATTTGTATGGCAACGAAAAGAACCGCAGCGCCATCTACGAGGCAACAACGAAATTCTGCATCGCGCAAGCAAATTTCTCCGAGCGATTTGAACATATACAACAGTCCGAATATCAACTATCGGGCAGTTGCCCACCAGACACGACAACCGTCTGGCAGGAGGATCCTCCCACTCCAGTGGCGGGACTTTACTCTCTGTACCGCATACTTCTATAACACCATATTGGGTAAATGGTTAAGAGCCTATTTAAAAGTAACATTGTTGTATTAAATAGTGGTCTGGTGTCCGTATATTCTCGAACATCGGCCGTAGAGCTCTAATAAATCTTTTAAATTCGCAAAAGTTGGGCTGAAGAAAAATGCTCCTGCTAAACTTATTATAACTTGTCAATTTTGTTGTTACAGATGGCACGCTACAAGAAGACTGGTTTCATGGATGACGACGCGGGAAGTGTGAGCTCCATTCAACTGAATGAAGGCGTCAGGTCCGGGGGTACTCACATACGGTACCACATGGTGAGTACCATAAGTTTAACATTTCTATTGGTCCTGTGAGCAGGGGTTTAAAACCGACGGCGCATTGAGACGAACTCTTCAAACACAGTTGACGCTCAAACTACCTATACATACATACATGTTACGAAGTTAACATTCCATCTCATCGACGTTTTCATTAGGTACCTACTATTATGCCCGTTTTCATTAACTCTAGAAACCGATTAGATTTCATTAAGATGTAGCCTTAAAAGGTCAGACAAGGACGACCGAAAACCTGCTGAAGGCCGCAAGAATTCGCTGAATGCGAGATTCACAGGACAGGTAAATGTGGCGACGCTTGGAGGAGTCATATATCCAGAAGCGGACGTCGTTCGGCTGAATGATGATGTGTCAGTCAAACTAGACTTAGGCTCACTATTCTTCTACAATTTTCTGCAACCTGGAACGTAACACAACCGACAAGTCAGTTGTCGTTAACCAATTTCTGATCGAACTCATTCTTTAACAACATCTCCAGGATATAATTTCATCGGCTTCATAGACAAACGTAGGTGGTTTGAAGTGGCCACTGCTGTACAATTTATTGTGTTTACTTATGTGTACATGCATACCCGTTTAATCGTGCAGTAATAGGCAAACTGGGAAACAATACAGCCATCGACATAATATCTAACTTTAGCCTCCACGCATGGCTTGGTGCTTTGTTCTGATATGGTTCTGAACACAGAGTACGGAACCTAGGCCTTTGTTAGAGGCGGCACGGACAACGTTCTCCATATAAAGTAACCGTGCCACCAGGTACTCCCTTACTTCTCCTAAAATTGTTTGTCCGAAAATCATTATCCATAACACCTTTGCTATAAACTTCAGTAACCATAATGTTCAAAATCCCGAAATTTTGTTTGACAGAATTATCTTTAGTTCTAAAAGTATTCTGTCATAATATCGAGTACTATAATAATTGAATCTCCTAATTTTACATGAGCTAAAGTCATATGTCCTAAGTATTGTGTTAAATAACGTGTATTATTCCGAATGTTCATTTATAATATTTTTTTTAGTCCTAAAACATTTGCTAAAAAATAGGTTTTAGTGACAGAAACGAATCGCAGTAAATCCGACTCCACGCAGTCTTGTCTGCCCTACCCCTAGAGTGTAATTTAAAATTGCGTAGGCGCGAAGGGGCGAGGCGGGCCGCGAGTTGAGGAGCAGGTGGTGAGCTTTACAATCAATCTGCGACGAAAAACTCGCATGGGACCGCCGGAGCCCCGCAGCACCGGAGCCGTGACAGAAACCATGCCTGCTGCATGTTGCATGCTTGCTTGCATGCTGAATGCTTGCTTGCTTGCTGCATGCTTGCTTGCATGCTGAATGCTTGCTTGCATGCTGCATGCTTGCTTGCATGCTGTATGCTTGCTTGCATTCTGCGTGCTTGCTTGCTGCATCCTGAATGCTTGCTTGCATGCTGCATGCTTGCTTGCATGCTGCATGCTTGCTTGCATGCTGCATGCTTGCTTGCATGCTGCATGCTTGCTTGCATGCTGCATGCTTGCTTGCATGCTGCATGCTTGCTTGCATGCTGCTAAGAATATTTTTATTATAAATAAACATTATGTAATTTGAAGTTAGGACTTATAACTTTTATTGAAAACAGTTTTATGTCCTTTGTATATTATTGATTGTAATTTTTATGACAAACGAATTTAGGACATATAATATTTAGGGATTTCAATGTTATGGCATGTGATATTATGTGATATTAAGTTCGGGTAAGTTATCATTCGGACAAATGATGATTAGGACAAAAAAAGTTATGGCACTTTAAATTATGGATAAAAAAGTTAGGTGACACAATAGAGAACCGTGCCACCAACCACTATACTCCACTCCGACGTGCGTCTAATCCTAAAGAAATTTAAAGATTGTTTTAGTGTTTAAATGTTTTTATGATTGACATATTATTATTATTTGAATATTATTATTGTTTATTATTTCCAGCAATTAATTATTTGTTTTTATTTTGGAAAATAATTTGTTATTCTGTATTTCTTTGTTAACTTTTGTGTGTGTAACTTTTAAATTTTTAGATTATGACTCTCTGTACGTGTTGGTTCGTACTGTAAGTGCAGAGAGTAATTAAAGCTAAATAAATAAATAAAAATCACCAATTACTTTATGGGTACATTTACATAATATATCGTGTGATTCGAACTGTTAAAACAAGCCCTATGTCTCATGAATTCCGAATCGAGCACGCCGTTTTCGCGTGCCAACATCAATCGGTCAGTTTCCCACCAAACGCGACACTCATCTGGTCTCGTCGGAGGATACTCCCTTTTTGATGGAGGAGAGGAACGTCCACCCTGTCCATAATACCTCTATAACGTATAGATACTAACGCCTTTGAATGCCAAAAATAACAGAAGTGATCGCACTTTGTTTTAGTAGCAAACAAAATTATAAATATTTGACTTAGGCTCCGCGCAAACGGGCCACCAACCAAACCCACCGGTGGCTGGCGACAAGCTGTTTATATTGATTTTTAACACGTTTTATATGGTATCACCGCACAAATGTAGTGAGTGGTGTCCAGTCGCGACTCAGTGTTTGCGACATGTTACCGGTGGCGGCCACTCGCTACTGAAAACGTCGAATCCATCGTGAGACTGTACGGCAGGAGGGGGTTACAAATTGTAGCGGCCACCGACCACTCGTGGCAGCCATCGACCACCTTCGGTTGCGCGGTACCAAAGGACGTGGCGTGCGACAGCCACTGGTGGCTGTGGTCGGTGGCCCGTTTGCGCGGAGCCTTACTATTTGATTTAGCGCTTTGAGCGTTTCCTAGCTCTATGATTATTAAGCTTTGAACATGAAATAACAATAGCAGTGTTCGGTTTTTGCAATAAAAGCAAAATGAATACTCTTGAAAGAGTCATCCTTATCAGGCGCACTTTAATAGTATTTTATCTTTCTATTTGTTTTCCCTATCACAGTCCAGTGTTAGATATTAAGCTTTGGTTTTTTCCAATCAAAATAATGCAATATTTTTGTCATTATTTTCTAGCTTATGAAGTAGACTGTCCAGGGCTTCGAGCGGGTAAAAATTATATTCGACATTAAACCTTGCTTATTTATCGGTCTTTCTATTTGAAATCCGTATCAAATCCGTGGCGGCGTTAAAGAGTTAGCAGGGAAACATAAAAAGGCAGACAACGACTTTGTTTTATTAAACAAAGTCGTTGTCTGCCTTTGTATGTCAGCACCTTTACATTTTATCAAAATCTATATTCTGTCAGACTCTTACTGGCTCAAACCACACGGTGCTGGGCGCTGGAGTGCTTGTGCATTTCATCACTCTCCCCCAGCCAGGTATTGAACCGCATGAGTTCATGCGGATCCTGTCATTCCGCTAGTGAGGCGCGCGCGGAACACGGTGCCACTGGCTCGTGCCTTTGACTGTTTAGGCAACAGACTCCCCAGATCTGTTACCTGCAGGCACAACGGTGCCTGAACAGAACAATATGGTGGCCAGAGTCCATTCTGCGCTCTTCGGCGCCCAGTGCGTCTGCTGCGAGTAGGGAGATGGTTTGGATCTCTCCGATTTGGAGATAAAATATAAAGGTGCTGATATACTTCTGCATTCAATAGTAACAAAAGATCGAGCATTCGCCGTTTTTAAATTTGTCGAACTGAACAACGAACAGAGCCAAGCATAGAGCCAAACATCGCTACGATCATTCGAGCGAACGCTCGTCAAAAAATGTATTCTTCACGACGATGTCAAACAACAATGACAAAATTGCTCGGCTCGGCAAAAAGCTCGAAGCAAATTTATTGTCGTTTCGCTAGAACGCTCGCTAGAATGCTCGCTGAAACGTTTCTGTTTGTTTTAACATTCGCTAAAATGCTCATTACAAGTGAATGCTCAAGTCAATCAGTGGCTTAACAGAAATGTGTCAGTGTATATAGTCACTTCTTTGCACAGCCTTACAAATATATCTTCTTATACAGAGAAGGAATGAGAATTGATAACCAGGTTTGCCATCTTCGTTTTGGTTTTTTATTTTCTCGGTTCAGTGAGAACAATGATTATGAGAATAGTCCGTGTCATTGTAAAAATCCTAATATATAAAATTCTTCCGTTACTGACTGAGTGACTGACAGACAACGCACAGCCGAAACTCCTGGTCGTAGAAAGCTGACATTTGGCATATGTCTACACGTATGTCTACACACCTTGGCATGTAGGTACCTTGGGGGGGAGTGTAGGAGAGCACTAAAAGAGAATTTCTATGGGAACGGGAAAAAACAGGATATGCGCGTATGAATTATCGGACAAAAGCTAGTATCTTATAAGTCAATCAGATACTCAGATGCAACTATGCAAGTAAGCTGCTTGCACAGCGAATCTGGGAAAATGAATGGTGGTATCGACTATGTGTATTTCAAAGCACATGCGACTCTCGACTTAATGTTATACAAGTCAGTGGGTTGTGATTAGGGCTGATTCGAGCGGAAAAACAACTAAGAATCATGCTGTGACGTCCAATTGGACAGGCGAAAAATCATGCGTCAACGAATCAGTTTGCGACACAAAGTACTCAATATTGGCTGTAATATACTTAATTACTGGGCATGGGAGTTTCAAGTGGTTTCGATTGATATTGCGTCGCTAAAAGCCATTGATGGGCCATGGGAGTAAAAGCTTTCAATCATTTGATTTTGTTCGAAAGAGTCACCGCGGCCCTGGAACGCAAAGGGCTTTAGAACGAACACGGATGGGTTTTAGTCAGTATGAGTCTGACACGCCCTTGTTTTCCAACCAGAGCGGAAGAAGTCATTTGATGATTTCCCACCCTCAAAAAAAAAGGGGTTAAGGGAGTAACCACACTTAATCAGCTCCGTTCACCTTTTGTCCGTAGAAACAAACGATTTTGTATTAGATGGGTACCTACGCATCCGTTCAGCTTTGTGTCCGGTACGGACCAGTAGTCCATAACTTTAAAACCGGCCAAGTGAAAGCATGAAGGAATAATATTTATTTAGCACTTACATGAAACACGATACATAGAAATAACAAAAAAATGAGGTATGCTAAAAATTCTGTATGGTGTCGGACGTAAAAGAATAGCACCATCCCATCACTTCCCGTGCGTGTCGTACGAGGCGACTAAGGGACTCACCAGAGAATGGGCAGCAGCATTCTCTATGCTTAGCATCGGCTACACTACGATCGCCAACCCGCCTGCGCGTGGCGATGATGGCAAACACCTCTCCTTAGGGGGAGGCCTATGTCCAGCAGTGGACGTCTTTCGGCTGATATGATGATGATGATGCTAAAAATTAAGTGTGTGTGTGGTGTGTGTGCGTGTCGAACCGTTTTATTTTACCACTTTGTCGGCGTGATTAATATGTATACCCATACCAAACAATTTTCTAGCGCTAAGTGTCTCTGAGCTAAACCACGGACCGACAGACAGACAGACGTACATGGCAAAACTTTCGGGGTTCCTTGTTGACTACGGAACCCTAAAAACCAACCTATTAAAAGACTAACCCTTTGGGAATACAGGCGTTTCGCTATTGTAATGATTAAGTAGTTACCCAACAGTACCTACTTACGTTGAAATAATTACCAAGCCTTTATTATAAACTACAATAGTTATTTTACTATAATGACACTCGAGTTACGCACAAATGAAGCAATTTCAAAAGGAGAATATACAGTTACCATTTGTCATGTTTTAGGGTTGTACAGACGCCAGTCAAATTTTTTAAATAGTTTTTCAATTTTATCGCCAAAGCATTAGGTTCAAGGTTGATTGGGAAATTTTGACAGTTGCGGGTACCTTGATGAGCTGACGTCTGTATGTATAATGCTAGCAAACCATCTTTGCCTCTCTGAAGTTAGCTGTTTGTGACGACCGCGCAGGTGCAATCGCGCAAAAAAGTGTTAGCGCGTAAAAATATCTTTGTTTTATACGTATTATGTTTTTTTACTCACTTGAATAAAGTTGTAGAAGCAGTTTGCAATTGTAAGATAAGTAGGTAGAAATGCATAAGAAGGTAATAAGTATAGGTAATTGAAAGTGAGGGATTATGTTCGCACCAAATAAATGAAAGCTAAATTTAAAGGTACATGCACTCACTTAAAGTATAGCCAGCTAACTCATTGTCGCAGGTCGAAGGTGGATCACAAACACAGACACAAGCGGGGGCACAGCGCATTACCCAAACTAGTTCAATATACAGTTTATTAGTCAATATAAAGTCTTTTAAAATTTACTCACTATCGCTCAAACTTTCCGAAACTCCTTCCATAAATAAATTTGTGGGGCCATTAAAGGCGAATAAGAAGATAACAAAACAATAACAAAAACAACTAATTAAAAATAATAACAATGTGTAACATTTATGGCATCGACAGTCTTATTGCATTGAGCAAGCGAGACACAAGTAAGCATCGAACGTATACGAGCGACTGAGACTACACTACACGCGCCAGCTTCCGCGAGACCGCGCATACGCGGTGTTACGATCGGTTGTAAAATAGACTACTGCGCTGCGAATTGTGACGAACTTCAGAGTGGCAAACTTAAATGATTCTTAGTATACGTACGCTACTGGATAAAGCATGATCCGCCGTTTTCGAAAGTGTAATTAAACTAGCTGTCGTTCGCAACTTCGTCTGCTTCACATTATTCATAAATGATTCGCTTCTATTGGTCGTAGCGTGATGTTATATAGCCTATTATATTCCTCGATAAATGGGCTATCCAACACTAAAAGTTTTTTTTTTTAAATTTGAACCAGCAGTTCCTGAGATTGGCGCGTTCAACCAACCAACCAAAAAACAAACAAACAAACCAACAAACAAACTCTTCAGCTTTATAATATTACTAGTTTTTGCCCGGGACTTCGTACGCGTATATCCCTTTTTTCTTGTTCCCGTACTTATAGTCCTCCTCATGAATGTGGCTGTCATATAATTTTCTAAATCCGACGGTACTTCTAGAGCTTAGCGCATTCAAACAAACAAACAAACTATTAATTCTTCAGCTTTATTATTAGTATACTTAGATAAAGGTATAGATACGGAGTAAAATTTTTTGTAAAGGAGGTTGAAAGTGACATTTTTCTTTGGATTTTAAACCAAACCTGAAAACATGGGCTTTTAGCAATCTGTATTAAATCTATAACTTCATATTAAGAATGTTTTTGAGTTGAAGTAAATGATTAATGACTCATTAATAATGAGAACCTAAATGATTAGTGCTATGGAATAATGGAAAGTCGTAACGCTTGAAATCCCAATGTCCCCAAAATCTTATTTTGTAAATAGCCCAATGACGGATAACCCTCATATATTTTTCTTTTCCGTATCTTAGTCATTTTAACTAGATAGGTACACATACGAACTTCTACGTCTAAACGTTGAAGAAAACAATTGAAAAGCCGCACATAAACGATTACTGGAGTGTGTTTGACGTGTTTGAGCCGCCATCATTGTTCCACCGCGCGAAAGACTGAAATATATTCTTCACGACGATGTCAAACAACAATGACAAAATTGCTCGGCTCGGCAAAAAGCTCGAAGCAAATTTATTGTCGTTTCGCTAGAACGCTCGCTAGAATGCTCGCTGAAACGTTTCTGTTTGTTTTAACATTCGCTAAAATGCTCATTACAAGTGAATGCTCAAGTCAATCAGTGGCTTAACAGAAATGTGTCAGTGTATATAGTCACTTCTTTGCACAGCCTTACAAATATATCTTCTTATACAGAGAAGGAATGAGAATTGATAACCAGGTTTGCCATCTTCGTTTTGGTTTTTTATTTTCTCGGTTCAGTGAGAACAATGATTATGAGAATAGTCCGTGTCATTGTAAAAATCCTAATATATAAAATTCTTCCGTTACTGACTGAGTGACTGACAGACAACGCACAGCCGAAACTCCTGGTCGTAGAAAGCTGACATTTGGCATATGTCTACACGTATGTCTACACACCTTGGCATGTAGGTACCTTGGGGGGGAGTGTAGGAGAGCACTAAAAGAGAATTTCTATGGGAACGGGAAAAAACAGGATATGCGCGTATGAATTATCGGACAAAAGCTAGTATCTTATAAGTCAATCAGATACTCAGATGCAACTATGCAAGTAAGCTGCTTGCACAGCGAATCTGGGAAAATGAATGGTGGTATCGACTATGTGTATTTCAAAGCACATGCGACTCTCGACTTAATGTTATACAAGTCAGTGGGTTGTGATTAGGGCTGATTCGAGCGGAAAAACAACTAAGAATCATGCTGTGACGTCCAATTGGACAGGCGAAAAATCATGCGTCAACGAATCAGTTTGCGACACAAAGTACTCAATATTGGCTGTAATATACTTAATTACTGGGCATGGGAGTTTCAAGTGGTTTCGATTGATATTGCGTCGCTAAAAGCCATTGATGGGCCATGGGAGTAAAAGCTTTCAATCATTTGATTTTGTTCGAAAGAGTCACCGCGGCCCTGGAACACAAAGGGCTTTAGAACGAACACGGATGGGTTTTAGTCAGTATGAGTCTGACACGCCCTTGTTTTCCAACCAGAGCGGAAGAAGTCATTTGATGATTTCCCACCCTCAAAAAAAAAGGGGTTAAGGGAGTAACCACACTTAATCAGCTCCGTTCACCTTTTGTCCGTAGAAACAAACGATTTTGTATTAGATGGGTACCTACGCATCCGTTCAGCTTTGTGTCCGGTACGGACCAGTAGTCCATAACTTTAAAACCGGCCAAGTGAAAGCATGAAGGAATAATATTTATTTAGCACTTACATGAAACACGATACATAGAAATAACAAAAAAATGAGGTATGCTAAAAATTCTGTATGGTGTCGGACGTAAAAGAATAGCACCATCCCATCACTTCCCATGCGTGTCGTACGAGGCGACTAAGGGACTCACCAGAGAATGGGCAGCAGCATTCTCTATGCTTAGCATCGGCTACACTACGATCGCCAACCCGCCTGCGCGTGGCGATGATGGCAAACACCTCTCCTTAGGGGGAGGCCTATGTCCAGCAGTGGACGTCTTTCGGCTGATATGATGATGATGATGCTAAAAATTAAGTGTGTGTGTGGTGTGTGTGCGTGTCGAACCATTTTATTTTACCACTTTGTCGGCGTGATTAATATGTATACCCATACCTTAAATAAATTTCAACTTTCTAGCGCTAAGTGTCTCTGAGCTAAACCACGGACCGACAGACAGACAGCCATACATGGCAAAACTTTCGGGGTTCCTTGTTGACTACGGAACCCTAAAAACCAACCTATTAAAAGACTAACCCTTTGGGAATACAGGCGTTTCGCTATTGTTATGATTAAGTAGTTACCCAACAGTACATACTTACGTTGAAATAATTACCAAGCCTTTATTATAAACTACAATACCTAGTTATTTTACTATAATGACACTCGAGTTACGCACAAATGAAGCAATTTCAAAAGGAGAATATACAATTACCATTTGTCATGTTTTAGGGTTGTACAGACGCCAGTCAAATTTTTAAATAGTTTTTCAATTTTATCGCCAAAGCATTAGGTTCAAGGTTGATTGGGAAATTATGACAGTTGCGGGTAGCTTGATGTACTGGCGTCTGTCTGTATAATGCTAGCAAACCATCTTTGCCTCTCTGAAGTTAGCTGTTTGTGACGACCGCGCAGGTGCAATCGCGCAAAAAAAGTGTTAGCGCGTAAAAATATCTTTGTTTTATACGTATTATGTTTTTTTTACTCACTTGAATAAAGTTGTACAAGCAGTTTGCAATTGTAAGATAAGTAGGTAGAAATGCATAAGAAGGTAATAAGTATAGGTAATTGAAAGTGAGGGATTATGTTCGCACCAAATAAATGAAAGCTAAATTTAAAGGTACATGCACTCACTTAAAGTATAGCCAGCTAACTCATTGTCGCAGGTCGAAGGTGGATCACAAACACAGACACAAGCGGGGGCACAGCGCATTACCCAAACTAGTTCAATATACAGTTTATTAGTCAATATAAAGTCTTTTAAAATTTACTCACTATCGCTCAAACTTTCCGAAACTCCTTCCATAAATAAATTTGTGGGGCCATTAAAGGCGAATAAGAAGATAACAAAACAATAACAAAAACAACTAATTAAAAATAATAACAATGTGTAACATTTATGGCATCGACAGTCTTATTGCATTGAGCAAGCGAGACACAAGTAAGCATCGAACGTATACGAGCGACTGAGACTACACTACACGCGCCAGCTTCCGCGAGACCGCGCATACGCGGTGTTACGATCGGTTGTAAAATAGACTACTGCGCTGCGAATTGTGACGAACTTCAGAGTGGCAAACTTAAATGATTCTTAGTATACGTACGCTACTGGATAAAGCATGATCCGCCGTTTTCGAAAGTGTAATTAAACTAGCTGTCGTTCGCAACTTCGTCTGCTTCACATTATTCATAAATGATTCGCTTCTATTGGTCGTAGCGTGATGTTATATAGCCTATTATATTCCTCGATAAATGGGCTATCCAACACTAAAAGTTTTTTTTTTTAAATTTGAACCAGCAGTTCCTGAGATTGGCGCGTTCAACCAACCAACCAAAAAACAAACAAACAAACCAACAAACAAACTCTTCAGCTTTATAATATTACTAGTTTTTGCCCGGGACTTCGTACGCGTATATCCCTTTTTTCTTGTTCCCGTACTTATAGTCCTCCTCATGAATGTGGCTGTCATATAATTTTCTAAATCCGACGGTACTTCCAGAGCTTAGCGCATTCAAACAAACAAACAAACTATTAATTCTTCAGCTTTATTATTAGTATACTTAGATAAAGGTACGGAGTAAAATTTTTTGTAAAGGAGGTTGAAAGTGACATTTTTCTTTGGATTTTAAACCAAACCTGAAAACATGGGCTTTTAGCAATCTGTATTAAATCTATAACTTCATATTAAGAATGTTTTTGAGGTGAAGTAAATGATTAATGACTCATTAATAATGAGAACCTAAATGATTAGTGCTATGGAATAATGGAAAGTCGTAACGCTTGAAATCCCAATGTCCCCAAAATCTTATTTTGTAAATAGCCCAATGACGGATAACCCTCATATATTTTTCTTTTCCGTATCTTAGTCATTTTAACTAGATAGGTACACATACGAACTTCTACGTCTAAACGTTGAAGAAAACAATTGAAAAGCCGCACATAAACGATTACTGGAGTGTGTTTGACGTGTTTGAGCCGCCATCATTGTTCCACCGCGCGAAAGAGATGGAGCTACACAGGACATATAGCACCATCTCTTTCCACTGTTCATAGGGCTGTCAATGTCACTTATGACAGGTTTGAACGTGTTCAATTATAACGGTGAATTCGCTTTGAATCTCAATGTCTTCTAAGTTGACGTGTTATGCCAATCACTTTATTCAATTGTACGACAAGAGGAGACTCAATGTTTTTCTTGAATTTGTTGTTTTTGTTGCTGTTTCTTTCAGCTATCATTTGCCCATCTTTGACAGATGTTACGATAGTTAGACGCCAGAAAATGTGACACCAGTCTTGTGGGTTGCGGAGGTCTGGATTTGGATGGGCAATTGCTCTATATAAAATACTGGTATTAAGTTGCATCTGGTTACACTGGGGGCTGACCCCAACTGACTGGATTAAAATTACGGTTTTCTCCCGTTTTAAAAGGAAAAGTTGATTACTTTCTGAGCATTACTTAGAAGGGGAAAGTTAAGTTTTGCATATTGCATTCTGAGTCGTGAAGAGTAACAAAGTGGGGCTGTCAAGAGATATTTAAAACCGTAATTAGTCTTCACTGAAATATTGCAGAGTTTAGTTAAATACTTACAAGTTTCTGCTCCACTTTCCTGTTGAATGGTGGAATAATGGTGTTTAGAGACTAACAGGGGAGAAAGTTTCCAGTAGGTAGTCAGCGGATTCGGACGATGTAACTAACTGTTAGGTACATAACAAAATAATAGCCAGGTAATTGTAAAATAACTTTAGGAGCGGCCGTTGACCCCAAAATCAGCCGTTGTTACTTGAAATCAAAAGCTTACTTCTTAAATTGGGTACTGTCTGGTGTTACGGGTCCTAATGTACCATTCACAGCGAGCATGTTACGATACGCCGTGTCCTAAGATCCAAGTAACATGCGCTTTGTAACGTGTTACATTACACACATTATCTTATCATGTTAAAAATCGAGCATTCGTGCAGTCAGCCGGTCGATTCTGTAAACATGTCGAAGTGAAGACTTGGGTGAAGTGATCAAGAGGTGAGCTGTCAATCCATATAATCAAGATGGAATGACAGCTCACTTCGTGATCACGTGCTATCTTGATTATATGGATTGACAGCTCGCCTCTTGATCACTTCACCCAAGTGCAGCCGCTTGGCTGTTTTTTGTCGTTTTGTCATGAATATGTAGTCTCGATACTTCACTAGTTTTCAGTAAAGGCGAACGGCAGAATTCGTACAACATACTTTTTTTGTAGTTCTGTGATAGAATTTGTACCACTTATTAAGGCAACTAAACCATTCATTTTCATGTAACATTAGTATTTTTAGAAGTCCGGATTAATTAATTATAGCAATTAAAAGATTTAAGTAATATTTGAAAACAGAAATAACAGTAAATATAATTAACCAATTATACATTATACCTTTCAATGAATAATTATTGCATACAATCTTAATAATTAACCATTTAATTATAGGAATTATTTTCGCCATCAATGTTTTTTTTTGTATTGGCAATTATTTTATTGACAGGTTAGGAAAATCTTTCCGAGTCTCTGTTCAGTTCTTTGCTGTTGTTTTGGATTGTGGTTTGTAAATGCATCTGAGCAATTAAGCAAATTATCTGGTAATTTTTACGTTGAGTTGAGCTACCTGCCCCTTTCTTAGATGAAATAAAATTAAGAATTTTTATGAAATTAATTTTATAGATTAGCCAAAGTACGAACATCTTTCATGGGGTACTGTGTTAAATCGATAATCGACAGCACGGTTGGCGCAGTGGTTGAGCGATTGACTGTTGCGCTGCGTGTCGCGGGTTCGATCCCCGCTCGGAACAATTATTTGTATGGCCTACAGATAGTTGTTCCGGGACTGGCTGTTTGTGTATGTGACTTTGTATGTTTGTAAACGCACCCACGATACAGGAGAAATTCCTAGTGTGGGGCAACGTTTCTTAAAAAAAAAAAAAAAAATGTTACAACAAAATACCTTGTGACATATTAGAACTAAATGAAAGAAAATTTAAAACTTACATTAAAACCACACTTTGTAAACAAGCATATTACAAACTAGATGATTATATTAAAGATAAGAATGCTTGGAAACATGCTGGTCCTGCTCCATAGGACAATCGAGGGTATAGTAGAAAAAGTCAAACTTGTTTTATTTACTGGTGTACTTTCAGGTTTTTAATATGTAGGTAATTTAACTCACACACTGATCCATTGTTTTTAATTATATTGTAAATATGTGAGTACCATGTCCCTTACTAGCAAACTTAATTTTATCTCTGCTGGTATTGCTTTGTTGTACCTATAGTATATAAGTGTGTGCTGTATATTAGTGTAATGTTGGATGCATTGTGCTCACATAATATAATCAATTGATCAATGTACAAAATATTGTAAAACGTATATTTGAAAAGAGTAACTATGGAGTTTCTTGTCCGTTCTTCTCCATAAGAATCTACTTTTTGCGAATGGACAACTAGAGTCACTTATATTTTAATTTTAAACTGTAAATTTGACGTTCAAAAGTGCCTTTTAATGGTCTAGTTGAAATAAATGAATTGACTTTGACTTTGACTTTAAGAATCGATTAAGTAATTATAAGAACAATAAAATAAAATATGTAAGTTCCTACAAAAACAAAGTTGTTTTATTTACCCACACTCAAAACTCCATCAGCACTTCATCATCATCATCAAACTATTGCAGACCGCTGCTGGACGTAGGTCTCTCCTTAAGCACCCTACTGAATAGTTACAATCTTCTCATGTCAATTTGCCAACTTAATGATAAGCAAAACACTACAAAGATAGCACCAGCTATCTAGAACATATCCTTTTTCACCAAAACAATGTTATGTGCCTACACGTAATAATATTTATTGGGACATAACCTCAAAAATAAAACTGGTTAAGTATAACTTTTAGGTCCCAACTTCTAAAAATCTAAGAATTTTAAAAGGGCTTGCCTATCGTATTGACTACCAATTAAAACAAAAAATATCCCAAAACACGATATTTTATTAGGTGTACGAAACTCCCATACAACCCTGCCGTTCGCCTTACGTAAATATATCAGAAACTATCAAATTTATATCCAACAATACATAATATCTACTCTTCCAAATCAGAATAATTGAGTAATTTTATCTCACAACAGTGCCGGCCGGACAATTGAAACCATTTGAAGAGCCGATCATATAACGATCACTGGACCGGAGCACGGGCTGTCAGGTACATAAACGTTTACTGGATAAAATAATACCTAAATATTGTTACGAGCTTGGGGTTCGTGACAATAAAAACAGCCGATTAAATAACCAAAATTACACTTTTATTTAAAAACACAAATTACAACTTAAAAAAAAGAACATATAAAACGACTAAACAGTTCCGAAGAAATGACTTTTCAAGTAGTTTGTTACAGTTGGAGGCTTCAGTCACAAATTTGATGTCACCAACTGTATCGGACTGCTTGAAAAGTCATTTCTTCGGAACTTTATTCAAAGTCAAAGTCAAACATTTATTTGCAGATAAATATGGTTAGAAAAGTTCTTATAATGGTAATATTAGTAGCTTAACATATTCAATATGATTGAATATGTTAAGCTACTAATATTACTAATATTACATAATGACATGCAAATTTTTGGTATACGTACAATAAGTTCATTATTTATATTTAAACTGAAGAAATTCTTTATATTATAGAAGGTATTCTCAATTAGCCATCTTCGTAAAGCCCTTTTGGAGCGCACCATTGGAAGTTCTTTAATTTGGTTAGGAATTTTGCTATAGATCCGAATACACATAGGATAACAGCTTCGCCTATATAGTTCCGTTTTTATTCTTACATTAATAATAATATATCCTATAATAATATCCTGGGTCAACTCACATACGGTCATCCGATCCCAAACTAGGCAGAGCCTGTACTATGGCAACCAGACAACTGATAAACATACTTATATATTTCTAAATACATACATATTATAGACAAATTACACCCAGACACAGAACAAATGATCATGCTCATCACACAAAGATTTGTCCTGGGTGGGAATCGAACCCACGACCTGCGGTTAAGCAGTCAGGGTCACTAACCACTCGACCAACAGGCCAGTCATAATTAGTCTATTAGGATGTTTTGAACTCACATTTATCTCCCAGTTTTTAGAGTGTATTGTGTGTTATTAGAGTGAACAGGTTCTTTTGGGTAAGCTCGCTCCATCGTCAACTTTGTCTCTGTCATCTATGACCTAGATTAGACTCAAGAGCAAACCCATCTCGGATAAAAAAGTTGTCTTTTGTGGTCGTTTTTGTTTAATTCACTTTTTATTATGTTTTGATATTCATTCCTTAATGTATATCAGCTAAACAAATCGATACCAGAAGTATCAATTGACGTAAGGGACATTTACCCAAAATGCCAAATTGCCCCTACGACAATTGACGTAAGGTTCATTTACGCAAATTGCCAAAATGTCCCTTAAGTTAATTGATATTTCTGGTATTGAAATATGACCTGCCACTTCTGAAACATCCTCTATAGCATCACAGTTGTATTTACCGAAACGGGTAAGCAGCATTGCATTTACGATATGAAATTCTGAAATACATACATATAAAACCGCTCCCTTTAATTTTAATTTAATTTTTGTTATTTTTTGATATAACGGCAATAGAAATTCAATTTTGTGAAAATTTCAACTGTCTATCTGTTACGATTCTTGAGATACAGCCAGCTGACAGACAGACTGACGGACGGATAGCGGAGACTTAGGAGAGTTCCGTTAGTAACCTATTAAAAGAGTTGCGTTAGTAACCCTTCGGGTACGGAACCCTAAAAAATATACTTAAGATAGGTACATCAGGGTGGTATAAAAATACGTAAGTAGGTAGTTCGGGCTGAATTGAAACACTTATTACAATTTGCAGAATGTGTCGATTATTTGGACATGCTAATAAAAACGCCTCATAATTAAATATTTATTAAGTAAGCCGTGCGTTTCTCTATATTTACTGAACACCTGTAGCGGCATCAATGCCGCCACATGAAAAACTAATAAGTGAAGTTTGTACCGCATGCCATCTATCCTGTCTGCAACGAACTACCAACGAAATCCTGCGTCGTGCAAGCAAAGTTCTCCGTGCGATTTGAACATATACAACAGTCCGACTATCGGGCAGTTGCCCACCAGACACAACAACCGTCTGGTAGGATGATCCTCCCATTTTAAGTGGAGGTGTCTGGACTTTACTCTCTGTACCGCATACCTCTACTGGTGACCCTCGATAAAGAGCGTCAGCGCAGCTTTCGTGCAGCCATCACATCATGACGTCATCATCACTCTTCATCCTGACCTCGCTCTTGATTGTGCTGTGAGGACTCAGAATTCGATTTCAAACGATATTTAGATTTCAAACGTTTCTTTAACTAGCAAACTACGACCGTTACGCAACTGTTACACAACAACACTCACAAACCACCCTGAGGTACTATTTATTACAACTCAAACCACAATTAATAGTAAATTAGTTTCTAAATTGCGTGACTGAACTTCACGTTACCCCCAGGACTGGAAAGTTACCACTATTTAAAGCCTCTGCAGGTAATAAAACTCAAGTTATGCCTTTGGAAAGTCCCCATTTTATCTTGAAGCACATTCGTGAACGGTGAACGAGTGAACGTAAATGTGCAGTGAACGAACACCATTTTTTGAAACATTAAGTTTTATGGGCTAAGCTTGAACTGCTTGAAATGGTTTGTGGATGTTAAAGGACGAACGTTGAGTGTGCAAGGGAGATTAAGCTTTTTATTTCTATTAGATACTGGTAGATATTAATTCAATTGGGAACTTAATGTTCTTGGTCATCATCCTTTTGCACTATTACATGGTGCTTGAAAGGAGAGCCTCCTTTTCCCGAGCGGTGTTAATCTAAATCTAACTGCGGTTCCAAACGCTCGACGCACTCTGAACAGCAAGCACTCGGTGACGCTGGGAATAGGAGAAGAATTACCACGGAGGTTGAAGTACCACGATGGTAACAGGTAAAGCCCAACGGCTCTCTTCAGAGCCATAGGCCATGACCAACGGCCCTTCTTAGGGCCATACAACAGAAATAACATCTCTGAGGACACACCACCACCTATTTCAGTTAATCCATTATTAAAAGACACTCTTAACCGCAAGATTTGCAACCGTTATAAATGATTAACTGTTCGCTTTTTTCGATTCGAGTCATTTTAGTATTCACTTCCTTATATTCCTTATAAATAAATAAAATATGACTACAAAGACGTATTTATATTCAACCATATCTTTAGTTTTCCTCTGTACCGATAGCCATCCCACATTCCTCAGGAGTTCCCTTGCCAATTTTTTTTCTACTCTGCTTCACTACAAATAAGCCCATTCGAGCTCGATTAATTCACACCATTGAGATACTGACATATCATATCAATGTCATAACATGCCGGAAATTGGGCCGAGCTCCAATTTGCACGGCACGATATACGGGACAGCCCTATTACGAGTTACATCGGAAACAATATGAGCGCCTGGATGTTGATGATAGGCAATATGTCGCGTTCGCTTTATAAGCAGTCATTTATTTAAGTCAGGCGTTGGTGTGCTGTGTGTAGCTTTCTGTCGATTGTTGTGAATGTTTTGAGAGCGATACAAGCTGATGTAAATAATATTTTTTGTGACAGGTTTAATCAGTAAATAAAGAAGGGAATGCAATGGTGTCGCGTTAGTCTGCCTATAATAGATAGTGTTTATTCCACCTAGAGTATCGTAATTTGTCGTGATGAAGGAATTTTAACTCTAAATTACTTACTTCATTCAATTTGATCATTAATTAACAGGACCCGATATTTATATCTAAAATATTAGTAATTTTACAAATAAGATTAACCGTTATGTTAAATAACTGATATTTGGAGTCATTAAAAAAAAAAACAATTTTCAGAAACTGCTTTTACCGAGTGTACAATTACTAAGCACTTAATTAGAACTAGTTCGATCCAGCCCGTCCCTAGCTGTCCTCCCCCTAGCGACGCCCTAAGCCGAGGCCCGTACCCCACAGGGGGTGCCCTTAGCGTGTAGTCGCTTAGATTGTAAGTTTTTTATAAGCCCTGACTGGAGGCTTTAATATTATATTAAGGCCACCACAGGCAAGCCCGGTTGAGCAGTCGACAATCTCATAGGTTGAACTGCGAGACGCCATTCACAAAAAAAAAAACTTAATTAGAAAACCCCAAAACAACTCCCATCATCATTCATTATTCCTCTTCCTCATTAAAAACTCAACCGGTATCCAAAGACCAGTAGAAATTGCGAAAGAATTTCACCGGTGACATTTCCCAATATTAATTTATGCCAGTATCTTGAAAGTTTAGCCGTTTCATAACAAGTTTCCACCTAAGAAATTCCATTTAACAAGAGGACTTCACGTCGCCAAGTGACTTGCGTAAGTCGAAGGATACTTTCTGAAGGAATCCTTATAAAGTAGCGAAGTTATTGGTCGGAGACTTTGAATTGTTTAAGTTTTGAAGGACGATAGGTAGCCGAAAACTTAATGGGTGTCGAAATTTTCTGTCAGCTGTTAAAGTGATACAGATAAGGGCGAGGCCAAATGAGCGTATTTTTTTGAGTTGTGAGTCGCGGAATTTACGTTTCATTCGGTTTCATACAAAAGTCCTAAGTATTTGTGCCACACGGCGACGCAAAATGTGTTGTCTACTGACTCACGCGCATTATATCAACCGAATTGCGTTCGGGGTGAGTCGTCCATATAAGGTATGGAACTGTCCATACATCAGTCTTTCCGTATTTAAAGGATTTACCCTGGCTTCTCTTTCTGACATATTTTTCTAATGCTTCGTAAATGCAGAATATTTTAATGGATCTGTCACCGGAAAATAGCAAACTCCGTAAGATTATAAAATAACTTGAGAGATTGTAAACTCTCGATAAATTGTCAACTGAACATTTGGAATACTATTTATTACCTTGTTATGTGTTCCTTTGTTTCCAACTACAACTACACATGAAAAAGGTTAAATTGTAGACTTGTGCTCTGATTGGTCGCCATTTTATGTCAGTCCACAATTTCTCGGAATGACTTCGCGAGATTATAAACTATCAAATTTTGAGTTATTCCAAATGTTCAATTGACAGTTTATCGAGAGTTTACAATCCCTCAAGTTATTTTATTATCTTACGGAGTTTGCTATTTTCCGGTGACAGATCCATTGCAACCACCCCGTACAAACGTTGGATAGTAACTGAAATTACGTCCGTCCGTCTGAAAGCCTAACCGAATTTCGCAACTCAAAATACGCGACTCACGCTCGTTTGGCCTCGCCTGAAACGTGGATCTTTAAGCCTAGAGTGGATAAGTTGACATCATCGCTTATCATCAGGTGAGATGGTGAAAAGAGATCGGGTAGACTGTACTAGGGTTGCAGCCGCAGTGGGGTACTTGAAACTTCTTGTGACCATACTGTACCTGCTGCTACTAAATAAGCACAGCGCGCGATGGTGAATTTAGCTCCAAATGTTTTCAAAGACCTTTCAGCCCAAAAAAAGAAAGAAGGGTAGCAACGATAGTTGCTGTCAGTTAATTACATGTACTATCAGGAAAATTAAGGGGCATTCAAGACATAAAAAACTGGTCAAGTGCTAGACGAACTAGTGCGCCGAGGGTTCCGTACCTACCCATTATACCGCCATAATAAAATTGGTATTATTTTTATTGGTGGCAGGCGTGAACTATTTATGTATGGGGACACCCTTTAATTGTCAACTTTTAATTTTTTTGGAATTTTTAATTTATTTGTGCGTAAACCTTGCTTTTTACCAAATTTCGTGATAATAGGTCAACGGGAACTACCATATAGGTTTTCGACCCAAAACTTATAGGGTACTTTCGGTTGATTAAGAATTTTCAATTTTTTGTTAAAAGCAAGGCACAAGTAAAGAGACAATTCCGAAAAATTAAAATAGTAGAAAATTAAGGTAAATTTTGGTACTTACAAGATTTCGCGAAAATCTAAATTTGCCCGTATCTTTTTATCGTGTTGACTCAGGACCTTGATTTTCATTTACCTAGTAGAGACTATAGACCTCAGTATCTGGTATAAATGTCAGCTTGCTAGGTCCACCCGTTCCTGAGAAAATTGGTGATGACACACGGACAGACAGACGGACAAAAGAGTGATCTTATAAGGGTTTATTTTTTACCTTTTGAGGTACGGAACCCTAAAATGGCAGAATTTTTTTTTTAAATTGATTTAGGTAACACACTATTTAAAATCAAAAGCACAAATTCGTAATATCTAAGTTTCAATTCGTACAAAACCGGAGTACTTCGGTGTCTAGAACCGATTGTCTGTTCAAGCTTGAAGACGTGGCCTGAATTTGAATGCAATCTGCAGATCTGAGAACCATAATTGATCTCCTCTCGACTGAAACGGTCCTTTGTTGGTTGGAAGTCGTTTTAAATGTCTTTTGTTAGGTTTTCATAAAAGACCGCATTTGGATTTTCAGACGCATTAGGTGTGCTAGGAGTTCCGAAGGATTTGTATCTCTGAAGAATAAAGTTAAAGTATTAGAAAGCAGATTATAGAGTAGCTTCTCGCATCCATCGGATTCCTGCGACCTTCACCAGGTCATCGGTCCACCTTGCGTCTTCCGGTACACAGTCGCTACTCCAGAACTTGTCGTCCCCATCGGACATACTCGGTGCCCTCTGCCACATAAGTTTTCTGATTCTGGTTCCAGGAGAAAAGTGAATTATGTACAAACGAAACATTTCGGATATCGTCTTTGATGGACTCCATTTGCGAATGCGCTTGCGCAGTGATTAAATAAGTGGTATGATTTGTCTTCTTCCTAAAGATTGTTGCTTAAACATTACCAAATTTGTTGTTCCTTCCCAACTTCCTGGTTTACTATTCTTTACTAACCACTACCGGGATAACACATAATAAGATTATTTACATACAAAATAATAAATTCACATGCAAATGTTGACGGAACTAATGTAGCAGTGAACAGACAGACGGATTCGCAACTGTCTTATTAGCGTGGTATGTTTAGCTAACATTTTAGTACCGGTACGAAACGTATTGTTTCTTAGGTAGTTTTCCATTCAGCTTAATTGGATAGCTTCGTTTGGATGTGGGGTAATAGGACGAGGAAATGTTGCATGAGCTACGAGAGCAGTATGTTGCATTGCATATATCTGTCACCAGATAATTGAAAACTCCATTAGATTGTAATACAACTTTATTAGATCATAATTTCTCGATGTATTTTGTGCGAAGGCCAATTCTACTAATTAATGTGTCATGCGAAAAACATGACACTAATTGCGATGACATTTTTAAGACACTAGAAAATGGTATTCTGTTATTCTGTATATATGTTGAATACAATAAATCCCATTCAAATTCAATTGTTTTCCAATATATCAGTCTCTTATTGAGAATAATGAGTTTACAATTTAATGCGATATTTTACAATCTTACGGCGTTTGAAATTATCCGGTGACATAATATCTATGTATTCTATTAAGCCAATTAAATTCCACAGCTGGACACAAGCCTCTATTTCCTTTTACCACAAACGTCTGCCTTTGCCAATGTTCTCGCCTTTCGGTTGGATTCAAGTTCGTTCGTCCACCTTCGTAGTGATGTATCGCGATCTCGTCTTGGTAAGTGAGGCTCTATATTAGTGACATTCTTTCAGTGGTAGTGTGGCGAAGATGATTGTCAGAATGTATGAGTCATTTTGGGCCTACACACAGAATTATCTAGTAGGAATACGACATCAATGACTATGTTTTAAATTGATTCCGTGGCATCGAAAGGGATTTTCTTCCTTTTGGAAAGTGAGCTAAGGGATCCCGCGGCGGGATGCCACGGCACGTCGCGGGATATCTTGGTAGTCCGCCGGAATGCTACAGTATCTAAGCGGCTAGTGTGCGCTCACTGGTGGCAAAATCTTCTGCCATTCCGTCCCCGTGTATGTATCCCTTTTGACGAAAGCCGTCGCCATTGAATTGACAAACGCTGTCAAAATGTCACATGACCAATCTATATCTACACTAATACTATAAAGAGGAAAAAAAAAATTTTTTGTGTGTGTGTATGTTTGTAATGAATAAACTTAAAATACTACTAACTACTGGACCGATTTGAAAAATTCTTTCAGCAATGGATAGCTACATTATCAGCGAATAACGTAGGCTATATCTTATCCCCGTACTCTCACGGGAACGGGTACTACGCGGGTGAAACCGCGTGACGTCCACTAGTCCTTTATATTTTGGCATTTCGGCAATCCCATTCGCTAATATAATGGCACTTTATCCCAATAGGAGCAGCACGTCTTGCACTTCCATACAGCTCTAGTAAGTCGTTATTTCAGAGTTCAGTTTCTTTATATAGTCATAATTATCACCTTTCAAACAATATTTTTGGTCTGCTTAGCAAAACTATTTGTACTATATACACCTTCTATCTTATGAAACTTGGACTAGATATTATAGAAATTGATAATAAATTCTACCTTTACTCTAATGTCAAACTGATTTCATCTTCCAATCATAAAGAATGTCGTACTTAAAGGTCACCGACATCTTATAACAAATTGGACGCTACTGTATAACATACCTTTATGTGAAACCACTACAAAAACTTTTCAATGAACTTTAGACATGATTGAAAACTTACCGCGACGAATATCACAATTTTGAAATCCAGGATCTAACTAGTTTATAAAAACTCTTTAAGGAGGTTCCATCATTTGTTTCCATCAAATTCTTGGAAGCAACCTTCAAAGATGTTAACGCCGCGCAAAAGGAATAAAAATATATTTATACAAATATAGAAAACTCTTGAAATCAGTAAAGACTTGTAGCGGCATCAAGTGCGAGGCGGACCAAAATGCATAGGGTTCCGCAGGTACGTCAACGGCAAGTAAGCTGTAGCGGCATCAATGCAGTCACATGAAAAACTAAGGAGCAAAATTTGTACGGCAACAAAAAGAACCGCAGCGCCATCTACGACGAACTAACAACGGAATTCTGCATCGCGCAAGCAATGTTCTCCGCGCGATTTGAACATATACAACAGTCCGAATATCAACTATCGGGCAGTTGCCCACCAGACACAACAACCGTCTGGATCGGAGGATCCTCCCCTTTTCAATGGAGGTATGCGGGACTTTACTCTCTGTTCCGTATCAATTGTGACGTAGACTCATCCACAACCAGATACTACTACAAGCTTACCCTCTCGCCTTCCGCAATCGACCCTATGGAATTCCACTTCATACTTACTTAAACTTAAATCAACCATGCCAATTGCTTTCGTTTACCTCTGGACATAAACCTCTCCCAAACACCTAAGCTCACCACAACAACCGATTCTCCGTCTTCCGCATTTACTAAAGGCGATATTACTCGGTTCAACCAAATTCATTCACTTTGGTTGAAAGGCGCAGAAGTGAAAGATAATGCCGTTTGCTCGTATCTTTGAAGTGATCTATTTAAATTATAAAGTGAACCATTCAATTCACATTGCTCATTCAGATGTCTTTGAATCAGGTAGTACACTTGGGAATTCTCATTCAATTGCGTTGAACGATGAACGACAAAGTGAAAATATAGAGCAAGCTCAATTCTTTCAACACTGTTGAATATGATTGAACATTGACGTTGAATGATTCACTTTTATGTTAACATGATTTAATGTGGTTGCTACATCCAAATTAATGGGTTAATGGGTTTCGCAATATTGCTAAATAAATGAAAGTATATAGTTTATAAAACGAAAACTTTATTTCTTAAATTTAATAATCTTAAATATATAAAAATGAATTCCTATTTCCCTTGGTCACGGCATCGCGCGTGAACGGCTAGACGAATTTCGCTAATTCTTTTTTGTTGTGTTTGTTAT
Source organism: Mamestra brassicae (assembly GCA_905163435.1). NCBI lineage: Eukaryota > Metazoa > Arthropoda > Insecta > Lepidoptera > Noctuidae > Mamestra > Mamestra brassicae. The sequence continues at coordinate 8,010,140 of LR991013.1, read as the reverse complement.
TGTCAGGAGGAGGTTCTTATGAAAGAAAATATTTAAAAAAAGAAAAACATCCGGGTGAAACCACTAGTGGCACCCCTACTAGTGTATTCATAAAATAGTATTACTTACAAACTACCTACTTACAAACACCTTCCTTCGTTCTTCCTCGTCTCTCCTACTTAATTTATGCTGTGCCAGACAGGGCCCATAATTGTGACTTATATAACCATTTCCCTACCAACTATAGACATTATGGTAGGTACGCAATAAAGAATTGAGAATTGAATTGAATGGGAGAAGTGAACCGTGCAATATCGCCATCATACAAAAAAAAATCAACAAGTTCCAGCTTATACGCTACTGCTATAGAAGTGTTAACCTGATAACTGGCGTCAGTATTGATTCTGGTTAGCCAGTCAAAATCGTGAACCGACGAATATTGACGCTAATTGTATTACGTGGTAACTGGTAACAAAACAATCATTATAGAATTTGCAATCGATGTGTTTTTTGTTTTCCTGATCTTGTTTAGGAGCTCCCAGCTAAGTAAAAACAGCCACGACGGGTCGATCTTCGAGGTTAAGCAGCGCTAACTATGGTCGGTCTGAAGATGGTCATCCATTATGTACCGAGACTCCTTTGTGCCTCAGAAAGCACGTTAACCGTAAGTTGGTCCCGGTTGCTCATTGTAGATCTTTGACAGTCGTTACGGATAGTCGGCAAATCTGACACCAGTCTTACCAAGGAGTACTGTAGTACCCGGGTCGTTGTGGAGGTCAGATGGGCACTTGCTCCATGTAGAATACTGGTACTCAGATTTATCCGGTTGACTGGAAAGTGACCCCTATATAGTTGGTAAAAGGCAGTTTGTTTTTTATGGCACTTATCTGTGATGTATGTTGAATGTTGATGGCAAAATGCGGCAGTATAGCCACTTACCATCTAAACTGCCACCATATTATTGACTTAAAATACAAACATTATCCTCCTATTGGGGGAAAGATGAAACTTGTTGTTGAGATTTAAACTCTAGTTTGTATTTTCAAAGGTTTCTAGTCAGCTCTAAAAATGTATTGTCTGAGAGCGGTCACGCCAGGTTACGCACTGCGTCCGATCCGAATCCGTGAAAATACGGATATAAAAAATCGGACCGAAATCGGATATTGCTTTTCGAACTACATCTGATTCGAATTCGTCAAAATCTAGATCTAGAGTCTGAAAAACTCGGTCCTAATTCGGATATGGCTAATCCGATCCAAATCCAAGCTTTTCAGGGGCCATCTTTGGATATGTTCGATTTGAATCCGAAGTAATACGAAAGCGTTGATGCAAACAGTACTACGGCTACTTGGGACCGTCAATATATCTTCCGAATTGGAAAGAAATCGGATGACGGAAGTCGGATCTAGTGCGTAAACTACCATACAGATAGTTCTATGACTACTTCGGAACGTATTTTTAGGGATTCGGATCGGATGCAGTGCGTAACCGCTCTAACCACTCAGCATTGACAATCCATTTTGACACGCACAACTCACAATCTTTCAGAAGTGGGAGATAGTTTTTTTTGTGCCATAACACCGCGTAATACACCGCCTTTGATATTCCTCTGAAACGACTACTTGGTAAGCTTAAAACCCTGTTATCAACTAAATTGCCTCTATAATCCCTGAAGATCGTCTGGCCTTGTAACAAGAGTTCAATTACAGCAGAACTGCCAAATGATATTCGATATTTTCATTAGAAACTGATCGTATATTTATTAGGGTAAAGACACCTTCTACATACTCGTATGTATTTTATATCAGAAGAAGTAGTAGTGAATTTTTATATTATTTCTGAGGATCAAGGTTGTCTCGTCCTTATTTTCCGCTAACCGTTTTGTTTGAGGTCAAAAGAATATCAAAGTTTTCCATTTTCTTCGGCTTCATGTTATTTTCATTTGGTTTAGAGATCTTCCTCATGTGATGGAAGTGCTATATAATCTTTTTTTTTTTGATGGCATAATGGTTTGTGCGGGCCAACAAGTGGTAAATAATATTTATTTTTTATGATTTCCATAATGGATACAGTTATTTTTCTGTGTCATGTATTAATTACTTTTTATACTATTGTATAAATTGAAGTTCTTAAAACGTATCAGACAGATGTGTTGCTGGGGAGTTTGTTGCGCGAATTGCGCCACTTCTTCCCAGCTAAAACACTGGAAAGTGGTGACGTGGGGGTTTTAATGCTTTTGTTTTTTTGGCCCTAGGATCGCATAACACGTCTTAAACCTTTAGGTTTGATGTGACTTGAATTGACATTTGATAGCAAAACTGTGGCTGGTTTAAAACGACTTGCCTACCTACCTAGAAGGATGTATTGAACACTGAAATTTCTTGCATTTAAGAACTATTAATTGCATTACGACCGTGATTTTTGAAAAATTGCCAGTTTTCGGTGTTTTTTAGATAAACTGAAATACAACACACAACAACTGACTATTTGAATCGTGGATAATAGCTATTAGTAAAGTTCATAGTGACATGACAAATCGAACGAACGAAAGAACGCAATTTTGTGCTAGATTTATAGAACACTAGTTGCCGCCCGCGGCTCCGCCCGCGTGATTGTCGAAAACTATCCTAAGGGAACATATTCCCGGGATAAAAAGTATCCTATGTGTTATTCCAGACTATAATCTACCTCTGTGCCAAATTTCATCAAAATCCATTCAGTAGTTTTTACGTGAAAGAGTAACAAACATCCATACATACATCCATACTTACAAACTTTCGCCTTTATAATAGTAGTAGGATTAAGAAAGGATGTTAGACGGGGGTCCGAAGCGTAACCAACGGAACCCTTTTACTTAGCTGTCTCGCTGTCAGCGGACTGTGTCTCGAGAGCCGTAATGGGTGGACAGTTGTTGAAATTTTCACCGAGTGTGTATTTCTATTGCCGCTATTTCAACAAATAATAAAAAATAATTAAATTAAAGATTAAAGGGCTCCCATACAAGAAATGAAATAAAACAATAAACTGCTTTTCTTTCTTTCTATATTACGGAACCCTTCGCGTGAGGGTCCGACTGGCACTTGGCCGGTTTTTAAAAGATAATTTTTCTACTGAGATTGGCAACCATACTTTGTAAGAAAGTACAACAGCTGTCCGGGCCAAGCTTTCCTTATAATTACTTCGGCTAGGCCTGAGAAAAATGGTCTATAAACTTGCAAGTAACCATAAGTTGATGAGTTTTAGTTCGTTCGTTTACCAGCAGTAAAGTTTTACGTCTTGCAGGAACAGCTGTTGCCTCCTGTTTTACTTTTACCTACTCTTAGATCATTGTCTTAGTATTATGTAACAAAATACCGGCCAAGTGCGAGGCGGACTAACATGCATAGGGTTCCGCTGGTACGTCAACGGCAAGTAAGCTGTAGCGGCATCAATGCCGTCACATGAAAAATTAAGAAGCGGAATTTGTTTTTGCGGAGCAACCAAAAAAAGAACCGCAACGCCATCTATCCTGCCAGCGACGAACTAACAACAGAATCCTGCATCGCACAAGCAAAATTCTCCGTGCGATTTGATCATGTACAACAGTCCGAATATCAACTATTGGGCAGTTACCCACCAGACACAACAACCGTATGGCCGGAGGATCCTCCCTCTCTAGGTATGTGAGACTTTACTCTCTGTACCGCATACCTCTAAAAGCTATAGGTTTTACAAGTATACAGTCGAATATACAGAGTCGCGGAACCTTGATGTTAAATCAAGGTTCCGGTTTTTATGTAAGTATTACCGTTTTTACGATAGTACTAAGGCAAAAATAACGCAAACAACATACGTTGCGTTATAATTATAGCGGCTATATCATCATAAATATTGAATGAACAAGTCTCTACCTATATCAGACCCAAAGATACTAACAGCCATGTGACAAACAGACAGATGGACAACGGACGCCTAGTAATAGTATTCCAATTTTCACCCTACGGTTACGGAACGCTAAAACGATGTGTTCAGTCCATATTTATAACAAGTAATTATTGTGGCTAAAAAAGCGACATCGGAACAAGTTTGTGTAGCGAATAAATGGTGACTACTTGCAAGTTTTATTGCACAACTTTACTTACTGCTTGGAAGTTTAAGTTAGTAAGTTTTCAGTGAGAACTTAGACGTCTTGCTGTGAGTGTAGCCGATGACTTCTTCCGCCCTGGTGTCAGACTCTTACTGACTAAAACCCATCCGTGTTCCTTCTAAATCTCCGTCCCTTTGCGTTCTAGGGCCGCGGTGACTCTTTCGAACAAATTCCGCAACCCTGGCAGGCTCTGGCCCTAGCGGGCCCCGTCTTCTATGCTGACATCTCTTTGAGGCGCGCGTGAAACACAACGCGCCATCGACCCGGGCCTGGTGGTAATCGGACAGCGAGCCACCCAACGCCCAACTCGGTCTCGGACTTGTGACGTAATTTTTTAAATGTAATTGATAGGTTTGCGTTTTAGTACTTTGTCAAAGTGTAACATGGTAAGCGATGAAGTCGTTTTCGCAAAACTTGAAAAGGGGTTGTTGTATTCATCATTATGAACAAATTTCATCTACTATGGAACCAAACCCGAAAATAATCGCCTGCCCCATACATTATGCGTGCATTCCCTACTACTAGCCCAAGTAAAACTGGTTCATATTTATTATGAGTTTCTAGGTTTTGAGTTCAGTGTATGTTCAATTTGTATGTGATTATACCGGCATCCTTAGGTACCATTAAAAACGGAATCACTGTTTGACGGTAGAAGTATGTGGAACGTGTTATGTGGCCATAAAAACGACCGAAGTAGTACTTTTGTACTACTTCATCATCACCTACATAACGTCATCGAACCCGTCATCCTACATAACGTCATCGAACCCGGAACTGCGTCACACATGATCATGACCAAGGCTTTTTATCACTATTTGTGAATATTACGTGGAAATTAATAACAGATCCAAATATGGTGGCTGTACTCCTTCCGCTTCTAAGGCTATTTCTCGGCCAATAGCCGAATGGCCGTCAGATTGTTTGTGCTGTAATTAGGAAGCAATATGGCGAATTTGCTGCCTTAATAAAATATGGGACTATAGACTGAGATTTCAATGCGAAGGTATTAGTTTGTAATACGTACTAATGATATTTACTGCCGCGTGCTGACCCTCTAAGAAAGACAGGGAAAGGGTTTACATTTTCTGTCTTTCCTATTGACCCTTGCAATAATAGTATGCCCTATAGACCCCTATAATATAATAATGCGCCGGCGCCGTATCTCGGGGGCTATCATAGATATATGGGGGCTACTCTCTAAACCCGAAGTCCGTAGTTACGGGCTCAGTTGCGGGCGTATTCTACTCCGTATCACCTGCGGACTTACGATTAGTTCCGAACCCGAACTAAGAATGAATAATAACAATAATAATAATAATGAATGATAACACGATTTGACAGTAACTGTCAAATCGTGTTGTCATCAATTCTTAGTGGTTAGGTGTACGGACTAGAATACGCACGCAACTAAGCCCGAAACTACGGACTTCGGGCTTAGAGAGTGGGGGGCTACTCTCTAAGCCCGAAGTCCGTAGTTTTTCACCAAAGATAAGGGGACCCCGAGCAACATTGTTAATATTAATTATTATAGACTCGGATAACTTAAACTTTTTGACACCGCCGCAATCGGCTAGAAAGGCCTCCCAACAAATGGTATCATGTACCTAAAGGCTGCTAATCTTAGGAACCCTGGCAGTAATTAAGTTAGCGTATCAGAAGAGCTTTTTCTTAGAACATGAGTGATGCCATCACTGATCAGTTAGCAGCATCATTACTCACGGTACTTACCTTCAAAGTGAACTAACGTTGAGACAATACCTCATAGGGTCTATATTTTGAAAATGTCTCTATTAAATAACTATGACACTGTCAATATGTTTACAAACATGATTGTTACAAAGATTACTGACTAACTTAATTGGAATTATGAAGTCAGTGTCTTTGTCTTGGACGAGCTCGTGGCTTAATAATAACAACCTCACGAGTTTATTACAAGGCTAAGCAACACTTGCCGAGGTCGGTCTGTGGATGGGTGACCATCTTAACATGCAGAGACGCCTCCGTGCCTCGGAATGCACGTTTTGTCAGAAGTACTGTGTTACCCAGTAACTGGGTTAAATATGATCGGACGTAGTATTTGAAAACTTACAGATTACACCTCTATTCGGTTTACATTAATGTGGACCAATATAATGACGTCACGAAACTCCAACAACCAAAATGTCGCGTGCGTAGTAAACGCTCAGTAAATAACTCGTAAACACGTAACGCGAATTAATCTGAAGATCTGGACGAGATAAGACGTGGAATGTGTACGCAGCTTATCGTGCTAAGCAGAATATTATAAATTTAGTAGGAAGCTCGGTTTGGAATGCTAATGTATACTAGGTAATTACTACTAGCAACCCGCCCCGAATCCGCACGGGCAGTACTATACAATAAAGCTTCGTAAAAGTACCAACTGACAGCCAATTCGAACACTGCGCGGTTGGTATAATCGAATTGGGCGCGCTCATTGGTCAAATCAAATAGTGCACACTTCCTCGGCTTCCTGTTACACACTTCCGTCCCATTTCACGAAATCACTCCCACAGATTGCAGAAAAGATGTTACACATAAATAATAGACGGACGAATCAATTTCGTTTTAAGACATCATATTGCTCCATGTTCTGGTATTCAGCAGCATCCAGTTGGACTGGAATCCGACTCCAGCATAATTGGGAAAAGGCTAGGTGAGCTAATGATGATGACGAACCATCAAGTCACTGCACACGATTCGAAAGCAAATATCTTTCTTTTTTGACGTGACAACGTCTAATAAATCGATGAACGCCGGCTGCACGCACGAAAAAGGATGACTCATTGTAACGTTATGCTCATTGTAACGTTACGCTCATTGTAACGCTACGCTCATTGTAACGTTACAATTTTATTCATAAAAGTATGCAATCATTTCATCAATGTTTTGTTTTTAAATACCTTAATCATCTCGTATTTTCACTTCTTCTGATGCTTAGACGCTTCCGATGATTAGAGAACCACAGCTCCAAAAGTTTGAAGCAAGAACTATTTTCATTTATTTTTGAGTCTCGCGTTTCACAACAATTTCACCTGATGGAAAGCATTTTATGTGGACGACGATGGAGCACGCTTGCCTAGAAGTAATCTATTCACTGTTGATTTACACTTGGCGGGAATTTTCACTCCGTGGCTATACGTAAATAAAGTATTTCCCAAAGCGTTTTATTACCGTTATTTTATTTTTAAATATCGCAGCATAATGCTGACACAGCCTTTTTGGCCTCACACAGTATTTTTAATTTTTATAGTCTATTATTACTTAGTCCAAAATAAAACAAATAATCAACAAAAAATATTTCGTTTTTGTCATTTAGTGAAATTCTAAAAGCTTTTAGGAAAGGCTATAGTCGACTCAAGTTAAAATCTAGATATTTTTCATAGATCTATTTGAAAATATGAAACGAATCCTCTCGCGATCGCGTTTTATATCCCGCTATCGATAAAATGTCATAATTGGTAATTCGATTCACGTGAAGCCTTTCCTGACATGAAGGTTTCGGATAATCCGTTTAATGTCTTCTATGTTCAGCCATTTATAGGTTTTGAACGCCATTTATTTCAATGCTTCCAGAAAAGTTTAACGCGACGATGCGACCTTTTTTCGTAGAAATAGTCATTCATACAAGAATTTCTATGGAGTGTGGAGTTGTTGAAGGCTTTCACCACTTATTGATGGACTGTGTTCGGTATGAGTCTGGGAGAAATGATTTGTTTAGGGCCTGGAGGTTGAACAGACTTGAAGTAGGCATTTCATAAAATCATGGCTCAACCAAAAGGCGATGATGCGAAGAGTCTGTTTAGGGTACGATGGGACTGACATACGCATTGCGATTATAAATGTCCCTAAATAAATAAGAAAAAAAAACCTACAATAATATGGAGACCGTGTGCTTTTATTCGCATGCGTTGGAAGGCCTCCCACAAGGTGGACCGATGACCTAGTGAGGGTCGCGGGTAACCGATGGATGCGAGACGCACAGGACCGGTTCTTGTGGCGACACTTAGGGGAGGCCTATGTCCAGCAGTGGACGTCTTTAGGCTGATATAATGATGATGGTGCTTTGATCTTGTAAGGCCTAGCAAGAGGTTTAAAACAGTGTCCGTGGAGTTTCTTGCACGTTCTTCTCCATAGAGATCTTCGCTTTGGAACGTGCAAATAGCTTCATCTCTTTTGACTGACCAACCTTGACAATTCAAAAGTGCTTATAAATGGTTTAATTTGAAATAAATAATTTGAGTTATTAGTTTTTTTTTTGAGTTTTTAGTTAAAAGTCGTGAAATTCAGCAAATTTTGAGGGTTATAATAGATAAAAACAGATTTTTTTAGGAATAAACATCACCTTTGTACCTATTTCTCTGTTTCCTTTTTCTTATCTATTTGTAAAATGTGTGTACATACACTGTTATATAAAATTTCTAATTTACTAAAGAAATGTTTTATAATTACGAGTCTTAACCTCCATTGACAGAGCAAACGTGCAAGATTTTTCTAAAAACTTTAATTGTAAATGGAACCTTCGTTACATCTATTATCACCCAACTAAGAATTAACTGAGACAACAGTAATTAAAGTTTAATTTACAACAAAATGATGTAATCTTCTAATTGTTGGCGCCACCGCCCTAGTCACTACGTGACGGTGCACCGCCACGTAGTGACTAGGGTTACCACGTCACTGGAAAATTGCAAACTGCACCGTAAGATTGTAAAATATACGCGTGAAATTGTAAACTATTTTTTCTTAATATGACCAATTCATATTAGAAACTATTGAATTTGAATGGGATTTAGTGTATACTGAACGATTTTTTCATAGTATATCTAGAAATTATAATCTACTAGGACTTATTACAATCTTCCCGAGTCTTTGTCAAGTAATTTTCCGGTGACATCGACATTTAAAGTCCTATTAGGAAGCTGAATTTCCTTTTTCATAAAATTTAGTCATTTTATGTTGTTTATGGATAGGGAAGACGAGGGTCGCAAACAATTAATAGGTTGGATTATGAAAGAAAAGGTAGTCCATAACGGTTGACTGGACGGAATGGACGAAGAAATCGGATCGCACCATCCCAAGTAACATGATGTCAGTCGGTGACGTTGCTGAGAAAATGATGTAAATCGGGAGATATAGAATTAATGAATCTGTTGGTACAATAATTTCCAAGAATAAGGACTTATCAGCCGAAAGACGTCGACTACTGGACAAAGGCCTCCCCCAAGTGTCACCACAACAACCGGTCCTGTGCGTCTCGCATCCATCTGCTACCCGCGACCCTCACCAGGTCAGGTTCCGGTGTATGAAATACCTTGAGTAATAAACGTTTTTATATCGAAAATGTCTCAAGCAGCAATGTCTGCAGAATTACTGAAGTATAGCAGCCCTAGTCGCGACCGCAACGCTCCGTTCTCTTCAAACGTAGGGGTATAAAAAGTTCTAGACCATTTAGTAAGTACTAAATGTCCGTCTTCATTAGCTTAATGGCCGTAACTTTTCTTGTTAGCGCTAAACTTTGGTAGTAATTACAACAATATTTACTCACGGCCTTTGTCATTGTTGACATAAGAAACGGTAATGAAAATGTACTGTGACTCCGTCAAAGATTCCCAGGAAAAAAACAATTTCTATTCGTTCCCCAAAAATTTACGATATATTCATAATATTATATTTCTTTGTTAACGCTCCGCGTCTGTCTTTGGGTCACAGAAGTTCATACGTGGGCAAAATTTTCAACCGAATCGATCCAGTACATTCGAAAAAAAATGCTGTGACAGATGGACATACAGACACACGGTTACGGACATAAGGGTTTCATTTTGCAATCGAATGTACGGCATCCTAAAAATTGTGATGAACTTCAATCCCAGCACACGTCTTAAGAAGTACTTACAACAAAGACTTCCAAACTCGCTAAACATTCAAGAGAAAAGTTTCATGAAACATTAATTAATATTCATATCTGAAGCTGTTGTCAGGGAGACAACACATAATATGCCAAGGTCGATGAAACCAGACAATTACTTGACAAAGACTCGGGAAGAAGGACCAAATTTTTTATACAGGAAAATCTAGGAACATTACAGACGAAACTTTAACCGCCAGCAGACTTTATTTGCGCGACCGAAACTTTAGACTCCGAAATGGATACTGGCACTGATATACAAAAAATCATAGATGTATTATTGACAAGAATACGAGTACAATAAACTGACAAATATTCATAAAGGATTCCGTCATATTCTACCAGGCAACTGGTGTGAACCTAAGAAAAAAAACCATAAGAACTTGTACCTATTTAGTAAATTCAAATAGCCCATTGCAGTCATGTGGTAAGAAGATATTAAATTCAAGGGAACCAGCAACTGAAATGATTATATGAACCTTTAAACTTAAGGAGAAGGGTTGGTGTGCTAGTGGCGAGCTGGGTAGACGACACTGAAGCCTTCGCAGTTAGAACCTGTATGAAGCGACTGGCACAAGAATTTGGAGATTGGAACAAGAAAAGAGAGGCCTATAATTAAAATTAGAGACAGTACAGACAGTTATTTCTAAATGACAAATGAGTCATTTGTTACGGCCCTTAAACGGACTGGTTTAAGAGTCATGGCTGGGCATCAAGTTAACACCGTCATGAAGGAACGAAAGTCGCAATGCAATTGAATAATTTTCGTCAATTGCGGAAGAAGCAACCCAAATGTAAGGACAGTTTTTTTTCGTAAACTGTTGGTACTCGTAGTATATTAGGGAAAGAAAGATATAGTGTATTCACAGGCATACTAATAGTGGCGAAGAAAGTTATGCTAACCCCATGTAAAGTGGTATTAGAGCAAGATAATGATGATAAAATAAATATTTAACGTAATAATCTAAAGAGATTTTAGTTGTTGGAGACTCGCACAGTCGGGGAAGGGACGCATAGTCATAGGGTTCGGACATAGACACAGCAGAGGGTGTACAAAGACAGTAATGATGGAGTTTTTTCAGGGTGTTCCAGAGGTTCATGGTCATATTAATTAAGGGTGAAGTTGGGTGCTTGCAATGTAAATTAAGAAAAAATTGCAAAACAAAAAAAAAACACTTTTTTCTAAAAAATCGGTATTCTTCGACTATCGATATCGGTCCCTGCCTATTTTACCGCACCTTTCATTCTATGGTTAGTAATTTTTAACTTTCGAACAATGTATACAGGCTTCGTAAATGCATTTTTTTAGCCAATGTGTTGAAAAAACTATATCTATTTTGTTTAAAGAATTGCTAATAAATAATTAATTAAAATTAAAATGAATTTGTTTAATTTCCGGAGTGGCTTCATACTTTTCAGCGGTAGTATAGCTCAGCTTGAGAAATATGTAAACCAGTAAGAAAACTCCGTAAACTTAAGTCTGTCATCTTTCAGCTGCACGACTCTCCCGTGAAAACAACAGCTGTGGCGTGTTCACCTTCAAAACACCATTAAAAATTCTCAAGTTCAATGCTACATTGTAAACATTTCATAAAACGGACGTCATACGCTGAGAATATTTCTTATCAAAATGATTTAGTAGATCTATTTAAAGTACTGAAGATTTAAATTTTTACAAATAAATAGTACTTATACAGGGTCAAATGATGGGTATAATTTTACCGTCATAAGACAAAAGGACGTATCTACACAAAACTAAGTAAACGATTTCCGACATTACGGAAATAACTTAAGGTCGGAAATCGGTTACTTCGTTTTGTGTCGATACGTCATTTTTTTATGACAGCAGGCTTATAAGAGAATGAAAAAAAAAATAAACAAAAAGTACTCTTAATTTCAAGTCACTACACCACCCATGGTCGTTGTCCCTGAAGTCAGCTATAGTAATTCTAATCCTTCTTTCTATACTACTTCTATAATAGACCCGCAATGCTGGCCAGAGACGTTTCAGTAATTTGGTCAAACAGAACGATCAAACTGTTTGATCAAATAGGAATACGAAATTTCATATTATTTTGTTCATGCCATTTTACAATTCATTTTTGATCCAACTTTATAAAACGCCAATTTTATAAAATGTGTTTTAACCAGCCTGTTTGATGAAATTACTTGAACATTCATGGCCCGCATCAGTTTGTGAAGACGGATGATCGGATGGATATATGTATGTGTGTAACACACGCAAACATTTCTGAGCGGTTTTGATGAAATAATTCGTTGCAAATAAAAAAATAAAATAAAAAAAATATCAAATAAAAATCACTACTAATCCAACGCGGGCGGAGCCTCGGCCGACTGCTAGTCTTATCTAATCTTACTAACCCACTGCAGTGCAATGACCTCCCAGCTGTTTAAAATTAAAAATGTATGTGACGATTTTTTTTTGTTTGTTTAATCAACCCATATGCGGAGTTCCGTCAACTAATTCATTCTGACCCTGTATAACAAACACACGCTCTATATACTGCGCAAGAGTCGATCAAAATACGTTGATATCTGTTCTATTAACAGTCGCGCGCCGAGCCCTCACGTATGCAGACGTGCCTATGGATGTTATTGCTAAATTCTAAATTTATCCGCTGCGTCGTCCATGTATAGAAAATCAATTTCGCGCTCTACGATGTCCGGCTCAAGAATTCGCGTAAAAATTGCTGCCAAATAGCCCCGCTAAGTGAAGTGTTATAGTGCTAGAATATTTTTGTTTATTAAGTGTTTAACGTACTCGTAACAGCTGATTGAGTCAAAATTTCGTGAGGTTAAACAGCAAGAGTCTCGTCTCAAAACATTTTAAAGAAGCTGCCAAAATAAGTGGCGATCGAAATTCAAATTGATAAAAACAATTGACTAGCAATGGCGTCTTCACCAGATACGCCAACCCCAAGTGATACCCCTGAAGATACTTCCACTCCATCGCCAGCACCTCAAGATGCAAACAAATTCAACTGGCTCAAAAGAGCACAGGCTGCCAGGAACAATCCATTCGTGAAAGCAAGACCTTCCTTGAACCGGGAAAGCTCCACAGCTGAGCTGTTCTCCAGGGAAAACTCCAGTGCTGACTTATTCCAGAGCTCCAGATTAAATCTATTTGATACTGATCGCACACCGAAACCAGAACCAAATGCTAACGGATTTAAAAAGGTACCATTTTTTTTAGCAAAATTTGTATGGCCTACAGATACGAGTAGTTGTTCCGGGTCTAGCTGTTTGTGTTTTTATATGTTTGTAAATGCACCCACGATACATGAGAAATTCCTAGTATGTTGCAACGTTTGTCTTTAAAAACAAATAGAAATATGGTGTCTTAGACGAAAACATTAATTAAAACACATGAAGCATCTTATGGTGTTAAGACTCCATTGTTTAAGTAGAAACAAGTGTATCACAGATTAACTGATAGTCCAAAGAATGTTATAATTATGAAAGTAAACAACGTCTGTTTGCGGCTCTCACCTTAGTAATCTAGATAAAATATTGCAGCGATAGAGCTGAGTATATTTCACTTACGGCATCCCTATACATAAAATTATCATAGTAAACGTGAATATCAGTTTTCCTCTGAAAAAATCAATCACCATAATGTTTGACGAATTGATTAGACCTGCTTCGGTAAATAGAATATCTAAATATTAAACTTGTATAACGTTAGTAGCCAATCTTTTCGGCTATTTAGACTGAAACCTCTAAGTTTTTTACCAATTAGCACCCCAGTGTTGCACCTTACAAAATTCAGGAATAACAATCGAATTACAGTTTGGATGGAAAGAACTAGAAACTGTTTAAAGACATAACCTGGGGGTATTTAAGTTAACAGTGAATAAGTTAAGTGCTCCATTGTCGACCACACCATCGCTTACCATCAGCCGGTCGGTTCAGTAAACCTCTCACCGTAAAAACTCAGGTGGAGTGAGCACGAGGTGAACTGTCATTCCATCTTGATTACATGGATTGACAGCTCACTTCGTGATTGATCACTTCACCCAAGCCTTCACTTCGACATGTTTACAGCCGGTCGATTCTGTAAACATGTCGAAGTGCAAGACTTGGGTGAACTGATCACTAGGTTAGCTGTCAATCCATATAATCAAGATGGAATGACAGCTCACTTCGTGATCACGTGACATATTGATTTGGATTGACAGCTTGCTTCGACATGTTTATAGGTCGAAAAACGTCTTTTTTGTTTGACCTGACCATTTCGTAACCGCTTTAAGCTGGGCATTGGCCTCCTAATGACCACATCAATGAGCGATAACGGAAGATAATTCTACAGGCATCCACTATCCTTTTGACATAGTCACTTTTGGAGATAAACAAAGTGGCTTAAATTTCGTTGAAAACCATCGAATAATTAATTAACATCAGCATCATCATCTTGCCCTTATTCCAATTTATTATATCATCTTCCTTTGTGTGAATCCAGAATATTAGTAATGAATACATCATTCGTTGTAGTCGTACGATACGATGCACAAATTAATTGCGTTCTTGTAAATGATACTCAACTCATTATTACTAAGTGGATACGATGGAACTGTATCACACAAGTTTAAGGCCAACCATTCAAATCCTACTTATCTTATATACAAATTAGTCGCGTCAAGCCCTAGTATGGCTCAACGCGCCTCAGAGGACCAATTTCCATAATTTTAAACCGATTAGGATCAGAGAGAACAGTCTGAGTTTGAATCAGAACGATTTAGTTTAATTGGTTGATTTGAATGTTCTTGAGTTGGGCCGACAATCTGACGGTGATAGTCGTATTGGCTTGGCCGAACTTGACCCCTTTTAGACCAGTTAATGAAGATGGAGATGAATGGATGTTCTTTGAAAGAACGCAACTGGTTAAAAAAAGTGCTACCAGTTGTTTTTTTTTAGGGTGGGAGATCGTCAAATGACTTCTTCCTCTCTGCATGGAGCGGAAGGGCGTGTCAGACTCTTGCTGACTAAAACCCATCCGTGTTCCTTCTAAAGCCCTCTGCGTTCCAGAGCCGTGGTGACTCTTCCGAACAAATTCCGCAACCCTGGCAGAGCTAACAATTTTTTAACACGTTTTTGAGGATAGCCTGGAGGTTTAGACAAAGTGAAATTTTATTAGCGATGGTCAAAATTCCAAATGTATGGGAAATTTTACGTGATTCATCCCTTACATATTTGCATTATGTCAATTTTATTGCTGTCGCTGATAATATGTCACGTTCTCTTAGGCACTCTATCTTGGTCATCACGTGCTACCGTATACTTGGAGGCTCAGAGGAGACCCCTTTAAAGTCTCCCCAGGGATGTGCCATAACAGGCATTGCACAGAGGGGGTTCCGGAGTGGTCTGTTTAGAGGTACCGGGGCTTCTTCATTGTGCTGATGGTGATTACCGGGGTGGTTTTAGAGAGGTAAAAATCGCACACTCCTGGTCTTTTTCCCCAAAAGTCCTGGCGCCTTTTAAAGGTTTCTCCCTGAAAAATATAAATTAAAAAAATGTACCCTCTACCTTGTCACAGTCAACTTCTGGTCAAGTGCTTTGACAATGATAATCTGTCTGAATGAGGTATTGCATTTACAGTCAAGGGTCTCTTCAGATTTCGATTGTCGTCGTTATTCTTACCAAAAACTACTCGGATTCTTTGGGAATATCGATAAAAGATTTTTTTTAAATATTTTGTTTTTCTGCAAATCCACTCCTGTAGGAACTTTGCATTCTATGATAAAAAGTAGACTTTAACACTAAGCGATAATGTTGCTTTCTATCAACTTTAAGAATGTTTATAATCGGATGATTACTTCGAGTATTACCTTTCACAGTAAACGTATAAATCATTTTGTTCTTCTTTTGCTTTGTCCTAGCCTTTTCCCACTTACGGTATCAAAAGGTTCTGTCACGGATTGTCAAGTCAGGTAGCTTCACCGTCTTGAGAAGCTTCGCCATACTGGTCCACCATGTCAAAAGGGGTCGTCCTCTGCCTCTTTCGCCTTTTATGACGTGCTGTTATGGTCCGTGTCATGACATGCCCGTACCACCTACTACTTTATAATTTTAATTTACATTAAGTTCGTCTTTTACTGATCGACTTCAAGTCAAAATACTTTCACCTTATCTGTAAGCAAATTTTACAACTTTTTCAATCTCCACTTCATCCAACATTCCCTCCAACTCTTTGGCTTTACCATAAACATCATTATAAAGTCCGGAGCGTGCCAAACACTCCAATGCCTGGTTAGTTTACCTCGTAGTGAATATTTTTAGACGTTAGGGATATACTCGTAACTACAAAGCATTATTTGTTACATTGAAACGACTGTGTTGTTATATCCATGGTGGTGGTCTTATATTTCTTCTCTCCAAAATAGAACTCGTATGGTTACCGGCATGGTTTTGAATATGAATGCTAATGTTGTTTGGAATATGGATGGTTATAGGAAAAACAAAGAGACTATAAATTGGCTAGAAATAAGCCAGGATGGTGTGGATTCAAGTTCTCTTCATGTTATTACAATCAGTGGTCAAAATATTACTATCTATCCAAATCGGTTAAAGAAGTTAAATTGATTGTTTGTTTGGTTGTAAAGAAATTCCTGAAAGTAGTAATCCTAATACAAAACTTAATTCACCTAAAGACCAAATAAGGCTATATATGTAGTGCTTTTGGAGAATAGGCACAGTTCTTCCGGGAAAAGCAACTGTAGCGAAGCCAAGAGACAAATCTTGTCATCCGTAATTTGTAATAAGGCTTGGTGGATCTATCCCATGGGACAAACGAAAATCTTTTACGAAAATTATGGCGCAATCTCAAGGGATTACAACACCATCCCTAATTAATGAAATTGTTATAACTATTTGTTTCACTTATCTTACTTTTCTTATTATCTGTCCTGATAACAATATTCTGGATGAAACGATCAAGGTTTCGTCTGGGATAAACCCTGCATTATTTTGTATTTTTTTCCTTAATAACCTTTGAAAATAGAAATATTATATCTATCAGAGTGGTAGGCATTTAAAATAAATTATGGGCATGGACAACACATATCCATGCTAATATTTATAAAAGAGAAAGTAATACAGTCCGTCTGTTTGTAACTTTGCAGCTCATAACGGCTGAACGGATTTGTATTAATATTTTCATACGGGGTAGACTATTGGATAGGAACAAAGAAAATTTTGATTTGTAACTCCTGTCCTTTCGCTTTCCTGCAATCCGTTGGAGTGATTTCGTGAAAGGGGACGGAAGTGTGTAACAGGAAGCCGGGGAAGCGCGCGCTATTTGATTTGACCAATGAGCGCGCCCTATTCGATTTGACCAATGAGCGCGCGCAGTGGTCGAGTTGATGTCAGTTGATTACTTTTAATGTTAATGTTGCTTTTTACTAAGGAAAACTTACTCCCAGGGAGTATATTTCCTTGGGATGATTTCCAACTTTTGAGGGGGCGAATCCGCTGACAGAAATTTTGTTAGTACAGTATATTTTGCTAGTTGTGCTTAAGTCTCATTGAAATACAGAACCAGGCTTAACGGCAATAATATATATGTTATTGTCAATAATATATATAATATATGTATATATATACATTATTATTATATATTTTATATATATTGGCAATAATATATATATAATTGTCGTTATCGTTTCAGTCTAAAGACTGCTGTACATAGCCCTCCCAATGTTTGTTCCTCATCGACCGGTTGTGCCAATAGAAAATAAGCATGATAAAATTATTAATTATCTAAACAGTTTATCTAGAATAATATAAAAATATAATACTCACAGTGAGGAGGAGCTCGTGGCTAAATAATAACAGCCGCACGGGTCGACCTTCAAGGTTAAGCAACGCTTGCCGAGGTCGGTCTGTGGATGGGTGGGATCTTAATATATCGAGATTCCTCCGTGCCTCGGAAAGCATGTTAAGCCGTTAGTCCCGGCTGTCATTTGGAGATATTTGGCAGTCGTTTCGGATTGTCAGAAGCCCGAAAATCTGACATCAGTCTTGCCAAGAAATACCGTATAACCCAGTTGATGGGTTGTGGTGGTCTAGTAGGCAGCCGCTCCACGTAAAATACTGGTATTCAGCTGAATCCGGTTTGACTGGGAGCCGACCCCAATATAGTTGGGAAAAGGCTAGGCAGATGATGATAATACTGTTACGAGCTTGGGGTTCGTGACAATAAAAACAGCCGATTAAATAACCAAAATGACACTTTAATTTAAAAACACTAATTACAACTTTAAACTCACTAATTAGAGAACACAACTTCACCACTGATCACTGTATTCGCACTTGAAGATCGCTTCCGAAGTATTCGCTTGTATCGCTAATCCAATACTGACTCGATCGCGGACTACGCACTCCTTATATAGGACAGTTAGTTCTAGAAACTTCTATTCTCGAAACATCTGGAATGTACTCGTAACTACCGCTACCGACTGACCAGAAAAAGAGAATTGTAGAATGTTCTGGCAAAGAAATGTCTAGAAGGTACTAGACCCTACTAGTTCTGCTACTCGATACTAGATGGCGCTAGTAGTAACTTAATGTACCCGACATTAATTCTGGCGCGTAACAATACTAACAGTGAAAATAAAATCAAAATTGACCGAAAAACAAACGAAGGTGACTATTTTAACAAATATATCTGACCCTGTGACAAAAACGCTGTTTCCTATGGCCTGTTTTCTAATTGTCAGCTTGAAATTAGTTCAGTAGTTTTTGCGCGAAAGAGTAACAAAGATCTATGCAGTAAAACATCAGTGCATGCTCACAAACCTTCACATTAATAAAACGTAATAGTAGGATTTCATGGATAACCCGGTCCTTAAATGAAAAGGCACAAAACGTTTTGGAAACACATTAATTGTGCGTACAGCTAAGGAGTGAAATTCCCTGCCAG
Source organism: Mamestra brassicae (assembly GCA_905163435.1). Classification (NCBI taxonomy): domain Eukaryota; kingdom Metazoa; phylum Arthropoda; class Insecta; order Lepidoptera; family Noctuidae; genus Mamestra; species Mamestra brassicae. The sequence continues at coordinate 7,991,171 of LR991013.1, read as the reverse complement.
AGTCTGTGTTTCATGGTAGCTACAACCTGGGAGTCTTCAAGTCAAGAGTGAATAGGTTACTTCTAGGCAAGCGTGCTCCATCTTTGACCACATCATCGCTTACCATCAGGTGATATAGTGGTCAAACGCGTGCCAAAAAAGGCTTTCTAAAGATTTCACTTACCTATAATTCAATATTTTACAATATTTACAACAGTTAGCTTTATCTTTGTAGAAAACTAATACGACATGATTGTATTGTAAGGTCAAGTATAATTAATGTAACGGTTTACTAATTGGCTTTCCTGATAAACAGAGATCGGAATAGGTAGACTATATTTACCTAATGTTCGTGGAAGTAAGTAACAAAGAGTTGACAATACCTCCTCTAAAATCCCGAAATCATAAACATGACGATTGTATCCCAGGATTTAAGAAATTGCAAATTGCTTATTGCGCTTTGAATACATTTTAACAAAATGATTATATTGAAGAATCTTATTATGTTTTTAGAGCTCCGTACCTACTAAAACTGTTAAATTAAATAATAATATAATAATAATACACTCAAAGTACAGTTCATGTTTTTATAATCCCGGGTTTTAATTGTCAATTCCGGGATTTTACAGGAGGTATTATCAACTCTATGTTACTTACTTCCACGAACATTAGGTAAATATAGTCTACCTATTCCGATATCTGCTAATAAGTAAGATTCATTAGTATGTATTTTTATGTCGTTCATAGAACTGTTGTAACTTATTTAAATATTAACACATCATAGAGTTGCATCTTCATTTGTTTCTTTGCTCACATCACGACTTTTATCCTTACTAAAATTTTAAATGCGAACGTGCGTCGTTTGTTACGATTAGACGCCTAAATCGCTGAATCGATATTGATGATTTTTAGTACAGAGATAGATAGGACCCCGGAGACGGTTACTGGCTACTTTTTCTTTGCTAAAATCTATAAAAACGTAAGTAAGCCCGAGCAAAAAAGCTGGTTCTGAATGTAATATGGGAAAGGGCGATGCACTACATATTTTAATTCTTGTATCTAATTTCCGCTTTCATTTAAATGCGTGTCCGGCATCATCCTCTAGCCGACGGCTTATGAATCATAAACACGGAGTTATCATTGTAGCAATATTGTAAAAAGGACTTGCTTGTTCGTCCCAGAATTGTGACTTTTAGGGTTCCGTATCCAAAGGGTAAAACGGTACCCTATTACTAAGACTCCGCTGTCCGTCTATCACCAGGCTGTATCTCATGAACCGTGATAGTTAGACAGTTGCAATTTTCACAATGATGTATTTCTGTTGCCGCTATAACAACAAATACTAAAAAACAGAATAAAATAAATGTTTAAGGGGGCTCCCATACAACAGACATGTTTTTTTGCCGTTTTTATGGATAATGGTACGGAACCCTTCGTACGCGAGTCCGACTCGCACTTGGCCGGTTTTTTGTTTGTTTGTGCAGTTTCCTTTGTGCTAATATTTATACGTATTTGATCGTGTTAAAGAAAACGTCAATTTGTATCGATCTGGATAAGTGTTTGTTTTCTACAAAAACTGGCCAAGTGCAAGTCGGACTCGCATGCAAAGGGTTCCGAACGAATTTCATTTTTGTAACATATTTAACACCATAGACAACTTCAACTTTTTTTTTATTAAACGAGTTTTTGATTATAACCTTCCTGACCTTTTTAAGTGCACATTACGCGTTACCGTTTTCAGCGCATTTTCACATCAATATAGAAGTCGTTTCCCTGTAAATATAAATTATTTGTAAAGTGATATAGTTTGATGTACAGAATGGCTATAAAATGGGAATAAAATATGGCTTAGCAATGTGTCTTTTTCTACCCTGTATGATGATAATGATGATGATGATATGATCCGACCGATTTCGGCCAAGGCGATAGCTTCATCTCCACCTCCAGCTCACACCTTGCCGGTCACTTCTGTAAAATCTCGAAGTGAAGGCTTGGGTGAAGTGATTACGAGGTGAGCCGTCAATCCATATAATCTTGATGTCACGTGATCACGAAGTGAGCTGTCACTCCATCTTGCTGTATACCTAAAGTACAAAGAAACACATGTAAATAAAACTACCATCCATCCTCATTATACCACAAACGACAACACAGGAACAATGGCGGGACAGTCGCGTATCGATCCACGCAAATAGTGCCTACATCTGTCGAACATATAAAGTTTCTAACACATAGGCAAGCAGATAACTCTCCCAAGTTGTTTATTTTGCATTCTTTTATTAACGCCCTAAATCATCTGTTAGCATGAAATCGTGGGACGGCGAGCGTTGGGTGGCTCGCTGTCCGATCACCACCAGGCCCGGGTCGATGGCGCGTTGTGTTTCACGCGCGCCTCAAAGAGATGTCAGCATAGAAAACGGGGCCCGGTAGGCCCAGAGACTGCCAGGGTTGCGGAATTTGTTCGATAGAGTCACCGCGGCCCTGGAACGCAAAAGGCTTTAGAAGGAACACGGATGGGTTTTAGTCAGTAAGAGTCTGACACGCCCTTCCGCTCCACCCAGAACGGAAGAAGTCATTTGATGATTACCCATGCTGAAAAAAAAAACAGCATCAAATCGTGGTCTGCCTTAGTTTTTCCCAACTATATGATGGGGTCATTTGCCAGTCTTACCAGATATAGCTGGGTACAAAAACCGGATAGCCTGCTGACCATCAGTATTTTACATGGACTGCCTATCTGACCTGAGGAGCTCGTGGCTAAAGAAAAACAGCCGCACGGGTCGATCAAGGTAAAGCTACGCTTGTCTAGGTTGGTCTGTGGATGGGTGACTGTCTTAACATACCGAGTTTCCTCCGTGCCTCGGAAAGCACGTTAAGCCGTTGGTCCTGGCTGTCATTTGTAGATCTTTGGCAGTCGTTACGGATTGTCAGAAGCCAGTAAATCTGACTCGTCTTGCCAAGAAGTACCGTGTTACCCAGTTAATGGGTTGTGGAGGTCTGGTAGGCAGCCGCTCCACGTAAAATACAGGTATTTAGCTGAATCCTTGGTTTCCTTGGTGGTCCTTGGTTTGATTGGAAGTCGACCCCAATATAGTTGGGAAAAGGCTAGGCAGATGATGATGATGACTGACAACTCTTGGTACGAGTTTTCAAACTTTCGAGCTTCAATGGGTCCATAACACGTGCAAGCAAAACAAACAAACAAACTTACTTTCGAATTTATAAAAATCCGGCTTCTTAGATTGTCACGAATAGAATATTCACCATTGGGCACTTAGTTGCCCACCAGACACAACACCCGTATGTTGGCTGGATCCTCCCTTTTTAATGGATGCTTGTGAGACTTTACATCCTGTCCCGCATACCTTTTACCTCTAGATTAATACGGAACAGGATGGTTTCTTATGTGAAGAAGGCTCTAGTCTTCACCATCGTCTTCATTATCTTTGGCAGCATTGTTCCACCCACCGCTGAGCGTAGGCCTCCTCTCTTTGATGGCATGTTTCCCTGGTTTGTGCAGTTCGATAAGTCCTGTTTCCTACAAATCACAACCCCTACTAACCTACCTAACCTCCTGAAGACTAAACAACAATTTAATTAATTAATTGTACAACATGTTGTATGTCTATGTCTATAGATAAGGCCGTGGTTTCACTCGCGTGACTATCGTTATAAACTCACGTGTACACTCCGAGTGTCGCCGTGAGTGTTTCTGATTATTATCTATCACATACGTGTTTGTCTATCCATCTAAATATGTATGTTCGTTCACTGGGACTGACAGGCGTACCTTGTTAGTTGTAGGACAATGGAGGGAAGTATTGAGGTTAGATTTAATGTCATCATCCAGTTTTAGCTGTGACCTGATTGAAAGCTGGGCTTCAACTATTTCTGAAGGAAGTATTTCTGATTGGAAGAGGAAAAGTGCCAATTTTCTGAGATCTTGTAGTCAGTTAACTTGATTGTTGAGCAGTTTGAAATTAGTTGGACTTATTAGAGCCATTTCACCGTCGAATCAAATTGGCTCATCTATCAAATTCTCTGCCTTATTTGTTTAGGGACTGCCTCCAGCCATTTAAGAATGTGTTTACGTAAGTTTCAATGTTTGTAGCTTAGTCAAATTTTTTATACGCTCTGTAACTTAACGGCTTGTTTATCATCTTTGCAATGAATTGGGGAGATTCCTGATAACACTACAATATTATCTTTGGGTTTCTCCTAGTATCAAATATTCCAGTAAATGAGGTCCTAATAATAATCTACAGATCTTCAAACTAAACATAGAACAGTCACATAATACAGAGCAGATAAATAGTTATAAACATGTGTTATAGAAGGACGCGTAACTAGCGCCAGCCAGATGTTTATAACAGGCCTATGTTGTGTAATTACACGACATTTTATGTCCCAACTGAAATGTTAACTACTTGAATAGGCATTATATTTCTCATCAATTGTATTACTACTGCTTATATTGCCATCTTTACTAAAGATGGTAGTCATGTGGTGACCATCTTTGGGGTCTATTACTTGACTATTATTATATTCACCAGAAAAATAATGCACTGTAATGTAACTGTGCAAAAATAAGGAACTGACCCAGTACTGACAGTAAATTCTGTGAATCGGTTCTTCGCTGATGTTGGCAGAAACCTGGCTAACAAAATCCCACAAAACCTAAGCAAAGCCCAATGTGTCCCGCCCCGTCCAGCTCCGATTCTGAACTCAATAGTCTTACTGGAAACAGATGAGGAACAGGTTGAAGCTATCATAAAACACCTCCGCATAGACAGTGCCTCCGGCTGGGACGGTATATGCCCTAAATTGCTAAAACTTGCCAGTCACAAACTAGTAGCACCGTTAACACACATTTGCAATCTCGCCCTAACCACTGGCACTTTCCCTAAGCCCCTTAAAAAAGCCATCGTTCATCCGATCTATAAGGCCGGTGATAGATGCAGTGTCAACAATTATCGCCCAATCTCGGTACTTCCAGCAATTTCAAAAATACTGGAAAGAATCATTCACAGGAGTCTTCTCAAGTATCTGGACAAATATAAAATCATTGCAGAAAATCAGTACGGCTTCAGAAAAGGTGTATCAACGGAAGATGCCGTGTCATCACTATTGGGCTCTGTTGTCAATAAAATCGACAACAAATACAAATGTATCGGTATTTTTTTGGACCTATCTAAGGCGTTCGACACTGTCTCTATCCCCATTTTACTCGGAAAACTGGAAAGAATTGGTATACGTGGCACAGCCTTCAAATTGCTGAAGAGCTTTCTTTTGGACCGGACCCAGTGTGTTAAAATAGGCGAATACATCAGTGGTGAACAACCACTGGACTTCGGTGTGCCCCAAGGGAGTTTGCTCAGCCCTCTCCTCTTCCAAATCTATGTCAATGATCTCTGTCTTCTCACGCTCCCATCTACTCACATCATAGCATACGCTGATGATACTGTTTTACTGTCTAGTGGATCCGACTGGGTATCGACTAGGGAGGCCGCAGAAAACTCCTTGAGTCGTGTCATGATCTGGCTTGCTACTAATAGTCTAACTTTGAATGTTGACAAAACCAACTTCATCACCTTTGGTTCTAAACCCTCTGCTCTTCCATCATATCTTTCACTACAAATTAAAGCCCACGTATGTAATGACAGTGTTCGAAATAATCCCTGCTCGTGTCGGATAGTGACGAGAGTCTCGTCTGTCAAGTATCTCGGTCTTTACCTTGATTCCTATCTCAGCTGGAAAACCCACATCGAATCCCTGTCTGCACGCTCCAGGAAATTGCTTTACATCTTTAAAAAGCTAAGAACTTCTGCACACAAGGACATCCTGAAAATGGTATACACCGCCTTATGTGAATCAATACTCAGCTACTGTATCGTTGCGTGGGGTGGTGCAGCTAAAACAATTCTCATACAAGCTGAAAGAGCCCAACGAGCGGTTATAAAGGTCCTCCTTAGTAAACCGTTTAGGTATCCCTCCAAGCAACTGTATTCCGATTTTAGGGTACTAACGGTCCGGCAAATGTATATACTTCGAACTATCTTAAGATCTCATAAAATTACTCCTCCCGATAAAAATAAAAGCCCTACGATCAGAAGAAGACCCAAACCAGTTTGTCCCAGAATCTGTACTAATACTACCTTCGCACGACGGCATAACCGTTACTTAAGTGCTTTAATGTACAATAAACTCCACAATAAACTAGATATACAAAAGTTAAATACATTTCAATGCAAATCCAAGGTAAAAGAATATCTGCTCAGCCTGAATTATGACGAAACGGAAGAACTACTCAAATCTTAGGAAATCAGGCACACCTACATACATACACTCACACACTACAATCACACATCACACTCGACACACAAAATATAACTTATTCTTATTCTTTAAATTTAAATTCACTTTAAATTCAATTTAGTTTAGTTTTTTTTTTATCTTTAAATTTTTTATCTTTAATTTTCCCCTTCCCCAATCTTCAAATTGTACTAACCTAATCCTAGTTTATTCTCAATTTATAAAGTGCACATTACCAAACGGTTCCACCAATTTATTCATGCACGGATGGATGACTCCCGTAACACAGGTTTTCCTAGCATGGGGGTCATTGATTTTGTTTTTGTACCTCGTCGTTTTTGTTTCCCTAAATTAAGTGTCACTTGTAATTGTGTACCTACTTTTTGTCAAATAAATTATTATTATTATTATTATTACTGTCTCCGTGTAGCCAGAGCTCATAATAATGTTTCTTGTAGAGGGCCTCTAATATATTCGAAAATCTTGAAGACAATGTTGTAGATACAAAGCAGTTTTTGCTTGCCAAAGGTGTTGTGCTTGTCCTATCCTTTCAATAAGATGAAGTATAAGTTCACCAGCCCAATATCTGCCTTTTCCTACTTGCAATTACCAAGTCAACTACGTCTATATAAAGCCGACTGCTAGATGTATATAGATTCTCTCGAATGTCGCTGCCATACTTACTACGCTACTCCTTCTTCAGCCTTCCGCATCCAGTTTCCTGGCATGACTATCTGAAGCACCCATGATATGAATATCCATATAAGACGACCGCTTCTATTAATAGCTACGTCTATTTCATTACAGACATGGATGACGTCTTTAAATCATTTAGTATCCTTGTCCTTACATACAGGTTTAATTGTGCAGTCGTTAGAAATTATTGTAACACAGATCATGCAATTGTTATGTTAAAGCAACCTCCACAAGGTCGTCGGGTGTGCTTAGTCGAGCATTATTAACCGTAAATGCCAGCATTAGTTCAGCTATTATCTTATTGAGATTAGGATCTTCAGCGCTGTCTTCCTCATCCACTACATCTGGGAAGAGCATGGAATCATCTATGATGAATGAGAGAATGAGGGTCATGAACATGTTAAACGTGGATTTTGTGCCGTTTGTAATACACCTGTAGGTTCGTTCGGTAAATTCTGCCAACCACTACACTTTAATAGTATGCTCATCTTATTATTTTTACCATCAATACTTCCAGTTTTCTAAAGGCACATCTTGATTATATTCTGATATTAATTGTCTCCAGTTATATAATACACTAACTTTTGCCCGCAACTTCGGACGCGCATATCCCGTTTTTCCGGTTCTCGTAGGAATTTCGGGAAATCGTCTCTTAGTGCTCCCCTACACTTCCCAAGGAACCTACATGCCGAATTTTTTTTTTAAACTTAGGACCAGTAGTTTCGGCTGAGGATTGTTTGTCAGTCACTCATCAGTAACGGAAGAGTTTTTATAAATATTGACTAGCTTTTGTCCGTGATTTCGTACGCGTATATAACGTGTTTTTCTGTCATCGTAAGTATTTCGGGAAATCCTCTCTTAGTGCTCCCCTAAACTCCTCAAGAACAAGAACCTACCTACCAAATTTCAGCTTTCTACGACCGGTCGTTTCAGCTGTGCGTTGTCTGTCAGTCACTCATTCAGTCAGTATCGGAAGAATTTTATATATTAGGATAGTTTATGATGACACAATACAAAATCATTCATCATTCTCTTGCTGTTCATCTCAATTTATTTGGGGTGGTGAGACGACAAAACATGTATTCTTTTTCTTCTCTATTACTTCTCATCTTACTCTTTCTGGACATATCATCCTTACAATATTTATTTCTTTTCTATAAAACCTACTGCGTTCGAAAACGACTCGATCGTAGTGGCACGCAACGTAGTTCAGCAACGTGACGTATCTATGACGCCGGCACCATTCATACATGGGAAGCAATAAACTTTATGCTATTGATCAAGTCAGAGACAATCATCATCCATCTAATGTAATGGTACTCGTGGCACTTGTATCAAGACCTGATGACGACACAAAGGAAGATTTAGATAGAGACGTGAATGAACTGCATGATCCTAATATCTGCATCACAATCCTAAATAATATGAAAGTGTGTTTGTTTGTAACGCGTGCAGGGATAGATGGATCCTTAGCGACGAAAACGAAGCTGCGGCCTAAGTTAGCAATGTATTAAAGTTCAAGGACCTTATCCCATCTCTCTGCAGCTCTGCTAGGGTTGCGGAATTTGTCCGAAAGAGTCACCGCGGCCCTTGAACGCGGAGGGTATTAGGAAGAACAGGGCATTAGAATGGGTTTTAGTCAATAAGAGTTTGACACTCCCTTCCACTCCATCCAGAGTGGAAGAAGTCCATTGATAATTTCCCATCCTTCTCCTCACCATCAAATCTACACCATATGCAGATAACTAGATAATTATCTGACCAAAAGTCCCTTGACTTCCTCTGCTCATAAAACTGACTCCCAAATGAATTACAAGTCCTTGCGGCATGAAATCCGAATCTCTCAAGAAGGCCAGTCAAAAATTTGCTTAGTATTCATCACATACTTTTGACCATCGTGAAGACTGCAGATTTCTGAAGCCTTCTTGGACCATGCAAAGGTCTTATGTTCATGACCATCCAGGTCCTTTGGAGAAGAAATCTTGGAACTTGATCATCTCTAGATCTCTTGCTGAGACCGGAGACTGAACTCAGAGCCGAAACATTAAATTGACGACTCAACGTAAACCGCATCTCAATTGATTTACGGACGAAGTGACTGGTACGTACAGGACTATTATAGTGTTAGTGATTGTGGTACAATGCACTAGTCGTTGTACATTTGATGAGGGCCAAGTAGTTTGTTAGTGGCTTTACAGTGAAGAGGACGATGGCAAATCAAGTGAGTTTTTATTTAGGTCTTCATTAATTTTCTTCCAATGATAGGATCCTCAGAAAAAGGCTAATGCAGTTGTTTTTTTGCATTTTCTGCTCTTGTTTATTTAGAAGTTTTTCTCAGTAACTGGTTCATCAAATTTTGTTTACATTACGATAAGATTTAAATAGTTGAATTTTATTGTACCTTGCTATTTCTATATCAGTTATCTTTGATATCAGACTCAGACAGCCAACCTTGGATACAGGACACGATTGTCGATAACCCTTAACATATATCTACTTTGAACCCTATTTACATCACATCTATACATGCGACTTTATTGCATTTCTAACAAGATACAAACGACACACTAAAGCATTCATCTGGATCCAATTCGAAATCGACTGGCCCATATGTACGAACGAAAGACGACATTTCAAGCTTGTAGCTACACATCTCCAGTGTAAGCAGGTCTTTGATTGTACGTAAAGTCTTTACAATACCAGGTCAATCAGAATCCCATCTTGTTCCGCGTTGCGAAGTTTTGCTATTTCGAGACATTAAGGATCGGCCCCTTACTAATATGAAAATATTCGGGATGCGTCCTGCATTACTAATGCGTGTATTTCTGAGAGGAATTTTGCGAATGTTGTTTTTTCGGCCTGATATCGAAATGGGTCAAGTTTGTTCAGTGTCTCGTTTTGAGACCGAATTTTTGGTAAAGTCACAGATTCTTTTATTAGCGTTTACTGTTTATATTCTGATGCACGCGTCGAGTTGATTGGTCAGTCAGTTGAACAATGGCTGTGTGTATTAGTAATGAGTAATATTTTTTACAACTGTTTTCAAAACAATAGGGATGCTATTATACAGTTGAAAAATTAAATGGTCAGTTATTTTATTTTCTGGTGGTTGGTAAATTACTACAACTGTTACAGTAAAACATGAACAGTAATGAAAAGAAATTTTTGCGGTTATTTTATTTTTATTTTTTTATTTTTCCTTTATTGGGCAACCAACAATTGTTTACACTGTAAATATTTAAAGTAATAATCAACTATAATCTAAGGTTAGTGTAACAATTTCTTACAGGTTAGTACCGCATGCCCCCTAAACATATAAGATGTGCCAAAAGCACTGAACTGTAATATTAATGTCTAATTAGCTAAAATTACAAAAAAGAAACAAGTTTAAATTAACATTACGTGTTGGAATATAAAACTAACATGAAAAATAAAACTAAAATTCAACAGAACAAAACAAACAAAGACACACCAAACCAGAAAAAGTATAAAATAATAAAATTAAAAATTACAAATAATTGCTCTATGAAACCTTCCATATGAGTCGAAAAAAATGTATCCCACAATTCAGGTTAAAAATCAGTGTAATAAATGCCCAGTAAAATCATCGAATGGGCAATGACTTGCCTAGCCAAGTAGCGGAACATAGGGCACAAGTAGGTCTGATACAAAACTTGTTAAAATCTTAATAAGAAAAACACTACAAAGTATAAATTAACTTTAATTTCGGAAGTCGGTATTTTTGGTTGTTTCTCCGTTTCTAACACCAACTTCCGAAATTAAAGTTACTTCATATTTTGTAGTGTTTTTGTTATTTGGAAGTCCGTTGTATTTTTTTTTAAAGTCAAAAAGTTTTTATTTTTTGTGGTACCTAATAACACCACTGTAAAGTCACAAGAAAGCAAATACGCGATTCCGTTTACTTGGATGACATGCCATATTTCTTCCAGCTATTTTGATTTAAAACCAAAATACTAAACCGATGTTTCATACCGGTTCATAAATGACGGAGTTATGAGGTAACAAACATATAAAATAATACAACCGAATTGAGAACTTTCTCCTTTTTTTGAAGTCGGTTAAAAATCCCACAAATGTTGCACTTTTTGACAGCCGATAAAATGCTAGTTGGTCCAGAGCCCAATGTGTGACAAATCTGGAAGCTTTGAGAAACATTGTAAAAACGTTGTATTCAAATTCTTAGTAAGAAATATTTTAGTATATATTCAAGTTTAGAGGGGTAAATCCCATATCTTAAAGGAACCTTCGCAGTCACAATGACAGTCGCGACAATCTGTCAATAACACCACTAATTTCCCTGCATTTTTTTTTATTTTGTTTTTGTTGTTTTTTATTAAGTCTTTGTTATTGATTGTCGCTGAGATATTATTTCAAATTGAAAAAGAACCGTTTTTTTTAAAAAAAAAAATGCTAATATGGGTAAGCAATATGTGAATCTTGTACAATCATGTAACACTGGTATATTACTACACGTTTTTTTTGTGTATTGGTATTATCATATTTTACCTTGCGGATGCAAATATAGAGGCAAAATATATAATAAATTACAAAAAATAATCAGTTTTAGCAGAGATCAAATAAGAACAAACTTAATAATTAAAATAGTTTTAAAATATATTTTACATTTAATCCAACAAATATTGTGGCACACTATAATAAGTTTTAAGTACGGGCCTTCTATTTTCTACATTTTTAAACTTATCTACTAAAAGCTTAGTAGGTTATTCTGAATCCCCAACTCCACATTGTTACGCAGATTCGATCGTATAAGTCGTAAACTGAGTTTAACTAAATAATCGGCTATCCAGAACGGGACCGTGCCATTGGCCGGTCGGTCATCACTCGCTATTGGGTCAAAGGTTACGACTTTGGGACTCTCGATTACTTTTCGCATTGCCAAATATGTCAACAAGAACCCTCTTTAGCTTCGGAATATTATCTTGTGAAATATTTTAGAGAGAGATTTGGAGCTCAACAGTCACATCTACTATTTAAAACTGTGTGAGTAAGTCTTTGTGTTCGTTATTACCTTTCAACGCATTCACGGCTGAATGGATGTTGATGTAATTTGGCAAGCGAGTAGACCATTATCTGAGCTAATACAACTCGTACTCGTTACTCGCTCGGCTATAATCGGCCATAATTTCCGACTTTAATGCGCAGGAATCCGAAGCTAAAAGGGAACCGCTTACATATCTTGGTATGGTCATGTGAAGTGGAGGGATGAAACACACGTAACTAAAAGAGTTATGAATATAAATGTGGATGGATGGACACGGAGAGGGAGGCCAAAGAAAAGATGGATGGATTGGGTTAGGTATGAAAGAAAAGGGAGTTAGTGATAGCGTGACGGTTGACTGGACAGAATGTAAGAAAAAAAAAAACGTGTTGCGCCGACCCCAAGTAACATGGAATAAGGGCAGGAAGTTACCGTTGGCTACGCAGATGACATAACCATAATAATAAACGGAAAACACGAAAACACGATATGCAACCTCATGCGCCAAGCCTTGAAAATAGTAGAGGACTGGTGCAAAGAATATCAGCTAGCAGTGAACCCTGCCAAAACCGAACTGGTCCTCTTCACCAAGAAGAGGAAGTTACCAACACTAGAATTACCACGGTTCTTCGGAACCACCCTCAGCCTTTCAACTGAAACCAAATACCTGGGCATATATCTGGACAAGCAGTTGAATTGGGCGAAGCACACTGAATACACCACCACAAAAGCCAGTATATGCATGTGGCAATGCAAACGCATGCTAGGTAGGAACTGGGGTATTAGCCCCAATACAACCCACTGGTTATACACCACAGTTATCAGACCGATAATCACGTATGGCGCCTTAGTCTGGTGGCCCAGGACCGACTTGAGCACAGCACAGAAAGACCTTGAGAAGCTGCAACGGCTCGCCTGTGTGGCAATCACTGGCAGCATGAGAACGGCACCCACTGCGGCCCTTCAGGCTATGCTGGGACTGCCACCACTGCACCTTATAGTGCAGGAGGAAGCGGCCCTAGCGGCCTTCAGGCTCAGCACAGCTGGCACTTTAGGTAAAGACTCTAGAATCAAACATACACGCATCATGGAAGATGCTGTAAAACGACAACCCATGATGTCATCACCCAATGACAAAGCTCAAAAGATGCACCATTTCCAAAAGCACTATAACATAGTGCTAACACAAGAATCGGATGACCACTCAGGTCCCAAAGAGCTGAGAATCTACACTGATGGATCAAAGACAAGTACCGGAACCGGAGTTGGAGTTTACTCCAGCGACCTCAACATTAGAATATCCAGACCACTAGGAAAGCTCAATACCGTTTACCAGGCGGAATGCGTGGGCATTATCCTAGCGATCCATGCCATAGAAGCCAGGGGAGTCACGGACACTCATATTCGTATACTCTCCGACAGCGCCTCAGTTCTCCAATCCCTAAATAGAAACTACACCACCTCGAAACAAATACAAGAATGCCACGATGCACTAGAACGCGTCACGGTGACAAACCGCAACACCGTGACGCTGCAGTGGATAAAAGGTCACAGCGGATCACTAGGAAATGACGCGGCCGATGAACTGGCCAGGAGGGGGTCTGGTACGATGGCTGTTGGACCCGAACCCATAGTGCCACTCCCCTTCACCCAGCTACGCACGTGGCTACAAGAACATACCCACACACAAGCAGAACGCTGGTGGACCTCGGCACCAGGCTGCAGGCAGTCCAAGGAGGCTATGCCACTCCTAAACAGTAAACTTACCAAGCGCCTTCTGCGACTGGATAGGGGCAGCCTGCGAATGGTGGCAGGGACCATCACCGGACACTGCTCACTGAATAAGCATTTCCACACACTAGGTATAACAGACAGTCCTCTGTGCAGAGCATGCATGGAGGAGGAGGAAACGGTGTCGCACGTGCTCCTTGAGTGCACAGGCGTCGCCGATATACGTAGACAAACGATAGGAACACCAAATTCACTCACAGACACCCTGAACTCTTTAGGAGGACTGATCTGCTTCTGGAGGGAGGTCGGCTGGTTGGAATGACGGCCGCCATGGCCCACGCACAATGGTCCAACATCAGGACTAAGTGCGGAAACCATACCCCAATAGATAGAAGGGCAGGAAGATGATGATGAATGCGCGGGAATCCCAGTGGAGAAGCTAATAAATAATATAATCTAGACGTTTTGATGTTTGAGTCACGCCTCAACGACGCCGTTTAGTCGGTTCTGGATGTGGAAACTTCGAAGACCATGTCTTGGATTAGGTCATACAGTTTTTATCCCGGGACAAGGCAATTTTGTAAAATTTCCAACTATCTCGTTGGCGAAGCTGGTATAAAATAATACACCGCTTACTGAAGATAATCGTGTTCGTGACCTTACGCCATTATTTAGGGACAAATACCAAGGCAATAAAACCGTCGTACTGTATGGATCAGAATGTTGGGCTGTGAAAAAGACAATGAGAAAAGATTGCATGTACGAGATGAAAATGTTGAGATGGATGTGTGGAGTATCGAGAATGGATAAAGTGAGGAATTAGTGCCTTAGAGCTAGTTTAAAGTGGTGCCATTGACGGAAAATGTGAAAGAGCCGCTTATCATGGTATGGTCATGTGAAGAGGATGTATAAAATGCATGGAACTAAAAGAGTTATGAATAAAAACTTAGATGAATGGAGAGGGAGGAGGCCAAAGAAAAGGTGGATGGATTGTATGCGGAGTGCTATGAACGAAAAGGGAGTAAGTGATAGCGTCACGGCTGACAGGACAGAATGGAAGAAAAAAACGTGTTGCGCCGACCCCAAGTAACATGGGATAAGGGCAGGAAGATGATGACCAAGGCAATAAAACTTATTCACATTTAGTCACGCACACAATTATTTTCGCAAATATTTGGTATTGCAAAGCGTGTAGCACACATTTATATTATCGTTATAGCGTGCCAAGCTTTGATTTTTATTATAAAAATAACAATAACATTTATATAACACTCTTTATGGCCTATAAAAGTGGTAATAACCTGAAATTCCTTTATGTGTGTATTCTATGTGAAATGTGAGCTTCAATCAGTTAGAACGTACCTATTTGCTAGAGCTTGAAACCGGACCCCAATAATTTGGTCCTGAGAGTTTTCCATCAATTTCGACATTGTTAGCACCGACTACATAACCCAATTTGGATAAATCTTTGCTATTCGAATTACAATAGTTTTTTCAACAATGTGTATTTTAACATGCCTTTTGAAAAAAGAGTTTCATTCGTCGTGTCTTTCTCCTCATCATCTGCCTAGCCTTTTCGCAACTATATTGGGGTCGGCTTCCAGTCAAACCGGATTCAGCTGAATACCAGTATTTTACTTGGAGCGGCTGCCTACCAGACCTCCACAACCCATTAACTGGGTAACACGGTACTCCTTGGCAAGACTGGTGTCAGATCGTGTCTTTCTCCTCAGACTACATTTAATTGTTATCATGCTGCGTATGTGTCAACATTTCTTATCCTTTTTGGATAAAGTCTGATACTACTAAACCAAGTTCAAAGTACATTAACATTAAAAAGCAGTGACTGTTCGTGTAGAATCCACCTACCAATGAATCCTCAAAGCAAGAATGAACAAGAATCTTCAAGGCAAAGTCGTTCCATAGGAGACCTCATCCGGCGGTGAAATTTAATGAAAAAGAAAATCGAAAGCCCCGTTTACAAACGAGTTTAAAATTACTCTGCTATTTTTCACTTTTCCCTGCCTTAGAACGTGTTTATAACACGCTTTTAACCTACAGTCAACTACATTCAGAGTGGTTACGCACTGCATCCGATCCGAATCCGGGAAAATACGTTCCGAAGTAGTCATAGAACTATTTGTATGGTAGTTTTCGCACTAGATCCGACTTCTTTCATTCGATATTTTTCCGTCATCCATGAGTCTCGAATTCGGAAGACATATTGACGGACCGAAGTAGCCGTATATTGTTTGTATGTACGCTTCAAATTGGAAATATCCGCGCGGCTCGACAGCGGGGCTTGGATTTGGATCGGAGATCGGATTAGTGCGTAAGCAATATCCGAATTCGGTCCGAGTTTTTTAGCCTCTAGATCCGTATTTTCACTAATTGGAATTGGATGCAGCGTGAAAAGCAATATCTGAATTCGGTCCGTATTTTTACATCCGTATTTTTAACTGACTGCAAAAAGGAGGAGGTTCTTAATTCGACTGTATGTTTTTTTTGTGTGGTTTGCGATCATTCCGCCAATTAAGAATGAATTTTGTCGTTTTTTTTTATTCACAAGACTATAATCCTGAAGTGATCCCATTGGCACCAAGTCAAAATCATCATGGGATCACAGGGAAATCGAGGGCAACCCTCAAATTTTAAAGGGACATAAAATGTTTTTCATATACTTTCTAACGCAATTCAGATAATTGCTCCTGGTAATAACCATCTCATCTTGCTGAATTGATGATGGAATGTATAAGTCAGGATCTGATGCTGGGAGACCAAGAAAAAATATTGCTCAGCGATATTTTCGCCAATTCTCAACCGATTTGGATGATTCTTTTTGTGTTTGGAAGAGTATTTCTCCAAACTTCGGAATTCTTCAATATATGATAGCAAATCTCCCGGGATTGCTGAAAATGCATGTCTGTTTATTGTTTACATCATGTCATAACTTCGCTACTATCTGCTAAGCCATAATATTAATCAGAAAATATTTACCGCATTCGTTCGCCTTCGATAATCTCATCGCATGCCTGTCTTGTGGGGCTATTATCATAATCATATTACACCGATACGGTAGGGCAGGGGTGCTCAAGCTTACATCTAAGGCCTTTTGAAGGAAATTTCCTCCCCTACAGTCGACTCGTTCGCCTATGAAAACGGAAGAAATTCTCGATTATTGTCAGAAAAAAAAATGTTTATCTCAATTACAAAAATTATTACTAATAATAGTAATTATACAATAGGTATTTTGATACATATTATTATTAGCTATAGCGGTGATTTTGAGCGTCTCAACGTCGAGTCAGTTTGTAAGTCCCTGGCTGAGACGAGTGGAGGATATTGCTTGGAAATAGGGGTCAGACTTATATTGTCGACGATCGTCATGGTAGTGATCGATTGCCAATAAGGAAATAAAAACAAAAGTCAAATGTCCCTGTCAAATAAAATGGTGTCTTGATGTGTTTACTTAAATACACGTAAGCCTCAGGCATATTGAAAGTAACCTGAAGGACTTTTAGTAAAGAGTGAATAGGTTGGTTCTAGGCAAGCGTGCCCCATCGTCGACCGCTTCGTTTTTTATCAGATGAGATTCTGGTGAAACGATTCATAGGGTATCCTTTTTTTTGTTTTTAAGGATGGGAAATCATCAAATGACTTCTTCCACTCTGGCTGGAGCGGAAGGGCGTGTCAGACTCTTACTGATTAAAACCAATCCGTGTTCCTTCTAAAGCCCTTTGCGTCCCAGGGCCGCGGTGACTCTTTCGAACAAATTCCGCAACATTCACTAGCAACGCAACGACGACTTTTTTAATACTTTGTGAACTTTTGCGATCGACTCGGGAAGCCCTCGCTATCTAATGTTTGAGTACCTCAGGGGAGTAAGAGCCCTTAGGCAGATACCGGAAACGCGATTAAGCCGGTTTTAATCGTTTAAGTGCGGTGGAATGGAATTAATTAGGTGTGCAAAATGTAAATCTGTAGACAGAACTTAGGTACCCGTTTTAGGGATTAAACCAGTCATGCTCAACTTTTATTGAAACTGTTAATTTGTCATAAATTCAAAATAAAACATTGTTTTATTTTACTGTAGGTGATTGCGGCCCATCATGACAATTGGACAAGCGCCATGTGGCCTAGGAAAAAAAAAGGTTGAGTATGGCAGGATAAAACGGACAAAGATTCTAATACTTATCTACTTATGTAGGTGTAGGTACATAATAGATAACGAAACTATTTGTGAAAACTGTGACCCTAAGGACCAAGTGTAGAATCAATTTGTGTCTTTAAACGACGACGACACGAAACAGTGGTTCAGTCACAAAATTTTGAGGTTAGACACTTGCAAAACAAGGGTGTTCGGGTGTTTAAATTTTAAACCATGTTTAAAGCGTGTCTATCTCTAAACAATCATAAAACGCAGTTTGGTGATAACACTTTTTTCAAACATGTGTTCAACAGATGTTTAACTTTTTTGTAGTAAGACTGTTAGTTCTCAGGTCTAGTGGCACCACGACTGTAACGTATGCTGACTTGCTGAGTCGGAATAAATGAGGACGCGTTTCCCGCCATTTTCCGCCAAGTGTTGTTAATAAAATAAAGTCAAATGGGAAGCATATTAACACGTGTTTCTTGCAGTAAAAGTTTCATTATTAACAACTACGTGAGATAATAAAGTGACAATGAAATTAAACTAACACGTGTGTTTTAAAACTATCATAAAGACATATATATACAGAGAAACATGTTGTTTTAGCTATTTTGACAAGCGTCAGATGTAGTGAACAAATAAAACATTTAAGAATAACAACATGTTGCAAACGCTGATTAAAAATGACGAAGGTATCTAAGGATACAAAGTTAACATGATTATAAATTTAATTGAAAACAAGACGTGACTAATCAATTTTAATTTAAACCTCAATTAACAGTCATACATATATCATAAGGAAAACTTCACTTCAGCGAAATCAATAAATTCAATAGTCCTGCTTTCGAAGAAAAACCGAATAGAATCGTGTTTATGCAAGTCAATTTATGTTTCAGTAAGAACAAGCCGTTCTGAGAAAATGTCTGGAAAATCACGAAGAATTTACATCTGGGATGTGTTTAAATTGCTTTTTTAGTAGGTATTTGATTGATCTATTTGAATTACATTTAGATGGCTATTACCTAACATTTACGGCTTTGCAAACCTGTTTAAACAAACACTGTTACGTTACACGTCAAACAGAAAAATAAAAATGAGCGAGTCTTCCGGTAGTCGCATAGGATGTGTAACATCAGACGTCTCATCTTGGTAAAAAGCAACATTAACATTAAAAGTACCAACTGACAGTCAACTCGACCACTGCGCGCGCTCATTGGTCAAATCACACTCACCACACCTCAATCACTTATATTAGAAAAGAGTAACTATGGAGTTTCTTGTCCGTTCTTCTCCATAAGAATCTACCTTTCCGAATGGACAGTAGAGTCACTTTATTAATTTTATACTATTGAAATAAACGAAACTGAAATAAACGCTTTGATTTGACAAACCTGCAACTCTCTGCCTGCGTCTATGTTTCCGAACGCATACAACCCTAAACTCTTCCTTATTAGAATTTTTAATTAATTCTCTTCAAAATTAGAGTGAACAGGCTTTTTCTGGGTAAGCTCGCTCCATCGTCGACTTTGTCTCGACCTAGACTAGAGTCAAGAGCAAACCCATATTAAATTTAAAAAAAAAAACCTTCAGGTCTGGTTCAATTAAACCATTTACAGGCACTTTTGAACTGTCAAGGTCGGTCAGTCAAAGATGAAACTATTTGCACGTTCCAAAGCGTAGATCTCTATGGAGAAGAACGCGCAAGAAACTCCACGGACACTCTTTTAAATATTTTTTTTACAATGTTTTGGTTACATCATTCTTGTTGAAATTATACATACCTTACTGAATTTGGTTGTTTAACTTAAAACCCTAATCCCTAAACTAGTGATCATAGTGAACACTTAATTTGGCGACGAGGATGTATATTTAAATATAATGGTACCAAATCAAAAGACGTTTTTATGCTCTGAAGCTTGCAGAGATACCTACCTAAGGTTTTAGGGAACACAAATTATTCGCCGATAACCAAATTATTTTGGGTCACGTACCATCGTGCTTGCCTGCTGAAACTAGGTTCTGGCGCAGATCTGATTATGAACACATCATTTGAGCCTAACCCTCCTTCGCCTGCATTGACCCGGAAAATATTACGTTGGCAAATAGTTCGATATTTGTGGAAGTCATTAACTTCCACAAATAGTGGTTCCGAGGTAGACGAGAACGAGAAAACATTTAGTTAGAGCTGGATGAGAAGAAACGCTTTTAGGTGAATATCAAACATTGTACAAACATTTATTTGAACTTTACTTAACAGTAGAGGAGTGCAACTCTCTGCCTGCGTCTGTGTTTCCGAACGCATACAACCCTAATCTCTTCAAAATTAGAGTGAACAGGCCTCTTCTGGGTAAGCTCGCTCCATCGTCGACTTAGTGTTTGTCATTTATGACCTAGACTAGAGTCAAGAGCAAACCCGTCTCAAATAACAAAAAATAAAAAAAAATGGTAAGGGTTGCGGAATTTGTTCGAAAGAGTCACCGCGGCCCTGGAAGGCAAAAGGCTTTCAAAGGAACACGGATGGGTTTTAGTCAGTAAGAGTCTGACACGCCCTTCCGCTCCACCCAGAGCGGAGGAAGTCATTTGATGATTTCCCATACTTAAAAAAAATAGGTCGCCACCTTAATGCAATAGTGCATTAAGTATTATATTCTAGCTTTTTCTGCGGCTTCGCCCGTTCTTTATCCCCTTGAACCGTGATTTTTTTTTCGGAATTAAAAAGAAGTGTATGATAAACAGAGATCGGAATAGGTAGACTATATTTACCTAATGTTCGTGGACGTAAGTAACATAGAGTTGATAATACCTCCTCTAAAATCTCGGAATCATAAACATGACGATTGTATCCCGGGATTTGAGAAATTGCAAATTACTTATTACGCTTTGAACAAAATTACTGTATTTAAGAATCTTATAATGTTTTTAGAGTTCCGTACCTACTAGAACTGTTACATTAAATAGCTTTGTTATCGCACAACTCTTTCTTCTTTTTTTCTTCAAATCAATAATTGGTAACTATACTCAAAGTCCAGTTCATGTTTTTATAATCTCGGGTTTTAATTGTCAAGATTCCATTTATGATTCCGGGATTTTACAGGAGGTATTATCAACTCTATGTTACTTACTTCCACGAACATTAGGTAAATATAGTCTACCTATTCCGATCTCTGATGATAACTTAGCGATAGTAGGTACTTATAGTTTTCTATCAGTGAAAACCTTTTCGTAATCAATATACCTTTTCTAACTTATACAAACAAAACAAACAATTTTCCTTCCTTATAATATTAGTTTAGCTGGGTTTACATCAATTTCAAGTAGGTACATAATCTGATGTATTGTTAAGCCGTTGCCCTCAATTCGTACAGGGTATATGAGGATATTTGAGGACGAAACCATCGCTTTGAGTTGACCTATCCCAAAAGATCCCGCGAGTGTCACTTTGGTTAAAAATTTCGTCCGTATTTCCTGTACCTAACCATGTTACCTATATCTCCTATTCATGAAAAGAATTAGGTCAGTAATCAAGGGATTACATCTCATCTCATCTTTGTTTGAGTATGTCGTAAGAGGAGATTAAGGGATTAAGATGTGGTATCAGGGGATGGATGAATGGAAGCATCCTTCCGTCCGTACGGATCGTGAAGAGCAACTCAAACATCTGGGCAACTTTTTAATTCACAAACAAGGATTAAGCCGTCCAAGTTGAAGATATTTCGGGTTCAATTTTCAACAGATTGTTTTTATCTGAAAAAAAAATGGCAGCATTTAGCTCAAAAATCTATATTTTGCCTGCAGCTTCGTTCGCATTAATATAGATTTTCGCAAAAAATAGCCTGTATCTAAAGTTACGAGTTCGTAGCCGACTGCAGACGACGTGTCGCTACGACACGTAGGTATTTCTATGAAATACCTTTCGTAGCTAGCGACACGTCGCATGAGAAATACAAAGATGTCGCTGCGCAGCACGGGTTCCTGCGCGGCGACACGGCGCCTGCTGCACAAGTTTGTAGCCGACTGCAGACAGCTGCAGTCGGCTACGATGTTGTACCTTAACCGTCGCCAGGGTCCCCCTTTTCTGTCTCCTTACCAAATTTTATAAAAATCAAAAGAAATAAACAAACTCACTTCTGCATTTATTACATTAGTTAGGATTTGTAAAACCATCATTTTGTTTCCTCGGAAAGCACATGAAGCGGTTGCTCCCGGCTGCCATTTGTAGTTTCAATTGGCAATCAGTGTTGCCAAGGGTATCGTGCTACACAGTAACTAGGTTGGAAGTAAGTTAATCAGTTGCCACATGTAAAATACTGGTATTTAGCTGCGTTCAGTTAGACTGGAAGCCGACCCCAATATAGTTAACTTCTAATTGTTTTCTACTCTTCAAGCCATTTCATTTGATATCCATATTAGGGGGGTTGAGAAAAAATAGATAATCCGACATCTTGAAGCGGCGGCCATATTGAAATGATTACAATACTAGCTTCTGCCCGCGACTTCGTACGCGCATATCCCGTTTTTCCCCGTTCCCGTATAGCCTGATTGTGGCTATTTTTTTTTTTATTTAATATGGGTTTGCTCTTGACTCTAGTCTAGGTCATAGATGACAGAGACAAAGTCGACGATGGAGCGAGGTTACCCAGAAGAAGCCTGTTCACTCTAATTTTGAAGAGATTAGGGTATCATATAAAAATAAGAATTTTCCAAATCCGACTGGCAGTTTCAGAGATTAGCACATTCAAACAAACAAACCAACTCTTCAGCTTCATTATACCTATAAGTATAGATTGAGTATTGCACATTGTATTGTCACCAAAACTAAACCTACCTATGCAAAATTTCAGCTAAATCGGATACCAAAAAATGGTCGAAAAATGGTTTGCAAATTTTGACGAACAACTCACACACATACGAACAGTGCAAGTAAAATATTAAAAAGATTGTTAAAACCTTTTATAATTTAACTAAGTTGAGACTAAATCACTTTCCCTTCATAAGATCCCGTTCCTCATTACATCTTCAAGATTAAGGGGACGGTGTTTATCTTTTACAAAATGGCGTCTCTCATTAGAAGCTGGTCCGTTGGGCGTCCCGGATGACGTCAAACGGGCTCGGCCGTAGTACTGATAGTTGATAAGGAGAGCTGTTTTTAAAACAAAATGCTGCTTTTAGAAATATTGTTGCGCAATTAGGGAAGGTTTATCTTGAATAATTCTTGTACTTTAAAAAAAAATGTCTTCAAGGCTATTTCAGAACGAGAAAAAAAATACTTTTAAATTTATCTTTGTTTGTTCGAATATAATGTCTTGGGTCAATTGCTTTTTTTCTGGTTCAAGAAACTTATTACACTGATGATTTTTATTCCATAAATACTTAACTAACTATATACACTAGAAATAAAAATAAAAACTCCTAACTAAATTAACCCTAAAATATGGCGTCAAAAAATTCACCCGCATCGCTGTCTACTGGAAGTGTACCCAAAAGACTGGCGGCATTGCCACGTTGTATGGCAATGCTTATTCTTTGACCAAGGTAAAAGCTAATTAATAAGTAATTGCTTTTGGTCCCAATTTTTTTAAGGCGAAGATTATCTTCTGCGAATCAGGGAAGACCTTTGCTCAGCATTTGGTCACAAAAAATAGAATGGTATAATACAGACGCCAGCACATCAAGCTAAAACAATCTGTCAAATTTCTTTAATAGATATCGCTATAGTATTGGGTTCAAGGTTGATTGGGAAAATTTGGCAGAAGTTGCGGGTAGTTTGATGTGCTGGCGTAGGTACCTATCATTAATTATGATCTCACTCTCAGTAGGCTTGGAGATCAGAGCCTGTTGATATTAGCACACAATTATGTTGTAAGTATATCCGTTATCCAGTGCAGTGTCTCTAATTAATTTACTACCGCTCCACTTAATCCTGATTAGGTAATTATCTTCCCACGGCCAACATATTCAAGATCACCCACATGTTAGAATAGTAAACTCATTCTTCTGAATCATATTCCCATATTAATATGAATGATTCATTGATCGCTTTAAGTGTAATGAATGAACTGTTTTTTTTTGTGATGGTTTTCCCACTGAAAAACTGTTTACTTGACTATAAAAACGAGGAAAAACGAACCACGGTGATAAACTAATCTAAAAAATATCAAGTTTTAGTTTATCAGAAATGAATGAGCTAGCATCTTTATATCTTTACAACCAAAATGAAGTTGCACAAAATCCATATGTTTGTCTATACCCTTTCTCCTACCCCAGGGCGGAAGGCCATCCATAAATATTTCACAAGCACCTACCTTAGACCCAGATGCAGAGTCTCCATCATCATCGTCATCATCATTTTAGACGAAATACATTCACTGCTGGACATAGACAGGTTCTATGGGTTTCACATCCAGCATCTCAGATAAAACTTATTGAAATACAGTTAACCTATTATCTATTATTGACTGGCCTGTTGGTCGAGTGGTTAGTGACCCTGACTGCTAAACCGGAGGTCGTGGGTTCGATTCCCACCCAGGACAAATCTTTGTGTGATGAGCATGATCATTTGTTCTGTGTCTGGGTGTAATTTGTCTATAATATGTATGTATTTAGAAATATATAAGTATGTTTATCAGTTGTCTGGTTGCCATAGCACAGGCTCTGCCTAGTTTGGGATCAGATGACCGTGTGTGAGTTGTCCCAAGATATTATTATTATTTTGGTTTTTTTTTATTAATTTTTTCTCAGGTAAGTACCTGGTATTTGCTAGAATCTCACGGGTGTGAACCAAGGTGAAGATCCTAGTTATTATTATTATTCGATGGCAAATTACTCTGCACTGCGGTAAAATCGTTATCCAAATCAAGTTGTAAAAATTTTCTAACTATTCGGCAAGTATTTAATATGGCAGCTTTTTGCAAAGTTAGGTATGTATATTTAGAAAGATTGAGTGCAATAAAACTGTTGAAAATTTGTTTTGGAATAACACCTGTTGTTGATACTACTATTGGGATTATTGTGACTCTATTCATTTTCCAAACTCTGGTAATTTCCTCTTGTAACTCTGTGTACTTCCTGATTTTCTCTGTGATGGTTTTTTGTATATTATGAGTGTTAGGGACTGCTATATCTATAATGTACGTGTGTTTGTTTTCTTTATCAACAAGTGTTATATCTGGTCTGTTGTTATATATTGTGTGATCTGTAATTATGGTGCGATCATAGTATATTTTGTAAAATTGATTTTCTAAAACCGCTCTTGGTGAATATTTGTAATACGGTGTGTATGGGTCTTGCATGAGTTTAAGTTTAATTGCGAGTTTTTGGTGGATGATGTTAACTAGTTGATTATGTCGGTGAGTGTAGTCGTTTTGAGTCAGTGTCATACAAGCTCCTGTGATATGCTGTATTGTTTCAGGTTTGCTGTGACATTTTCTGCATAGATCATTCCTAACTGTACTATCTTTTACTATGTATTTTCTATAATTCTTTGTATTTATGACTTGATCTTGAATGGCTAGCATAAATCCTTCTGTTTCAGGAAACAGGCCACTTAATTCGAGCCATTTGTTGGAAGCTTCCTTATCTATGTGTGTTTGGTATAAATCATTAGGGTGTCTGCCGTGTAGTTCTTTCTGCCTCCATTTTTTATTTATTTCTTCTATATGTCTCGCTTTATCTATTATTTCTATATTATCTTCGTTTAGGTTAAGTGGTGTATATTTTTTATCTATCTCGACTATTGTTTTGTGTAATTGACTGCTATTCTTTTTCCTATTAAAAAATTGTTTTAGGTTTATTATCTGTCTTTTGTGTAAATGTGATATTTCAATCAATCCTCTGCCCCCTTCCTTTCTGGACATAATTACTCTTTCGATTGCTGATTTGGGGTGATGATATCTATGTTGTGTAAGAATTGTTCTAGTTTTAATTTCGAGTGCATGCAATTCTGTGTTTGACCATTTAATGACGCCGGAAGAATAAGTTAGTATAGGTATAGCATAAGTATTTAAAGCCTTAAATAAATTTTTACTGGCTAGGTACATTTTACATAGTGAATGAATTCTTCTATAATATTCTTGTTTTAGTTTATCTTTAATGTTTTTGTGTTCTAACAGTCGTGCTTGGTTGTATCCTAAGTATTTATAAAGTTCTTCATTTTTCATTGCTTCTATTACTTCTTCCGAATCTGTTGTGTAATTTCCATCCACAATCTTACCCCTTTCTATATTAAGTTTTCGGCATTTGTCTAGTTCAAAATCCATTCTAATGTCTTTCGAAAACGTTGATGTAATGTCTAATAAATCGTGTAAATCTGCATTTTTACTAGCGTATAATTTTAAATCATCCATATAAAGTAAATGTGTTATTTGATGTAATAGTGATCTATTGTTTTTGATGTCAAATCCTAAACTAGATTCAGTTAATGCACGAGAGAGTGGATTTAAGGCTAGACAGAACCATAGAGGGCTTAGCGAGTCCCCTTGAAATATACCCTTTTTAATTGCTATTCCATCTATGATTAAGTTTGTGGTTTGTGTTTGTAGTTTAAGTGTAGTTTGCCAGGATCCCATGGTATTCTTAAGGAAATTTATGAGTAGTGGATTGATTTTGTAGATTTCTAAAACTTGAACTAACCATGAATGCGGTACGCTGTCAAATGCTTTTTTATAGTCTATGTATGCTATGTATAAGTTTTTTCTTGCTTTTTGAACGTGTTTTAACAGAGTAGAGTCAATAATTAATTGTTCCTTGCAACCCATATGCCCCCGTCTGCAGCCTTTCTGTTCTTCAGTTAGAATATTATATTTTTCGGTGTGTTTAACAATTTTATTTGTAATACAAGACGTGATGATTTTGTACATAGTTGGGAGGCAAGTTATAGGTCTATATTGTGAGGGATCCTGGGTTCTGTTAGATTTTGGGATCATGTATGTAATTCCCTTAGTAAGAAAACCTGGAAGATTTTGGTTCCCTTTCAAAATATCATTAATTTGTTCAGCTAATGTTCTATGTAGTGTATGTAATCTTTTTATCCAGAAATTATGTAACCCGTCTATTCCTGCAGCTTTCCAGTTATGGGTTTTATTTATAATTGTATTTAATTCAAGTGGATCTATATCTTCATACGGCATTTCTTCTACTGTTTCTGATCTATCTATTTCTTGTTTTATCCATCTCGCTTCTTTATTATGTTCAGCGCTGTCTGACCATATTCTTTGCCAGAACTCTTTTAGGGTATCTACCGATGGAGAGTTTATGACTGTGGTATCGTTACCTTTAAGCTTTCTGTAAAATTGTTTCTCACTTATTGTAAACAGTCTATTATTATCTTTTCTTTCTTTGGCTTTTTTATATCTTGCTAACCTATGGCTCTTGACCAAGAGTTTTTGTTTTAATGTGTCTAAGTGATCTTCTATTCTTTTATTAAAATTTTCATGTGAGCTATGTTGTTTGGTCTTTGCAATAATTTGTTTGACTTTGTTTTCTAGTTTTCTTGATGTGTTACCATTTTTATATTGTGTTAATCTATTAATGTCTTTTCTTAGTAGATCTATGTCGGTTACTAATCTTTTTTGCCATGGTGGCTCGTTTATTATTTTCGTTTTATGGTTAGACCTGTCTAAATTAATTTTTAATTTAAAATATTTCGCGACTGTAAGAGCTATGCAATAAATTAATGAATGCGTATCGGATAAGTTTTCTAGAGATGAAAGTTTAAGTGGGATAATTTTTTGGTTAAATATACTAATGACATCCGATAATTTACGAGTTGGACGCATTTTGGGTAATAAAGGTCTACATGCGGGATCTATTCCATTGTAATTTAATAAATGTGTTTCTAGTTCATTATTTAATGTCTCTATTAAAGCAGGGTCAAATTCTGTTTGTGTTTCTATTAATGCAGAATTATCTATGGTTGATTGACTACTGAGTGGTGTGTTGTTGGTTAGTAGGTCATCTAAGTATTCAGTCCCTGGACTAGTCTGGTATTGTGAGGAAAGATTACAAGGTGTGATTGATTGGGTTATCTGCAAAGTGTTAATCTGTTGTGTAGAATGCGTACTTTCTTCTTCTTCTTTTTTAAGTTGTTCTGCTATTTCAACTTTAATTATTTTTAATTTGTCATCTGATAATAGCTTATTTCTGATAATAACTCGTCTTTGATCTGCTATTCTCTGTTCTGTTACTATCATATCTGGGTATTGTAATTTAAATTTTTCGAATAGTTGTGTGCAGTACATTGTTTTGTCCTCTTCAAGTTTCGTGATATAGAAGTATGTGCGCATGATGAATATGTTCATTTCTTCAGTCCATTTCATGCGTACTCTGGGTTTTCCTGCCTTGGTGGTCGCAGGCTGAGTAGCTGACGCCGCCTGCGAAACATCCTCGGCAGATGTAACTGCTCTACTATCGTCCCTAATGTCTAGTCTGTCTGTCAGTTCGGCTGTAGTATTTTTATCGGGGAGAACCCGCCTGCTCAGTCCCCCACCGCCGATGGGTCGTATGCTGTGACACCCAGCATCGGCCCCAGGTGCGCCCCGACGATTGCCCTCGGGTAGCGGTCCTATACGTTTTTTCTTTGATCTAGTCTCCATGTTAAATGGGTGTCCAGAGCCACGTTAGCCACGCCAGTAATCTCTCATTCGTGTGTCCGCCCCCCACGTGATTAGATGGTCAATCAGGACGTGTGTTATTATTATTATTATTATTATTATCAGCCAATCACAGCTCCTTAAAATAAAAGCAACTTACAGAAACCTTTCCTCTTCCAGGGTGTCTCCTTCATCGGCTGGCATCAGCGGACCCGCCTGGAGCGGGTGCTGATGGTGGCAGCTGCGGTGCTGTTCGTGGCTGTACTTCTGACTACCACTCTGCTACTGACCATGCGAGGACCCACTTACCTGCCCGTGCCGCCGTGTTATCAGCCTGAGAGCAAAGGTAACTTATTATTATTTATTGATAGGCTGTTTGACCACAATCTCACCTGATGGAAAGCGATGATGTGGTCGACGATGGAGCACGCTTGCCTAGAAGTAACCTATTCACCCTTGACTTAAAGACGCCCAGGTTGTAGCTATCAGGAAACAGACTACGACAGGGAATTCCACTCCTTAGCTTACATTTATAATAGTACACCATTCATTATTCTCTTGCCTTTATCTCAATGTATTTGGAGTCGACGCAACATGCCCTCTTCCATACTCCTCCATTAGTCGACACTTCAGTACTCCCCCTTTCTAGCCACATCATTTCTCACACAGTCCCTGCACGGATGCTTAATCTTCCCCTACACAGATAGTTCTCTACATTCATACTGAAAGCTTTGTTCATGTTCATTCATACTGAAAGCATTTCATCATTGACCGCTTTGTTCTACCTACTACTGGGCAAAGAAAGGCCTACTCCCTTCTGTACCATGCTTCCCTGGTCTGGGCGAATTTGATCAAGGTCTTTCTCACTATCTTATATTGGACGACCCAAGTACCTCATCATCGCTTTCATTGGCAGCCTTGTGCCACCCACTTTTGAGTATAGCCTCCTTTTGTGTGATGCTTCCCTGGTCTGTGTGAGTCTCATGCTGATCTTTTTTTTGTTTTATCTGCTCATAAAAGTAACTACATCTCACAATAGTTTTCTTTCTCTATGTATTTGATTATCAAACCCATAACATTTATTGTCGTTTGCAATTTATTACTGAAACATAGTACCGTAATAGTCGGATCATAATCAATTTTATGAGTCATAAATAAATACTATGTTCCAGCTAGACAATAAGTATCAAGTCATCAAGGCGGAGTGCCTTGATGACTTGATACTTACTTGATCAATTTGTTTATTTGTTCGTACTTGTATATTTACTTACGGCGATATAGACCGAGACGTAACGTACCGGATCAACGCAGGATGGATGAAATGGCGACAGATCACTCGAACAACTTGCGACCCACGGATGCCCCTCAAGTTAAAGGGGAAAATCTATAAGTCCGTGATAAGACCTGTCGTACTGTATGGATCAGAATGTTGGGCTGTGAAAAAGACGGATGAGAAAAGATTGCATGTAGCGGAGATGAGAATGTTGAGATGGATGTGTGGAGTATCGAGAATGGATAAAGTGAGGAATGAGTTCATTAGAGGTACCTTAAAAGTGGCGCCAATAACGAAAAGATTGAAAGGGAACCGCTTATCTTGGTATGGTCATGTGAAGAGGAGGGATGAAATGCATGTAACTAAAAGAGTTATGAATATAAATGTGGATGGATGGACAGGGAGAGGGAGGCCAAAGAAAAGATAGATGGATTGTATTTGGAGTGATATGAAAGAAAAGGGAGTTAGTGATAGCGTGACGGTTGACAGGACAGACTGGAAGAAAAAAATGTGATAAGCAGGAAGATGATGACTTGTATATTTAATTCGAAAACAATAAAGGGATACAGAGGGCCGGCTTATTATTACTACTTCTATTTTCAGGGGGTGCATCTTCAGCACCCCCTCAAATTGCCCATTTTTAAAAGAACTTGGGAATTCATGGCAAAGGATTTAAGAGCGAGCGAAGTGAGCTCAAAAATTTTAGCACCTTGTACTTGTGGTTGGATATGCTAAATTCTCTAACACTCATGAAAACATGGCCCACTTGTTGGAGTGCTACTTTACTGATGCCGCTATAAACGTGGCCACCTACTGGACACAAACTGGTTAAAGGTCACCATCGATTCGTAAAGAAGAAGGCATTTTAATGTTTTTGCAAGATTTGTATATTTTATTCAAAGCCAGGTTGGTGCAAGTCCTACCAGAGTGGCGGGATCTGTTCGAAAGAGTCACCGGGGCCCTAGAACGCAAAGGACTTTGGGAGGAACACGGATGGGTTTTAGTTTGTAAGAGTCTGACACGCCCTTCCGCTCCACCCAGAGCGGAAGAAGTCATTTGATGATTGTCCCATCCCTTAAAATTAAAAAAAAAAAAGTTTGTTGTGCACGCCCTGGTATCTTCCTTCAAGGACCCATGTCCATCTTCTTGTGATAAAAGTAAAAATCCCTCCCGTTGCCTCCCAGGAGATAACCAATTCTACCTTTTCTTACAGACCAAGTGTGCCTCAAAGGATCCTGCATATACACCGCCAGCGAAGTGATAAGAGCTCTGGATGAGACCAAGGATCCTTGTGATGACTTCTACGAATTCGCTTGTGGGGGCTGGATCAAGAATAATCCGATTCCTGAGGGAAAATCCAGTTGGGGCATCTTCAGCAAGATTGAGCTTCAGAACCAGTTGATTATCAGATATGCACTTGGTATGTGAACTCATATTTTTTAAATATATGAATCAGTTTTAAATTCTAAAAAACTACCCAGCATTCGATCCTTATTAGCGACCCTATCGTATGGTGTAATAAATGTGTTTTTTTTCAAAATCAAGGGGTTCAACAGGTACAGTCAGCGACAAAACTCGATGAGCATCTTAAAGTTCCAAAAGCCGTCAACACATTAAAACAACAAAAGTCACTGAATAGCTTTAACCACCAATGAGATAAACAAACCAATGGTACAAAATTCAGTTATTATTTAACTTTTTATTTAAAAAAAAATCTGCAATCGAAAAGTTTGTGTGTGATTTCTAATTAAAATTGTCCCTACTTCTTTCTACTAGCAAATCATTCAGGACGACAGTAAATTCCAAATTCAAAACAGAATTTAGCTTTATCAAATAATATTTTACCAATTGAATAAATAATTCTACTGCATTGAACACAATGGTCAAAATTGCACGACTCTTTGACCGTATTGACATGGTTTATGTTATATTTAAAACGCCCTAAGTGCACCATGTGCAGAATAAAAAGAATACATTAACGTCAACCGATTTTTAAACATTGTTCTGTTTTCCGCATTTTGTGGCCAAAGTTGTTCAGTGACTATTGATGTTTTAGATGTGTTGACGACTTCTGTTATTGTTCATCGAATATTGTCGCTGACTGTACCTGGGTAGGAAAGTCGGACTCGAGACTTCTTTGAGTATTTTTCGCTATTCCTTTTATTTTCGGTGTCCGCCGTCGGTAGCAGATTAAAATCTAAGCTAAGCTCGCTCATAGCTGACACTGTAACGGAAGAGTTATATATTGATTGATTTACTTTACTGAAATGGTTCAAATATAGAAGAATATAAAATTCACCGTAACAAAGAACTTGCCATACAAACTACAGTTAATAAACATTGAATTTCTTACTCAGTTACACAACTGAGCCGTTCAGATGTTGTCTACGACAATATGACAGGGTTATGACATCAAGATATGTTTCATTGTTGTTATACAATAGGTATATATAACGGGTTGCGTCATCGTAGAACAAATGCAGGAAAATACCTACATGTTTGAAAATATACCTACGTGAAACCATTAGGTAGGGCCTATGTAATGAAGAACATGTAGGTTTATGTGTCTAATTTAACAAAACTAATTGGTTAAGAACTTACGCTTCGCCTTTATTAGGCTTTGCACTAAACTAAAAAAAAAAACGTGTCCGTTCGGGACACCCGACAGAAGTGATATCTTAAACTAAGAAGCGTCTGTCCGAAATACGACTAGCGCTGTGGGTTAGAGTGAGAGAGGAAGAGCCTACCTACCGCTGCCGTATGCGTGCCGCGAAAAAAGGAAGCCGGACAGACTGGCGCCGTAACGCGTTACGTTACGACGCGGTTTACCCTCCCATAAGAAGTTATCGCTTCAAAAAATCAGCTGTCAGTGCATTTTGTCGAGTTATGTGCACATAAGTATGGGGAAAGATTGTTTTTCGCGATTTCAGTGTTGGTCCCTTAGTAAAAGTACCCCTTTTCATGTATAGCGCTTATTCTGTTACACTTTGTATAACTGCCCCATGATGGGAACAGTTACTGCCAAGCTGGGGTTCCGGGTTCGATTCACAGGTCGGGCTAATGTATTTTTGGGTTCGGTCGGAAGGTTTACTGCGTGTACAGTTATGGACAATATTTTTGACTAGGTGTTAATTCTAAGTATTCGGTAATTATAATGATACTAACTGCCGCCCGCGCGCGTGGCCTTAATATAATATGAAAGCCTCCAGCCAGGGCTAAACGCGGCCAGCTCGTTGTGCCGAAAATGTATGGCGTCTGTCCACGCTCCCGCAACGTGGAAGCGTATACAGCGTGAAATTTTAATGTTTTTTTTGCCCGCAGCGAAATGAGTTTGTCTTGGTTGGATCAATCGATTTATGAAAAGTAATAAATTTAAAATCAAGAAATGGCTGAATAATAACGTGAATATATTTTTTTTTACATTAATATTAAGTTATTTGAAAACAAAAACTTTTTTTTTAAGTTTAACTTTATTTTTCGATAGTACTACTTATGGCTAATCGTTCTGCCGCGGGAAAACAACCATTAAAGTTTCAGCGTGTATATATTTCGTTCCTTTGACGTCATACATTTTATCTTGTCAACGCCCTCTGTATATCAAATCCCTTATGATAAAGATTTTATTAAAAAAACCTGCACTGTCTGAAACGAAGATGATGATCTCATTTTCAGCCATGATTTAAAACCTATGTATATGGTAACAATGTAAATTAAATGTCATTTAACACAAAAATAATAATTTTAGATAGGAACTTCTAATAAATATGCACTTAAAAAGTACCCAGTGTGAAGTAAAGAAAATCTACCGCTTTGGCTTGAAACTGAACTAAGTTTTCGGCACTTTGTTTTGTCTATATTCACAATATATTAGTGATCTATTGTAAATTATAATCGAGTTGTATCGTTTATCGCTTTGTATATGTATGTAGGAAAAATTAGATGTTATATATTTCAACTGGTTCTGCCACCACAAAATAGATCACAGAAATGTTACTCCATCTAGCGCCATAACCTAATGTTCGTGGAAGTAAGTTACAAAGAGTTGATAATACCTCCTGTAAATCCCGGAATTATTAATAGAATCATGACAGTTAAAACCCGGGATTATAAAAACATGAACTGAACAAAAAAATTGTGCGAAAACAAAGCTATTTAATTTAAAAGTTTTAGTAGGTACGGAACTCTAAAAACATAATAAGATTCAAACATAATAAGATTCTTCAATATAATAATTTTGTTCAAATGTATTTAAAGCGCAATATGTAATTTACTATTTCTTAAATCCCGGTATACAATCGTCATGTTTATGATTCCGGGATTTTCGAGGAGGTATTATCAACTCTATGTTACATACTTCCACGAACATTAGGAAAACACAGTCTACCTATTCCGATCGCGGGCCATAATTCTCGGTTTTTAAACAGCCAGTCAATGAGGGCTACCGTTTTTGTGCTCACCAGTAAGCGCCACTGGCGAGTAAAGGCCAATGCACATGGCGTTTTTTAACACGCTGACGATGTGCAGATGACGCGTTTAAACGCGCATTAAACGTAATCTACGTATAGGTACTTAAAGTATACGTACGTATCTGGTACTTACTTTTTGGTCATCTACAGCGCCGTGAGCGCGTTCTTATAAAACGTGCGTCGTTGGCGAGTTAAAAATACGTCGTGTGCATTGGCACTAAGGCCCTGAAGCATAGCTGTGGTTATTAAAGTGGAAGCGCCAGGGTTGTCCGTGAAATTCACATTTTCTTAAGTTTTTTGCAATTTGCAAGTCAGTATCAGGCTGTATGTTGAACAAAATATGATTCGCGACCGTAACACGTATTTATTTACAGAAATATAACTCTCTAAGTTCATTTAACTCGATTGAATGGTTATTTCATAAAAAAGTCATTCAATCGAATTAGATGAATTATACAACCTGTATTGATGATTTTATTTACTCAGTAAAGCAATATTTGTTACGATCGCCAATCGTATTTTTATCAACATACAACCTGACACTGACCTGCAAAATAAAAAAAACTTTGAATTTCGCTTTCACCTTAATCGCACGCAAGCAAAGTTGGAATTAAAATCATTTATAATACAGTAAGTAAAGATAATTAAAACATAGATAGTGGTACAGTGTTGCGCGGTCTCGTTTTGTTTGGAAAATAAAGAGGGACAAATGTTTCAGACAGAGAAAACTCTCTTAAGACTGGTGTCAGATTTCGTGGCTTCGAAGTCCCCGTAACGACTGTCTAAGATCTACTATCTACTCAAGAACGAATCTCAGTATTTTCTCAATACTCAATATATAGGTTATTTATTGCTTCCACATGTGAACTTAGTTGGTAGGTTTTATAAAAATATGATCATTGTGGTCGCTGTCGGGCACAGCAAAGTAGGAGAGAGGAAGAGTGTACTATTTTAAATAAATAATATATTGTAACTGTACTATTTAAAAAGTAATTAAAAACACATGTACTTACCTAATTTATAATTGATCATTTAAATATTAATTGATATTATAATGGCAATAAATATTAATTGATTTAGATATTAGTAATTGTTTTAATTTATTTGTGAATATACTAACAATATAACATAAATTGAATTAACATTCAACATTCCCCATGTGGAAAATAAAATACCTGTAAAAAATTGTGACACTACACCATTGTTTTAATCTTAGTATGTTGTAATATTTCTGGTGTTAACAAATGTTGGTGAGCCTAATCAATAAATCAATAAATAACATCACCCATCCACGTTCATCCATCCACGGACCAACTTCGGTAAGCGTTGCTTAACCTTAAAGATCGACCCGTGTGAATAACTAATAAATTATTAATAAAATTGTAGAAGAACTCTTCTACAGTGTTCGAGCTCTCGGCAAAAGTCAAATAAATCGGTTTAAAAGTTGCCTTTCTGTCTTCACTTTACTGTGTACTACCATCATCTATTAGCAACGCAAACTTCACCGAAAACGATACAGTACCAAATACATAAGTGAATATTGACATAGTTTGTTATATTGTTATTATGTGCCTTCATGGGTTTTTGACGTCTTTTCATACGTAATAATGTAATATGGTTAGTTAAATAAGAAGTACGATTGTAGCCATTGTTCTCGTGAGCAAATATGGGCATAATGTTGTAGGTGAACTTTAAAATTGGTTTGTCTGTCTGTATGTACGTTAAACTATTTGTATAGGAGGGTATTGTGCTAAAACTACGTAAGAGGTGCGAATATTGATACAAAAAAACGTTACCCATGTAATGTAGGGAAACTCGATGATGTTATTTGGAAATCTATAATGATTGTAAAAAAATGTCCCCTTGATATCTTAATCTCTCCCCGGGAATTAATAATACTGGTTGCTTACCTATCTACATTTAAGTACTAACTCAAAATGTTGGCATTATTCTCGTCCACTATATAATAATAGGTATCAACGCCTATCCAAAAGGTCCGCTTTCTGTTATTTTACTCGTCTACTAAAGAAATAAACTATGGTTTGATCGAAACGAAACTGAGCGTGTGTACTGCCGGTCGATTCTGTAAAGATATCGAAGTGAAGGCTTGGGTGAAGTGATCACAGCTGTCAATCCATATAATCAAGATGAAATGACAGCTCACTCCGTGATCAAGTGACATCTTGATTGTATGGATTGACAGCTCACCTCGTGATCACTTCACCAATGCCTTCACTTCGACATGTTTACAGAATCGACCGGTAGTGCATTATCTCGAGAGGTTTCGCTTTTATAAAAAATATTACAAAAACAAATAATATACAGAATGTTTCAGAAGTGCGTGATCATATTTATGGGTGACATTCTGTGTCTGCATCTGCTTGAAAACTGAATTGTTTGGAACTTTTTAGGCGTTTTTTGCGGTTGTTTTTTTTTAATCTATAGGTATCTTTTTATTTAGCTATTGTTTCTTAACTGTGACTCTTGAATGTGACCATACACCAAGAAGATATCACCATCACTAGTTAGAGTTATCTAGATGCTTAATTTATATATTTTCCCTTCCACAGAAAAGGTAAACATCTCAAATACAGCCGACGCGGAAGCCAAAGCGCGTATTTACTACGACGCTTGCATAGACAGCAATGAGACCATTGAGAAACTGGGCGAAAAGCCCCTGGTGGCTGTCATCAAACAGCTGGGAGGTTGGCACATACTGCCAACCACCATGACAAAGCAGAAGTGGGACCTGCAGAAGCTGGTTCAGGATGTGCAGAACACGTGAGTAAACATTACCTTAGACAGAGTCAAAGACAACTTATTTTTTGTTTTTTAAAAACGTTGCCCCACACTATGAATTTCTCCTGTATCGTGGGTGCGTTTACAAACATATAAACTCTCATACATAAACAGCCAGACCCGGAACAACTATCTGTAGGTCATACAAATATTTGTTCCGTGCGGGGATCGAACCCGCAACACGCAGTGGTTGAGCGATTGACTACTGCGCTAGCAGTCAATCGCTCAACCACTGCACCAACCGTGTCGTCAAACATTGTCAAACATCGTCAAACATTCGTAAAGTCAAAGTTAGTTTCTCCAAAGTTAAACTTGGTTTGGCCAAAGTCAATTTGGGCCAAGACTAAGTTAGATTGGCCTAAGTTAAAATTTGTTTGGCCAACGTAGAAGTCAATTTAGGCAAAGTCAAAGTTAACTTGTACAAATCCAAAGTAAAATTTAGCTTGACCAGAGTTAGTACAATGAAAAGTTCAAAGTTCCCTCATTGTGGTGTCAGGGCTGACTTTGATAAACATTTATCTACAACCGAAAGAAACAGAAGAAATATTATGCAGTACTTATAAGATATAAAAAACGCGGAGATTTTTTGTTTACTATAAGAAAATTGTCACTCGTTACTTATCTTTTAAAATGGAATACACTCTAACAGGTTCAACCTGGGAGGCTTATTCAACTGGGCAGTAACGGAAGACGACCGCAACTCATCGAAACACGTCATTGTGGTTAGTATATTATTCAATAATACATACTTTATTAACCGACCTAAAAAAAGAAGGAGGTTCTCAATTCGGTTGTTTTTTTTTTGTTTGTTACCTCATTACTCCGCCATTTATTAACCGATTTGAAAAAAAAAACATTTTTAATGTGAAAGGATATATTTTCCGATTGGTCCAATAGAAATGTCATGAAAATCGGTTCAGTAGTTTGGTTTCTAAATCAAAGTAGCTGGAAAAAATATGTCATCCAAGTCAAACGAAATTGCCTATTTTGCTTTCCTGTGACTTTCCAGTGGTGTTGTTAGGTGTGGGGTACCAAAAAGTGAACAATAAAAAACTTTTTTACAAGTAAAATCCAAATAAAAAAAAACACTACAAAGCATAAAATAACTTAAATTTCGGAAGCTGGTGTTCAACCAAAAACAATTTTATTTTTCACTTTTTATTTTACCTAAAAATGTCGAATAAGGTGGATCGGCGAGCTTTTGGAAGTCGACACAATAAGCTGCATGTCGATATTGTAGGACCGATCAGTGTGGCTATAATTAAACTAATAAGTAGTAATAGACAGCATTCAGCAGAAAAGACGATAGCTTGAAATCACTATCGTTTAAAGAAGGCTACGTATATAATTTATTAAGGTAATGACTGAAATGTGACGATGATTGTTGGAGATTCGGAAAAATCATGCCGATTGTAGCTTATACTATCTCTGCTACCCGTGTGAAGTCAGTGAGGGTTGCTAGTATGACATAAATACTCTTCTTTTTTAAACTTCCGAAACCTGTTATGAGTCTTAAAGAAGGCAATCAAGAAAACACGACCTTTTCAAAATATTCTAACTGTCCTTGATTTGTTATTAAGAACAAAAAGCTGCGGTGAAAGGTAAAACAAAAATTGATAAATCACCTTTTTATTCCAGCTCGACCAAGGCGGCCTGAACCTTCCAACTCGAGACAACTACCTCAACAGAACAGCCCATAAAAAGGTCCTCGACGCCTACTTAGACTACATGACACGAATATGCGTCCTCTTAGGAGCTAACAAAACCGAAGCAAGAGCCCAAATGAACAAAGTCATCCTCTTTGAGACAGAACTGGCGAATATAACCACCCCTTCTGAAGATAGGAGAGATGAAGAGGGGTTGTATAACCCGTATACTATCAGACAGTGGCAGAAAGAAGTGCCTTTTGTCAACTGGACTATGTTCTTTAATGATGCTTTTAAGTTGGTGAATCGGACTGTGAGTATGTTTTGCATAATTTTATACACCACACATGTGTTGACAATTTCCTGGCCATTTTTGTAATAGATATATTTATTATACATATATTATTTATGTGTTCCAGATACCAGATACAGAAAGAATAGTAGTATACGCACCGGAATACTTCAAGAATCTCACGAAAGTCATTAAAAAATATAGCAAGACTGAAGAAGACCAAAGGTACTTTCCCTTTCTTAAATATTATGCGATTGAAATCTTGGTCTCCTGGCTCGTTATGGTCCTCAAAGAACAGCTGGTTATGGGTTCGATTTCTAGATTGTGCGCGGTGTTTTTGGGTTTTAAAAACTCATGAATACCAAAAAATAAGATCCCATACCTCGGATTCGTGCTCGTCAACAACCTCTAACATTTGTTTGGAACCCTTAAAATGTATACCTGGCGAGATATGGAAGTATAATACATAATCAGGAATCCAGTCTTGATGTTCGATATTATTGATCTACGCCCTTTCCAGAACTCTAACCAGCTACATGATGTGGCAAGTCTCCCGCTCGCTATCGACCTACCTGTCGAAATCTTTCCGCGACGCCACCAAGATCCTGAGGAAGGCTCTGTTCGGCTCGGAGGGAACTGAGGAGTCTTGGAGATACTGCGTCACTGATACTAATAATGCTGTTGGTGAGTATCTTTGTCATAACCTTCGTAGACGAATACGGAAATTTATAGCTCTGCTGTGGTCTGTTCATGTGTGTATGATACAAAGAATATAAGTAATGGTCCAATCCCCATTACCGATGTCGCAACAGGTTCTACTCGTCCCTTAAATTCCTTTTTAAAGTCTAAAGTTCAGTGAAGTCTGAAGTACAATACTATGAATAATATGAATATGGAAACAGTTGTTTTACCGCTGCATCCCAGAGCCTCAGAATATCAGCAGGTTTTCCAAGTTTCGGGTTGGCTGCCCGTGAACGAGTACTGCAAGAGCGCTGTAATCTGTGTGATACATGCAGGTATTAGTACGATGAAACTAACTGGTAGTCTCATCGCAAACAGTTTCCAAAAGCAATACCACTGCTTTCTTTCCACTTCAAGTATGTTAACAGCTACGTGCATTACTAAACATCCCTTTCTATTAAATGCAGGTTTTGCAGTAGGAGCCATGTTTGTCCGAGAAGTATTCCACGGTGAAGCGAAGACTCAAGGAGAGATCATGATCAATAACATAAGGAACGCGTTCAAAAGGAACCTGAAGAACTTGGACTGGATGGATGCGGAGACGAGGATGGCTGCTGAGATTAAAGCTGATGCAATCACTGATATGATCGGTAAGTTTCTGGGTAAGCTATCGTGTAGGTTTTTATTTTTTGTTTTAGTACAACACCGCCAAAGGCGAATACATTAAAAAGGCCGTAATACCCATCCCTGTAACTCGTACAAAGATACCTTGCAAGCCATTGTGCTATAATAAGTTTTGATTAATTAAGGTGGATAACCGACCTTGACAATTCAAAAGTGCGTGTTAATGGTTTATATTTGTGTAAGGCTAAATGTGTATTTGTAATTTCACTCTATCCCTCCTTTTTATACCCAAGATGCTTCTTTCTATTGAATTTTGGCAGACTTTTAATTTATTTTCTTGTAACTCTGTTAACGCCCATGTCTGGCACCCGTATAGTAAGCATGGCATAATGCATATTTCGTATACTTTCTTCTTTGCTGTCATTGGCATATCTTTATCCTTAAATATTTCCTTAAGAGACCAAAACTTTTTCCAAGTATTGGTTATTCTTCGTTCTATTTCTTTATTCATGCTGCCATCTGTAGATATAAGTTGGCCCAAGTATATATATTCATTTACATATTCTATTTGTTCATTATTTACTATAATCAGTTCATTGGGTACTGTCTGTTGGGAATTCGTCATAATTTTGGTTTTCGTTAGGTTCATTGTCAGGCCGGCCTTTACGCTTTCGTCGGATAGTTGCTGCAGCATTATTTCCAGAGTTCTTGCGTCCTCTGAAAATAAAATCAAATCGTCTGCGAAGCGTAGGTGACTGAGATTTTCGCCATTTATATTGAGGCCATTTTTGGTCCAGTTCAGATTTCTGAAAATCATTTCTAGCACCCCTGAAAATATTTTAGGTGATATTGGATCTCCCTGGCGTACACCTCTTTTAATAGGAAATTCACTACCCGTAGATTCAAGTTTAACTTTTGCTGTACTCGCTGTGTATACATTTTTAATTATTCTTATGTATTTTTCTTGAACCCCTTGTCTGTTCAGAGCGTCCCATATATAGTCATGTTCCAATGTATCGAACGCTTTGTTGAAGTCTACAAACCCTATGTAATATGTTTTATTGTATTCACTATATTTTTGTAGAATTTGTCTGGGGGTGTGTATGTGATCTATAGTAGAGAATTTGCTTCGGAAACCAGCTTGCTCCTTAGGTTGGTTTTCATCCAGTATATTAGTGATTCTGTTTAGTATGATTTTTGAAAATATTTTATAAATATTGGACATTAAACTGATCGGTCTATAGTTTCCTATATCGCCCTTGTCTCCCTTCTTATGCAGCAGTATGATTATCGATTTGGTCCAATCTTCCGGGATGGTTTCCGTTTCGAGGATTTCATTGAACAAATCTGTAAGTCTAGGGGCCATCACTGGTGATGTAGTTTTTAATAGTTCGTTTGTAATTAAATCCGATCCTGGTGCCTTATCTAGTTTTTGAGATTCGATAGATTTTATAGTTTCTTCCCTTAGAATTGGCTCAATCTCCTCTTTATTTACTGAGTTATTTTCCTCTAATACTTGTTCACCTTTACGACTTTGGTATAGTTTTTTGTAGTAATCCGTTGCAATTCCTAGTATTTCTGATCGTTTACTG
Source organism: Mamestra brassicae (assembly GCA_905163435.1). Classification (NCBI taxonomy): domain Eukaryota; kingdom Metazoa; phylum Arthropoda; class Insecta; order Lepidoptera; family Noctuidae; genus Mamestra; species Mamestra brassicae. The sequence goes on along the minus strand of LR991013.1, from coordinate 7,949,324 downwards.
GTCTTTCCCCCGTCTTTATTCATATTTGGGATCCAGTCCTTTTTGTAGTTTAGTTCTTTTATTGCCTTCCTTGTTCCTCCTGTTTTTTCTATATGTTTTCTTATTGTCGTTAACCTTTTTGCTTTTCGTTCATTTCTGAGTTGTTTACTAATTACCTTACTTAATTCTGCTATCTTTTGAGAATTATTATTATAATGTTTTCCTTGTTGTATAAGTTCTTTCCGTTCTTGTAATAATTGCTTACTTTTCAAAGATATCTCTGTTTTACTAATCATATTAACTTTTTTAGTTTCCAACTTCAGTTGTTGGAGTAGATTGGTGTATTTTTCTTGAGCCGATATACATTTTTCCCCACTTTGCAAGGCTATGTCGAGGTTGTTCAGAAGTAGATCAGTATCACCGGTGCATTCAATGGCTTTCATACTGTTGTGGAATTTTCGTGCTCTTTTAGCACGTGACCCTGATAATTTTGCTCGAACTATTCTATGATCTGAGTTAAAATTAAAATCGTTTAAGACAGATAAATCCTTAAAAGCTTTTACATTGTTAGACATTATATAGTCGATCTCGTTTTTATACCGGCCATTAGGAGAGATCCAAGTCCATTTCTTTGATGGTTTCTTTTTGTAAAAACTGTTTAGGATGCTCAATTTATTTTCAATAGCAAAGGATACTACCCGGGATCCGTTTTTACTCCTATTGCCAAATCCATGAATACCTATGGTATATTCTTCTCCACTCTTCTGTTTACCAATCTGTCCGTTAAAGTCTCCCATAACTATTATGTTTTTATGTGCATTTGCAGTGGTCGATTGTAGATCTTCGTAGAATTTTTCGACTTTTGTTTTATCTTCTTTCTTGTTTGATTCGGTAGGCGAATACGCCTGAATTATAGACCACAATTGTTCTTCCTCTCCATCAACAGGTAATTTAATATTGAGAAGTGCTATCCGTTCTGAAATTCCTCTGAGTTCTTGTATGCTTTTGGCAAGGTTTCTTTTAACCAGAAATCCGACTCCGTATAAACCTGGCGTTTCCCCAATATGGTGCAGTATGTATTTTCCATGGTCCTCTATTTTTTCTCCAGATCTTCTCACTTCACTAATACCAATTATGTCCCATTTTATTTCATCCAACGCTAATTCCAGTTCTTGTAGTTTTTCCGTGGTTCCTAGTGATCGACAGTTTAAAGTCGCTATATGTATATCGTTATATTGTATTCTCTTTTTATTTTCTATCTTTAGAGGGTCTTGGTCGTTTTCCCCCACGAGGACCAGTCGGCTTGGGGGAGTTTGATGGTTTCTACTTAATTGGTTTTCTGTATTAAATAGTTGTGTTTTCCGGTTGCCGATAGCTAATTGTTATTGCCTATTATTATCCGCCGTATAAGAAGAAGAGAGAGAGCCGGATCTGCCTCTCATGACATCGAAAGCGTTACGCCTATTGTTTTGTGATGGCGTCCAGGTTTGTTTCTTAACTTGTGTATTGTCTCCCGGCGATGAAGACATTTCTCTTTTTCTTTTTTCATTGGTTGTATTATTTTCCTTTACCACAAGCTTGTCGTATTTCAGATATGCGAAATTCCCTTTCATTCTTTCTTCTTTCAGTCTAGATTGTAACAATTTTCTCTTTTCCAAAACTTCTTTAGTATAATCCTCTGTGATATATATATCTTTAAGATTTTTCCGGACTTTCATCACCTCATTTTTCTTCCATGCATTAACAAAGGAAAGCAGAACCGGTCTAGGCTTTCCACCTGGGCTTCTCATACCGATGCGATAAATGATGTTTATTTCGAAATCCTCAATGTTTATATTTATGTCTTTGTTGAATATCTTCTTCGCCTCTTGTATTAGCCCCGACGTAGATTCTTCTCCCTCCCTCAATCCAAAGATAATAATGTTGTTTTGCTTCTTATCCCTTTTCAAATACTCGATCTCATTCTCGAGTTTAGTTATTTTAATCTTTAAATCCTTGTTTTCTTCTATGATAGGTTTTATTTTTTCTTCCATTTTCTCCATAATTGAATTAGTTATAGACTCTTTCAGCTCAACGGTCTGTTTCTGCATTTCGATTTTCATTTTATCAAACAAAATTTGAAATTGATCATCCATGTTTAAGTTTTAACTTCTTTGCGTAAAATAGAACGCAGCGGTAGAGAGGTAATTTTCAAGCTGGCAACACCGATTCGACGAACGTCACTGACAATGTCAACCTGACAGTATTACTATGACGTTGACGTTTCTAATACTACTTTGTGTGAAAAATTTCTAACCTCAATCCGGTAGCCGTTGGTTCTTATTTTGTTGTGATTTGTTCCATTTTCACGTTAATTACGCCAGAGTCAACATTTACATAAATCCACCGCACTTATAATTGTGTTTTTCAATATTCACTGTGTCCGATAATCCGTAAATGTTTTTCAATTACTATAAGTTTGGGGACTGCACTACAACTATGTTTACGCTTCGAGCACCGGAACCGGAAACCTATAATAACGATAATTAAGGAAAAGACCAAATTTAAAAATACACACACAGCCTACAGACAGCTCAAATGGCGTTGGACAGGACATATGTCGAGAGAAAATATAGAAAAATGGAGTAGGTTAGTAACAGAATGGTATCCAAGGGATGGAAAAAGAAGTAGAGGCAGACAAAACAAAAGATGGGAAGATGACTTGCGGAAAATAGCTGGCCCAGTATGGAGTCGAGTAGCCAGAGACAGGGATACGTGGAAATCTTTAGAGGAGGCCTTTGTCGACAGACAAGCTGTTCAACAAAAGCAACCAGTTGCCGATCACTTTAATATAAATTAGAAATAGAATGTACATTTAGTTTTTTTTTAGCAAGTAGGCATGTATTAAGTTATTGTAAAAAGAAACAGCAATAAAGGCTTTATTTATTTTAAATGTGTATTACGGCCTTTAAAGACATAGAACACAAAATGATAATACTACAAGACAGTCATACACTCATCTCACAATATTCCAGACATACAGACAGGTTATTTCTTTTCTTTTTTAAAAAAAAAACTTTGCCCCGCACTAAGAATTTCTCCTGTATCGTGGGTGCGTTTACAAACATTGAAAACTCACATACACAAACAGCCAGACCCGGAACAACTATCTGTAGGCCATACAAGTACTAGTTCCGTGCGGGAATCGAACCCGCGACATGCAGCGCAGCAACCAATCGCTCAACCACTGCGCCAACCGTGTCGTCTTGGTAATTTGTTTTGGTAAGGCTCGATCACCCCCCTCGATTATGGGCATATTGAAGTCACTTATTCAGACCAGCATGTGGTTTTATTTGGTGTTGCACTACCTCTCCTCAATCCTCTTTTCTTGAATGCCAATGACTCACTATAATCGGGTAGGAGCGCTCGAAGTGACTGGTGTATCACTCAATGCGAGACATAGTGCTGTAAATTTAATTTATTTAAGAAGTGCATTGAGAGCATCAGCAATGTCTCGGTTTGCAGTTTCCAAGATTGGCAACTGCAATTTTATTATAATAATCCTCCTGACCGATTTCGGCCCTGGCGGCAAATCTTAACGGAGACTAGCCATCGGCTCGGGACAAGTGCCACAAGTGTCTGCGAAATCACGGATGTGCTCCTTCTTCCATCACTCTCATAATCCGATGGAACGGCAATCTAACCCGACCGGAGAGAGTACTGACGCAGGACCAAAAGCACACTCGTTGCGCACGTGGGTGCCACACCACCAACTTCTAAACTCCAGGCTAACGACAATACATCTTAATTAAACAAACATCAACGACTCAGCAACACAGCACCAAATAAACCCTTAACCCTTTCATCCCTAGGTTTCCCCGACTACATCCTCCACAAAGACGAGCTGGACAAGCAGTATGAAGAACTTGAAGTGAAGCCCAACGAGTATTTCGAGAACAACATCGCTTTCAACGTCTTTAGTCTCAAGAACGACTTGAATAAACTGGATAAACCAGTCAACAAGACTAAGTGGGGTAAGGATATTCATTTTCAGTAATTGATGGCTGATTGTGAAACTGAACAAAGGTTTATGGCATGAATGAGACAATGTGGCCTTCTAAAATGATAGTGCAAAATAAGCATTAGCTCCTGAGGCAGTTGGGTAAAAAGTAGATGAAACCAAGGGAAATTAGGGATCTGTTTATATTTCATTTATTATGTATTTGAGGGAAGGATTTTAAGCGTAATTATAAAATGGTTTACCAGCACAAATGCCCTCAGCGCCAAGTTTACAGCAGTTTTTGGGTAAACGTTTCAGTTGCTCAAATATCCCTTTATGGCTTACTAGAAAATAGAGAATTATCCCAGGGAACACTCTGTCAGAGTAGCGGAATTTGTTCGAAAGAGTCACCGCGGCCCTGGAACGCAAAGTGCTTTAAGAGGAACACGGATGGGTTTTTAGTCAGTAAGGGTCTGACACGCCCTTCCGCTCCACCCAGAGCGCAAGAAGTCATTTGATGATTTCCCATCCTTAAAAAAAAAAGAAAAGGAACACTCCTGGGATCAAAAGTACCTATCCTACGTTCTATTCCAGGACATGGTCTACACGTGTGCCAAGTTTAATTCAAATCCATTATCCCGTTATTTATCCAATACCCTGTATCTTTCCAGGCATGACACCATCAACAGTGAACGCCTACTACACTCCCACTAAGAACCAGATAGTCTTCCCTGCCGGTATTCTTCAGCTACCGTTCTACGACGGAGACAATCCCAAGGGAGTCAACTACGGCGCTATGGGAGTGGTGATGGGGCATGAGCTGACACATGCCTTCGATGACCAGGGCAGGGAGTATGATAGGTAGGAGGAATATTGAAGAATAAAGGTATTGCCAACTGGAGGTTTGCCAGGTTTGCGGAATTTATGGAACGCAAAGGGAGTTCGGAGGATCACGGGTGGGTTTTAGTCGGTAAGAGTCTGACATTCTTTCCCGCTCCGCCCAGAGCAGGAAGAGTCATTAGATGATTTCCCATCCAAAACAAAATGTAGTAATGCAGCAATTACGATGACGTATCGTGGTATAAAAGGATAGTGCTATTAGTCCTGTATAGCTCAGTCTCTCTCTCACAAAGGAATCGTGATGGCATAGGCTTGTCATAGTAGTGTCTCAGTCATTAAAACAACTTCGCTTTTTTTGCTAAGCAGTTTTCTTAACGTGAAAATAGTTTAAAAATATTAGTTTTACAAGTGAGTCATAAAGCAATTCATAACTCCGCGTAGATCGTGAGTTATTAGACAATCATCATCTGCCTAGCCTTTTCCTAACTGTATAGGCTTCTAGTCAATCCGGATTCAGCTGAATACCAGTATTTTACGTGGAGCGGCTGCCTACCAGACCTCCACAACCCGTTAACTGGGTAACATGGTACTTCTTGGCAAGACTGGAGTCAGATTTACTGGCTCCTGACCTTCTGATAATCCGTAACGAACGACTACCAAAGATGTATAAATGACAGCCGGGACCAACGTCTTAACGTGCTTTCAGAGGCTCGGAAGAATCTCGGCATGTAGTATTTAAACAATAATTTTCAAAATATTTGCATAACGCCTACAATCCCTGAACTACGACAACCCGGTGTCGCTTCGCCGCTACACAGCCGCACTGCGCACACGCACACGCGGGAGGCGTGGGGCTCGGGAGGAAGGTGCACTTGCAGGTGTTCCCACTGACCGGCCGAAGCTTCGCATGGAACACGCTATATTTATTTTTACCTACTTATAATACTTCAAATTGCTATTGCGCCTGCTGTTTTAACTCTCAGCACGGTTTCCGATCGAATGGTTCCGTTAGTACAAATCTTCTTACGCAAATATAAACTCTGGAACGCGCTTCCCCTTGATATTAAGAAACTTGGCGTTTAAAGTGAATATATTTCGAGATCCGAGTAAATTCACTTTTAAACGCAAAGTTCGTGAATACTTTTTAAAATCACCGTCTTCTTAAGTTCACAATAGAAGTCTTCGTCTTTTATAGTATTTATATATTATGTATTTATGATTATTATTGATATTATAATTATTTATTTAGCTTATTTATTTATTTTTAATATATTTATTTATTCATACTATTATATATTATATCCATATTTTATTTATAGGTATCCTTATGTGTATCATATAGTTATACTTAGCACATACATCCTTTTAATTTTTGTTTTTTTTTTGTTTTTATACCTTCTTTAAGGTTTTTCTATTAACCCAAAGGTTGAATGGTAGAAAATGTTTTATGGCATTAAGTCCGCCTTATGTACCACCATTGTACATTGAAGTATTAAATAAATATCGCAGCACTTGGACAAAGGCCTACAGATTCATGTTGTTTATTTCGACTTCTAAAAAGCCTTTGATCGCGTAGATAATGATAATACGAGTAAAATCATCAGCTTAATAACATCGGCTTTACACCAAAACTACTAAATTTTTTTGCTTGCGGTATCGCCAACAATCCGTCACACATGTTTGTTTTGCTTCAGAGCCATATCACATTCGGTCTGGTGTTAGTCAAGGGACCATTTTAGGACCATTATTTTTCGGTATAATGTTTAACTATCTTTAGAAGGTTATCAATCACGCCAGTTGGGTAATTTATGGCGTAGAGGAGATGGCCGATACACTAACTATCAACGCTGTGTTCCAATGGAGCATTGAAAACAAGCTCTTATTCAACACGGCTAAATGTAGTATTATGTTCTTTAGTCGTACTCATAACCCTGTGCATGTAGAATATTATCTAGAAGCGGAACCGATTGTTCGTGTTGTTTCGGTTAAAGATCTAGGAGTGTTGCTTGACCCAAAACTAACCTTCCACGAACATATGCTGGCCCTCGGCACTGATTCATACCGGAGGCTAGGTTTCACTAGGCGGAACATGCGTTAGGAGGAGTAAACTAGAGTCTGCTTTCATCATTTGGAACCCCTATGATAGTACTGACGCCTTGGTTTTTAAGAAGCCTAAAAACAATCTTTAGATTTATGTTTATAGTAGGCGCCAGATAATCGTGGAATATCGGTCATTGACCCACCTACATTTATTGACATTGTTAATTTGAAAAACGGAATTAATGACACAAAGCTGTCCCGAATCATCATCTCTCGTGATCCTTAACATTGTCTAATAATGAAAAACGATTCATATTTAATTGTTCAGGTACCTATGAGCAGTTATTAGGGAAAGGTCAATATACTTTATTCCACATTTATCTGGCGCCTACTATAGTATCCTATTTTTTTATGTACCACAAAATATCTGCATGGAATGCTAAAATTTACTCTCTTGAAGTAAGGCGTAATACTTCTTGCTCATGTTTGCTTGTCGGTGTCTTCGGGGTGAATCAGATTGCCCTGAATTGATAGTTCACCTGGTGAGGCTGTTTCTTCCTGTCGTACCTAAACATCAGCTGAGGCTGCGAACACATAGACTGCTAGGTGTTCCTTCATCACGCATAGTGTCACGAGCTAACTCGCCACTAGTTCGTGCGCTTTCTATGCTCAATGTTTTTCTGGCAAAGGCTACAACACCGAAGTGTTACCTGTTTACTGGGAGATGGTGTTTCGTGAATGTTTAAGATTTTGTGAAAGATGGATGAAAGATAAGCAAACTATAGCTATCGTATTTTTGTTTAGTAGATTGAATATTTGCATATTTTGATTATTACTTATTCATTTATTGTTACTTAATGTGTATTTATTTCACTGTACGACGCTTTAGATATCGGTTTATATGTAATGTTGTGCATGTACTTGTAAATTAGTAGTAGAAGACTTAGGGCCACTTGCGCAAAAATAAGTAAATTAAGTACCTAGTTAGCCCAGATTAGTTAGTTTGGGTCAAACTAACTAGTTTATTAATTGAGAGACTTGTTTTGCACAGCGCAATTTCGTTAGCCCGGGTAAACTATTTGGTTAGTCCCAGAGACACGCCATAAATATACATATATGTCTATGATTTTTCAAACATTGTTCAAAACACATTTTTATGAATGTTAGTTAATAGAGTTAGTGCTGCAATATCTGTTTGTTTATAATATGGCAGGCTATTGACTCTTGAACACCAATTACATCTCCACATGTAATAAGTTAACTGTCCATTGTATAAAATCTCAAAGTGCAAAATATCTGATTTATAGGTGACACTACTTCTTGTCCGTAACAATAAAGTAGGTACGTACTATTTAGCATTTAGTCTACTAATTTTTATGCGTATCTAATTTAATGCCACTTAATGGTAATATTGCCACATAAGTGGGGTAATATTGCCACCCTACAGTAATCATGCCTAACAAACGAACTCTTACCAACAGATATGGAAACCTGAACCAGTGGTGGAACAACGCAACGATAGCCAGATTCAAGTCGCGAGCCAAATGTATTCAGAACCAGTATTCCAGCTACGAGATAGAAGGACAGCGCCTAAATGGGAAGCAAACACTTGGTGAGACTTAAAACCTATTCAACAACCATCACATGTATGTATCTCCATCACAGGTATGCGTAACAGGGTATTAAGTTCTGCAAACCTCCATTGAAAAGGGAGGATCTTCTGACCAGACATCCCGACGGGTGTTGTGTCTTGTAGGCAATTGCTCAATGGTTGATATTTAGGCTGTTTTATATGTTCAAATCGCACGGAAAACAAATCGAACGGATACTGCGATGCAAAAATTGTGTTGTTAGTTAGTATGTGGCGGGAAAGATACACACACCAACACCAATTCATTCGTTGTAAATTTACATTATTGAAAGGGCATTCTCGAGATTCGAAGCAGGTGAAAACCGAAGGCATTAAATCAAAGGAAAATGCGGTTTTTCTGTTTGTTTCATATGCTGGGTAGAATGTAAAGTTAACTAAACTCTTCCAAGTTCGATGCATTCCATTAACAATTGCGACCAAGATTAGTCCGAGACAAGTGAATGCGCAAACAGAAGTGCATTCTCTGTTCCATGACATTTATAGTCCGATGGGACAGGAATCTATCTCGACCGACCAACGGCTTTAGGTTCCTTCCGAGGTGCAGTGGTGTCACACCATCATCTTCTGTTACTACTGAGAAATTTTTAATGGAAAAATCCAATGACATTTTTGCTCGACCTGAGAATTGAACCCGCGAAAAAATTAATTGACTGCCCCATACATTTATGTGCGCATAACTCGACAAAATGTTCTGAACAGCTGATTTTCGCGGTTTCTGGTTTGGTCCCATAGTAAAAGTTGATTATAATGATGAGTACAATGACCCCTTTTCAGGTATTTCATTTATACTGTTACACGTTGTATTACCATTACCATCCTTTGCTACTGTTAAAATAATACGTTTCTCATTGCTTTCAGGTGAGAACATAGCTGACAACGGAGGCCTGAAGGCGTCATTCCACGCTTATTTGGACCACGCCAAAACTGCCAAAGTCAACCTTACACTACCAGGATTGAAGTACAATGATCGGCAACTTTTCTTCATTTCCTTTGCTCAAGTAAGACGAAAACTTTCATTTTGTAAAGGTGTGTAGGCAGTCAGTTGGTACGTGGAAACGAGCACGAACATGATGCATATTTTTTTTTTTTACACGGTTTTTAGGACACGACGTATCATAACATGCTCGCTGCGAATGTTACATTACGGCCTGTAACACCGACCGGTCAGTACGCAGCGTAACGAGTTTTTTTTTCTTTAAAATTATAACATCCAGACTGGTGTCATCTGGCTGAAAGGCCAGGCAAAGATGAATCAATTGAACTCCCATTTTGTCCATGATAATCCCATCCCATACCATCGGCACGCTAGAAAGCCGATGCCGATGGTATAATCAAAGATGGGCAAATACTTGCCGCGATACGCTAACTTTGTGAGTAACGAAATTATATAAACTCGTTAGCAAATATGAGTCGATCAAGGAATGATTTAATATAAATACTCTTTTTTTATCATTTCTAACGTTTTTCTTAAAAATATTTTTGTTTCAGGTATGGTGTTCAGCAATGACCAAAGAATCTACAAAGATGCAAATAGAAAAAGATGACCACACGATCGCGCAGTTCCGAGTTATAGGCCCCATAGCCAACTTGAAGGAGTTTTCCGAAGAGTTCAAGTGCCCCATAGGGTCTAAAATGAACCCTAAAGACAAATGCGAGGTCTGGTAAAGGTTTCTGAAGTCAACTTGAGTAGGGGTTCATAGGTTTTGACGGTAAATGGGACAGACATATCATTTTGGGTTATGGATTTAATGTAGTGTCCCGAGTAATTGTACTGCTTCTTCGAACATTACAATCAAGGGATTAATCGCATTGGTAATAGTTTGACAAAAATACTAATTTAGCGAAATCAAATACGAAAACATGTCAGGAAAGGAGGGATGGCCTTCAATGGGCCCTTGACATGGGCGTTAAATAGTAGTACAGAATTATATATTAGTAGGTTGATAAAGTTGGCGTGTCTGTTTCATTTATCAAACTAGTCTTTATTTACTACAAAGAAGTAAAAATGGCGTCAAAACACCGGCACTAAGATATTTACTGCGAAGGATTCCCACATGGCAACACTGAATTTTTGTGGAGGATATAAACACGGAGCAAATACAAAGTATGTATCTCTCTGTATTTGCTCCGTGGATATAAACGTTTCCAATTGGAAGATCGCTGACCTGCACGTTATAAAGACCCATTCCTATTGGCCAGTTTCCATTCAAACTACTTCGTAACAATTAGGGTTGCCCATCCTAAAACATTTTGATATTTATACTGTATAAATGTATATGCCACCGGAAAATGGCAAGCACCGTAAGATTGTAAAATACCGCTTGAAATTTTAAACTATTTTTTCTAAATAAGACACGGATATATTGGAAACTACTAAATTTGGATGGGATTTATTGGAAACTAATTAATTTGGATGGAATTTATTGTAGGTATATGTCACCGGAAAATTTCAGACTCCGTTAGATTGTAATAAATCTTGATTAGATTATAATTTTTCAATTTATTATGAAAAAATCGTTTTGTATTCAATAAATCCCGTCCAAATTCAGTAATTTCCAATATATCCGTGTCTTATTTAGAAAAAATAGTTTACAATTTCACGCGGTATTTTACAATCTTACGGCGCTTGCCATTTCCAGTGACATAATTATACAAAACGATTTTTTCATAATATACCGAGAAATTATAATCGAATCGCGATTTATTACAATCTGACGGAGTCCGGTAACATATATAATTTATATGAGCTTAGCTGTTGTGTAACACGGGTATATGAGTTATTAGTACCTAACGCGTTTTATAGAGCGAAATAGTTTTGTACATATTGGATACCAGTGCGGGATTTACTAAGAATACATATTTCAAGCCTTGCCCTACACTGTACAAAAATCTGTAACACATATTAATTACAAAAAACAATACACAAAATTAATTAGGTACATAGAAAACATATTGATAAACAGCAGTTATTGGGCTATCAAGTGCCAAATGTTCACAATGATGGTCACTGTAGTTTCTGCTTTGAGTACTTTCATTAATTAAAGGGGGATCCGTTACGGTAGCCCGCGAAATTTAAATTTTCTTGTGTTTTTTTTTAATTTTCACGTCAGTGTCAGGTTGTAACTTGAACAAAATATGATCTGCGACAATATATATAGTATGTATTTACATAATTATAACCATAAGAATATTCACTCATCATCATCAACTTAGATTTGATGCATAACTAGATGTCGGAAATCTAACTAATATGCATCAAATCTAAGTCAGAGCGATTTATTGATTATAATTATGTAAAAACATACTTGTTATTGTCACAGATCATATTTTGATCAAGTTACAATCTGTCACTGACCTGCAAATTGCAAAAAACACACGAAAATTTTAATATCGCGGGCTACCACTGCGCAATCATCTTAAAGGGAAAGTAACAGCGTGAAAATATTATAATATAGCGCGCGCTAAATATGTATACACATATATATAAATATAGCGTTATATTATGATAACGCAAAAAAAAAATCTTTACCATAAAAGGTACCTACAGTTAACGTCAGAAATAAGTCATTATTTTTAAATGTTGTAAGTTTGTTGTAGGTGCCAGAATGCTTTGAAGATATATAATTTGTATAAAGCCGTGTATCCACTTGGCAACATTTGACGCGCGACATGATGCTCAACATGTTGCTCATCATGTTTAACGGCAACGAGCAACCCTTATTAAGTATCGCTTTAATATTGTGCGCCAGCTGGCGTGTTGCGCGTCAAATGTTGCCTAGTGGATACGCGGCTTTATTCTGAAACTATAAAATAAATTATCAAAATTGAGCACTTTTTCTTAAAACTGCTCAAATTTTATTAATTTATTTAAGAGGTCATGGGCATAAAATTGTGACTGGCAGTTTTAGTCCAGACCTATTATTACACTCGCATAAAAAAATAAGTTACCAATTTTTCCTCGACTTATATTTCCTAGGTGTGTTCAAAAATACACATTATTTTGTCTAGTTTATGGATACATTTAGGATCTATTAAATCTCGCATTGTATTCTTTATACATCTTGCTGACCTGCTAGTTATTTAAAGTTTAAAATTAATATGTATTGCTTGGTGTGTCCTACGAGTTTTTAGACCGCCCAAGTAAATAATATGGAATTTTTAAAGAAAAAAAATATCGATTTTATTTTCTTAAATTTTAATGTAGTTTTTGTCAATGTATTACTAGAAAAGCCGGGGTGCAAAACAAAATCATGTTTATTTCTGTACCTAATTTTAATTATTTTTGTAATTTTCGCGGTTTATGTCTCAATATGTAACAATGATTACTTTGTCCTGTACATACGATATAATTTAAGTTTAAGTTGAGTGTATTAAAATGTGTAATGTGTAGACATAAGTAATGTACTTATTAAGTAAAATGAATCGTAATTTTAATAGTGCCATTGATTAGTTTCAAATGTCAAGTAAAGGCTTGAATTCACGGGTTGATTAATATTCATAGTGTCAGCTGCAACATCGCTAGGTAACATACCTTGGCTTTGAGCTAGAAACTTACAGGGGATTAGTGATCGACTGCATGGGTCAAATAAGCCTTCATACTCTACAACTCTAGGCGAAATCCCATTTCATACAGGTTCAGATTAGTACCTACTCACGAATATGGCTCGGGGCCGTATTACGACTTATCAATGCCATCATGTTTTGTTGTGAAATAGAGACAATGCTACTTTTCCAATACATTATCATGTAAATTTTCTTCTTCGCCACGTTCATAGATAGCCGAGTGTGGCCTCACGATGTTGCAAGATATCATATATCACAAAGCATTTGTCACCGACTGGATTCAAGTCTTTAAGATAGTGAACATTTTTATAAAAAGATGCTGGTCATTTTGATGTTTTGATGTGAATAATAATCATGCTTTATTTTTATGATTTTAGAGATATTTGTGTGATATTTAAGATAATGTGCGTGTCAGTGTTTTCTTAGGTAGGTACAGTCGGCGTCAAAAATATGTGAACGTTGCACATTTGAAAAAAAATGCAAAGCTTTTTCTTATTTAATAATTTGTGCACCTGCACAAGTTTTTGAGGGGATTGTACAAGATACATATTTTTGTATATTTTACATAAGTAATCGATTTTGTTAAGTTATCGATGTTTTGCTTTAAACTGTATGTTAACCAGTAGATAGCTATTTGTGTGTATTTTAAGAGCGGGAGTACAAATAAGTGTGAATTTTCCGACGTTGAACAAGGAGTTATAAATATCTGCTTAGCTAAATGAATAATCCACGATTTAGAAATGTGGATTTTATGAGTAAATTTTATCTATAAGTAGGGATACTTTTATCCTATTAATTCATTCATCTAAAATAAATATTACATTATTCGGCTTTGACATATATGATATAACTCCGTAATAAGATATATTATAGTCATGTATTATAGAACCTCAGCCAACTGATAAGGATGATATTGAAAATGGCGACAACAATAAAATAACGTAAGATGACAATAAACTTCTTGTCTCTCGATGTCCCTTTTATGTAAGGAACGGTAAAGTAAATAACTTTTATATTTGAAATCATACATATTTCCATACAATCGCCATTCACATACTAACTAAGCTTTACAGATAAATACAATTCATCTTATAATATTTATCTCAACTTTATGATTCAAACCAATTAGAAAAAAATTAAAAGATTTTTGTTATGTAACAATTGTATGTATAAGATTAATATAATATTTTAATTAAAAATAAATCACAATATATTTAAAAAACTTCCACACGAGTGCTTATAGATGATACGACATGGCTTGGCGCAGGACATTCCTGAAAACCAAACGGAAACAATCAATGTTAAAAGCTTGAAAATCAAAAAGAAGGAAATAAGAATAAACCATAGGCCGAACTACATCGTGTCTTCTAAAAGGACTTTTGAAAACAATTCCATATCATTAGAATTTCTTAGATAAAGACCAAAATAGTTTTAGCTATTTATAATACCTATCCAAGCCCATATAGACCTGAAATAATTAGGTTTTTTAGAATAAATATTTCACAAAATAACTTCCAAGTAACCAAAAATGTGTATCTACCAGTATTAAAATGTAAATTTCAATACGATTTCATTAGCTCTGGTTCTGGTGTACAGTGGCTTTTTTAAGCAAATTTCTAAAGACTAGTTAAACTTATTGAAATATGTTGAAGTCCAAAAAGTTTACAATATATCCAGTCACAAGTCCATCCAAGAATTGCGTTCTACATATTATTTTAATGCAATCTGTCGCATTTTGCTTTCATTTTGCCATTTTAAACGTATTCATTGCGTGTTTTACGTTGTCGTGAAGACGATTTTTAAACATATGAAGCAATGGATCTGGAGTTACGCAATTATTGTGCTGACCACCACCACAACTCAATTCTTGGTATAAATAGATAAGGTACAAATTAAATTATGTAGCGAGAAACTGATGATGAGATGTGATCTAAACACTAAAACAAAAACTAAACTTATATTACTTACCTACACTTTTAAGTTGTAGTTGTTTAAAATACGTTTTTTTTTTGTTTTATTATGTTGGATTAATATTTCATTATGTGTGCGAAGTTTCGCTTACCTATTTATTTTGGTGCTGTATTATGGCATACAATGTACCTAGTGCTAAAAAAAGTGGCGCTGTGTGCGTTTGTTTCTCAAGCCATTGTGTACCAGAGCCTTCATATTAGCAGTATTATCAGCCGAAATACATTTTACGCAGCTACATAATAATAAGATTGCCAAAGTATATATTAATAACTTAGATCTTGTTTTATTTTTAATACATAGTCACAAACACTTACATTCGAATGAACAACAATAATTTTGTGTGTTAATGACTGATTTTATTTGTCGAATGTTCTTGAAAATAAAGTTGTGTTTTCAAACTTTCCAACAAAGTCTTTTATTTTCCCAAAAAGTTACACCCCATAAATGTAAACTGCAATCGACGGACACCTTGTCTAGTTTCCCAAAAAAGAGTACCAGACCAGGTAGGTACATCTTTCAGGGCAGCTCTTACCCAAGTACCTACTCGTGCGACTATGTAGTGCACACAGTGGCGTAACTACGGGGGAGGGGGGGGGGGGTTTGAATGATCAGAAGAAAGAAAAACCTTACCGCGATGGGGTGTAAAAAATTCCGAGCTCACTTTGATCGGCCTTGCAATCTGCGCTCTCTTAGTTTTTGGTACTTTTCTATGTTTAGAGGTGACAGTCGACCGTTTGTTAACTGTTGTCAATGTCGAGTATCACCCCTAAACGGGTGATGCAATGAAACCTATCCGAGGTGAGGTGCAAACATTTTCGAGCTCGCTTTGCCCGCTCATGCATTCTGTATTCTCTTAGTTCTTGAGATTTTCTGCATGAGTCAGCAAAATGACCTCTATTAAAATATGAATTATCAAGATAAACTATACATAATAACCTATCTGAGACCTCTTCCCGCACCAATTGTAACACTCCCACTGACAATATTGTCCTTAACAAACAAAGATGTAAAAGCACTCCTGAAAAAAAATCTGAGGCACTTATTGTGGACCCCCCCGCACTAGAGGGGGAGTCTATTTGTGGGGTGACACCCAATTTCCATTTTAAATTTTTTAACTGATTATACAGTACCTACTAACAAATGGAAAGACACATCCTATTTGCCTTGTAGAACCGCCACAGTGTAATTATTGCACTTTCTAAACCCACAACTAGGCATTTTTTTTAAACCACTAGCCTGCTACGTACGTTCGAATCGCGGCCAGACGGCTGGACGGACCGAGTTGCCTCAAGAGATTTACCTTGTATTTGTATTACCGCGCAGACCTTGGTAAAACGTATCTACGTAACATCATTAGTGACACCACATTATCCGAACCGGGTGTCACCTATGCTAGTACGCCACTTAGTATCTACACTTACGTACCAATAGATTATGAAAACCACGAAAGAAAGACAAAAAAAAAGGAATATAAATGAGTATGGAAAATATGCATCACATCCGCGGAAAACGGCTATCGCTCAGCATAATGCTGGAACTCGTATGATCTTGCATTTTTATGTAATCAATGTCATAACATGACTGTACCATGACGGTATGTACCTTCTCCGGTTCTCCAACTCCTCCCCATATGCACCTAACATGAGAGGCCTGTCTCGTCCAACGTGTCTTTTTGAGGCTGACTGTACCTTCCTACTAAAATGAAAATGATTTTAGTATGAACTATCATTTATTTTTAATTGAAAAGAGATACAATGTTTGCCATAACAATATCTCGTTATGGATTACCTACATATTGTACTTATATCGAACAACCGATTTTTGTTTTTGATGATTAGAACTAAGCAGAATTTTTCAAACAATATAATAAAAGTGCGCTTGTGCGCACCATCCTTATCTGGAATGAAGTGGTTCAAAAATCAAAATGGCGGACCAAAACGCTTCGTGATACCGCATTGCTGCGCTTCTTTTGAATAAATTGTTTTGATTTCCGATCAACAGTCTGTGTTTTGGCCGCCAATGTCAAATTGTATC
The DNA here is from genome assembly GCA_905163435.1 of Mamestra brassicae. Classification (NCBI taxonomy): domain Eukaryota; kingdom Metazoa; phylum Arthropoda; class Insecta; order Lepidoptera; family Noctuidae; genus Mamestra; species Mamestra brassicae. The sequence goes on along the minus strand of LR991013.1, from coordinate 7,932,267 downwards.
AAAATAAATTGTTTTGGAACATTTTATTGGTAAGTAATTCAACTTTTATTTGCCGTAGACTTGAAAAATGCTTTCCGTAATTTATTATTAATGATGCGAAGCCCTAGTGTTTTGTTTGGTGTTCTATTTTGTAGGTCTGCTTTAGAATTTGACGAAAATTTGTCATTAGACTTCCAAAACTAATATTTTGTGTTGTTTTACATAAAAATATAATATTCTGATTGAAATTTAGGCCTCTTATATGAGGCGGTCAAAGATGACATGTCAAAAACTAGGACACACATACAATTTTCGTTACCGGCGTTCCACAAGGACAAGTTAACTGCATTCTTACACTTTTTAAGTACAATATCTGGTGCTTTTTATAAGTACCGTAATACGAGGAGACAGTATTAGAAATATTATGGTTCTATGTGCTTGTGATTGATGTTGACCACAAGCAGACCTAAGCATCCTGAGTCTTGAAGACCTAAACATTGCTCAGCTTATCAGCAATTCAACTTAGCACAAAAAGCCATATCAACATTGGTTTCTGGGTTATTTCTTTTCTGCTAGAAATCAGGCCAGTGCCATCTTAGTTAGGTTCAATATTTTGTTCTAGGTAACCTGTGAATGACACTGTCAATATCACCGGATATTGACAGTATCATTCACAGGTTACCTAAGGTTATTACATACACTACTTCACTATGAACATAGAGGACTACTTTAAGTTTTACTATTTAGATTTCTAAAATTGTTGATAGTTTGCTTTCGCTGTAGTAGTGGAGGAGATTATTTTTCGCTAAGAAAGTAGAATCTTTGTTTTTTTACTTGACTTTAATTTTTGGGTTAGATCTGAGTTATCTTTAGTCTGGATATTGGATAATAAATCACATGCTTATTGAGGGTTAGTGTGTTCCATACCCGAAGGGTAAAAACGGGACCCTATTACTAAGACTCCACTGTCCATCTGTCTGTCACCAGGCTGTATCTCGTGAACCGTGATAGCTAGACACTTGAAATTTTCACAGATGATGTATTTCTGTTGCTGTTATAACAACAAATAAAAATGAAATAAAATTCAAAATAAAACGGGGCCCCCATACAAGAAGCATGTTTTTTTCGGCTTATGGTACGGAACCCTTTGTCTGCAAGTCCAACATGCACTTGGCCAGTATTTTTGTCATTAAAGACACTGACACTCACTGATAAAACCTAGACAATAATACATTTTTTTTTCTATAGGTGGGCAACGCACTAGCAAGATGGAGGGCTCTATAGTGGTTAAAACTGAGATGGGGACTAATGGAGAAATATTGCTTTTCTATGTTGATGGTAAGAGTTCTTTTCTTGCTTTGCTATTGTTTATCTACATATTTACCATGTTCAGTTCACAATTGTAAAAAGTCAACTTTATTATCAGGCCTTCAAAAAGTGCCTCATGGCTGATTTATTAAAAGAGTACTTGGAGCTGTTAAGATTGTGTCAAACCCTACTTGAATGCCAAAGTTTGACAGGCTTTCATGCTAAAGGCCTAGGAACACCTGGATGGAATGTCAGTGGATTTCAATTTTTACCAAAGGACATTCAAACATATCTAGTAGGAAAACGACAGGAACGTATGCACCTATGTGTATGTACATCTACCGTTGTAGTGGCAATATCGCATTGGCGTATTATAATAGCTGTTAACGTGTTACTTACGAAATTTTTAAATAAATAAATAATTTTTAATGTTTATCATATAAATTACGAAAGGGATTTTTGACACGGCATTGGATAGCCCGCTAAGGGATCCCGCGGTGGCATGCCGCGGCTAGTCGCACGACCAATAATACACTGGTATGCTGCCAGAATGCTACAGTATCTAAATCAAATAAAATCTGTTTATTTGAAAATAACAATCAATATCTTAGCAGCTAGTGTGCGCTGACCGGCGGCAAAATCTTTTGCCATTCCATCCCGGTGTGCGTAGGCCTTAATAATCAACTTCAAATGCTAAATTCAGAAATTTGGGTTGAGACCTGCAGAACATTGCTGTAAATAGCAGTAATGTTACCTTAAATTTTAATTAATTCTTTGATTTTTATGAATATTTTTGACACACTTGATTTCAAATATTTAAATAAAGTGGATTGTGTTCCATTCTCCTGACAGACAAATTTGCCAGATACTGAAACATAAATATTTAATTACAGAAAATGGTGGCAATGAAGAAGGGGTACTAACAACTGTTGAAAGCATAGAAAACCAAGCAATACAACTGCAACAAGATAACTCCTTCATCATTCAAGATGTTACAGATGACTCCAATGAAATCAGTGCTGATCAGTCTGCATTAATAGATCACTGGACCGAGGATGAAACTAAGAAACTGCTGGTCTTCTACAATGATAATAAACAGACTTTCATCAATGGTACAACCAAGAAGATGCATCTATGGACCGTAGCGTGCAAGACCATGATTGTGGGTAAAAATCCAAACTCATGTGAAGCTAAATTGAACAGCTTACAAGCAAAGTATAACGAAATTTGTGGCCACATACAGAAAGGAGTCTATGTAAAGTGGCCATACTTTGAACTATGCCATCAAATTTTCCATGAGGAGACCCCCATGATTACAGTTGAAACCTTAAATACACCAGAACCACAAATAATTAAAGTTCCTGCTTCAAGACAGAATCATGATAATGTAATGATGGTTAAAAAGGTGAATAGTAGGGCACCAGCTGATGAAAAAGTTGAAATGATGCTAAAGTTGTATCTGAAATACAAGAAAAACTTCCAAGCTGAGTATTGGAGACGTGGCATATGGGAGACCATTGCGTTAGAATTGGGTGAAGATGATGGAGAATACTGGCAGAAACGTTTCTTGAACTATAAGCAACATTACCTGAGATTGATAGACAAAAGAAGAGAGAGTGGCCCGGAAGGCATCAATTGGCCATACTTAGAACTATTCGACAAAATCTTTGAAGGTGATGAGGACTTCAATAGAAAATATCTGACCGAGGAGTACAGACAAATCGAAAACCAGGCAATCTCTGAAGTTGAAGAGCCCCCATCTAAAGTGGTTGATTGGGACACCACAGAAAAGACCGTATTAGTAAAATACTGTTTTGACTGCTTTGACGAATTTCAAGACAAAACCATTCCAAATAATTTCCTTTGGACTGAAATTGGCCGTTTACTGGACAAGACTGCTGAGGCTTGCAAATTAAAATATGAAGAACTAAAGAATGCACATTTAGACAAATATATAGAAGGTGGTTACGATTTACGAACAAGAAAGCCAATTGCAATATTGTTTGACAATATAATATCCAAAAACACTGAGGATCAAATAATAAAAAGTGGCAAAATACCTGAGCAACTAGAGATGTGGAAGACTGAGGAATTAGATGAATTAGTGCAATTCTTTTATGACAACATAGAGATGTACAAAGATCTGGTCTGCCATTTTGTATGCTGGGCAGGGGTTACCAAAAAGTTAAAGCGAACTCTGCAAAGTTGCCGAAGCCAATGGGAGGATCTTGTAAGCTTGTATACGACAATATTGAATGATAAGAAAGAGGATCCTGATATGCAGATAGATTGGCGATACATTGAAGTGTTTGATAGGATCTTTGACTATGGCATGGATACCAACTTGCTTTCTGGGTATGAAACTTTGAAAGGATTAGGACAGAATCAGAAAAAAGAAAATTCAGGGAAGATTGGTGGTGAGTAGTTTTACCTTGTCCAAATTATTTATTTCATAAAACTGTGAGGATCGCCCGGAGGACAGTGGAGCACACGGTGGAGGTCTGCCCTGCTTGGGCGGAGCACCGGCGTGTCCTCGTCGAGGCGATCGGCGGCGGCAACCTCTCGCGTCCGGCCCTGGTTCAATCCATGGTCGGGGCGTCGGCGAGCGTTTGATAGCTCGTCGTCTGATCACAACCAGGCCCGGTTCTCAGGCGCGTGGTGTTCCACGCGCGCCTATAAGAGATGTCAGCATAGGAGACGGGGTCTGAGCCTGCCAGGGATGCGGGATTTTCCGGAAGAGTCACCGCGGCCCTGGAACGCAAAGGGCATTAGGAGGAACACGGATGGATTCTAGTCAGTAAGAGTCTGACACTCTCCTGTGCTCCGCCCAGAGCGGAAGGAGTCATTTGATGATATCCCATCCTAAAAAAAAAGTTTGTTTTCTTATAATAATCCAACATAGTAATTAGGTAATTATTATTTTTGCAGCAAGCATAAATACATATTACCTACATTATTGTTACCAAGTTAGTTAAGTTCATTACTGATGATTACTGTGCCAGCATAATTCCACTGCTGGGCAAAGGCGATTGATATTTGGCCAGCTCGTCGCGCTATCGTCTTCTTATTTCTATTGATTTGATATTAAATTAGTTTTTTTTTTCAATTTCTAGTAAAGAAAGTAAACATCAAACTGGACGACGCCATGGAAGAATTGACCGATGACGATGAATCCTACGACGAACGAGGCTTCACGAAACGCACCAAGAGACGCTCAGGCGACTCCAAAGCATTCAAAATCCTCGAATACTACCAGAAAAATAAAGACAAGTTCTCTACTACGAACCGTAACAAACATTCCCTATGGGACATACTGGCTAAGCAGATTGGCATATCAGCAACGCAATGCGCACACCGTTTCAGGAACCTAAAACAAGTCTATACAGCTTACGTCCAAAGAGAAATCAGCAAACCTGAAATGCCAATCCTCTGGCCATACTATGCACTATGCAAGAAAGTTTTCGGTTATAGAGCAATTAAATCTAAACTAAAAAATGGAAAACTGGATTCAGATGACAGCGAAGACTGGTCAGCAAAAGAAATCAAACAATTAATAAACTATTTCTCTCACAACTTTGATGATATTAACCTTAACATAGAAGACACCACAAAATGGTCGGACTTAGCTGGTGAAATAGGTAAAGGAGAGAATTCTTGCAAAGAAAAGTTATTAGAACTTCGCAAGTCTTATAGAAAATTGAAAACTATGAGAAGTAGGAACCCTGATGTTAAGATTTCTTGGAAGTATTTCAATATGTTTGAAGATATTTATAAAGCTAAGGAGAATGGTGTGGAGACGATTGAAGTGGATGATAGTGAGATCACGTATATGGAAATACCTGCGTCAGATGATAGGGTTGAGCAAGAAGGTTAGTATTCATATTTATTATCTACAGATTTAGACTGGCCTGTTGGTCGACTGGTTAGTGACCCCGACTGCTAAGTCGGAGGTCGTGGGTTCGATTCCCACCCAGGACAAATCTTTGTGTGATGAGCATGATCATTTGTTCTGTGTCTGGGTGTAATTTGTCTATAATATGTATGTATTTAGAAACATATAAGTATGTTTATCAGTTGTCTGGTTGCCATAGCACAGGCTCTGCCTAGTTTGGGATCGGATGACGTGTGTGAGTTGTCCCAGGTATGGGATATTGTATTACATAGGATGTGAAGAATTTTTTCGTCCCTGATTAATCCAGCGGCGCCCTAAGGCGAAGTATGGCTGCTTAGGGCGCCGCTGGATTAAGCAGGGGGGTTTCCTTACAGTGTAGTCGCTTATTTTTAAGCTTGTTGTAGTTCTGACTGGAGGCTTGTATGTATGTAACTCGGGCTGGTTTCCGCAACTCCACGACTAAGCGCGTATTTTGCGTGCAGGACTGGAGGCTTTAAATAGCTACCAATTTTGTAAATTGTTATGAATTGTAGGTGTGCCTGAAACCAACATTTTCCATTTTAAAAACCATACAGAATATCCAGTTTAAAAGCACCACTTAATTTATATAGTTTTAATTGTTTTTATTTTATCAAATCATGTTATCTTATCTTATTACAGAGGACGACTACCAATGCATCATAGTAATACCAGAAGGGCAAGATATATCACAGATTGAGAATGCTCGAATTATAATACAAGAAAACTCTGCCACAATGCCTCAAGAACAAGAAACTATCCAAAAAGAACCTGAACCGCCCAAGGAGGTCAAACCTCTTTTAAAATGGACCAAAAGAACTAAAAAGAGGTTGCTTATATTCTATATAAACTATATCAGAATGCATAAAGGGAAGGAAATTATTGCCAAAGAAATGTGGGCAGAAATTGCGTTAAAGATTCCTAACAAAACACCGCTTGCTTGTAGAAAAATGTTCGCCAAACTCAAGGCTAGTCACAAACAAATTGATGAATCTAACCCTTCCATGAAGAAAACTCCTTATTTTGCGTTAATGGAAAAAGTCATGCGTTTGAAACCGAAATTTTCGAAAACGGAACAAAATAAAGATTTAAAAGACGGAAAAGTATACAAAGATGTCGCCTTACCTGATGAAAAAGTAGTACAAGCTTTGCAGTACTATTTAGAAAATATAGAAGATTTCGTCAGTCCAAGATTTGAGAAGAAATACCTCTGGACTGAACTAGCAAATTACGTTTGCGAGCCAATAACTAAAGTCTTCAATAAAATCAACTATTTAAAACAAGCTTACAACCTGGATACGGACGAAGTTGCGGGAGTAAAGACTCCATTTGCAGAGTATTTGAAAGAAATATTTGCTAAAGAGATAGCAATCAATCTCTTCTTAGAAAATCAACCAAGGCCTGTCATTGAAGAACCGGGTGTTGAAGAAACCTGGTCTGATGAAGAAACTGAACAGTTACTAGAATGGTATCTAAGCAATTTAGACAAGTTCAAGAACCCCAAATACGTCAGAAGTTACCTCTGGATGGAAGTTTCTAGCATGCTCAACAAAAGTGCTATCACCTGTTCCAAGAAAATGTCTGAAGTTCGGACGCAGTACAGGAATATGGTGAGGGAAAGGCCTGAGGAATTGAATGAGTGGAGGTTCCTTGATCTTTGTCAGAAGATATATGGAACGGGAAAGAAAGGTACCCCAATGAATATTAATTAAAGTTGGTTAGTATTAGATTGAAGTTAGGTAAGGCTTGAAATATATTTGGGGTTTCTTTTTTGGACGTGACCACCCGCAGTTCAGCACACTAAGGCTGGTTGCTGCTTAACTGGACTGATATGTTTGGGTAGATGCTTCTTGTTTAAAAGCCAACAGATTTTAATTAAAGGGCTAATTCCCGTACGAGAACGTTCAAAAGTTATTTGCAATATTAACTCAGCAATCCGTCAAAAATGTAGGTATATTCGGTGCCGTGTAAAAGTGAATCTTATTTGTATGAATTTAGTGCACATTCAATAAGAGATTGTGATCAAACGTATCATATGAATATGAGCGTCAATTTACGTACTTGGGTTTTGTTTAGTTTTCCTCCTTTTCAATTTAATTTAGCAAATATGGATGTAGTTAGGTTTGGTGTAAGTAGTTATTTGTATATTTACCTTATTATGCTTAGTTGTTGTTCGTTTTTTTATCAATTAACTAATAAGTTATTAAAATCAAATGAAATAATCTCTTTAACACTATAATAAGATCCTGATGATGCTGGTTTATCATCTTTTTTGTTATGTTTTTGACTTATTAGCTTGAGACTAAATGCGAACGTTTGTAAACATACGGGACATTCCTAGTCGGTTCCAGTTTCCTCGAATAACGTGCCACTGACAGTGGCACGTTATTCGAGGAAATTTCAATCTATCGCCGCCAACTCAAGTATCGTCTTTAGCTTAGTGTATTTTAAGTTGATTTTAAGTGACCATTTTCATCATCATCAAAACGGCCTAAAAAATGTAAAAAAGTATAGGTTACAATGGAATTTGAACATAGTTGTGTGAGACATAGAGACAAGTTTTCTAAAATTTGATAATTGTCTCTAGTTCTAAATTGAAATGAATCAAAGCAATAGTAATATATAATACAGCAGGCATAGTACTACAACGATCTTCTAGCGCTTGAATCACATCAAGGGACGTTGTTGGTAAAAACTTTGAAAATGTTTGGACATTATAATATTTAAAAAAAATAAACAAGATGTTCCGATTTTATAGAATAGTAATAGTACAATATAAAGCACGAACAGCTGGCTATATGAGACTTTACTTTAGGCCCAAGTTCTGAATTGAGAATTAGTACTCGTCAAGCCACTTTGCCGCTCCGAGCAGGTGCAATCGCGTAAAAAAGTGTTACGTTTGTAGAAGCAGTTAGCGATTGTAAGATAAGTAGGCAGAAATGCATAAGAAGATAATAAGTACTACTAGGTAATTGAAAGTGAAGGACTGTGTTCACACTAAATAAATGAAAGCTAAATTTCGCATCACGGTGTCATGATTGGTTGTAAAATTGACTGCTGCGCTGTCAATTGTGACGAACTTCAGAGGGGCAAAGTTGTTTGACGCGTACTGTACCAAGCCCTACTTCAATCCAAAGTTTTGTCAGACCCTAGTAGGGTTCGACAAATACCCAATTTCAACTTCAGAATTCAGAAATCGGGCATTCGTCTCCAACGGCTAAATAGTTATTAAATATAACCATGCTTTCCTACACGTGCCCTTTTTTACAGGCTTTTAATTATATATGTATGGTATACAGATTATTCATCAATATTTAAAATAGTCAATAGTTTATACATACGTATATACCCAAATTACTATCATAATCGGACTGTTAATAATCATGAAATTATGTTAACATTATTACAATGTTATTTTAGTATAAACTGGAGCAATATATTGTGTCTTAAATAAAACAGTACGCAGCAATTTTCGTTTTCATTTATGAAACATTAATTTGCAAGATAAGCTTATGTCGCCGACCTTCTGCCGCTCATACTTTTGTTGTGGCATCAAGGCTGCCACAAGAAAAACGTAACGAAGCGAAATTTGCACCGCAACAAAACGAAACGCAGCGCCATCTATTCCGCCAGCAGCGAACCACTGAACGAAATCCTGCATCGCGGTATCAGAGTTTTCCGTGAGATTTGAACATATACAACAGCCCGAATATCAACTATCGGGTATTTGCCCACCAGATACAACAACTGTCTGGCAGGAGGATCCTTCCTTTTCTATGGAGGTTTGCGGGACTTTACTCTCTGTTCCGCATTCCATAGTTCCATTTAAACTTAACGGCGACTGTTCACGAGGCAGTCGCTGCGCAGTTGCAAATTCATGTGACGATGACGATGACCCCTCATCGTTAGGTAAGATTTTCAAGTGACTGCCGGGACCAAGAGTTTAACGATATAACTGAGGCATGGAGGAATCTCCGTAAGTGAAGATGGACTCCATCCACGGACCGACCTAGGCAAGCGTCGCTTAACCTTGAAGTTCCATGCGGCTGTTATTATATAACCACGAGCACTTCAGAAATCATTGGTAAATATGTATTGTAAATTATACAAGTGACTTTCTACCCACTGACACCAAAATTGCCCTTAAGGTGGAAGCGCCAGGGTAGCCCGCGAAATTCAAATTTTCTTATGTTTTTTGCAATTTGAAATTCAGTGTCGTCAGGCTGTATGTTGAACAAAATATGATTCGCGACCGTAACGTATTTATTTACAGAAATCAAATCATTAAAACCATCAATACAACCCTCTGAGTTCATTTAACTCGAATTAATGGTTCTTTCATAAAAGTCATTCAATCGAGTTACATGAAAGATACAACCTGTATTGATGAGTTTAATTATTATAACTCAGTAAAGCCATATTTGTTACGGTCGCCAATCGTATTTTTATCAACATACAACTTGACACTGACCTGCAAAATGCAAAAAACGTATGAAAATTTGAATTTAGCGGGCTACCCTGGCGCTTTCACCTTAAAATAAAGCTCCAAAAACACATCACATCTAAAGAACAATGGCAGCCTTAAAATCCACGTTTTTAAATAAAAAATATATTGTTTAACTCAGCACTACCTTCTGAATTAGTTTGTGTAAGATTTTTTGTTCGAGAAAGTTGAGAATAATAGATAGTCATGAATTTTTGTAGGTCATGTCTATGGTATGGTAATTTTTATATTCAAATTCGAGGAAGTAAGAGGGCAATATCGCATTAGTATTTTACTTTCCTAGTTATGCATGAAATATCTTGTAAAAATACTCTGGTAGGCCTTACCTTATGTGTAGGTATATGTCACCAGAAAATGGCAAACGCCGTAAGATTGTAAACATTTTTTTCTAAATAAGACTCAGATAAATTGGAAATTAGAATTTGGATGGGATTTATTGTATACAAAACGACATTTTTCATAATATATCGAGAAATTATAATCAAGAGTTATTACAATCTTACGGAGTCTGCAATTTTCCGGTGATGTTATACAATAGGTATCAATAACATGAGTAGGTATCAATAACAACCAATCAACAGTCGTCAAAAACCAAGGTATTTTTTTAAGATTTGGGATACTTGTCCTTATGCCAGTCATTAATTGAAAGTAATTAATTTATTTTTACACCACAGTATTTCTACATACCTTCAAGAGACACCTAAACTTACAAATTGTTTTTTTTTTCTTTAAAAAACGTTGCCTAGGAATTACACTAGGAATTTCTCCTGTATCGTGGATGCGTTTACAAACATACAAAGTCACAAACACAAACAGCCAGACCCGGAACAACTATCTGTAGGCCATACAAATATTTGTTCCGTGCGGGAATTGAACCCGTGACACGCAGCGTATCAGCCAATCGCTCAACCACTGCGCCAACCGTGCCGTCAAACAAATAAACTGTTTTGTTAATTCATTTACTCCGTTTAATTATAATAACAAACTAAAACTGATTACAGTACGATAATGCTGTGCTTACTGTCACTTGGCAGAATAAACGTAAATGAAAAAATCTCAATAAAATTATTATTATTATTGTTATTTATTAATAACTTTTCATTTATTATATTTTGTATCCGGCCCTTACTAATTAATGTGATACTTTGAAAAACCGTAGACAATACTTGGATTTTTTTTCGCTTATAACTCACATTTAGACGCTCTTTAAGTCAGCTAAGATTTCGCCTATTTTCTTTCAAATCCTCGTCTTTTACAAGTTCAAAAAGAATTGATCATCATCAGTCAAGGCTTCGAAAATATTTTTGGAATCATCTAAATTAAACCTCAAAATTAGGAAACGTAAAAATAAAAAAAAAATCTACTTTTCCAAATCGATAAAGAATCGATCCGCATCAATAAACTGTGCTTGGTTAGTCAATATCAACAAGTGGCGCAAGGCCGTCTGCGTTTGACTTGGCCGCGGTGACACTAATCCTGTTATAAAACCGGACATAGCCTGCTGGCTTGCTGACGAGGTTCTACTGTCCCTGGTAGCGGGCTGGTAGATAGCTATACCGAGTTACCTTTTTTTTTTATTATTTAAGGATGGGAAATCATCAAATGACTTCTTCCGCTCTGGGTGGAGCGGAAGGGCCTGTCAGACTCTTACTGACTAAAACCCATCCGTGTTCCTTCTAAAGCCCTTTGCTTTCCAGGGCCGCGGTGATCCTTTCGAACAAATTCCGCAACCCTGGCAGGCTCTGGCCCTAACGGGCCCCGTCCTCTATGCTGACATCTCTTTGAGGCGCGCGTGAAACACAACGCGCCATCGACCCGGGTCTGGTGGTGATCGGACAGCGAGCCACCTAACGCTCGCCGTCCGCAGGCCCGCGCCTACGGTGGCCGGGGATCGCCCTGCGACTCCCGACGCCCGGGGCGTCTTCTCCTGTAGCGGCGGTTGGGACGAAGGCCTTGCCTTTCCCTCGCGCGGTCCGCCTCCTCCTTCGCTAGCATTACTGCTTCGCAGAAGGAGGTGACCGCTTCGCAGAAGGAGGTGACCGCTTCCCAAGCCTCCTCGCTCCGGACCATGGATTCAACCAGGGCCGGAATACCGTGCTACCTGCGATTAACTTAACGACTTCTCAGCCTAAGTAGAAATAACCTCAGAATAATAATAGGGTCAATTACTGGTCACACGTCTTTTTTAAAATATGAGCTACAGAAAGCCCATTCTGCAGAAGCTGCTTTGGGGCCGAGGAATCAGCTGCCCTCGTCATTGTAGACTGCGAAGTCGTGGCTTCCCAACGAACAAATCTGCGGAACAGTGAGGTTGCTCTGCGAAGCCTGTGAAGCCTCCAAGAACCTTCTGCGCTTCTTGGCGGAGCTGAGCTGGCTTAGCCACGCACGACGGACCGGATAGGAGTCGATAAGTGCAGATAACGGAGTCCCTACTCTACCTTTGTCACTGGGTCCAAATTGAAGATATGATGGATTTTCCGAGGACGCCTTTTGTCGTGGTCGGATGGCTCATTGGCTCAAAATGTTATGCGATATGAGTCATCGTGATTCCTGGTTTTTATTAGGTCTAGCACCGTCTGGAGCCATTAAGGGGTGCCTTGAATGGGAGATTTGTAGTTTTTTTTCATAGATTCCCACTGCTGGAGGTCTGAACAAAATAATCTAATCTTGAGAAAATTCGGGATTTCGAGAAGAACACCATGCAGTTGCAGAGCATATTTATGTACTAACCTTATGATCATAGTTTCAGCCGTAAGACGTCTACTGCTGGACTCGCAAGTGTCGATACATTACCGGTCCTGTGCATTTCGCATCTAGTTGATTCCCGCGGCACTGGATGCGAGGCCTAGGGTTCTACTTAGTACATTTAAGTTCTGAAACTGGATATGACTGCACAAAGCGCAAACAGCCCGTCAACTGCAACGTGCACCATTGGGCGTGCATTTTAATGTCTTAATCGATGATATAGCTGCTTTTGGCCCACGGCAAAAATGTAAAATTTAGAAATTAGCTGGGACCTGAGTCGCTTTCCGCTATCCGCTCTCAACCAACCCACAGCTTAACTACTTTTTAACACTTCAGCAAAATTGGCTTCGACACCGCTGAAGGCAGTCGCGTTTGCTCGACTTATTGAAACAATGTCTAACGTTTGTGAAAATAGGCTGAAAACATTTAAATCAAAAATTTCTTTGTGACAGTGAATTTTTAAAGTGATTAAAATGGCAATCAAGCGATTCGTGTTAAAACCATGAAACTATAAGATTCGAGTCGAAAAAAGTCGGTGAAAATAGTGATTAATTTAATTAAATATTTTTGAGTACTTCTGTGTTTAGTGTATCAAAGATTGAGAGATTCATTTTGATGGTTTCATCTTTATGGTCATGTTATCAGTGTCTAGAAGCTTTGTGAAAAATGGGATTTTATATGGTGTTGTAACATTGGTAGATTAACCTATTTTTCTTTGTGAGGTCAAGGTTTTGCAGTCACCATAATGATTAGCAACGAGTTTCGTCCCGCACCCTCTATTGAAAAGGGAGGATGCTCCAACCAGACGGGTGTTGTGTCTGGTGGGCCAAGTGTTGTACCTGATCAAAGCGCGTGAATAACTTTGATTACCGTTTTTGAGGATTTGTGTGACGTCACGTCTTTCGTAGTTCGTATGTGGCGGTATTGATGCTGCTACCAAGTAGTTACCTGACCCACTGAAACGGCGCTGAGGTTATACCCAACACAAATGACCCACCCCACCAGCAGCCTACTTCAGTTTCAGCCTCGTGAAAAGGTCCCAATCTAGCTTACTTTTAAGCTAGATTGGGACCTTTTAACGAGGCTCGGCTCGGTTGGGTTATTGGTTAAAAATAAAACCTGAAAATGATACATGTATGATAGACTACTTTTAGGTTACTTTGTCAGCAAAGATTTCTATGGTTATTCTATTATCATTTTCCAAAAAATTCTATCTAAGTACATATTCACCATGCCACCTGGTACCTGGTAGTATATGAACCAATATAACATTAATTAGCCACACACGAGTGGAGGCCAACAGTCACACTATATTGAATTGTGGCACATTAGATAATGAAGCCCTACCGATATATCCACATAAGTACGATGCAGTCTTCTGCTTAGGATTATACTTAGTTTAGTATATCGTATTCTCATAGAATACTATTACATTATAATACTAGTTTTTGCCCGCGACTTCGTACGCGCATATCCTGTTTTTTTCAGTTCCCGTAGGAATTTCGGAAAATCCTTTCTTAGTGCTCCCCTACAGAGTGTAGAGAATCTTTCTGCCAAATTTCAGCTTTCTATGACCAGTAGTTTCGGCTGTGCGTTGTCTGTCAGTCACTCAGTCAGTAACGGAAGAATGTTATATACATATTAGGATAGACTACCGGGGATACCTACCGGGTGAATTTTTCAAGTGGGCGTAGATGGCCAAATCCGAAACTATGACCTATAGTATACCTATTTCTCGGACCTGCTGGTTTCAGTATCGATTGCTGTGATTTTTGTACGTCGGGTAGGTATTAGGTAATCAAGGTAATGTTATAAGTCCGATCTGAATAGGGCGATTACGAGTTTATTTTATTTTATTTTATTATATAAGGTACTCCAACGACTTATTCACTATAACATATTACATAAACAACTTACACATGAATTATCATGGTGAATTTGTCACTTATAGAAGTACACAGCTTAAACATAAAATTATACATACACAACTATGAGATCTGTTTCAAATTAGAATTAAAAGATAGGTATGATCAACTTCACAATATTATAGTAGGACAATATTTTTAAATAAATTTAGAAAAATATTCGACTTTTTCAACCAATAACAATGGGTGATTAGATTTGAAACGACTGCAATAAACGATATCAAAATGTTATGAGTGGGTAGGAAGCATAAGTTTTTTACGGAATTGGTAAAAAGTATCGGCAAAGATGTCAATGGTGCTGTTGTGGTTGATTTTATTATAATTAGCCATAAGTCGGTTCATAGGGGCACTGCGACCAAGGTTTGTTCTTGATGGGGACATAGCAAGTATATCTGATTTGCGTATAGATCTAGTTATAGTACGCCTAGGTACAGAGATATTGAGTTCGGATAATAGCTCTGGAACATCGGATCGATTGTGAATAATTTTATATAGAAATATCTGATCAGAGTGACTTCTGCGTTGTTCCAGAGATATCATATTGAAATGATTGAGTCTTTCAGAATAACTGGTGTCTTGTTCGCAACTAGCACTTCTGAAGCGCAGATACCGGGTGAAGGCTTTTTGTATCCGTTCTATTCTATCAATGTGGACGCGATATGTAGGATTCCATGCTGGGGATGCGTAATCCAGTATACTTCTAACAAGCGTGTTGAAAAGAAGTTTTAGGGTCGAAACGGAACGAAACTCCGAACAAGTTCTCTTCACAAAACCTGCCATTTTTGTCGCTTTGGAAACAATTAGGTCGATGTGGCGAATAAAAGAAAGTTTACTGTCAAGCTGGACTCCCAAGTCACGGATGGTGTCAACCTTCTGCAGTGAAACTCCATGTCTCAAGTTCCGTTCGTCCAAGTGTATTATTACCTATACTTACCTAATCACTTCTGTGGAGTTGCGCGAGGTCTTTTAATTTGACCAAGTATTGGATGGGGAGGATCCTCCGACAAGACGGTTGTTGTATCTGGTGGGCAACTGCCCGATAGTTGATATTCAGACAGCAACCGTCTGGTCGGAGGATCCTCCCCTTTTCAATGGAGGTTTGCGGGACTTTACTCTCTGTAACGCATATCTCTATCACACTAATATTATAAAGGCAAAAGTTTGTGTGTGTGTGTGTGTGTGTGTGTGTGTGTGTGTGTGTATGTTTGTTACTTCTTTACGCGCAAAGGGCTGGACGAATTTTGATAAAATTTGGTATGCAGGAAGGTGACACCCTGGATTAACACATAGGCTACTATTAAACCGCAGGGCGCAGCTAGTATGATCATAAAACTTGTAGCTATTAAGCTGCACTTGGTTTGTATGGCCTTTCTTTTCTTCATTAAATAGTTTACAACAACCGGCCAGGCCTGTTTTTCCTCTAAGCCGCGCAACGGCTTTGATACGGTTTTCAATAGGTACTAGAAAGAGCTATAAACGGGGAAGGTTTGTGTATACACGGTGCCATTTTAATCGTCTTACAAAGACGGCCCACTTAATTTAGGTACCCGACATAAACGCGATTATTTATTTTAAAATAATTAATTGAAATAAGTACAATAAAAATAAATAATGCATCAGAATTATGAAACATTCTGTTAATTATGTTTACGAATCAAAACGAGCGTCGTTTCGTTCCGCGCCGTCCTTAGAACACAAGGCTCGGACTGCGCTCGCTACAGGATGTTTCAAACTACGTCATGCGTCATGATAATGAATAATGTATATATTTTTTAATACCTAATCAAATGTTCATAAATATATTTTTTTAATGAATGTGTAGTTAGTCATTGGATAGATGAAGAGGGCTATCGTTGTAAGACGACTAAAATGGCACCTTGTATAAATTGCACTCGTGCGAAGTCGGGACAGGGTGCTACTGTACGGCATGCACGTCTTATTTAGGTAATACCCTAATTACAATTTGTCAGTTACATTATCAGCACTTTGGAGGATGCCCAATGATGATGACTAACAGGATAGATAACTCTGTCATGAAAACCTGATAAATTCGTTCCATAATTATAAAAGCAAAGGCTGAAACTTTAGTTACAAAAAACGGGTCACTGTGTAACTAATAATAAAACTATGGACATGTAGCGGCATCAGTGAAAAACACACATGAAAAACTAAGAAGCGAAATTTGTACGGCAACAAAAAAAGAACCGCAACGTCATCTACGACGAACTATAGTAGGCGCCAGATAAATGTGGAATAAAGTATATTGACCTTTCCCTAATAACTGTTCATAGGTACCTGAACAATTAAATATGAATCGTTTTTCATTATTAGACAATGTTAAGGATCACGAGAGATGATGATTCGGGACAGCTGTGTGTCATTAATTCCGTTTTTCAAATTAAAAATGTCAATAATTGTAGGTGGGTCAATGACCGTTATTCCACGATTATCTGGCGCCTACTATAACAACGAAATCCTGCATCGCGCATGCAAAATTCTCCGTGCGATTTGAACATATACAACAGTCCGGATTAAGTTCGGATCGTCGATAAACTAGGTAAGTACCTACGAAGTACGATTCTATTGACTTGGCCCTACAGATCAATAGAAACGACATGTTTATTCAATTGAAGAGTATATAAATAACCACGTATGAAATAGTTTACACCAGCAGCCCTTGTAAATGGATTACACTTGTACAGACAGCCGTAAGTCTTCAATTATAATAAAAATATCATGACACTAGCTAGTGCATTAGCATTAGCTCGTGGCTAAAAGAATAAGAGCTGACGGGTCGATCAAGGTTAAGCAACGCTTGCCAAGGTTGGTCTGTGGATGGGTGACCATCTTTACATACCGAGTTTCCTCCGTGTTTTCATTCCGAATACCAGATCAAATAACGGAGAGCCTTTTAAACTTAAGAAGGCCCTGTTTACACGCACGGCGTTAATCATTAAGATATTTTAATGTAAAATTTGGAATCACATTTCAGTTCATACTGCATTTTTTATTAACCGCACGTATGTACAAAGGGATGTCGAGGTGTGGTTCTAACATATTTTGTCTTTTTAGGGTTCCGTACCTAACTCAAAAGGAAAAAACGGAACCCTTATAGGATCACTTTGTTGTCCGCCTGTCTGTCAAGACCCTTTATCTCGGGAACGCGTGGAGGTATCGATGAAATTAAAACCATATATATACTCAGATCTACAGTCCCTTGAAGCTGTGAAAAATCAACCTTCTAAGTTAACGTAAAAAAATAAACGGCCGTTTATGCCACAAGAAAACGTATATTTCGACTACTCTCAAGGGAATCAAAATTTAAAGGCTTTTCCCGTTGACTTAGATTTATGAAATTTGGTAAGAAGATAGATCTTAGAATACAAATACCTACGGGAAAAAGTTTGAAAATTGGGAATTTATAGTATTATCATATATAAAAATCATTTTTTGCGATTACAAACTTATATTTTCGGTTGAAAAATTGCCCGTGCCGCATATTGATGTATAGGGGAACAATTTTTAACCAACAAAGTTAAGTTTGTCCTTCAATCTTGCTATATTTTGCTTTCATAAAGCTGAAGAGTTTGTTTGTTTGAACGCGCTAATCTCAGAAAGCACCGGTTGGAATTGAAAAAATCTTTTTGTGTTGGATAGACCATTTATCGAGGAAGGTTATAGGCTATACATATAACATCACGCTACGACCTGTAGGAGGAGCATAATAGTTTATTAACCGTAGGTAAAGTATACTCGGAAAAAATCAAGACTCGATCGGAACCCTCGGTGCGGGAGCCTGACTTCCACTTGTTTTACATGAAAATCGAGGTGAATAAGCAGGCAGGCTTTAACTAAGTTACAAAAACTAGTCCTAACTAGAGTTAGGACTAGTTTTTCCACTTTCGTTTTTAAGTTTCAAATGATAATGGTAAATATAATTCCATGATGCAGAATGAAGGACATCGAATTATTTCAAAACTTATCATACAAACAAATGATAATCTCAAACAAAAATGTTGCTCAAATTGATTAGTGAACTTATGAAGTGAAGTGTAGTGAATTGAATTGAAGTGTTCATCTTCTCATCATCTTGATAAATCAAGATGAAAATGCAAGCGAGTGTTCTAGTGACTTTTCTCATGACTATGATAAAAACAACTGGGGCGGGCAGAGTTCAAGCTGCTGTCAGTTTTCTGTAAGTATCAACTTTGTACCTAACTCTAAAAATACGTACCTAAATATTTCGACAGTCCAGGGTGAGGTAAATTTGACGTAGGTATGTCTGCTAGTAGGTAACAATGGAATCAAAAAAAAAAACCTGGAATTTGACACGCTCAATGACTGACTCCTACCCGCGCAATGAGTTTCCTTTTTCTATTTCGGTACTCGTGCGGAGAAGTGCGGCTGGCAGTCCCCGTAAAAATCGGCCACAAGCTATTCCTCGCTCATAATTATTTACTAAATAATGTTATTGTTGTTTATAAATGTTATTTCATTCGTTAGTGTGTTGATATGTCGGTTCAACGTCGTCAATTCCGCCTCGGCTGCAATGACAAATTTTGTCCACTTACATATAAATGTCCTACTATTTTCAGAAATAAATTAATGATTTTAAATTGCCAGAAAAAAACCAGTTCCAAATATTCTATAACTCAATATTTCCAGAACAAACGCGTCCTACCAAGAGATAGAGCTGAAGTCTGAATCCAGTCTATCGCTACGCGACATTCTGCCAGAGAAAGCCAAGTTCTACGACAAGAACCGAGCCCCCAAGCTGCAGGGGCAGCCCACCATCGTCTACTTCCATGTCACTGTGCTGTCTTTGGATTCCATCAATGAAGAGAGTATGGTAAGCACTCTTCATGGCATTTTGTAGCTAGAATAAGAGCCAAGTGGGTGTAGAACCGAAATCCCCAAGCTGCTGGGGTAGTCCACTATCGTCTACTTGCATGCCACTGTCCTGTCTCTCGATTCCATCAATGAGGAGAGTATGGTAAGCATAACATCTAAAAAACGTAAACACAGGAAATGCAGTAGGATTATAATACTCAGCTTTTAAAATTGACCTCATCATCATATCGACATATGTTGGGGTCGCCTTCCATTCAAACCGAATTCAGCTGAATACCAGAATAATACGTGGAGCGATTGTCCTCCACAACCGATTACCTGGATAACATGGCACTTCTTGGCAAGATTGGTGTCAGATTTTCTGGCTTCTGACAATCCGTAAAGACTGCCAAAGATCTACAAATGATAGCCGGGACCAACGGAAACCACGTTAACGTGTTTTCCGAGGCACGGAGGAGGGGTCTCGGTGTGTTATGATGGTCACTTTCCACAGACCGACCTCGGCAAGTATTGCTTAACCTTGAAGATCGACTGGTGCGGCTGTTATTATTTTGCCGCGAGCTCCTCTCTTGAACTTGACCTAAACCATTACACATTCCAGACTTACGTAGCCGACATATTTCTGGCCCAATCCTGGAGGGACCCTAGACTTCGACTCCCGGAGAACATGCACGAGGAGTACAGGATCCTCGACGTGGACTGGCTGAACAAGATCTGGAGGCCCGACTGCTTCTTCAAGAACGCGAAGAAAGTCACCTTCCATGAGATGAGCATACCCAACCATTATCTGTGGCTGTACCATGATAAGACGCTGCTTTATATGTCCAAGTAAGTCGCCTAAGTTATCGATTTTAGGGTTCCGTACCCAAATGGTAATCAACAGAACCCTATTACTAAGCCTCCGATGTCCGCCCGTCCGTCTGTCTGTCTATCATCGGGCTTTATCTCAAGAACCGTAATAGGTAGACAGTTGAAATTTTCATAGTGTGTATTTCTATTGCCGCTATAACAAAAATAAAGGGGTTCCCATACAATAAACGTGTTTTTTTCGGGTTATGGTACGGAACCTTGCGTGTGAGAGTGCGACTTGCACTTTGCCGGTTTTTTTTTCTTTAAATTGCACCTATTTTTCTCTAGGTCTGTCTGGGGTAGGGGAAAAATTAAATTATATTTGTAAAATTAGCTTGAAAGTCAACAGTGAAAATGTAGTCCCAAAAATCCGTTATTTTCCAAAAGTGAGGCTTTCAGCTGGTGCAAAGAAGTGGCGCAAGAACTTGTAGGTAGCCGTTGATAGGTACATTGCCATCTTGTTTCCTGTTTTCAGATTGACCTTAGTTTTATCGTGCGCAATGAAGTTCGAGTCTTATCCGCACGACACACAGAGCTGTTCCATGATGATTGAAAGCTGTAAGTTTTTAAGATAAGTAAAAGATTTTATTTTCGTTCAGTCGGCGTTAATGTAGCCGTAACTGGTTTCGAACGCATACAACCCTAATCTCTTCAAAATTAGAGTGAACAGGCTTCTTCTGGGTAAGCTCGCTCCATCGTCGACTTTATCTCTGTCATCTATGACCTAGACTAGAGTCAAGAGCAAATCAATATTAAATAAATAAAATAAAAAAAACTGAAGATGGAATACGGCGTAGGCAGAGCAAGATTTTCTGAAAAAAAAAAATTGGTTGTCTGTAAACTCGGTTTACGGACGATAGTTTAACGTGACAACGTCATAACAAAACATTGATAAAATGATCGTAACGTTACAATGAGCGTAACGTTACAATGAGTCATCCTTTTATCGTGCGTGCAGCCGGCGTTCATCGATTTATTAGACGTTGTCACGTCAATATTAAAAACCCAATCACACTAGTTAAAGCTTTAGCTCACAACAAGCACCTGATGATAGGTGATCAACTACAACAACAACACCTGATGACAGATCAACATGGCATATTAAAATGCATGATGGCAAGTTTTATGATGAAGTATTCGAAGCAGGTAGGAAAATATAATCTAGTTGTATAACCCACCCACGCTTTGGTACCCGTATTTGCAAGAAACCATATCGCTTTGCTTCAATAACCTGATAAGTCCGACGGTTGATTTTTTTTATTTGATAAATTGATACCGCCGTGACCGATTAAATTTTTCCAAAAAGCGTAAAAAAATATGAATTGTCGGACTAATCACGTTATTAAAGCAAAACCGCCGGAACCGATTTAATTTTTTGCTCAAAACGTCAAAAAAATAAAAACAAATGCATTGCCGAACTTATCACGTTATTGAAGCAATGAAGCGATATAGATAATTGACCCTTTCCGCTACAAGCGGCGTAACTCTAGTTTTTCGAAAAAGTTTTCTTTAGGTTAAAAATTTTGGGTAATAAAAATCAATTTTTCACTCTAGAGCAATTTTCAATATGTCTATAGACTTAGTTAAGTACTGAGTAAATGAAAAAAGGTATTTATGCTATGTAGCCTAAATAGTCCATTTAACTAAAACAAACCTTTATGTTTGTTTTCCAGTATCGCACACAGTCCACGACCTGGTATTCATCTGGAACCTCACGGACCCGCTGGTGGTCAACCCCGACATCGAACTGCCGCAGCTCGACATCTCCAACAACTATACCTCTGACTGTACCATAGAGTACTCTACGGGTAAGCTATTCTGTTGTACTTCCAGTATCAGATGCACGAGCTGGTGTTCATATAGAACCTCGTGAACCCGCTGGTGGTCAACCCCGACATCGAACTGCCGCAGCTCGACATCTCCAACAACTATACCTCTGACTGTACCATAGAGTACTCTACGGGTAGGATATTTATTAAAGTTGTTATAAACTTCATACTTGTGAAAAAAATTCTTAGGCCGGCCGTTTTGTGGACTATTTAAGGGAAGACGTTTTTTAAAATTAAGTTTTTTTCTTTCGGAACCGTAAACCGTTTGGGTGGCAAAAATACCAATCCTAATGGATTCGTAGAAGAAATATGAAAAAAACCGGGCAAGTGCGAGTCGGACTACCGCACGAAGGGTTCCGTACCATTATCTATAAAAACGGCAAAAGAATCATGTATGTTGTATGGGAGCCCCCTTAAATATTTATTTTATTCTATTTTTTAGTATTTGTTGTTATAGTGGCAACAGAAATACATCATCTGTGAAAATGTCAACTGTCTAACTATCATGGTTCATGAGATACAGCCTGGTGTCAGCCGGACATACATACAGACGGACGGACAGCGGAGTCTTAGTAATAGGGTCCCGTTTTACCCTTTGGCTATGGAACCCTAAAAACAGCTGTCTCGCGTAGAACGGTGTGAAGTTAGGAACAGCGAATTAAAAGTCACCGTGTACCTAGTTTACTCTATCCAGTTATTATAGAATACTTAATTAAAAGTCATGTGTCTGTTTTAAAGAAGCCTATTCCTACTTTTTTCTGTTTCCAGGTAACTTTACCTGCCTAGCAGTGGTGTTCAACCTGCGCCGGCGCCTGGGCTACCACCTGTTCCACACGTACATCCCCTCGGCGCTCATCGTCGTCATGTCCTGGATCTCCTTCTGGATCAAACCTGAGGCCATCCCTGCCAGGGTCACCCTGGGAGTCACTTCGTTGCTCACTTTAGGTAAGTTGTTGTTTTTGGCAAAGGGTAAATAATCTACACTATACATCCTGGCCATCTGTTATTGAATGGGTATCGAGAAGGCTTGGGAAATTTATTAAATCCCGGGATACTATCGTCATGTTTATGATTCCGGGATTTTAGAGGAGGTATTATCAACTCTATGCTATTTACTTCCACGAAAATTAGGTAATTATAGTCTACCTATTCCGATCTCTGGTTATGACCAACCAGTTTTTTTTTAAATATCATTTAACGTTAAAATCACATCCTCTTGTCCCCAGCAACTCAAAACACGCAATCCCAGCAAAGCCTACCACCAGTTTCCTACGTAAAAGCCATAGACGTGTGGATGTCTTCCTGTTCAGTCTTCGTGTTCCTCTCACTCTTCGAGTTCGCAGTCGTCAACAACTACATGGGTCCCGTAGCCACCAAGGCCATGAAGGGCTACTCTGATGAAGACCTGTCTAGAGACTTGGACGCTTTCAAGGTTTATTTTGTTAGTTTATATGCTGTGTGGATTTTCGCTAGTATTTGTAAATGGGTATTATAATTAGGATAGATTTTTTGGTAGAATACTTGTTAAAATTGGTTAAAACTTTAATGGTCGGGTGCTGAGAATGTGTCCACGATTTTTTATTACGGATTGGCTATCATTTGGCCATAATATAATCTCACCTGATGGTAAGCGAAGATGGAGCACGCTTGCCTAGAAGTAACCTTATTCCTCTTGACTTATAGGTCTCAGGTTGTAGCTATCAGGAAACACAGACTCCGGCAGGGAATTCCACTCCTTAACTGTACGCACAATGTAATACGATTATGACAGAAGAGTTATTTATCTCATTCGCTCGATTCACGGAAAAGTTAAAAGGAAACCGCTTATCTTGGTATGGTCATGTGAAGAGGAGGGATGAAATGCACGTAACTAAAGGAGTTATGAATATAAATGTGGATGAATGGACAGGATGTATACCAAATATTGTAAAACCATTATTTGAAAAGAGTAACTATGGAGTTTCTTGTCCGTTCTTCTCCATAAGAATCTACCTTTCCGAATGTACAGTAGTCATTTTATTAATTTAATAATAATAATAATAATCTTTATTGCAGACCATACAAGGTCCATATTCACATTAAAAAAAAAGAAGAAAAATATATATTTTTTTAAATTACAATAATGATAAACATACAATTTAATACAAATAAAATATTATTATAAATAATACTATTATTTTACTGAATTGTAAATAATGACGTTCAAAAGTGCCGTTTAATGGCCTAATTGAAATAAACGTGAGGGAGAGGGAGGCCAAAGTAAAGATGGATGGATTGTGTTAGAAGTGATATGAAAGAAAAGGGAGTTAGTGATAGCGTGACGGCTGACAGGACTGAATGGAAGAAAAAAACGTGTTGCGCCGACCCCAAGTAACATGGGATAAGGGCAGGAAGATTATGATTCTCTCGATTCACTATACGGGCAATATAATATGGGTATGGTGTACTTTTATATCTTTGTTAGCGGGGTGTTTTTGGCGGTTCACCCTTGTTTGATAGAACAACGTTTGATATAATATTACTAAATCGAATTTTAGTTGCAATAAAGTCATTTCGAAGAATTATTCATTTGACCGAATAATTCATTGGTAAATTTTTATTTAGCGTAATTATTTATTTGAACTAATTTCATTTCGCCGAATTTTCAAATGCACTAATTTACTTTATACCCTATACACCTGCCACCCTCAACTATTGTTACCAGGAGAAACTGGATGCAATCTGGACTTTAGGCACCCCGACTCGGATAGGTTAGGTTAGGTTAGGTTTCGTGGTTATTTTTTTTGTAAACCACCCAGAAGTAGGAGCTCCGCGAAGCGGGGCTCCGTCGACCAAGCCCACCCTCGACCATGCATAGAATATGGTTATACCATCTGAACATTACATCAAATGAACATTATACCTTTTGATCATTAGCGCAAATGTTGTTATAGCAAATAAATATTCGATGAACTGAAAATTCTGTCAAACGATATTATACAAAGTGATGATTTTCTTAAACGTTGTTCGATTTAGTAATATTTTATCAAACGTTGTTCTATCAAACAAGGGTGAACCGTTTTTGGCTGTTTAAAATCAACTTTAAATGGTCAAATTAGTGAATTTAAGCCCGGTACAAAATATATGTAGAAAAATATCATTTTTACGTTTACAAAAAAAACTGTCCAAGTGCAAGTTGGACTTGCACACGAAGGGTTCCGTACCATAAGCCGAAAAAACATGTTTCTTGTATGGGGGCCCCCTTTTATTGTTTATTTTATTTCATTTTTATTATTTGTTGTTATAGCGGCAACAGATATAGATCATCTGTCAAAATTTCAACTGTCTAACTATCACGGTTCCTGAGATTCAGCCTGGTGACAGACAGACGGACGGACAGCGGAGTCTTAGTAATAGGGTCCCGTTTTACCCTTTGGGTACGGAACCCTAAAAAATTAGAACTTGGTTGATTTAGAAAACCATTTTCGACTTCATAAACCTGATTAAAGCACAAACCAATCTAAAAATTGCACGTAGTGTGGCCTATATCCAGCAGTTGAAATTTTTCACATAAAGTAATGGTGACGCTGCTTTCAAATTACTACAAAAATGTCTTATTTTGTTCCAGCACATATTCCCTACGACGGTAGACCCTCGCGCGAGTACATCAGCGTCCATCCCTCAGTACGAAACCTTCTGCAACGGGAGGGAGACAGCTGTATACATCGATCGGTTCTCTCGCTTCTTCTTCCCTTTTTCCTTCTTTATACTCAACGTGGTTTACTGGTCTACTTTCTTGTGATCTTCTGTTAGACTGGTTTGACGGTTGTTTTTTGTGTACCAATATTTTAATCCTCTCACACAATTTGCCAAACAAATGTCCACCTTGTCTCGGTTGAAATAAGGTAAAAATTTAATAATTGAGCAAAATAAATAAAGTGGCATCTGGCAAGCAGCAAACTGGCTTTGTCAAGCAAATACCGATCTCGTGTAAGTTGAAATAAAGAAGAAAATAAATAAACTGACAGATGTATGGAGGTATGAGGAACAGGGTGTGAAATCCCGCATACCTCCATTGAAAAGGGAGGATTCTCCGACCAGACGGTTGTTGTGTCTGGTGGGCAACTGCCTAATGTTTCTTGTCAGGCTGTAGTACACTAAGTGGAGACATCAATAGACAATAAATGAGAAAACTGGCAATACTAGTTCATAGGAATATTTTGAAACTAATATAAAGAAAGAAAGAAAGAAAACTAGTTACGGAAACTAGTGGTCCCGGCGAACTTCGTACCGCCCCAGAATATTTTTTTTTTTGCCGTGTTTTATTTTTGTTATGCAGGTAATCAAAACGTCGTTGTACTCGAAAATGGTTTTTATACCTATATATTTTTTGTTTCTTAAAATTTTCCAATGTTTTAATAGTTATTCTGCTATTCGGGGCAAAGGCAAATCCAACAAAGCAAAGATCTTCAAAATCGGTCCAGCCGTTCTTGAGTTATAAATGGTGTAACTAACCCGACTTTGTTTTATATTTATACAGAAGATAATGTCACCGAAATTAAAAACGAACTTTCCAATTGCATAAAACGTCAAATAAAACTCAAACTAGTCAAGGACAGTGACTTTTATTCTGACGAAATATTCCAAGCAGTCTGTTGCAGTTAGTGACATCAAATCTGTGATAAAAGACAACATATTCGTATGAACTAGTATTGCCAGTAGTGTTTTGATTTATTGTCGTATCGTCGTCTCCACCTTGCATGTTCAAATCGCGCGGAGAACATTTGGGTAGCGTGATGTAGGATTTGTGTGACGTCATGTATATTTTTGTAGTTCGTATGTGGCGGTATAGATGTCGCTACAGGTGGGCTAAGATCAGCTTATTAAGCTTGAACTTTATTTTGACGGCTAAAACGTTTATATTTGTTTGGCAGTGACAACTGCATCGCGATGTGCTATAGCCCTTATTCATTGTTCCTCTTATGATGGTGTTTAAGACCATTAAAATTTGAATAATTTTTCTAGCGCTATCAGATAGGAAATAAGAATTAGCAGATTTTAATGGCTTTAGCAATAATTACATATTTAGTATAAAATTAATAGTGGTATCGTAATGATAATTATATTACATTTAAGTTTAATGGTAGAATTATTATATAGGTACCTACCTAATTTAATAAGATGAAGTTCGGTTTGCTAGTCATTATGTTAATTAAAACGTTCAAAATAAAAAAATAAATATTTTTTTATTTAAATCATATTTTGCGAATGTGAATGTTTTTTAAAAGTCGACATGCTCGTTTTTACTAACTCTACGTAACACCTAAATAAATGCCTAAGAAGGTGCTCGCGTTCATTTATGGCAGTGCTTACTGAATTTAGACAGGTAAATATCGAGTAAATAGGTACATCCAGGAAAAACATTTTAATAAACCTAAGATCGGCAAAGTCATAAAATACAAAGTGCACGCATAATCAATTGGTTTTCTTACAATTCATCATCAATAGATGACACACACGCGGAAAGCTTAACAATAAACAAACAATTCCGTGATAGGTTATTCCCGTTTTCTCAATAAACATTTCTAAGGTAAAAAATTGCCATTGTTTCCTCAAGCCTTCATATAAATGCTCGACTAAAACCGGCTCAAACATCACTTGAAGAATCCTCTTTCAAGATGTGGAAGCTATCTTTGACTGTAGCTGTTTTAGCAGCTTTTGTTATTGAATCCTCAACATGTGACTTCATCCAGCGTCCAACCTTCCAACCACAACCTTTGCCTAAGAGAATGCCATTTTCTTTGCAACGCCAAAGAATTCCAAGAGGAACATATGATCCGCCGCCATTCTTATACGAAGGAGATGTACCAAAGGCACCATCGACTGCAGATCATCCATTAGTACCCTCAATCATTGACGATGTAAAGTTCAACCCAAATACGAGGACTGCTCGAAGTTTGAGCTCTCCAGAGGTGTTCCATTTACCTGAACCCCGTCCTTCAAGAACTATTAAGGAGTGGGTGAGTGTTCAAGAAGGTAACAGACGTTTTGTAAGGGATCTCAGGCTTCCAGGACCGGACTATGAAGTGCCTAGGGTACCTAGGATTCCGCTGACCAGGTACCCTTGGGACCAAGAGCAGTTTGATCGTGTTCCTGTGCGTAACGGATTTGTTGGATAAGGATGTTAGTGCTAAACAACAAGTGATATTATGAAATAGTGGAGTGTAAATTTGTGGAAATAGGTTATTAAGTAAAAGTAATTGTAAAATAAATATTGGGTATTTTTTTTAAATTATTTGTTTTTAACCGACTTCAAAAAAAAGAGGAGGTTCCGAATTCGGCGGAACCTTTTTTTTATGTATGTTCCCCGATTACTCGAAGATGGCTGGACCGAATTGGATTTTTTTTTTGTTTGAATGGGTATATTTCCCAGGTGGTCCCATGATCATCAAGTCAGGATCTGATGATGGGATCCTGGAGAAATAGAGAGAACTCTTCAAATTTTATAGGCACACTTGAAGTGATTTGGGTAGTTTTTGGAAGAGTACTTTCTTGGAGTGGTCCCATTTTAATTTGGTGAAGATCTGATGAAGAACTTCGGAGATAGGTTAGGCTATTGTTTATACCTGTTCATAACATAACATCACGCCGGGGCGCTGTGAAGGGGTAAGCACATGTAAACTACTAAAAATTGAAAAAAAAAGTGGAATTTGAAGTCGGTTGTATGTTTTTGTAAAAAGATTTTTTATTGATACGAAAAGTGAGGGTGTTGACCTATGCTCAGGTATAATCTCATCCCCGATCGCCTCATTGGGAGCATTAAGCGCTAATAAATTGATTGGAAACAGTAGCAAAAGGATCGTAGAGGGTGGATTGGGAAGAAGAGGCGCGTGTTTAGATGGAGGTAATTGGAAGTCGTAGGTATTGTGTAAAACACTGATAGTTAATTCGAGTAGATCAAAACTTGAATCAGGTTTTAGTGTCCCAGGTTTTAAGCCATAATATAACTACTTAGGAAATGTTTCAGGTATTCATTAATCCAACTTATTATTTCCCTCATATATTTTGCCTACTTTCCAGTCTAAGAATAAACTAGGCTAGATAATTATGCTCCAAACAGTTCCTAGACGCAGACATTATTCAACTATTGTCTGATTTCGTCACCGATGCAGGACGGACTCTTAAAAAGGTGTCTTAGACATTACAATAGCCGGTCTAGACCATTAGGCATACCATCCTTTGTGCATCGTCTGGTGCTTAGCCTTGTTAAGGAGAAGACAGCTTTAAACTTTACGTAAGCATTTCAGTAATTTTTTAAATTTTGTAATAAAAAAACAACTGCTATACAGGGTAAATCTTTAAAGTGTACCTGGTTGGCCAAATCGGAAACAGTGAGGAATAGCGAAAAACACTGAAAGGAGTCTCGAGCCTGATTTTGATGAAAACTAAAAACGGCATCATTGGATTTTGGAAAAATCGGTATTCCTAGCCGGGAATCGAACCGATTGATTTTGAAAAAATAACGCACTGTATTATTTACACTACTCGAAAGTGTCGCTACTAAGGATCAAATTCTGGGAAGTAATAACAAATGGCAAACTAAATGAAAACACTCAATTTGTGTCGTGACCATTTATCTTGAACGTTATAAGATATGCTGAAAACAATCCGAATTGTTTTCCGAACAACTGACAAACTTAAGATGGCCGGGCACAATAGTGGTCGCAGAACGGATAGTAGATGGGGCTGCAAGGTTCTGGAGTGGTGACTGCGAACTACCGGATGACGCAACATTGGAATGCCTTCCATAAGATAGATCGATGGCCTGGTGAACGCCGCGAGAATCCGTAGATGCGAAACACATTGGACCGGTCAATTTGGCAATACTTGGAGTAAGCCAGTAATAGTGGCCCAGCCGATCTACTATCCATTTCCGATTATGTAAAAGGGATAATGCTATTCGCTATGTATAGCTCCGTCTCTCAATTAAAGCGGAATCTTGATCGTTTTAAGACTTCATAGTGAAAGACGGCCAGGGGCCCGGCCGTCTTTCAGTTGAAATAATGATTAGATTGTTTTTAGAGATGACTCAGGGATGGTCTTATAACGCGTTGGAAATAAAGGGTACTGCATCAACTTTGTACCCAAATCTTGTAGAGATGGTATCTGTTACCATTATAATGGCACAATGGCATCCAACCTCGAACAATACAACAAAGCGGCGATGTTTTATGCAAATTTAATTTCATACGGTAGGCATGTCCAAAAAGGAAGAACACACAATTCTCGGACATTATTTTTGATGAAGTATAAACCAACCGGTTCGATTTATGACTAGGCAAACCGATTTTCCAAAAATCCAATAATGCAGTTTCCAAAATCAAAATCGGGCTTGAGACTCCTTTCAGTGTTTTTCGAAATTCCACATAGTTTCGGATTTGGATTTGGCGGATCCACGCACACTTTAAAAATTCACTCTGTTTAGGTAATTAGTTCAGTTTTTTTTTTGTGAGTTGCATCTCGCAGTTCAACCTGTAAGGTTGTCAACTGCTTAATCGGGCTTGCCTGTGGTGGCCTTAATATAATATTAAAGCCTCCAGCCAGGGCTTAATTAGTTCAGTAGGTATTACTTACTATACCAAAGGTGCGTTTTCCTAAACTCATATTTAATTAAACCAGGTACCCATTTTAATTAAACCACTATTTACTGGCACTTAACTGCCTCGTTGCTCTAGTGCAGCATCAGGTTCTAGGTTTGATTCCCGAGGGTAATTCGGTTTTACAATTTGGAATTTCTCGGTAGCAACTTGAAGTTTGGAACTTGACCGTAACCGCGAAGTGTGAATGTTGATACACCTTCGCCTAGTCCTTCGGGGATACTTACGTGTTACATTACAGGCACTTTTGAAAGTCCTAGGACTTGGCAATAATTGAGTTGGTTCCAGTACTGACGAGATGTAATTTTAAGTGCATTTTCCAAGCTATAATAATGTACCACCCCTTAACACATAGGTAAGCCAAACGCAACTAACAAGAATAGATTGCCGAAAATCGCATGACAATGTACTATTAGCATACAACGACTCGTCTAGACCCTACGTGGTCTGCATTCCTGGTACATTGACTATGCATCTTTAGTTTAATTGATGTCGAGTGCATGTTGGGGGCAATGGCCTGGTGACGTCAGACTTGCCAAACTTGATTGGAGATAATGAATGGTCTTATCACCATAATAAAACATAATCATCAATTGATGAGGAAGAAGGATGGACGGACAAGACGTCGACGACGTTTTTTTTATTGAAAGCCTCGGGTTTGATCAGTATCTCACCTGACGGTAAGCAATGTTCTTGTCGACTATGGAGCACACTTGCCTTTTTTTATAGGAAACCATCTAATGACTCGTTTCGCTCTGGGCGGAGCGGAAGGGAGTGTCAGACTCTTACTGACTAAAACCCATCCGTGTCCCTCCAAATGTCCTTTGCGTTCCAGGGCCGCAAAGGACATTTGGAGGCACTCTTGCCTAGAAGTAACTTTTTTACTGTTGACGACCTTCAGGTTGAGAAGTTAACAGACTCCGGCAAAGAATTCTACTCCTTAGCTGTATGCACAGTGAAAGTATTCCCGAATCTTTGATTAGGGTAAAGGAATGAGGAAGATGTATCAGGCCTCTTAGAAAGAGGGTCGAAATAAAAAAAAACTTGGAATTGGTTACCTACCGTAGCACAGTTTTATAGGGTCTTAAAACAGTGGCCATCAAGATAGGTCAATAGTTTATAGTAGGTAGGGACAGCGTCATTAACTAGTTGCATGAAGAGTAACTAGGGTTGCCAGGTCTTCAGAACAAAAAGCCGGACAGACCAGCCAGTTTAGCCGAAAATTTGGATTAAAAGGCCGGACACCCTTAATTTTTAGTCTTAGTATAACTCGACAATTTTTTTGAAAAAGAAAGCAAGGCCTTTTTATCATTTATCATAAAATTTACCTTAAATTCTAATGTATCAACAATAAAATTGTATGAATCAATCTTCTTTTTTTTTCATTTATTCATTACTATATTAATTTCTATCATTGCAATAGAAGACGGACTAATACTATTGCAATTATAGAAAAATGCTCAAATTCAAAAAGCCGGACAGGCCGGACACGTTCTAATTTGGCCGGACACACAACCAAAAAGCCTGACTGTGTCCGGCTTTATCCGGACGCCTGGCAATGCTAGGAGTAACCAAAGGACTACCTACACCAAACATAATGATTAATGGAGTTCTTGTACTAAAGCGAGCTTAACTCAAAGTTGAGTTTCTTTACAGTATCTAAACCTTTGAGTGATACAGCCGTACTGCTCGAGAATCTTAGTATGTTCATTGTTTTGCTGTGGCAATGGAAACGGAGGTACCTCCTGAACGGATACGCCAAATAAAATGCGATTTTGTTCAAAACTGTTATACGGGTAGGTAGGTACCTACCTCATCATCTGCCTAGCCTTACCCAACTATATTGAGGTCGGCTCCCAGTCAAAGCGGATTCAGCTGAATACCAGTATTTTACGTGGAGCGGCTGCCTACCAGACCTCCACAACCCATTAACTGGGTAACACGGTAATCCTTGGCAAGACTGGTGTCTGATTTTCTGGCTTCTGACAATCCGTAACGACTGCCAAAGATCTACAAATGACAGCCGGGACCAACGGCTTCCGAGGCACGGAGGAGTCTCGGTATGTTAAGATGGTCACCCATCCACAGACCAACCTTGGCAAGCGTTGCTTAACCTTAAAGATCGACCCGTACGGCTGTTATTATTTAGCCACGAGCTCATCTATACGAGTACCTACTCTCCTGGAAATAAAAATACAAGACATTTGCTGAACAATAATGAGTCGGTCAGCAATCCCTTCAGAAGCGATCGTTATTTCTTTACCGACGTTTAACGAGCAGTCGTTAGTCGCAGTTCGTAAAACCGTACTCTAGACGTGGATGCCGTTTTACTGCTTTTCATTTTCGCGAATTTTGTGTGATGCAAGAATAACTAACATTAATTTAAGAGTAATAATAATAAGTTTATTGACACAACAAACTTTGTATACAATATCAATACATTTCACATAGCTACATTAGATTTGGGAAAAGGCTGCACAAATAGTGAAAAACCCTGCCTTCTAAACTAGGGGGACCCTGTGACTTAGGAGACAGTGTTCTACTGTAACTTCGTGTACCAAAGAAACCTTTATTTATTTATTTACGAGTGTTAATAAACCTATAAAGAACTATTCTAACTATGAGTAAGAATGTGTCAGTATGTGTGTTAATGGGGTGGCTGTAAGAGAGGGAAGGGGTGTGTTGTGGTGTGGTGTGGTGTGCTGTGTTGTGTTGTCTGATAGAGGAGAGAGAAGGGAGTTGTGGGGGTGTGTGTAGTCGTGTAAGGTGTGTTCGTGTGATGTTGTATGTGCTTCTGTATTCGTTTTTGTGCCGTATGAAAACAGATCTGACAAAACGTATGTTACTGACATTTTGGTCTTCTTACTACCTACTTCTTTATGTCACGCAAACAATCAAGCTTGCAAAAAAAAATTCTTAAGACACGAACCATAACAGCAAAGAAGAGAGTGAAGAACAGCAACAAGACTTCAAGAAGAAGGCGCATGTTTTAAGACAGAAAATTCATTTTTAGAAAATAATATAGCAACCATGCTTAGCTGTCACTAAAATTATTACATTTTCAGGCGCTTGGCGTTTATCGCCTCTTCCGATTTATAAAAACCCCAAACAAACAACTCAGCCTATCGCAATCCACTGTTGGATATAGGTTTCTTCCCAGCAGTGTCACAAGAACCGGTCCTCCACCTTCCGCATCTAGAATATCTCAGCCGCTTTTTAATGTCTTTGGTCCACCTAGCTGGGGGCATCTCACGATACGCGGTCCCCATTCTAAGACTAAAGTCTGCCCCACCGGCTATGGGTGCTTCACAAACACGGCTGGCCCTCTGCCACTTCAGCTGGATAGCGTGTTACCTACTAGCCCTGCAAAGTATGTCAGTGACTACGGTTCTTTTCCGGATCTCATTTTTCAAGTAAACTTAGGTTTCACTTTAGCAGCCTTGGATTTGTGGATCAACCCGACTGACAGTGTCTACGTTCAAAGTCAAAGTCAACGCATTTATTTCTAATAAACCATTAACAGGTAGGTACTTTTGAATTGTCAAAGCCAGTCTGTCAAAAACATCTCCACGGACACTCTTTAAAACCATTTTATGTTTACAAAAATCCTGGTTACATTAACCTTGTTGTTTCTATAATATGAAAACAATGTAAAGAAAGAAAAAACAATTTACAGTACTAAATATTAAAATGAGCCAGTGGCAACTAAGGGATGACCAGTCTCCACTGACGGCGCCCGTTCACGAACATGACGCGTGCATCAGCATCCTTCAGCTCAACCATTTTGAAGGGAACTGAATGATCCGATACACGCGCCACCATCAGCGAGACATTGGAGGAGGGCCACCACCGTATAAAATTGCCAGGATGAATTTTGTGAAATACGTAAGTTGATAATTAATTTAAAAGAACTTGGACGGGGCTGGGACTCTGGATAAAGAGACATTTTATCAGCAATAATAACTATCTAAAATTTTCAAATCTATGTAATTGAAGACCTTAATATTATTCATCTGTTTTAACCTCTCCCGCTTCCAGCTTATCCTTTGCACCGAATCTGTCTCATCGACTCCCGCGCAAGTGTTCCCTGAAGCCGCTCAGAGCGACGTTTATTACTCATAACACAGGGGTAACAAACCTTTAAAACAGAATAAACACTCAAAGCAGTACTATTTGTAGACTTTTAAGGCGACGCCAATTTTGTATTTTAGGTTCAGAACTGTTTTAGCCATTTTGGTGTTTCGAATTACGAGTACCTAAGTGCAATTACTAGTCTTGAACCGATGGGTACTATCCAATCTAATGGCGTCTCGGGACACTCCAGGAATCCAAATACAGCGGGGCTGAGGAGGGGCTCAGCGAAAAGCGAACTTCATAGACGTCATTAAGTTTGAAATATAAAGGTGGACCGTTGACCTGGTTGGGGCCGCTGGAGTCCAATGAATGCGTGGGTCAAGCACAGGATCGGTCAAAGAGGTGACTCTTGAGAAAGGCTAGTGACCAGTGGTGGACATACATTTGACTGAAATGACGGGGATGACCCTTCATTTTAAGTTCGTCCATTTCTTATTGGTGGCCCAGTGGTTTATGCAGCCACGCATTATGAGTTTGTAGGTGTCGATAAACTTAAAAAACATCGTATTTATTGTGCTAATAAGGAAAACGAAGTGCAACGGATACAATATTTTTATAGCTCTACTGATAAAATTACAAGAATTTTCGGGTCATCAGTTTCGAGATTAAAATGTCACAAACAGATATTCTGAAGTTACAGTGCATTGTAAGGATGACCAACTAATCTGTCCAGCGTTTCCTCAACTTTGTTGGGATTTCAGCTTCCAGTCTTAGCGGATATGTCACCGGAAAATTGCAAACGCCGTAAGATTGTAATATATCGCGTGAAATTATTAACTATTTTTCTTAATAAGACATGGACATGTCACCGGAAAATTACAAAAGCTCGTTAGATTGTAAAATATCGCGTGAAATTATAAACTATTTTTTTTTAATGAGACACGATTTATTGGAAACGATTGAATTTACATTGGTTTTTTGTAAGTATTCAAAACGATTTTTTCATAACATCTATATGAAGCAATTATTATAATCTAATAAAGATTTATCTTACGGAGTCTGCAACTTTCCGGTGACATGTACAAAACGATTTTTTCATAATATATCGGGAAATTATCATCCAATAAAGATTTAAGTCTGCAATTTTCCGGTGACATGTACTTATATAAAATGCACGCATGCGAAATAAAATAAAAAAAATAAAACATTTGAACCGGTCCAATCTAGAATGTTGCCAGTAAATTGAATGTTATAATATAATACCAGACGCAGTATAAAATTAATTAGTATTATCAGTGTGTCTGTCTGTCACTCTGTGATGTTCCGCGTATCTGCTTGTCAGAAATGATTTATGTTCGAGTAATAATAGTTACATTTACTTATGCCTTATTTAGATAAATGCTATTGGTGATATCTTTTGTTTTATTTTTAGACTGTTCGGTTGCCGGCTCTAACCGAGTTCAGAGAAGGAAGCTATGCATTTTTTTTATTGTTATCTTGTATAGATGCCAACACATTAAGCTACAACAATTTATTAAATTTCTTTAATGGATTTTCAACTTTATTGCTAAAATTTTAGGTTCAAGGTTGGGATGGAGTGTGCTAGCTACCAAGTGTCAATTAATTTCATTTAATTTGATTTACAGTTTGAATATTTTATTTTCTGTGTCATGTATTGTAAAATACTTTGCATACTATTGTATAAATTCAAGTTTTTAAAAGCTTAACAGACAGATGTGTTGCTGGGGAGTTTGTTGCGCCACTTCTTCTTCCCAGCTACAACACTAGGAAGTGGTGACGGGCGGGCGTTTTGGGGGACTGTCTTTATGTAGAACTTTGACGTTCAAAAAGTGCTGGCACTCAGCCTAATTTGAATAAATGACTTTTGAATTTTTTTTTTTGATTGGGCAAATTTGACAGTTTCGGGTAGGTTGATGTGCTGGATTCTGTACAAGAAAATAGAGCCATTTATTTCTACACTGACTTTTTGAAATATGGTTCTAAAAATCAACATCGAAATCTGTTTAACTAGTTTTTTTTCGTGACTTTACACGAACGATGCATTTTCCGGGATACAAAATTACCTATTTAAAAGGCGAACTGCCATCGATGTGCAAATGAACTAATGCTTCATTGCTTCCACCATTATACATTTGCATGTGTATAGTCAAAAATCAATCACTGAATTGAGCATCTAAAACTTGGTCACGTATCCACAAAACTTAGCTTTCTTTTTATGCAGCCATCGTCTGCCCACCGTCTGGACAGGAATATGCACAAAAAGTTAAAAGACCTTGAGACGCGAATTTGCATCGGCAACGACTGTCGCATGGCAACTACGGTCATGCATGAACAAAGATTAAAACTGCAGATAGTATGGTCCTTTGGTATGTAGCAGAGTCCGCTACCTCAGTAAGGACATAGGTAAGGTATTGTTGTAGGTAACTATTGGAATCAATTTTATTGTAATAGCCATCTACAACGTGTAACAAAACAAACGCAAAACCTGCAAAGGGGTCATTGAACTCATCATTATGAACAACTTTTACTGTGGGACCAACCCCGGAATCGCAAAATAAAAACCAGCTGTTCAGTACATTTGTCGCACAGAATTATGTATGGGGGTATTTTTTATGCAATTTCAATGTTGGTCCCATAGTAAAATTTGTCCAAAACGCTGGCGCCAATCGCCAAAATCCTGGCGCCAATCGTCTTCTGCGAGTAAGAGATAATTCGTCCTTCAGCTTGTCTAATTGTTGCGAAGATTTTGAAATTTGTAGCGATGATTGAAAGATAGAAAATAAATATAAGCTACACATTTATACTCTATCCGTTTAGGTAGTTAACTAAAGGTAAACAATCTTGATGTAACTTTTTACTTAAAAACTCAGTTTAAAATAAAATGCAAGTAAAAACCAAAGTAAATACAACAGTAACGAATACTAAATCAATTGAACCATAAGTTTGAAAAGTAGTTTATTTGTTTAATATGAATTTGTGTAAAAAGACACATCAAGATTGTTTACCTTTAGTTAACTACCTAAACGGATAGAGTATAGCTGCCCTGACGAAATTAATGTTGCCCACTAAAAACAAATCCTTCTGCTGGGGTTACGTTACTTCAGCAGAAACGGTATTCTATAAAAAAAACTAATTATCTCTTACACTCAGAAGACGATTGGCGAAAGGATTTTCCTGGAGTACCTAACCTACCTACTCAAATATATTTATGAGTCCGTCCGGCCTATCTATCCGACAGATTTGCTTATTTTTTTTCATTTGTCATCATCATCAACCATTGGAAATCACCTAATTCTTTTCAAAGTATACTCAAACGCGAATTTCTCCTATAAATGCCACCGGAAAATTGCAGACTGCGTAAAATTGTAATAAATCTTTATTATATTATAATTTCTCGATATAGTATGGAAAAATCGTTTTGTACAATAAATCCCATCCAAATTCAAGTTTCCAATATATCCGTGTCTTTTTAATATAAAATAGTTTACAATTTTACGCTAGATTGTAAAATATTACAATCTTACGGCGGCGTTTGCAATTTTCCGGTGATATATATTTCTTGTGTTTTCATAGCTTTTGTTTCTCTATATCTCCGAATCTTATTGAGGTACGTGTTCGTTTTTAACAAGAGCTGAAACGAGCTGTTTCATTTGCTGGGACGTGCTAAATTATAATACTCACCCAATAAAAACAAATAATAAAAAATCAATACAGTTTAAATTAACGAGGCCACTAAGCAAGGTGATTTTTCAGTTTATGGTACGGAACCCGTAGTGTGCGAGTCCGTCTAGCAATTCGCCGGTTTTCTTTGTGAACTTGTTTTGTATGAAGTATAAATAAATATATCTATCTATATCTATACTAATGATAAAACTGAAGAGTTTGTTTGTTTGTTTGAACGCGCCAATCTCTGGACCTACCAGTCGGATTTGGAAACTTCTTTTTGCATATGATAGCCACATTCATGAGGAAGGCTTTACGGGACTGGGAAATTCCTATAGGAACGGGTAAAAACGGGATATGCGCGTACGAAGTCGCGGGCAAAAGCTACTTTATTAGCACATTCAGACTCCGGGATGTTACTTAAAACACAACATACCTACCCAGTAGATAGGTACCAAGAACACATTGCGCCAAGAATCGAACCGGGACTCCTCTGTATATCAGTTCTACTAACCACTAGACCAACGGGGCACTTATTTCCTACTGGCCTGTTCAAAACGACCTCCAAAATGAGTTACATAGACCTACAATTTTTTTTAATATCTGATTTAGCCAAACGTGAAAGGATGTTACTCGAACACAGTGAGCCGGTGCTGGTGGCAGCCCATATTTGGTTATAGATCACAGATAACATGTCATTGGCATAACCGCTGATGTCAAATTATGTTAATAGAGAAATTGGCTAAACTTATATGGATTAAGTTGGAGCGATGATCCTCGTATCCACCATACGGTTTCCTGGCAAAAAATATTTCGTTCGGTGTCATGGAACGTGGAGTAGAAAACAATTTGGAAGATACTACCAACTATAGCTCTATGTGTCTGATCAAATTTCTGCGAAAAACAAAATTTAAAACCGTACGTATAAGTAGTAACTTAGGAAGCCTACAAGTATTACGTAACGCAATTTTTGAAGATTCTTGAAATATATAACGCCCCGTAACGTTTATCTGTACCCCCCCTTCCCCTCCCTAAACGTTACGTATCATCCAAGTGACAATTTTTACCTAAAAGTCACAATTATGTCTACTTCTCTTATGTTACCAAATTTTTTAATTAATAAATGTCATTTCAAGAAAAATATTGATGTTTATTTTTGTTTGGCAAAATGTCTACCTACTGTTTAGTGACTGTGTAACTCGAAAATATGTTTAGTGAGCTCGCGTTAAATAAAAAAAACAATGTTACGTAATGCGTTGTTCGAACACCCCTCCCGCCCCTGTAACGCATCGTAACGTTTAACAAGACCCCCCCTCCCCCCAAATTGCGTTACGTAATACTTGAACGCCCCCTTAGGCGATGCAAAGGCCGCGACCAATTAAAAAAAACCTCATTGAAAAGCCACCACCAAAAGGAAGGCATCCTGTTTGTTTGAAAAATACAGGATTAAATTAAATATCAAAGAGGGCGCTGTGTTTCAAAATGTATTATTAGGTTTTTCGACTAAAGTAGAATTTGACAAGAACTTCACTTCAAATTTATTAATTTCGTAATCTTAAGTTGTTAACAACTGACTTATTCTATGTACTTTATTGTATAAATTGATTATTCTCTTATATCTATATCAGTTGAATGAACTTATAAAAAATCTACGTCAAAGCTGCAAATCCTTAGTAATTGTCAAAGTAAGTTTTGCGTGGGGTCGCCCGCATCGTCGAGCGGGTTCCGTTGTAACACAATAGGGGTACTTAAGACCACACGGAAAACCCTGGCTGCATAGCATACATGTGCTTACACAAGCCACCCACATGGGTGGCTTGTGTAAGCACATGTTCATTTACATACATGGGGTGGGTACTTATTGGGGTGGACAGGGAAGGATATAATTTGCTCTTATAAGGGTTTTTCAAAACAGACAAGGTATCTTTGACAGCTGATGGCGGCCATATTTAATTGTCTAATGGCACGAACTTTTGACAGATGAGTCATTAAATGTCAAACATTTATCAAGATAATAAACAGTTGAACAGCGCGTTGAAATGATTAAAGTGTATTATCAAAACGGCAGTTAAATTCGTCCAACTTTTAGTTCGTTACGAGAAACTTATGACCCGCATAATCGTCCTTAGAAAGCCATTATCCGGAGATAGGTTTCCCAGGTCTTAACACTGGAAATCCGAACAGACCTGCTAATTTAGCCGAACCTTTAGATAAAAAAAAAAGAATGAAAAGGCCGGACAACTTGTCCTATTCAGGATTGTGTGTCTTTAAAATAATATTTAGTAGTAGATATTATTGTAAGCAAATCCAGACTTTTTGACTCGTCAAAATAAAACCGTTTTAAGTTATAAGTCCCTAATGAAAAAAGAATATTGGATGAATAAATATTCTTTATTATGCAATTTTCAGTGAAAATCTGATAAAATATTAAAAGCCTAACAAAAACCCGGACAGGGTCTAATTTGGCCGGACACACATTCTGAAAGCCTGACTCTGACCCTATCCGCGGACATGGCCTCCAAGATTTTGTCTTGTATGTGTAATCATTGGTGCATGCGAACTAGCCAAAAACTGTCGAAGACCTGATGAGTAATATCAAACGCGTCATCAATGAATCAATGGGATATAGGTGCTACTATGTCAAATAGTGATGGAAAATTTAACCACTCGTATTCACGCCACCATACGAAGCCGAGGTGGTTATTTGAATGATATGGCATTCCATACATAATGCCAAAAAGTAAGCTTTCAATATGAGAAAATTACATTTAATTGTATACATTAGTATACAATTACTAACATAGTACTAACAAATTACAAAAAATGAGTGTTTTCGATTTAAATATACCACCCAGTCCCTATTAAAAATACTTTGTATATGGTAGTTTTTTGTTGTCTTTTAGGCTCGCGTTTGGCCCTCATCGTCATCATCTTATCAGTCGAAAGACGTCCACGGGCTTCCCCTAGGTGTCGGTCGCTAGAACAACCAGTCCTGTGCGTTCGCATCCATCGGCTACCCGCGACCCTCACCCGGTCCACCTTGTAGGAGGCGTTCCAACTCTACGTCTTCCGGTACGCGGTCGCCACTCCAGAACTTTTCGGCCCCATCGCGCTCGTTTGGCCACCTGATGGTAAAAGATGATGTGGTTTATGACAGAGTTCGCTTGTCTAGCCTAACTTGAATGAATAGCTTGTAACCTATTCATTCTTGACTAGCTATAATAGCTATAAAAAACACAAATTCAGAAAATACAGAGTTTGCAAACGTCGTAATATTTTTATGACGTTGGTCCGCTGGTCTCGTGGTTGTAAGCGCGACAGACAAGCGTGGGGCCCTGGGTTTGATTGACAGGTCGGACAATGAGTGTTACTTGGTTTTACCATTAGAAATTTCATACGGGTCCCCGTGCCTCGGAAAGCAGGTAAAGCCGTTTCTTCTGCGTCTGGAGAGATCAGACGTAGGAGCAACGGCTTTTCTCTCTCTCTTCTCTGTTTGTGTCGAAATCGGCACTGTGCACTATAATATCTCCAGCGTCCTAGACTTATC
Organism: Mamestra brassicae; assembly: GCA_905163435.1. NCBI lineage: Eukaryota > Metazoa > Arthropoda > Insecta > Lepidoptera > Noctuidae > Mamestra > Mamestra brassicae. Next base: position 7,890,426 of record LR991013.1, on the reverse strand, counting down.
TCTGTTGAGATTGATCACGGTGACTGAAATTCGATAAGAAGGATTACTAATTTTGTTTCAATCATTATAAGTGATCACGACCACATATGAACTCCTGCAACACCCAAGGCATCGCAGATTGGCTAATGTCATCGAATTTTTGGGATTTTTTCTTGCAAAGGTGGAGAAACCTACCTACTTATAAAGTACTAATTTGAATCTCTTTAAAAAGAATACGTTAAGCTTTCCCCACTCCCTACGCGCGCAACCGGCCGGGAACATTGTCCTTCGCTAGCCTTGGCTCCGTTTTATCGCGCCAGCCATCAATCAGGGCTGGCAGCAGTTCAACATTTGTTTTACTATCTACAATTGATATTTATGATCGCCATTATATTGGACTTAATATCATGAGGGTAGGCAGATGCTTATTCAATTTGTTGACAATGATACCCCTGATAATTTGTAACGGTTTTGCTGATTCCTATTTTGTGGGGAACGGATATGAGTCAGCATGTATCAAATATGATAGGAATATCAAAGATGAAATTATTAATGGGGAATGAAAAGTTTTCTGAACGAATTTTGAAAGAAACACAGTGAGTGATGAGGTCGAAAGTATGACCGATCATAAGGAAGACAAGAGTTACATAAAAGAAATGATTACACCAGTCAAACGTTTTGTTTTTAAACTCAATTGACAAAAAGAGGAAGCGTCAAATCGTCAAGTCCTTGAATGAATCAAATGAAATCTTGCTCGCTATCCATATAAATCAATCAATTGTATTCGACCCAAATTCAGGCGTGGTCGCCGAAATCGAGTTGACCCATTTTTTGAAATGTTCATCCTATTACGACTTGCGAAAAAAATAAGGTCAGTGACCGAGAGTGGGGACCATATGCGGTACGTCGTTTAATGGAAAGATTGAAGTATACACACATAATTAAAAATGATTTGTTGTGAGAGGGCGAATGACCCTATTTCTTGGTAGTGTTGGGAGTTTGAAAGTATTTTTATCGACAGACAGGAACACCTATATTTCTGGAGTATCCAACGCGTATTTGACTCTTACTTAGACCGTAAAATTAATGGACTAACGCCATCGAATGGAAAATAAGCGAGCTGAAAAGGAGGACTGACAAGATATGACCTATCAATTTAGAAGCTTTGTATATAAATATTAAATAATAAATGGTCAATGAAAATGAGAATTACCCATAAATCAAAATACCCGACTGCATCAATCGATCTTCCTGCTTCTAATCCCGTTAAAGCATTGTTAAGAAACACATGGAGGTCTACCTATGTCCTAAAGAAGATAAATGGATTTCGTTTATACTTTATCAATGAAAGATGACGTCATTTTACATGATACATTGGATGTTGATGATATAAATAATAAAGAATTTGAGTGAAACGTTAACCTCACAGGAAATGTTGCCAAATTTGAAGAAGAAAAAAAGATAAAAGGAAAGAGGTAAGAAAACAAATCGAAAAAAGTTTGCATGAAATATAAGAGGCTCTAGAAGTCACATTCTATCAGTATCAGCGATTTAATTGCCAAAAACAAAAAAAATGAATGGGTTTATTATTCTGTCAGCGCTATCGCTGACAGAATGACATCTTGTCTAGCGCCCCGAGACCCCAGATAGCATCCTGAAGCTATCAATATAATAATCCTTCTTTTTGAAGAAATCAACTGACCAAGGTCCTTAGAGTTGACATGACATGACTCATCTTAAAAAATATTTTCATCGGCATTAAACAAAAGGCAACGAATCATTCTCAAAATAAAACAAAAATAAAACAAAACACTTATGGCACACTGTACACACCCAAATTCACCAGATATTGTGGCGACAGCCAACGGTAAATCAGATGACATCATTACATCTTTTTTCTCATTCCCACAACCAACATTTTGTTATGAAAGAAAGAGAATCAAAATAGGGATGTTAAGATTAAGAATCAATTTATTATTTTTAAATATGATTCTAATTAGTCCGTCAGTTAGATTATCAAAAAATATTGGGTACCTACGTATTTTAAAACGCATCAAAGATAAAGTGTGTGTGGGGCCTTGTAACGTCACTTTCCAGTACAAAGTGTACTGCCGGTCGATTCTGTGAACATGTCGAAGTAAAGGCTTGGGTGAAGTGATCACGAGGTGAGTTTTCAATTCATACAATCAAGATGTCACGTGATCACGGAGTGAGCTGTCATTCTATCTTTCTTTTAAATTTTGTAGATATTTTTATCTGATTTAACTATGGTACTTATACCTACAATACGGGGTATTTCTATCATATTATATTCTATTCTACCCTCATTTTATTTAGGTACTTACTTATAAGAATTGGAAATTAATAAAAAGCTTATCATGAGCCATCATTGTCTTGAGCTTCTTCCAATTTGTTTGGGATCAGCCCTATATGTTTTCTGTAATATTAATCGTCATCTCAGTAGTGACAGTAGTCACCATCCTTTTCGCCATATCATCTTCTACACAGTCCATCTATTATTTTTAGGGTTTCAAACCTCTTTATGGAAAAACGGAACTTTTATAGGATTACCGTTTGTCTGTCTGTCCGTTTGTCACAGCCAATTTTCTTCTGAATGTACTGGACCGATTCAATTGACAAAAAAAAAAGTTTTTTCAGTTGTATGTACCGTGTGATATTTCAAATCACAAGGCTATTTTTTATAAAACTAAAATATTCCGTTCCGAAGTTACTTATTAAAGTAAATGAAAATTTACATTTGAATTTTGATGGGATGTATTCAAAATTATTCTTCCATAATATTTCAAGAAATTATAATCTAATAAAGATTTATTACAATCTTAAAGAATTTACAATTTTCCGGTGACATATATAAAACAAAGTCAGGTTAGTTAAACCATTTATAACTCAAGAACGGCTCGGCCGATTTTGTAGATCTTGGGTTTGTTGGATTTGTCTTTGCAAAAATCACATCTGATACATGACAAAAACAAAACACGGCAAAAATTGACTCTGAGGTGGTACAAAGTTCACCGGGACCACCAGTTGATATAATTTTATCGACATATCGACAGTAGCCCCCCCTACTGCGATCAGGCTGGTAGTGACCGCAGCATCCGGCTCGGCCGTGGGAATGGAGCCGCTTCCCCCACACGCTGGCCTCTCTGAACTGGACTCCACTTCTTAAGGATTAAAGACCTCTGAGGTAGAAGGTATGCGAATAAATTATTTTAGTTTTAGAGCGATGAACTGAGAGTCGGCGTAGTGAACAGGTTGACTTGAACCTCATCTTTGTAACTAATCTACTTTTTCTTTTTGAGTCGATGGTTCAATCTTAAGATAATTTGGGCCCAAAGCTTAAGGTTTTTTTTATGAATTCTGTAACTTGGCAATCTGTGTTAACACAATAAGCCATTCAGATGAGCTCGATCTTTGTCTTTTTAGCAGAAGGAATTCCTATGGGTCCCTTTCATCTGGTGTCACCAAATCTCACGGTAAGTGTAGAGACGCTATGCCGTTTCAATCGGGAATATGTAATACTTCCATTGCCTTGTAGTTTGGATGCCAGTTCGTTGACGTGAGTAGATATTCTCGTCTGATAGCTTTCACTATATCTAGCTATCTCTTGTTTGACGGTAGTGATCTTTAGGTCCTCGTGTATATATTTATTGCTCACATAGTAGGGTATATCTAGCATGGCTCCCATGGGCCCAGTAGGTGGCAACGTTCATTGCAGCGTCTGTGGCTTTAACCTAACCTAACCTAACCTAACAGAATATTATTAGATGTCGAGTCGGATCAACAACTAAATTATAGTAAAATTTACTTTATAATTCAATAAAACAACACAGATATTAAGAATTAAAAAAAAATACAAAACAGACATAACAAACAATTTATATAACATCCAATAAAAACAAATAAAAATATACATATAATAAGTATATGAGTTATACAAATAATAATAATTATCAAACAATTTATCAATCATAAAAAATAACAAACCTGGCATCTTTTTAAGAATAGACGCATATCGGAGTGGAATATACAATGTGGAGACATCGATACGACAATAAATGAAAACACTGGCAATACTGGTTCATAAAAATATTTTGAAACTATTATAAATCCTAATTCCCAAATTATAAAGTTAAAATACTCTAACTAGTCAAGGATAGTGCAGTGCTATTCTGACGAAATACTCCAAGTAGTCTGTTGCAGCAAGTGACTTTAAACCTGTGATTAAAGACAACATATTCGTATGAACTAGTATTGCCAGTGTTTTGATTTGTTGTCGTATCGTCGTCTCCACCTTGTATGTACGTCTACGTCCGGTTGATGAACAGTCAGTGTGTTGATCAGGGACACCGCCTGATTTGTTATTAACTACTACAACTACCACTCCTTTTTTTTTAAGGATGGGAAATCATCAAATTACTTCTTCCGCTCTGGGTGGAGCGGAAGGGCGTGTTAGACTCTTACTGACTAAAACCCATCCGTGCTTCTTCTAAAGCCCTTTGCGTTCCAGGGCCGCGGTGACTCTTTCGAAGAATTTCCGCAACCCTGGCAGGCTCTGGCCCTAGCGGGCCCCGTCTTGTATGCTGACATGGCGCGCGTGAAACACAACGCGCCATCGACCCGGGCCTGGTGGTGATCGGACGGCGAGCACACCTGTGACTCCCGACGCCCGGGGCGTCTCCTCCTGTAGCCTCCTGTAGTAGGTTGGGGCGAAGGCCTTGCCTTTCCCTCGCGCGGCCCGCCTCCTCCTTCGCTAGCATTACTGCTTCGCAGAAGGGCAACTAACATTCCTACTGATGCTTCTTCTCATCCCGAAAAATATTGAATCTGTGCGCCCGAGGAAGCGAAGCCGCGGAAAAAATAGTATTTACTATTTGAATGTTATTTTGGTCATAATTGACTTGCAATTTCGCGCAGTTCTCAAATAAATATATTGAAGACATATGTTTGAGAACTGAGCGAAATTGCAAGTTCATGTGTGATAATCATGTGAAGATTTCAACGCATTACTTAGTTACGTGCATGTATGCGTTGTATGACAAATAACCTGCTAAATAAAACATTTCTTCCACTGGATCTGATAATGGATGTCGCATCGTCGTTTGCAAAGCGATCTCCTTGTTCTCTGATAACAATAAACCAAAAACCGGCGAAGTGCAAGTCGGACTTGCATACGAAGGGTTCCATACCAAAAGCCGAAAAAACACGTTTTTTGTATGAGATCCCCCTTTTATTTTAAAATTTTATCTCATTTTTATTATTTGTTGTTATAGCGGCAACAGAAATAAACTCTGTGAAAATTACAACTGTCTACCTATTACAGTTCATGAGATACAGCCCGCTGATAGACAAACGGATGGACGGACGAATGGACAGTGGAGACTTAGTAATAGGGTTCCTTTGGTTGCCCTTTGGATAGAGAACCCTAAAACACAGGATCTTGGCTTTTCATTCCTAAGCTCATTTATCTTTAAAATAGTTTTGTCAGGTTTTTACCAAGCTCAGAAATCAAAGTTTCAAACTTCAAATACCTTTTTGAAATTTCCAGTCTTGCCAAGGGTATCGCGCTACCCGGTACTAGGTTGTGGAGATCAGAAAAGCAGTAGCTCCTTTTAAAATACTGGTACTAAACTGCATCCAGTTACACTGGAAGCCGACCCTAACTTCGTTATAAAAAGGCTAGGTAGAGCCAGATCAGAGGAGGCCACAAGACCAATTCCTTTAATAGTCCGGGTGCTAAGATAAAATAAAAACGCCAATGACCGTCACTTCCAAATGTTTTGCTAAAAGATCATAAAAGTTATTACATTAGCCGCAACGCTCACACGCAATAATAGCAATTGGGGAGCCCCAATGTTACGTAGTTTCTTAAATTCGAAGACTAGAATTATCTTTTAACTATTTCAAAATAGTTAATAGTAAGAAGAATCGTTTCTCTCAAACTTAAAGTTCTTATTGTCAAATTTACATCGATATATGGCCTGTCTTTCATCTAGTGACGTATACCCTGCCTTACAAGTGAGGAAGTTAGTGGAGTGACGCCCCCGTGCCTCGGAAAGTCGTTGGTCCTGGGGGGCTACTCTCGAAGCCCGAAGTCCGTAGTTTCGGGCTTAGTTGCGAGCGTATTCTAGTCCGTATCACCTAACCATTCACTAAGAATGAATGACAACATGATTTGACAGTTAGTGTCAAATCGTGTTGTCATTCATTTTTAGTTCGGAACTAATATTAAGTCCGCAGGTGATACGGAGTAGTAGAATTTGTTTTTGACACAATATAGTAGAATTTGGGTTTAGAGAGTAGCCCCCCTGTACCTGAGCTCTCCCCGCAACTTTTGGATTGCCGTATCATCGAACTGTGCCTTGATAAATGGTGTTACCTCAGTGGAATACTGGGCCAAACAACAAAGTCTATCTATTTAATTTATGCTCACTGTAGCGAGATTTTGTCTCACGTTTTCGTCTTCCTTTTCCATACAACTCTGTCTTTAGTTAGTAAGTCATTTAAAAAAAAAACTATATTTGTGATCGAAACCTTAACATGGCTAATTAAAGATATAGATTAGTTGTCAAAGATTATTAGTTTGATGGCTGACACTGTCTACCGTCCGCCTATAGCATCAATCTTGAGAATGACTAAAAGTATCAACAAACATTATAATTGAGACGCTGCGAAGGACTCCTCGTTGACTAAAATATGTTAAGTATTTTAAGAGTTATGAGGGAACAGATGAACAAAGCCACATACATATAGACTGCAAAATCTTCCGTGGAATAGTAAAAGTGAAACACTTTTCATATTTGTTTCAATTCTCTGGAATTTGCTTGCATAAATTGCACTGATTGCTAATAAACGCAAGAGTCCATTAACATTATTAACTTGTTCCAGGTTTCCTCCAATGGCCTAATTATTATTCCATTAGTAGGTACCTATTTAAAAATCATGGTTTAGGTCCTTTCTGACTTACCCTTAATAACTATCATTTTTGTAATAAGATCCCATAAAATAATAAATAATTTATGTCTTTACAAAAATAGTTCAGATTAAATTCAAAACTCCAGTACCAAATACTTTTTCTAACAGTACAAATAGTGAACGTAATCTGAATCACAAATGAACATCCATGTACCCAACTCTTCCTGATCTTTCTAAAGGTCAAACTACCAAAAAGCCACTCCATCATCATTTCACACATAAATTTCGACTCCGGAACTAAGGACCAGTGTGCAAAGGAATCTCTTTAACTAGGTCTTTGTACGAACCGTATACAAATGGGCCGCTGACGTTCTTCTCACAGAATCATTCAACACCACGTTATCTGCCAGCGGTGACTTTGAACTGAGGTACATACGCATGTAACCAGCGAAAACACAATGATTTGTTCCCGAAAAAAACAGAGAGTCACTTCTGTAACGCTTATTTTTTTGGTCCTAAGGTCCAGAATTGCGTGTATAATGATTTTCGCACGTGATTCATTTGGGTTGTCATCGTCGTATATGTGAGGACCGCAATATTGGCCGTAATTGTTCAATGTAGCTGTTTCGGCCAACGGGTGCCAGCTCAGTATGTTGCAAATTTTGCTCGTTTCCATATCGATCCGAAATTGGGATCGATTGGAGAGGGCAGAGGTCTTTTGATCGACGATTGATTTATTGAAATAAGGTCATTGAGGTCATTTTGCAAAAACTACTCTTAATGATCTCAATCATTATAAAAAATGAATTTCTCAGTATTAGGTCCGAGTCTGTATTTGTGTCAAAAACTAATACTATAGTTAGATTTCACCTCTATTTAACTCTACGAGAAAAATAGGCGTACAGTTAATTGTTAAAAAAAAAAACAGTACAGTACTATTCATATGCATACCCAAATTCCTGCAAAACTTACGATTAAAATAATTCAAATACGTACCCAATTTATCATCCAGCATTCGAATTATCAAGCTGTTTACAAACAAATCAGAAGCGATCATTTATCATATCAATGCCCCCAAAGTTCGGGTCAAATGTATTAGGTTTAATATTACGTGTAAACGCTGAGGATTCCCGACGGAAAACAAGGCAGTCATTATCCTCGGTTGGATCCCTTTCCAGTGATGCCGTAAGAGGTCAGGAAGGGGTAACCAAAAGGTAGATGACTTGGGGAAAGCAGTCAAGCAACTGGACAGAGAGTTGCATCTTGTCAGACAGAATTCAGCATTGATCGTCAACATTTATTTTGGTTGGCATAACATGTCTTTTCATGTCTATTAGTGGTCATCTCAGTAGACGCTGAGGATTCCCGACACAGAACAAGGCATTCATTATCCTCGGTGGGATCCCTTTTCAAAGATATAAGAGGTCAAGAAGGGATTGATAATATTTTCACTGTTGTGTGTGTATATTTTGAATATTTCCAGATAAACGTATTTCGATAATAAATATTTTTTCATGCATATTCCCTATTGTATTTGCTTGTGTTTGGTCGAACGGAATTCAGAATCGGCTTTCCTCATCAACATCGTCATCATTCTACTGTCTTTATCCCAATTTGCCCCTTTTCAAAGTCACACCATCTTTCACAGTCCCGTATATCGTTTTTTAGGTCTTCCCCAATCATTTTCAGGATTGGTCCTTTCACTGTAAACCGTTAAAAATTGGTGCTTTGTCTCTTTAAAATGGCCTTACTTGCGAGCTTTCCAGAACAATGAAGCTTTTGTTGCTTTATGAGATAACGATATCCAGAACTTACTCGTGTCGTCCACTTATTAAACAACACATAATTATACATTTCATAATAAATTTAAAAGCTGGAATTATAATCCTTGACAGTGGACACTGGTGTAAAGGTTTAAAAATTTGTGCCTCCAAATTGTCATGTAAAAAAAGTGGTTTTATTCGAATCTTTGTATAGAATATAATCGGCATCCCTGTGCAAATGCTTACACGTGCTACCACACATGTGTAAATTGCGCAAATTGAAAGGCTCACTATCCGAAAACTAATAATTTGGCGACCTCGTTTTGTCTTTGACGTAGTGCGAAAGATTTCCGCGTCTCGATAAGATAATGGAAGGTCAGTCTGCACAGTATTCTTTTGTGCGTTGGCGAAAAACGTAAGAGTCTTTGGAAATTTTTTACAATGTGGGTGGCAGTCTGGATTGTGGGAAACGGAAAGGGCAAAGGTGAGTCAAGTGTATTTTTCTTTTGTTATATTGTTCAGCTATATATTTTTTTTTAAGTTGTTACCCCTAACCTGAAAAGAGAAGACTAGATAAAAAGTTTTTTTATAAAAATATCTGTCCTATTGGTAATAAGAGATACTCAAATCTGTGAGGTACTTTCCTGAAAATACCACTTCAGACATTAACCTACATGGTTCTCATATGTTTGACCAGTACGATTGTATGGACATTAAAAGAAACTTTGACCTCTGAGTTTGTCAGGGTAGCCAGCTAGGAAACACCGGCTTCATCTAGTTTAAAATTACCCAAAAATATGGACGTGTAAAAGTGTCATGTTTAACCTACTTACAAAATAAATATCATTTATCATTATCATTTAGAGTAAAAGAGGTAGGATAATACCTTTGAAGATGTTGCAATTCCTGACCTACTCGAGGTTAATAAATAAAGTGATAATGACAATAAACTGATTCAGAATACATTAATGATTCTTAAAAGTAACATCTGCAATTTTCTGCTAAACCTCTAAAAACACACATACATAACAAACCATAATTCCCCCGATAACAAAGTAACACTCAACAATAGAGTACGTTTAAATAAGTTGTGCCTGTCTAAATAAACGGTCCAGCGATTGTATCGCCTAAATAAAAGTATCACAACAATCTGAAGGATAACTGATTTATTCGGAACCAGTGGACGGCGTGGATGATCACGTAACTGCTTTGATATTGTCGACCTTTGGCTGTCTAGGTAAGACGCACCCGGAGCGATCTATTTGAGTATTAGGAGCTGTGGTTAGATTGTATGAAGGTACTGTGTGTGTATGTCTTAACTATAGTTTGAGCGAGAGGTTTTTTGGCCCTTTGAATTTATATATGCTTGCAAATTTTTTTTTGAAAGGTCTCCCACGGTGTCTTCGATATTCTGAAGGATAAAATATACTTTTTGATCGTCAGTTTTGCATAAAGGCAGTCCCCCAAACCGCATAACTATCACCGTAAGAATAAGAATTTTATCACTATTTGTAATTTTATCACTAGATATTATCATATACCTCTATATTAGTAGTAATCTCAGTAGTCATCCATTTTCTAGAAGTATTATATCTTTTAAGGATGATATTGACTTATATGTGAACAAACCCTACTCGAATTCTCCTCTTTCAGCAATTCAGCAGATATTAGAAGTCATATTCACGATGAGCCATACTTGAAAGAATCTGATGAACAACACTTTTGAATCACAAGAGATAAAATACAATCACCCAAAAGAATCACTATATGCTCAAATTGTACACATTTCTTTAGTAAACAAACCTTCAATACAGCGATAAGATCCTGCTACTTTTACTACGGGTATATTATACAATTACTGGCCTCTGACCCTAAGATCTAAGTGCATAAGGACTCGTTCCTTTATTATGCTTATCCAAGACCTTGACAGTGCTGTTCCACAACAAGGAACGATCTTAAAGACAAGTGTCCTTCTGTTGTTAAAGGTTAAAGATAGAATGAATGACTTATGCGCTTGCGACGATCGTAAAACTCGTCTGGAAGAAAGTGTTTCTTACTTATAGATCCAGACGATGTTATTGGTTTTAGACAAAGCGGTGTTCTATCAGCGAAATCATTATGTATTTGATAATCGGTAGTGCTTGTCAGTTCTTTATATTTTTTACTGTCTTCCAATCGTTTTTACTCATAGAATGTCACTTCCTTTAGGACCTATTGTCAAGCTTGCGTCTATAGTTTTTCGTACTTACTATTGATGATAATTTTCTGTCTTTTCGTTTCGATTTTTGAAGGTCTTTCACTCATCAACTCCAATTTAGCTACCTGTCACCGTTCGTTCTTTGTAAGCTTCAACTAATCAAACTAATTTTGGAATTGGCAATATTTTGGAAACGCAGCCCCAGTCCTAACTGCAACCAATACCCTCAGTTGAGTTTTTTTTCCGGTTTCCCATCTTCTAAATTCCTCTTATGTATGGTTCTACCTCTGAAGCCTTTAGAACCAAAACCCACCAAATCTACTGTCTAGTAGAGCCTACACCCATTCGCAACTCTCCAATTCCTCCATAAACCAATTCGCACGTAAAAATAACAAACTCCTTTTATCCTACCCAATCATAATGATCCAAGAAATCTGACAAAGGGTCATTGTCACACGGCGTGTTGTAGTGAACGACCGCGCACTCCCGCGCACTCGTGGGCAAGTAGGCAGGGACTTATACATGTGCGCTATGCGCCTGCGCAGTGAGGTGCGTGCTGCGAGACGATCTGACGCGCGTAGGGTAGGGTCCGCAAAAAAGGGCGGTTTCTTTTTTAGTGCATTTTTTTTGCAAGTAGGTGTAACCTCTTTAAGTCGGGGCCCGTCAGGGCCAGAGCCTGCCAGGATTGCGTAATTTGTTCGAAAGAGTCACCGCGGCCCTGAAACGCAAAGGGCTTTAGGAGGAACACGGATGGGTTGTAGTCGGTAAGAGTCTGACACGCCCTTCCGCTACAGCCAGAGCGCAAGAAGTCTTGATGATTTCACAACCATAAAAAAAAGATGTAACCTCTTGCTTGTATGATGATTGCCCGATGGTATGTGGTCACCGCCCTTTACGGATATTTGCATTACCCCCTAGTATAACAGGGAACAAAAAGGGTAGGCTTGCCTGTGGTGGCCTTAACATAAATATTAAAGCCTCCAGCCAGGGCTAATTAAAACTTATAAACTAAGCGCTGGGAGAAGGATAGCTAGGGACGGGTTGGATCGAACTAGGATTATTAATTAAGGACGAATTTAGAACTACAGGCTCAGCGGCGCGGGCTGGCTCGAGCATTGGTCGGGGTGAATCTCCATCTACAGCCCGACTTCGCCACGCTCTATGCCAATCCCCACGCTTCGGAATCACCCTCATCCAGGTACTACCCGCGAGGGCAACATTGTCGTCGGCCCATCTCGCTGCACTTAATTTTAATCTTCACTGATATCTATAACAATAATGTAAAAATTGAATGTTTGTAATCTGTGGAAGTGCTGGTTAGATCACGAATTTTTTTTCACTAATAGCTACAAAATTACCGAATGAGATAGGTTACAAAAGTAAAGAAAGTAAACATCTAAAAAAATAAATTGGTTTCTGTCAGTATAAGCCAAGGGAGTGTAGCTGCGGGATGAAGCTAGTCCATCACGTGCTCGAATTCCCGGAAGGACCAAAATTATTATAACAAGTCATTTAATTATATTGGCACACTTTTCAGTTTCGATATAATTTTTCGGTCACATTGAAAGATAAAATATTTGGAAAACACAGGTACCTACGGATGACGTAATGGGTTTAATCTGCCTCAGAAGACCAATAGTATAATTTTTTAATTACTGGGTTATCATAATATGGCCTGGCGTGTCATTTAAGATATGCAAGAGTATGCTGCTATGACTCTACTTCAACACGGAGTGTATTCCTCACTCTTTCTCTTTTATGTCTTATTTATAGTGGTAGTGGTAGATACCTAACCGTACCTTTTTTCATCTCTTTCAAATTCATGTTTTGAGATGTCACTCTCAATTTTTTTTGCAAACGTGCCAGCATGTCTAGGATTTTTAAACTTGGAGATCCATGGTTATTCTGCCGCTAATTTTCTCCAGACGTTGAGCGAACAAAAATATAATTGCACAGACACACAAATTAATAACTACCCATTAAGACATCTTGTGTTGAAAGCACAACTTTTGAACTTTTCACCAATTGATCGTAACATCTACAATTAAACAAATTAAAAAGGTAAAATTTATCGGTACAGCTGATATAAACTCAACCTTGTAGAGTATAAAATAGAGTTTCTTTTGCGAATGTGAAATAAAATGTACATGATTCAATTTTGTAGTGAACCCACGCATTTTTGTTCACTACGGGTTGGGTTTGTGTTCTCTTAGCATCAGTGTCGTGCTGACCGCTTCCATGCGCGCGCGTCCCTATAATCAAATATGGCGTCCGCGAATTTCGAAATTTTCGAAACGAATTTCGGAAATGTTTCGTTCGCAATACATTGCGTGTGGTGTTGGTTAATGTTAGTTGCAATTCTATGAGAGCAGACAATGAATGGTGAGTTTGATTTTTGAAAAGTTTATTAAACGATTTTCCTGTCAAAACGTGTCCTGTCAAATAAAAAAAAACAGTATTTTTAGGGTACTTTCCGACGGCATTGTTTAAAATATTTTTAAATTTTTGTTTTCGGCTTTCTTACATTTATTATTTAATGAAGATTTTAATCCCCTCATCGTGTATCCGATTGACACATTCATTTAAAAATAATTATATTTATCTATATATATAATATTGTAGGCCATTTTTACTTTCACTTGTATCCTCGACTCCTGCGCAAGATACATTTACAAACAAATCCTTTGTCTTATTATTATGAGCATGTGTCAACGTCAACTTATTGCAAATATCATAAACTCATAACCAATAGAAATCAATTTAATATAAAACATAATTGAACATTCCCTGAAAATATTTACCTACACTAAAGCTTTCCTATTTTTCTTTCTATCTATAAATATAAGTTCCTGAAATTCATACATTGTAGATTTACTGTAGGCGTTACTCTAACTGTCTCTCTGTTTGTTACTTCTTCACGTCTAAACGGCTGCACGTATTTGAATGAAACTTGGCACACGGGTAGGCCATGTCGTGGATTTTTTTTATACCGGGAGGATGTTTCTCTGGCATAATTTTCGCGGATTCAATATTTTTTCAAAAGTCTGGCATAATCATGCCAGTTGTTGTACATCAATATTGTTATCAGCGAATACAATATAGGTAGTGCTTATAGACTGGCTGCAAACTGGAAAGCCCAGTGATATCTGCAATACATTGTATTATTAATCGATAATGACTCAATACTCATAGCTAGTCAATATTAAAGATAATGGAGAAACAGGTGTTCATTTGTCCCCGGCTTCTCGCTACTAAGGACCATTTTTTTATCGATTCTTGCTTATTAGTAACTTATGTTAACTCCATTCCCTTTCAAAGTATCCAAATTGACAAATATAAATAAATTGTCACACAATCAACAATTCAACAATTCATATTATATACTTTACGATTTTCGCCTACAAGGACCATTTTTTTTAGCTCGAGTTCACATAATAATAGCCACATGGGATCATCTACAAGGTTAAAGAACGCTTGCCGAGGCCGGTCCGCGGATGGGACCATCTTAAGTTACCGAGGTTCTTCCGTACCTCAGAAAGCACGTTGATCTGATGGTCCCAGCATTTGTATATCTTTGACAGACGTTTGACAGACGACATAGGGTCTGCCAGGGTTGCGATATTGTAAGAAGGAGTTACAGAGCACGGATAGGTTATAGTCAATAAGAGTCTGACACTCCCTCCCGCTCTTCCCAGAGCGGTAGAAGGCATGATGATTTCCCATACAAAAAAGAAGAGGATTTTATAAAGGCAGTAGCTCCATGTAAAATATCAACCGGTTTGACTGGAAGCCGACCCCAACAAAAATGGAAAAGGCTAGGCAGATTAAAGAATCCTTGAAACCTTCTGCCAGGGTTGCGGAGTTTGTTCGATAGAGTCACCGCCCTGGAACTCAAACGGCATTAGGGGGAACACGGATGGGTTTTAGTCAGTAAGAGTCTGACACTCCCTTCCGCTCCGCCCAGAGCGGAAGGAGTCATTTGATGATTTGCCATCCTTAAAAAAAGAGGTCCCAAATCCAAACCGTACCTGATACTAAGACCAGATCTTTGGTCTTTCTGGTTCGAGGCCTGCCTGCATTTGTGGAAGGTTGTAGAGGATATTCACCGAGATCGAGACTCTGCCATCCAGTTCACAAGACATTACATGTAGAAAGTCTATTTAGATACCTATTCCGGTATCTAAATAGATTTTCTACATGTAATGGCTTATGCTGATCCAAATTAAGCATTAAAAGAGTTCTTTTCTTCCCAGAGAATATTATTAGGAGGAAGGAAAAAAATTGCAAAGGTTCTAATCTTAGGAATGATGTTCTCATCAGGAGAATAGACAGCTTTCAAGTACTTGTGAATTAACTAATTGAACAATATCTTCTAATATTATACTTGTGAAAGTGAGTCTGTCTGTTTGTTGCAATTTCACGCCGGAATTCCCAAACTGATTTTCTTGATTTTCTGTCCCTAGAGACAGTTATAGACTACTTTTTTGGGAAAATCTGAATAGTGGAGACGTCGATACGACACTAAATGAACACACTGGCAATCCTGGTTTTATAGAAATATTTTTTCAAAATCCTGTCACCGAAATTTAAACTAAACTTTCCAATTACATGAAACAACTCAAACTAGTCAAATATTCCAAGCAGTCTGTTGCAGTTAGTGACATCAAATCTGTGATAAAAGACAACATATTCGCATGAACTAGTGTTGTAATTTATTGTCTTATCGTCGTCTCCATCTTGTAGAATACTTTTTTGGGAAAATCTATATTAAGGCGAGCAAACCCGCGGGCAAAAGCCAGTAGTGAAAGCTAGTATCTATTTAGTAAACCATAATACTTCTGTAAAAACTGTAATAAGGTAATTTATATAAGTCAAGGTAAATTATACTGATTAATACACCTGAACGGATGTAGGTTAGATAAGTACCAGCTATAGCTTCTAAAAGCATCCTTGAACTAATTTTAACTTGGCCACGAGTAAAATGCAAATAAATTGTCATGGACGAAGTTAAACTTTTTGAACCTTTTGAACGCCAGGGCATAAACGCATCGGCGTGCCCTACGACGCCAAACCACAAATTCGCCGTTCTATTTGTCACATATTTGTGACGTTTGGCGTACAAGGCACGCGCTTGCTTCTCATGTCTACGTGACAATACCGTTCAAAAGGTTAATGGCAGGGACCTTCTCAAGTCTCGAACTTATTTTGGGGTGATGGTAGACCTGTCTGCATCTCAATAAAAGAATAGGATCTAGAGCGTTTGCCCAGCGGTGGGATACAACGAGCTAATTAAATTGATAGATCTGTAAAAATATTTTTCGCGAAGACAATTTTCAATGGATCCAATATAAGTAAAAAAAGTAGGTTGGTTTAATTAGGAAAAAGCTGAGCAATATTCCAACGCAGTGTGGTCCAGAGTCCAGAATGATGTAGGTACTGAATGCAGAGTATCCGTTTGTGCTCCGATGTGTCACCCAATAGGGATGTTGCCTGGCTTAAAATAATGGGGTTCTTAGTCCGTCAGTTATATTATCGAAAAATATTGAATACCTACATATTTTTTATTTTATCAAATCAATAAAAAATACGAAGGTAAAACACATCAAAGATAAAGAGTGGGGGCTTGTAACGTCACATTTCAGTTAAAAGTGTACTGGTAAGTAATGTCACACGAGTTTTCAACGCACTGTATCGTCTTCATTTTTAGGGTTCCGTACCCAAAGGGTAAAACAGGACCCTATTACTAAGACTTCGGTGTCCGTCTGTCACCAGGCTGTATCTCATGAACCGTTATAGTTAGACAGTTCAAATTTTCACAGACGATGTATTTCTGATGCCGTTATAACAACAAATACTAAAAAACAGAATAAAATAAATATTTAAGGGGGCTTCCATACAACAAACGTGATTTTTTGCCGTTTTTATAGATAATGGTACGGAACCCTTCGTGCGCAAGTCCGACTCGCACTTGGCTGGTTTTTTGTTTACATGACAAAATAAAGTATGTGTCCAATATTTTTTGGAAATCTATCTGACGGACTAATTAGATTTTTATAGTCAAATACCTGAGCCATAGCACATTATTAGGTGTTTCCAGACAGGAGACACGAGGGGTTTCCTGAAAGTTTTTAATTTTCATAAATTAAAGAGACCCAAGAAACATGATTTTTTCGGTTCAGGAACCGTTCGTGTGCGAAACCTGCTCGCACTGGGCCGGTATTTTATCATACATAAAGGCTGATGGATTTAGAATCCAAAGCAAATAAATTAACAGTCAAGTCCTGTACATGTCGTGTCAGATACAGTAGGGTTCCCAACCAAACTTTTTCGCTCGTAACTACATTTTTCTGTTCTATAAAAAAAAAAATTAGGACCGCTGGTATACCTGCCATTTCAGTCTTCACAGAAAGAGTGTTTTCCGTAATGATTGCAAAGTGGCGGGATGACACAAATAGAGCTTGCATTGATTCCATTCAAAATAAGCTATTATTATTATTATTGTACTATTATTATTTTTTAAAAACGTTGCCCGCACACTAGGATTTCTCCTGTATTGTGGGTGCGTTTTCAAACATACAAAGTCACATACACAAAGAGCCAGACTCCAAACAACTATCTGTAAGTCATACACATAATTGTTCCGTACGGGAATCGAACCCGCGACACGCAGTGCTGCAGACAATCGCTCAACCACTGCGCCAACCGTGCCGTCACCAACCGAGCTGTTCATTTATTTTGGTATTAACTGAAATTGTGGGAAAGCTTATAAATATTTTTAAATTATAATAAATTGTGCAAGAAGCTCAAAAAAATTTGTTTTCAAAACGACAAAAAAAATTAATACTGTTTACACTTTTAAATACTGCCCATTTTAGTTCTTGGATAATGATTTATTTCTCGTACAAAAAGTTGGGAACCCTATATAGACGCCAGCACATCAAGTTACATCAATCTGTCAAATTTCTTTAATAGTTTTTCAACTTCATCGCTAAAGCATTAGGTTCAAGGTTGATTGGGAAAATTTGACAGTTGCGGGTAGCTTGATGTGCTAGCGTCTGTACACAAAGGACACTATTAATAAGTTTAAATTTATAAGGATTGGAGGAGCAACACGCAGTTTAAAATAAATATACGTATGCCTCACGAATCATGTTTGAAGGACAAAAAGTCCAGAACCTCCTAGATTGAGGTAGAACACGTTATATACACATACATAGGTAATCTATATTTAGAGACAACCTGTATATTTTAACGGCTTAGATGGATGGGTTGATAGATGGATCATCCAGCAATCTATATTTAATTTAGTTGAAGCTCCCACCACATGTTAGATCGCGTAAGAGACTTATTAATATGAATTGGACATGAATCATGAAAATCGCCAAACAAGGTGCGTAACTATAGGAATCATAATATCAGTCAGAATAGGGTATTTGACTAAATAATCTTAATAGTCCGTCAGTTAGATTATGGAAAAATATTGAATACGTATATTTTATTTAAAAAAATCAAATTTACGAAGATAAAACGCATCAAAGATAAGGAGTGGGGGCTTGTAACGTCACTTTTCAGTAAAAAGTGTACTGGTAAGTGACGTCACACGAGTTTTCAACGCATTGTGTCGTTTTAAATTTTTGTTTACGTGATAAAAGAAAACCCGGACAAGTGAGAGTCGGACTCGCCCACCGATGGTTCCGTACAAATTTGTACGTGCATATTAAAAAAAAATTGTAGGAACATATTTTTAAAAATAGTTTTTTATTTACTTAAATGTCATTTTTTTATGATTTATTTACAAATGTATAGTTTTCAGATTTTTCTCTATACTTTTATAAGACGGTATTACTTACCAAATTTAATTGTTCTAGGTCAACGAAAAATACCCTATAAATTATGATTCCTTTGAGAGTGTCGAAATATACGTTTTTTTGCGGCATAAACGGCTATCTTTTTAACGTTAACTTAGAAGTTTGATTTTTAAGAATAGAATAAAATAGAATACCCTTTATTATGTACACCATATAAGTTAGAGTGTGAGTGTTGAGTGAGTTAGTGAGTGTTTTTTGCAGCTTCAAGAGAATGTAGACCTGAGTAGGTATATCATTTTAATTTCAACTCGATACCTCCACGCGTTCCTGAGGTTAAGGGTCTTGACAGACAGACAGACAGACAGACGGACGTATGGACGAATGGAAGGACAACAAAGTGATCCTATAAGGGTTCCGTTTGAGGTACGGAACCCTAAAAACACGTGTCCAATATTTTTTGGAAATCTATTCGACGGACTAATTAGATTTTTTTAGTCAAATTTTTCAATACCGTATAGTCAATTATCGTGTAACTAAAACTTTGGACTGTGCTTCCAAAATATGTTAAAGTTACTATTAAATACTGAGGCATTAAAATGGACATGCAGTTTTCTTTCATCTGCATAAAATTGCACCTAATTGTAAATATGTAAATGTTGAGGTAGATAACCCAGAATTTAATAACAAATTAATTTTAAATTTTAACTTTACCAAATATTTTGTACAATTTTTGTATCTACTAATATTAAAAAAAATACTTTGAATAAAAAGTAATAAACTATTAAAAACAAAGTCAAAAAGAACTTTTAAATATGAAAATTTAAAGTATTAAAATACGTGAACTATTTCATTGACAAGAAAATTATTAATGGTAGAATAGAATTTTATTTTGCAAATATGGGTAGTGTACATAGTTGTTACAAATAATTAAATTAAAGGTCAGCCATATTTTACCATTCGGCATGCAAACATTTAGATACACACTTACATTATATATTAAACATACATTTGATGTTCAGAACAATCAGTTCAGAATATTCAATATAAATAAAAAAAAAACAATATCATCACATTATGGTCTTCCCTAAGTGTGCCTCTCCACTTTAATTAAGTTCCTTTCCGACTGCTACCAAAGTCACCTTTTGTTAAAGAGATCTCCCCAACCCACACGTCTTCCTATGACTGTAACATCAATGAATAATAATTACTTACTACGAAACGATTATTCCGCAAAAAGTGCAGAGGTGCAGACCGGTTATGATGTCACCCGATTACTCATAGCGCAACGATCGTTGATAACGACTGACTTCGTTCTGCATGAACCTAGGTTATTTAGGCACACTAAACATATTAGATGTGTGATTCAAATCAGACAATTTTAGTATAGTCTCAATCAGACCCTTAAAATAAAAAAAAAACAAGTCATAAAAACTTTTATTTTTATTTTTAAAGGATACGAAATCATCAAATGACTTCTTCCACTCTGGGTGGAGCGGAAGGGCGTGTCAGGCTCTTACTGACTAAAACCCATCCGTGTTCCTTCTAAAGCCCTTTGCGTTCCAGGGCCGTGGTGACTCTTTCGAACAAATTCCGCAACCCTGGCAAAGTCAAAAAAACTTGCGAAATCAGTTTTACAACAACCGGCTAACCGGACTACACCCGTGATTCAGTGATAAAAAAGCTTTTATAGTGGTTCCATACCATAACCAGAGAATGTTAAATCAGAGTCCAGCGCTGTCGGAGTGTCTGTCAGACCGCTTCTACACACCAGTTTTGCTGCCTTTGATTCGCTGTGTCTTGTGTAACTACGTTCGTCAATGTTATATCACACTAATATAATAAAGGCGAAAATTTGTGAGTCTGTATGTTTGTTACTTCTTCGCGCGCAAACGGCTGGACGGATCTTGATGAAATTTGGCACAGAGGTAGATTATGATCTGGAATAAGACATAGAATACTTTTCATCCCGGGAGTATGTTCCCTTGGGATAATTTTCGACATTAACGCGAGCGGAGCCGCGGACGGTAGCTAGTGTATCAATATATGAAAGCTCGTTGACAAAAAAGGTGTATAAGAAATATATATCAAATGGTGCGAATAAAAAGGTGTAATAGTACATAACAAGTGCAGGAGTGAATGGGTTACTTCTAGGCAAGTGTGCTCCATCGTCTACCACATAATCGCTATCCATCAGGTCAGATTGTGGTGTGGTGTGATTGTGGTGGTGGTGTGATTATACCCGGAGGCAAAACGTATGTGAACTACTCAGCATGCCCAATAAACCGTAGATTCTTACGGGTACAATACGTGTGTAAACCGCAGGATTTACAGTGCTGTACTTTTTAAACCATACTCTTCTTTATGTTCTTTGATAATTTCGTTGTGGGATCTAAGACAGTTGCATCGTTTTTCTGTGATTCATACATTGCAGGCGATCGCCATTTTTGATTCGGGCTTTCGGGAGTTGCTGTGTTTGGACATAACATAGGTTTAGCCAATCCATCCCAATGTTTCTGATTCATCTTACACCATCGAAAACATGGCCATCTACTGGGTTCAAACATTATATTAAATTGTACTGTCGCGCGTCGAACGAAAAGAAGGATTTCTTGAATCGGTTTAAAGCCAGTAAAATTCTCGCTGAACACATTTTGTTTTGACCACTGTCAAAGTACACTCATATAGGGTATTTTTTAATCTTTGAAATAAGGTTTTATTTCAAAGATTTTTGTTTCAAATCTACTTTTTAATAAGTAACTTAGCGTGCAAGTCCGACTCGCATTTGGACGATTTTTTTAGCTCACGGAAAGTGGGTGTGGCCTCTTAGCAGGTGCGGTAAAAGTTTTTATCACTGACCAATGGCAGTAACTGGGGCGTTCCCACATAGTGTCCTACACTGTTACTGATAAAGGTATTAATTACCACTCAGTCGAGTTTAAAATAGAATATTATCAGTCGTAAAAATATGGTACAGATAAAGTTATTTATTATTTTTTATTGAATGTTGCAATCCGATTGCCAGGGCAAGTTTTAAGAGCAACACATGTTTACTCTGTTTAGTAGTTGTTGAAATACTTTTTAGAAGCGCTCATTTTGTTTTCTAGTTTTTTCCACCCAAATTTTCTCAAATCTCCTTGTCACTTCTTCGGAAAACCCAACGTTTTCATCACCACCAATCACCGCTATTTTTCTAAAAAAGAAACCGGTGGGTTTTCCCGAATTCACGAAATGGGCAAATTTTCACGAGATCCACTTAACAGTCAGTTTAAACAAGTAAGGTTGCATGTAACAACAACTGACGTGGCGCTTTGCGGGGCTCCAGCAAAAGGAGCGAATGCCATTACAGATTGAGTTTTAAATTGGTAATTAGGTACTTTGCAATGAGGTATTTTTAGCTACTGCATTTGCTGGTCCTTAAACGCAATTTTCTGGTCTCAAAGAACATCTGCC
This sequence comes from Mamestra brassicae, assembly GCA_905163435.1. Classification (NCBI taxonomy): domain Eukaryota; kingdom Metazoa; phylum Arthropoda; class Insecta; order Lepidoptera; family Noctuidae; genus Mamestra; species Mamestra brassicae. Next base: position 7,868,296 of record LR991013.1, on the reverse strand, counting down.
AGTTTTGTTGATTGCAAAAGTTCTGAAGTGGGTCTACTAGGTCACTCTTAAGGGACAAATTAAATAAATTTCACCAGTCTTCTCCCTCTCTCACTTTTTCCTTTAATCCGTATCCATCCAATACTGAGACTAGGGGTCCCAAATTCCCTGGCAGGGTTGCGGAATTTGTTCGAAAGAGTCACCGCGGCCCTGGAACACAAATGTCTATGGAAGGAACACGGATGGGTTTTAGTCAGTAAGAGTCTGACACGTCCTTCCGCTCCACCCAGTTCGGAAGAAGTCATTTGATGATTTCCCATCCTTAAAAAAAGGGGTCCCAAATCGAAACCGTACCTGCTACAAAGACCAGATCGTCGGTCTTTCTGGTTCGAGACCTGCCTGCATTTGTGGAAGGTTGTAGAGGATATTGACTGAGACCGAGACTCTGTTCTGGTACTCTATCCACCATCCATTCTACGAGACCTACCGAAGTTTGAGTCTTCTTTACTAATTGGAATTGAACTCCTACCACCGCCTTGATTAATGGCAAAAATGAAAAGTCATTTAGGTAGTACGTAAGTCCGTAATGTACCTAACTTGCACTTAAACATAAAGAAGGATGACTAATTTTCACATCTCTGCTTTATAATCTGCTACAAGCACGTGGAATTCTGACTGACAAGCTGGTAAATAAAATAAATTAGCTGAAACTTTACTGTTGGACTACATTCGAGAATGCTTTCACAGATAAATTACGAGATGTTTAGCTAATACATCTTCTTGCTGGATTTTGATTAATAATTTGGTAAAACTACGCGTTTCAGCGGTATCTATGCGCGTGGTGCATGAAATAGATTGAGTGATTTTCTTTGAAACTCAGTGCGCTTAAATATTTTACAGCGATTAGCGTTTGGAATGCAAATGGTAATTTGCCAAGCGTGTATTGCAGTTTCTGGTTTTAAAAGTTGGCACTTTTTACAAAACATTTATTTTTAGTAAATCAAAAAATCTCAAACGGCGCAAATATAACAACCTTATTGGGAGCCATATATGAGAGCCGTTTGGGGTTGAAAATTAAATTCGGCCCATGGTGTCCGAATGCTCACCGAGTCTTTCGGGACATCAGCAAAAACTTGTCGACTATTCACGTGACCAGAGAGCTGGTCTTTTCTTCAGCCAAAGAATCAGCATTGCCATTCAGCGTGGCAATGCTGCCAGTGTTCTGGGCACTTTTGCCATTGACAGCGATGTGGATGAATTTTTTATTTTTTTTTATTTGTTTTTATACGCGTTTGTTGTTTTAGCTGTTAATATTGAATGTACTTTGTTAATATTGTGTGTATGAGACGATTTTTATTTAGTTATGATTTTAATCTATTCTAAAGTTTTTGTTAGATAGGTACTTTTAGGTTTAAAAAATAAGCGTTTTTGGTTTTCAATTTATCTATCTTTGCATGTTTCATGTGATTTTAATTTTATGCTACTTACATAGGTAGTCAGGCTAAGAGGTACTTTTAGGAAAAAATATAATTTCAACACGATGACGCGTTTTACAGGTTTCCGAGCATCCCTCCAAATAATCCAATTTTGCGGCCTGTAAACTCTGTCACTAATTTTTGACAATGGTTTTTCGATGTTTCCAAATTTTAAGTCTCATTTTCTCTACCCAGTCTCCTTTTTTCGTTACGTGTCCCACGTACACACGTAGATCGAGTTAGTAACCATCTGAGTCCATCATGGTGGGTCTAATCTAAACCGATTTCGTAAATCCCCTTACCCACGGAATCCTAAAACCTAGATAATTCCAGGCATTCTAACATTAGCTTTAACCAAAACCACCTGTTCTGTATCAACAAACCGAACAACTTAATTGTAAACAGTCGACGACGGATTTATATACAACCTGTCAAAACTGTGAACATTTCTCAGCGTACATGTCGAATAGTTCAGTAAAAACTAAAATATTATCGGTGAAATATCGAGATGATGTTATCCGCCCGTGTATCAGTGGGAGGGGTCGGCCTTCTTTATCTAGATGAACGAACTCTTTATTTTTAGATGAATCTTTAGCACCTGTTCGGTTCGCGAACTTTAAACTGTGCCTAGTGCGAAGTGGTGGTGTTGGCTTGCCAGGTAGGATTGTTGAGCTAGTGAGCTTCCAAAGCTGGTGTGTGCTTTTAAGTTTGAGTTGTGATTTTTCGGGTAAGCTTTTATAGGTAATGTGTTCGTTTATCGAAAATATTTCCGGGTTTTTTATTTTTCGATTTTTTCTTTACTTTTATTTTAATTATTTCTTTACTTTTTGGTTAAAATATCGTTTAGATTATAAATTTTTATTTCTGGTTTTTTAATGTTCAGTAGCACACATTACGAAACGTGAAAACTTATGGAATTACCTCGATGCTCTTTTGTCGGTTTCAGATTCAGATATTTATTCATTTTTAAAATATTTTTAAAATTTATTTAATTTATTTTAAATTGAGTAAGAAGATATACACATACAGTGCCTATTTAGACTTCAATTTTTTAAAATGAAATTCTCAATATTTTGGTCTTTTGTCGGATGCTCATTTATCTTAATTTAACTCTTAATTCTGTTATTAAACAACCTAAAATTTCGCACTATTACTAACCATATGACTAGGTTTGTGAAATATTTTATCAGGTTCAACCTTGCTACTTGTGAAAGATATCTTCCATGCCAAGTTCACGCATAGGTCAGTTCATTCAGGTGTGTAAACACAAGTTTCAAATATTTTTAAGTAATTTTAAACACGTGTAAAAACCATATGGTTTCTGCACGTGTTTTAATCATCTGAAGGATTCGGATCAGATCTATTTTTTCTTCCTAACCATAAATTAGTTCCTTCTTTCCTAAAGTCTGTTTTCTTTTAAAGTGCCAGAATTTTGCTATAATGATTTAATTTACATTACAAAAAACACTCACTTCATTAAAAATATCTCCCAAATAAAATATTGCCTGAATCTCCAGAGGCAATATACGTTTAAAATAAAATAAGATCTGATTCTTTCAGCAATTGGAATATATTTCATCATCATCATCATTTCAGCTGAGAGACGTCCACTGCTGGACATAGACCTCCCTCAAGGGGGGCAATTTATTTAAAGTGTTTCAATAGGCTTTATTTTTTGGGAAAACTAAATTGTTCCAGTAAAACCATATTCTGGTGCTGTAAAAGTATTTTAAACACTGAAATGGCTTTTCAAACACCCCCGAAGGTACAACTCAATATCAAGGCATTAACTCGCATAATTTGATTAAACACATCCGTGAATCCGATGACACAATTAATTAGTTCATTAACTGTAAGATTGCCGTTCGCATTAACCTTATATTTACGTCTGTGATGTTTTTATTATTTTCTTCTAGAACAAGAATTTAAAACATCTGTGTTTCCTTTTCAGTTCGCTTTGCAAATTATAACCGTGAGTTTATGATAAATATCTACGGGTAACCTCTCCTTAAATTATATTTGAAATAATTAACACTAAAATTTATATGTAAAAGAAAATCTTAACCACGTTGTACTTTTTAACTTTTTAGATATTTAACAAAAATAAAGTAAAATTATTCCTAGTCGGTAGGTTACTGGTTAGTCTGATTCTTTAAGTTAACCCGTAAGCACCGGATACGTCTTAAAAGTGACCAGTTCCTAGGACCAAACCGGCGTAGCTAACTTTTACGGGCTAGATTTTTTTTAATAAAAAAAAATTACTAGCCTAGACCAAAGACAAATGAATGACTATCCATCACTTATGGCATTTCGTAGGTACTCTTCCGGCATCTTTTGATTATTACTTTCTCATTTCAAAATATATTATACAACGTACAAAATTCGTAATAAGGTATATATGAATACACTTAAAACACAAACTCTAAAATTATGAATTATGGAGTCAAAAATCCTTGCGCATCGACTGGAAGTGTGCTCAAAAGACTGGCGGCATTGCCGTTGCATCCTCTGGCCAAGGTAAAAGCCAGCGCTTGAGGCACGCGAAGTGTTAATTAAGAGCACTTGAAATCTTTGACGTGAACCTAAGTAAGTCTTAATAGGTTTTCTCTTCTTTCCAGATATGAGCTGCGTCGGCTGAGCTACAGATGGTGTCACTAGAAGAATACAGAATTGGACCAGCCATTACTAAATCTAAATAATATTGTACCTTAAATGTGATCAAATATAATTTAGATGAGAATATCTTCGACGTGATTTGATCACTCAACATAAAAAAATTAGGCATCACAAACATTTTGTAAAATTTTGTCACAAAATTACTTAAGAATTAAACTAAAATTTAAAAACAGTTTTAACAGAAAATTACTATTTTTTTAACTTTTAATGTTTTTGCCATGGGATAAGAATTAATATTTCTTTTTTTTACTAACATTTACAACAGGTATTAATGGCGATGTATGGTTTCGGTGATTCCATGGATATAGTTGCTAAAGTGGCGGCTTTGGTATATTATATTCCATGGAGGATCCTTATGTATGTGGATGAATGAAATACGTTGTGAATGGTAATGAATATTGAGACTTTGATCCTTATTCCGAAAAAAGGTTGAGGTTGTAAAATAAGACGTTACGTGGTAACATAAAGCACTTGGTAGGTAATCACAAGCCTTTTCAACGATGTACCGAGTATAACGGATAGGTAGAAAAAGAACCAAATACGTATTACATAAATAACATAATTATTTAATAGAGCGTTCGCAAAGCGCTCTAAATAGGCAGCAATTACATTAATACTGCTTCTATCTAACGTATGGGATCGAACTTAGACTACTATAAGACATTGATATAACTAAATTACAACTTTTCAAAGGTCCTGTTAATCTTAAGATCCTAACATACCATTTTCTACCCAACAGACACACGGCGGCACAGCCACTTCAAGGGTCTAAAAGTAATCAACTTCAGATTCACAAACAAAGTGCTGCAGAACGAGCTGGATGAAGCGGTCTTGAACCTGCACGTCCAAGAGTTGGAGGCACGGAACACCACCATCGACCCTGAGGAGCCGTTCACCATTAACCTGCAAGTCAGCAGGGTCACAAGAAACAACCAGGGGAGCAAGGCCTCCGTCCCTTACACCGATAACTCGGTTAAGATGACCAGGAAAGAATTAAGAGCTGGAAAATGGTTGAAGGTTAATATAACCACCATGGTTGCGGAGTTCTGCAGACTGCCGCGAGAGAATTTAGCAATAGTAGTGAGAGTACAAGACTCGAAGAATAGGATGAGTTTGGTTGTGCCGCATCCGAGCTCTGAATCAAATAATGCTTTGGTGAGTTACAAAATGTTTTACTAGAATGTGCTATTCAAGACAGCGGGATACCCGATGGACGCTTCTGAATATATGTAAAGACCCTATCTCTGCAAGTCTTCAGTTTTATAATGATATCAAAGTCAGAAAAAACCCTCTCTTGGAAAAAAACTTCTCCGTAGGTTTCGCGGTCGCAAGCGCGACTGCCGAGCATGGAGTCCTGGGATCGATTACCAGGTCGACAAAAATGACTGGGCTTTTCCAATAGGAGTCTCTCTGTGATAGCCTGGCGTTTGGAAGTTGGTGGTGTGGCACCCTCGTGCCTCGGAAAGCTCGTTAAGCCGTTGGTCCTTCTTCAGATCTCTCTCCGGTCGTGACGGGTTGCCGTCCCATCGGAATAAGAGTGGTGGAAGAGAATAAAATAGGATTCAGCAGAACTCTAAGAGGAAAGAATTTGGAGCTAGACTTGAAGAATAGTTACATCAAATAGGCTCCAGGGCCCGAGGTGTCTCAGATGCGATGCCACCCCATCGATAATAATGCTAAAAATTGACCATAGTTTTTACACTCATTTAGAATTTGTGAATTCTGCTTAGAGGCGGGAATATTTAGGAATATGGACGGTTGGACTTCCCCAGACGAGCTCCTTAACAAAATATCTTCACCCCGACTTGTTAAATTGTTCACGTAACTTATGCGTGAATTGTGAATGCAGTGTCATCATAATCTATATTATGTTAAATTTTGACCACTGCTGATCTGTGTCGTTGATATGGCCCGAAACCATGTCAAGCCGATAATGCTGAACATTTTACCTACATTCATTAGGCACTGAAGTTATCAGAAAGAGTTTTTTTTTAATAATTCCGAATGATGTAATTTTACGGAAATTGAGCACTCTACATATATACAAATATATCAGTAATTAGCGTTGTCTGAATTACCTCTGACCTATTTCTTAAGCTGTTTGATGTTATTATGTGAACCAGTAATTTCAGAAATGTTAAATGGCATTTTGGTTTTATGAGTCTGTTGCTAACTGTATTTTAGATATTATTTTCTCCAAAACTATGATAATGCAGACTCTCCTATTTAGATTTCTAAAGAGCATATCCAAATGATAGCCTGAGGGTGCGTCATAAGCTTAACTGGTTCTGTGTTTAAAACTATTAAACCAACAATCAAAATAACGTCATTTTTCTCTCATTCCAGATGCCATACATAGAAGTAAGTCTAAGGGACAATTCACACAAGCGAACGCGCCGGACCATCGGCATGGACTGCACAGAGAATTCGAAAGAAGCCCGCTGTTGTCGATACCCCCTCGTCGTGAACTTCGAAGAGTTTGGTTGGGACTGGATCATCGCGCCGAAAATCTACGACGCAAACTATTGCAGTGGGGAATGCCCCTACAGCTTCCTCCAGAAGTATCCACACACTCATTTAGTTCATCTAGCCGCCCCACAAGGCAGTGGGGGGCCCTGCTGTGCTCCTCGACGGATGAGCAGTATCACCATGCTGTATTTCGACCATGATTATAATATTATTTATGGGACTATTCCCGGAATGGTCGTGGAAAGTTGCGGGTGCTCATAGCAACGTTTTAGTATAGTCGGGGCTCCAAGATAGCAAACGGATTTTAAACTGCGCAGTTACAGGTCAAAGTTCGTTTTAAAGCGAGAGTTCTTTCTTTCTCCGTTCTTATCGAGCATTTGTTTATGTTGTGCGTACTGTTGTAATGAAAACTCGCAAAATTGTTTTATTTTTGAAAAGGTATTTTTATCTAACCTTTGTTGATAAAATTCACATTAAATGTTTCAATTCATTCATGAATTTGCTTCAATGTCGACATTAGAAAAAAGTTAACCCTAAAATTCCGCGCGATTTTTTTTTTCATATTTTAATGAGTTCATTTCTTTATTTTTTGATTATATTGGAATGCAAGATGTCTTTGGAGCCCTAAGTGTGGAGTCTATAGCTATGTGATATTCGGTTGAAGACTGCAAACCTTTTTGTGTTGTGTGCCGTGAGTGTGAAAAATGTACATTTTTATTTTACGTTTGTACCTACGTCTAGTACCTATAAATTACTCAACCTGTAATGTCTGGTTCCGACGAGGCTAGTAATAATCTTAGCTGGTTATTTTATTCTGCCAGTTGATAACGTGGCTTTTAGCGATTGACAGAGCACATGTGGACGAAATAGCAGCGTTTATTTCTCTGATAATACAATCTTTTGCAGTTTTTTCTTTTGCGTCAGTGTTTATTATTTTTTCTTACGTAAACTGAGATATTATGCCTTCTATGTCAGTCTAGAACTTTTTTTGTGAACCTAGCCTCATTCGAACCAACGTTTTGTATTCTTATAACATCACTTGTAAGTAGGTATCACCCATTTCGAGAATATTGTCAATCATCAAATGACATTTTCGACCTGTCAAAATATCTGTCAGTGTTAGATATCTGCATACTTAGTTATCTACTACGGTTGTCGCTATTTATTATTTAACTTCTAAAACCAGCGATTATCAGTTTTAATTAATTATTTTAAATCAATAATCGTACTTTTTTTATCCAACGAAGTGACCCCTTGACTTTTTTATTGGTTAAGATAATAGTGTAAAGGTTCGAGCGATACTACATTATCATTTTATTTTTATACACATGTAGCAATGAGTTATCAAGTACTGCTTTAACTTGCGTCTCAAAATGGCATTTATTTTTTCTATTATAAGTCTTATTTTAGACTATATGTTGCGTTTCGGATTTCATAGTTACTGTCCACGGGCATAATATTAAGATATTAATCAATTAAATTCTAGGAATTCCATTTGAGTATTTCGTGAATTTGAGATAGTGTTAAAATCAAATCTGATTCAATCCATATGTGACCCAGTTTGATGATCTAAAAATATTTAAAAAGTGTCAAGGAAATGTATTGCTAGTATGTTAAGAAATTACCGATTAAAAATACTGTTTGTTTTATCTATCTACTTAATATTAGTTGCCCGTGAAATGCATTTGTGTTTTCTGCCTTGACGTATTTCTCATCGTAGCGTAGTCATAATCACTTTTATCATCAAAATTTAATTGTAAGTAGGTAGCTATGTAATTCGATGTTATGTAATACGTACTTTTGGAATTTCTCTTTTGATATTGTTTGGATCTCGTTCAAAATTATATTTTTATAATAAAAATACATAGTTTCTATTCTAGCGGGTGGTGCTTAAACGATAGTTGCTTTATTTATAAAACATACTAAATATTATTGTGTCAGTACCTACCCTTGTAATATGACGTATTATTTTGGAGTGATCAAATTTTTAGATATCTTTTCGTAAATTAAGTTTTTTTTAGAAAAATTATAACGGGCGTAGAATTTTCAAAAATTAGATCTCATTTTAAGGTAACCGTTCTATTGAGTGCCTTCATAAAGATCTCCCAAAACTTTTGGATAACGAAATAAAATAAAGAAAAAATAAAAATGTTTTTAATAAACATTGTAGGGTTAAGAATTTTGTGTTAGAATCTTTTCGACGTAACTCGTTTATTGTCAAAAACACTAACATTTTCATGTTGATAAGTTTTTTATAAAATAAATTTTCAATTCTTTACGATTCGTATTATTTTGTGGGTGTAAACTCTTAAGAAATATATGTCTACGAAAACTTATGTTTGTATGATTTTCTTATATATTAACCTGCTTGGCGTTCAGTCCGTACTATGGAGTACCGAAGAGTGTTGTCTGTGCCTCAGAAAGCACGTTACAACTACAACGTTCCGATCCCGACTGTCATTTAAAGACATAGACAATCCGTCTTACCAAGTAGTACCGTATTACCCAATATCTGGATTGTGTCGGATAGATAGGCTGATTGATACACTAGTAGTCAACAAATTTTAAACTTTTGAAATTATCTGAGTTCTTAATATGTTTTAAAAAATTAAAAGTTTTCCATCACATCTCAGTTTTCGGATGAAGCGCCTAGAAAAATCACGTTTGTTCTACAAACCCTAATCTTAAATGATGAAAAGCAGTTTTTTCGGACTGACTGGCACTTCTTTTACACTGGGACTCAGGAGATATGAATCAAGTGATTTTGAAGTGTTGTAGCGGCATCAATGCCACCACATGAAAACCTAAGAAGCGAAATTTGTACGGCAACAAAAAGAACCGCAGCGCCATCTATCCAGTCAGCGACGAACTACAACGAAATCCTGCATCGCGCAAGCAAATTTCTCCGTGCGATTCGAACATATACAACAGTCCGAATATCAACTATCGGGCAGTTGCCCACCAGACACAACAACCGTCTGGTCTGAGGATCCTCCCATTTCAGTGGAGGTATGCAGGACTTTACTCTCTGTACCGCATACCCTATATAAGCACATAATACTTTGGTAGCCCGCAACGTAATCCAAATTGCTTGCAGGCTAGTTGCAGGTTTCGTTAATTGCTTACCATCAGACGAGATCGAAGTCAAGATCGGGCTCGTTTAGATTAAAAAAACAATGGCAGTGCCGATTGAAGTAAAAACTTGAACAAAAATGACCAATGCGCCTCGCGATTCGCTACCGTCGCCGAACGCGCGCTGCGTAGCGAATCGCGTAGCGATCGATTCGAGACATAAAATCTTAAATATCTCGAAAACGGTAAGTCCAATCGCAAAAATAACCAAAATTTGAGCTCCCTTTATAAAACCCCGTAAAAACATTCATAAGACCTAAATGCATAAAAAAAAAAAAAAACCACGATTCCCACACCCCCATTACTAGTAGAATACTACGTTATACACAGAGGTGTCAGTTACGGTAACAGTGGTGTCGCGAGTTAAAAGGTTTTTCTCCAACTCAAAAATGCCATTGTTTGCCATGCAATTTGGATTACGTTGCGGGCTACCAAAGTATTATGTGCTTATAGAGGGTATGCGGTACAGAGTGTAAAGTCCTGCATACCTCCACTGAAATGGGAGGATCCTCTGAGCAGACGGTTGTTGTGTCTGGTGGGCAATTGACTGATATAGTAGGCGCCAGATAATCGTGGAATAACGGTCATTGACCCACCTACAATTATTGACATTTTTAATTTGAAAAACGGAATTAATGACACAAAGCTGTCCCGAATCATCATCTCTCGTGATCCTTAACATTGTCTAATAATGAAAAACGATTCATATTTAATTGTTCAGGTACCTATGAACAGTTATTAGGGAAAGGTCAATATACTTCATTCCACATTTATCTGGCGCCTACTATAGTTGATATTTGGACAAACCGCACAGAGAACTTTGCTTGCGCGATGCAGGATTTCGTTTTTAGTTCGTCGTAGATGGCGCTGCGGTTCTTTTTGTTGCCGTACAAATTTTGCTTCTTTGTTTTTCATGTGGCGGCATTGATGCCGCTACATGCTCTCTCGCTCAATCGTGCCCCGAAATGTAATTAAAATTGCATGCGCGTCACTTACAGCTTGCAGGTGACGGTATTGAGGTGAGCGGAACAGAGAGTAAAGTCCCGCAAATATCCATTAAAAAGGGAGGATCATCCCACCGGGCAGTTGTTGTGTCCGGTGGGCAACTGCCCCTTAGTTGATACCGCGATGCAGTATTTCGTTAGTAGTTTATCGCTGGCGGGATAGATGGCGTTGCGGTTCTTTTTGTTGCCGTATAAATTTCGCTTCGTGAGTTTTATTTCTGCCGCTATAACACTTGTTTCTTGGGGTCGTCAAGTAAAGACTACAATGAATTTATGACTTACAAACGAACGATGGCCGTTACTTGCTGAGTCGTGTCCACGACAACAGATTTATTTGCAACGTTAAATGTGGGGCCCTCGATCGTCGACAGGATTCCAACTCTCGTAGGTACTTAACCTCCAGAAGAACGTCAGAGAATAAACGCACCGGCGTGCTCCCGACACCAAGCCACAAATTCGCCGTACTTATTGTCACATATTATTTATTGTCAATTGTCACGTTTGGCAAACGTGAAAATTGAGTTCAAAAGGTTAAAAAAGCATTCAAATTCGCAATATCATATCAGCGACAATAAATGTCAAAAACTTATCAAAATGTAGGAAAATTAGAGATGTTTTTGAAATTATGCGACTACGATGCGAATGCAAAAGCACTTCACTTACTACGAGTATATAATTAAGGGGAACCTTAATCCACCCTTTCCTCTAGTTTCCCTACTGACATTTAATATTGCCCAGAAATTTTCTAAGGATTCGGATGTTGGAAGGTGCTTCGTTCGTGAGTAATCGTGACTAACTACTAAAAGTTTTACCTTTTACTGTCCCATTTCATATAGGGCCTATCACAATGTTTTGACGTATAATAACGTACAATTTTACTACAACTATAAAACTATTTGAATTGGATACTATAACCATGTTTTTTTTTGTGTGTCGCATAAAATTAAACCGAAATACTATTGGATTGTAGTTGTTTATATTAAAAATTTATTTAGGTACGTAAACGATACTGTAACGTTACAATACGTCAAAAACATTCATGCTAGGTTCCCAGCTGGAATTAACAGTTTTTTGTTAATGACTAGCAACCATTTGCCATTAAGAAAAAAGAAAACTTGTTATCGAATTCACTTCATAGTAGGTAGGCCTACCTACATTGACAGAACGGTTTATGTCGGCTTAGCTTTTTTTTTTCTTTTTCCTTAGCCTATTGTGTCCCACTGCATATCCTTCCAGACATTCTTTTCTTGTGCCACCTCGAACCTGCCTTCGCGGTGTGCATCCAAGTCATCTCGCCACCGCTTTCTGGGCCGGCCTCGGCGACGCCGTCCATCCTCTGGCACCCATTGCGTGGAGACTTTTGCCCAGCGGTCATTATGCATGCGGCTGGTGTGACCCGCCCAGTCCCATTTTAGCCTGGTAGCTTTTTTGCCTACGTCAATGATACCGGTTTTGGAGCGCAGCGTGGTGTTCCGTACTCTATCAATTCTTTTTAAACCTAAAATACTACGCTCCATTGCCCTTTGACATACCCCAAGGCGGAACTTTTGCGACTCGGTGAGTGACCAGGTCTGAGCACCGTAGGTTAGGACGGGCAGAATACACATGTCGATGAGTTTGCGCTTCAGGGACATCGGGAGATCGCCCTTCATTAGCGTCTTCATGGACCAGTAGCTTTTCCAGGCGTTGTCGATGCGACGATCGATTTCCCTTTCTTGCCTGTTTTCGAAAGAATCTCACTGGCCCAAGTAGATATACTCATCGACTTAGCTTACCGTATAAAAAAACTGGTTAAACAAATGGTTCCGAACAGTTGCTACATTTATATGGTACCTATTTTACATATTTTTTTTTTAAAAACGCGATTTGGTTAGTTTCTGAACTGAGTAATTATAACTTTACTAACCTACTCGTACACAACATACTATATGGGATAATATCTAATCATAAATTGCATAATAATTTAACAAAAAAGATGCAGTTTGTAAACGATGTAACTTATGGGTACCTAGTTGAATACTGTGGAGAATATTAAATAAAATCTCAAAAATCATATGCGCCGTCCTCACAGAACGGCCACTCTTTATTTTTATAAATTTTAATTTATTTACACATTTTCCTTTTTCTACTTTACATTTATGACGTTAACGTTTTTAAAATACATTACAAAAACAAAAAAATAATAATATATAACAGAAATACATGAGAAATGTACACTTACATTAATTCAGACGAATGGGAAAAATAGATGGACTAGTATACCCAATTAGAAAAAATAATCATTCCCAAGAAAATTTTTATCATTTATTTTCCCATCAAAAAAAGTATTTTATAAATTTTCGCCTACATGTATAAATGTTTATAAATTAATTGTATTATAGTAAAAAATGGCGGAAAATTTATCAAATACTTCAGTCTAATATATATTGCTTTACATTTAAAATATACATGGAAATCAATGTTGTTATTATTGTACTTTTATCAATTCTAATCAAACAATTCCTTATTATAAATGAGCTGGTAATTCCATTTGACGTTTTTAATTAAAATTACGTACAACAGTTAAATCTATAGTCAAAAAAAGAGGTTTAAAATGCAGTTGCGCAAACAATCGACAAAAGTTTTGTGCAGAAACGACATTATTATTGCGCTGTTTTCTCGATGGCCTGCGCAAACTATTGAAAGTGTAGTCTATGGTTAATTATGACATTTTACAGTTTATATCACCATTCGAACGTCGAATAGAATCACCAGCGCCATCCTATTAAAGTAACAGGTATATCCATGGCATTAAAAATCTACATTACGTAGAAATCATATTTTTTGTCATTTTTTTATTTCATTTATTTAATTAAACGAGATATTTACTCTAAGTTCTAATGTACAGAAAGTGCACAACATCAAGTGGTGTCAGTCTATAATAGGTTTGGATGGATGGATTTTTTGAAATATTGACAAATGATAGTATTACGAAGCTGTGGTACAAGGGTCTAGAAAAAGTGCCATTCTATCAACGTATGCGATTGTCAAAATGCCGAAATATTAGGGATTGGTCACGTGACATTTAACAGCGTTTCAGTCCCATACATTTTTGACGTTTTGACAATCGCCTTCGCCACGCTACCGCTGACAGAATGTCACTCGTCTAGAGTTTAAGGTGTGTGCATACTATGACGGGCCGTAGGAGGCCGCATCGGGTCACGTTGGGCCGCTTTATCATTACAGAGGCTCTAGACAAGTTGCCAGTCTATTAGCGAAAGCGATTGTTGAAATGTCAAAAATTAAGGGTGATCAATACGTGACATTTTGGCAGCGTTTGTTAATCATTTACATTGTTGAAATTTTAACAATCGCCTTCGCCACGCTACCGCTGACAGAATGTCTCTTGTCTGGAACCTCAGGTTCTCTTTAAGAACATGGTTTGCTTGCCTGTTAAATTGATTATCATTATAACATCGTCTAATAATCCCAGAAGGGTGGAAAAGCGAGGATGACGTTTACATGTTTTTACATAGTAAATTGACAGCAAAATATGTATTATTTTACAATATGAGCTTACGCTGCGGCCCGGTATAGTGTGCGCTTACCTTTATAGTGGTATTTTAAAAACTTCCTTGGATGGCAGTGGTAGTTGCTCGTTATGTGTGCAAACATATTTTGTAGCTTTATTTTATTGTTTGTAAGAAAGTATAGGAAGGTAAAAATATTTATTAGGAATGTATTCATATTTATGCTAATAGGATATTTTTTTCACATTAAAAAATATTAAAACCCTGTAAAAATGTAACAACTTTTCATTAAAAATCAATGTCTTTTTATGTCTTGGTAGCAGTCTTCAAAAAGTACTTAAAATTTGAAGGAGTTTTTAAAATACCACCAGGGACTGATATTTCAAACTAAAATCGACCGTATGATGAAACAGTAAAGCTTTAAAATTGTATAAAAGCATACGAAACGGTACTATATGGCAGTGATACAATAATGGCTAAAAGCGAACTTAAACTAAACAGAACAATTCGTCGTTGTGTTTAACGAAACGAAGATTTGAGAAAAAAAAATCTACCTCGACCAGTGTATGCTATGCTTTAAAATACCTGATCTCAAAACAGAGAAAGCAAAACCAATTCCCACGAACGATTATTAAAATATTCTTTGCTTTAAAACTTGCAAAATATTGCATTGAAAAAGTATTTCATAAGTTTAATTAAATTTTTAATAAGCGTATTTCATGTCTTCGGAGTCAACGTCTAATTGCATTGCCAAACAGTCAGAAACACACTGGTTTAAATCAGGATCATACTGCCGTAAGTCAAAATCACAGTCTTAAGTATAAAACACACTGATCGAAGTCAGAATCACATTGACTTAAGACAAATCACACTGACCATAGTCACAAGTGATTCTAAACATGGTCAGTGTGATTGAGTATCTAAAGTCAACCGCTAAACACAACAACGTACTGAGACATCACAGATATCATTCCTACAGTAAGAAAACATGTAATGCGACAGAATGCCATGATTGTAACCCAAGTAGTAACGATAGTAAGGTCACACTGGAAGTAAGTACTAAAGTCTAGCACTAAACGCTAACCATATATACAAAATTACTATCCAACTCGCAATGAGTATATGGTCGCGACATAGAATCTTGAGCCATTATATTTAAATAGGATCACAGTGAAAAAAGTGATTTAAATTTAAGTCACTATACTATAATTATAATGTCCATGTTATGGCAAGTTTCTCTAAATAAATCTTAAGTGTTTCTAAGACTTCTAACTGTCTACGTCCATAGAAAAATTTCCCTTTTGCTAGTTTTTTTTTTCTGTACAACTCGCGAAATCGCTAACACATATTTTTCACAGTCTAATCACATGGTTCAATTGCACTGTTTAAAAACTGGGTTGCGACACAGTCCTGGGGTTGCCACTCTGGGGCTGGTATACGTCATAGGAATTGTGTGGCTCCAGATGGCAGACCACGTTGTTCTCTCCGTTGAGAACAGCTGCTAAAGCCCTCATGTTGCTTTCTTGGGGCTGGTGGTAGGGGTGCATCAGCCTCCCACTCTCATAATGTCTCTGATCATAACGCTCAAGAGTATCCCACTTTCCATACTTGCCATAATGCTCTTGTTCATGGTGATGCCTCTCTCCAGGGCTGTAGGAGATTAAAGGGCGGTGATCACCAAAAAACTTTGAGCTGGACGACCCGTGGTGTCCAGGATTCTGCCGGCAGTTATCAGGCCCAGAGTTATCGTCTGACATATCAGACATGAGTGTCTCATTCCTCTCGATTTCCTCGTAGACTGGATCGTCTTGTATGACGCGGAACTCTTGTTCAGACCCTCGTCGGTACATCCTGCCCTGTTGGTTGGCGATCTCGGAGTACGTATGGTTAACGTTTTGGCTTCCATGATGATGGTGATGTTTTCGGCGGTCGTCTTTGTAATGTTTCCTGAAGATCATCTCCTGGCTGCCGGGAGAGTGTTGGGACATGTACACGTGAGGGTTTCTGAAGTCGTGGTTGTAGCTCCGAGTGGTTTGATAACCTTGGGGGTGGTGAAGAGGACTTTCCTCGTCTTTTATGGCGTGACGAGGGGATGGGGGTGCGAGAGGAGCATCGCACTCGTAAGGGCTGTGGATGTGGTTCTGCTGAGCCAGCTGCCTCGACAACGTGTCGTGGTGAGGCAGGGTTGAGGAGTTCACCGGGTGGTGCTTAGAAGAAGTGTTCTGTAAAACAAAGAGGAATGTTAGAATGAATGTTTAAGTGCTGTGGTGTAAGACAGCTCAATGTTTGTTTGTTTGATATATTCCTGAAAATATTTTTAAGAAGAGTTTAAAGTTTTACAAATAAATATTATAAAGGATTCTTAAATTTTGTTTTATGAAGAATAACAGGATTTTGTCTTTATTTATTTACATTTTAAAATTAATGATTGGTAAAAAAATATTTCTTAGTACCTACAGATTTTTTAGTTTATTTACAAATCAAGCAAATGAATTTTAGTTTGTCTTAGTCGATTACAATTCACTATACATGACAGTCAGTATGGTAGTGCTAAACTTAGCTATTCTAAATGCTATGAAGAGTTATCACTCCTATACACAGACACAAATGATGACTTAAGTAGTTATAACACTGATTAAAAACAAAGGAGTAGATATCAAATGGAGTAATCTTGAATATGAGTACCGGGTAAAACGGGGTGGATAGAAATGCAGGGGTGAATTAAAACGAAACTTTGATTGGAACTTTTACGTTATTTAAATATTTTTTGCATCGCTACAAACAATATTTAAAGAACAACAATTTTTTAATCTTTTTTTTATGGTTGCTTTGTTTGAAACCATTATAATATGGTGTTAAGTGAAAATCAGAATACAATTTTCGTTTTTATTCATCCCTGCATTTCTATCCACCCCGTTTCACGGTGCTTAGTCTTGAAAACTGGCGACATCCTAATACAAAATGATCGCGTGATCGTCGCGTTCATTTGTAAAGCGAACCAGATCGCGTCATCGTGCCAACAGAGGGATATTCTGTTTTTGCTGAACAAATTAACGCGACAATGTCGTATTTGTATTAGGACTACGCCTTAGTAACATACTAATGTAATAACACTCACTATATGGACAGTAAATTTTTATCAGTTTGATTTTGAGTTTAAATTCAACTAATGGTTGTAAAAAAAACTATCCACTGAGTGTGCGAATGAGTTTCAATAATTAATGATAGGTATTATATTTATTTTTGAAATCATACAATTACACTTTTACACGTCAATCTTTTTTCAGTTTAAACTAAATAAGGTCGGTGTTTGGTTCTAGAGTTATGCTATTAGTGCATGTTAGTGCTCCATTTGCAAACTACTCCGAAGAACATTTTGATGATTGTTTGGAACATTGAATGGTTGTAAAATGGCCATGATGGGCGACTGTGTACAGGAGGCATTCGGAAGGAGCTGGGTAGGGCTATATGCAGTGAGGTGACGACATGCAATGTCCGCTACGGTTATTCTCATGCAGTTAGATTAGGGTGATTCTTTACGATTTAGTAAGATCTCTGAGTTCCCAGACCGTCACCAATGGTTTATACGTATAATACAGGTAAAGGAGTATCTGAGTATTATTATTATTTACATAATACCTGAAAATAAAAATAATGTAGAAATTATTAAAATTAGTGTGACAATTTTATAGGTTCCTGAGCCAAATAAAAATGTATAGATTTAAGGGATTATTTTCTAATAAATAATAAATTTAAGTAGTTCCAAAATAGGTAGACGTAACATTTGATGACAAATTTTATCATGTTTGGACAGGAAAACTAAATCTATTTTTACTGATCCAACGCTTAAACTAGTCCTGTGGGGTTAAAACTTTCTATATAGCTATTCTGTAAGGAAATCAACTAAATCTAGCTTATTTAAAAAAGTAAAACCCTCTATCTATTTTTAACTTTATAGAAAGTACATATTAGGAAGTAGGTATCGTCAATAATTTCAACTTAAGTACAAAGAAGGTAATACCGTCAAGAACTTAATACGTAGATCTTACCAAAACGCAATATAAAACTAAAAAACAAAACATAAAAACAAGAAAACTACGATCGACAAGCGTTTTTACAGCCCTCCCCTCACCTTCCAGACGTTAGCGTTCGCCATGACAGCCCACTCGTTCGCGCCAATCGACGCCGCCATTTTGTTTGAAAAACAAGATGGCGAACGAGACCGCAAGTTCTGGTATTCATTAGGAACCTCTATATTGTTTCTGTAGCTATGCATCGAGGCAATGCTTTGAGTATGAGATGTCGAATGAGGTATATTCTGAGGAGTTGGCACTCGCATAGATCTTGCATCGTCACTTGGAACGTAAATCGGTGCTGTCGGACGAATATTCCATCTCGCCGCCTCAGGTTGCAAGTTGTAACTCTATATAAAGAATGTTTGATATATTACACATATAAATTATATTCTAAATACATATACTATGCAGGATAGACGACAGAATGACTAATGTATGCCATACGCATTTAGAGATAGGATTCTTCGTATTTCCAAACTGAATGCATCAATATTTTTAACGGTTAGTTAGAAATATTTGATCCCATTCAGAGATGCTGTCAGTATTAACTATAACCACCACACCACTAAAGAAAGAGAGTTAATAGACAATTCGAAATGATTATTAGTGAAGCATTAGTGAAAGAAGGCTTTGAGAAACAGAAAAAAAAACACAAAAATTGGACTTACCGTCAAAAAAAAAAACATGGAAAAAATGTTAGTGACATTTTTACACACAAAAATAAACATGTTAAAAAACAAACATAAACAAATTGAGCTGTCTTTAACCAATTAGTGACAAAAGCCAGTGGTGTCTGGTGGTTTGGAGTCGAAATGTTTCGAACAAAATTTTGGAAATACCCTATCTCTATTTGCGTACGCACCTTGTTGGCCATTTTGCCGGTATCCGTGAGGGTATCTTCCGCTACCAGGGTTGATGGGACTCCTAAGTTGCGTCATGGGTGCTGGGGGTTCTCTTTCAGGGATATTATGGCCGAAATTCGCCGCTGTCGCGTTGAGACTAGGTCCAAAATTGGATGAAGGGCCAAAATTTTGATTTTCTTGAGAGGTTCGTCTGTTTCTGTTGGAATGATAGCTATGTGCGGCAGCCGCAGCGGCTAGGGACGCGACAGCGGCGTTGTTGACAACGTTGTTATTGTTATGATTGTTGTTGTTGACAACAACGTTTAACGTTTTGATGATAAGGTTGTTTGTTGTTGACGCTGACGCTGCAGGGAGCCCGGATGTGCTTGCAGTGCTCTGCTATAAGGTGGAATTTATATTTATTTGGGGTATACTTTGTGGTAGGTAAATACCTATATCTTACACTATATATAAAATATGTTGTTTATGTTATATATACCTACTTAAGTGTAATTTTAGTGCACCTATTTATTGTCTTGAGATTATTACATCAATAAGATTAGTAAGAATCAATTGTAATTTGATCCTGAGATATTTGGGGCAATCTAATTTATTATTATAATTTAGTTCTGTATACCTTCACCAATTTCATGCAATGTTTTTGCGACGGAAATCGATACAAGTCTATCAATGAGAATACTTGTAAATTATAACAAATATATGGTTTTAAACTTATATACTAAGTAACACACATTTTGTACCCATTATCAATAATTTAGTCCTTCACATAAATATATTAGCAGCATAGACTTGTCAAACTTGCATGAGAATCTGTATTTATTTTAACATATTTTTGAAAAGGTGAATAAATCAGTGGAGTGGACTGTGGCCCTTTTCAGCGGATTAAACAAAAAATATGTAAACTAAGTTTTTTTTTCCAGTGAATGAAAAATACACAAGAGCTTTTTTCTTCTTTTCTATTATCTATGTCACCGGGAAATTTCGTAAGATTGTAAAAAATCTTGATTAGATTATAATTTCCCGATATATTATGAAAAAATCGATTTGTAAGCAATACATCCCATCCAAATTCAATAGTTTCCAATAAGTCCGTCTCATATTTAGAAAAAATAGTTTACAATTTCACGCAACATTTTATAATCTTACGGCGTTTGTCATTTTCCGGTGACATCTACATCTGATGACCATAAATATAAAACACGATATTCCAGGCAAGTTTGACAAGACTTTCCAAAACATAGGCCAGTTATTTCGTTAAGCAACATACCGTGACGTCCCTGGGGTCCACGACGTCGTCGACGTCGGCGCTGCTCTGGTGGTAGCGGCGGCTCTTGACGGAGCCCTGGCGCGTGTCCACGTGGTTGGAGGAGGAGGCCGTGGGGCCGTGCGCGTGCGCGTCCACACCCGCCGCGCGCGCGCAGCACGCCAGCCACGCGTGCCGCCGCCCGATGCGCGCGCACTCGTTGCGGAACTGCCGGAGTTATTGGTGTAAAACTTAGGCAATGGTATAAGATTAGGTTGTCTGTTCATTGATCGGGATCGTTTTGTTTCATTTTCAGACGATTGCTTTCCGTGTATTGTAAATACTAAAACATAGTAAAATAATATCTATATTTTCCCTCCGGAAATAATAAAGACCAATCCAAGACTTTGAGTCGATTAATTTATGAATCGACTCAAAGTCGGTTCGGGTCGGTCGCTCGCTCGTTAGGCCCAGTAAGTAGTTAGTTTTTGTCACTGCCATAATTAAAAAAAAAGTTCAAAATGAAAGAAAGAAAAAAAATATTAATATTCTATGACAATATTCTATACTTAAATTTTAATATTCTATGACATTTGAAGTCTCGGTGCATAACTTTAACCTTGGCCGAGCAAGGAAAATATTTTCCAATAACTCTTATTGTGTTTCGATAAGTAATCAGTTGTTTGTTTAGGCTAGAAACCGACGCGACGCTAACATGAAGATAATAAATGTTAAAATTACTTCGTCCTTACCTTATCATTCTGCAAACAATGGAAAATGAAGATGACGAGCCCCTGCAGCGAGTTGAGGATGGTGAAGGCGTAGGCCATGATGACCGTCTGCTCGCTGAGGTACAGCAGCCCGAAGGTCCACGTCAGGCCCAGCAGGAACGCCAGCACTATCGAGCTTTTTAGCCAGACCCTGGAAGTGAAGAGAGGAGTTATATGGAGCCTGCAGGAACTATGGCAGCACAGACATGTCAATGTCAAGTCTTTATGAGGTAAAAGTTTCGAATTTGCGACGCTAGATGGCACGGTCTACGCCGAACGTAGCATTCATCATTTAATTTAACTAAGTGTATGGTTTTTGAAGTGATAACTTCTTATGGGAGAGTAAACCGCTTCGTTACGTAACGCGTTACGGCGCCAGTCTGTCTGGCTTCCCTTTCTCTCACGCATAAGGCAGCGGTAGGCAGGCTCTTCCTCTCTCACTCTAACTCACAGCGCTAGTCGTATTTCGGACAGACGCTTCCCATATTAAATAGTTCAACTTAGATTAGTTTTAGTTATCACTTCTGTCGGGCGTCCCGAGACACACACGTTTTTTTTTTTAATATTAGACATAAAGTTATAGATTAACCGTTAAATTTAAAGATATCCCAGCATTATACTGAGCGTAGGCCGTTTTGCTCGAATGGGACGCACAACTTGCATAACATTTGTAATTATTTTTTTTGGTATGCGTCATGCTTTGCGCAAATAAACTCCGCACCGCGTTAGATATGAAAAGTTTTATCTAGCTTGACTCGAGTATTGTTCATCCATAACCTAGGTACTTATAAGTTAAAATTCTATGACTTACTTCATTTTATACAGCTTGGCATCATCCTTGGCCTTGAGCGACACTGTGGAGTGTGTGCACATCATGTAGATCACCATGATCAGACAGATCCAGTTCGCCTGTAAAAAGATAATTTTTGTTTAGTCTCTTCTTCTTCAGTTGGTCCCTCATTACTGAGGGTCGTGGTCACTGGACCCCTTTAAGCGGACAATCTGTCTCCATCGATTCCGGTTCAAAGTTGCCATCACCACCTGCTGGAATTTGCTTGATAGCTAAATTAAGAGTTAAGTCTCTTCCGTTTGTGTATATTTTTGTAGCCTTCATATTAATCTGATTTACATAATACGAGTCCCTTACAGTTAGTGTATTTCCAGACGAAAAACTGGTAACAAATTTTTCGCCTCTACATTTTGATAAATATTCAAGGGTACCTCAGATGGTAGTAAAAGCATTGCATTGGAACAAAGCACTTCATTTTTCTCCAGGTGCAAGTTATTTATAATCACACTTGACAATTAACTCATGTTGTTGAACGCATCTTTAAAAGCACTAATTCCAGGTCACCACACTAGATCATATAATAAAATCTTAAAAATACTGACCACCAGCACCAGTATGACCGGCCCCACGAAGCTCATCATGAACCAGCGGTCGGTGGAGAGCCAGCAGTGGCGCTCGGTGCCGTAGCCGGCCGGGTACACGGCCGCCGACACCAGCACCACGAGCGCCGGCAGCAGGTAGGCGCACACCACGTACCAGCGCGCGCGAGGGTGCTCCGGCTCGAACACCTCCACCAGCATCGCGTACAGGTGGAACCCTGGAAGAGGTTGCACGTTAGCATCGAGAACCTTCTTTTTTATATTACCAGCTGCGCCCCGCGGTGTTACCCGCGTTTCAAAAGTAGCCTATGTGTTTATCCAGGGTGTCAGCTTCCTGTATACCAAATTTGATCAAAATTGGGCCAGCCGTTTGCGCGTGAAGAAGTAACAAACATACACACACACACACACTCTAACTTTCGCCTTTATAATATTAGTGTGATGATTGATAAGCTCTCCTTTCACCTGGCCTCTTTCTTAACATTTATGTAGATAGAGCTAGCTCATATTTTTTAGACGAAAACTTATATATGTTTATAGAATTCTTAAGGCCGTTAAAAACTTTTTTGTGTGTTTATATGTAAACGTGACAGCGGCAGAGCCCACAAGATAGTAGAGACTTCAGAAGTCAAATTATACATACCTTCAAGGAACATCCAAGCGAAAGCAGCCAAGAAGAAGTAGTGCAAGAGTCCAGCGACGACTCCGCAGAAGATCCTGTTCTGCGTCTTGTCGATGCCCGCCAGGAACACGATCTCCGCGACCAACAGGCACGCGCACAGGTTCTTGTGGATCAGCGCGCGGTCCGACTGCTGAGCAAATGGACTTAAATTACTTAAATACTTACATTTTGAATACGGGAGGAGCTGAGGTATTCCTTATGATTATCAACTATATACCTAATACTCCCTTTATATAGTTGATAATAATAAGGAATACCCCAGCTCCAAAACAGTTCGTACTTAATGAACGCTTCATTGAATATTTTCGACCAGTGGTTTACATTTTGCAGGAATTACTAAGATGCATTTAACATTATTACAAAATTTAGAATGTCATGATCTTGAACGTTTAAACCCAATAATTAATATTGGGCGAATGAGCCGAATAGTTTCAGACGTTGAAACACCTCAGAATCCTTTCTGGTTTTTTCAAATACAAAAAGATCTAAAATAGTACAAAAACCATTACAAAATAACACCCACCTTCCCATTCCTAAAGCACGTAAAGACAATGATAGAGGCCGCCAGCGCCACCGTGGAGATCCCGCAGCCGATGTACGTGAGCGTCTGCAGCGCCAGCTCGTGCGCGGCGCTCAGCGGCACGCCCTGCACGTCCATGAGGATGGCGAAGTTCGTCAGGTGCGAGCACGCGCAGCCCGTGTGCGACGCGTTCCACCACTCCACCTGGCAGCCTTCGGGGGACCAGCCGCTGTGGACAGAAATGGTGGCTTAGTAAACTGTTTGAACAAATGAAAAATGAAATATAATCTAACCACATCGGCGTGCCCCTGAGACGCCAAGCCACAAATTCGCCGTAATTTTTGTCACAGATTTGTGACGTTTGACGTACAGGGCACGCGCTTGCTTATCATGTATACGTGACAATGGATCGGCTTCCAGTCTAACTAGATGTAGCTGAGTACCAGTATTTTACAAGGAGCGTCTGCCTTTTTGATGATCTCTACAACCCAGTACCTGGGGATTTTCTGGTTTCTGATTACCCGTAACGATTATCGGTGATCTACAAAAAAAAATGGGTACATAGTCTTTTGTTCTACAATGACCAAAAACTAAGCGAAAATCGTGATAAACTGTTGCTATATTCACAGGGCCATCAGGATATAGAGCTATTGTCGAGATTCTTTCAATAGTCTCTTCACTGATGTTAGTACTTCAGCACTGGTCGAAAAACGGTAATTACATTTTTGACCTCAAGCCACTGGTGTTTGTGGAACTTTTCACTACATAACTAAAATGTACAATATTTTCCTAAATGGTTTCATCTAAAAGAAATGGCTTCTTACTTTGGCAACACACACAGTCTGTGTAACCTTGAGTTTTACGTCGGATATCCTAATTTATAAAATTCTTCCGTTGCTAGTGAGCGAGTGCCTGACAGACAACGCACAGCCGAAACTATTGGTTGTAGAAAGCTGAAATTTGTCATGTAGGTTCCTTGGGGAGGGTAGGGTAGCTAAGAGAGAATTTCCCGAAATTCTACGGGAAAGTGAAAATCATATGCGCGCACGAAGTCGCGGGCAAAGCCTAGTTTGATACAATTATTAACTAAAAACTTACTGCAGCGTATAATCCCAGAAGACGCAAGCTGGGTTGGTGACGTTCTCAACCTTGATATGCTTCATGGTGATCTGTACCATCTGCGATAACTGGATGTGTCGACCATTGCCCAGGCTGGCTGATATCACCTGTAAGAAAAATATCTACTAGTTTAAGAGACATACTTTTGATAATTAAAACAAATATTTGATTTGACCAACTGACCATCAAGTAGGTAATGTATGTATCATCCAAGATCTATTCGGAATGGTTATTTTGTCGATAACTATGTCTATCTTGTATTTTAAGAAGTAAAAACATTTTTCGCCGCAATCGGGTAAATGCTGTGCGCAAAGAAGTTTTGATTGGAGAACTAAACCTTGGCCTTTAAGGCTGCAGCCTAAGATTCACCTACGACGAACTTGATGTCTACTTTAAAGGTTTTTTTTATCCCTTTTATCTCTTATTTTCAGAGATCGGAATAGGTAGACTATATTTACCTAATGTTCGTGGAAGTAAGTAACGTAGAATTGATTACCCGGAATCTTTAATGGAATCTTTAATGGAATCTTTAATGGAATCATTATAATTAAAACCCGGGATTATAAAAACATGAACTGGACTTTGAGTATAGTTAAAAGTTTTGATTTGAAGAATCAAAACACGAAAGATTTGTGCGAAAACAAAGCTATTTAATTTAACAGTTTAAGTAGGTACGGTAATCTAAAAACATAATAAGTTACTTCAATATAATAATTTTGTTCTAATGTATTCAAAGCGCAATTAGTAATTTGCAATTTCTTAAATCTCGGGATACAATCGTCATGTTTATGATTTCGGTATTTTACAGGAGGTATTATCAACTCTATGTTACTTACTTCCACGAACATTAGGTGAATATAGTCTACCTATTCCGATCTCTGTTTATTAGTTAAGTTTTTTGATAGCATATTGAGTGCCAACAAAATAAGGAATCATGATGCATTAGATATATTCTTATCACTTCCTTATTGTAACTCCAACTCACCTTAGAGTTCAGCACCCTAGTAACATTCCTCTTCTCCCGCTCCGAGTTGATGCTGGTAGATGAGGAGGTTCCGCTGTCAGCCTGGAAGGTGGAGAGGAACCGAGGAGTCTTGCCGAAGGTCGGGGGAAGGATCTCCTCGAGACGGTCGAAGGCGAAGAAGACTATGCGGACTAGGTCGTTTTGGCGGTTGTCTGGAAAAGGAAGAAATATGATTAAGAAACTGTTGCTTGCCAACCTAATTCAGTGGTATTAACCAAATTCGGTTTTATCTTAGATTATCAGGAGTTGTAAGGAGTTTTAATATGTTATCCGTTCGTGCATTTTTCGGTTCTAAGCAATGCTCCCCTATTACTGAGTTTATCGAACTCCAAAAACATATTCTTACATTAAATCATAAAAAAAAAATCATAGAATACTATCTAATAAACCTAACTACGTATTTAAATATGTAGGTAAAAAACAAAATACACTAAGGCGAAGTACACCTACACATCGCTGTCATCCGGTAACTTGCCCAGAAGACTGGCAGCATTACCACGTTGAATGGCAGTGCTAATTCTTAGTGCAAAAAATGAGCCAGAAAATTATATAATTGGATATCTTTTAGGTGCATTATTGGTTTTTAAGGACAATATCCTCAATAGGATTAGAACGTAGGCTAAGTAAAGGCATTAAGCTACAAGAAGCACCTTATAAATGCTTTGATTTACTTCCCATTACAATCCTCTGGAATAATCTCAAACAAAATGACCACTCACCAAGTAAAGCCGCTTTGGGGATGGTGATGGTATCCTCAGATCCCTTCCACTGTTCCTGTGCGATGCTCGACGGGAACGTCTCGTCCTCCACATTCTTCACCTCCAAGACCCTCACTGATAGACCTGGAATCGAAGAGTTCAGTTTTACATCATCCTCCTACAGTTATCCATGTATATTTGGAGGTCGGCGCAGCATGGCTTCTTTTCCCAAATACATATCTCTGTTTGGCGTCATTTGAATTGTCTTTCTTTAGCCAACCTGGAATCTTTCAAACGACGACAGACCCAGGTTGCTCGCTGTAAAAATCATCTGGCCAAATGGGGCATTCTTCACCCAACCCAAACACAGTGCCGAGCCCCTTCACAGGACATGCGTCACCTCCTTAATTGCCCGTCGTGCACAACCACCTGAATCATCCCAGATTTGAACGTGGCCAATGATAGAGCTGTACAGGTTGCACAATACTGGTCGGACAAAATATGAGTCGATCCACACGAAAAGAAGAATTTAGTCTTTCTAGCCATTTTCATCTCACAAACAGTCCGTCGAGCGTTTCTTGTAACAAAACATTACCCTCGTTTTGAGCCCCGTCGTAATAGGGTGCTAAATCGTAGAAAATAAAAACGCGATTTGTGTTCACTTGTTTTCAACTTTTGAAGTATAAATGATATGAAACGTCACATGATCCCTTTCATGTACTGCTCATAATGTGGACACAGCTGTGCATTCCATTATTAATTGTGTTTCGTGGAATAATTTTAATTGAAAATGACTGTTTTTAATTTTTAGCTTTGTTTTGAGGCTCGTTTCAAAACTGAAACATTCATATAGTAAATAGTCGTATAGTTTAAACTCGGTTCGGACTGTCTTACCTCTATTTGTAATAATAATGTTTATGGTTGACTTCATCCTTACTTTTTATAAGACTACATAATAGTCAATGGACGGACCACCTAGCTATAAGGAAAAAAATATATAAAAACACGTCTACTTACAAATATTCTTAACAATCTGCAGAATAGTCTTCTCCTTAGTAACAGCATCAGCCAAAAGAAAGGCGTTCTCCTCAAGTTGAGTCAGGAGAGCACTGGCCGCGCGACTCTGCGCCTCAGAACTGAGGTCAGCCCACGAGGACCTCTGACTTTCCTCCAGCAGGTTGGATCCTGGAGAAGAGTGGGGCAAGTTAAGCAGGGTCGATCCTGAAGGGTAGCAGAAAAGCAGTTAGTGGGGAGCTCGATTTTTTTTGGAAACCGTTTTTTAGGAATGACTAGGGCCATTTGTTCCTTAAGGGGTTCTTTTCAGGACGTTAATGGTAAGGACAACAATAAAAAAATCGAGCTCCATTTTAGGCAAGAAGCATTAAAGTCTAAGTTTTATCTAAATAAAAAGCAAGCTTAAAAGTTGAACCACAACCAATACGGCATTTCAGTTACGCAGTACCTACACAGCAGAATGTCTGTTGTGATGGGTGGCAATGGTACAAGAAAAGTCGCTAAATACTTTACGTAAAGGACACTTGCCGAATTAGATAAGCCAAAAGTAAAATAAACAAGCAAGTTATCTTTCCCTTCGAATGAATACCTCGTATGTAAAACTCGTTTTTTTTGTACAATTCGAAGGAAAAGCCAATTAAATGACTACTAGCGCCATACTTAGATTAAAAGGAAAACATTTTATTTATAACATTAACGAAAATAACCATTTTTTCATTTCCTATAATGTTATGTTCTCTGGACTTATGAGGTTATCATCCTAAAGCGACGTTCTGCCGGAGTTAGTATGCAAATAAGGATGGGCTAGAGACGGGTGCCGTCAGTGGAGACTGGTCATCCCTTAGTTGCCACTGCCTGATTTTAATATTTGATACTATAAATTGTTTTTTTCTTTCTTTACATTGTTCTCATATATAGAAGCAACAAGGCGTTAACCAGGATTATTGTAAACATAAAATAATTTAAAAGAGTGTCCATGGAGTTTCTTGCACGTTCTTCTCCATAGAGATCTACGCTTTCGAACGTGCAATTAGCTTCATGTTTTTGACGGACTGACTTTGACAATTCAAAAGAACCTGATAATGGTTTATTTGAAATAAATGCTTTGACTTTGATTTATTTAGAGTCATTTTAGATGAGACGTTTTTAAACCGATCCATAGATAGAGAACACATTTCAATAAGCGTAATACATTAGGCAGTGGCTCATCAACAAATTGATTGCCTTCTATTTCTACGGGACCTTAAAGAACAGTAACTCACCAGTCTTAATAACGCCTAGCAGCATGTCAGTGACGATGGCCTCGCGCTGCCTGGGGTCGGGGAAGGTCTGCACGTTCTGCGACATGCGCTGCGCCAGCTTCTTCATGATGCTGGTCGTGGTCATCATGTCGCCGCCGTACAGGGTCTTGGACGACGTTACCTGAACGTGGGAAGATTTTTTTAGCTGTGTAGTTTAACAACTTTAAAGGGGTTTGTTTTTTTAAGGTAGATTAATATAGATTGGGAATGTGAATGGAATTTTTATGTACATAAATAAGACGAGGCTATTCTGGATGGTTTTGATATTCAGGTTAATAGCAGCTGTAGATTCTACTATCAATATTTGGTCATCATATCAAATTGTTAGGCGTTCTGAATAAGTAAACTTTCATTCATACCTGTGCCAAATCATTGCTGATGCTGAGCAGAGACTCTCCCTCTCGGACCCTGGCTTCCAGACTGTTGAGCCACACGGAGCGACACTCGCTGAGGTCAGGAGTGGAGCCGTGCCATTCTGGTATTGCGTCAGCTGTGGGAAGAGACAAATAACTTGTAATCACAGCATAAGCATAAAATTAAACTAACGATTTATTATGAAAGTGAGTAGGTAACGTAAAGTAGGAATTTTAAGAACATGCTAGAAGGAGATGATTTTTTTCTGCATTAAAAGGCTGCGTCTTATAAAACTCTAGTTTGAATTTGATAAAAATAAATTATTTGTGTCGGGCCGTCAGATTTATTAGTTTGCTATGACGTAGGTTGAAAAATATAATTTAAAGCTTTATCAATTCCTCAAGTTTGTCTATCAATAAATATAGGTGAAGAGTCACGTTCCGATTTTTACTTAAAAAAAACCGGCCAAGTGCGAGTCGGATTCGCGCACAAAAGGTTCTTTAAAAACGGCAAAAAAATCATGTCAGTAGTATGGGAGTCTCCTCAAATATTTATTTTATTCTGTTTTTAGTATTTGTTGTTATAGCGGCAACAGAAATACATCATCTGTGAAAATTTCAACTCTATTCATGAAATACAGCCTGGTGACAGACGGACAGACAGACAGACGGACGGACAGCGGAGTCTTAGTAATAGGGTCCCGTTTTACCGTTTGGGTACGAAATCCTAATAAATGGTGATTGCATGGTGGTAGCCCGCGAATTTCAAATTTTCTTCTGTTTTTTGCAATTTGCAGGTCAGTGTCAGGTTGTAACTTGATCAAAATATGATCCACGACAATAACAAGTATGTATGAACTGAATTATAAACATAAGAATAATCAATACATCGCTCTAACTTAGATTTAATGCATATTAGTTAGAAATCTAGTTAATATGCCTCAAATATAAGTTGATGATGATGAGTGAATATTCTTATGGTTATAATTATGTAAACACATACTTTTTATTGTCGCGGATCATATTTTGATCAAGTTACAACCTGACAATGACACTGACCTGCAAATTACAAAAAAAAACAAGAAAATTTGAATTTCGCGGGCTACCACTACGGATTCCCCTTAAGCACTGAAAACTCTTTATTTATCCTGGGAAGGAATGCTCCGCGGTCGTACTTGAGCCATACAAGGTAATGAAGCAAAGCATCGAAAGGAATTACTTACTGTACTGTATAAAATCGTTGGCAAGCTGGTTGAGTTGGTTGCCGGCTGCGTCGGCGAGGTTGTTGGCGCCGCGGTAGTCGATGATGTGTTCCGGAGAATCTCCGTCACGACCTGCACCAGAATTAAAGTTTTATTAGAGATATCCCTAATATACAATCGATACGACAGTAAATGAAAACAATGGCAATACTGGTTCAACGTCACTAGTCGTCGTATAAAGTGTATTGGTAAGTGACGTCACACGAGTTTTCAACGTACTGTATCGTCTTCATATTTTGTTTACGTGACAAAAGTAAAAGTACGTGTCCAATATTTTTTGGAAATCTATCTGACGGACTAAGTATTATTTTTTAGTCAAATACCTTATTCAATAAAACAATAAACTGAGATACAAGGAAGCAAGGTAGCTTCAAATCACTGAGTATTAGAATGACATGTTACCTTTTAGCAGCGCCTCAGAGCCCAGCCTCCTCAGCAGCTGCATCTGGCGGTCGTTGGGCTCCAGCCCCAGGTCGTGGTAGTTCTCCCCGGAAGGCAGCCCCGTGCCGCGCCTTCGGGGACGCTCCTCCTCCGTGTACGTGTGAGGAGTTAAGGTGCATCTGCAAGTGGAGATGGTTAGATTCTAGATAACATCAGTTCTGTTGGAGTTGTCTATTGATATGACCGTTACGTACTTCGTATGTGGCATTTATACTGCCACATACGAAGTACAAGAACACTTGTCCTCATACGCGCGATCGCGTTATAAAACTTCTCCGCGCCATTTAAACATATACAACTGCCCCATAGTTGTTACAACACCCGTCTAGTCAGAGGATCCTCCCTTTTACATGGACGTTTTTCGGGACTTTATGCCCTGTTCCGAAAACCTCTATATTAAGGTAACCGGACCCGTGTTTCCAGTGGGAAATGCAGGGGTTCTCCATTTATGGGACCTTCATTCACTTCTCTAGAGTATCAATGTTCTTAGTTTAGAAGTCGTTATTGGCCGAACTTAGTGGCGCGAAACTAAAATGGCTAGCACCTATGGTAGGCCCTTTAGGACGTTATTTACGGTATCGCAGTACCAAGCTGCTGACTGTTTGTTTTACGTTAGACCCTTCCAAGTTTGGCTTATTTTCCGGTTTAGGAAGTTGTACCTAGTAAAATAAACCCTGTAGCGAACCAGGCGTCTTTACCTCTGTAACATTTGTGAAAATCCATTACTTATGCATCATCATTTCCACCAAAAGATGTTAACAGCTTACCGAACATAATCGATACTTCTATACTTGTTCCAAAATATTTTTTAATGTATACTCACTTCCACCTGGCCAGTCCCGTGGCTCCTCCGGGGCAAGGCTGCACGGCATACGTGCCCGCGATGGTCCAGTTCCAGTTTAACCCTCGTGCGCTCACCTGCGGGCAGAACACCCGGCGACCGATGTTCGGCGTCGCTATCGTTGCTGTAGTATACAAGAAGAGGGTTAGTTAAACTTGTAGAAAAAAGTTAGTTAAAGGCGAAGAGTTGAACGACGAAGTAAAAATAAATGATTAGTAGTACCTGCCTAATGTTTCATACGGTTAATAAAGAGACCAAAAAATTAGTATTGAACGAAAAATAGAACATGAAATTGTGCTCTTTGGATTAATCAACCTTCGAAAAGGATTATGCGAATATGCATCTTCCAAACTTATAGATAGGAAAATATTTCACGTGACAATCGACAAAAAAAACACAAAATTCAAAATTAAGATCGCTCAATAAAACTCGTTCTAGAAGTACTTGAAAAATTATTTAAACTGAAAACTTACAAAAAGTTTTTTCAAATTCGTCCACGAGATCAATTTCGGGTCTATCTTTGGGAGACAGGTGTATCGATGGTGTCGGCTCAGAGTCTTCATCCTTCGCTGGCCATTCCAAAGTTCCTTCCGTTACAGAGCCTATAACAAAAGATAATGATTTGAACTCATTATAGCCAGATGTCCCTGAAGGAAGACTTGTATGGGTCATCTTAAATTTGCCAGTAAATGTTCGATACCCATGACAATTAAAAGGCGAGGTTTTTACCATAAACTAGGCACAAATCATAGTAGTAAACATTTTCCCCTACAGGAGATTGAACATGGGATGCCCAAACTGCTAAGCTTGAAGTGGTCCTCTCCTCAAAGAACTATTAGATCAACTAGGCAATCAGTTACAAGAAACCTAAGTCTTCTACTTCATAGCATAAATAAAATAGGTGGAACTCCTTACTTGGTTCATCTTCCTTCGCAGGCTTGTCGTTCTTTTGGTTATGTTCAGGCTCCGCAACCTTGGGTTCCTCCTTGACTTCAGGTATACTGTCCCGGGGACTCAGAGGAGGTTCCCTTTCGGATGAGGAGTCCGGCTGCCTGGTCGTGGTCTTCTGAAAGAATTAGGCGTTAAGAGGTGTGCTATTATGGTGAGTTTTAGGAACGGGGCTGTGAAGAGCTCGTGGCTAAATAATAACTGCTAAGATACGGTTCGAGCTTCGAAGTAAAGCAGTGGTAGTAAATTTTGGCGTTGTCCGTGGATGGGACTATCCTTTAGATTCCCAAGACTCCTTCCATGCCTTGGAAAGCACGTTAAGCCGTTGGTCTCGGCTGTTATTTGTTATGGGTCAGAAGCCAGAAAAGGCCTTGCCAAGGGGTATCGCATAAACCAGTTACTGGCTTGTGGAAGGTGGAAGCCAGATGGGCAGTCGCGCCATGCTAAATACTTGTCTTTAGCAGCATCTGGTTAGTCGGAAACCGACACCAACCTAGTTCGGAAAAGGCTAGGCGTTGACTCGATCGAATAAACAGAAGTCTTCAATTCTTCAAATAAAAGAAACGCAATCACCTTAGAAGCGACATCCCCAAGCTTCACCTCAGGAGGCAAGGTGATATGAGGCCGGAAGGTCGGAGGTGTGATGACAGTGGGCTTCTTCCTCTCATTCTGCTGCGTCTGCACCGGGTTCTTCGGGATCGGAGGCTGGGTGGACCTCCATACGGTTGGCTGGGACGTGATGAGCCAGGGCGGTGATGGTCTGTTCGTTGTGCTTGTTGTTGATGCTGAAATAGAAGGAAGAATAGTAGTTTAGTGGTGTGGTGTGGTGACTCTTTGTCTCATCCGGATACGAAAAAGTTTCATGAATATCTTCAGCCGCCGCAGACTTGTAGGCATTGAGTGCTTACTTTAGCATCTTTAAGTAGAATTTGCAGATAAAACTGTCTTTCAAAGACAGTTTTTCTACTGGAAACTTTGCAATATTTTTGACTACGTTTCCACATAGCCATCTCACACTCACCATCATCATTCATCATCACTTCAGTAGAAAGACGTTCACGGCTGGGATAGGCTTCCCCCAAGAGTGGCCACAACAACCGGTCCTATACGTCTCGCATCCAGACATCTCGGACATCCGAGGCCTACCCCAGGTCATCGGTGGATCTTTTTGAGGCCTTCTAACGCTTCGTCTCCATTCTCATTACTCCAGAATTATTTAATAGGTTGTATCTCGAACCGACAGAGACACAGGCCCAATGAAAGATAGACTAGCAGTGGTTGAAGTCGAGCTGTAGGAAGACGAAAATGCTGATAATGATAAACTATGTTAAAATGATGTTATGATAAACTTACCAGGTACACATTGATAATGCGCCTCGAGATATTTGAGCGTGTTGGGGCACGGGTCTCCGAACATATTCGTGCTGGCCAGTATACTGCAATTTTGATGCATGCTACATCTGGAAATTAAGGAAAAAAAACACATTGAAAATGTATTTTATTATGTGGAGAGTCTATAATAACCTAGCAGTCTCGGTAAGGCTAAGGTATACAATCATTTAGCCACGTGCTTCTAAGATATGAATGAACGCAGTCGTCCTTCTAAGATATGAATGAACGCAGTCGTCCTTCTCAAAGGTTAGAATGAGGACCAAAGTTTGATAAGACCACGAATCCACTGCATTTAGCTTGCATATATAAATAATCTTAATGTCTACAATATGTCGGGCTGTTTTAGGACTTAATTCATTTGGAATGGAAAACACGGCAAGACTTCCTAATTTTAAAAAAATACTTTGTTATTTACCTAGTTATATTTTTTTAAAATATTGCAAGGCTGATGGAAAGCGATGATTTGGTCGACGATGGAGCACGCTTGCCTAGAAGTAACCTATTCAATCTTGACTCAGACCCCAAAATAAAATATTATTGTATATTTACCTTTAAAATATAAACACAAGTATAACGTGTGGCGCTGACAATCAATTTAAGCGTCATTTACATGAGTGAGAGGGGTCTGGGCACTTTATTGGCAATCTCGCGGGTTAACAGGATCAACTTACACGAATATTTAATTTTAGGCAATTTTCGGCGATCGTCGGCAATCCTCGGCTCTTTCCGGACGGCCTCGGGATAACGATTTGTTATCCTACGTGTGTATGTTATAATCGAGTTGTTTTAGTAAATTGCAGTTGGTTGGAATTTGTGATCACAGTTTAGTTTTTTACGAGAAATGAAAAGATGATGATTTTAACAATACCTTTTCATTTTTCACCTCTTTCTAAAGCCGCTGGTAGACTTGAACATTCACTTGTAATGAGCATTTTAGCGAGGGTACTAGCGAGCGTTCTAGCAGGCAATATAGCGAACGACGGCAAATTTGCTTCGAGCTTTTTGACGAGCCGAAGAATTTAATAATAATAATGTATCCTAGGACAACTCACACACGGTCATCCGATCCCAAACTAGGCAGAGCCTGTACTATGGCAACCAGACAACTGATAAACATACTTATATATTTCTAAATACATACATATTATGACAAATTACACCCAGACAGAACAATCGATCATGTTCATCACACAAAGATTTTTCCTGGGTGGGAATTGAACCCACAACCTCCGGTTTAGCAGTCGGGGTTACTAACCACTCGACCAACCGGCCAGTCAATTTTGTCATTGGTGGTTGACATCTTCGTGAAGAATACATTTTTTGACGAGCATTTACTAGAGAGTTCGCTAGGTTGATCGTGAAAATTTTCGTAGCGATGTTTGACTCTATGCTCGGCCCTATTCGTTGTTTAGTTCGGCAATAATGTTCGATGTTCTGTAACAAGTGAATGCTCAAGTCTATCAGCACCTTTGGTCAGGTCATCATCATCATCTGCCTAGCCTTTTCCCAATTATATTGGGGTCGGCTTCCAGGCAAACTAGATTCAGCTAAATACCAGTATTTTACGTGGAGAAAGGTGAGTTTTGAAAAACATTTTCTTCAACCTAAGAAAGCAGTATATCTATTTGTCTTAAAATCATAGAATGTCAGAAACTCCCAAACTGTTGACTTTTTAACTTTTACTACTTGAGACTTAATTTCATATTACCTATGGTAATACTCGCATTAGCTACCATTTCATGTGAATTCTCTTGTAATAAATATCCATTATTAAAAAAAAAAAAAACCATGCCAACTTTTGACTCATTCAGGAGCAGTTTGTTAAAATACATTAACCTTAATTTGATATCTTCTAATAAAAAATATGATTTTATCTACCGCTAACGAATATAGAAAAAAAATGTATTCGGATTAAGTTTCAAAGATTTATTTTTTAAGTTAGGTATTCTAATTGAGTGTAGAATTACTAAGCCATATTTGCATTCTTTATAATTTATTGAAATCTACAAGATAAAATCAAAATGGCTTCTGTGGCTGCGTATCAATCCATAAGTTAGCAAATTATCATAATTGATTCAAATAATTCAAACAATATCTTACATAAATGCCAATAAGATACACGCTCGAAATTCCATCGGATTGTTCACAAATCTGACTGCATTCATAAATGAAATACCTTAGCTTGCACAAACCACAATCGCGCCAAGAATTCATCCCAATATAGAATCACAACCCCAAAATCTTCAAATCACGTCAATAATTTACCCACCATTACCATTTAAATAAAAACCGCTGCGTTATTTAACGGTATAACCATAATGTAACTGCTATTTGCGACGATATCTGTGCACAGATAATCTATAACACCGCAACTATTCTCGCGACGCCATTTTGCAAAGTTAATAATGACGTAGTATAAAATGTTGGTTATTTTGGATCAGATAGCTATATTTTCGTGTAAAGGGTTGGTGTCGGTATTTTGATGAAATAAGCTATGACATTATATCATGACATCACGCTTATATTCCCGAGGGGGAAGCAGAAGTATCTACCTGT
Source organism: Mamestra brassicae (assembly GCA_905163435.1). NCBI lineage: Eukaryota > Metazoa > Arthropoda > Insecta > Lepidoptera > Noctuidae > Mamestra > Mamestra brassicae. Next base: position 7,831,560 of record LR991013.1, on the reverse strand, counting down.
AGGTTGTTCACTCGCACTCTGCCAATTATGTTTAAATCCTATGAAATAGGCGGCAAGCCTTTTGCCTGAAATGGGGCACAAATCCATATTCGAGTGTGCCACAGTATATGTCCTTCTGGATAAACTAAGTAACCCTTTTCCGCTACCCGGAAATTAAACCTAAAATCTCACTCTTAGGCACTCTTAGCAGTCACTTCTGCAATCACAAGATCAACGAAGCAGTTGCAACCACGGCACTGGTCCCAAATCTTTGAGTCCTAGATTGACCAAAGTGCTAAAGATGATGAAAAAGTGTAAAATAGCACAAACATTAAGCTAACGAAAAACTTAGTCGATTTGCAATACCATTAGAAATCGTTAAAATACTTACAGAAAAACGAACAGGCGGTCAGACGGACAGACCAAGTGCCGAGTGAAAGATTGAGTGACCCTATAAGGGTCCCGTTTTTTTATTTGGACATTCGGAACCATAAAATGCTTTGAAAGCCACTGCTTCTTATCCAGGCCATATTTCCTGGTCTGATGTATTATGTTTAAAATATACTATGATAGAATTATCAGCCTAGCGACATACAAATACAAATTTCTTACCTGCTATGTAGAACTCGCAAGCTCTTCGTGGACATGCAGTTAACGCTCCAGTCGGTGTTGCCATGGTCGTTGCATATAGTGATGGAAAACCTTCCGTAGTTCGCCCTGATGAGGTGGATGACTGAGCCTTCCCTGCAGCCGATCTTCAGGGTCTTTCCTTCGCAAGCGTACGCCGTTTCGTATCGTGGTTCTGTTGAAGAAAAAAAGAAATTAAATAAGAATTGGTATAAATGTAAGTAGGTTTAGTTTGACACCTTGGGAAAAGAATACCTGGAAGTTTTTGGAGGAGGTCATTGCCCAGCAATGGGACTTAAAAAAAAGTTATGTACCTACGTTGTGAAACAGAAGAGATTCGGTCTTCTAGAATTGGGTAAGAGCTCAATAGCTTTCTTTTCAAAATTTGCAAAAACATTACCTAAGAATACTGGGAAGTAAAATCAGAACCTAGATAATATTTTCGCTTTAGAAAATAAAGTTAAGTAAAAAATCAACTGTGAAGTTTACATATTCTCATGTAGGTAGAGTGACTGCAGCAGTCAGGTACGACTTAGAACAATCATTTTCACAAAGTAAAGTTTAAAATAAATTACCAAATCTTTCGATTTCATTTCAGTTCCAGACCATACACCAAAATCGCCTCTAATACACTACCCAGAACTCGAAGCAACACTAAAAAAAACCCTTAACCAGGGTTCTCACTCCATCATAAACAGGCGCTCATTCCACAGTGTGAGTCGGCGAAAACGAGTAAACGATCCGTCAGAGCCGCCATTAATTTACCCAGATTTATTACACGAGATCCTTACAATATGGCCATCCCTATTCAACGAACGATGAAACTCATGCTACATCCATCGCTGCTTTAGTTCGGGGTAACTTAAAGACAGACGAAGAAAACAAGCAATGTAGTCCGGAAACTAGGGTGGGAGCGTGTTTTTCGTAATCAGAAAATGAATTCCGAAATTGATTATGAAATGTTGAGTCGACAGTTTTTGTTTGTCTTCTGTAGGTGTTTTAGATAAATGGTTTCGGCAAACGAGCCGGTCACAATATCCGTGATTGGTCTAATTGGATTTATTTACGAATGAATGTTTTCGATGGCGGCCATTGTGAAAATATTTGATTATTTTAATTAGGGATGTTTTGCTACGATTCGAATTATGAACGGTGTTTTTGTGGAATTAAATTAATTGTGGTGAGTATTGTTTGATATTTCTGTTTTGTTGAAGCGTTGTAGCGTGCAATTTTGTTAATACAATTAGTACTTCCCTCACTAAAACTCGGAAAAACTATGTATAGGTTGTGTAGCTGAGATAATCCAAATTATGTGTTGTTATTAAACTTCCCAGACTAGGAATTAATAGATGATTTAATAAGGAATAGGTGAAACTAAAAATAGCTTCTTATCAAGGGAAGGGGTACCAGTTACTGGGTAGTGGAGGTCAGATAGACAGTCGCATCATGTAAAATACTGGTACTCAACTGACTCCCGTTAGTCTGCAAGCCGACCCCAATATAATTGGAAAACATATTGTAAAAAAACTGGTCAAGTGCGAGTCGGACTTGCGTGCAAAGGGTTCCGAACGAATTTAATTTTTGTAACATGTTATTTTAACACTATAGACTTCTTATAGGTTTTCCTTTATTCTATAGGTAAAGGATTATTACCTACCTGCATTTTTTTTTTCAATATTTTAGACTCAGTAGTTTCGGAATTAAAGACTTTATTTTAAAATTACGAAAACAATTCTCAAAATTTATTTATGTACGTAATGCGCCCGTGTTCGGGTCACAGGAGTTCATCTGTGTACAAAATTTCAACAGAATCGGTCCAGTAGATTCGGAGAAAATTCACTGTGACAGACGGACAGACAGACACCCGAGTGATCCTATAAGGGTGCCGTATGTTACAAATATTCGGAACCACAAAAAACAAGGCTATGATGGTCCTGTGAAAAACCTTAATGGAGAGAGCTAACCTACCTACATAAAAGATCTTCCTTCAATAATCACAACCACAACATCTCAGGAGACACATGACCCATATAAACAACAACAAATACAATACATACATCACTTGGCGCAATAATATCGAACGGATACGTTGCTATTAATCAAATGAGTTGCCCGAGCAATTTATTGTTCGAACAGATTAACGATAAGCCTCATGTCCTCGCGATAAATTCGTCCTTTAAACATTTTCGATGAAAGTTCTCGACATTCCGAGAAGTGACGGTTTTATTAAAAGATAGATTTTTGCGCTGTTTCGGTCCAATGGCCTATCTCGTCGGAGTCGTGGATTATTCTGGGAAAAAAGTGGTCTGTTCATGATGAGTGATCGGAGTTAGAGCTATTTTTGGTACTTGCGATATGTTTTCATAGTATGGACATACCTTAAATCCCGGGATTCACTGGCATTACAAAAATATACTTGTTAAAATTGGGTAAAACTACGTTTAACCGCATTAAATTAGATTAAGTAAAATCAAAATCAATTGTACGGAATAAATCTTCATTTTCGATCTCGAAAAATAAACGGACAAATTTGAAATCTCGGGATCCCGGTGTCATGTCCATATTAATATATTATGCATTTGTCCGAAATAGCTGGCTTAGCTACTTATGATACTTAACAATAGCGTAGAGTTTAGATTTTTATTTGTAAATTGTCGTAAGCGGATTATTATATTATATATTTTATGTGGCAAGCAAAGCCTATGCCGATTATATTGCTAATTTCCAAAGTAAATTGAAAAGGAAAGTATGCATATTATTAGCAATTACATAAAGAGGAGGAACTGCAGACATAAAACTAAATTCTTCGTTGAAGTACAGTTTGAACTACCTTTTTATTGATTACTTCTTCTCTGACAACTTGAGAGAATCAGGTAAGCTTCTGATTTACACCTTAACAATAAATAATTTGACAGGATGATATCGATGTGCTTATGAAAAGTTTATTCCATAAATACTTAACTAAATATATACACTAGAAATAAAAATAAAAACTCCTAACTGGAAGTGGAAGTGTACCCAAAAGACTGGCGGCATTGCCACGTTGTATGGCAATGCTTATTCTTTGACCAAGGTAAAAGCCAGCAGGTCACGTGAAGTGTCAACTAAGCGTCTTGAGAGATCTTTAAACAAGTTATGTGCACTCGGACCCCAAAACCCGAGAGTTTCAACCCCAAACGGCTCGAAAATATAACTACCAACAAGTTTATTATATTTCCGCCGCTTGAGGTTCTCTGCAGCCGCAGCGGCAGCGCCAGAACACCACGAAGAGCTAGGAAGATGGGATGGCGCAAGAGTATCGACACAAGTAGCGTCCCACACTAACGGCCTTATGAAAACTAATTTAAAGGCCCTTTTACAGAGAGCGAAGTATTATAATTGTAGTAGGAAGTACCGAAATCATCATATCAGCCAATTGCGTTCACTGCTGAACGTAAGCCTCCCCCATAGAGCGCCAACTACCGAACACACACACCACCACAGTACCGAAATAATACATTTTAATTTAAAAGACAAAGAAAATTATGAGGCGATTCTTATTATATTTTTTAGATAAAAAAATGTTTATTAGATTATAAAACGCAATTTATTGCACACATTTTAGCACATTAAATTAATAGCTAAATTATGTAAATAGGTAGGTAACATAATGGAGATTTGTGTGTGATACAATAATTTTAGGAACAGATGTTATGCAAATATAAAACCAGTTTATGCAAAAAACGAAAACTAAAACATAAATTGACATTAGCAGAAAACAAAAATCGTCTTGTTTTTTTATTAAAAACAACAAAGGTATTATTCGTTAAATCACCATTTTATAAATCAAAGTGACGTTACCTTCGAACTGCGATTTATCTATAATATCCGAAGTCGTTGTCATTTCTGCCTAATGGCGATTAATTACATCCAATTTAAAGCGGATCTATTTTGAAATTCGAATCGTCCGTTCTTATTACGAAAATAAATGTCTTCAATAACGGTCGCCGTTTATTATTGAGAAAACAAAATGTTTAGATGTATCGAAATATAATTATAGAGAAACGTAGCTTTAATTATTGGGTCTAAATATACTTGAGTATTTCTTTGATCATTTTAATGGCCGATACAATGACATTAATGGATCCGTTTGCCCGAAGTCTTAAGTGATGTCAGTTGAGGGTGACGTCAATCTAATATTCGATGTTTTACAATTTTCGAAGAAACTGTCTTCAAATGAATGGTGCTTAAACGTTGTGTATATTACTTACAAGGTTGGAAAAATGCAGTGTTAATATTAGGCAAAACTTTTAAATATGATCGGTAAGTACCATTACATTTCCAACGGCACTCTTACCAAAAATAGTGTTGCTCCTAAGACTCAATTAAAATTTATCGACAACCCCTAAGCTTGGCCCAACACTACAAACACGCAAAACTGCACTTTACTGTCGATAAAACTAGATACATCAGAAACTATTTTAAATCACTAGAAAATAACGGGTCGTATCGTATCGTGGGCAGAATCGCTAGTCACCCCCTTAATAATAGGCTTGAGGGGTTGTAATAAAAATGATTTATTTGAGATGTCCAGTTGCCTACTTGGGGTTGAAAACAATTTGAGTATCCCTTGGTGGATGATAGGGTAGTTCGTGGCTTAAAAATGTTTTTTTTTTGTTGACGGTAAACTACTTATTTTTTCCGGGTCGTGAATTTGTAAGTGCCTCTCAATGTATGAAATAGGTAACAATTTTTGCTGTCAGTAGATGTCAGTTGAACTCAATACCTTTAAAATGAATAAGGATTTGAATTTTATAATTATTCAAAAAAAGAGTTCTACCGCGACTACAACTTCTTCTCACTTCAATTTCAATTCATTTTCTAATAAACTGTTTACGCAGCAAAATATTATTCAAAAATATTAATAGTTACGTCAAAAGAAAAAAAAAATTAATTTGAATAAACCTCCGTTCTCAGGAACGTTGCACTGTAATTTAATTTCAACATATAATTAACTCTGTGTACACCCAGCTTTATAACCATAACGCAAATACTCTTTTGTATTCCACCTTCTCTATTGTAGAAACACCCTATTCACATACACGTATACTATGTTACTCACACATTATAATTATAATCTTTATGTACAATACATTCAAATAAATAAAATGTAAGTATGTAGGCTGTATGTAATATTACAGCTTTTTACTAAATGCATATACATGAAAGTATATTACGATACTTATAACAAAAAAAATGCGTCCGTCTATCCGCTTGTTTCGGCTAACCCAGGAACGGCTGGTCCGATTTTGACGGGACTTTCACTGGCAGATAGCTGATGTTATGAGGAGTGACTTAGTCTACTTTTATTTTAGAGAAAGGATTCGCGTTACGTGTAAAAACAAGAAAAAACATACTTTATGAGCAGTAACTTATTTTAGAAACAGGATTAGGGTACCGAAAACAAAAAGTAAAGCCCCCATGAAAAAAACTATTACTGTACTAAACGGGCGAAGCCACAGGCAGACGCTAGTATACATTATCTCACTCACACATACAAGTTATAATTACATCGCTACATTACAATTCCTTTTTCAACCCCTGTAATTACCCCGGTAGCTTGCACAAACTTATTATTTTCTCACCAAAGCTCTCTTATCCACTTGTATTACGGTTTAAAGTTCCTAAATTAAGTTGTAAACGGAAATTGTTTCGTGGAACCTTGTTGGGAATACGTGTATGTCATTTGATAGTGATGTTCGCTTCAATTGAATTTCTTGTTATTCGAATCGAGTCGGGTTTGAATCGAGTTCAGGAGTGGCAGGTATTCGTGTTTGAGTTGCGTGTCTAACCATTAATTTGTAAATACATACGGGGTTAATTGACAAGCAAAGTAACACGAAGCAAAAAAATCATGTTTTTTTTTTTCATTCATGGTTTTGCTTGTCAGTGTGAAGAGAAATCAGAAGTACCATGATGGCTCAATAATATTCTTCTTCCTATCTTTGACTTTAGGTTGCCTTCGCTTAAAGCTAAATCTTCGAACCGATTTATATCTAAAGAAATAACTTAAAGTTTAAAGTATTTGCTCCCATATCAAGCTTTGTACTCCACCTCCGCTATAAACCTGTATTACCGTTTTAAGAATTTCCATAACAAGTTTGTATTTATCCGTTTCTTTATATCCTGGAAGGTGTGTTACATCACTACCTACTTTGAGCTTAAACTATCGATATTAATTCCATTCAAAATCCCAAATATATATCCCATCACTAATAACACTTGATATCCCACCTCCATGAAGGGTAAATCCCCCAAAAACGGTCCCAGCAATTTATAATCAAAAATATTCACTATTTCCACAGAAGTTAGTCCAAAACTGCTGTTAATTAATATTTTGGCTGCAAATGCAACAGTATTGGTTTTCCGGCGAGTTAAATTCACAACGTCATTAATCGAGATCAGCGTTGGTTATTCTAGGGGATTATATGGAATTTTATTAACAGAGTTTTTGGTTAGCGGGCGGATTTAGGGAGGAAATAATTATGCAGATAGATTTTGTGGGTAAAATTTTAATGTTTATGAATTTGTGATGATAATGGAGGATGCAGTATGTGCTTTTTGGCGTTACTGAAATAATTATATAAGTATATTTTATTGTGATATTGGTTAGGTAGATTTTGAGGCTTGAGATCAAATTATTTAACAGGCAGTGTCTTAAAAACCACTTTGTATTTTTCTAAATGTGTTTCTTCATCAGCCCAAATTGTTTCAAAATATACCAAAATTATATCTAATTTTACGAAGCGATACGCCTTCGCTAGCATGGTGACAAATTGAAAAGGCCTTTTTATAGTATATTTTACGAGATCCCCGAGGATGCGACGTTTCATATATTTGAGAGAATTTTCCATCGCAATTTTAGTGGCAGGTGACTTGGAAGGCGAAAGCACGTTATATTATTTACATTGCCAATAGAAAGAAAATTTTATTTCGTATCTCACTTTGTTTAGAAATAGCTGAGGAAGACTTGGTTTAGGGAAATGCAAAACTTTACTTTTATTATCTACTTTGAGAAAGAATCGAAGAGCTCTTGCAATGAGGAAATTAAGAGCATTTTCTCGGAGTTTGCAAAAATAAACTTTAGATTTTTTTTGTCTAAATTTTTTAAAAGGTTTTCCTTACTTCCCCGGTTTCCATCAAAACCGTAAAAGTAACAGAACACATACCAAAAATTAAATTGTCAACAGTTTTGGACGTCAAATACGGTCCGCGGATTTAATTGTAGGAATTTGCATATTTTCTACCAAAAACTCGGATAGGTACGGTCAGTAACTGGGCATTTAACCCTACCTTTTGATTTCGTTAATGTCCTTTTTATGAGTTACGGAAAAGTTGTTGCTTTGTTAAATACATGGGTACCTTTTATGATAATCTACCTACGATTATGCAAAATGTTTGAAATTGTAAATTCACATATAAATAAATACTTAGCAAAGCAGGAGAAGAAAATGCAACAAACAAACAAAATTCGAACAACTAACTTTGCAATCGAACAAAAACCATACGGTAACAAATCCATCGGAGGCAGCCATTCACCTGGAGATATCAAGACGAACTGAAGTTGTAAAAACAAAAATCGAACGGCCACCATTCGAAATTTAAAAGATTTAACCGTTCGGCAGTAAAATGGCGGAGTGCTTCGAACCGTTGAGCCGGGCTGACGTCCCGGCCGATCGATTCTCAAACCGAAGGAGACATTTTACTACTTGTTTTACGACTTACAAAATCGCAGCCCGATTTGGCTGTAACATAAGGAAATGGGGACGTAACTTGCTGTGTTCTGATAAATATAAAGCCAGTGAGATTTGTAGCAGGATCCTCTGACGAAACCACAACTTGCATGTTTTAGTCTTATGTAGATTTTCTACCGAGTTAGATATGAGGTGGGAATCAACGTTATTCTCATGTTTGTGTTGCGATAAAGTGCTGAGACTGACACTTTTTAGACTTGAGCTGAAACAACTGAAGAGTGTTCAAGCGCTCACAGAATATGAGATACGATTTTCAAATGCTTCAGAAATATTCGTTTTAATACAGATTTATTATTCTTATTGACGTGGACTTTGGGTTTCCACTTTTTTTTAAAGTTATTATCATTGATTGATACCACAATTTCACCTAAAAGAAAGCGATGATGTGGTCGACGATGGAGTACGCTTGCCTAGAAGTAACCTATTCACTCTTGACTTAAAGACCCCAGGTTGTACCTATCAGGAAACACAGATTCCGGGGATGCTCTTGATTTGGGCTGAAGAGTAGACCAATAAAACTGGTCCCCTAAAAAAAATACTTTAGGCATGCATCACGGCGCTCCCGCCACTTGACGTTCAAGTGGCCTCTCCAAACAACTTAGTTTCAATAATATTTCATTGCCAAACACGATTATACCAACTGACTGGACATCTCAACCTAATTGAGACATCATACACCCTATTCTCATATCCAAATATTCCTCTTACAAAAAACACCTTTGAAATCTTTGCAATAAAACCTATAATCGTATCAAACAATTTTAAACAAGACTGCATTGCATTTTTTTTAGCAATTTCAACTATTTGACTAAAGATTTAAGGTGTAAAATTGGTTGTAGCGAAAAAATGGAATGTGATTTCAGTAAATCGTCGGCAAACTATTGCGACGGTGTTAGAGGGGCGAGGCAGAGGTAGCAAACCCTTAGGGCTTTTTTAACGGCTCCTCAGATATTATGCACCCCCGATCACGTCTCGTATGAAGTCGCTTCCTGTGTGAACAGTTTCATTTTTCTTTTTTTTTCTTTCTTTTGTTTGGGTGGAGACGGAGTGTATGGCTGGTCATTCGTCTGGTATAATCGCATTTCCCGAATCCGCCTGTCTTTGTAAGCATGACTTCATTTTATGATAGGCTTGTACAAAAATATGGGACCCTAAATAAGCTCCGAGACTAAAGATGAATACGAAATGTTTTTTTTTCTGTAGACTCGATTAAAGCGTTTAAGTCAAAAACGATTACTCATATCTGTTACTGTAAAAGTCCGAACGATGGTAAATTCCAAGATATTCCAGACCTAAGATTTACTCATTCCTGCTGGTAAAAGTTAGAACTGGTCTATGAAGATCGCTCGCTAATTTTGGACTTTTACCTACTAGCACTTACATACCCGGTAAATACTTAGTTTTCCTACCAGGCTTGCGGAATTTGATCGAAAGAGTCACCGCGGCCTATAACGCAAAGGGCATTAGGAGGAACACGGATAGGTTTTAGTCAGTATGAGTCTGACACTCCCTTCCGCTCCACCCAGAGCAGAAGAGTCATTTGATGATTCCCATACTTAAAAAAAACAACGGGCAGAAGTAAAAACTTAAACATTAACATTGTGCAATTTTGATATTTTGGAATGTTTAGGGAATAATTTCGCACGAATTGCAATATGCATGCATTGAGGCATACATTTTCGCCGCGCGGTAGAAAGAGAGGGGGATATTACTTCCTCTCCGGCTGGCGGTCTACTCTCCCTTCGTCTTACGAATTTTCGATCAGGTCACGTGTCCTGACGCGAGTTTAACATTTTTTCCATCCCAAAAAGTGCACAACGCCGCTAAAAAAGTTTTCACTTCAAAAAAACTTCCTTTAACTCAAAGATCCGTAAATGTTATAAAATAGACATGTCCCCAATGACACCAAATGAAGAGAAAAATTTATGTCTGATTGATTAGCTTGATGTTTCGAAGACTTGGTCTCTGGATAAGTTTAACTAGGAATTCTTAACATTCACCGTAATTCAAACTTTTACAGTAACACATCGACTAATTACGATTTAATCGAGTTGATTATTCCAATATCGATAGTATCAATAAACATCGATTAAATTAATGTTGTTTATCTACCTAATTGGTCGTTATTTTAACGTTTTTATACAAAAACAAACGATTATGTAAAGTGACAAATTACTTTGGAAACTTTTGACCTTTTGTTATAAGTAATAAAAACTTCTGTTCTCAGACGTTATCAGATTTTTTACTTGGACCAATTATTTTTATTTTCAGATCTCTGAAAAGTGAAGGAATGTTTTTGGTAGGTTTTTGATTTATTTATGGACGGTAATGACTTTATAACATTTAGGTTAATATAGCTTCATTTGAGGGTTCTTGATACTTTATAGTTGAATATATGTATTTTTGTAACCCTTATTTTGGTTTAATTTTATTAGCTATAGTTTTAAATTCATATTTTTTTAAACAATTGTCTAGATAAAAAAAGAAAAGAAACAAAAAAACAATATTATCAATTAAATCAAAGAAGTCTTTTCCACACTATTCCGCCATTGCACATGAGTCGACTTCGCACCTCTTTGCTGGGGAGGTGCGAATTGCAGGGGGGTTGTCATTGCCAAATAAGATTTTTTCCTCAATCTACCCTCCGGCGAGAGGGTCCGTCCGGTTATACAATTTGTGATGAAGCACCGTTTTTCGTAAGTATATGAGTTTGTATACCAACGTGTGTGAAAAGAATATATTTTGTTAGTTTTATCATGTCCAGGTATAAATTATATGGAGGACCTTAGTTCCATTTTAAGCATTCTTAGTTCTCATTCTTTAAAATCTCGTCGTTATTTTTGAGGCGCTTTGGCTATACATGACAGATTATGTTGCAAGCAGTGTCAATTGTATTATGACTAGACAAGCTTTTTTATAGAAAATAAATCTTTATTTCTGTTAGATTAAAGTTCTTATTTGGTTAAGTGAACTTACATTAATAGGTACGATATATGCTCTTCTATAGGTATAAGATTTATGGAACTTGATAAGTTTTTTTCTCCCAAAGGCTGTTTATTTATGTCGTGTTGGCGTCCCAAGGGGTTGAATGCAACACCGTCGGTTTCGACAATGAGGTGGGCAGTTTTTTGAGTTGTTAGGGGATTATTCGCAAATTCATTGTGAGGGAGTGATATTAAGCATAGAGAATGATATAGGTATTTTGAACACCTCTTCTTAAAAATAATAACTTTTTTCTGGGACATCATCATCATATCAGCCGAAAGTCGTCCACAGCTGGACATAGAAAGAAAAAGGGAAAGGGGGCTTTGCCATAATCGCCACGCTTGGCAGGCGGGTGGGCTGGGACGATCGGGTAAAAAAATTGACCATTTACCTACCATAATAAGTATCAACATTTTTAGTGATATTCAAGAAGTTTTATTTTGTAACCCGGAATTAAATGAAACGTTTGAAGAATAAAGACCAAAAACCACACAAAAAAGACCAAGAAACTCAACATCGCAAAACAAATTTAAGCAAAACACCTTTCTAAAAACAAAGCCACAAACATTTCCTGCAACAACTATACGACATACAGCAGGCAAGCACTCAACAGTAAAACATGACCCTCCTACTGACACAGTCGGATAAAACCTAGTCCCGCTAAAAATTCACGTCTCCCGCTTGGGGTCATAACTTACATCCCCACAGAATATACATAGAATGCCTCTTGCCTGCCACCTATGTGTAGTGGCTGAATTATTTTTTAAGTGTTAAAGGTTTTGCGAGATCCCCTACTAAAGTAATAAATAAACCGAATCTCACGATACAATGTAGTGCACTAAATTCTCGCGGGTTCCGCAGAACGGACCCTTAGTTTAGGGTTCCCTTCGTGAGTCTATTGTCAGCGAATATTGGGTGTTGAAGTTGCACTTAAATTGTGAAGGAATGGTGGTTCTAAATTTTGGGCAATACAAATGCGGGTGCTTCAAAAGACGTATTTTAAATAAAAGACGTGGTTGGAATACTTTTACAAAAAGGGAAATGATTTTAGAGATTGTAAAACAGAAAAAAATCTTTTGGATTTGGTCAAAATCAAGACTGTTAAGTCGCACTATAATGTTCTTATGAATGCTGGAATGTCATAATGTATCACAGTTTAATTCAATGAGTTTTTATTTAAAAACTTACATAATCGGTAGTCAATAGAAACAATGGATTCTAAATATCAGTTCCACAATAATCGCAATATAATATAGTCAAAACGCTAACTGGCAAGTTGCAAAAAATATTGCAAATATCGTTGGATCATGTTAGTGATGGGAAAATGTACAAATTGAATAATTATGCGTCAATTCTAATTAGAAGCAAAATATGTAAGCTTTTATTAAACTTAAAAATCCACCGCTATGCAAGAAGCCTAATAAGTTGGCAAACCACAAGTGTCAGAATACTTTGCAGGGGTATCAAGTTGCGACATTCTCCTACGTCTATATATCGTGCGAAAAAACGCAGTTTTTGTAACTATCGTAACCACAGGAATCCTTGAAAATTACGTAATAGTATGGCCTGTTTTATGATGAAGTTATAGAAAAGATATCTAAGCTAATATTTAGAGAATTAAAATTGTTTGTCTCGTGAAAGCGATTTTGTCGTATCTCGGAACATCCAATTTTACACCATCGACCAAAAACTATTCCAAAAATTCTTAACTAGCAAAGTGAAAGCTCTTAATGGAAAAAATCAGTGAAATTTCAACTTTCTGATTTAGAGCAAATTTCATTGAATTTGTCCATAGTGGATAAACAACAATATTGCCAAGTGTTTAATACTACAGGAAAAAGACAAAACTCTGTACTCTGTGTCACAGTGTAGCTGTTGCAATGCATAGAGAATGCTGCCCATTCTCTGGTGAGTCCCTTAGTCGCCTCTTACGACACCCCAAGTGATGGGATGGTGCTATTCTTTTACACCATACAGAAACTGAGTGTCTTATCCTGCAGGAAAACACCAATACCGAAGGACATAATAAGAATCGGTTTCTTCAGTATTACTGTGATTTTTGGAGCCTTTTCCTCGAAAAAAATGATTTCCACAAACATTTTCACAGGTGTTAACCAGGCATAGTTTTTGCCCGAAAAAAGGCAACATTTTTGTTATACTACCCTCGGCTTGTTTATTGTTTGGTACCGTCGAGTTAGAACGATTTTTTCCCGTTATTGAATTCCTAGCCAATCTAGTATCGGTTTCAGATACCGGGAAAGTGCCGAGCTAGCATTTTTTAGAACATTGTTCGACTTGCAACTATGTCACCTATTTTTTCACGCTGTATTTCAGAGGAGGATTTATTTATCAGGGTTTTATTTAGGTCCAAACGATAGTAGGTAACGATGGTCGCTGCGAAAGCCTTATCGATCGGCTTGACACCAGAGTAAAATATGCAAAAAAAGACACCGATATCCAAAACTTTTATTTTATTATTGTTATTTTTTGAAGAGACTTAGTAAGATATTCGCACAAAAAAGGTGTATGAGACCTTTTTTTGATCTGTATGTTGTATGATCGATAAAAAAATAGAGTTTAGGCTCACTCACTAGTGATAAGTTACAACCAATCCATCTGCCTAGCCTTTTCCCAACTACATTTGGGTCCGCTTCCACTCTAACCGGATTCATCTGAATACCAGTCTTTCACGTGTAGCGGCTGCCTACCCGACCTCCACAACCCATTAACTGGGTAACACGGTAGTTCTTTGCAAGAATGCAGTCAGTTTTACTGGCTTCTGACAATCCGTAACTACTGACAAACATCTACAAATGACAGCCGGGACCAACGGCTTAACGTGCTTTCCGAGGCACGGAGAAAACTCGGTATGTTAAGATGGTCACCCATCCACAGATCAACCTTGGCAAGCGTAGCTTAACCTTGAAGATCGATCCGTGCGGCTGTTATTATTTAGCCACGAGCTCCTTTACAACCACTAACACAAAACAAAGCAACAAATATCGACAGACCCCTACGCTCTCACAGCCTGCCCCCCATGAGACCTACCATGATGCAACTGAGACAAAGCCCGAAACCCTGGCACATACGACCGCATAATTCCGGCCAGACTATGTATCTGACCACCGGAGTCGAGTTACGACCACAGGACATCCAATACCAGTACAACGATCAGTAAAAAATGCAGTATGAATTGGTGTCCGTTGATATTTTGATTTTCTATGGCTGTGCGTGGGTTTGTGTGACTGAAGTTTTTTTTTATGTTTTATTGTAATTGGAATTCGGTAATTGGACTTCTTTTGTTTTGTTTTGTTGTTAAGACGGTCTATTTCTATAGTTCAAGGATTTTTTTCGTTTTGATATTATGGGACATGATAACACGTGTTTTATGTACTTAAATGATATGTTATGTTCCCGATATAAATTTTGACAGTCAGCGCAATTTTCAGTACAACTTGCGTGTAGATTCAAACCGCTAAAATAGCTTAGTTTTTTTGTCACCCTTTTTTAACAGGATACATTATCATCATCTTGCCCTTACTTCAATTTTTTGGCTCAGCATGCAGCATGTTTGCAGCCATACACAATCCATCCTTCGATCCTTTAGTCTTCAAGAAACATGAACTCGATAATTTAAAAAGAATCGATGTTCACTTCGTCAATTTCCTAGTGTGAATCGAACCTAATGATTGCCGCGTATATGTCTACACCACAAGCCGTAGGTACCCATTTTAGCTCTAACCCCTGAGGACCAGAAATTGAATTACAGCTTCCGAAGTACCTCTGTATGTACTTCACGTCATCGTGCGACAACCGCCCGAAGGCTTTTATTAGGGGAAAAAATATTATTCCGCACATTAGTACGTGAGACGTGAATTTGTGATGCTATACGCGACAAAAGGGAGTTATTTCTTTTTTCTGAGCTTTTTCTCCTCCGGGATTTTGTTTTGTGTCATATTTTGTCTGATATGCGACGTTGTTGTGCTTTTCTGGGCGGTTTTCTTAGCCTTGAAGAGGATAGGATAACCCGAAATTTAACTAAACGCAATCATTTAATATCGTGTACAACCTGGTGGGTACAGCTGTAAAATCTAGTAGGTTAATCTTTTCTCTAGGTTTTAATTTCACTAATTTTCTATGGAAACTGTAAAAAACAGCATCATCACTGACATTTTTGCAAATTAGTGCTGTTTGAGTTCCGAGTACCAACATAACTCATCATTTGACTAGTGTTGGAAACATCACTACGCGCCGGTCGACCGCGGGCGGTAGCAGCGGTCGTGGAAGGGGCGCTGAAGCTGCGAGCGCGTACCGGCCGGCACACACGACACTGCATCGTCCTCCTTACGAAGCGCACACTCATATCTTTAAAACCTTAAGTTTAGCTATTGATTGACCGTTTGTTCACTTTGCTTATATTTTAATACAGTCCACTTTCCTTTGTTACCGGAGTTTCCCTGCTTCTCTCCTAGTACCACCTGTAGGATTTAACCCATTCCTTTCTACTAGCCTTTCCTCAACTACGGTGAGGTTGGATTTCAGTCGAATCAAAGCAGAATGGGACTTGGGGCGACTGTGTATCTGGCCTTCACAAGCCAACACCCTCCCCTCTACACTTCATTACCCTGGCAGAGCGTCTACCACCTGGACGCGAGCTTCAGTGGCTAGCCTGGAAATTACTTAACCGACTGCGGTCCCCACCTGGCCGCTGTAAAAATAATCTAGCCAATTGGGGCATTCTTCACCCATCCCAAACGCAGTGCCAGTGCGGAGCCCCTTCACAGGACATGCGTCACCTCCTTAATTGCCCGTCGTGCACAACCACCTGCACCATCCCAGATTTGAAGAAAGGCCAATGATAGAGCTGTACAAGTTCCTCAATACTGGTCGGATAAAATATAATATGAGTCAATCAATACGAAAAGAAGACAATACAGTTATTGGGTATACTGTGCCAATCGTAACTTAACCTAACCAAAAAGTAACTTTATTTTTATAAACAAATGCGGTTTAAAACACAATCCCAAATAATTGTCTTCCCGCCACGAAAACCGTAAAAGTTTCTTCAACGGCAATCGATACCCAGCAAACTCGATTACGTATCGGTTCGTTCCGGTTCTACGCTATTTAGTGCTGGAACACCGGTTCCGCTGTTTTCGAATCGTAACTCAGTTAAACGTTGTATAAAGCGAATCTTCTTTTATTTCGCCAATCATTCCACATTGACCAATTATTGTGGGACTAATACAATTGTGGACAGTCAAAGTTTCTGTCGTTGGGTATATTTTGAAGAGAAAAAGGTAATTTTCTCGTTAGTGTCGTTAATATTCGAAGGATTTATTTATCAGTTCGGTTTCTGGCAACATTGTATTGAATTACATTTCAATAAAAGGATATCTCTAGTGTATTGTTGCTGACAAAATATCATTGTATCCTCACATGTGTCACGTACGTATTCACGTATATACAATAAACCAACAAACACACGGTTATTATTTATCGATGAAATCGCAGAAAACATCAAATCTTCGAGGAAAAATTTATTCGCAGCCAAGATTTGTTTAAGGAAACGGAAATACGTGACTCAATCGACATTTCGCTACACTTGACAAAAGATGATTTCCAAGATGGCGACATGTCACGTCAAAAGGGCGGTTGTCGTTCCCGCCACTTCGCTCAGCTTACGAAGGTACGAAGGTACCCTGGTAGGAAGGCAGGTGGAAGGTATTCTTTTTAACCGCACACGCAATTTCCTACGCTTTTATTTTTCGCGAGCCCACCGTAGCTGTCCCAACGCTATTATAAATGATATTTGCTCCTGTAATGATCACTTAATCGAGGTGAAAGAAAGTAATTTGTTTGCCGCGTTGTTCTATAAAATACTTTTTTTTTTTGAGGCCACGGCATTTTGTGTTTATGCCTAATGCTAGACTCTTTGGTGAAATATGAGCGTGATAAGAGGAATTTCGTTCGCTATAATTATAATGGCTGTAGGTTATTTATAGTGAAAGAACTCGTTACGTTTTAATGGTGACCACTATATTACTCCGTGGGCGTGACCGACCGTTATACTAAAAACAACCGTTATAATAAAATAGCAAAAGAGGCGGAGCGTGTATCTTAGTTAATAAGGAGCATAAATGGAGGGAAATTCCAGACGTTAAGAAACACACTATAACTAATGTATTTGAATGCTGTGCTATCGAACTTATTGATTATAAGGTTATTATTGTCTGTGTCTACCGAGTACCGAACCGGAACAATGTGGTAACATTTCTTTCAAAACTTGAAAAAGTCCTTATGCTCATTTCAAAAATAAGTTGTAATAATATTTTAATAGCTGGAGATTTTAATATTGACATTTTAAAAAGTAATAGTATATCCCTAGATTTCGAATGTTTGTTATTGAATTTCAACTTAAAGCTTGCTTTAAAACAACCTACTAGACTGATTAGCATGACTTGTTTAGATAACTTTGCCCATGATTTCAAAAAACAGTGTAAGACTGAAGTGTTGGATTTTGGTTTATCAGACCACACGGCCCAATTAATAAAACTTCCAATAAAAAAGATTTTCAAATTTAAATACTGGTATAAAACGGAACGAGATTTCTGTAAAGAAAACATTGATAAGTTCAAAATGTGCCTGAATAATTTTTCTTTCTCAGAAATCTACACAACTAATGACGTAGATAATGCTTATACATATTTCATGGATAATTTTAAATTATTCTACAATCTGTGCTTCCCGCAGAAAAACTTAATGATGAAAGTTAATTATAAATCTAAGTGGATATCACGCGGAATAAAAATTTGTAGCAAAAGAAAAAGATTATTGCTCTGGCAACTTAGACAAAAAGCAACAAAGACGAATAAACAAAATTATATTAATTATTCCAAATTACTAAAAAAAATTATATCTCTAACGAAGCGTGCGCAAAATAATTACACAATTAAAATGTCGAATAATAAATCAAAGACAACGTGGCAAATGATTAATAAAGTACGACCAAATTTACCAAGAGAACCCATAGAAAAAATTAAAATCCAAACTATAAGTATCACAAATCCTACAGAAATAGCTAACACATTTAATAATTACTTCGTTGATAAAGTTAAACCAATCTTGGGTGCTGGTAAAAAAGTAACATCCCTAATTAACCACAGACCCAATTCAATGTTTTTAGCTCCAAGTACACCTTTTCATATATTTAAGATAATAAATGGCCTAAAAAATACAAAAAGTGTCGGTTATGACGAAATTTCTACAAAAATTGTAAAAGAAGTAAATAGTCAGATATGTCATCACTTAAGTCATATTATAAACCTCTCTATAACAAATGGCACATTTCCAAAGGACCTTAAACTAGCAATTGTTAAGCCTTTGCTGAAAAAAGATGACAAAGAATTAGTTGAAAATTATCGACCCATTGCCCTCCTCTCTGTATTTTCCAAAATCTTTGAAACGTATTACAATACAGAATTGAATAATTACTTAGAAAATAACAATATCTTATGCAGCGAACAAAAAGGCTTTCGAAAACATAAAAATATAAACATGGCGATCTTTGAGTTTTTGAAAAATATAATGACTGCGGTGGATAAAACTACCCCTGTATGCTCCATTTTTTGCGATATGACACAAGCCTTCGATTATGTTGATCACAAAATACTGGCTAGTAAATTGGAGGCATACGGTATAAGAGGAAACGTGTTAGAACTATTTAAATCTTACTTAACTGATCGAAAACAAATCACACAAGTTACAAGATTTAACATAAAAACTAAAAAGGAAGAACAATACCAATCCAAAGTAAGATATGTTAGATATGGTGTTCCCCAAGGCAGCGTAACAGGACCTACGCAATTTATTATCTACATCAATGACCTCCCTAATGCAACTGTGCAACCTATGACATTATTTGCAGACGACAGCACAGTAAATATCATATGTAATGATAAAAATCTATTTGAAAACGACATAAATAAAGCACTAACATCTATAATAACATGGCTAATCAATAATAATCTAAAAATAAATATAAATAAAACAAATGTAATGAACTACAGTCAAAGGCCTCAAAATTCAATTAAATTTAAATTGATATATGATAGTAATATAATAAATCAAGTAGAAACAGCCAAATTCCTCGGTTTAAAAATTGACAGTAGAATCAATTGGAAATGTCACACAGAAGAACTTTGCACAAAAATAAGTAGTTTATCTTTTGCGATGTACAAACTGGCACCAACAGTGAGTAGAAACGCATTATTCATGGCATATTATGGACTTGTCGAATCAGTGCTTAGATACGGTCTAATATTTTGGGGTAATTCGACAAACACCGACATGGTGTTTAAAATGCAAAAGCGTTGTATTCGGGCTATGTTTAAGATCAAAACTACCGACAGCTGCCAACCACTGTTTAAAAAATACCATATACTGACACTTCCGTCACTATACATCTTGGAAATAGCTTTATTTGTTAGAAACAATCCTCACTGGTTTCCTCTTTTGTCAGACAATGTCACTAGAAATAGACGTAATAAATATAAGAACTTCTTACAGCCACACTCTGCGAAAACAGCACTCCTTCATAAAAGCGTGTTTTGTATGGCACCATTAATATATAATAAAATTCCAGAGGTTATTAAAAATATAAACCAGCCAATTTTATTCAAGAGAGAACTTAAGAAGTTACTTACTGAAAAATGTTACTATTGTGTTAAAGATTTTTTAAATGATAGTTTCTAATCTATTTGTGTCATATTTTAATTTTGTTATGCTTTTTCTTCTCTTACTTAATTGTGTTATATTTTGAGTGGTTATAATTAATTTTGTACGCCAATGGTGGCAAAACATGTTGAAACTCACAGATTTTTCACTTTTACATCCACATTTGCATGTATATGTACAATGTTACACATGTTTACAAATAAATATATCTTTATCTTTATCTTTATCTTTAACCCTATTTTTATAGTTATTTATACATCGGATTGCAGTTTTAACTTGTTTTTTTTTATTCAAAGTATACGTTTATTTCTCGCTATAAATATTTTATGGTATCTAACAAAATCTTACTATCTATAAAGTTAAAAATTACAGTCATTAGTTAAGTATCTATAAAAATTAATGCCGGGATTACGACGAGCGAGGGCAGAATTTTTAATGTACGAAAGCGTTGTATTCGTGTGGGATTATGTTTTCCAAATATTTCAGGCTAACACTTAGGTAATTAAAAGCGTAACAGACACCCCAGAACTCCAAAAGCTCTGCGAACTTAAAATTAAATCTAAACTTAGCAAACGCTCTCTTACAGACTCTAGTTTTCGCAGATATTTAAAAATAAGGCTAACTTTTTAAAGTGCAGAAAATCCTCGAGTTGCGGAGAAAATTTAAAAAGCCAAGTGTAAATGTAG
This sequence comes from Mamestra brassicae, assembly GCA_905163435.1. Taxonomy (NCBI): domain Eukaryota; kingdom Metazoa; phylum Arthropoda; class Insecta; order Lepidoptera; family Noctuidae; genus Mamestra; species Mamestra brassicae. Next base: position 7,810,754 of record LR991013.1, on the reverse strand, counting down.
AAAGCAGAATTTATAGTACAATTCTGTACAATGATAGCGAGATTAGCTTGTCCTTTCAAATCGGATCGGAATACGAATCCAAGAAGATATATCCGCGGAGTTTGCACAAAAGAATTGGTGCGATATCGCGCGCTGTCGTCCTGCGGCGGCCATCTTGACACCGCGTTCCCGCCAAAACGTTTGAATTCGAACATCGAACATCTCTCTAGGGATGAGTCACTTTTGAAACGTACTCGCTCGATTCAGAACGTTTATAATCGTGTAGCGACATTTCACATTTTAATATTCACATTACCAAATAATGTGTTTCTGTTTACCTTGTATAAATCGCGTTACATCATGATTTATTTGATTTCGATGCCGATATCGGCTGGTGAAATAAAATAATTTGTTTGTATTGGCTTTAACCAATTAACGCTCAAAAGCCGACAAGTTAAATATTGTATTTACATGTGATAACATCTATTAATTATAGTAAGTAATCCTTTGACTGTGAAACCCAAAATCTCGTGACTTAATGTTAAATGACATAAAGCTATTAATCACGGAGTTAATTTTAATCCATAACGACATTAAAACTCGCTCTTTCATTAGTCAGTAGACGTCAAATCAGCGGCATAACTCAAACTTATCGTAAAAAGTTACGTACATCAAAATAAACCGCTGAAAAAAATCTGTTTAATGCAATCTGAGCGATAACAGCATTCCTGGGTCATGTTACCGGCTCGCGTGACTTGCCTAAATAAAAAAATATATACCGGCGAGCAAATTTGATACAGTGGCGCACTTAACTCTTAATATCTTTATCTAAATCGGACCATAAACAAGGAGGACAAATTTTTTCACGGGAATCCGGACACGACAACACTAATGTTGGCTGTTGAGCGTCGGTTCATGTTCCTCGTTTGAGTTATGTTGAGTTTATGTAATCTTTATGAGACGAATACGTTTTTTATGGAAGAAATGTTTTTTACAACTTTTAAATTAATGTTCTTGTATGTTGCTTTCATTTCTCCGCACTTAAAGCGAAAGATATCGTCAAAACAAAAAAGATTTGAAGTCATCCGAGATTTCGATTTGTATCAGCAAGCAGTAATGCGATTTATCAATAATGCAAATGAAAATATAACGTATTCGACGAAAACGATAAGTACGAGATATTGGGGATTACATTTTCCATTCCTTCCGCCATCATGACCTGCTCAAACCACCCGAAAACTTAGTATTAAGTATATACTTCGACAAAATATTTTCTTCGTAACACGATGACTGGCAAAATCCAAGCATCTGTTACAAGCTTTTTATTAGTACAATCTACAAAAAAAAAGGGCAAAATGGACCTCATTCAAGCCCCTTAGGCCCGAAGAAAATCTTTTTACTAGAGAAAAACAAAACTATATATTAGGGAAACAAGCTATTTACCCGGTCTACGCTAGCGAACCTACCGGGATAACCTAAAAACGTCCGATCCGTCTGTCGACTGCTCCTATTCGATTTTCCCGCCATTTTACTGTAAATTCGCCATTTTATTGAACTCGTTTTGGTAGATTATGTAAGTTAATGCGCGTTTTGGTCCGCCACGCGATTTGAACGGCCCGATAAGCTAGTCTGCGATTTCAGAGCAGTTAATGCGTGTCACGAAGTATTTTTGGAGTCGTTTTAGGGATTTATTGCATGACTGATATCTTCATTAGTCTACAAGGTCAGAAGAACTTTAGAACTAGGCTTTATGTTTATGATGTCTGCTTATTTAGTAAGGTCAGTTAGGACATAACTGAGATCGCAAGTCGCATTATCGTTAACACTGGTTTAAGGATTCATCGCCTTAAATGCGTTAAGTAATAAACCGTAATGGATATAAAAATTGGTGCATAACTAAAGACTTTGTATCAAAACATTATAATTAGAGTGCATAAAGTGTAACAAGCCCATTTAGAAACCTTATTACACTAAGTATCCAACATTACAATAATCGCTAAACAACGCTTGTTTCAACGCGTTTATTTTCACAAAAATCAATTTAACAGTTCACGCGAAGAATCGCGCACTGCCAACACTGCCATAATTACCTACCGGAGGCGGGAAGATTGAAAAAAGAACAAAAACCAAAATGGCGTCGATTCTCCCGAAGCCGTGACTCTGAACATTTTGTCTCTGGTCACGAATATCATAAGCTTGGGTCGTGCATACGCTAAGGGTCTTTTGGTGTGAAAATACGATATAATTTTGGGGAAATAATCAGAAACGGGTTCGCGTGCCCACGGGGCATTACAGGGCCCCACCCAGCATGTTAATGTTGCCAGTACGTATAACCACGGCATGTATGTAATGAGCCGAGGAAAATTGTGTTGCCATAAAAATAATTGTGTTTCCTACCACCCTCTTGAGCGTCACTCGATTAACTTCGCGCGCACTAGTTCTGCTGTGATATTTGCATATTGAGGATGCTTTAGTACTTATAGTTATACTTTTGACATGCTTTGATTGCCTTTGCAAGAGCTAAGGATATCGACACCTTGGCTGTTTTGTTTTTAATAGGTTGTTTAGGAAGATACCTATGTTAAATCGATGACCATCTTTGTAGACTACCTATAATGCTTACCTTGGTAGCTAAAAACATGAAAATGATTTTGTTTTAATACTTTATTGCAAATAACAGTACAGGGGCGGACTGGCATTTTCTACTAATCTACCTTTACCCAAAACTTCCTTCGCACAAAAATTATACCACCGCACCTAGGTACGTATCTACTTTTATTTTTCTTTTTTCCTTATAAATAATGGTAGGTGCGGTGGCTGCAGTTACTTTATCAGTTAAGAATCCATCTAATTCTCGAAAACGAACAGTAAACTACACTACATTTCAAACTCCTAAAGGGCATTGCATCCATTTAATCGATACACAGATTTATAGTTTCCTAAACTGCTGTTTCACGTGCATTTTTAGTGTTTTCAGAGAACAAAATGCATGTATTCTGGTGTGTTTACAGTTAATTTTAAACTCCCTTTTGTTGCTGATCTGTTTTGTGTTACAATGATCGTAGGATACATTTGTTTGACGTAGAATGCCCTTTGTACTTCTAAGTTTAGATTCTAGTGAATTTTGTATGGAATTACATAGTTTTTTTTAAGGTTTAAGAAGTATTGTTAGGCTTCCTTTGTTGCGTTATGTTTATGAAAATGCTATAGTGATCCTTAGTACTTACAGTTGTTCTTTAGACAAAGTAATGGTTCTACAGAAGATTAAAACGTGTTTAACTTCATCAACCAATTATTTGGAGTCTGATCTCCTCATAATTCTTTGCCAGACACCTCGGTAAATCGACGTTCATTGTATAGAACTATCTAATTTCTATAAATTAAGTACATAGATTATTTGCTCGAAGCAAGGAACTTACTTACAGCTTCTATTAGATGACTAAGAAGAGTTTATTTTATTTTTATTTATTTTATTTTATTTTGACAAGTACTGTGACAGACTAAAAACAATTCATCATAGCCATGACAACATACATTATGTGAATCTGGGGTCCAATTATTACTGTACACAGCGTTCAATATTTAATAAGCTTCATTAGTGACATTTTACAAATGTTTAACATAATATGAAAAAAAAATAATACACTTCTAACTACAATTTATATAAAGCATTTCTAAATTCGTTGAAACTGTTCAAAAATAAATCTACCTTAGGGCTAATAAATCTATCTATTAATTCTAATAAATCTATCTATATTGCATTATTGTTAGTTAGTCGCATATCTATTGGTATTCACCTACTAAACCCTGGTTTCTAGAAATAAAAAAACGACGAGTCATTTTTTTGATTGGCTATTCAAAATTCAGTGAATGAATCACAGCAACTTACGCACTGTCGAAAACATTACAGTAGGTAATTTTGCCATAATTTTCGCTCCAGATACTGGGAAGGGCAATAATCAACCATTGACCTATAAAAAGCCACCAACACCATGTACCAACCTTACCTCGGAAGCAGTTAGCTCGTAACTAGTATTTTCCACCAATTTGATGGCTCAGCGTGCAGCCCGTCTAACGCCATTACACGCGTGATGATAGCCTTCATATCAAATAGTCGGCGTGGCGTAGTAATAATATGGGATGCGGAAATATGGGCAATGAGTGAAGGATCGAGTTTTTTTTTTACTTTGAAAATGCGAGGTGCTGTCGAGATTTACTGAATACCATTTAGGGCTGGTATGTTGTGAACCTCCAAACAGGTGCAACGCGACACAGCCAAGACGCATATTCAGAAAGAAAAATAAAAACCTAAAATTACTCTGCAGATAGAATCACTTCTAGGAAAACGCCTCGTCGCATCGAATTGGCCAGCGGAAATCTATAATGTCAATCAGCAAAGATGATTCTAAACTTGGCTTTTTTTCCTCCCGTAAAGATTTCAGTATGGAACTATACAGTTATCATTTTGTTAACTCAACAGTTCGAAAATTCGTTGACTTCCAGCCAAATCACTTTACACTTAAGCATCATCAATATTTAATAGGTACCTACATCGAGACTGCTGTATAGTCAAACAGTCCCAGACTCAGGGTCCTAAATTCTAGTAGACTAAGTTAGGATCTTGGAGACACCTGTCGGTCTCAAAACTGCAGTAATGCATTAAGTATGTAGAGTGATTTCTAAGCTGCCAATGACTGTCGAAAATAGGCTGAATTTAGCGTAGTGTGACATGGATGAAATTGGGGAGGTATTGTTGGAAGTGTAAGTTTTCGACTCGTACCGTATTATAATTTTAAAGCTTTTTATTCTTTGATGTAATTATTTTATTGAAAGATGCCCGTTTTCTGTTTTAGGTTTCCGAACGACTGTACCTACGCGAATAACGGAACCCTTACATTTGATCACTTTTGTTTCTATCTATCCGTCTGTCACAGCCATTTTTTCCTGGGCTATGGGTGAGTTTTTTTACACCACAATTTCACATTATTTCATGAACTAACCCTCATTGTTCAAGGACATGGATGAAGGAGTCATTTGTCTGGATTTTTGAAATCATGTGTACCAAAATTGGATAAATAATGTTTTTGTTTTAATTGTGTTTTCAACTGAGCTATCAGTGCGTTTCGACAATATGATGAAATAGGGACTTTTTAAATAGGGACTTCATTAAAAATTGTGTGTTTTGGCACCCAGGAGGTCAGGAAATTATAAAGGCTATTCTAGCAAACAAAATTTGACTAGGTAGTCCCTATGATATGAATATAAAAATACATGATGGGATATTTCAGATATCCACAGACGAAGTTAAACCGCAAATCCACCATAATTAGCTCAACAATTTATATGAAACTCAATATTATTTCAATGAACATAGAAACACGGCAATCCTAATCAAATTAATTAGCAATACCGACATTAAATGTACAAACAATAATTGTTACTAACTTCGAAATTAATTTCCTTCAGCAATGGTCAACCCTGTTTTACCGCGCCGGGTCATAACGACCCGAAAACTTGCAATAACTCGAATAAATTACAAGGCAATCCAAGTTGGTGTAATAAGATGTTTAGAGAGGATTTCATTGGCTCCCTACGCGGTAGTATTTGGTGTAGAAGCTTGTATGGAATGTTGGATAGTCGTTAATTTAATTGAGTTTTGAAACACTTGTGATTGGCAGTTTCTAAGATCTAAGATACGAATTAGGTACGGAAATAACTGAATTTTAGGTTTTTAAGAAAATAATGTGTTATTATTTCATGTGTATGTAGTCAATGTATTCACGAGAACTGCTCTTTCTTTACAAGATAATTTAAATTGCACAGAAGTGTGAATAAAATATAAACAAAAATACCTATAAATATTTCAAAGTCTAGAGTATACATAATATTTTACACAAGACGCCATTTTATACCTTACATCAAACAATCGACAAACAGAAACACTTCCCCACAAGTGCACTAGAAAATAATTTCGCTGGAATTATTCACGAAAAACCCCATCAGACGAAAAATTATACCCCTAAAAACCATTAGCTCACATACTGTGGTGCATTGAAGCAAAGTGGAGGGGGAGGGGTTGAAGTGGGGGGCGAGACAGGAAAGGGGGATCCAGACTGAGGGGGAATAATCCCGTAATTATCGGCTTAACTCTAGACGACATTCGCAGGTGGTAGTTGCGTTCAGGTGTACCTTATGTAAGGCATTTTAGGGTTAGGTTGACAAATGTTGCACACTGATAATTGATTTATAGGAGCTTTTCGTAATAGGGGCAGGTTTTACTCGCTTTTGAAGATTTGCGGGTATCGGTATCGGTCTCGGTATTTGACGCGCATGTGAGGGGTTGTGTTGCCATAATCTTGCTTGAGCTGATATGAAGAATAATATTGGTGTTACACTTCAGTTGCAGGGGTGGTTTTATTGATATTTTTATTTTATTTTTCATTTGCTTTTCTGTGGTCTTGTTAAAGATTTTTTTGTGGATTTATCGGCTGACGAGAAAGGACTTTATTTTTGACTGGCGAGGATAAAGGGAGATCAGGAACTTGCTTGTTACAGCTTATGTTTGATTCCAGGCAATTGGGGATCTGAAATCTATAGCAGCATATTGGTGAAAAAAATTGCGAGAAATAAAATGGTGAAACTGCATAATTTTCTTATATTTACTACATAATAATTATCGTTACTCCTTAAGAAACGATTTTCATATTTAGCCCGCGGTATGAAAATTTTATGAAGAGTAGGTAAAATCGAGCGTTAATTAAAAGTGAGGCGTTACGTTTCTTTGCGCACCTTTCACTTTAAGATTATTTATGTGTGTATATAAAAACTTTCTTTCTTTCTTTCCTTCTTTTTACATAATCTACACAAAAATAGTTCTTAAGGAGAACTCCAGTCTGCGTCAGAACTGACACTTTTATTTTTAAATAAACTTATATAGGTACTTACGTGAAAATTGGGAAGTAATATCATTTGATTAAAACTTGTGCCTCCTACGTTGAAATTACGCAGAAACAATGTTGTTTGCTTTTCATAAGGGAATCTGTGATTTTAGCTGCCCCAGGGATACGCGGTGGATAGCTTTCGCCCAAATTTTGGACGTTTTGGTTATATTTTGGGCCGGAGTCGAATTTAGGCGTGACTTTATAACGTGTTGCCGGCGCTACGCCTTGTTTTGGCACCGTTGGCTTAGCTGATGGATTTGTGAAGCATAGATGGTTTGTTAATACAGGAAAAATATTTTTATTTACATATATATTTACACCTGTTTTTATAAATACTTAACTAACTATATATACCAGAAATAAAAATAAAAACTCCTAACTAAATTAACCTTAAAATATGGCGTCAAAAAATTCATCCGCATCGCTGTCGACTGGAAGTGTACCCAAAAGACTGGCGGCATTGCCACGTTGAATGGCAATGCTTATTCTTTGACCAAGGTAAAAGCCAGCCCTTAGGTCACGCGAAGTGTCAACTAAGCGTCTTGAGAGATCTTTAAACAAGTTAATTAATTATTTTCATATTTCATAGCGATTGTTTTTTGTTTTGGGTTAAGAAAAACTCTGTACTTTTATGTTTTCAGTAGGTACTTATTTAAAAGGCAGTGTGTGCAGACACGACAATGTGACAATTCACATCCGTACACTTCAACATAAGGTTCAGTTGAAAACCAGCGTCAGGGAACTACTAGTTGTCTGGCATTTTGCTGTACTGGACCTATTTGGCGCAGTCGCGGGGCACACAATATAATTGTTTTAAAATTAAGTTTCCTTTTATTTGTACATATATTGTGAGTGCCAAATAAAATACTTTTCTTTTTTCTTTATTTCTTTGTCGTAGGACAATATTTCACGTTTTTTGTCGTACGTGTCTTCGATATTCTTAAAGATTTTTAATTTCACAATGCATTTTATTGCTTGTTGCCCTAAATTGCAATCACGCACGCAAGAGAACAAACCTTATTCTAGCAGTAGGACAATATACAAACCAACACTAATATAAACAATACCATTCATCAAATGACTTCTTCCGCTCTGGGTAGGGCGGAAGGGCGTGTCAGACTCTTACTGACTAAAACCCATCCTTCTAAAACTCTTTGCGTTCCAGGGCCGCGGTGACTCTTTCGAACAAATTCCGCAACCCTGGCAGGAAACAATACCATTGCAACTGCAATTAGTAAAACACATGATATCTAATCTCCAAACAAAGATCTCGTTGAAATAAAATCCAGTTTCGCTCGAGTAAACAGTGCAAATGACCATACGATGATACGTTTAGTTAGCGAACAAAGTCAGATGTTAACATTTGTTCATGACAAGTTCAACACTACATTCTGTTTTCTTCTTTACTGAGGCCTTTAAAATACATAGAGATGTAAACTGAAGTTTTTAGCCCCTACCATGTGATTTTTCGAAACTATATACTCAAAATATGAACATTTTCGGCGTTAATTTCATCCCATCCATACGCACAGAACGGTTTGGGAATATTTTCATTGTGCGTTACAGCCAAGAGTGGAATTCTCTGCCGGAATCTGGGTTTCCTGCTAGTTACAAGCTGGATCTTTAAGTCAAGGGTGAACAGCCGTTCGATTCTGTAAACATGTCAAAGTGAAGGCTTGGGTGAAGTGATCACGAGGTGAGCTGTCAATCCATACAATCAAGATGGAATGACAGCTCACTCCGTGATCACGTGAAATCTTGATTTTACAGAATGACAGCAGCTCACCTCGTGATCACTTCACCCAAGCCTTCACTTCTACATTTACACAGAATCGACCGGCAGGTTACTTCGAGGCAAGCGTGCTCCATCGTCGACCACATCACCACTTGCCATCAGGTGAGATTGGTAAGAAAAAGTTAGTATTGAAGATTCATAAACTCTTTTTGTACGTGTTTAATGTTATACTTAGTACTTCATATTAGTGCCGGCGACCAAAGAAATCTAAGTTTTGAATCGATCGTATTGGAGAGTTACCTATGTGTGTTAATAAGCAGGAGTTTTAAAAAAACACAAATTAAAATCAACTATAATTTCTCTAATAAATTTCCCTTCTGACCTTAATTCAGTTACTAGAATTCGACGTTTACTGAAGTCAAATTGTGCGAAAACCTTGCCAAAAACATACCCAGAAAATTAGGATTTACCTTTACCGAAAACACTGAACTTTTCTCTTATAATAAAGCCATAAATAAACCCGTGACACATGGTAGGGGTTTCGCAAACAATTGGGGCCTGAAATAATTTGTAGGTAGGAAGTTTTCAGACGCGCTTGACAGGCCGGATTCACGCTCCAGCCTGAAACCGCTGAAAACTGATGTTGTAACGGCAAACAAAAAATGTTGAGTGACGACGTGCACTCGGGTTGAAGTTGTCATGTTATATGATTTTCTTTATTTATAATTGCAGACTATTTTATTGGTGATGGAGGACACAAGATTTTTTGCTGTTATAGGTTAAATAGAGATATAGAAAAGACGGTTAAGGGGTGTTCATGGACCGTAGCAGTTGGTGTTTTGTATTTGCTGTCATACAGGATTGGTTATACGGGAACGGGAAATTCCAACAGGAACGGGAAAAACGCGTACAAAGTCGCGGGCAAAAGCTAGTTATTAGATTAATTTAAAAAAAAAAACAAGAAAGTAAATGTATTATGTATGTCCGAGGGTGATTGTTATTGTTGTTAATTTTTCAATCTCTTATTAAATATGGTGCTAGTAGTAATTCCTTTCCAATAATTTAAGGTACCTTGAAAATCTATTAACTGGTAAGATTATTACAATTTGGGTTCGTCAAAAACCAGATTCGTAGAGCTAGGCTATTGCACTGTCTGCCAGGGTTGCGGAATTTGTTAAAAAGAGTCACCGCGGCCCTGGAACGCAAAGGGCTTTAGAAGGAACACAGATGGGTTTTAGTCAGTAAGAGTCTGACACGCCCTTCCGCTCCACTCAGAGCGGAATAATTTATTTGATGATTTCCCATCCTTAAAAAAAAAGGCTATTGTACTGTATCCGTTATGGAAAACATACTCTTTCAACAAACATGGGTTTTGTTCGTAGTGAGAGTATGGTCCTTCTGGGGCAGTAGGGTAAATGAGCTCAAAATCAATCAGGTAGATCATAATTTTACTAACAAACTTAAACGTCAATCTATCATTTTTCTTCTTTTGTATATTTGTAGGTGTAGTGAGAAATATTAATCTCTTTAGTATTTTCTTTGGGATATTTCTATAGCTTTTAAAGAAATTGAACATTTTAGACTAGCATATTTTATGATAATTTCCTGTTTCCTATTGAATTCTCAACTGAGACTTTATAAAGCAAAAAAAAAACGATAATTTTACACGACCTGGGATTCGAACCTTCACACTAAGCAAGCCCTCAAAACAACAGGCCATTACAACGCCATGTAACTCCCATGCAGACCACAATTACATTCACTAGGTACATTAACTATAGAAAATTCGAAATAAATATTCGATAATCTATCCAAACCGAGCCATGCTACAGTTAAAACGATTCTCGTGTAGTACCGGATAACGTATGGTCTATCGAATTTAAATACCAGATTTATCTACTCTGTGTTAATATTCAACAAAAGAAAACTAAATTTGAACTTTATTTTTTGAATCATTAAGTTCAAAACTGACTGGTTAAACCTCTATGGTGGTTTTGAAAGTCAAAACAATTGAATTTGTATTCTTTTGTTTGGACAGTAAGGTTGATAGTCGTGTGGTGTACCAAAGGTGAACGGAATGGCTTAGTTATGTCAAGGTAGATTGTTGTGGTTGCCGTTGAGTAATGTAAGGCCAAGAATTGGATGGGTGGGCGTTTAAGTATGATGGAGATGATGTAGAAGGATGTAACTGTACAATTTTGAAGAGTTATGCTTCCATGATAATTTTGGAGAGTAGAAACGATAATACTTCAATCAGGGACTTTGAATTACTTTCAAAGTTTACTCTAAGAGAAATTGAAATGGTTTTCATTGATTTGATGGTAGAACTTGTACCCAATAATAAATGTTATTTTTTTTTGTAAAATACTTATCCTAGTCTTCTTCAATTAAAAATGGCAGCATCATGTCTTACCTGTAAATAAAAAAAAGCATAATTAATACATACACACACATATATATACACTAGCGGCTCCGACAGACGTTGTCCTATCCGAAAATTATATAAATCGATTGTAGCGCCACCTACCGGGTCCAATTGTGAATCTAAAACATTCTTGAATACACACAGAAAATTTCATCAACATCGGTCAAGCCGTTTAGGAGGAATTAAGTGACATACACTCGTACACAAGTAATATATATATGTATTTATTAAAATGAATACTTTTGTTACCAATTCCTAAGATTTTATTATTAAAAAAAATATCAATGCAAACATGTATAATTTTCTTTTAAGAAAACCCTAAAAGTGATTATTATGATATCGTGGAGAAATGTTATAGATAATATAATCTATTGTCTTTATGAAATAAGAAATAGGATTAGTAATTACATTTCCAGTGTTTTTCTTTTCTCAAGATATCTTCAGATCAGACCTATATTAATTTAGGCATGCCATTTTATTGTTATGCTACAGCCACTTAGTGCGAGCTTTCGTATAATAATTATACATGTTTTATATAAAACGAGAGACAACGAAATGAATAAATAACTAAAACTTTTTCATGTAGGTATTAGGTAGCGTCAGCAGAAAAATATATCTCAGACTTATTAAGATTTTTTTGAGCAAAACATCTGTGACACTAGAAAGGGTTGCGTTTATTGTGTAGAATTGTAAAACAATCTTAATTTGTACTAGCTTTTGCCCGCGACTTCATACGCGCATAATCCCGTTTTTTCCCGTTCCCGTATAGCCTACAGCCTTCCTCATGAATGTGGCTATTATATACAAAAATAATTTATCAAATCCGACTGGTAGTTCCAGAAATTAGCGATTAGCTTTATATTATTAGTATATATATATATAATATACATAATATATTAATATTATTCCTGTGTGTCAATGTTGGCAATTCAAGATCGTCCACCTTGCTTGTATTTAAATTTTTAAAAAATGGAAAACAGTAGATCACAGTCCCTAATTAAGCAAAAACACGTCAAGAATACATTTACGATAAATACATAAAAAAGACAAAACATAAAAAAGGAAGCAAGTAGGTAGGTATGTACCTTGGAAACCTAGTCCCAAACAAACAATTACTCATCCCAAGTTTATTTTAATTAAAAAGCACTCGCGAATATGTCGCGGAACATCCACGTCGCTATAAATTGTCACTGCCTAATCCATATTAATGATTTCTTAAAACCTTCCACATTATAATAAAATGGTTGGAGGCGAAAGCAATGTACGAAACATATTTTTCATATTCATGTGTTTAGAAAAAAAAAAAAAAAAACAGGAAAAACCTTCTGATTCACAACTTTCGACGTTTTGAGACTATAATGGCTCCTATACAGTTCGAAACTGATCGGGCCATACGAAAACTAGCATTTTCAGGAGTAATATAACAATCATAAATAAAATTGGTACCGGATTATTAATCTTTTTATTCTTAAAATCGTTTATTCATTATTATTTTCTTTTTGTTTTCATTACATTCAAAACTGGCCTATATTTTAAACAACACGTGCATTTGCGTGCCTCTGCATATTCATGAATTCAAAATGACAGAAATTAATTAGGTACTTTCATAATAATTATGTATTGTTGGCCAACTAATTTATGCATTCTCATTCATAATAACCTCTTGACAATAACCCTTTACTTACAAAAGCTCTATACAGAAAATTAATTCATTTTAACAGTATTGCTGTCTCGCTTCATTGCAAGCAAAATGACAATGACAGCAATGATTTATCGAGCATTAAATGTCATTTTTTTATGAATAAAAGCCACAAGACGTGTCTTTGCGCATGTATCTATAAAACAGCTTTTTACACCGCAACTCAATAAGAGCATGAAGATGTTCTTTTAAAATAAATAGTTTGACATGTTAAGAGAACCACTTAAAATTCACCTAGGTAAGATAAATCAACTGGGATTAATTAAATTCAACGTTTTTTTTGTCAACGCTACAAAGGGCTAAGAGCTGGCCGTACATCATAATGATGCATTGCGTCTACGGCTTTCATACATTATTAATTACAAAAAGGGTGAGAGAGACAACAGATTATTACACCTGCATCTAAGAGGGATGGAGACAGTAAGGATGTCCAACTTACTCCCAAGTTTCGCCAAGTTTCGGACACTGTAGGGTTGTGATAGTGACAAAATGGCCGAAACTAAAACTCTTGACATGTGGGTACTTTAGTTTCTGATTGTTAAGATACAGGGTAGTTTTATGTATATTTGATGGGGTTCGTCCCTTGCAACATTAATTTGGCTAAGATGTTTTGCATTGGTGTTTCGTTTATGTTTACAAACAAGTTAAGGACTCTGTCTATTACGTAGTAAATAACTGACCGTAGATGTTATGAGCAAGAAAAGGTATACTATGCGGTCAAGTTAAGAGCGGGAACGACACGTCGGCATATAGTAACGTTTGACATTTTGTCAAACTAACTCCAGTAATTTTCCGTCAGTTGCTAAAAACCGGCTACAACAATACTGTCACAGCACTATCGTGACGACAAAAGTAAACATACGTTAATGAAGGCTCTAAGCAATAAATAAAGAATTGTCCGCCATCTTGAATTTTCCGATATTAATACGAGTAGAAACAGTTATGAGATAGTTATTCGGGTAATTCTTTTGGTGATTTTTATTGGTCGTTTGTTTTAGTTTGGCCCAATATGGCGGGTTTGTTCAATATGGCGGCCATACTGGACCAAAGTTTTATTTACGGGTGAAATAAGCGTTTCTTAGGTTTAGTGCGCGGTAGTAATTATTTCGTTATTTTCGAGTCGGTTTTAGTGCTGTGTTTCGTACTAATTAAATAATGTGGTGTTATTTTCGCTTAGCTCGGTTTTACGTCGTGGATATAAATTATTTTGTTAATTATGCATTTAAACGTTTGCTGCTGGAAATGGTACTGCAAGTACCGTTGCGTTTTGGGGTAATAATGACCTCAATTGGTGGGAAAAGGATTGGTGAATGCTTTAAAAAGGGTAAGCAAAGATTAAGGGAGTCTGTTTTATCTAGATACTTTGTATAAACAAGCTATTAAATATTCCTTACAAGGCTAAAATACTAATTAAAAGTTAAATAAAAGCTTAAAATAAATGCTATACCTGCTAAGAAGTGAAATAGAGTTTTGGAGAAGAGACAGGTATGAATGAGTGACAGAGAAAACATTCATCGTACTGTTTCCAAATCTCGAAGAGATTTGCTGCTGCGTACGGTACATAGCTACCTAACTAAGGGATGTATTATAAATTCATGCTAAGATGGCCTAACTCGTTATGGCGGCTAGTCCACAAACGCTGTAGTTCAATTAGTTTGAAACTGTGTTGAACATGGAACTATGGTGTTTATACTAGACGAGTTATTTCAACGTTATTTTTAGGTTACCGTGAGAAGTGATAATGGCATTTAATTATTTATTTACTAGCTGCCGCCCGCAGCTCCACCCGCGTGAATGTCCAAAATTATCCCAAAGGAACATACTCCCGGGCTGAAAAGTATCCTATGTCTTATTCCAGACCATAATCTACCTCTGGGCCAAATTTCATCAAGATCCGTCGAGCCGTTTGCACGTGAAGAAGTAACAAACATATATAGTAACAAACACACAAAATTTCGCCTTTTTAATATTAGTGTGATTTATTTACACACAATACAATTTCTAAAGAAGTTTCTTCTAGTAGGCCTGCCACAGGAGAGTAAGATGAGAAACGTAGACACAGCGTCCGAATATCCGACACATGAAAGATACTAAAAACGGCCTCAACTGTTATAGCATTGTTTTCGTATCCGACACTAGATTTTATCCAGCCTCTCATTAAAACTAACTGTTAGAGAATGCCTTGATGCATTTAGTCCGCGTATCTACCACTATTGTACATCTATCTATCTATCTATTGGGGTATGGTTTCCGCACTTAGTCCTGATGTTGGACCATTGTGCGTGGGCCATGGCGGCCGTCATTCCAACCAGCCGACCTCCCTCCAGAAGCAGATCAGTCCTCCTAAAGAGTTCAGGGTGTCTGTGAGTGAATTTGGTGCTCCTATCGTTTGTCTACGTATATCGGCGACGCCTGTTGCTGCCCCACTATTGTACATACAGTTTAAATAAATAATAAAACTAACCTCATCCAGTACTGTCTATATCATTCATATCTCTATGAATTGTGTATTTCGATGTTTTAGCTTTTAGCCAAATTGAGGCCGGCATCGGCTCAGCCTGATCGTTACAGCCGGGAGGAGGATCGGCCTATCTGGCCCGTGATATGATTGAAGTCGGTTATAAACGTTTGTTTGACTTATTTAACACTTTTTGTTCGTAGGGTGGCTGAAGTAAAAACTGTAGCGTGAAGATTTCGTGACATCTACAGATAAAATCCAGAATTACTCTAAAATACCTTGCCTTGTCGTGAGAATAGTTTACCAAAAAGTTTAGCGAGGACCTCGTTAGTTCGAATCCCTAGTATAAGCTTGTAGAAGAGTTCAGAATTTTCACACATTTGTACTTAAACAAGACTGAAATTACCTCATTAGCGCTATTTCTGTACCTAGAAAACCCTTAACACTCACTTTGAAGATCACCAAAGCATTCAGAGCCAGTGACTCAAAATTATCAGGCCAACGCGATCAAAGTCCTTATTTACTCCTAACAGGAATTTGTGCAAAAAAACGCCAAAAATAACTTCGGAAGGGTATGTCCGGGACATTTTACACACGACCCGTTCTAACCCTTCTGTAGTGCGGGTTCGATGTCCAGACGAAATAGAGCGGGAAATTCCTGCCCCTCCCCCTCCCTTAGACGATTGTGTTATGCCATGCGTGGAATAAAGGGTAGGTTGCTTTTTATGCAAATTATTATTGGAGAGAGTCAGTTTATTATTGAATTATATAGGAAAAAGGTATGGCTTTGTCTTGCTGTTTGAAAGCGTAATTAGGTTAACTGGAATCCTAATAAAGTGCAGTTTAAAATGTTAGCCAAGTTCTTTGATCAAAATGGCATTCATTGTTTTATGCGGCTTCAAAAAAGAGGCGGAAAGGAATTCAGCTAGTTTTTTTTCTTTCTTTTACTGTTGTGTTGCGTTGGTCGAATGCAAGGAGAGTTTTTAAAAGTTTTCAATTCCAATGTCCATCCATGTTAAAAGATGCATAATTTCATTTCAAAAAGTATTTTCATAACCATATTTAAAAACAGTAACCATGTCTTCAAACGTGACAATTCATCTTATTTATCAATTGTTATTAGAAGGCCACAGATAAAATATGCTTTGTCTCCTACACGCTTTTGGTCTACGATGATAGATTAGATTGACTTTAAGATCATTGACCATACGGTTATGCAAAGTGTGGCACATTTAGATGTAACTATCCATCATAATTAACTGCATACATTAGGGAGGTATTATTATATTGAATGTTAATGGTTTTTTATGATGAAGTCCGGATTAGTTCAGGTTGTATTTCTGGCTTTAAGTTATTAAGACCTTATTTATCTCAGGACATCTGTGACTTCATTAATTGCCAGAATATCGCTTTTTGTGTATCTAAATAAAATTGACACTTAAAACTGGTAATGCGACGCTTGCTCCTCTTTATGGATTTAACATGAATTGAAAATATTTAACACGTGCAAACATAACCTATTCAAGTCGAAGTCACATACTCAGCAGTGGTCATAGAAGATCCATCGCTGAAGAATAATAAAGCATATCCATCCTTTTCCCCATATCCCCAAAGTCAAACAACATTGACATACTATGTCCAAACCACAGAGCCCAGTAAACTAAACAACGACAAGTTCTCTCATCTCAGCATGGTTTTAACCGTCACACCATAGATCATATGCCGTAAACCTTGGGAGTTTAACCAAGAGTGATGGCAGGAGCACCGCGGTAACCGCACTGATTTACTACTGTTAAACCGGCTTGTGCTCGGTGGGAGATATTGGTGGACGTTGGCGCTAACTTGTTCGCGGATAGGTTGGTAAAAAAAAGGCTTTTTTATGCGGACTTGGCGTGCGCTCTGCCGTGCCTCTTGAGTTTGGATGTTTTGTAATATATATAAAAATATTCAACAACAAAGCAATGAAATTTTTTTGAGTATTTATTAGAATAGGTATCTTAGCAGTCTTAAGAAAAATAAAACTTTTGTAGCAAAATGAAACTTTTCATGAAATTTAATTTACCGAAAACCTATAAGATCTTAAAAGCTGTGGGAATTGTCATGCCTTAAGATAACTTTCTTGTAGGAGAATCTTTTTCTTTAATATAATTGATAGCCTCGTGTATGACCATAATCTCACCTGATGGAAAGCCATGATGTGATCTACGATGGAGCACGCTTACCTTTCACTCTTGAATAAAGGAACAACTTGCAACCTTGGGGGTTGCAATGATAGTTGCAGGGAACTCAGATTCCGACTTTGGTAAATGGTAAACTCCGTAAGATTTTAAAATAACTTGAAAGATTGTAAACTCTCGATAAATTGTCAACTGAACATTTAGAATACTTTTTTACGCATCAAAATTTGATAGTCTATAATATCACGAAGTCATTCCGAGAAATTGTGGACTGACATAAAATGGCGACCAACCAGATCCTGCCAGGGTTGCGGAATTTGTTCGAAAGAGTCACCGCGGCCCTGGAACGCAAAGGGCTTTAGAAGGAACACGGATGGGTTTTAGTCAGTAAGAGTCTGACACGCCCTTCCACTCCACCCAGAGCGGAAGAAGTCATTTGATGATATCCCATCCATAAAAAAAAAAAACCAGATCACAAGTCTACAATTTATCCGTTTTCGTGTGATAGTAAACCTGGACACAACGCTCTCATTGGTCTGTCCAGATGTGAGCTCACATCAACAAAGACCAATGAAGTTTTCATTTCCATCACACCAAAACAGATGAATTGTAGACCAGAGTGCTGATTAGTCGCCTTTTTATGTCAGTCCACAATTTCTCGGACCGGGACGGAGATATTATAGACTATAAAATTGTGATGTGTAAAAATGTATTCCAAATGTTCAGTTGTCAATTTATCGAGAGTTTACAATCTCTCAAGTTATTTTATAATCGTACGAAGTTTGCCATTTTCCGGTGACATGTATATAACACAGACTAACTCTTGCCAATACAGTTACTCGGAAACAATAAAAACTTAACACCATAAATGACACACATCCCTCCATCACGCAATACATTTTATTAGCAAAACCCGACACTACCCGATACATTTTATCAGCAGTGGGTACCCGGGTTCCCGATATCGCTCGACAAACTTAACGACCGTGTGTCAGATATTTAAGCTGAGTTTAACGACCCTTTAAGCTTTGTCATGGATACTTGTACAGTCAACACAGATAGAAGATATATTGGAAAGGCGATTAAGTTGAGTAGTACGAATATACTTGGGAGTTTTTAAGACCGAACCTGATGAGTATTGTTTTAATTGAAATGGGTTTTGATGGCGTAAGATTTTAATTACTTTTAAAGCCCCTAAAGATGGGGTGCACATTTCTAAACTGCCTGCTTCTAAGTTATTTGAAATGGTGAGAAATCGTTTCCAAAAGCAGTTTTTTTTACATCGTGTGCTGTTTTCGTGGGACCTAAATTAGTAAAAAATCTTATGATCATAAGATTTTTTACTAATTTAGATCCCACGAAAACAGCATACAGGTATAGTTTAGATACCAAAGAGACAGTTTCTGGTAGTTTCTTGTTATTCTTATCTTGTGGCAATAAACACAGTTCTTTTTAGGGTTCCGTACCCAAAGGGTAAAACGGGACCCTACTACTAACCGTACTACGTCACCAGGCTGTATCTCATAAACCGTGAAAATTAGACAGTTGAAATTTTCACAGATGATGTATTTCTGTTGCCGCTGTAACAACAAATTCTAAAAAGCAGAATTAAATAAATATTTAAGGAGGCTCCCATACAACAAACGTGATTTTTTTGCCATTTTTATAGATAATGGTACGGAACCCTTCGAGCGCGAGTCCGACTCGCACTTGACCTGTTTTTTTCCAATAGTTTTTAATAGTATCTACCCGCTACCTATTATTTTCGAATTATTTCGTTTCAGAACCACCTACCAATCGCAATTGCTAAAAATATTAAATTAAAACCTAACAAACACAATTTCCATTTAGAACTCGAACGTAACAATCAAAATACAGCACCCCACATTTATCTTCGAATGACATCTGTTTGTCCGACTGTACAATATTGGAAATAGCTACATTGTTGCGTCTCCATTGTATGTTAACGCTGTTCGTTGAAGGATCAGCAGAGAGATCGGTCAACGGCATTGTTAGGTGGTGTTTAGTTAATATTGTGGCTGTACAGAGAGGAATTAGTTATAATAAATTAGTTTAGTTTGAGGAGTTATGCTGAGTTTAGATTAATTCCGTTTTGCGTGTAAGATAGGATAGTTCCATCAGCGTAGAACAGACCACTGCTGGCTGTATGACTCGATGACTCTACAACTAAACTATTGAACACTTCAGTCACCATAAAATCTTGTCTCTTAAATAAAATAGTTACGATAACCACTGTCAATGATATTGTAAAACATCTCGGTTTTCGAAAACATCAACTTATTCATTTGTTTTTAGAAGTGGTAATTGTAGCCCAAAAAGATTTAATTTGATCAGCTTAAGGGCCAGCTGTTGAAATATTTTTTTACTACTGTTAGGCACGCGTTTGACCATTATCTCACCTGATGGTAAGCGAAAATTTGTCGTTGAAGATGGAGCACGCCTGCCTAGAAGTAACCTATTCACTCTTGGGTTGTAGCTATCAGGAAACACAGACTCTGGCAGCGAATTCCACTCCGTAGCTGTACGCACAATGAATGTTAGAAATTGCAGACTGTAGTGTAGATAAATGAATCTAAAAGATACCTCTATATATGATAGGAGTCTTTAAATTTCATTCATCTTTACCTTTTCAACCGAAACCCAGCAACATCCCAACTAGAGCAGCTATATCAGACCCTCCCCCACCTCACAATCATACCTTCACGAAAATAGTTTTTCTCACAATTCCTCCTCTCCATTTAATTCCCGACCTTCAGTCCCATTGTGTGGTCCTCCCATAAATCGCCCTGCCACCACCATTCATCGTCATTGTTAGAAACTTTCTGAAAACTGAATCGGGATCTGATAAACGTAAGGTAATGAATAGTACCTATTGTTGGATAATTAATTTCTTCATTAACGTCCTTTACACCTTCGTGCTAAGTCGTGTAAGTTGGAATGGCGCCATTATGTGTAATTACTGAAATTAATTGTCTTATCTATTCAGTTTTTGGTGGCGAAGCCTCAGTTTTCGTATTGTTTGAAAGTGTGATGATGTTCCAAGTTTTCGTTGAATGGAGAGGGCTATAATTTTAGGGACTATTAGAAATGCCACTCCACACTATTCGCAATCACAGCAAACTCAACAAAAGTTGCGTAACACAGTCTCTATCAGAATTCGAAGGATTATGACACGAGAATTTCTCATCTATTGCTCCATAAATGTTTGTCAAAAGCGTTTGCTTGGCAACATAAATAACGCAATGAATGTTCATGAATTGTCAAAAACATGCAAGGAATTGATTGCGTACTACGCCCTCAAGAATCTTTAGGGTGCACAAACAAAATAAAGAAGAGACAAGATATTTCCTAGAGACACGATTTGTTGGTCCGACGAAAATAATCAGAAAATGGATTGGAGAAGTAAAAAGCATAAGTTCTAGAAAGTCACTAGTCTACACTAGGCCAAAAGACCGAGATTTAAAACTGCAGAACGATCCATCTAACACAGAACGAATAGTGTCTAATCCACGCAAACCAAACAAAACTGGATAAATATTTGTAGTACCTAAACTACTATATCTAGAGAATATAATTCTTCTACCGCAAAAGCACTTTTTCCGCTTTTCAAATTCAGTTCCTGTTGACTTGTTATGTACCCAATGGAAACACAATAACTTGGTGTCAGAACTTCGGTGCTGGGCGTTTGCCAATATGGTTTTATTAACACAGATGTACATGGTCTATAAGGCTGAAATCTATGAAGGAACACTGTGTTTGAAAGCTGAGAATATGGCAGTGACTGAACTTATACGCTAGAAGTATGTATGTCTCATTATTCCTCTCTTTTACTCCGTGTTTTGTTGCTGTTGTGTTAAGTTTTTGGAAATTATAATCATATGAAACAAATATCATTCTAAAATGTGTTGATCACTGAGACGATGAATAATAAAGACGTATGGAATATGAACGTGTATGAATATGAATGTGTCGGACGTAAAAAAATTGCACCATCCCATCACCATATATCATATGATATCATATCATATCATATATCATATGATAAATAATGATGAAATGTAATTTTGATGAATAGTATCACGGTTTATGCACCATCTCTTCCTACCAATTTGTACGCCACGATGTGCGGCTGAACATGTTAGAACTTTTCCTTACCACATTTTTATCTTGCATGCAATGTATCATGTACACCATGTTTAAACAAATAAAATTTACTTACTTACTTACTCACCTCCTGTGGGTGGCGACTAAGGGACTCACCAGAGAATGGGCAGCAGCATTCTCTGTGCATTGCAACAGCTACACTGCGATCGCCCACACGCCTGCCAAGCGTGGCGATTATGGCAAACCTCCGCTCCTTTGGGGAAGTACCATGTCTAGCAGTGGATGTCTTTCGGCTGGTATGATGATGATAGCCAACCACAAATAAACTGGGATTAGGAAAAGAGAATGATGATGATAATGACGGATGATGAGTCTTCTTAAGACTTGTTCAGAGAGGGTTTTGTAAGATAGAAGATTATTACTTGAGTCACCTTTTCAGTCACTAGTAGAAACAGCTAGAATGACTTTTTCAGAGAACTTGAACGTCTATTCTTCAATAACAAGGGTATCATATGCTCAATGCCTATGAATAGATCTAATGCTCAATGATCTAGATGTAATGTTTTCTGGGTAAGCTCGCTCCATCGTCGACTTTGTCTCTGTCATCTATGACCTAGACTAGAGTCAAGAGCAAACCCGTAGTAAATAATAAAAAAATAAAATGCCTATTTTCCCCTCATTATCAGTTATAAAATCAACGACATTTTCCTTCTAAGCATTGGCGCGATTCAACCCTTTGATGATGTCGAGAAACAAAAGAAGCTCAGTTGTTTTGGGGCGTCCGTAATTTATTTTATGAGTACCGCTGAATGAGGGCTGCGAATAATCGGGACAACCCAATCATTAGAATAAATACTACTCTCGTTAGGACTGATGGGAGTGTGTCTAGTTTCTTTGCGTTTAGGAATCTTAACATAGAGTTTATATAATTGACTAGTGGCCCGCCCCGGCTTCGCCGAGATGTTTATGTATTTTCAAAATTTTCCTTCTTCCCCTGACAATAACAAACACAATAAAAAAAAAAAGAATTAGCGAAATTGGTCCAGCCGTTCGTTCACGCGTGATGACGTGACCAAGGGAAATAGGAATTCATTTTTATATATATAGATTAGAACACTAAGAGCGCTTACGTACAACGTCCGATCCGAACCCGATTAGTATCCGTGAAAAGACGGTCCGGCGTAGTCGTAGAACAATTTGTATGGTAGCTTACGCACTACCTGTGAGGATCGCCCGGAGGACACGGTGGAGCATACGGTGGAGGTCTGCCCTGCTTGGGCTGAGCACCGCCGTGTCCTCGTCGAGGCGATCGGCGGCGGCGACCTCTCGCGTCCGGCCCTGGTTGAATCCATGGTCCGGAGCGAGGAGGCTTGGGAAGCGGTCACCTCCTTCTGCGAAGCAGTAATAATAGCAAAGGAGGAGGAGGGCCGCGCGAGGGAAAGGCAAGGCCTTCGCCCCAACCGCCGCAACAGGAGAAGACGCCCCGGGCGTCGGGAGTCGCAGGGCGATCCCCGGCCACCGTAGGCGCGGGCCTGCGGACGGCGAGCATTGGGTGGCTCGCTGTCCGATCACCACCAGGCCCGGGTCGATGGCGCGTTGTGTTTCACGCGCGCCTCAAAGAGATGTCAGCATAAAAGACGGGGCCCGCTAGGGCCAAAGCCTGCCAGGGTTGCGGAATCTGTTCGAAAGAGTCACCGCGGCCCTGGAACGCAAAGGGCTTTAGAAGGAACACGGTTGGGTTTTAGTCAGTAAGAGTCTGACACGCCCTTCCACTCCACCCAGAGCGGAAGAAGTCATTTGATGATTTCCCATCCTTAAAAAAAAAAAAATAAAAAAAAAAAAAAAAAAAAAAAAACTTACGCACTACACCCGATTTCCGTCATCCGATTTCTCTCATCAAAGAATCTCCATTTTGGATAAGATACTGACGGTAGACGATGGAGTACACCTGCCTAGAAGTAACCAATTTTTTATTTGACCACTATCTCACCTGATGGTAAGAGATGATGTGGTCGAAGATGGAGTACGCTTGTCTTAAAGATTCCCAGGTTGTAGCTATCAGGAAACATATTCTGGCAGGGAATTCCACTCCTTAGCTGGACGCACAAGAAATGTGATCCCAAAACGTTTTGTGCGTATGGGTGGGATGTCTATTATATACCGGTTGCCGTACGTCTTGTGGTCCGATGATGGAACGGGAATAAACTATGCTATTCCAGGGCACGCTCTTGACTTAATTGAATTTTCAACATCTTAGCTGTACGCAAAATAAAAGTGTTCCCATCCCATATGGGTGGGATGAGGTTTGAGAACTTCAAGTGGATGAAACGACTATGTCGTGACGCAAGAGTGTTTCAAAATGGCGTCATAAAAGGTGGATACAATGGAGCAAAATCTTTTCAAAATGAGCTGCTGTCATGAAACCTGATCTTCATGTCTAGCCGCTATTGAAAGTTTTGGATGTAAATCTAACGAAACGTGCATTGTCCTTTTTTGGATAATATGTTGCGAAAACGCTTACAAAAGATCCATTTATTGGGACCGTCAAAATATTTTCGTGGTATCCTTTGATCCTTAATTGATACCTTCAATATTCTTTCAACCCATTAGCTTTGACATCAGAAAGTCCAACTCTCTTTAAGGCTCCCACAGACAGGCGCGAAGCCACAATGAGACAAAACTTTTTCATAGAAATTGTACTATTATTCTTTTGGTTTTATAGACTGCCGCCTATTTATAGGAGCCTTTATTCTATGGTTACTTAAACAATTTTACGTAAAACAAAGATGAATAAACATTTCAAACCAAACCACTTGAGCCGTGAAATATTTTGACAAATATGGAGTAGAAACTTCTTACAATCAATCAACGGTCCCCTTCGTAAGGAACCCTAAATGAGGTCGTTCACCCTTAGACTTGTTGGTTCCGCAGATTTAGGATTAATTACCGGTGGATGCAATTCGTTACGTCATTCGTTCACCCCCACTCGTAATGACTCGGGATATGGTTGGGAATTAAATATATGGATACTACACTAACTTTTCAGTAGTGGCAAAGTATTAAGTGAGTACTCAGTGTATTCGGTAGTCTTTTTTATTAACTGCTCCGTTGGTCTCGCGGTCGAAAGCGCAACTGCCGAGCGTGGAGTCCTGGGTTCGATTCCCAGGTCGGGCAAAAAGTATAATTGGGTTTTACACTAGGAATTTCTCAATGGCAGCTCGAAGTTTGGAAGTTGCTGGTGTGACACCCCCGTGCCTCGGAAAGCACATTAAGCCGTTGGTCCTGCGCCAGATCTCTCTCCGGTCGTGTTGGGTTGCCGTCCCATCGGAATATGAGAGTAGTGGAAGAGGGAGTGCACCTGTGTCTGCGCACACACTTGTGCACTATAATATGTCCCGCGCCAATGGCTAGCCTCGGTTGAGATTGGCCGCCATGGCCGAAATCAGTCAGGAGGACTATTTATATTTTTTTTTTATATAAAGAGGCTTTTTTTTTTTTTTTTTAAGTATGGGAAATCTTCAAATGACTTCTACCGCTCTGGGTGGAGCGGAAGGGCGTGTCAGACTTTTACTGACTAAAACCCATCCGTGTTCCTTCTAAAGCCCTTTGCGTTCCAGGGCCGCGGTGACTCTTTCGAACAAATTCCGCAACCCTGGCAGAATATATAAAGAGGCTGATGTTCATTCCTGATAGGTCGTCTGAAAACAAAAAAACTTTTGGAAATAAAAACAGTTTTATACGTAGAAACTCATTGCACTACTTTATCGAATTTGGTTGAGTTCAAACTTGATTAAATGAGTGAATATGCTTATCTACTTTCTAGAAATAGCCATTCTGTATACATTAGAAACTTAAATGATTTAGAGATAAATTAAAAACTGATACTTTCCGGGTATCTTTTGAAAAGTATCGACAACACGGTTAAGAAAAGTATCGATACTTTTGGAATCCCTAGCAAATGACTGGTTGTCGTAAAACAATTGATTGATCGTGTGCGCTGATTTTAGGACACGACTGTAATTATGTATGGGTGTGCAGATGTGTTCTTGATGATCTGAGGGCATAATAATGTTGTACACTATTGTATTTGAACGATTTAAGTTATTAATTCAACTTAATATGTCAGTTCTGACTTACAGAAACCATCATCATCATATCAGCCGATGACGTCCACTGCTGGACATAGGCCTCCCCCAAGTGTCGCCACAAGAACCGGAGCGGTTGCCTATCAGACCTCCACAACTCAGTAACTGAGGAACACGGTAGTTCTTGGCAAGACTGGAGTCAGATTTTCTGGCTTCTGACAATCCATAACGACTGCCAAAGATCTACAAATGACAGCCGGGACCAACGGCTTTATGTGCTTTCCGAGGCACGAAGGAATCTGGGTATGTTAAGATGGTCACCCATCCACAGACCAACCTCGTCAAACTTTGCTTAACCTTGAAGATCGACCCGTGCGGCTGTTATTCTTTAGCTAGATATGAAACTCATTGGGTATTATTTTATGGGTTTGTTAAGAGTTATTATTCTTAACAAATAGTTGGGTGCAATTACTCAAAATTAAATATAAATTGAGCAGTTTTCTTGTATTTGTCAAGTTGATAATTTCTGCGTAGCATTTGGGTCAAAGTCAAAGTCAAAGCATTTATTTCAAATAAACCATTATCAGGTTCTTTTGAATTGTCAAAGTCAGTCCGTTAAAAACATGAAGCTATTTGCACGTTCGAAAGCGTAGATCTCTATGGAGAAGAACGTGCAAGAAACTCCACTCCACACTCTTTTAAATCATTTTATGTTTACAAAAATCCTGGTTACATTAACTTTGTTGCTTCTATATATGAGAACAATGTAAAGAAAGAAAAAAACAATTTATAGTATCAAATATTAAAATGAGGCAGTGGCAACTAAGGGATGACCAGTCTCCACTGACGGCGCCCGTTCACGAACATGACGCGTGCATCAGCACCATTCAGCTCAACCATTTTGAAGGGAACTGAATGATCCGATACACGCGCCACCATCAGCGAGACATTACTGAAAACCAGTACTTGACATGGCGCGACTGCCTCTACAACTCAGTAACACGATAGCCCCCAGTAAAACTGGTAACCAGATTTTCAATAATGTTTTCTATATCGTTGCGATATTACATTTTAACATTAAAATAGGTACCTTTACCCTACTTTATGGTCCACCATTTTCCGTGTAAAACAAGAAAGATTTTTAATCTTCTCCTAGCATCCCTTTAGTGATTTATCTCCGGGGAAGTTGCCGACGATTGCCGACCATTCCCGACTATTTCCGAACGCACGCGAGTGTCCAGGTGTGAAAGATTTACGGTCCATACCTATTGCAAGTATGTATTATGTACCGGTCAATTAGAGGCTCTAAGGACTCGTAATTTTTACAGGATGGTTTACGATTGCGGTTTACGGTTAGTGGTGTAATTATCGGTTTTTTGGTAGAGTAATTTGAATTTTTAGAGAGGTTTTGTAGGGTTTTCTACTGAAGACTTTAGTTGAGGGAAAAACATTTTTTTGATTTTGTCAAATTAAAATAAAAGTTTAGTTTAACAGAAAAAAACACTTTTCAAACTGTAAAATCTTAGTGCTTATTTGGGATTATTATATGCCCTAGCTGACATTAGGTATTAACACACAATTATCACGCATCTCCAAAAACATTTATCCACAAATAAAACCGTGTGATCAAGTAGACCACTCAAACCAATAAAAGAAAAAATTCAGAATAAAATTAATCAACGTTTAAACCCCATCTAAAACAACATGTCACCAGCAGATGGCGCGACCTACCCTCTGTAAAATATAACGCAAATATCACTTTTAACCGGGCGGTTTTTATCCGAAGTCCGGTTTTTAAGTGGCGCAGCACTAGTTACGGTTGGCCATGCAATTACTACAAGTGACCATTGAAAGTGACAGCCGGGCGACTATTGTTTATTACGATATAGTACGGAAATCATATTTTTATTAGAAATGGGTTTTTTATTGATATATGGATGGTGTGGTTCGGATGTTTGGAAATTGGATTAATGTTGTTATTTGCAGTATAGCATACTTCCTCATTTGACTCTAATGAAATGCAATCGAAATAAATTCTGAGTTCGGAGTTAGATCCCTCAGAAGTGTCGGGTTCTGCATGCTAAAAAATTTTCAATAGCAGTCCAAATGTCGCCTTGCTGATGATAATAGACTCGCCCTTATTATATAAGCAATAAGGGATACTAAATGAAAAGTTTTTGAGGATGAACGGATAGACGTTTGTTACTCTTTCAGGCAAAAACTCGAAAGGTTGTCTTGTAGATAATGCCTTGATGCATTAAGTCCGCCCATGTACCACTATTGTACATTAAGTTTAAATAAATAAATGGATTTTTTTGAAACGTTGTGATATTATGGCTTATACATCAGTTTAACACATAGTGACGGCGTACAACCACTAAACTAAGACAAAAATTGTTATTAGATTAAGAATTTGTTGTACCTTGATTAGAAATAAAAATATTATTATTATTATAGGCTATCACACTAATATTATAAAGGCGAAAGTTTGTGAGTGTGTGTTTATGTTTGTTACTTCTTCACGCGCAAACGGCTGGACTGATTAAGATGAAATTTGGTATAGACATTGTCTGAGTCCCGGGAAAGGACATACGATAGTGATGATAGTGATTTTTTTCCCGGGATTCCCCTAGGATAATTTTCGACATTAACGCGGAGTATCTGATAAACCGCGGGTAACACCGAGGGGCACATCTAGTAATTTATAAAGTAGAGAAGTACTGATTTCCTGCTGGCGGCAGCTAGTAAGGGACCAATCATAATGGGTGTTAGTGTGCTTAACCTTTTTGAGAATACAGGCGTAATATTCTGTAAATGCAATCAGCTATATTTCTGCAACCGTCCGCATTTTGGTTAAACCGTAAAAAATGCATGGCTGTATTAAGTACCACCTCTAAAATCAATCAAACTTAATTCAAACCGTTCCGCTTCACTTCAACAGTAGTAATTATCCGATTACAATGGTAACCAGAAAATATCAATTAAAACCGATTTGGATTAGTTCCGCCATAATTTGCACAAATTAGATCACACTGGTTTAAATGTGAGCGATGCACCGTTTAGTGTTTGACCCGAATTCTGACTATGTACGTTAAATATGGTAATTTGGAGAGTTAATCGTGTTTCAAGTGGCCCGTGGCTAAATAACTGGCTGGCTGGTCACATCACTTCGATCTTTATTTGGCCATCTTGTCTCTGAACCCAGATAGAGTAGTAATGCTAGATAAAAGTTAAGAACAACTAAGACCAAGTTATTCACGAACATAAATGCAAAGTGAGACTTTATTAGTGATAGCTTTTGCCCGCGACTTCGTACGCGTACATCCCGTTTTAACACGTTCCCGTGTAGCCCATAGCTTTCCTCATGAACGTGGCTACCATTTTCAAAAATAATTTTCCAAATCCGACTGGTGGTTCCAGAGATTGGTGCGTTCAAACAATCTCTTCAGCTTTATTATATTAGTATATAGAAAGCGATTGTCGAAATGCAATTGATCACGTGACATTTTTGTAGTACATGTCAATCCCATACATTTTTGAATTACAATAATTTAGCGCCGACTGTTATACTGTCTACAGCCATGTGGGGCCCAACTCATCATCATCTGCCTCACCTTTTCCCAACTATATTGGGGTCGGCTTCCAGTCATACCGGATTCAGCATACCAGTATTTTACATGGAGCGGCTGCCAACCAGACTTCCACAACCCATTAACTAGGTGACACGGTACTTCTTGGCAAGGCTGGAGTCAGATTTTGACTTCTGACAATCCGTAACAACGGCTAAAGATCTACAAATGACAGCCGGGACCAACGGCTTAAAGTGCTTTCCGAGGCACGGAGGAGTCTCGGTATGTTGAGATGGTCACCCATCCACAGACCATCCTCGTCAAGTTTTGCTTAACCTTGAAGATCGACCCGTGTGGCTGTTATTCTTTAGCTCGCAAGCGTTGAAAATGGACCCGTGAGACCCAATTATGATACTTAAAAAAAACTATTTTCATTTTAAGAGTGACTATTTTTAACCAACTACCCCAAAAGAAGGGTAATGTATTTATTAAAGCTTTCACATAAATGTAACTAATGTTATGTGTTTTTAATAGTTCCAGTAGGCATGGTGATAGTTTTCCATGGAAAGAACTAAACAATTTTATGTCTGGGCGTGAAATAATTACAGAAATGGGACTCGTACATAGTTTTTTTATGTGAAAAATATGGACGTTTTTAGTATTTGGGATGGTCGCATTTTTATGAGATCTGTGTACCTATTATAGTGTATTAATAAAGGAGGGATTTTCTAAAAGTTAGGTACTTAGTACTTACTAATATCTGTTCAAGTGGAAGTAGCTTTTATTAAATATTCAGAAAAATTACAAATACAACTTTAGCTTTCATTTTGAAAGGTGATGTTTTAGGATGGGAAATCATCAAATGACTTCTACCGCTTTGGGTGGAGTGGAAGGGCGTGTCAGACTCTTACTGACTAAAACCCCCGTGTTCCTTCTAAAGCCCTTTGCGTTCCAGGGCCGCGGTGACTCTTTCGAACAAATTCCGCAACCCCGACAGGCTCTGGCGTGGAACACAACGCGCCATCGACCCGGGCCTGGTTGTGACCGGACAGCGAGCCACCCAACGCTCGCCGTCCGCAGGCCCGTTATTATGTCAGGCTACCTTCCTTGTTCTGAAACATTACTAAAACGACTCCCAGCTTGTTTCCATGATCACAAACTCCATAAATCAATCATAACCTACTTAACCAACACAAAATAAGCCAAAACAGCTTTTGCTCCAACAACCCACAGCACCACACGATCACACCTTACAAGCCAGAGATACGTTACACCAGTAACTCGCACAAGTCGCTGTAAGGTAGTTACTTCACCCAGTTCTCGGGCGAGTAATTAGCGCAAGTAGCTGGCCCACAATCAAGGCTGCTCGTCGCCGCCTCGTTGCGCTGTGACGTTGACTACTTGACTGGTATGTAAGGCATAGGATGCAGCGATTTTGCTCTTTTAAATCAGGCGAGTTTGCTCTGATTATGTGACGATTCTTCTTCTGTTTGAGTCGATGGTTAACTCTTTAGACCAGTGTTTCCCTAACATTTTTCATCCATGGCCCGGTAATTTACACACTGCCCCTTCGTGACCCACTTAATACTTTTAAAATCCCCCGCTGGTTACATCAAATAAAATAATACACATTTATTGTTTTAGAAGTATGTTTATATTACTATTCAAAATGTTTTACTAATATTTCGGTATCGCCTATTTAGTGCTATTTTTAAAACTAGGCGGGAATGCTGCGACCCGGTATTTCATTTTGCTGGCCAAGTACCGGGTCGCGACCCATCAATTGGGAAACGCTGTTTTAGACTGTTTCGGTGGCTACGTTAATTGCAGTATCGGTGGCATTCATTAAACCCCTCAAAATACAGGTGTATTAGCACTTGAGACTTTCGAACATGTGTCTCATGTTCTGAACAACTCGCATTTTCAAAGCAAATGGGAAAGGAGATGTGAAATTAGTTATTTGTCATCGTAGCCAAGTGAAGAAGTGCAATACTAACACACAACTCTTTGTAGTATATTTATTTTCTTAATTTAAGTAGTAATAGGCCCTTTTCTCACTTTAATCAGCACGGTACGAGAAAATTGGGTGTTGATGACAATTTATTATTAAAAGGCCAAAAACTGTAATTAGAACATGACTTTTAACATAATGTCCTTCACCACATGCCACATCAATTTTCCTAAAAATAAAACCCAACCTTTAATGATTCCTATTTTACTTTCAAAATAATCTATCTTTAACTTTAATGAGAATGACATTTATTAGAATCATGTTACAAAACACTGTTATTAAAACCAAACTTTCCAAGGAAATGTCGCTCATTACACTTTCAAAACACGTCACAACAATTTGCCTTAAATTAAAGCTAATTTTATTCCTTCACATGTTATATATATTTTTTTTAATCTTTATTTATTTACAGGGTTTTTTTTCTAAAAAGAATGTCACCCCGATGATTGAATATAAATTTAAAGTGCGTGCGATAAACGAGGAAACATACAATCGCCCACGCTTGCCGCTTGGCCCGCGCTCGCTGAACAGACGATACGGAAATATAACAGACCAAATACACTGGGTCTGCGACTTCACATTCATCTACCCTCTTCATTATCTTCATGTGTATCGAGGGGTATTGATGTGACGTAGTTTTGAGGAGCTGATGTCAATAAGACGATTTGAAACAAAAAAAAAGGTTGGAGTAGGAAAATACTCGAAGCATTGGACTATTGCAGCGTTATTGTGAAGGCAAATCTCTGAAAGATCTTATCAACTACTCGTAAAACCTTCTCAATTGCAGAGTAGACTACAAAAAACTGAGACATCTGCATTCAGCGATAGTGTTTGTATGTTACCGTCAAATAAATATTAGCAATTATTAAATGTCTCCATTATTGTGTTATACAACATCTGAAGACAAACGTATACGATAACTACTATCGTAACGTTACTACCATCTGCTATAACCGCGCTCTACGCCTCGCCTCATTCATACTCCAACACCCTCATCACTGCAGCAGCTGGGGGATCAAGTTAACTGGTGACTAAAGTATCTTTGATTATCGACGCGAATAGGCTTTACAAACCGCCTCGTTACTTTGAACCTATTAATTAACCGTACTGATATTTCTATGGTTTAGTGAGTGCTTGTTATTCCTGTTTACTGCGGTTTTAACGGTGAGAAGCGTTTGGTACTAATAATAGCAATCATGGTTATGTGATAATTGCCGCACGAGTCTATATTCAAGGTTTCAAGACAGACAGACTCAAGAATCGCTTCTTGGTCTAACATGCCGAGTTCCCTCCGTGACTCTGAAAGCCGAGGTTCCCAATCGACATTTATAGATCTTTGTCAGTAGTTTCGGGTGAAGTGACGCGAATATTTTGACAAATACGCCAAGTGAAGTGCCTCCATAAAGGTACAATTCTGTGCACCGCGGCTGATGCGACAATAGTCAGAGTATGAAAATGTATGGAACACAGTCTGCCGCGCGCGTCCGTCGCAGACCTCGGAAACGGCACCATACATCGGCGATCGGTCGCGATGACACGGAATTGTACCTTTCTGGAGGCACTTCACTTGACGTATATGTGAAAATATTCGCGTCACTTGTTCAATACAAAATATACTTTAAAGTGTTGGAAATAAGGTTAATTTTGTATTGCACAAACGCCGCGTATTTGGACAAATAGATCAAGTGAAGTGCCAGCATTAGGAAGAAGCACGAATGTTAGACAATCAGTAAGTGGGTTGTGGAAGTCAGATAGGTAGAAGCTCCACGTAAAATACTGGTATCCAGCCGTTTCATTAAACTGGAAGCCAACCCTAACGTAGTTGGAAAAGGCTAGGCACTTTGAATAGGGAACCGCAAGGTTGTGTGGGTGTCACTAGCCTGAAGGTGCTATGGCCTCGTTTGATGATAGAAATAGTGTTTGACGTCGGTGGCTAGGTAGCAATATATTGACAATATCATAGAACATAGGCCTACCCGAAACTGACGTCTATAAACGACGTCAGTGTAGTATTATTTTTAGACTGAATAGGTGGTCTTCAGACAAACTCACCTTCAATAAGCGGTAGTGATTGTCAAAGGCCCAAAATGTTTGGGATAGACTATGTGACATTTCGGCAACTTGGTCTTCTTGATAATCATTACCGCTGATATGGATGGGAAATCATCAAATGACTCCTTTCGCTCTGGGCGGAGCGGAAGGGAGTGTCAGACTCTAACTGACTAAACTCATCCGTGTTCCTCCAAATGCCCTTTGCGTTCCAGGGCCGTGGTGACTCTTTCGAACAAATTCCGCAACCCTGGCAGGACCGCTGATAGAATGTCAATTTGTTGAGGCACTCTTATGTTTGTCTATTTGTTGAAAGAAGGAAATTACTGGCGTTTAAATACTAAGATATTGAAACTAGGACCATGCTCAGCTGTCAAGCTTGCGTCAAACACTATAATTTGATGTGAACATCTTTGGAGGTCCTTAATAGATTAATAACAGTAATCCTTGATTTTGAAAATTGAGTTTTATTTTAACTCTACTTTCTTCTTCTTCTGCGTTTTAGCACGTATTTGGAATTAAGACTCCAAATACTTAAGTCAGGAAGGAACCATCCCAGGCCTTCTAGAACCTATCACGTAAAGAAGAACTTTTTCTATAAAACAATCTTACAGACCTTTTACATCCTCTGAATCACCAGCCATTGTGCAACGACCTTTATCAAAATGTCGGCCCCACATATATGCCAATCCAAAAATGTCGTGGTATTTGCGAAGCCTATGTTTCTGATAGTATATTCAGGTCAAAGTGATCAAGTAGGTGTGTGTTTTACTGGCTGGCTTAGAAATCTTTCTTTTATCTTTTGTTACGTTGGCAAAATGGTAATCTTTTGCGAAAGATTTAGATTTTTGTGTCTAGTGTGACATTTGATTTGATAAGGTTCACACTTGTGACGATGCGTGGGCAAGAAATCTTTAAAATATTACTACAGAACAGTTCTTTTTAATTGAAAAAAAAAATTGTCCTGCTAAAAATTTGGTAGATAGCTTAGGAGTTTTTTTTTCTTTAAAACCCTTATCCCATTACCCTTACCTAATTTTTAGCAGTGGTGCCTTGAACTGTGTCAGAATAAAATTGAAAGCAGGAAAACAATAAAAATAACTAGAACAATAGCCAAATATAACCAATAGTCAAATCATGGTTTAGCTTGTTACTTACAAAATCAACAAAACCTGCCAAAAATATGTACCTATCTTAAATAAAAATACGTGTAGTAACCAGTTATAAATAAATAGGCCTACAAAGCACCAGTACACACGACCCAAAAAAATGTCAGCCAAAAATAATAATGAGCAAAGTTTCCCAATTACTATAGTTTGAAGATAGGTCGAGAGAAAAAAATAAAGCAACAAACTTCGCCACGTGAGAACTCGTGTTAACACTCGAATCGTACCAGTTGGCAAATGTTACACATTTACCCGAATTTATTACTATTACCCGGGTAATATAGTTTGATAAATGGAACCCACGTAGGTGTGAACACGGCTTAATGTTGAAACTTCTTGTTCGGTGATTAATTGGTACTTAAGTTATTTAGAGTGGCTTTTTGATAAGTTTAATTTATTTAACCATTTTATAGAAAAGTAATAGTGTTTTAAAAACTTGTGTTGCAAGCTTTAAAAAACTATTTTTCTAAAGCTACACAAAATCGAATTAGTCCGTCAGTTAAAATAAACTTTTAAAGCCCCTACAAACTTGCAACAAACATTGAAAGTGCTAAAAAATTCAAGCACATTACCCAGCATTACCCTTATAAAATATTCTCACAGTAATTACACCTAATTTAGAGCAGCAATACTCGTCTCAGACTCTCATATGGCCAAAACTCCCAAATGCACTATAAAACCACTTTTCACAAGGTGTCACCCCTATAAAGAGCTTTCCCGCGTTAGTTAAAAACGAAATTAATTCCAATATGGCCGACGCGTGGGATTTAACCGCCACAATTTGTATTTCGAACACAAATTGAATTTAGAAATAGTGAGAGACACGACAGACTATCTAACTTAATTTTCTGCTCGAATAGATTCTATTGCGTTACCTGCGATTGTATTATCTGCGCGATAAAGTCGAGGATCGCACTATTTTTCACTCTGTTAACAGCAAAAGGATTGTGCAACCGCTTGATTGTTAAGAAAAACACATGGGGTAACGCCAAGGGCTTCTAACACAATTAATATCAATTTGTACTTTTGAGGGGGCCGGTACAGAATGGTTAATTTATACAAAGCAAAGAATGCAATGTTACGAACAAAAGTAAAATCAAAATAAATGGAAAACTTCGGAGACGAAGGCAGAAAGCGTTCGTATTAAAAATTAAAAAGAAACGTTGACTGTCTACACCTCGCTTTTTAGCGATATTTAGCGGAACAAAAGCTTCACCTTGCGAAAACAAAAAAAAGGAGGACACTAAGACTCGTCGGCGTGACATTCACGAAGAAATAATTAACAAAACATACAGAAATGAACCGAGAAGAAGTGCGCCGACGAAATCTAATTATTTTTCCCGCCATGACAGCAAGATTCCCGCGCTTTTGGCGCGTCCAAAATGGCGACGAAAATGGCGGGCGAATGGATCCCGCGATGTCAACAACGTAGCGACATTATGAAGCAAGGACACCGTTGCCGACAGCCACTAAGCCTTCGAGCCTCTTATTTATATTTAGACGCGGGAAATATAGAGGTTTGCAGGAAATTAATTCCCATTTTTTGCCAAGAATATTGTTTAGTGTCAAGACTTGCCTGAGATGTTCATTCGTTTATTACGGATTATGTTAAGCTCTTCATATGTGCTTGGAATTATGATTTGGAAGTACTTATAAAGCTGAAAGGCTCAGTAGCAACTGTAGCAAGGCTGTAACTTTGCGAGTCTTTGCAGAGAGAACGAGCAGTAATTTGGAGAGGATATAGTTTTTCTTAGTGTGCCTTTTATTATAAGCAATTAGTGCCTTTGATCATTTATAGTGCCTCGCTTCATTAGCTGGGAGTAATGGGTGTCTCGACGGCTCCTGTAAAACATTTCTAAGAGATGTAATCAACTAAAATCGTTGTACTAATCAACTGTAATGTTGTAACAACCTCAAACGTCCAGTGTGACTCGAGGGAGGTCCTAAAAGAAATTGCTCGCAATTATTAAAACAATAATTCTCTCGTGTTGCATTGAGTCGGCTAAATAAACACGGGACTCCTCCGAATGTCCTCTGAGAGTCATTCAGCGTCGCAGAATGTATTAATATGTATGAGATCCCGACCGATGGTGTTTATCGCACCAACTTTCAACCAAGTGTGTTTGGTAATAGAAAAAGTTATTCTTTCGCAGCTTTTGTTTCAGATAGGTGCGAAGATGAGGATTTTGTGCTGTAAGGAATTCTGTGATGAGTTTATATATGAATTCTGGGTGGTTATCATGATTTTTATACGTTGCAATAAAGCCAAGAATTAATGGAACCCTTTTTACAGTAAGTCTTTTTTATTGGGATCGCTAAACATCGATGGAAGATGAGGTTTTAGGTGCAGGTCAGTCAACTAGAGTTGTCAATTCAGTACTTTCCAATCGGATGTCGGATCTTGCCGAAACCTTATCAAAACATTAAACGTTTTCCAAATCTAAGAAAACTATATGCAAATGGAGCAGCTCGATTTTTAACTACCTAATTGGGTAAATTATAAGTAAAATTAGGTTGGAATTACCAGGAATTGGCCTAGCTTTATTAAGTTTCAACATTTGTAAATAACTCGTAAAGAAGTTTGATTTATGTTAAATGAAACATTATGTTATTAGGTTTATTTCGTAGAAGTCAGAAGCGTTGATGTTTACTCCGAGAATTCCAAGAAAAACGGTAGGTGTACACTTGTATACTTGTACATATAAATGATACCTTCAATGGAAAAGACCCTTCTCAAATTTGGCATAGAAATGGTGTTTTTCGTTATATAGATGAAAGTTATTCTAAATTGGATGAAAAATTTGTGTACATGTTGTGTGTAATTTGTGTAGATTCTGTCCAAAGCTTCGCGGTCAATTAAATTTGATTTTAAATAGGTTCAGTTGAACACGTCAGTCAGTGTGGTACCTACAGTTGGCCTAGCACAGTGCAAAGTTTCAGTAGAATAAGAGACCATCTTATACTTGTTTTTCTACCTCGGATGTGCGGCCTATTAACACGTGTGTGGGACGCTTGGCCGTTACAGTGTCATTAAGATTCCTGTGTGGAAAAGAGATAGTGCTACTCGTCTTGTATAGCTCTGTCTCACTCTCACAGTGGTCATGTTAGGGGCAGTACAGTATGGTAAAGATACACTTAATAAAATTATTAAACCCTAAAAAAGGGCTTAAACAATTAAACCCTTTAAACCTTGCAAATATCAATAAATCTTCACCAAAAACACTCGTCAAAGTAAAATCTTCCGCCAATCAATCAAACAAAATGGCGGCCACGATTAGTTCAAATGCATTACTTCCAAATGTTCCGCGCGGTCGGTTAATGTTCCCTTTTGTTCTTTAATTCGGTGATTTGATACAGCGATGCTGGGAAGTGGTGATTTGCGAACGGTTTAAATAAAAGCTTCCTTAATGCGGTGATGGGGATCAATGTTTTTGTTTTGTATTGATGGCTGGTTTTACTGTTTTGTTGATGATATAATTTCACCGGCTATTGAATTTTCCCATAGCTTAGCTTCACAACTCTAATCTCTTCAAAATTAGAGTGAACAGGCTTCTTCTGGGTAAGCTCGCTCCATCTCGCAGGGCGATCCCTGGCCACCGTAGGCACGGGCCTGCGGACGGCGAGCGTTGGGTGGCTCGCTGTCCGATCACCACCAGGCCCGGGTCGATGGCACGTTGTGATCCACGCGCGCCTCAAAGAGATGTCAGCATAGAAGACGGGGCCCGCTAGGGCCAGAGTCTGCCAGGGTACAGGAATTTGTTCGAAAGAGTCACCGCGACCCTGGAACGCAAAGGGCTTTAGAAGGAACACGGATGGGTTTTAGTCAGTAAGAGTCTGACACGCCCTTCCGCTCCACCCAAAGCGGAAGAAGTCATTTGATGATATCCCATCATTAAAAAAAAAAAAAGCTTCAGCATAGGTCTTCAGGGGTATGACACGCAGCGATAGTGCAGCTTTCTGTCATTGACCCGGTTCAGGACTTCTGGAGATTACCTTTTACAAAGGAACAAATAACTTTACCTCTTTAAAATATTGCTTGTTTATGATTTATTTTTACCGTCTATTTAACCATGAATTACAAGATCTATGAGGGGACTTAAAAATAATACATTACGAGTACATTCGGGCACCCTTAAATTTAACTAACATAAATAGTTGTATTTATTCGTCTAAACTGGGCCTTTACCAACTTAAAGATAATACTGCTATCAAATTTAAAATCACAGTCAAGATATTTGACCCCAAATCTAAAGTATTACTTGAACAGATTGCGTCTGTGGTCTTAACCCTTGACCATCCCTCTTCACATTATCAACCATTATAAAATCTAAATGAACCGTATCAGCATTCTCCAAAGCAGGTACTCAACTTCCCTTACAAAGCACAGTAGGTGGTGCCATAACAAAAGGAGCCATCACGACCTCCCCTAAATCTATGGTGTGCACCCCCTATAATTAGTAGTGAATATAAATGCATTTGAGTGCTAATGGACGTTTTATGCCACCCCTCTCAACGATCCAATGACCAAGCTTTCATTAGTAGTGTAATAAGTGTTTTAGCTGTTCCAATTGTTAGTTTGTTAGTAAATCTGTTTGGGTGGGTAGTTATAGAAATTATTTGTGTATTCTGCCACCATAACGACGGCGAAGTGCCAATAGTAATAGTGCTAAATGATAAAATCAATGATTTACACAAACTGAAAGAAAAAAAAAATCTTGAGAAGATAATTAATTAGTATATTTATTTAGTTAATAACCATTTAATGCAGTTGCAACCAAATATATATTCGGAGATTTCACATAATATATGGGAAAAGCGCCAGTAAATTAAAAGCTGTAAAACATTAATCTCTCGAAAAATGTCAGTTAGGAGGTATTGGCACTTCACCGTCGATAAGAAAAAAGGGCGTACCTATCTACGCAAAACTAAGTAATTGATTTAAGACCTTAATTTATTTTCTTAATGTCGGAAATCGATTACTTCGTTTTGTGTAGAAACGTCCTTTTTTCTTATATTGCCCAGGTTTGCTTGTTCTATTGTCACGTGGTTTTAATCTGTTTGTAATTTTTCTTGTAAAAACAAGAAGATTTATAAACGGATTTAACCACATGGCGTCGGAAAAAATGTTTCTCATATCTAGGTTTCTGGAGACAATATTGTATTATTATGTCCAGTTTCTGGGACAATAATTATTGTGACAAAATGAATGTGATAAATCGTCAAATGCCCTTTAGCTGTTGTGTGTAGTTGAATTAAATGTCTACAGTCAATCGTATCTC
The DNA here is from genome assembly GCA_905163435.1 of Mamestra brassicae. NCBI lineage: Eukaryota > Metazoa > Arthropoda > Insecta > Lepidoptera > Noctuidae > Mamestra > Mamestra brassicae. The sequence continues at coordinate 7,771,056 of LR991013.1, read as the reverse complement.
TTGACTTCCAAAAGAAATCTAATTACTTATACTTATTGATAAGCTTGCGTTTGACCGTTATCTCATCATGTGTGTGAGCCACGCATGACCAGAAGTCACTCTTAACTTAAAACCCACCGAAAAGCGGCTGTAAATTTGTTGTAATAAACTTTGTTTCACCTTATTTTGAATCTTTAGACTTCTCTTTTGCTTGAATGCAAAAGATAAGATCATGGTATATGTAGTAAATACAGAAAGTCAGAGCCATTGTAATTCTTTCAGCATCATGCATAAAAGTATTCGTCAATTTCAAACGCAAACGGGAAAATATCAAGCATTCAAACAACAAACTCTCGATATCTCTCCCCACACGAAGAAAAGAAATAAAAGCACACATAAGAATAATTTCCAACATTTGCATGAGTCCAACGAAATACTCGTATTCTTCATACATTTGACTCTGAATTAACTTTTCGACTTTGGCAAAGACGTTTCTAGCATAATTCATACGAAGACTTGAGTTTGTTCACATCCTAACTTTACTAATTAGTTCTAAAATAGAGCTTGAATTATGGACCTATAAAATTTTATTGGTCCCTTATCTTAGACCTAGGTAAGACTTACTTTACATATGGTTATTTCTGATTTCCAAAACCTGTGTAGATTGAGAAATTGATAGCGTTTTGCTTCGGTGTAGATATTTGGGAGGTCTAACGAGTGTTCCGAAAGAGGTAAATTAAATCAAGAGTAAACTAAAATGGAAAATAATATGATATCACGCTGTATTCTCCAAAAGGGTTTGGCAGATGTGTACCAGCAATAATTTCCCACTATATGCTAGTTATGTTTAAGTCCCATATGAAAGAGGTCAAGTCTATTGCCAACACCACCTACCAGGCAACAAAGCCAGACTCCGTGGTGCTACTCAGATATTTCAGATGTAATATCTTAATAACACTTTACTCGACACATGAATCGAACTCAGGACCTCATGATCAGCAGCAACACTAGACCAAAGACTAACTGAGTTGGTAAATAAAACCCAGGGCCTTCAATTACTTTGACTGGCCTGTTGGTCGAGTGGTTAGTGACCCTGACTGCTAAACCGAAGGTCGTTGGTTCGATTCCCACCCAGGACAAATCTTTGTGCGATGAGCATGATCATTTGTTCTGTGTCTGGGTGTAATTTGTCTATAATATGTATGTATTTAGAAATATATAAGTATGTTTATCAGTTGTCTGGTTGCCATAGCACAGGCTCTGCCTAGTTTGGGATCGGATGGCCGTGTGTGAGTTGTATTAGATATTATTATTAGATAAGTTATTATTAGATAAGATATTATTAGATATTATATTATTAATTACTAAACATTCTTGATACAAAAATGACTATGTCCTGGTAATCATTTAAGAAAACACGGAATATCTGAAGCCCTATATCATCTAAGGGCCAGAAATAACATCTAAAATCCCTATCCAAACTCACATTCCAATTAATACTGTCTCAAAGATGTCCTAATGGGAACTTTACGCCTACGACATCTATTCAAACATCCCTTTTTCTAGATCTTACAGCTTACACAGGCTTATATATTGCTGTTATATTTTGTAATATATTCACGTTCTCGTCTTAAAAGTTCTCTGAATCAAGCAATCTGCCTTACCATTTCCCAGCTATCAGTATACACCAGTTGCTAATGGGTTGTGGAGGTTTAGTAGGCAGCCGCTCCACGTAAAATACTGGTATTCAGCTGAATCCGGTTTGACTGGAAGCCGACCCCAATATAATTGGTAAAAGGCTAGGCAGATGATGAGTATCCACCAGTACCCATTTACCAGTATTTTATATAGAGCGACTACCTGTCTTCTACCACCTATAGAGGTATACGGAACAGAGAGTAAAGTCCCGCATACCTCCACTGAAAAGGGAGGAACCTCCGAACCAGACGGTTGTTGTGTCTGGTGGACAACTGCCAGATAGTTGATATTCGGACTGTTGTATATGTTCAAATCGCACTGAGAACTTTGCTTGCGCGATGCAGGATTTCGTTGTTAGTTCGTCGTAGATGGCGTTGCGATTCTTTTTTTGCTGTACAAATTTCGCTTCTTACTTTTTCACGTGGTGGTATTGATGCCGCTACACACCCAGTCAGTGGGTAATACGATGCCCCTTGACAAGACTGGTGCACAGATTCAGACAGCCGGGAGCAACGGCGCGACGTGATTTGCTTTCCGCGTGTACACTATACAATGAGCACACACACACACAGGGCAGTCCTCTATCGGTGTTCTTGTCAATCAAATTACACAGTTACTACTAGTTATTAAAACTACCCTATTCACTATTTCAGGCATTCACTTCAACTGGATTACTATTATTGTCATAAAAGTGGTTTGCTAGTTCTAAATTTCCCTGACCTGTGACATTTGCTTCAGGATTACCAACCCGTAAATTGCTCTTGCCTCTTGTCACAAGACTTGTCGAGCCGTGAACTGCTTCCAATAATAACTCCGTTTATAAACGTAATTAGTATTTGTACCTTCAATTACCTACCACATCTTTATCAGCACCTAAGTTCTTAGAAACTTCGAGTTTGTCGAAGGCCGACCACAAAAAGGTCTTACGTTCACACGACATAATTATAACGCCCAGAATACGGTGCGTTTGATTCAATTAGAAACCTTGTTTGCTTGGTTCTATCGGTTTATTGGCGACCCTTGTGACCTTGGCCGGTAGATTTGACTTATTTAGCAAGATTTCTATGAAGGATGGCCTGATCTTCGTAGAAATGTAGATGGAAGGTGGCCAGATAACTTGACAGGTAAATGATACTTTTTTTTTCAAAGAGATTCTCGGTAGCTCGACTTCGGGGGCAATTTACCTCAAAACACTCTGGCGAGGACTTTGAAGTAAATTCTAGATTAATCTTCGGAAAATGTACAGTAGGTACATTTTCTTTTTGATCTATTCTACTTCATACAACATGGGCCATATTTTTTAAGAACTCCGAGCTATTTAAAAATTGATTAGCAGATTCTCTACAGAAAAATGGAAAAATCATCTAAAAGGAAGAAATAAATAAAAAGTATTTATTGCGACAGAGATAATATCCATACAAATTATAAACCGACTGGTATTCATTTGATAAACAGACCAGAGATCTACTTATACTAATACTAATTTTAATGCGAAAGTTTCGATGGATGGATGAATGTTTGTTACTCAATCACGTCAGAACGGCTGAACGGACCTTGATGAAATTTGGCACAGAGGTAGATTATAGTCTGGAATAACACATAGGAACTTTTTATCCCGGGAGTATGTTCCCTTGGGATAACTAGCTGACCCTCGCAACTTCGTAGTTCCTGAGATTAGCGCGTTCAACCAATCAAACAAACAAACGAACTCTTTACCTTTATAATATTAGTAAAGGTAGTATAAATTACCAATAAACCAGTAAAATCCTAGTTCATGAGCTCAGACAATGTAGTCTTCTCTATTCAAATTACATTCATGATTCATCCAAAGATACATCTCAAGAAACATCCCTTGTAATCTTCGCCACTTCTTCACGCACACAACCAAACAATCCACTGACCAAACAACTGTAAACAGACATAATCTACTATGAACATATGGCAACAGATCTGTCACTGGCTTGATTAATGAATAGTCCCCTCTTTCACCCCGCGATATCAGATCGTAAACCCGACTTCACCCCGTTTTGATGTCGGTTTTCAAATTTCCTTAATTATGAAGGCGAAATCGCTTTACCCCTCGATCAAGGTACTGGTTTATTAATGCTAGCAGCAGATGGTTGGCTGTATTTATATCTTGAGATTAGCGATCTGAAATTGTAGGTCATGTGATATCGTGTGCGTTTTAGTTGGTGTATTTTGCAATGCAAGCTGTGCTGGCGAAAATGGATGTCCCAGTTTTAGGTACTAGGTGTTTCGTTAAAAGAGCGCTGTATTAGATTTAACTCTCGATTAACGCTCGATTCAGTGTACTAATCCAACAACGTACGTACTAATTTCTAGTTTGTAGGAGTTCATTGTTTGATAGAAGAATTCGTTACTTATCTGCGTCGGAGGATATTTAAATCACTATTCTGATTGTCGAGTGACTGACTGACTGAAATGGTCATACAACTTACTTCTGACGACAGTTGAATTAGATTCCACCCCCGCCTACAACGATTAAACTACCCACACCTAAAATTAACTAGATCTCATTATCCACAATTACTACAAATGTTCCGAATTTAAACACGTGTTGATACCATTTACCCCTTTGAAAGGGTAATTACATACATTACCCTTCTGAACAAAAATAACGAGAGATTTCGTATTACATCCCCTAGTTAACTAGACCAATCAGTGTGGCTACCGTTGACAATGTCCCTGATTTATGTGTCTGCGCATTTTGCCGAAATTGGCCGAGTTTTGCCGAAGTGTACCGAAGATATGAGAAGCAAAATATAGTCATGTAAAAAATTTGTATGAATGGGACAAAATTCATTTTTAATGCCGAAAGGACCTAACTTACGTTTTCGTGTAATAATAGGTATGATTCTTGAGTTAAAAATAATCGAAAAATATTGGAAACATATTTTTTGCTTTATCGAATCAATAAAAATTGACGAAGACAAAACGTATCAAAGATCAGGAGCTTGTGACGTCACGTTTGAGTAATAAGTGTAGTCAAATGTGACGTAACGAGTTTTCAACGCACTGTATCGTCTTCATGTTTTGTTTACGTGGAAAAAGAAAAAATACGTGTCCAATATTTTTTTATCTATCTCATTAATAGATTTTTCAGTCATCTACCCTATCATCGACTGAAAGCGGGCCAAGACGCTGGAAAAACCTAGTACATAAAAGATTGTTAAAAAAAGTCTTACTTAGGTACCTACTTCATTTGTTTAGTCTTTTTAGATTATTTCGGCGTTCTAGTTAATTAATTGTAACTGGAGAAGTAGGCGGTGAAACTTGTAGGTACATACCTGAAACAAAAAATAAGGCTTTATTAGACAGAATTCTATGAAACGAGCCAGTATGTGGGTAAGTAGTAGATAAGGAGAAAACAAGGCTAAAAATATAGTTAAGAGACACGCATAAATAATATTTTATGTGTTGTGTAAACCGATGATACATTGAGACATCTCGTGTGTATGAAACCAGGTTTTTTCTACGATCAGTAAATACTTCGATTAAATTCTCAAGTTTTTTTTGACGTGACAACGTCTAATAAATCGATGAACGCCGCAATGCTGCACGCACGTTAAAGTAACTCATTGTAACGTTACGCTCATTGTAACGTTACGATCATTTCATCAATGACGTTGTCACGTTAAAGTATCGTCCGTAAACCGACTTTACAGATAACCATTTTTTTTTACTATAATTAGGCTCGCGCTTGAACACAATCACACCTGATGGGAAGTAAAGATGTGATCAACGACGGAGCCACGCTTGCCTAGAAGTAACCTATTCACTCTTGACTTAAAGACTCCAGGTTGATACATTAAAACCGTTGAATAATGGTCTCAGTTAAGACATTTTGTCGCAGTTACATGAAACGTACCGCGTACCGGAAGACGTAGCGTTGGAAGGCCGCTACAAGGTGGACCGCTGACCTGGTGAGGGTCGCAGGTCGCCGATGGATGCGAGACGCACAGGACCGGGTTGTTGTGGCGACACTTGGGGGAGGCCTAAGTCCAGCAGTGGACGTCTTTCGGCTGATATGATGATGATGATGACATAAAATATTAGCAGGGTAGTACCATCTTAACGATATTACCCAGTAGAAGTTAGGTATTCCCAATACCTCACACTTTACTCTTATAGCTTCAATATAACATTCGAACATAAAGCTTCAGAACAAAATGGCGTCGCGTCCGGCCACACCGGAAATTGACGTGTAGCATCGAATATTCTATTTTATATCTATTTTAATTATCGCTAGCAGGCCCCGCGCCATTGAGCCTACCTGTAGTCCTGTACATTCCTATTGAACTTGTAGCCAGCGTACCTATGCATCTGGCTACGTACATTTTTTATGGTTGACAGGTAAAATATCGGGTTGCTTTTATTGTTAGGTACTTGTAATATATTTTGCGTTGATTTTGGTTCAATAATAAATTACCTACAGGTAGAACAAAACCTAATGGCGGCTCAGAATATTTCGTAAGTCGTTGCGCAGTTTTCATGTGACAGCAGCGGTGAGGGGTGGTTACTTCATAGACGTCATTAAGTTTGAATCGATCGAAATTATGATTAGTAGTCACTTCAAAGGGTTTTATTTTCACTTAAAACCCAAAGTTGCAATAGTTAATAAATACTGTTTACAAAATAATTACAATCATTTATTAGGTTTATATTTAATTAAATTAATTTTCTCATTATAGCCGATTTTATAAATATACTTATAGCTGTTGTAATTTCCTATGCCTACATATTGCGAGTCTAGACAAACCCTTACTAAAAACTACGGCTTCATTGTAAACAGGTATTGAAATACCACATTTCAATTACAGGAACAATCCCAGAAAATTCACGAAGGAAAACGAACTCATCCGAAATCACACAAATAAAGCCGAAATCCTACGAATACGGACTACGCAACTCGATCCCTAACGTACCTACCTATGTTGCAGGGATGTCTCGGAGTTGGTTTGATTGCAACCGAAGTTTGAGTCCGAGTTTTTAAATTTGGTTTAGCGGAGTCGGAGGAGGAGGTATGGCAAAAGAAAGAAATGTTAAGGACAGCATTAATAAAATAAAAATAGCGCAATCAATATTCAGTCGGCCTCTTTCAATTCAATCAAAATAATTATAATAAACCTGAATAACACAGGTGTTGCAAATAAAAATTATAGTATTTTCACAAATGAAATCAAATGAATTGATATAAATGAAGCCGCCATATTTTAGGGGTTACTTGGTCAGGAGTTTTAAGGTTTTTATTTTTATTTAAGTGTGTATTATTAAAATATAAAATGTACACTACACTTGAAAATACGTACACTTAAAATAAAAATAAAAACTCCTAACTAAAATATAACGTCAAAAAATTCGACCGCGTCGCTATCCACTGGAAATGAGCCACAAAGACTAGCGGCATTGCCTCGTTGTATGGCAATGCTTATCCTCTGTCCGAGGTAAAAGCCAGCCCTTGGGGCACGCGAAGAGTCAATTAAGCGTTTAGCAAGTTCTTTATATAACGCATGAGCACTCGGACCAAGAGTTGAATCAAATGAATTGAATCCATAAGCAGCGAAGCTTTGACCCCCGATTAAAAACTGTCGAAGCCCAACTCGGAACCGGAGTTGTACCTATATCAATCGTAAGTACCGACTTCTCGAAGTTGGAGTCGAAGCTCGGTAACATCCCTGCTATGTAGTGTAGGTACTCGGTCATAGTGAAGATGTAAAAATGCAGACAAGTTCGCGGCTGTGATTTGTTTTATTTTATTGTTGGTTGCGCCTTTTCGTTGTTTTATCTTTTTAATTGAACGAGAGAAATATTACCTATTTGGATATTAAGTTTTATAGCTGTATTGTATTACTATATGTGGTCAATTTTTTTCTTCTTTATTCACGCATACATCGTCTTTTTACAATGGGAGCAGGCAGAAACTACAGAACGGCACCTGCTATGATCCTAATAAACTCCTTTTGTTTCTTTTACGATGGTACACCTGTCCTCTTCTACGACGTGCTTGTTTCATGAGTTCATTGTAAGAGAGAGACGGAGCTATACGGGACTAATAGCACTATACCGTTTTTTACAACAGAATAGGGTATTTGACTAAAATAATCTAATTAGTCCGTCAGATAGACTTCCAAAAAATATTGCACACGTATTTTTTCTTTTGTCAAGAAACAAAAAATTAAGACGATACAGTGCGTTGAAAACTCGTGTGACGTCACATCCCATACTTTTTACTGGAAAATTACGTTAAAAGCCCCCACTCTTACCTTTAATACGTTTTATCTTCGTATTTTTTATTCATATGATAAAATAAAAAATACGTATCTATTTTAATAAAATATATATATTATTTTTCGCTAATCTAACTGACGAACTAAATAGAATCATATTTTTTTTAACCCAGGCAGGATTTTTTTTATTTCTATTAAGGGTAGATAAACTTCTTGAAAATAACACCTAATGTCTGTAAGCGACAATTTAAAAAATGCGATTTGTCGACCTATTCGTAAGCTATTCAAAACTTAATAAGTTTATCAAAGCGATAAACATATAAACTATCATACACCGATTACTGCCCCATCAGAATTACTTCGAAAAATAACAACTACACCAAAATCTAGTTTCCCTAACACGATAATACCACCATGAGTCACCATTACACGGGATCTTAGCACATATGCGACGAAAATTGACAAAATCTAAACACATGTGGCTCTAATACCCCAGTAATACCCCATATCGAATCGTTGGCATTCGTACCAAATAACCCTCGAAACACAACAATTTGAACCTTATAACAAGGACATAAGAACCAGGAAGGCTTAGTCTAAAAGTAATTAGATGCAGTATAAATTTTATTAATGGAGTTAAACAGTTGGTGTAATAAAAGGAAAATATCTGTGCACATTAACATAATATTGCGTATTTATAGCCCTGTTTAGAAATTGTAATGCCTTCTCATATACAGCTTGGAGATGTCAGGTTATGCGTACGGATAAGACTCTGGTTTACGTAACATTCAAATGTCTTTGTAAATGCTTTTGTTGAAAGCCTTGATTGCTTATTTTATGTTGAACTTGGCTGCTACACTACCTTAGGTCATTAGTTGGAGATTTTCTAAAGAGAGGGCCTAGCACAAATATTTTTGACGTATAGTAACGTAACGTAAAATTTTACTATGACTTTACTACTCGTTTCGCACATAATATTTATTTGAATTGAATACTATATTCATATATTTGTATGATACAAATTGTGCATATCGCATAAAATTAAACCAAAATACCATGTTCTTGTAGTTTTTGATATTCTAAATTCACTTATTTTAACAATACTATAACGTTAATTTATGTCAAAACATTGTGCTAGACCCTCTGCAGTTCAATATATTCCCGTTTAACACTTTTGGAGATTTTTACCAGTGACAAACATACCTACTGACATCTTTACAATACAAAACATGTAAAAATAAGCTCTAACTCAGCTAACCCAACAAAAAATCTAGCTCGAAGATAAAACTCACATATAAAATAATAATAAAAAAAGCGATTAAAACGTAGAGTAGACAATAAAACACGCCAAAGTACAGTAAGCCATGTTAATTGCTTCGCAGGACGAGCTCGAAATTACATAATATTTCAAAGAGGGCCCGTAATCTCCGAATTACGCATTTTATCACGGAGTCGATCGAAAATAACGACAAGTAGTCGCAGATTGAGCGATTTTCGTTACCCAATATAGATCTCGTTAATGTATGGATGAAAATTATATGCTCGTGTGTTGAATTTTAATTTGAGCTAAGAAAAGGGTTTAATACCCCTTTACACCTGAGCTGTTTATTTTTGAGAAAATATGTTAGAGTTACTCTTAATGCCTGAACTATTAGACCACTACCTTATTTACTTATATTTTAATTTATTTTCTATTAGTTATTCATCAGCTGCACGCTTATCCAATAAACATACATATATTAAACTAAGAAAAAACTAAACTCAATTCACAGTTTCTTGTTTACTTAACTCCAAAGGAAATAAATAAAACACAACAGCTTGGTAATCCTATAATTTTCAAAAAAAAAAACAAAGCATTCTACCATTAATTTTCTAATACCACCCTTTAAAGAAACAAATACATTATTACTTGTCGTTCAAAAAGCGTCAAGAATACAAAATTCATTCGATAATAACACTTTCGAGGCTTCGACTTCGGAAATACTTAATAGAAAAATTTTAAACGTCAATTTCGTAGTTGACACTTTTGTACCTGACACATTTGTACCTGACTGTACTAGACTGGCTGTAACCGCGTCAGGCCCTGTATTAGCTGTCTCGACTGCATTTTCTGTGAAATTTTAATGTCCCAACGACATTTATGACAGGGCGTACAATTTCATATAATATTTTAAGTATGTATATGCTTGTGTCCTTGCTCCATGGTGTGTTCGATCGTTAACGGTTTAATGGAATACAGGAGTTTTGTTATGTTCTTAATAAACACCTGGTACTATGGTAATCTAATAAAACTGTAAGGAACGCGCAAGTTGAAAAATAATAAATTCTAAGTTATTTTCCGAAACATTGGACTTCCAATTATGAATTAAAAATGTTTTCACTTACGCTCACAAAAATATGCGTTCCAAAATATCAGTTATTTTTGTTGCCGACTGTACTCCGAAAACAGAGAGACATTTCAGATATTTTTACGTACATATCCCAAATTTTGTGCTGAGTAAAAATTCCGTTGTTCGCCACTCTTAAAATATGCATATAAAATGCTCAACGTTAATTTATCCATCAAATTATGAAGCTTTTAGGATATTGTTGCTGAAAAATGTTCCAGTGACGTGTAAAAATTATGAAAGAATATTTTTACGGAACTATTTTTGTAGCATTAGAAAGATTTCGGACGGTTTTATAATTATTGCGCTGTTGAATTTAATATGAGTGTTGAAACAATGTTTGTGCCTTAATTTTCTGGAAAATAAAAACAGAATAAGTTTCCGATGGACCACTTTCCTATAGAATGGTACATTTACCCCTGTATTCTAAGTCATTTTTTCCACGCGAATCTGACTCTTGCAATAAAATGACATGTGTAGCTTATTTATTTATTGACATTAATCGAGGATCTCGAGTGGGAATTTTCATTTTAAAAAGACTTAAAATATCGGTGTTACATATAAAATAGCACAATTTTTCAAATATATCTACACCTATTTCCAGCTTATTGCGCCCATAAATACTATTAAAATGCTGAATAAAATTATAATCCATTAAAAAGTGTATGTTCCAATATAATTACCTCTCTAAACAGATCGAAGCGTGTTGTCCCCAGAAAATTAAATGTCATACATTCTTCTATAGACAGACCACCACCTTGTGGGAGACATTATTGCTGTTTTAATTAGTTCTGGGTACCATCATAAAGTATAGCCAAGTATATGTCGCTTTATTTTATGATCACTTATTGCTGAACGAGATAGTACTAATGGTATTTTCCATTGCGTTAGAGCGTACTTTTAGGACCAAACACTTTTCATGCGAGCAGAACAAAGAAAGCAATTCTTACTCAACAAATACTCATCCTACCCTCCTTAATTGAGAAAAAGAATCCAACACTCAAAGACGTCACCCCTCCAAATTAGTCACAAGACACACTATAATTCCAAATGCAAATCGCACGAGAAATACTAACTGACGTGAAGAATACGAGAGGGGGACAAAAAAGAAAAGAAGCTTAAATATCGAGATGGGTTGATAATTGTCTTTTGGAGTTCAGGGTAGTAGGGGAGAAGACCGGTTTGATCTGCGACTACAAAAGAATCAATAACTGTAATAAAAGAATCCGGCTCGAAGGACCACATTATCTTAACGTAAAATAGTCCTGGTCTTTTGAGTCTTAGCGAAAAGTAAGGGATTATATCTAGACAGTAGATTAATCTGTACATTTAACTCATTTAAGAATGAAATTATTTTATGAAAGATGGCTCATTCCAAACTTTGAAAATAATTCCTCTCTCTCTTTAAGCCCCAAATTAATAGATTTAATAGAATAACTGTTTCTAACCAGCTGCGGTTCAGATATCTATGAAAAACTAATATTCGTTAGCCTCAACAAATTGCTTTAACATTGCTTGCTATCTTTGGATTCAAATGGATCCTTTTCGTTCGAAAAACAATTTTTCGTAATTGCATTTTGGTGAGTTCGTTGTTACTTGTAATTGATTCGTTTAATATTGGTGGACTTTAAAACATCATTAGGAGCATTGATTCTGAATTAATTACCATTTTAGAAAGTGATACCTTTAAAATACAATAACGATCAAAAATTGAAATACAATGCCTTAGTAGATGAACCACCTAACTAAAGAGATAAAACACTAGAACAAAAGACTAACGACCGGTCTCAATACCTTTGACCAAATGTCAAATTAGCTACCAACAGTAGCTGAAACCTCATGTTTGAAAGGCAAACATGAGGTAGATACGTTATTGAGACTAGCTGTCAAATGTAAAAGCTTTTTAGTTCCAATACTCTTATTAAAATTACCGTGTTACCCAGTTATGGGTTGTGAAGGTCTGGTAGGCAGCCGCTCCACGTAAAATACTTGTATTCAGCTGAATCCGGTTTGACTGGAAGCCGACCCCAGTATAGTTGGGAAAAAGGCTAGGCAGATGATGACTCCTATGAAAACAACTGGTAAAACAAGACAATTAAGAAACAGAAATATTTAGTAGACCAGACAAAATTGGTGTTTTGGCCACATCTAACAATGTCACAACCCTAATCTCTAAAAAACCGTTTACACAATTTAAGGCGAAGATAAATATGTAAATAGCCTCGGATGTTGACTGATGGCCGAATGAAGCCTTTAAAACTGCAACCGCGTCGTCACAAACCAAAGTTCAATTTGGTATTTCATTGTTCGTTTTTGTGCCTACCCTTAACGGATATGGTGGGAACGGGGGACGCATAAATGAATCCAATTTATTTCCTTTTTTTTCTGTTTTTTATTTCCCTAAATAAATTGAGCGGGAATGGGGAAATTGTGAATTTCACAATGTTGTGTAATTTATGACGCTGACTGTACTTAATGGGTTTGTGCAGTGTGTTAATTTCTTTTTAATATTTTTTTTTGGTTATTTCTGTGGTACGAGGATTTTATTTTCTTTTCACTTTCTTGTATAGTTATTTTTTCTAGATTTTTCATACTATCATATTGTTTTAATTGAATAAATTTTCAATAGTCTATCTACGCAATTTTTTTTTTTATAAAACATTTTGTTGAATTGTAGTACATTTTAAAAGTTAGTTTCCAGCAAAAGCAATATGTATTTATTTCAGCACTATGAATCTGCTACGCGATGGTCCATGACATGGAACATTTTAAGGATCCGCAAGCGTCAAACCCAAAACGATTTCCATCCGTGAGAATTTATTCTAAGGTTGTCAGAAGTCCAAAAGTCTGACAAGTCTTGCCACGGAGTACCGTGTTACCCAGTAACTGGGTTGTGAAGATCTGATAGGCAGGGGTTCCATATAACATGGCTGCATCCAGTAAGATGCTGCCGACTCTAGCATGGTTGGGAAAGGGCTATTTTGTGGCAGAATAAACAGTTTTTAGGGTTCCGTCTTTCTTTCTTTCTTCAGTTTAAGCAAAAAAGTGAATTAAGAGTTTCTTAAGTGCTTGTGTCCTATTTACATAAGAGATGTGAGATACCTTCGTCTACTTCTTTATTATAATGAACGCATACATTATAAACTGCATACTATTGTTCTACTTTCCAAGAGCGAAAATTATTTAATAATTAAAGTTCTAGATTTTAAAAGTCGGAAAGTTATAAATATTCAAAAAGGTCATAAAACTCAAAAACTACCACTGTTAGGTAGGGGTTTATTAGGCCGCATTTCCACCTGCATGCAAATCGTATGCAAGGTGCACATTGTGGGCCGAGGTATATCAATCGCTCGATCATATCCCGCAATATCATTATGTACAAGTAACGTGGGACAAGAGCAGGACGATGATGCTACCAGAAAAATCCAAAAACAGTCGGTTAGAATCCAAGGGCGTTCTGCAGTTCTTGCCCCTATGAACAAAATGCCCGAATAGATAACGTATGTGTATCAATAATAATATAAAAAAACAGAAAACTTGTACGGAACCATACAGCTTCCCCACATATCATATCGATACATGAATAATTCCGTTTTGCGTTCCCCATGTATTCAGTTTTTCCCTTTAATATTCGTTTCGAAGATAAATGTTGGGAGACAGTGGTTGATGGATTGCCTGTTCGATTACCGGCTCGGACAGAGGTCGATCTGGTCGAAATAGGCTTTTTTTTTTGTGTCTAGCTGCCTGTTTTGGATTTTTACAGCGATTAGGGGATTTTGTTGTTTCGGTTTTCTGGCTCTTTTTCGATGGTGTTTGAAGCTACAATGCATATTCTGTTATGTGGTACTTTTCTCTATAGGTAAGGCAGTTGCTCCATGTTTAAAGCTGTCCGTCTGCAGCTGGACACCAGCCAGTCGATTCTGTAAACATTTCGAAGTGAAAAATATATATAGTCCATAAAACCAAGATGGAATTACAGCTCACTCGTGATCAAGTGACGTCTTGACTGTATGGATTGACAGCTCACCACGTGATCACTTCACCCAAGCCTTTACTTCGACATGTTTATAGGATCGACCGGCAGTATTCTTACTGGTGTCCAGCTGCAGCCGGCTAGACTGGGAGCCGGCGAGAACATGTTGAGACAAGACTTGGCAGATGATGAGAGGTGGTGTATCAAAGAGCCTTCAACGGTGACGATCGTGGGGTTCTAGAAAAGTTACATCCCTGATAGAAGATAACGATTGTAAAGGAAGTCCTTGCATCCATGCGATGATGATGAGCAATCATTATGTGACTTCTTCCACTCCGGGCGAAGCGGAAGGGAGTGTCAGACGCTTACTGACTAAAAGCTATCCGTGTTCCTCCAAATGCCCTTAGCGTTCCAGGGCCGCGGTGAATCTTTCGAACAAATTCCACAACCCTGGCAGGCACTGGCCCTAGCAGGCATGTGATGATAGTAGAATGTTACTTTATCTAAAGCCCCAGGGGCCCTTTTATAACGTGAAATACCATTATGATCCCATTGTGAAAAGAGATGTTTTTTATATAGCTCCGTCTCTCTCTCACACCAGAATCATGATGATCTTAAATCGTCGTAATTATCAATGTTCTGAATTTTTTTTATTTTACCAAACAGAAGTCACTAATTGGGTCCCTTTCAATGCTAGGCGACATCGCGGTCAACCAGGGCCAAGGTGGAGAGACGAACTCGACTCTTGAGGACTGGCAATTGCAGATAACCGACGTGTGTGGAGAAGGGAGAGGGAGGTATTTGCCCAGCAGTGGGATATAACAGGCTAGATTAAATTCGATGAGATTGAAAATAGGTCTGGTAAAGTCATAATCATACGTAGACTGTCAACACCTTGTGAACGAGAATTATTTTTAGAAGACCACACAGTATCATCTATTGTTACCTAATATTCATTATTCACAAACTAACTTGACACTTCTATTACGTAAATGCAGTATTTTAACTGTGAGCTTTATAGCTCCCATACTACATTTCCACACTTGGTATTCAGCTCAGCCCTGAAACCTGCTCACTTGGCATGAGGATACGAATTCTAACCTTAATAATTGACAATATCTATTCCCGATATGAACTAACATACTCAAGAACAGTATCGTATTAGAATTGTACAGAAAATAGTGAGAAGGTAGACTAAAATAATGTAAATATTCTCCAAGATACTAATGTCGTCTTTGATTGGTTTACTGCAATCATCTCGAATTTCGGAAACTCTAATCCAGCTGTTAACAGCCGTCTTGCTAGGATCATCCCTCCGCCTAGCCTCAAGGCGTCTCTTACTTTGTGTTTGTAGATCTCAACTACAGCAGCGGAAAATATCTGATTTGTCCCCCAAAAGTGACCCTGTACTCTAAATTTATTTTACGCGGCCCTGTTTAGTTCACAGAAGTTCCCATGTGTTCGAAATTTCAATGCTTTAGATTGGCTGTGACAAACAGACGCACGAGTGATGTTACAAGGGTTCTATTTTTTTTGTGCGAGAGTTCGGAACCCTTAAAAGCTTAAGATTGTGAACCTTTTGAATCAGCTCTTTCACGTCCCTACCTAGATAGCGTTCAAGCATCATATTGGTACCTACATACAACGCTGTAGCAAGCTGGATGCAAGCTGCATACATAATGTTCAGTTTGCATGCGATTATTGCCTGTATTACTCGGTCAATAATAAGGAAAGACATGCAACCAGCGAATTTATATGAATTGCTATTGTGTGCTACATTCTGGATGATGGTGGATTGTGAATATAAAATATGGGAATATGTTAACGGGTCCGTTTCATTATTGTGTAGGAAATATTACGTTTTGTCCGAGTTGTTTTGGTAAAATACATTTCTGGATTAGATTTTTATGTTATCATTATTTGCATCTAATCTGAAATCGGGACCAAATATTTTTAAGGTAGTGTTTTAGTATCCTCCAATGACAGCTTCTTGAGAGAGAGCAAATTCATGTTTGAAAAGTTATGCTATCTTCATTATTGCCCGAATAAATTGGGTTTTTTTTGTTGTTAAGGATGGGAAATCATCAAATGACTTCTTTCGCTCTGGGTGGAGTGGGAGGGCGTGTCAGACTCTTACTGACTAAAACCCAGCCGTGTTCCTTCTAAAGCCCTTTGCGTTCCAGGGCCGCGGTAACTCTTTCGAACAAATTCCGCAACCCTGGCAGGAATAAATTGAGATGAAGACAAGAAGCTGATAAAAAATGATACCTTAATACCTGCATCGCCAAAGCCAAGGCTTTACTTACTACTTTAACTTACAACAACCAGTCGATAATTTTTACTACATTTTTTTTTAATGTTTTTTTATTTAATATGGGTTTGCTCTTGACTATAGTCTAGGTCATAGATGACAGAGACAAAGTCAATTTCATACATACACTTATTTTATTTCATTGTTTTACTATTAAGTGTATTCTTGTTAGGCTGCATGGCTTCGCTACTCAGATATTTTATATTAAATGCATTCATTATTCGGTTTTAAAGGCAACCGCAGGAAAAAAAACGTTCTGACCTCATTCCAAGACCACAAGGAGTGTTGCTGCAACATGTAGCTCACATTTAGTTCAAGATAAGTCTTATTTTTCAGTAGCATAACTCTTGTAACGCGTAACATACATAACAATATGAGTTAGCATGCGTAGTGACTATAACTTAAGACTGGGCGGCCCACACGGAACTTTGCTAATAAATTCTACCCACATCTCCTGTTGGGTACATTCGACAAAATTGGCTGAGGAACACCTTTCAACCCTAACTCCTTAGTTACAAGGTTGAAAGTGTACAACTGTGAACATTGCCGACTGTACGTCCTATTTCGTGAAGTAGGTACTTCTAGTTTTCTTGATATAAACAAGGTTTTGGATTTGTAGGAGAATTCTGGTTGAAGGACTAATAGATGGGCGAAAGGAAGAAATAATTTAGTTGAAAAGAAAACTCGTTAGCTCACCAATGCTTATTTCCTAATGGTTAAACTTTGCTAATAACCCGATGTTTTGTTTCTCATACATCTGAATGAACTAGTGAAAGGGGTCGCCAAATTGTGCTACTACTACTAAGAATAATCAAGGTGATGAAAATCATTGAGTCATGAGGAACAAGAAGCAAGAACAATTTGAAGATATTTACTCACCTTTTATAAGCAACAAAATAATCTTCCAGAGATATAAAATTGCTCCAAAAATACATGAATAAAGCTCTGTAAGAAGTTAAATACAGGTATCTAGGACTTACTTTTACTCCAAGAGTGGAGTGGAAAATTCCTCCACCATTACCTAAAGTGGTAACAGGTGTTCAAAGTAAAGTTATATAAATAATAGTACCTTTACAAGAATCCTTTTGTTGTATCGGCATTCGTAAAGGTTAAGGTCAAATAGTTGAACTTAGTTCAATGACAGGCCCAGTTTTAAAGGCTTCGTCATTATTGTTTATTTAGTCTTTAGTTTTTACATCAAATGATCTTTTGCCCTTTATTCTATTGTTTCAGTCGCTCTATGTTTCAATGTCGTCTAGAGCCAGCTATGTTTATACTTTAAATACTAAAAATTTTGTAATGGAGTAAGGGATATCGAATTGTATGATAATAATAGTAATAAGAGATAAATGTTATGAAGAATGTTGGTGGGGTATAATAAATGGAAGAGGCCAGAGAGCAGTTGCTTTGCATATTCTACTTATCTCAATAGACATTATGCTGTAGCAAACGGAACTAGACGTTTGTGGTCAAAACAAGTTGCAAATGAAGAAGAACAATAGCGAAATAAACTTAGAAAATGCAAACAATGAATGTCTGCACACTATAAAAGAGATAAAAGAAAGCAGTCACAAATTGTCCGCTTTTCTTTTAAAATCTACTGCAGTATAAAAGGCTAACTCGTAAATCACGCTTCAAAACCAAAAGAAAAAAAGGTAATAACAGAATTTCCCTAAGTTTCCCATATTTTGCACAACTCCACAACTAAAACCATATATTTGGAGTGCAGACAATTCATTTTTCAAATAGCGGACCAGTGTGGTTGGGCGAATTTCAGACTGGGAACTTCTTAGAAAGTTGTTCATAAACTTTTGATATTCGTATCCGTTCGTCCGAACCTAGTCTTGGTAAAATTTGATCATTCGACCGCATAAGCTCCTATAAGTACGGTGGTTTAAATACAGATGGATAATTCCAAAGGTTAAGCTTTATGAGTGGATAGGTAAACAGAAACTTTTAAAACAATATTGGTTTTAGTAATAAAGAGTACGTATTTCAACGTCGAAAATTAAAATACCTACGGGTAAAATTTCAATGTTTTAATTAATTTACTATGGGTGCGATAGCGAGCGAAGCGAGCTCGGGCATTGGGATACCCCGACTCGGACAGGTTAGGTTAGAAGGGTAACCTCTTCATGGTTATTTTTTTTAAAGCACCCAGATCCCCGCGAAGCAGGGCACCGTCCATCGTGCTCGAATGAAAAGTTTATTATTGAACTAAAGGATAATAAGGAAATAATCTATACTTCGATATTTATGTCTTTCGATGTCACTTTTGTAGATGGTTAGATTTTAGATATATTGGACGTAGGTTATCTAACACTTCCACAATAAAAACTTTTGTTATTTAATTTTCGGTTTTATGGTAGTTCGATATTTAAGTTTTCGATGTTTTGAACATTTACATTTTACCCGAAGGTATTTTAAATTTCGACGTTCAAAGAAGTAAGTACCCGTAATAAACTTTTGGTTATGAAAGATTTTCTTCTCACCGAAAATGCCAGTGTTATACTTGCTCTAAACTCCATTACAAATACTAACACTTGGCATATTGCAGCAACAATTCTTGTTAAAGTTATTAGAAATAAATCAAAACGTCTAAGCGTAACTAGTAGTTGTTAAGTTGTAATCGTAATAAATCAAAACAATATCAAATTATTACAAATATTGTTATACCATTAATCATTTTGCAATTATAACTATTGATAAATCAGCGGTAGGTATATAATTACTTTAAAATGTTATGACGCTTTTCAAAAATCTTCATCATAGATAAAATACTGAGTTACAAAGGTGCAGTGCAAATTAAACCTTTAAGTCCAAAGTCTTAAGAACACTAAAAAGACATTAAAGACGCTATCCAATACAACAAATAGCCTTGTTACAGTTCTAACACATGCAAATGACACTGTCGTTAATGTTATACGTTGGTTTCTCGCTTCCAAATACCCAGTATATTCCTCTGGCGACTGTAATCCAATTCCAGGGGAATGTTTCTTACAACCACAGTGAAAGCGGAAGTCAAGGAGGGGGGATGCAGGGGCTCGTGGTTTGCGGGTGTCTCGCAGGGAAGCTATCTAGGGTCACGTTGTGTATAATTTGGTTTAATTTAAAGCGTAACATTTGTTTAAGATGTTTTTGAAGTAGGTAAATTATGCTTTTTTACTGTAATATTTTCCATATCCATTATAAACGAAATATAGTTGCAATAACTCTGCCTATCCCTGCTACACGTCTAGTTAGTAGAGTAGTAGTAGTTAAGTTTCACTGTATTTTTGTAGACACAGACTAATTCTCTTCAACTACAAAAAATAAAGCTTCTAAAAGTCCTTCAAAGTCATAACAAAATTTAATTAACCTCTTTAAAGAAAATATTTGGATTCAATTTCATTCAAATGAAGCCAATGATAGTACGAGTAGGTACGATTCAATTCAGTGTACTCAAGTGAAATGTTATTTACTTTTCAATTCGCTTTCATTAATATTGCAGCCGGGAATATTTAATTAAACATCAAGTTGTTGGTTGAAAGGTATTGGACCATCTGATTGAGATTGCATAGTGACTCGATGTTCAACTGTGTTTATAGAATATGTGTTTCCTTGTAGTAACAGTAAATCAATATTGTGGTTTGATTTTTTTAGAACCTAGATGAATTCAATTTGCAGGAATTTGCAAGATTTCAAATTTATTTTAATTTCTAAGCGCTTGTTGTTAAGTTAATGGCTAGCTGCTTGATGTGTAATGATAATAATGAAAATTTTCTATAAAATCTTGTAAATAATTTTAAATTGCCCTCGCAAAGAGAAAAGCAGAAGTCACGATTTAAAATACATTACAGGCAAATCAAGCATTTGTAAATCAACCATAAAACCTTTTCTATTTCAACCCTTAAATTTTTTCTAGACGTAGCCATAACTTAACCTTAAAAACCACATCTGCTAACGAAACCCTCAAAGAGCAAACGACAAAGCCAAAACTGCTACACACCCAAATCAATTCTTCAACCAAAATTACTCATATAAAGCTCACTTGCAATTTAAACACAATCTGTCATCTAAACGTACCTGTACACACAATTCGTGTACACAAACTTGTGTACTTAAGTACATAGCGGCCCCTTTGAAGATTACACAGCTAATTAGTAGTACATACTGACGTATTAATTTACGGGTGGACGATTTCTCTAGCTTGCAAGTGAGTTCGAGTGTATAAACTCACTTGCTTTTGAATCGTGATTTATATTTGTGAAGCCTTGAAATTGTGGTGAAGTTATATTAGAAAATGAATTTGGAGATGAATTACGATCTGAAACTAAATTGTTTAGGGACAATACAGTTAGCATACCTAAAGTGTGGGAATTAGTTTTGACTATCTTGGAAACTCGTAACAGAAACTACAAACACGAACTTAATTTAAATCTAAACATTGTACTAGCAGAGCATGATGTCAAAACATAACTCATACAAGATGAACAGTAGTTAGCACTAACGACTCTTGAAATACTAGTAACGACAAAATTAGACAACACACGAATACCACATAATGAATAAGTAACTGATAAAACCATAGCAACCAGAGCGAATAAACCAAAATGCAAAACAATGCCACAAAAATGCGAAAGCAAAAATGAGCATACCACAAAAGTAACATCAAACTCAAAACTCTTACAGGTTGAGAAGACATTGAAACCGTGTTGTTACAAAACACTAGGACCACGAACAAGACAAACTGAAACTAAGTGTATCTCCACTGGTTATATTTGCGCACGGAGAATTTTGTACAATACTGTACAGTCGGCCAACGTTGCTTGTGACCGCATCACGTGAGTGAAACGAATTTGCGGTAACTTTAGAGGCGGTTTTCATTTAATTAATATTTTAATAGGAACTGTTATTATTACAGCTTGGGATGCAAATCTCGATTACACGTTATGTCGCATCTTAATCTATTCAGCCGTAACAAATGCACAGACAAACAGACAGAGTGAATTTCGCGTTCGTAATATTATTATGGAATTATGGATTACCCAATTCACGGTATAATAACAAAATAATCAATACCTACGTATGCTGCTATTAAATATCGTTTATGATTAACAGTCTGAACAGTTAAAACGAATGGCTTCCTTTCATTCCAATCGCCATGACACAAATATAAAACATTAAATCGAAGAAACGACAAGAATTAAATCATTACAAACTTGTATACAAAAACAAAGTTAAGAAGCTTTAAAGACTTTCGATCACGCAATACAGAACGCAGCTTCCTTTTAAATACATAAATATATAGTTTAAACACGGCGATACAAAGTTTAAAGCTAACTAAGACACATAAATAAGTTGCAGACACAATCGCGGTGGGTAGGTATATTATATCTCCAGTTTATTGTGCTGACTGTACCACAGTCTCTTGAACTACTCTGCGGATGTTTACTGGCCATTCACTATGAAATCCTGTTTTCATACAACTTTGTATATTTCAGTTATTTCGAAATATTTCAGTAGTTATGGTACCCCTGGAGTTGGATGTGTGTGAATTTTGTTAATAATAAGGCTAATATGAAGTTAAGATTACACTGACTTACAGAAGCGACACAGTGAGGAGAGTTCAATGATAATAAAACTAGTGATACTAAAGGAAACTACACGAAACAAACATATTGTATAATCAAAAATTTGATAAACAAAAAGAAGCAAATGGTCTAAAAATTGCCTCGCTTAATTTTTAATAACAAAACAATTTTCCTAGAAAATTGGGTATATAACAAGATTCCTTAATTCTTGGTACAGCAATAATATCAGACCTGACAGCGTCTTATCAAACAACCTTAATAATATCAGAATCCAAGGCCTTGAACCCAGCCAGTCATAATAATCAAATTGAAAGGGTTCAAGAATTCCCAAAGTTAACCAAATATTTACCTACAGACATCTGATAAAGCTAGATACAAAAGGACGATGTTATCTAGAATTAGTTTCCATTAAACTTGAAGAGAAACTCTATAGGACCCTCTGCGGCCGTCTTAAGGAACAAACAAGTTTCTAAATCAGCGAAACCATGCGAGGAACTTTACCGGATTAATCTGGTTTCGACCAGTCCGTCCCGGTTGTGATCCAGTTTCGTCCGCCCCGAACTGGTTCGCGCCGGTTATATCTGATTTGAAATAGCCAAACATTTAGGGGCTCGCTTGTATCGGGAAACGTTAAATTCTGATAAATGGTTACATTTAACAGATGCTAATATAAGTACCTAGTTGTATAGATTGGTTCCCTCATTACGAGGTATTGAGTTGCCTCGGAAAGCATTTTGTGAATTTAGTTCATGTTGTATAGTGTAATTCAGATTTGGACACGAAGCCTACTCAACATAGTAGAAAAGATGATGAATGTAGTCCTTATTTAAATGTAAAATATCCGGACAAACGTGAACCACAAAGCCGTATTAACTCCAGTGTGGCATCCGAGCAGGTTAACTCGAGCAATTTTTGCTAAACCGTCTTATTATGGTGTAGTAAACTGATCTAAGCAAGTTAAGGAGTTGTTAATATTAGTGTAATTCCCTTCGAGTTCGCTCAATGGCTGCGATCCCTTATACTTAAAGCTATTAAGCTGAACCACAATCTCAGCAAGTTTATGTTCTAATGGAACCGGCAAACTAATTGGTTGTACCTTATAATTTTCAACGAGCCGGTGGCACGCAGTGCGATGGTTACATTCTTTTGCTTTCGTATGTACGATGTGAGTTTTGTTTCATTGTTGTCTGATACAGATCTGTCTAAGTCTCTTTTGTTAATGTTAAGGATGGCCTTCTTTAAAGATATTTCAATGCTGGGTTATATTTTGGGTACTAAATACAAATACTTATTTTCAGAATACCTGACCCTATTAGTAAATTCAGACCCAATTCCAGCAATCAATAGTGTAGGAAATGTCGATGAACAAGATCTTGGTAATAATAAAGTGGTTTCTTAAAAAGAAAACTTTACAATAGCAAAGGATACAAATGCGCTATTATCAAGTCAGAATATGGCAAATATGAAAAGGTTCAACAAGGTATTAAGAATTTTAGAGCTTCTTAATATTAAATATGTCCTATTCAAGCAATTTCTGTCTCATAAGATATACTTAGATACTCGTGTTACTGGCGGAAGCCTAATAACCCTTACCTTTACGAGCCAATGGAGGCATACAAGCCAGGTAGATTTAATTTATGTAGAAATCTGTATCTGTATAATCTGACGTTATTCTTGTATCAGATTTAAAAGGAAACTAGTTTACCGTTATAATTTCTGTCGTGGTCGGAATTAAAGGATTCATGTCGATCAGATGTTTATGTGCCTAAGTTATCAAAGTAATGGTCAATATGCGATGGGATGACAACTTTTTGTTATAACAGCACATTACATCTTCATCAACATCAACATCTTAACAAACGAAAACCCAACAAGAAGTAACACTCAAATTGAAAATACCAAATCCATTACTGATGATATTTTAAGTGTCATTAAAGTTATCATTTAAGTACAAGAAACCGCAGATTTAAATAGATTTCAGTAACGACGCCATATTGAAGTTGTGACAGAAACCCAGATGATTGATTATATCGAAAGATTTATTAACCTGTTTAAACATAATTTAGAAGTAATAAGCCTCGCACTCGTTGAATCATTAGCTGAAATTATTTTAAAGTTGCGAATGCCATGACATGGACAAAACATGTACTACAGGCTTGTATAAGGCAATTGAAAACCACATTCTTGTTTCAATGAGAGAATTGAATAAACTCCTTACATATGGACGGACGAACCAAGACAGTGAATTTAATCTCAGTTTTCAACCATATCTAAACATGAAACCCGAACAGCGGTTGTTATTCCCCCAGTCCTTGCATGCGGGTCTTAACAAAACAGCCATGGAAACCCCATGGTGTATTGTTAACTGACCCTAGGAGTATCCTTGCGGTGATCACGGCGATAGGATTACTGGATGGGATTGACGTTTGAGATTTGTCAGATTAAGCAAGAGATTTTAATTACTATTTATTATTATATTAATATTAGCGTTTAAGTGTACAGAATAAGCAGTTCCATTTCTTTTGGCTTACAAAGTAAATGAGAAGATTAAAACAACTTTTTGCTAAAAAAAAAGAAAAGTTTTGTTTTGGTAAAGGCTTTAGCAACTCATGCTGAAATCAATTATGAAGAGTTCGTTGCGTGATGGCAAACTAAGTAGAAACTTTCTTCTAAATCGAAACGCTGGATAAGTTTGAAATAACTCAAAGTTCCCAATGACACACTAAAGAACGCGGGGTTTAAAACAACGCACATCAGTCCTTAATACAATCAGATATTTGAAACAGAAAGCGAGTTAATTCGTGGAGTGATAGAATGCGGGTGTGCCCCAAGGGACCGCGTCGAGTGCGTTGATCTGTCTGAGAAGCTGACGTTTGATATTCTCGGAAACAAGTTTATGGTCTGGGAATCGGGTTATTAGTATTGTCTTGAAGACTTCTAGTTAGCTATTTTCTGCTTCGTTCGCTTTTAGTTGGTTAGTTTGGTTTTGTGGTGTGATCCTGTTGTTATGCTGGCTTTTATTTAATTCTGTGATTTTTATCTTTTCTGTTTGAGGATAAATAAATATTGTTTATGCAGAAAAGAAATCCGCCCGACTAAAATTGTTCATTCCTCGGAGTTTGGAAACAGCTATATTTTTACACTCCGAATGTTTGATAGATAGGTGAGACAGCCCAGAAACAGTTTCATCCAATATCCAGGGTGAAACAATGTAACACCAATTGTTCAGCCCCTCCAAAACAGGCAACTAGCGATGGTCGGAACAGACAAAACGTTCTCAAAACTGGGTCACCAGTTCAAAACAAGAGTCGTGGCGAATTTTACATACAACCAAATTTTCACATGCCATCGAGCTAGCAACATTTTTATTAAACCACTGGCTTTTGTCTGCGACTCCTCTCTAAAACTCAATTTTTTATCGTTCTGGTACGAAAATCTAATAAACTATGCTTTAGTGCACTCGTGGCCGAATGAAATTGGACTGTAGGTTAATCGTATGCATATCATATCGGGTCGTAAAAGTTCAATGCTGAAGTGGACATTTTCCGCAAACAACAACGCACTTAGGAAGTTATTGCTAAATCAGCGTTTGCTAGACAGATTGGTAATTTCATTAATGTTATTGGCAACCTCGATGCTTGTGCCAATTCTATCGTTACCTTATACTTAAGTAGCCTTTAGTGATGGAAGTCCTTTTACTATCACCATAAAAGACAAAAATGGTAAGGCTAAGCAAGAAGATGTTTATGAGAATGTTTAGAAAAGCCTGCCTACAATATTACAACATACATTTAAATAATACATAGGAAAACCTTTGTAAAATGCAACAGGAACTCATATATAGGGAAATTGAGCAGTAGAAACTAAAATATAGCTCTTAGTAAAGCTTCAACCGATACGCAAGACCGTAAAAATAAAATAGAGGCTTTGTTCCTACACAGTCGTATCGAGTTTTGAATTGGTAAATTCTCCAGACATTGAGAGAGATTCGAGAGGAAATATTTTAGAAAAGAGATCATTTCGAGTCTGTTATGCCGTGCCCAACAAATTCTTAGTCTCGCAAAAATCTTGGGGTTTTTTGCTTACAATCGTTTAGATTTACATACGTGTTATATGTATTACTTACCTTATTATACTGTTGGGCTCGATAGCTACTACCATTATTTCTGCTTCTAAAATTGTTTTTATCATTACATGTCATCCACAACAAGAGAAACAGACACAAAACTACAGAAATCTTAAAAACATTAGACACTAACATAGATCTTGACACGTTAAAAAGACAAGCCAAGTCCCGCCAAGGCGTCTCTTTTCCAACGAACGGTATTCCCTCGGCAATGCCCGTGAATCGTCGAGACGTGCCGCTATTTCCACAAAATCAATAGGTAAGACATTTGAACCCCTTACACCACTTAAAATAAATCTTGGATGATGGATAAGGCGGTCGAAATTTTGGAATGGAAAGCTAATTCGATTTGGATATGAAATCTTTTGTAATCGGAGATGACGTTTTTGGTTTGGATGCTATTTTGGTAACTTTACACAATTTAAAGAATTGTGTAAAAAGAAGAAAAAATGCAGATATCAATATTGCGTTGCGTTATTAGAGTCTCGAAAGATATTAATGACATTCTGATATCGACTCTTGTTTCAAAAAATAATACCAGCTCCAAAGATATTTTCCTAAATCAGAGTGCACTTCAGACCGCCACTGTACGGATTGCAAGTAAATTCAATACTGGCAAATATAGACTTGAATTTCTCGAGTTAGGAGTTACCATTGGTAATATAATGACATTATACGATTTGGATATGTGGAAATTCAATTTAGCCATTTTCGCCTTTTGGCGTTGGCGGGGTGTGTGTTATTTCTAGATATTTCTTTTGATTTGGCGTACAATGTTGATCGTGAATATTTTCCGTGTTTGGAATATCTATATCTAAAATGTTGTCTAATATTCTTTTACGTTTTAAGGTTTCAGAATTATATACGATTCGCCCTTTATTTATGTAGTCGGTCTATTTCAGGTCTAAATCTAGATTTAGTTTTAGGATTGAATCTCTTTGAACTTTCAAGTGTGAATAGGGTAGGTTATAGATGGTATACTGGTGCATTTATATTAGCTTTACCATCATGCTTTATTTACATACCATAGAGGCAAGCAGAAATTACCAACATAACAGCATATACTTCAATCTTTTCTTCTACATTTATGACTTCTACTTACTTAACTGCTAGTGCATAACAACACAAGATTAAAATGACATCTACACAGTTTCGCCTTTGTGAAATTATTCTAATGCAAGCATTACCTTTCACAGTGCCTTCCGGGTATACACTGCATTACTCAGTCCCAGCATGTTAATCACCACTAACTTAACTACTGGTTGCACGTACTTCCAGTAGTTCATTCTCGATATGTCAGGTGGCGCCAATTTCGCTCGGTCTCAATTTATTACGTTCGCGTGGGTTTTCGCAAGTTTCCTTGTGTGTTGTGCAAGATTTAATTTGTGTGTGTTTTGAATGATTGATAATTTGTTATTCATGGTTCTGTTAACTGCCTTTCTTGTTTGGTTGAACGGGCATTGATATACGAGTTGATGTTATCACGGGGACTACCTATGAGCGTTTGTAGAATATGTTGATATGGGTACACTGAAAGCAAATTAATAACAACAGAGACAGTTAAATAGTCGATCTATACTGGAAATATCACAATGTGAATTAGGTAAATGTTAACAAGATTGAGATAGAAAACTAGTTTTTCGCTAACTTCACTATTTAGCTCAAAACAAGGCAAACAGTGTGTGAGTTTCCACGTCGTTAATTATCATCATCGTTCCGAAGACCACTGCTAGACATAGGCCTCCCCAAGTGTCGTCATATCTACCAGTCCTGTACGTCTCGCATCCAGCGAATTCACGCGGCTACAAAAATCACCTTTACAAAAGCAATACCAACAAAAATAACTCACACAATCATATCAGTTTTATGAACAGCAATACATTCACTACGGACAGTGTTAACCGAAAATTTTAATATTAATGGCTTCCATCAATACAGGAGTTTTTAACGTCTGCATCGAAAACTATTTGATGTATTAATTGTGTTTCGAACTCCACCATTTTATTGCCAAACGGTTAATCACAATGGCGGCTCATAATTCGAATATCAGTTGGTAATGTCAAATTAAAAGTTGGTGGTGATGGATGGCTCGGTAAGGCTATAGAGGATAATATGGACAAGGGGAGATTAAACAGGGGATCCCAAAATATCATAAATAATAATCAGGGGTATGACCCTGAATGGTTAAGTTGAAGCGATGGTGAATGATGAAATGAACCGTTAACCACAACTCTGTCGAATAACGTTATTGGGGGTTTGAAAACTAAAATTGGAATCTAGATTCTTTTTAATTTTCTGTAAGGGCCGTTTTTCTTAAATCAGATATTTTTACCGTAGCATGACTATGATAGTTTGACATATTTTCGGTACAAAACCAGTCAAACCGCCATTTTTATTCCTCGGGTAAAAGTTAAGTGAAGCTTGAAAAATTACCCTAAAATATTTTCCCACAGCTCTTTGCCTAGCAGAGGACTACTGTAGACTGATTTGTAATGGAACCATCCATTGACTGAACGTGGATTTATAAAATAGCCTGAATAACAGATCAGAATCTAGCTTAGATTCAACCATTCCTAAACTAATGGCTAACCCAAAACTATCTGTTTCCTCAGTCCATAATACAGTGGTACGAAAACAAAGAGGTTTCTCGTTAGTAAAACAAAAGCAGATGGTTAGAAACAACTAAGAATAAATAGCCGAATCAACATATTTAGTGTTCACTCCAAGAGTAATGGTCCACTAGAAATGCCACTGCGAGTAAGATACGTGTCCCGTATTATGCAGGGAGTCTTATCTTGCGTGATTTTTCCTTATGGAAAAAGGTTGGAAATCTTCCGGTAGGAAAGTGACAGGAAAATAAGGTCAATTGTCTTGTCTTGTTAACTTACACGCACGAGTGTTTGGGATGTGAATACAAAGTGTGTATCTACCTAAATCATTGACGAGCAGGAATACAACGTCGCGATTTTTTTTATCACCTTCCTTTTTTTCTGGAGATTGGATAACAATCATCATTATCATCATGATTTTTGCAAAAATCACCTCTTAGGAAATCAGCTGTTCCCTACATTTTGTCGAGATATGTAAGCAAAATTGTACTGGACAGTGACGTTTTTCGTGTTCATTACTGGAGAAGGGGTTATTATTGACATATTTACATTCAACAATAAGATTACCTTGGTTTTTAAGCGCTGTTCTCTATCTCCTCCAAACAAAACAAAACGAAACAGTTCTAGACTAGTTCAGACTACTAAAGCACGCCACTTAAAAAGAGTTCAACGATTTTTGTATTGAGAATTCATTTTCGGAGCTACGCTCAAAATATCTTTCCACACACATCGGAAGCTCATCCAGTGAGTCAACCCTCTACGTTGGGCCTGTTTGCGTGTTTTCATGCCAAATTAAGCAGACAGCCAGTGCAAGGGTTAAGTCGCCTCCTAAATAGCTAATGTATTTAGTTAGAATCCCGGGGTAAAAGGTTTGAATTCATAATTTCCGGGCACATACAAACGCTTAGACTTATGTAATGCTAATTTAAATGGGTCGTGAGTTTTGGGTTATTTTAAGCACTTTGTTTCTAATCCGGAATACTGGTACAATGAAAAATGTAGTGTTTCTGATGGAAGGTAAACATAATAAGGGATTTAGTACATACATAGAATGTTTATTAGATTAATTGATTAACTGGCAAAATGTGGGAGTATTTTTTTGAGTTTTTAGGAAACTAAAGCGTGTTTTTATAAGTTGGAAGTGGTTTATAGAGAGGTTTTGGTTTTCGACGTCAGGAAATAGATAAGAATAAAATAGAAATGAGTTCTTTTCATCTGTGATTTCATCCTAGGAAGTCCATTGGGAACTATCTCGGAAATTGCCTTGGGCAATCGGGATGGATCAAGGTGATGTTATTATTCCTTCACAGTTTTCTGCTGCAATATTGGTAGTGCTAAACTAGAACTTTGGAATAAAATTCGGTCTAAATTGAGTTTAATAATTTTTGTACCGAGAATTTTAATTAAGAATCAGTACTTAAAAAGAAGCATAAAGAATATATATTACTACTCCTGACCGATTTCGGCCATGGCGGCCTATCTCAACCGAGATCAGCCATCGGCGCGGGACATAGTGCACAAGTGTGTGCGCAAACACAGGTGCACTCCCTCTTCCATCACTCTCATATACTGATGGGACTGCCGTCACGACCAGAGAGAGATCAGGCGCAGGACCAATGGCTTAACGTGCTTTTTGAGGTACGGTAGCGTCATAGTACCAACTTCCAAACTCCGGGCTGTCACTGAGAAATTCCTATTGGAAGCCCAATGACACTTTTTGACCGACCTGGGAATCGAGCCCAAGACTCCTCGCTCGGCAGTAGCACTTGCGACCGCGAGACCAAAGGAGCAGTTCAAAAATCATCAAGGAATAACACAGTAAGTGACAACAGACAAGACCAAAAAATAGTGAAAGATTTAATACAAGTTTCAGTTAAAATAATAATTACTAAGAATAGGATTTTTTTTACTACCAGTATTATTCACAAGCTTTAGCGTCAGTATAATTTATAATTTACAAGTCATAAACTTTTAAAGTAGCGATAAAGTTAAATAAATTCGTTGAAGAAAAGAAAAAGAAATGAAAATTACGCTTTGCATTAATTAGATTTCACTATCGTCTATGCATCGATTTAGTTTTTCAGTGATTTCTTATGTAATCGCGATTAGGGGGAAGGTTCAAGTTATGAAAGAACAGCGGAGTAAGTTTTTGGACTACTTTTCGATTGTTTGAATACGTACGTTGGTTTATATGCCGGAAGCGCTACTTCGGAGCAAAAGTTACTGGGTTCTTTTCCCGGGTAAGGCACAGTATTACTGAGTTTTTCCGTCTGCAATTTCTCAGTAGCGGTCCGAAGTCTTGTTTTGGGCCCGCTTATTGGCAAAAGTGTCGCTCCCTATTACATAGGCTTGAAGATAATTGTGAGTGAACCATAGGCACACCTCTGCCTAACCTATTGGGTAATTGTCTACAGTTCTTTTTCATTTCTCATTTCGCAGGTCTGCTGGAAGAAATTTCTTTAGAAATAAGCAGTACCTTTGTACTAACATTATTATGTTATTTCCGCTACTGTTTCTCTTTGAGTAAATAAATTCAAAAATAAATACAGGAGTGACTAATGTAAGTAACTAAGAAAGGTTAAGTACAGTCCTCCTGACCGATTTCGGCCATGGGGGCCAATCCCAACCGAGACCATACCGGCGCGGGACATATTATAGTGCACAAGTGTTTGCGCAAACACAGGCGCACTCCCTCTTCCATCACTTTCATATTCTGATGACCCGACAAAGAAAAGGCTTAGTATCAAGACCTTAGTTTCAATCTCGCCCAAAGATTTGTAGACTAAGTCAAGAAGAGGGTTTGCTGGAAAGTTCAGCAATTGATTGGCTCTCGATGAAAACAATAAAAATAATCAGGACATGAAGTTTTAACCAAACTAGTGGCTTATTGTTTTCGGACAGATTGCCATAGTGCAGAAAATACATTTTTTTTAAAAAGTATCAAGACCTCGTCTACACATTTAGGCCGAAAATCGCTTTCGCTTATCAACACCACCAACCCCAATTATACTTTACTAAGTTCTAATATTAATGTTACTTTGGCGTGTTACCCGTACTCGCTTAAACAGAGATTAAGCACAACTAACACAGTTATACATAAGCTGTGAGTACATATATAAAACTTAAAGAAACATGTGATTTATGAGCCCCAAGATTGCTTACAGCAGGCGATTGTGACTTAGAACGCAGATTGGAATTATTATTGTAGGTTTTTGGGTAATGTTCGAATTGACCGGGTAATGTGGCTGTTAGTGGTCGAAGTTAGTCATTTAGGGATTTTATGGGCTCGGTTCTGTTTTATTGGCAATAGAACAGAACGATCCAACACGTTTCATGTTCGATTAATATGTTAAAAACAAATGAGTTTGCATGAAATATAAAGCATATTACTTTAATGCCAAACTGGTAAGTTAGATACGGTTGAAAATACTTTCAAATATTTTATTTTAGTGTAAACTATTCTTTGCTCGAAGAATAATACATTTTTCGATATTAAATACTGTGACAAATTTTAATGTGTTCATTCTAAATTATTTGAATAATTATGGGTCAATTTTTCAATATTAATTTCTCCTTGTGACTTAAAATGGCGGCTTGGCAGAATAAACGGGGGTTTTTCGGGATTTCGGGGTTTGTCCCATAGTAAAAGTTGTTCATAATTATCAATAGGTCATTGTATTGATAATTATTAACAACTTTTACCTTTAAGAGGTATTGCGTTTATTATGTTACAAGTTGTATAGAAAAAAATGTCAAACAGCCATATTTATTCCTTGGTTATTAATTATCTGACTATTGAAAAATTAGCCCTTAATCCAGTATTACAAAATACACGAACTAGATTGAGAGCCAATTCCTTTCAGACAAAACGCATCAACCGCAATCGAGATTCAAATCTCGATTGATACAACACATTGTCTCACAGAAGACAAGACGGAAAGAGGAGAGTGGGGAGGTAAGTAATTAAAATTAATTCCCTTCGACAACCACAGAGTTGGGGCGAAATTGAAAGGTGTGATTTGAAGGGAATACAAAGAGGTTCCCTATTTATTGAAAGTGGAATTTCGGAAGGCTTTCGTTTCCTTTCGATAACACCTTCGGAGTAGATGATGCGAATTTTCGTGGGAAAAGGTCGATGGCGAAAAGGTTTTTTGTTTTGTTTTCTTCCTAATTCTTGTAATGTTTTTAAATGTTGTCTAATATGTATTGGAGTTGTTAAGGTAAATTCTTTAGGTCATTTTCTGTCCTGGAAAACTGAGATATTTTTGTATTTTGCGGAGAAAACCTTGACAATTTTTATTTGATTTTATATAGATCGTTGGAATTTGTTTGTATGTATAGCTTAACTATTAAACTACCTATTAGATTTCCGAGAAAATAAATCGAACCTAGTTTTCCTGCCAATATTGTTACTATGCTCGTGCTTCGAATATTTCGAATAAAAACAATTCCCTAACAAGCTCAAACTGTAATTGGAACATCAAATGCAGCGAAAGAAAAAGCTGAAAAAAGAAATTGGCTGAAATACAGTAAAACGTAACATAAAAATACACGGGAATTTAAATATAACCATTAATCTGGCTGGTGTACGAAACTGTCACAGAGAGAGGTACGGTCAGCAAAATAGTCAGCGAAGATCTTAATTAAAACTGTGAAAAAAATAGGAATGAAAATGTTGCAGTTGTTTTACATTTCTCGATAAATTCTAGGAAGTATAGTAATACGGATTATTTATAGCTCACTGATTTGCCTCGTGTAATTCTTGGAAATACTGTTTTCCAAGGAAATGAAAATACTTCATCAGGTTTATTTCGCAATTACGGTAATATTCAACAATAGTTTAATAGAAATACGCAGAAACATGTACACAAGTATATTTTCATTACATGAATACAAGAAAAATATTTCATAATATTTCAAGTATTCGTCGAGACATTTAAGAGGACTCAGAGGCACTCCGCCGTAACAAAATGTTTGCGAAAGAAGAAATTCGCAGGAAAAATACAATACACGCATCAAAAATAAATGTCGAAATAACTCTCATTAGTTTTGATACTCGAAAAATATGTGAAATGAGTTACTTTATGAAGGCTCGTTGGTTTGAGAGCTTTTAGGTTTGATTCTTGGAGTGATGTGTGAATTATGTATGCCCCGTTATCGCTGAATGTTCTGTTATTACAGATCTTTTGTTTCTCTTCGGCGTGTTTCGCTGATTGGCAATCTTTGGTAAATATAACTTTGATGTAGCTTCTTGGCGAAATGTTAACTTAAAGCTTGAGATAATATTTTCTATTGTGCTTCTTTCAATAAGCCTTAACTCGCATTTTTGCGTTATTATACTCTCATCCACCGAGGATAAATTTACTCGAAAAAAAAAACACATTTCTAAATGTACAAGTCGTCACCTTTCCACGACATTATACAAATAGCCTATTCTACAGCAAAAATACGTCTATTACAACAAAAATAACACAAGAGCCCTGCTCCCAAGCGATACGAACGCGAAAATTTTCGCACGCAAAAACCCGATCTCAATTTTCATTAAAACAATGATTTCGTTGGTCTTTTACGTTGTCGCTACACCTACCGCCTTTCCAAATTAAACTGCCTTATTAATAGATCGGAGATACGTCGCCTTTGTCTCCCCTACTCGTCTCACAGATTTAATAGAAAATTTAAACAAGCTCCGTGGTACTTCCCGTCCTGATTAAAACGACTAGGCTTCAGTCGTGGCCAAATTAAAATCTTAGAATGCGTGGTTTCGCTGGCGGGACATAGAGGTGGTAAAGTGGGAGAGCTATTGAAATAACTGTTTTGTTGGGGTTCGTGAAGACTTTAGAATTTGTAAAGGCTTTGTCTCTTTTTATTTATGGGTAGCGATGGTGCCATATTGGCTAGGAGAGTCTTTTTCTCGACCATTTTTGCGATTTCTCTTTCTCCTTAAGGGATCTAATCAGAAGATGTTTTTGGAGCAAGGTCTCAATATTAGTTTTTGGGCTGCACGCAAAATATGCGCTTGGTCGTGGAGTTGCGGAAACCAGCCCGAGTTATATACATACATTAGTTTTCGGGACAATCATTTATCAAACAATTTTGTGATGCGATGTCTCCTAAGGAGTTTGGAACAGATGATGATTAAGATGGTCTAGGACCCTTAAAAAAGGTAA
This sequence comes from Mamestra brassicae, assembly GCA_905163435.1. NCBI lineage: Eukaryota > Metazoa > Arthropoda > Insecta > Lepidoptera > Noctuidae > Mamestra > Mamestra brassicae. The sequence continues at coordinate 7,735,985 of LR991013.1, read as the reverse complement.
ATATGGTACTTTTCATAGTCAAGTTAGTAATACACCTTGAAATTATCTGATCAACACAATTCCAGTGTAGTCTTTTTAACCCAAAGGTTGACTGGTAGAGAATGCCTTGATGCATTAAGTCCGTCCATGTACCACTATTGTACATTAAGTTTAAATAAATAAATTCCTCCTTCAATAAAAGAGGTTTTTTTTCGGCTTTCTTAGAGTCTTTTAAAAGCTGATTTATTGAAAGTATCTATTATAAACGAAAACTTTGATAGACTATCATTATAATCAGATTATTTTGATATCGATTTCTCTGTAATTAATAAGCGTTTAGTGAACAAAGAGTTTCAAATTCCATTTAGGCTTAAATGTATAAAATAACAGCAATGTTGAATTATTTATTGAAATATCGATTTTCAATTGAAAGATCAAACAAAATTTAATAAAAATAACATTAGGTGCTGATATTCAATAAAATGTTCTTTTATGAAACAAATAAATTGTGTAACTGTAATTTAATGTGAATTGATATTTTAATGTTCAATGAAAAGCGTATTTGGAATTGCTAATTTTACTCTTTTGCTACAATGGCTTATTTAGCATAGTATTTCAACATTTGAATTTGGAACTTTAAAGTAGCATTACTATAATATTATGTTGATTTATTTGAATTCAAATCAGTGTGATTTTATTTTTCGAATAATCACCATTTTTGTTTTTGTAGTGTATTCAAAGTTTTGTTATTAACAAACACGCAATGTTTATTTAAACTCAATGAAAATCAGTCCGATTTTATTTTCGAATTATAATGATCTTTGTTATTGCAGTTTATTCGAAGTATTGCTTTTCACCAACATGCATGGTGATTTTAAATGCAGTATGTCCTACATGTTAACGTTATTTGATTAAGAGATACTCTGTTTCGTCGTTTATGTGAGAATCCTGCGGAATCATCGTCTTATTCGAACTCGGGGCTTCCTGCAGATTTACGACGCAAAGCATTAATTTACATTAAATGTGCTAGACTTTAATGAACGTAATTATATTTATGATCGACTCACCCTTCGCCTTAAATATTGCTAGATTATGAGTTTTCTTACCTGTAAAAGAAACAAAATATAATAAATACTTGTTTTATTTATTGTAATACTGCAAATTAATGTTGTGAAGTACTTAATTTATCTTTATGGTTGAGACTGGAGACGTTTTAACGATAAAATAAAATAGTATTAACAATATTACAGGATGTGAACAGGATACAGCAATCAATAATCGTTTATTAGCTAGACATACGTTTAAAGATAAAGCACTGAGTTTACAAGATGTTAAACTGGTCATTCGTTTGAAAATGCATTAAAAATTTCTAATTAAAAAAAAACAAAAAAACATTATTCGAAGAGTACAAAAATAAAATATTATTCGTCGTATTAAGTTCTAGGCTACCCTTTAACAATTAACAAGCGTAACGTTAGATTCATGTAGCTATATAAATCCTGCTCCACAAAATTAAATCATGGTTATAATTTAAACCATACATTTACCACATTGTTTCGTGTAGGCTTCATTTCTTTGTATTTCAGCGTTTTTTCCGCAAATCCTGAATCCCGCGCGTGCCATCAGAAGTAATATAGAAAATATATCGTGGTTATAATAATATATCGTGCGATATATTTTTCTGTCTTGATGTATGAATGTAGGGGTGAGGGTGAGACGATATTTTATAAGTGTCGTTTAAGACCTTATTTTGGTCTTGAAAAGTGTTTTTAGGTTCTTTGTCTTTTAAAGTGTATTTTAGTGTGTTTAACTGACGGCTTTTACAATAGGAATTTCTCAGTGACAGCCCGGAGTTTGGAAGTTGGTGGTGTGACACCCCCGTGCCTCGGAAAGCACGTTAAGCGGTTGGTCCTGCGCCAGATCTCTCTCCGGTCGTGTCGGGTTGGTTGCCGTGCCATCGGAATAGGAGAGTGATGGAAGAGGGAGTGCACCTGTGTTTTCTGGGCGGAGCTAGGCTGGCTAACTTAGCCAGGACACCTACGCACAACGGACCGAATGGGAGTCTTAAGTGCGGAAAATGGAGTCCCTACTCTAGAGTGGCAGCCTTGGCCGAAATCGCTCAGGAGGACTATATATTAAAATATAGTTAAATATGACACATTTGGTCAGCATCCAGACTAACCGGTGCGATGTATGGACTTTAAAAGAGACTTTGATCTCTGAGTTTTTTTCGGTGTTTCTTCTCAGGGTAGTCAGCTAGGAAACACCGGCCTCATCTAGTTTAAAAATTACCAAAATAGATTGACGTGTAAGAGTGTTATGTTTAACCTACTTTACAAAATAAATATAATTAATCATTTACATGCAGCTACTATAATACAACTCTAAATATCAACTAGCTTCTTCAAACCCTACAATTCTACAAAACAATAACACACAACATACCATTATGGCATTATTCCACGAAAGGTAAGTCAGACGCTTACATAAAGTACACCAACATTAAACAATAACGATATTACAAAACTAGTCACACTTCCGAAACGACTTCAAAATGGCGGCGTCATTATTCCAATTAAAATGGCGGCCAGACTCCTTGAGTAGAACGTGCCGTCTGCCTTCAAATTGTTTATTATCTGCCTTTACATAACAAGCATGGTGGTAATGAGACATTCCTATGGTTTTTTATTAAATGTCTTATGGGGTAGAATAATTAAATTCTTGGTAGTGTGTGAATGAGTGACAGAAATCCTTTTGTGGTGATAAAATTGTGATACGTCTGTTCGTTTGTGTATGGTACACTTAAAATCTACCAAAAACAATTTTCTCTACATTTTTGATTGCTAAATTGTGAATGTTAACCTCAACTTAGACATGAATGAATTTTCAGGAAAACGGTTTTTTACTGTACCCTGAAGTAAAAAAATTGAAGATTATAGGGTCAAAGCTTAATATGATTTCTCTGTCCCTTTTTCAATTTTAATACCATTTTCCTAATAAGCCAATCCAATAAATAAAAATCGAAAGCAATATAGGTGCCTCGCGCTTTAAAACACCTAGATTAGCCGTTTCACTTAACTGCAACTTATTCTATCTCAAAAAGAAGTCTTTTAAACATTCTATGTCAGATACAACAACGCATTTTACCTCCTAGTATTAAGTAAATCCATTTTAAAAGCCACTGATAGTCTTCAATACTAAACCAAGCAACATTGGTTGGTTTAGTATTGAAGACTATCAGTAAAAATATTTCTGCACACAGCCGTTCAATAAGTCGCTACTTAGCCTCACCAGTCGTTCGTCCACGAATACATTTCCCTAGTCAATACGATCTTCAATACCGTGAGAAGAGAAACATCTGTCGTATTTTATTTGTGTTTATTATATTAAATCTGCTAGGTATTTTAAGTGTAAATATTACTAAATATTTGTAGTTCAGATATTTGGTAGGAAATAGACCAAAGGCATTTAGTGACATTTTATCAACGGTGAAGATTGTCATATAGTCCAAAATGTATGGGGTTGACACGCTCTACTGAAATGTGGTCAATCGCAAATATTTTTGGACGACAATGACAATTCTCACGGATTAAAGAAAGTCGCTTTTTCGATATCCTCTTCTAGTCTACAATCAATACAATAAATAATGGTCGTTTAAATCAGACACAATCACTGTTCTTTCAATATTCTCAATATGAGAAAAAGTCTAGGCACAATTGTGGCTCCCATCAGGCCATTTTCAAACGGAATTCTGAAAACCTAAAAAAGCTATTGAACATTTTGACAAAAAATTCATCAGCCATCACGCCAAATTTCCCGAAAGGTAGGGCGAATTTATTTTAGTCCTTTTTAATAGGGGGCGACCCTATTGCCATCAAAAGGAGGAGCTTGTGGCTAAATAATAACAGCCGCACGGGTCGCTTACCGAGGTTGATCTGTGGATGGGTGACCATCTTAACATACCGAGACTACTCCGTGCCTACGGAAAGCAGTTTAGGCCGTTGGTTCTAGCTGACATTTGTAGATCTTTGGCAGTCGTTACGGATAGGCAGAAGCCAGAAAATCTGACACCAGTCTTGCCAAGGAGTACCGTGTTACCCAGTTAATCGGTTGTGGAGGTCTGTTAGGCAGCCGCCCCACGTAAAATACTGGTACTCAGCTGAATCCGGTTTGAATGGAAGCCGACCCCAATATAGTTGGGAAACGGCTCGGCAGATGATGACGACTCTATTGCCATCAACTGGGCACAAATACAAAATATTTGCTACTGAGAAACTGCAGATAAAAAACCCTCGACCCGGAAATGCAACCTAGTACCTCATACTAAGTACATAGTACTCTAAATAATACTTCTTTAAAAACCAAAAATCCATTCTATCCCTGCAATCCTTAAAAAGCCATATCAACTACCGATAAAAATACACAAACGGAAAACTCAATACCCACTACTGGTAATGTAATGAAACATCAAACATATTGGTTCAGTGGCAATAGGTAATAAAACGCGATATTTACATGAACACAGACGTTTTAATAGTAAGGATCGGCGACACAGCCTGTGTTAGTGGTTGTCCTATGAATGCTTTATAAACGAGGGCTTAAGGGATAAGCGGACGAGGCACTCAATGAAAAAAAAAAACATGCGGGGCAGTCTTTGGGAACTGCCGACAGAAGTGAAAACTAAGCGAAAGCTAAAGCGGTCGGTGACGATGATGCGAGTTCCATGATTTTTGTTTACCCAAAAAGTGCGCAATGCGCCTAAAGAAGTTTTCACTTCAAAAATCTTTATGACGAAAAGTTTAAGGTTATGGCCAGACAAGATTATAATATTTATTATAATTCATTTATTTCGGAAACGGTTCATGTTTACATGTGATGTTAAAAATATTAAGATACATTGAAAATAATTAAAAGATGACTTATTAGACAAAAATTACAAAAGTTATCAATTAAAACTTATGGTATTTTCTTTTCAAAATCTGCTAAAGACTCTTCCATAGTATTTCATGTATGTGTGTTAAATGAATTTATTGTTTCTTTAATTTCGCGTGACAAGCAAGGAAAGCGAATAGCTATGACCAAGTCTGACTGCACTGGAAAAGTTTATTTCCATAACAACCAGCTGGCTATTTTTCATAAACTAACAATTAATGCCAAATGGCTACATAGCAAATTACATACATCATAACCCAAAAGACAAAATACCCAAGAAAATATACAACAGTCTTTTTCACAGATGATCCTTGATCAGAATCAGTAATAACTACTTATGTTGTTCACTTGAGTACCCAGCTACGCTACTACCCTCACAACCCGTTTAATCTTTTCACCATGACATCAGGTATGGCATAGCTCGTTACATCACAAAAAAGAAGAACCCCTTAAGCTACCCCTTAATGACAGACACATGGGGTTGAAGCGAAACTGTAGTGCCTCTGGCATGTTCGCGGAGGCGAGGCTGAACGCGTTCAATTCCATTCAGAGGAACAGAAACGCGTCATTCTTGTCCAGGGTCTGTATGTGTAGAAACAGTATAGTTAAAGAACTTGCTGATAGAATGATTGCTACCAAGACCTACAAGCGTTGGCTGGAAATAGCTGCTTAAGTGTTCTGTGTTTTTTTTTACTAATTGTTATTTTATTTTTATTTGTTGTGAATTATATTTTTTATCATTATTAATTCAAAAAATATTCTTCTTTTTTTTAAAATGTGAATATGGACCTTGTATGGTCTGCAATAAAGATTATTATTATTATTAATTTCGCTCATCGCTAACACCTTGGACTCAAACAAGGAAAATGGTCGGTAGACTTTCAGTTAAATATTAAGCAATGGTACTGGAATAACGGCTGTTCTTGACAGTGATTGCTTTTCAAATAAAAAAACAATAGGTTTTGACTAGGACGGTTTCTTTTTAAGCCTAACTAGTTGAATCAAAGGGTAATTTAGGAAATACCCTTTCTGGTTCAGTGATAGGTCAATTCCGGACTAAGGAAATTTTCTAAACTACATTGAATTTCCGCGACACTGACTGTTTAGGTAAAGAAGAAAAGATGTACCTATGAACACTAAACAAATTTTAAACTGATACTGAAAATGAAAATAACCCTAATATAGGACTCTAAAAACCATAATCCCTAGTGTTGAAAATTACACGGTACGAACGACAAGCTAAATATGAAATGATACCTTATACAATTGAGGGTAATAAAATGAAATCACCCCACAATTAAAGAGGGCAAAAACCAAAATCGAAAATTAATAATATAATAATTACAGCTCGGTAAAGCAATTCACGCTTTCAAGATTTCATTTGAGATTAATAAAAATTTTACTGTCCGTACCGTCAGAGCGGCAGCCATTTTGTTGACGTATTATTAATTCAAGATGGCGCCCATAAAATCCGGTGGTTACGCGGCCATGCCCTTAATGAGGGACGATTAAAATTGCTTCAGGAATGGATATTGGAATGCTATTTTTAGTAGATTAATTCCATATTTCGCATGATATATTTTTTATTTGGGTGATTGGGTTTGTAATTTGTTCGTGATGGCTTTTTCACCATTCATACCTACCGGTTAGTATAGATAGATGTATGTACAGTGTGATCTACCTCCGCCATTTTGAATGCCTATTTTTAAAATAAAGTAAATAAGAGATTTTTTACGTTTAGCGTGTTTTATTTTTATTTATCTTGGCAATGCATTTTTACGGCTACTGGCTACTTCATATTACTTTCTTCATTAAAACAGAAACTTGATAACGCACAGTTACAAAGAAACTTATTTCTAAACAGAACACAATTTCTTCGACTAGCTGTACACTTGAAGCACAAATTAATTATCTCCCTTTGATATCCCATTAATTCTCATTCGCTAATTGAACATAATAAACAGGGCTAATGTTACTTAATTGATACTTTATTTAATAAAAAACAATTAATTAAATGATAAAATATGCAATTATGAAGATCGTAAAACTCTATCGCCGCGCGCCGTTCGAAAGTCAGTTAAAGGAGTAATTAAATTAATTTCGAATGTAATTCAATTTTTATTGTATGCTATGTTTTCTTACGTGTAATTTCAATTAATTTGGACTCGTTTTGATTATCGGTTCCCATTATTTTTAATTTATAGCCTTTTTAGAGCTTTAATGTGATTTTAATGCATTTCGTTTCTAAAGTGATTTTATAGCTACTGTAAAAGTTCTTGTTCTAGAGACTAACTTACTAGTCAGATGTTTCATATTGAGACCCGAATTTATTAAAAGCTAGCAAAAATACTTAAAGCAACTGTACACCAAAAATTTCATATACAAAGGAGAGTTCAACTCAAAAATAAATTTTTAGTTTTAGCAAAAATTGCAAATCTTTAAATGATAGGAAGCGATCACAATGACAATCAAGCTATGCCTTAATGGACTCAAGAAGGTTATTGTAGAAAACATATAATTATTATATTTAATATTATTATTATATTTAACACCGCCATCATTTAAAACGACATGTAATAATGTAATGTATAAACCAAACAATTAAATAACATTACGAAACCTAGCTTTTAATAAATATCGACATTAATAACATGGACGGCATTTAAAGCCTCCATATATCACAAAAAATAAAGTCATCAGTAGAATTAGAGATTTGAATAAAATGTAAAATGGCGTCGAGTAGAGTTATAAAGGTACACACGTGCGCGGGTGGCGATTGATAGCGTTTGTATGAAATATGTTTCGTTTACTAGAAGCTTAGAATGGATGGATGCGGTGAAAGGCTTTCTTGAAACGTAATGAATGTAAATTTTGGGTTAAATTTTGTATTTTGATACATTTTATTTTTGTAGGATGCGTGCCTAGGAGTAACCTATTTACTCTTGATGTTCAGTTTATACCTGAGATACCTATAATTTTACAATTTGTAAAATAGAAGAATAATGATAGAAGATAAATAACATCAAGCAGCAGTTGAGGGATTAAGAACTTGATTTAAGAATTGTATTTAATAAATCATTAAAATTTTAGTTAAGCTTCAGAAAAGTATAAGCTATACTTATTTTTTTCAGATTTAATTTAATACTTACGTAGACACAACTTAAGCATAATTATAACGATTTCCTCGTAAACAAAAGTAATGATAAAAAATATACTTTAAAACAGAAAAAAAGTTACTAAATCCAATCATATTCTGCTCATACGCCGCATCCATCCTCACCTACCCACGAACTCTGTCACCAATAAATTAAATAAGCCACTAATGAGTAAGATTATGCTGTTCCATAACCACACAAAATGGCTGCCATCTTCACCAAACTGTGTGGTCTTCTATTGATTAATTCATTTTTAAACCCGACCCCCACGGACTTCGTTTAAAATCATTTTGTATTGTTCGGCCATTTTTTATTTCTGGCGTTTGGTATGAGATCGTCATCCATGCTTTTGTTTGAAGTCTGTTTATTAGATGCTCAAGTTTTGTTTATTTTCTAAGTGCTAGAGAAAGTAAGTTTTTGTTAAGTGTTAGTCTAGACTGGGTGAATTCATAGATTTACTTTACAAATATTGATCAATCAAACAAAATATATTGGTATCAAGAATGAGTTTTTCTTGTTCAACGATAACGAGTATTGAATAGGTAAAACTTCTCGATTAAACAAAGCCCCATGCTTCTGTCGTCTTTGAATAGGTTCAAGACGACATAGGCTTTGTTAGGGCACCCTAAGTCCCATCAAACCTAACCTAACTTTCGCCGACACCTATTTAAACTTCAGAAATGTGTTATAAATTTGACATTGTAATTTTCTAACCAGTAGACTGCAATAAGCTAAGTTCATCGATTGAAACGTCTATTTAAATAATAGATAAAATCTCAAATATTCATCCTAACTTATCTCCACCTTCCCTTACTTGTAACTTAAACCGAAACGTCAATCACCCACCCAATTAAAACAACTTTAAAAAGTTCTAAAACCCGTTCAATTATCGCGAAACGACGTGATATTTATACCCGCGAGCCGTCGAACGTTGTCTAAAACTTTAAGATGACGAATAAGGCCTAAAAGCTGAACCATGTAGGCTATTTCGAAGCCAGACCCAGGAAAGTTGGCAGAGAAATATATCCTAATATTGAGCAGGCTATTTGAGAGCTTAAATAGCCTGGCTTCGATTTGAGAGGGATCTAGGCAATATTGAGCAGTAATTGCCCCACTGCAAAGGCTTTACATAGGGAACGAGCATTGATCAACTCGGTTGTTCACTGCGTAGGTACAAAAATATTATACATATATGAAGTAGGTACCTACTAGAAACCACGGTCCACTTGATTTTTCATTTCATATTACAGTATGAATGTTTTTTCTCGCGGATTCTACCACGCATTCTTGCATAAATCAGCTTTCAATCAGTGAAAGAATTTTTGAAATAAATTTCAGTTTTACTCTTTATATGATTAGTTGGGATTACCAACACGAACTCAAACTATCTCCTGATTTCGATATTCGTTTAGTTAAATCTAATCGTGATTGAAAGAAAACCTTAAACACTACATCATCATTACTTTCAAACCTAACTGTAGACTCTCCATTCTACCAACATAACAAAACCAATCAATAATCCAATACACAAAACAGAAACACTAATCCAACTTGCCCGCAGACAGACGAAACTTCCCAAAAATACGCAGACTACGGCTAAATCCATTGGAAATAATGACGTGGTAGGTAAAACTAACTAATTTACAATAACTAACACGACGCCGACTAACTATAACGGCAGGTTGCTACAATTGCCTAAACGTTGTAAAAGTTTAGGAGCGTTCGACGAGTCCATTATGGCCGTACCAACACGTTCTAGTCCGTGATACAGAGTAGTTTGGAGACAGAGGGATCAGTAAATTCATGTTTATTTAATTGTAAACTAAAGAGAATACGAATGTTATTTTTTAAATGACTTTCTCGTATATTTACCACAAATAATTAAATGTATTTAACGCTAAATACCTGTTCTCATTCTGCCTGTCATCTTCAAACAGTTGACAGTATTAAAAAGATGATTTAAATTCGTTCACCGCTGAATGCATGTAGTCATTTGTGGTGATAGTGGGCTTTAAGTTAGATAGATTCCTGTAAAACATACTAGACAGACGAAAAGATGCATCTACTATAAAAACCTAGATAATTAATTGTTCCTTTCCATCTTATTGTTCTTGTGTGAATTTGCGATTGCCCAATGCTAGTTTTGTTCATGTTTCAGATCACACCGCAGAGTGCCAAATAACAAATTTTTTCTTTACCGTTTGTAGCCTCTGTTGCACCCTACTCTGTGCACCCCAAAATAAAATGTGAACACCAATAATGTTGATAATAATGCGTCGTGTGAACTGACACACGGCGCGCCGTGAACTTGCACAAAATCATCACAAAACAAATTAAACCTATATTCGATACCTACTCCATTTTTCCATGATGAATAGGAAACGATTTTAATTAAAACCGTTTTTCCTTGTACGAAAACACGTTAAAATAAAGTTTTCTGGGGTTATTTGCTGAAGAATATGTTCTGAGGAAACGTCATGACTTCTTTCATATATAGGGAATGTTATCAAGGATAGGTGGGGTCCAAAAAAACGATGGACGGGTTTTGTGATGATGATGCTGCAAATAGAAATGTATGGAAGAAAAACACATGCTGCATCAACCACAAATGAGGGAAGAAAGATAATGAAGTCAAGAATTAATTAGGTACTAGTATTAGTATTAGGCTCCATCGTGGAGCCAGCCAATCAATAATAAAAAGGACTGCTCTGTGTTTACCATTAACAGGCAAATATCACCTAAGTAACCACCCTATCCCATAAGCTGTAATTTTTTTATTTTTTTTTAAGGATGGGAAATCATCAAATGACTTCTCCCGCTCTGGGTGGAGCGGAAGGGCGTGTCAGACTCTTACTGACTAAAACCCATCCGTGTTCCTTCTAAAGCCATTTGCGTTCCAGGGCCGCGGTGACCCTTTCGAACAAATTCCGCAACCCTGGCAGCATAAGTTGTAATTAACAACTGGTTGCTGATAACCTACCCAGTTTATTTGCCTTCACCCCCGTGAAATTACCAAGATACTTATAGAAACAGCACACATTCTGCTCGGAAGTGACCACGAAAATGATCTAAGTACCAACTTCACCCACTATTTTAAACTCGTAAAACTTTTACAGGCGTTTGCCATAACCCTTGCCGTTGCCACAGCTTAAAAATTTAGTTGGAGTGCCGCTTTCCCAAGAGGGTGCTTCCCGTATCGTACCAGATCGGTTTTGGTACAATAAACGGAGTCGCCAGTGGGTGGTTACCATTGATTGTATGGGGTTACCCTGTTTTACGATTATGGGACAAGTTTTGTGTTACGTTATCGCGGTTAGTCATTATTTTAATTGGTAACGTGGTTTGGTGTTTTGGGGTGAAAAAGTTTTTTTTTTGTTTTTGTGAAAAAGTTGTTGGAGTGATGATTATTGAATTAGGTAAGGTAATCTGGATAGGTAAGAGAATGGTTAGGTATTTTGATTGTGTTGAAGTTATGGACGTTTTCTTTTCACAGTTAATCGTAAAACTCCAAATAACCCACAAACAACTGCACTTCTATATACTACAAGTTTAATATTAAGCTCAGTTCAAGTTCACGTGTATACTTAGGTAATTTACAACCTAAATTGTTACTACGTTCAAAATAATACAGAATTATCTTAAACACGAAGCGCTAGGAACTTGTTCGCAAGGGTTTTTTTATGAGAAAACAACGCTCGGACTTAATATTCTCTTTACTCAATTCGAAATCATTCATATATCATGTACATACATATGTACTACTTACAAATATGACACCAAATAAACAAAACAATAGACACTTGTTGCTTTCACTCCTATTTTAAATACCAAATTCGCATGACAAATGAAAAGCTGCTAGAAAACTTGTAACTTGTTTACAGTACCTTACAAATACCTATCTATCTAAAATCCAGCGCTCTCCCAACTGCAAATCTAGCAATTTACTAGAAAAACAGACAGCAAAAACAAAAAAAAAAGCGGATGCGGCCATCTTCATCCACATGGGCGGTGTGAAGTGGTCAACAAACAAAACTCAGTGAAAAAGGCAGCGACCGCTCCCGACGGAGCCATCGCAATAAACACGCTGTACGGGGGAAATGGGAAAGTGCGAGAGGGGAACATACCTAGAGGTACGGCTGACCAGACATAAGCTGTGTTGTGGTTATTTTGAATGATTAGGATCTAAAACATATACGAAACGAAGCGAAAAGACGAAAAACTGGTGATATAAAGAGTCGATGAAAAGGTAAATGAGGAAACTTTAAAGATAATAATGCGAAAAATGGTGTTTAGAAATAAAATGTGGAATATAAGAAGCTAAAGTAGTCGTTGCAGTTTTTGAATACCTTAGTTAAATCAATATTTAGCTAAAAGATAAAAAATAGTAAAGCAAGAAATCAAGCTTTGAACAAAATCTCTTTATGATAAATCAAATCTAATCGGAATTACAGATGTAGTCGATTAATGCAAGCATATAGAACAGAGCATCATTAAGAGATCAATTCAACTTAAAATATGACCTCATATCAATCAAAAGCAAACCAAGAAACTGCCAAAAACATTATAAACGTCCTTAAAAATTGGAAAATTCATTAAAAAACCTTTCGAACGCCAATGGCCGCTAATATATAAAGACTCACTGAGCCGTAAATTCGTTCATAGCCAATGTACCGAAAAGATTTCACAATGAAAACTCACTTTAGGAAAGAAAGAAAGAATGAAAAAAGGAAAGAAAATTTCCCATTACTATTTACTGCGTCCTAATTTGCGTTTTTCATAATTGAATGTTATCAAAATGGAACTCAAGACGAGTTTTCTTCACAAAAATTATATCCTTAGTTTGACAGCGCTTTTCTTTAACAATTACTTGTTTGATTTGAACGAGAATGACTTCTAAAGCTGAGTCATAAGTCTCAAAGTTGATTGTGACTGTAATGTGATTGTATCAAGAGAGTATTTTTTATTGTCTTTAATTATTCTTTTCTGTAATGTTTGTCCGGATTTCGAGGATAGATGGGAACGGAATATTTTTATTAAATTTAGGAGTGAGGCGTATTTATCATAACAGATAGAAACAACAGATATTTAAAAATAACAGATAACAACTGTTCCTACCAATATTGCTTACCTGTTACTTAAAATAACAGACCCTCAAATACTGTGACCACAGCTGTTACTGTTACTCCAATACATCAGTCTCCAGTCCACACAGTCATGTTACCATGGTTGTTACTTTCCATACACACTCACACACACAAAGGAAGGAAAATATCAAGGGTATTAATTTCTCTCTTCCTCATTAAATAAAGACCCTTGCTAGAAAGAGAAACGCCTATTATTTCATTCCTAATATGTTTACTTCTCACTCTTACTAAAGCGGTTAAACTACACTAGAAAGAGAAGCTCTTAGTATTTATAATCCGTAAAATACAGTTGGTGATCTGATAAGAACCAACATATTCTAAAAAGTGACTCTTAAATTTGATAGTGTTACTTACCTGTTACTGCCCAGTTACCATTACAAAAAACTTAATGGCAATTTCTCCGAATGCCTATATTGTCTTTGGTTTGACGGAATTCATCGCAAAATATTCCAGGTTTATACGATTTTATAGTGAACAAAGATGAAATCAATTTAATTGAGAGTAATTTGCCATGTTTGTTTTTTTTTTTGTTGACATAAAATTCTTTTAATGCTATGTTATTTTAGAAAAAGATGCAACTAAATAAAATTACAGTGATCGTGTACGGATGCCTTTTTTCTACATTGTCTTTGGTTTGACGTTTGACGGGATTGGTCGCAAAATGTTCCATATTATGTACGACTTTATTGTAATAGTGATAAAGATGATATTTAATTGAAAGTAATTTGGCTGATTTGTTTGTTGACATTTTTAAAATTTGAATTTTTTAATTCTGCTTTCATTCTGCGATAGATTGTGAATACTGAATTTTTGAAAATATTTGCAATGTGTGCAATTCACACGTGGTAGAAGTGAAACCTTCAAAAATCTTCCTATCTTATTTTCTCCCACGTTTAATCTTATGAATTTGTTTCTGACTCATTTTACTGTCGCTTTTTCGTTTCATCGACTTTCAAATCACATCGATGCTAAAGAAGTTTTCACTTCAGAACAGTTAACCTGCCTAGCCTTTTACAACTACCTACTATGATATATATGTCTAAAAAAATATAAATAAACGTGATTCTATCATTTCTCATTACCCCGTCGTTCTTTTATAGTCAATGTTGACTTGTTCAATACTATGGAAACGATTTTCAACTTATAACAAAACGAAATAAAGAAGATATTTAATTGAGAATTTAAAACGTATGTATCGTCCGTACAAAAATAACAGGCTGTTATTTAATAACAGATATTTGGATCTGTTATTTTTGAGTAACAGTAACAGTGATAACAGATATCGTGTTTAACCTGTTATAACCCATCTCTATAATATTAATGAGCACTTGTTTGTTATCTTTCTTGTGGATTGAATATATTTAATGCCAAGTGGCTGTGCAGCCAATGAGCTCTCAGTCTTGCAAGTCTTGCAAAATTAGTAGTGGTTGGTTCAGCAAAATAGTTTTGTCAATAGCCATTGAATGCATCGTCTCCTTTAACTTGACGTCAAGTAAAATATTCGTACCTTTCAGTGACTTTACCTTCATTACATATTATAAAACAAAGTCCTTCACCGCGTTTGGCTGTCTGTCTGTTCGCGATAAACTCAAAAACTACGCCTGATGTGTTACGTACGTGTTATCTGTGACTACCAATGGATGGGGTTATTCATGAGGAAGGTTTAGGTGTATATACGCGAAAAATGGGATATGCGCGTACGAAATCGCGGGCAAAACCTAATAAGAAATAAGTATGTTATGATGTCTGATGAAAACAATTTAACCAAGAAACTCCAAATCCAATAGCTCTGCTCTAAGCTTTCAAAAAAACAATCAGATATTAAAAAGTTGAAAACTTCAATCTAATCTTTCAAATAAACCTAAAAATAACACTCTTCTATGACGTCATCAAAAGCGGGCTTCCTACAAAAACCAACCAACCACACTGGCACACAATAGACCATTTACCAAACAAAAAAACATTACGAAAAATCTCAAAACAGGTGAAACATTTCACAATGTTATATCTACATAAGAGCATTGTTACAATTGTCATGCAAATAGTGACACAAAAACCAGCAAAAAAAACTATGGAAAGTAATGGGGTCACTATGCAATACCATTCTAACTTCATAACTTCGTTTCCCATCTGTCATGGCTAACAAAATGGATGTATAAAAATGAATATTTGAAAACGGACGTTTCGAAACTCGCTTCTCGTGTTATTTGGAGCATCCATCATGGGTATAATGGAGCCTAGGAAAATGAAAATATAATGAAAAGGAAGATTGTAGAAAAACGATTTCGCGTTTATGAAAGTTAGTTTAAGAAAATTTAATAAAAAATATTAAAAAAAAGCTTTTATTAAACAACTAGTTGCCGCCCGCGGCTCCGCTCGCGTGAATGTCGAAAATTATCGTAATGGAACATACTGCCGGGATAAAAAGTATCCTATGTCCGTTCCCGGGACTCAAACAATCACTATACCAAATTTCATCTAAATCGGTCCCGCCGTTTGCGCGCGAAGACGTAACAAACATACACTCACTCACAAACTTTCACCTTTATAATATTAGTGTGATAAAAATGTACTAAAAAGCAAAAAAAAAAGTTTTTGCTAAAATTAACTAAGGCTGAAAATAACTAAGCTTATAAGTTTTGGGTTTTAAAGGTATTTTAACCAAAATATACCTTTAACGTAGGTATTTCTGTATTCATATGACTATAGATAAAAGCTTTTAAAATTGGTCGATTTCGGTTTTTTAGTCTTCATTGTGACTACTGCCCTGAAAAGAGCCGGAGACAGGCCTGGAAGCAACTCGTCAGTGAATCCGGTAAAGATTTACTGGAAACACATTCATCGACGAAGAACATGAAGTTATCAGTCTGCCTATAATCACTGATTTTTTTGTCTGTGTTCTCAGTTTTAAGCATTCCTAGTCTATGCCTTAACCCTTTACTGACGATTTCATCTTCAGTAAAGAAATTACACTATAATATTGTATGTCATCAGAACTAAAGACGAGTGCAAAATATCAACTGAATTACAGGAAGCAGGTGAAATATCGATCATAATATTTAACTAAAATGGCGCTTCCTTCGGCTAGAAAGAGATTCATGTTTAAATCTTTTCTATTTTTACCCTGTCTTGGGAAGATAATACCATAATTGCCAGGAAGATTAGTGATAATTGCAGCGTGAATATATAAACAAGTAAGTGGATACCAAACATTATATCCCTTCGCTTCATACGACCTCAAAGAGGTTTTATTTTGTAGTACTATTATAATAATAAAAATCTTGGGACAACTCACACACGGTCATCTGATCCCAAACTAGGCAGAGCCTGTGCTATGGCAACCAGACAACTGATAAACATACTTATATATTTCTAAATACAAACATATTATTACAAATTACACCCAGACACAGAACAAATGATCATGCTCATCACACAAAGATTTGTCCTGGGTGGGAATCGAACCCACCACCTCCGGTTTAGCAGTCAGGGTCGCTAACCACTCGACCAACAGGCCATTATCATCGGAATATGAGTACAGACATCTTGGTTGGTGATATTCTTCGGAGAAGCCAGGAGAACCTACTCTCAACCGGGGTGCATGTATGAGCGTAAACGAAGCAAATGGACTATAGTAGGCGCCAGATAAATGTGGAATAAAGTATATTGACCTTTCCCTAATAACTGCTCATAGGTACCTGAGCAATTAAATATGAATCGTTTTTCATTATTAGACAATGTTAAGGATCACGAGAGATGATGATTCGGGACAGTTTTGTGTCATTAATTCCGTTTTTCAAATTAACAATGTCAATAAATGTAGGTGGGTCAATGACCGATATTCCACGATTATCTGGCGCCTACTATAAAAGTAAAGATCGTATTTGGTGGCGTTCTGTAGCTTCTGCCTACCCCTTACAACAGCATATTTTGGGTATATACAGGCTGGTTCAAACAGTTGGCAAGAATATCTGCGGGAACATTTGATCAAAATGAGTTGTCAAATGGCATGAAGTAATTTCGCATTTCCATTTGATCCAACAGTTTGAACTAGCCCTTTTGATCAAATTACTTAAACGTGTATGGCCCGCGTTACGCATCTACCATGCACCTGGTAGCGCTAATGGCCATAGGCCGGTAACATCAAGTACACCGTCTGATTTCTTGTCACACAAAAAATCATGACGATAATCCCTGGTTTACTTTCCCTGTCGCGTGGTAAGCCTACATACTAACTTTGAGAAAACTACATTGTTTTTACGAGATTGGTAATGAACTATGTGACATAAACTTGGTTTTCTTTTGCCAGAACATAAAGCAAGTTTTTCCTCTCAGTCGAGTTTTACGACTGTCGTGGAAGATGAACATAGCGATACAATTTTTTCCACTATTTTTTATCCTCAATAAATACGAAAATCTGGAAGTAAATGTTCCCGGAATGATCGAAAACATATTATAGTGTGGTGTGTTTGGACAATTTGGTTTGGTGATTGATTTTTCATGTTATTTATCAGCTCAACATTTTCTAGGAAAAAACTTTCCTACGCTTTTCTCGATTATGTCACGGTCGATATGACAGCTCAGTTGTAAGAAAAAATATCATGCAGACATAGACACATTTGAAATAATATGAAATATTATCCAGAATAGAACAAAACCAACCCCAAAAGAAACATTACAGCTCAAATCGCACAAACACAAATCCTCTCCGATTAAAATCAGCACAAACTGTATTTTTAATCCTCAGACATGAAAATCACATTAAACAGTCTGGATTTACACCTCTCGGAAAACGGTTCAGTAATTCCGGAGGTAGAAACGTATAGACGGGCAGACGTGCGAAGATAATTCAGTGATAAATGGACAGGAGGACCCTTTCATTAGCGCTGATTGTAAGGATGAACAAGGCTTTCCTTTCCTCCTATTTTTAGTCGACTTTAAAATGGAGAAATGGTTCTGTATGGACGGATCATAAAGCTGGAGTTGATTGAAATGGGTACTTTTAAAATAATTCGTAGAGAGACGAAATATTATTGTGTGAAGTGATAAATTACAATTAAGAACTCTTCAGAAGAAAAAAAGAAGTTTTAAAAGCAATTCATGTGTGTCTTAGAAGCATCTAAAAAAAACCATTTATGATATTAAATCGGCGAAAAAAAAACTGGTTCTGCATTTATTTATTTCAGTGTAATATGTACGGGCGGATCCGATGAATGCGAGGTGCACAGGACGGGTCATTGTGGCGACACTTGGTCCCAGGCCTATGATGATAATGATGATGATGAAGTATATGACATCGGTCAGATATCTCACAGAATCTCCCCAAGAAGATTAGATTTTAATTAAACTTTCTTCCGTGGCATTGCATTAAACAATATTTTATATTGCCTTCTATCGAAAATATTTCATTAATAGACGCTCCTTATTTTATTTTGAAGTAGATTTCGGTTTCAATCCTAGACTAACCAAAACATGTTTACATCCAGTTCACCCGAGATTGGTTTCCAAAACTCATCTTTGCGACCAATATTTGCCATGTCAGCTGGGTGTGGAGTCTCGCTCGTAAATATTATGCCCGCACATGAATAAGACTCCCTTTATTAACATTTTCTATTTGCATCTAAGAAAGTAAGAACCAAAATAGAATTACTTTTGGGCCCATTTCGGCGTAATTTTCAACCGTATCAGGACCTCTTAATGAGCTCTTTCCCAGCCTTTAAAGACACATGAAAGGTAGAAAATGGGGAACATCAAAATCTACCTTATTTCCATAATCGAATGAACTCGACAATCGATGAGGAAAAAAGGGAAACGAGACATCCTATTAGAAAGAGGAAAGCACTCATTGTATCGGTATACAATCTTGTTAACGGCACATTTGGAAAATGAGAACTTTAGCTCATAAAGTTATAAAAAGAACCTTTCTTTTATACTAAACGAATAGGGGGTAAACAAGAGAAATGCTTTTCTAAATGAAGACAAAGGGATTCAAGTCGAATTGTATAAAGGCAAGCTTGTGACAAGTGACAAAAATGATATTTGACAACGCCACCAGGATTTGCTTCGTTATTTTATTTTTTTGTAGTAAAAGGTCTTGTGTTGGTTTAGATGAAAATGTGAACTAGGTTATGTCCGGATAAAAAGCTTTATTCGTATTATTAAGAAGCGGTTTCTATTAAGACAACTAGTTGAAAGAACTTGTACAAGAGTAGAAAGGGTTAAGAATTTTAGGAGTACAAAAGATGTTATTTCTCAGACCTAAAGAATTCTTTGTAGGTATGTAACAACCAAGAATCTAACTATTTTCTACTTGATAAAACTTGGCAAACATTCTCTGCTCTACCTAACCTCAGTGGAATTTATTTTCCAAACATAATTTAAACATTTAATTATACCAAGACATGTTGGAAGTTTCGTTGGTGCCATGCTAGAACTACTTCATTACACAGCGTAACAAAGTTGGTACATTTTATGTGCCCTAGATATTATGGACCGGCAAAGTTGACCCACTGAAGTTAACTACTAAAACGCAGTGAAAACATCGTGAGAGCCGCATTTCCATATCAATCCCGCGACGTTTGCCGACACGGCCGCCCCGCGACTGGTCCAAAAGCTAAATGACTGTAAGAATCCATCCCAGTTTCAATTTATCACCCAGAGATGGCGTTGAATGTATGAATGAATTGAAAGTTAGATTACACAATTTAAATTCCCCCTTCATGCAAAATAGGGATGGAAAGATGAGGTCTGGGGGGTGTGGAATACATTATACTAGAGAAAGCTGGAGGGGAGGTTGAAATATTTACCTCGCGGGAGTTTGGAAGTGTGTGCGTCGAAGCGGAGCAAAATCTTAATGGATTATGGTATGATTGGACTACTCGGCTTACCTGCAGACATTTTGCAAGTCTTTTTATCCACAATCCGCCTGTAGATTGGTTTCTATAGCGTATTAAACGTATTCCGACGCAATGGGACCTTTTTATTGGTCCCTTTGAGTCGTGGCGAGCAATTAGGGAAAATAACAATTTAATTTTTTCAGCGATGTCTGCAGCTAATCCAATTTGCTTCGTTTTTTTTCGTATCCGATCGGCTTTGCGAGCGATCGATTAGCGAGATGAATGTTTCGAATTTTGAAAGGGTTGGTTATACGAGTATCACATATTCTGTTTTTGGATACGTTTTTAAATGTTACATATTTGATACCTACACCATTTATAGTAAATAGCGCTGAAAGCCGAATTATTAACCTTTTACAAGCGAAAAGGATATCGATATTTTTCCTCAAGGACCTATTTTAGGACCGGACGTGATTCCAGAATTTCTCAGCAAGGGAAAGAACTACCGGAATAAAAAGCCAAGTAGAGGTACGTACAAAAAACATACAGATAGACTTTCGCATTTGTAATATTATGGATAGTTTATTCTACGACAAACTTAACCAACTTCGCCATTGTTTTCTATATATACTTAGTATCAGTTTCACAACTATCGACGACTCGGCATATTGTTCTAAGATCTGAGGGTTCCATCTTCCTTGTTATTGTTTTCCTATAGTTTCGAGGGTAAGCAGAGAGGTAGGATCGTGGAAGGTCAGTGAGTAACGTGGTTTACTGATTTAGTTGGTAACCTAGGTCGTGTGGTTGTTTTGCTTTTGTTAAAAATTTAGTTAAATATTAATCTTCATCGGTAACTTATTTTTTCTTTGCATAGCAGTAATTCCGGATACCCATTGGTAAGAACAGTATCTATACTTGTGAAATTATAGTTTCAATTCTAGCTATTAACTGAAGTATCAATTTTAGAAATTCATTCACATCTGTCCACGGTAGAAGTGCCAAGAATACTGGCAGCATTACCACGTTGAATGGTAATGCTGATTCTTTGGCCGAAGAAGCCCAGATCACGTGAAGAGGCGACTAGCTGTTTGCTAATGTCCCGAAAGACCTGATGAGCCTTATGTGGAACATTAGGCACCCTAACTGCGCAAACAGAGAACTTTTGACTCCAACTAATATTAGACGAGTAATATAAACTACTAGCTGCCGCCCGCGGTGCCACCTGCGTGAATGTCGAAAATTATCCCAAGGGAACATACTCCCGGGATAAAAACTATCCTATGTCCTTTCCCGGGACTCAACCAATCTCTAAACCAAATTTCATCTAAATCGGTCCAGTCGTTTGAGCGTGAAGAAGTTACAAACATACACACACTCACAAACGTTCGCCTTTATAATATTAGTGTGATAAGAATGGAAGTATGGATTATATTACTTTTCTAATATTAGTTTAGATAAGCGGTCGTTTATCTGCATGTTAAAGGGTACTAAACTACATTTTAAATCCATCAATAAACTTCACACAAAATCGTATACAATTCGACTCCTACTCCCCCTTTTATTTAAATCGTTGCCATCTTCAGAAGTCGTTGCAAGAGGTCCTTGAAAGTCGCAGTACCGCGACTTAAAGTCGTTCTTCGCCCTGTTTCTATATACTTATATTCACGACTCGCGTATATAAAGGCTCGGTAGAATTAATTACCATCGTTTTGTAGAATGTGTTTGTAAGAAGTAATTTGCTATACGGTTTGCTATTAATGCTGAATCTTACTCGTAGGTGGAAATGTTTCTATTTATTTTCGTTAACAAATTGTGGAAAAAGCTCTGGTTTATGAGTTGCCGGTAGTGGGTTCGAACCCAAACAGGCAGTTTATTTTTTGTACCTATTCGCCTTCGTACATAAGCTGTTATGTTATGTTTTCAATAAAGAATCACATATTTATTACATCGAAGGAAAACATCGTTAGGAATGAATGTTGAAGAACCAAATATTCTTATGGAAGAAATATCCACCAAACTTGGGTAAGCTCGCTCCATCGTCAACGTTGTCTCTGTCATCTATGACCTAGACTAGAGTTAAGAGCAAACCCATATTAAAAAAAAAAAACGCACTGGGCCGCGGGTTGGATTAAGGTTCACATCCTCTCTCAGAGAGGAGGCCTGTCTTAGTGGTGGAAACATCACAGGTTGATTTTGCCAATGCTTTACTTATTAACAAGAAAGAAAGAAAAAGAGTTTATTTGCGACAAGGAACTCTCTGCCTGCGTCTGTGTTTCCGAAAGCATACAACCCTAATCTCTTCAAAATTAGAGTGAACAGGCTTCTTCTGGGTAAGCTTGCTCCATCGTTGACTTTGTCTCTGTCATCTATGACCTAGACTAGAGTCAAGAGCAAACCCATTTTAAAAAAAGCATGACCAAAAATAAAATAAACAAAATTACAAAACTTATACAAGTTGGGTTGGGTATAAGACAAGCCTAATCGACTGATATAAAATTAAATAGACGTGTACATATGTATTAGTAGTTTGTTCATATTAGGAAAAACGCAAATAAGTCACTAAATCCATCAAGTTTTTGCGTCATAACCTCGGTTACCCAAAATTCTTCTAAATACCAAGAAATCTGTTAATTCAGTTCGAACTAAACATGCTAATTAGAATTACTAAGCTTACTCATACAAGGTAAATCTTTTGTTCCGTAAGTAGGTAAAACTTGGGTTTTTTTTACGTCTATGCAGTTCTATATTATGTGGGTATACATATAATAAAAAAATAACGGATCGCTGTCTGTACATGGAAGATATATGAGAAAAAATATTACCTTTATCATCGCAAATAGCGCCCAAAACAATGATTGTTAGAATTTTTGTATGTTTGTCTGTTTATCTGTTTGTCTGTGCGTTTGTGCATGCTAATCTCAGAAACGGCTTATCCGATTTAGATGTGGTTTCACTAATACCTTGTGGTAAGCTTCACTTAACATTTAGTGTTTATTTCATGATGTGCATGAAACAAACACTAAATGCTGCGGTTCATAAAAAAAAAGTTATGCCAATTTAAAGAATCACGTCGAACATTTGTTAAACTATCTATTCTTTCTCTGTTCAGTAGCATTGACTGAAACTTTAAAAATGTCCGCCCCAAGTAACTATTCCACGCGGACGAAGTCGCCGGCAATAGCTAGTACAGAATATGATTACTCACTTCTTTTCTTTGTTAGTTTTTGATTTCATTTGCACTTGTGAATGAGTCAAGGATCTTTCTTAGTCAAAGTTTGTAGTTATTATTAATCGTAAGTACGGTAAAATTGTTCGAGTTACGGTATTTTGGACGGCTTTCTTTTTGATGCGTCATTTATCTGAGAGTATGATGGTCAAAGTAAGATGCTCTAGCGAACTATAAACTTTGCAAGTAATATGTTTAAGATTTCCAAAAAGCTGAAACACCCAAATGCTTTAGGAATGTTTTGAATTGATAACCCAATTACAAAGCATCCATTAAATCTAGTCTAGATTAACTTAACGTTTTTCATCTGTAGCTCAAAATTTAACCGACATATGCTCTAACCCACTAAAATACTAGTTAAGCATTATTAAAAATAATGTAAAATTGAATAGTCTTGAACAAAAAATCGAGTTAATCTGTAGGCAACCTAAATTTTTTTCACATAAATGATTTTTATTTCATTAACACCATGAATAGCACCAATTTCCTACTTAAATCAATACAATGAAAAGCAAAAAATAACTAAAAAAATCAGACCATGAAACTTCCGATTTTTTATCCATTTTAACCATTTTATAGGCTTGCAAACTACTGTCACTTACTCAGAGAACTGAGAATCGGTCTTTATACAAAGCTTGATAGATTTTGTTAATCCAATTCTATTCGCAACAGGAGTGCGCACGCTCCTAAAGTATTGCTAATTTCTTCACTGACAATGATTTTAAGCTTTATATTCTGTGACATTGGCGTTAAAGCCTTGTGAAGAACTGTAGATTTTTTGCGAAAAATTGGTTGCCAATCACAATGACTTGGCTAAGTTGGAGGTCTTTTAGTGCTTTTAACCGCGTTGCCTTGCTAAAACTTAGGTGTTTTTTAATTCTGTTTAAGTATTTCCTAAATTGTAATGACCAGTAAAACAACCTTTGGCCTAGGGTGGTAACCCTCCTTAAATTGGATTAAGGAATGAATTCTATACTGTAACCATGAGTAATCATTATGCAGATACATATCATTAGCCTGCTGATGAAGATAGGCCTCTCCTAAATGCCATCGATGACGATGATACTGGTCTAGTAATAATTATCAGCGTCGGCTGTCATGAAATCGACCGGTACTAGCGTATTTTTGCTGCCCTCACAAAGTAGTTGGTTCGGGAGGCCTTCCAACGCTATGCTCAAGGGCCCTACTATGAAGTCTTAAAACGATCATGATTCCGCTCTAAGAGGAGCTATAAATAGCGGATAGCACTATCCCGTTTACATCATCGAAATTGGATGGCATTAGCGCGTCATAGTAGGGCTGCTGAACTTACATAAACCTGTATAAACTTACAGCTAAATAAGTATTAAAGAGACACTCACCTGAACTCCTGGCGTGCACATTATCAACAATCACTTGGAACACTAATAACAAAAACATGATAGTTTTAAACCTACTAAAGCACCAGCGTCCTTTACTAAACCTTTCAATCACTACACTAGATTCTTTACAATTATTGTCACAACTATTACTGCTAATTCTTTCTTTACATCCTCTTCTTTTATATCCTCTATCTTCTAAAAGATATTTGAGGTCTTGTAGACTCTTCTTTTTTGTTGTTATTGGGTTACCAGAAGGTTCTGGGACCGGGTCCAAGTTTGGGTGGTCAGACATGGTTGGTGGTGTTAGGGTCTTGCTAGAGATTTTGTGGTTGATTGTGGTCAAATTCCTGGTTCATCTTGGGTTTGCATCTGTAACAAGGAGAGAACATTTCGTTAGTAATTATAATCATGAAATTGTTGCTTTAGTGACTGGTAAAGGTAAGATCTCAAATCATTATTTTTCTGTAAGATGCCAAATGATGAACAAAGTCTCTCTCAGAAATACAATTTCGATTTATAGTATCTACATACAAAGTCTGATTAATAGTCCCTCCACACATTGTGGTGTGCAAAGTTGAAAATATAGTTGCAAAAATATGTGGCAGGTTTTACTAAGGTGTTAATTTAACATTTAATGTGAGCTCATCAACAAACGCAGCATACAAAAAATGTAATGCATCTACGCTCACACAAGTCGATCGTTATATTATAAAACCTTTATTGTGCAAAATGCAGCACATTTTTATGCTCAATATAACACTATTATGGTAGAAGCTCATAAAATATAGCCTGGAAGATTATTAGGGCTAGGCGCGATGATTGGCAATACATTATTTTTTTATGGCTCGCCGTTTGCCAGCTAACACCGCACCCACACACAGGCACAGTACACCAACACCAAACAAAAACACTAACAACTTAATAGGGTAAACGCACCAACAATCGACCGCCAATAAATTTCTTACACGAAATAAAAACAGGGCGGGATTATTGGAATGAAAATAAGCAGAAAACGGGAATGCTGCCGACAATCTAATAAGCAATTCATCAAGGGATGTGACAGTATGTGTTATCGTGCGACGTAAGCCCTGTGCGGGGGGAGGGGAGATGCACTGCAGCCACCTGCGACCAATGACGAAGATAAACTCTGAGTAAGATGAACTTGTTCCTTAAATCCGGATTAAGCACTGGACAAGTCTAGTCTTCTCCTAATGAGTCGGGTTTGTTCAAGTTTTCGATAACGAAGGGATTATTTTTGTATATAAATTCTTCGTTGAACTCTTGAACACGTTTTAGCAGAAAGGTGTTAAATTGGATAAGATTTTGTTATTGCTTAGTTTTTGCGGCGTGCTAACTTTAGCAAAGTCTGAAGATTTATGTCTGGGGTGTCCGTAAATGTGAATTGTCATTTTTTTCTTTTCTAATCTTTTATAATTGCTAGATTTTATAGGTTAGATTTATTAACATTCCCGGTCGACTTAGTTAACGTAGCTGGAGTAAGTATTGTGTTAAGCTTAGAGAGTATATAGAAATAAATATACTAAAGTAGTTATTACACAAATGCCGCTTCTGCTCTTTTAGCAGAATGGTTTGGTTGGTTTCTAGAAGCATTGACAACCTGGGCGACATATTCATAATCTATTGTACTTTTGCTTTCTTTGCGACATTCAAGCTAAAGCCTCGAATCCATTAGGCAACATTTGACGCCCAACATGTTCAGCAACGTTGCACAACAGCGCGCGACGTTGCCAGCAGGCGCGCAACATTGACAATGTTACTAAATAAAAGTTCTTCGTTGCCGATCAACATGATGAGCAACATGTTGTGCATCATGTCGCGCGTCAAATGTTGCCTAGTGGATACGAGGCTTGAAACACAGCAATGCTCATTGCCAACACAAAGAATAGCCTAGAACCTAATAGCAGTTTGTACATCAACATAGACATGATTAACAGCAGGGCATAACAATTTCTAAACTAGAAACAAAACCAACTCCACCAATAGTTAAATAACTATTCCCCATATATCTTTAGCACGGTAAAACGTGAAATTCCCAACTGTTTACACAGAAAACAATGCACAGCGGAACAGCTAGCCGGTTCAGGTGTGCCAATCCGGAGCTCAAAGCTAGCTCATTAATCTTCCCTGCCCTTACTAGCCAGTCCTGCGGTGGCGGATAATGGAATACTTCGGTTTTGACGTTATTGTGAATTTTGGAATCTATAATATCATTGGAATTGTTGATGGAACATTTTGACACCCTTGACGATGGTATCTGGTAATTAACGATTGGCCAGAGAAAGGAATAGAGAGAGAGATGTGACAGTTTTTTTGGGAGAACTTTGCCCAGCAGTGGGACTGTAAAGGATAAAAGAAGATGATGTTAACAATAGAAAGGTATTTAAAGTTACAGTTCCTAATAAATCTGACGAAGAACATTATTCTAATCCAAATGATGAAGTAGATATAGGTACTCGATTTGCCGGCCATATATTCAGAATCGGACTCTTAATATCCTGCATAAGTTATGATAAGTGAAACTATAGTGCCCTTAAGCGAAGTTATTATCATAGCTTTCAAAGTAACAGAATTGAAACCCAACAAATTATCGCTGTGCTATTTAAGATATTGCCAACCGTAATGCCGCAGGCGATACTGTTCATTCAGTAAATAAAACAAGCGTGATAATAATGACAGCAGATCTTAATCTACAAACAAATGTTCTATATGAACTTGAGCAGTTTGGACTACACTCAGTAAGGATTACACATAAAAAAACTCCTAAACTTACCAATAGAAAAACGTTTATTAAAAAGATAAACATAAAAAGGTTGTAACAGGGTAAATGTCATCATTACACACCATTACAGAAAAATAAAAGGGAACAGCCGATCAAGGGATCAATGAGCCAGCGATGAGAATAATTCTCACGTTTCGACGATATTTCTATGCTTAACGACGGCAGGAAATTCGTTCGGACTTGTCCGAGAGCCCGGGTCCGTAGATCGTAACTGAAAATTGTTTTAGCCCCCCGGGACTAGCTGAAGTTCAGGTGGACTACCCACCCTGAGATCTTTCACAGGTGCTATCATGAGTTATTGTCCAATTGTACACGTTTTATTAGAAAGGAGAATTTTATTGGTTTTCGTACGAGTTTTCTTCAATGCTCTCGGGAGTTACAGGAAGTGTATATCTTCACTTGCCGGTATTTTTTTTTATATTGGCACCTTATTCCTTGCTTCATCTGAAAATCTTTTTAATTTTAACATTACTTTTGAATTCGTGCATAAATTATTTTAAATTTATCAGTCTGTATTATGCACTGATTAAATCGCGTTGAACCACAATTTATAATTAAAACCACATCATGAACATGATACACAACTTTCTGGCTCCATCCAATAAAGTTACTGAAAAATATTTTCTCATAATTCTGTACTCCATCTGGGTTTGTTAGCTCGTTTGAATTTAAAATCATCACATTTTATCCAACTTTAATTAAATTAAAATACAATGCAAAAATTTTAAATCCGGTAAAACGAGCTTGTAGCGGATCGAATTAAATTTGAATAAGTGGCTTCAGACAGGTCTGAAACGCTGAGAAGAAATATAAACAGTCATTTATCGTAACAATCCTGAGGTCCATTCCTCTTTAGCCCTCTGGAGGGAGGTCGAGCACAGGTGCGGGGGGTGAACTCCCCCTCTTGACTGATTGTTTGTTTTGCCATTCCCGGTTTCACAGTTTGTTTTGCAAAGGAATTTGCAGTTGCAGCGGAGTCGGACTAAAAACTCAACGGGTCATCAATTTTGGTGTAAGCGTTGCTAAGATGTCTCTGTTAAGGATTGTTGAAACCGTTGAGAAGTGGTTAGAGCAACTGTGTTTGGTTCTGGTTGTGTTTTGCTCGTTACCAGTGCAAAGTGGCTGGATTTGAGTAATAACAATGTTTAGACACTAGAAGACCAGTTAACGAGAAGAAAACACATCAGTACAAAAAACGCAAGAACTAAAATACTAGAAAACAATCTGTTTAGCAAAACAAATGAGCTGAAGACATAAACTACGACAAACGACACAAAACTAAAAAGGCAGCATTAGAAGAAGCTCGACACATCAAAATAAATATTGAACACAACAAAAAGAAAATGGCTGCTCATTTTTCACATACGCAATTAAACGTTCGTAATAACAACCAAGATGGTCAGTTATTCTTTAAAAGGATCGTTGGTTATGTTCAATCTAAATTTAGAAATGGCCTGGGTGGAATGGTCAGTGCATTCTAGTGGACGTGGCCGAAGTTTGTAGAGGAGAGCGGGATAATTAAATAATAATAATTAGTGTTTTGAAAGGCTTTCGAATAAACTGAAGTGAAACATGAAGTTGGGAAACTTGGAGCAGTGGGAAGAATCACTCAGTGGTGTTAAAACTTTTGATAGTAACTTTGTGTATGATTTCAAATTGAAATGGTTATGAATGAGATAACATTTTATCAGGATCCGTCATGTTTTGCTTCTCACATCACCAAACATTGTCGCTTAAGATTTAGTATCTTCATAAAATTCCAAATCAAACACAAACTTTCTTTTAAGTCCAGCTTTTACGAAAACAATTCCCGATCGACATCTTTTAGCCTTTCAAAAATCTAATTTTACACTTTAATCAAAACCAAGATCGCATCAGCTAAGTCTTTACACCACACCCCATCCAACCAGCCTTGCGTCGCAGGCAGGGTTAAAATTTCATGGCCTTAAACAGGTCGGGCCTGGTCCCACCCTGTTTACAGCCAGTTGGGCCAAGTAGGTACCAAGTACTGTACTTAAAACAATTTTTCCACTTAATGTTAAGGAAGTCGTTTTTGCATTGACGCTGGAGAAATGGCTTGTTCGTTACTTATAGAGAATATTTTATGGGGATCAATGTTTTGTTGGAGAGATTGGAGGTATTTAGAAGGTTATTACTTTTTTGCTGTTTTTACTGTACTTGTCTGATTCAGTATCGTGTTAAGTAATAATTTCCGTTACTATAAGGTTGTGTGGGGCACTGGCAACTTCATCATGAGGTACGGTTGCATAATTATCAGGACCATTTAAAGCCCCAATGATATTAATAGCAAATTCTTCAACATTTCCTATCACTATTTCAGATTATATCAGAGTAGAATAACAGTTAACATTATCATTTGACTTCCTGAATTCTATAACCATTATACTTAAACAAGCTATCTACAAAATAGAATGGTAATGTACCAATTTTGTTGGAAATATTGGCATATTCAAGTCGGTAATATTAAGCGTTCTGTGGTATAGTCCCGATTTCCCTAAGTGCGCGATAAGGATCTAGAATCTAGACCATTTCCCGTCCATTCTAGACTAAAGCAGGAGCTACGAAGGAAATAGAGTACTGTGGTTTGCTTACAATATTCGGCAATATGATATATTGTTAATGTGTTTAGTATTCGTAGCGAGGGTATTAATTGTAGACCCAGAATCTAGGGCCTAGGTGATGTACAGTATTGGGTGTAAGGTTAATTTTATAATTCTTTTATATTATATTTACTTTGCTCAAATGGAACAAATATAAAAGAATTATACAATACAATCGATTCGTATTTAAAAAAATGTCAACCATTTATGCAAAGGTGGATCAGCTAATTGCTATAACTCAATACAAGAAACTACATACATAATGAAATGTTGCATCAATAAGTTTCTGTTTCTGGGTATACCAAGGTTGGGATCTCTATATTTTGAGTTAAATTTGAGAGTATAAGACAGCCAAATAAAATGGGAAGAAATCAGAGCTTTTAAAACTACAATTTCAAAAGTAAACCACAAAACTATTTCCATAAAAATTCAAGACCTTATAAAACGTAGTGAATAAACTTTCATTCAACTATTCAGCGAGGTGAGACCCCCAGTTGTCGGCATCGTAACTCCGCGTCGGCTACAATTTGGCGAATGCATTCCCCCACTAAATCGCCGTTCAAGTATTGAAGGTGCTGTGAAAATTTCATACGCTAAGTGCCTATTCGCGTGGTGTCTCGTTAAGGAAATACTCCACCTCATGTTAGCCTCAAATCCCTCTTAGCATAAAAGGTCATAAGTTTCGTTGGAGTGGTCTATAAAGTTTTCAAGTTATTGATTGTTACCGGTCTTGAGTAAAGCTTTTGATCTCGTTGTTATGGGTCTACCTCCGCGTGATATTTTGTTGATTTATTTAAAAGATTATTTGGTATATGTTATAACTTAGTTATGGTTGTTGAAAATATCGCTCAATTTTTGTTAAGATAGTCTCAGATTAATTCACGTTAGCTACAGAGTAATCAATTCCTAGTTCTGTGATTAAACCTATCTCTATCTCATGTTCCTAGAGTTCTCGTACATCTGAGTACAACAGTCTTGCCTTTTGCTTCAATTCGCCTTGTTTCGGATCCGGTTGTGTCTCATTAGCAACAACAGAACCAGTTGAATCATCCCAACTTGTGTTTCTGGTATTATAGGTCTGCTTTCAGTCAGTATTTAGATAATATTATTCTGGTGTTCTCGTTTATGACGGTAGAGAGGGGTTTATTTTTAGAGTCTGAATTTATTTTTCTGCCTAGACGGATTTGGGCCTGAGATGGTGTCATTCAGCTGTAAAGTAAACCTCATCCTTTCATCATTTTCATCTAGCTTTTTCCCCAATGTGTTAGGATCAGCATCTAGTTTAACCAGATATTACTGAATATCAATATTGATGTGATTATATGTAAAAGATTCGCCCAAATGAAACAGAATAATATATATAATTCGTAGAACTGCCTCCATTAAATCCGAATATCAGATTAAATCGGTGCAATAAATTATTTTTTCTCACAGAAATGAATTTTACCGGGACGTTATCGAGATTAAAACGAAATGAATCGGACCGGGTAGATTAATGACAGTCCAAGTGTAAGGTTCTCAGTTTACAGTTATGTTGGATGATAAGCATTATACATCAGCCACTTTAAATTTAAATTTATCATGCTCTAGCATTACAACCCTTATTTCTATTACATACGGCTCAGATTTCATCACATTCAAAATCGTTTTATGACCTTTCTTTCAACCAATGTCATTGGAAAATGAACTTTCTACCTAAATGTTTAAGTTGATAATAGATTTAGATGTTATGTTACACTTTCTCATTTTTATACTACCGCCAGTATGTGTATATGCTTGATTTATATCCTCCTTTGAAATATTATCGGTTGTGTATTCATCAATCTAATTTTAGAGCGACTTTAAGTAGTTTTTATCTTTATTGTGTTTGACCCTTGTTTTATTTGTATCATTAGAATTAAGTTTAAGATGCAGGTTAATTTATAATAGGCATAGATAGACAGTTCCATCTGGTGATATTTACCAACAGAATTTATTTATTTGAACTTCATGTATATAGTGGGTGCATAGACGAACTTTATGCAGTAAGACACTTTCTACCGGTCGCCTTTGGATTTAAGGTAAAGCACAGTAAGGTTAGATGTACAATACTTAGTAAAGAGAGTGTTTTTTTTTTTAATAGTGAAGATGTTTTGAAACATAAAAGAATAATTAATTAAAGAACCAAATCTTAGATAATAATAGTGAAAACTGTGAAATGCGAGAATAAACATATCAAAACCTTAAAATAGTTTAATTAAAGATAACAAACACGATACAAACAAACAAAACATCATCCTCGCCATCTATAATATATAATAATACAAAACAAAAACCTACTTGACGCACATTAACAAATTCAACATTAATTACCACAAACGAAGGGAAAATAAAAGAAAAGCTAGACTCATTAACTGGCGGTAAACTAATGGGATTTGATGGGAAGGCGAGCAAAAACGCGAACAATCCCCGGAGGCACGGTTAAGCATGATTTATCGTGGCTCCCTCTGTACGAGAGCGAGTGAATTGTAAAATGAAACACACCTGTGTTGATGACAATTGATGATTAATTTTTTTGTTTTGCATATTGAAAGGACCGAGAATGGTGTTTATGATGTGGGGGCTTTCTTTTTCTTTGTGGTTAATGGTGTTAATTCATCTCTATGAAGGGTAAAGATAAGTTAAGATAATGTGAAATAATTCATCATTTACGACTAGGGTCTAAGTTCGGCAATAAATAAAAAAAAAATTGGCAAGTTTTTTAATTCATGATCTGCTTTGAACAGCACATACTCGTAATGTGACAAACGATTTTAATATTAATTTTTTCGAAAAATATTGCACACTGTCGGTTATAATTATAATAAACAGGGTGCAAAGATGTAGTTCCGGTAATGGATATGTAAGTTAAGTAGATGGCAGTTGAAGAGAATAAAAGTAAAAAAAAACTAATGATTTTTAAGACCAGTTTCTTTATAAACGTCCTTGACAACATCCGAGAAAATACAATTACTCGTGCAAGCAGTTGTGTGACGAAGGCGTAGTGTAAAAAGGAAACAAAAAAATAATCTTACTTTCAATTAAGCCGAACTTTAAATATTTTGCAATGATAAAATAATAAAAAAAACTCGCTTAGTATCTGAATAAAACAATATTTTTTCACACGTTTACGGACCAGATTAAGCAACAAAGCGTTACATAAAACAAAACAAGAAAGAAACTAAAAAATGCATACCTACATTCTACCGCAAAGCATAAACCACGAAAAATTTCATATCGTTGTGATAAAAACTAAAATTCATATTTCTGCATCACACTAAACCGCAGTTCTACTAAAACTTTATGCCCCACAAACATACGAACAAACATAAACACATAAATTGTACGTTGTATAGTAAAAACTGGATTGGTATGACGTGGAGAAATGCGATGTACGGGTGAAACACCTGGGGGCCGCCGGACAACAATTGCGCCGTTTACCTTAGCGTTCTTGGTCATTTGCGGGACGTTGACGGAAATGGGATATGTGAAAATATAATCGACGTATTTAGTTGGACGACATTTGGAATTTTTACCCTGCGTTTTTTTTGTTACAGTTATGAGATGGGAATTTGTATATTTTTTTCAGTTATGACGGTGATATCAATTAATTTTGGTTCTTAGTCGGTTTTTTACTATACCATATTTTTACTAATCATGAGTTTTAGTAGGGAAAATGTAATAACACTAGAAAAGGAGCACACTTCGTCCCAATAAAGTTTAGACAATAGCCATTTAGCTGCGAATTTAACTGAGATATAACATTAGATACGGCTACGGACTTAAGGCCATTTTCTAGTAAAAACAACTGTTGAACCTAAACAATTTCATACTAAAAATGTTTCATTTCATTATCAAACCCCTCCCGTCTAGAATCTAGGCCTACTAATTTTCTTAGCTCATTAATCAGTGTAATTTCTTAATGAAACATAGTCAAAGACAGCTAGATTCCAAGGTTAATCAAGACTGTTTCTTTATGAAACCTTACGGCTAACAAAACGTTCATCATTCATTCTGAGATCTAGTGTATCATGAACGATGTGACAGAAAAACAAAAGAAAGAAGTAATAAGCGGTGACGTCATTTTTCAAAATGGCGTCTAACTCTATTGCACTATGTCTGACAGGTGCATAGCACCGGTTTTGCACTGAAAAAAAAAGCAGTTCAATAAAACTGAAAATAGACTTCAGTAAATCCTGGGAACATATCTAGGAACATATCTAGATGATATTACAGATAATACCTACTAAACTTAATGACTAAATATTGTAGTTGGCAAAAATAAGAATTAACCCACTTAGTAATTCAAAAATAACATACCATGACGAGCTAGAAGCAGTTCTTACAGAACAAAACATTCAACCTGAGCAAGACAATCACGGATCACCAGACCCCATCCCCGAATAACCAACTACCCAAAAACTTAATAACATCGCGGAAAAAAGGCCCACAAATCTCCTTACACCATAAAACATCTACGTGGGCAAAAGAAAAAATACACGACAAACAAAAAAAACATGGGAACTCGGTGGTAGCGAAATATGAGTCATTTAAATATGTATAAAGCAGCCACATCAAACGGATATCATTTTCTCCAGGATCGAAGGCATTACTCGGGTAAAGTCGATATTTTGAGGGACTACGGGACTTGGGAGGGTCTTGTAAATCATTTTCATTTTAGAAAAGATTATATTTTTGTCTGTTGTGTTATGTTTTTGTACTGAAAGATTGATTTTGTAAATGACGTGTGTGTTTTGCGATTTTGCTATTTTTGGCAGTCAGATTTATATCTGTACTTCGGAGGCAAACAATCATAAGAAATTGTTCATACTCAGTGGGTAATTCGTACCTAGTAAGTAAATTGAGCTCCCGATTCGTGAGCCCAAAGAAAGCTATTCAAGAACAAATCGTAAAAATTGGTGCGCGACAATAAACTTAAATTGAATTACGATTTGAGAAAGTCCTTAACACAACTAAAATGACAGCTCTAGATAGATCTAACAAAGACCAAAAAACATTTAAAGATAAAAGAGAACCTACAAAATGATTTCCCATCAAATTCAAACTTATAAGTCAATCACGAACTTAAGCTACAAACCATCCATATTCATGGATGGGACAAGGACCAACTTCTAACATAAATAAGCCTTATAGGCAAA
This sequence comes from Mamestra brassicae, assembly GCA_905163435.1. Classification (NCBI taxonomy): domain Eukaryota; kingdom Metazoa; phylum Arthropoda; class Insecta; order Lepidoptera; family Noctuidae; genus Mamestra; species Mamestra brassicae. The sequence continues at coordinate 7,700,754 of LR991013.1, read as the reverse complement.
TAAGCTTATGTAGCCATCAAAAGGATTTTGCCAAACGAAACGACGAATTCGAGAACAATTCCTTTCTATTGGCGAAGGATAAAAGAAATAATTTAGGTACATTATTTTTTTGTTACGCACAAAATGTCGAGTAATACCTTCCTTCCGTTTATTGGTTTTATAGGAAATTGTTCCGAAAAATGGTTAAGCAATGCCTTGTGTGCTTGATGCTCGATGTAAGTCAAAGGTTAAACGCTCAGTCTGGCGTCAGTCTGGTCAATCAGTCTGCTCAGAATGACGGGAGAATTATCGTCTAACCGGTTGACTGACGGGGACTGATGGTCCAGAATGACAAAAAATAAATATTATTAATATTCTGTTGTGAATGACAGCAGACTGATGCCAGACTGATCGTGTAACCGCTCGAATCATTCTCGCGTCAGTCAGTCACCGTCACCGACGCAATGGAGCAAGACGTGCCAAGCGACGAAGCGCTGCTGCCGCCGCCCGCTTCACTCCCGAATAAAATTAATAAAAAAAATATATATATAAATATCCATGGCTAGGCAATATCAGTTTTATTAGTCTGCTGTCAGTCTAGACTGAGCGTGTAACCGTGTTTTTCATCCATCATTCTGGCATCAGTCTTAGCCGGACCAAACTGATGGACTGAACTGACGCCAGACTGAGCGTGTAAGCTGTGACTTAGAGGCGCTTAATCAATTTTACCATTCAATATCTGTTACACGTGTTACGTTTCATCTTCAACACTGAAGAAACCAGCTTTATTTTTCATTTTATAATTGGATGTTGATGCTCATCCATCTTCCCTTAGCTTACGAAGTTAAAAAGATTAGCCATCACTTTCAACTTTTAATCATTTGTTATTATGTTTTTTTTTTTGTTAATTTTTAATACCTATGTGTGTAACTTTTTAATTTTTAAAATAACTAATTTATAATAAGATTATGAGTCCTCTGTACGTGTTGGTTCGTACTGTAAGTGCAGAGAGTAATTAAAGCTAAATAAATAAATAAATAAATAAAAGACCACACAGAAAAAACCAGTACACTTCACTCCAACATTACACAGAAAAAGCGTAAAAAACAATTCAGCAAAGGTAAATCAAACAATTCCTCGAAATGCCAAGTAAACTGGAGGTGTGTGTTTTATATTGAAAAAACACGGCTGTTTGCGCTTTTGGCGACAAACATGAAGAATTGAATGCGTCACGGCTGCCTACGTATGTAGGTATGTATATTAAGTTTGTATTTGTTCGGTTAGACAATGTTTGTAGTTTGGTCATGTTTGCCTCGCAGTGTTAATAAAATCGTTGCATATGAGAGCGATATGGTTAAATGTTACACACGTCTTTTTAACTGACTTCAAAAAAGGAGAAGGTTCTCAATTTGTATTTTTTTTATGTTTGTTACCTCAGTCATAACTCCGTCATTTACGAACCAATTTGAAAAAATATTTTTTCATGTGAAAGGATATACGTTCCGATTAGTCCCATAGAAATTTTATCAAAATGGGTTTAGTAGTTTGGTAAACTAAGTACTTACTTACTTTACATTAAGTACACGGAACAAGTAAGTAAATAGAATTACGTGTTTTGCTTTCCTGTGACTTTCCAGTGGTGTTGTTGGGTGTGAGTAACTTTAATTTCGGAAGTCGGTGTTAAAATACGAAGAAACAATAAAAAACACCGACATCTGAAATTAAAGTGATTTTCTACTTTGTAGTGTTTTTTGTTTATTAGGAAATCGGTTGTATTTTTTTGTAAAAAAGTTTTTTTAAATGTTGATTATACACTGTTTTCTAGGGCGAAAATCCAAACGAATAGTATAAATGCGTAACTTAACTCTGTCAGTCAGTTGTCACATTTTCACGCCAACACCGCTGAACAAATTGTGATAAATTTTGGTATACTTACAGACTTTAGAGAACGGCGTTTGATACTTTGAATCCTAGGAGTATACGTTCCTTTGAGCGACTTTCAAGCTGCCAAAGCTAGAAAAAAAACTTCTTAAACACAAATACTTAATCAATGTAACAAAGTAAACATACTTTTTCAAAGTAAAAAGAATAAATAATTTATTAGATACGAAAATAATATGACAACATTCTACTCCTACGTATTATTTTTAACAAGGACCAACGAGGACCAATGACCAAATTACAGACGCCCTTTCAAAGGACAAGTTCTACGAAAAACTAAAGAAAATAAAGCGACAGCATGCAATTTTCACTCAGAAACACGTTTTTCTATTTGTCAAAAATAATTATTTGATGCAAAAGATGGCCTTAAAGTACTAAAGCTTAAATATTTACGATCTTAACCTTAATGCTGCATCTCAACATCGCATGCATATTCATTAAGATCTTGAAATCCTAAATCTTTATTTTGAGGATTAGTTGTAGCGTTTTTAAGATTACTGCAATGCGGATTGCATTAAGCAAGAGGCTTATGTTCAGGATTTTAGATTTATAAAATCAGACTTGGACGGATGGTTTAGATTCCGTGATCGAAGCAGAAAAACAAAAGAGAAATAGAAATTCTGGAATCAGAAACGATCAATGCCTTGGTTGATATACTAATAATAAGCTGATAATTATATGTTTAAATGTTAATGAATCGTGCCTCAATTACTAAACCGATTTCGATGAAGTTCTGCATATGGTTAGGTCATGTCATAGAATTACGTTCAATCGGGGTAATTACTGATTTTCAAACATGCGAAGTCGCTGGGACAAGCTAATATAGCAGTATGTCATCATCTGCCTAGCCTTTTCCCAACTATATTGGGGTCGGATTCCAGTCAAACCGGATTCAGCTGAATACCAGTCTTTTACGTGAAGCGGCTGCCTACCTAACCTCCACAACCCATCAACTGGGTGACGCGGTACTCCTCGGCAAGACTGGTGTCTGACTGCCAAAGATCTACAAATAACAGCCGGGACCAACGGCTTAACGTGCTTTCCGAGGCATGGAGGAATCACGGTATGTTAGTATGGTCACCCATCCATATAGCAGTATGTGTGAGTAGAAAAATAAATGACAAACGAATTTCTGGATTCAGAAAAGAATACAGATCTAATAGTACCTAATACCATGGATTGATATTATAAATATCACTGGCTGACAAATATGAATACAATTATGTTAACAATTCCAAATGATCTACCAAGTCTTTTACTATTTCATGACGAGGAAACTGATCCAATAAGCTTACACGTGGAAAGTTTTGTATGCCTTATTTCTGTGGAGAATAATAATTCTGAGAAATATTTCGAAATAGTATATCTGTTTTTTTGTTATTGATAGGTTCGCGTTTCAATGCAATCTCACCTGACGGAAAACGATGATGTAGTCGACTATGCAGCACTTAGAAGTAACTTATTCACTCTTGAATTAAAGACCCCCGGTAGTAGCTATCTGGAAATGCAGACTCTGGCACAGCATTATGCTCCTCTAGCTGCACACATAATGAAAGCTGAAAGATTCTTTCATGACGCGATAGTGGTTTGAGAACTGCTAAATCCAAAAATACGGTAATAGACTATCAATAATGAAAAGGACGGTAAAAGAATTCTTTTGTTTCTTCGGAAACATCTTCTAAAACCCCCCTTTTGGAGCATTGGGTTCAAGCACAAGTGCGTGTGCCCGGGGCCCCAGAGGGCGACAAATATTTGTCAATTTTTTTAAATCTAACATAGTTTTAAGTCGTACTAATACTAACAATATTATGGACCAAATATGTCTGAAAGAAAAACATTTTATTTTATTTTAAAAAATTCTTTTCAACAAAATGTTTAAGTCCGAAACTCCAACAGAAACGTCTTTTAACCCACTTTTGTAAAGCATTTCAATAAGACCCACAAATCACTATTTCAAAATTGCACTACCACTCTTATTTAAAAGGCACAATTGAAATTCCCTCGAAAACTTTTCCAGTATTCCTTGAAAACTGAACACATCTATGTTATCTGGTAGTTATATGCGCATCCGAGTTGCAGAAGGAATTTATTTCGTTTACTTTTATTTATTGAGAAACGTTTGCAGGTAACACCGTTCTAATGTTGGAATTTGCGAGGTAAGTAATTTACGTACAGTATTCATTACTATTGGTATACGATTTTTTTGTTACACTTAAGTTATTCTGTTTTGTTTCAGTAGCTCAGTTTTTGAGTTTTTTTTTTTTAAATTTGTGCTGTTGGATCTATTTCTAACAGAGTTGCGAATTTTGCTCCTGCTTGGAATAAATCCTTTATGGTCATTTCGCGTATATTATATAAAAGGTCCCCGTCGTTAGTTTCATGTTTTCGGGGGGAGCTTTTTGCCTTGTATATTGCCTTCGTACGAAATAGGACCAATCCTCTGTATTGTATTGTTTCTCGGCTCATTTCGTAGTATTCACAAATTGATTGTAAATTTCTGATAGGATATATGACCAATCTTCTGCCTCACTGCATTTTTGGTCGAATTCCTAGCATCTATATTGTTTATTCTCGGTACGAAACCAGCCAGTTAAGTTTCGAATTACGAAACAGAACTTTATACATTGGTCAGCAAATTGTTAGTACATATTCGGGCACAAGTGTTATATTCTAACTAGATACGAGTACAGACTTAGTTGTGGAAATAGATGGTAAACAAGTACTGTATCAGCTGTTTGTTTCTGGTGGGAAGTTTAATAATAATCTTACTGCCGAAATAACACAATTACAGGAATAAAGAGATTCTTAAATATTAAGAAACTCTATAAGTTACAGGCAATCTTCATTCGTCACGCTCCAACACTTCCGTTCACGACTGTCCCAAGTCAAATAAGGAACAAAGTACCTCGCAACCCCGTGTAAATTAGAAAGGTAAGTACCAACAAAACCGATTTAGTTTTCAAGCAAAACTCACCTTTAAGAGCCAACGTAGAGCAATAAATTCTGCGTTAACGTCTCACGTTCACTAAGAAACGGTTGCTTTATAGAAGAAAAAACCGGTAAAATAAACGATTTGCAACACCCTCGAGCGTCTTCGAAAATTTTTACGCGAATATTAAGTTCACTCGTTACTCGTATAAAAATATTTTGTGTTGTGAATACGGCGTTTGAAATGCAAACGCGATTCACCTTTGAATAGTGGTATTTATGTCATCATTCGGTGAATTAGTGCTGTGCTTGTTAGTCGAATAGTGATGTGATTTAAGTCATCAAGGTTCTCATTGTGACGTTAGCTTTTAGTTACCTACTACAAATGTTACGCTTGGACGGTACTCACGATTTCACAAGATACTAAGTGATTTGTTTGATAATATACCTAAACAAATAATTTATCTTGTATCTACTTAAAATATTTAAGCCAGTTTATGTTTCTTATACCTGCTTAGGCATGGAGGCGTCTTCATAAAAATAACGATCACCAATCCAAAGTAAAACTACGCTAAAGACGGCTTACCCTCGTTAAAACCATTCAAATTGATGCAATTTGAATGGTTTTAACGAGGGTATTTAAACCAAGATCCCAATTTCTATTATACATCGTTTATCTCAGAACACACTTACCTCACCTACTTAAAAATTTGCGAAATTCATTAATTCTTTGAAATATTTCATAAAGCGTTCCCGGGGGTCGCAAACTTTCGCGTACACAGCTCGTTTAATAACGTAACGTGCAGTTTTATCGCTACCAACTTTACTTACAAAATAAACTTTCTAATTATTATTATGAAAACCTCCTTCGGAATCTGTTGAACGTTGCTAGAGTTTGACGGGTTCATTTCGGAAGATTGACGTGTGAAAGCAGAGGGATCACGTTTACAGTAAGGAAAAATAATACAAAAAAGATGAAAAAATAGAATAAAAAGATAACATACTTCCGAACGCCATCTCCACAGTGTAACATATTAAAAGAAATGCTATAAATATTTTATTTTACCATTTTTTTAGGTACTCTTGGGGCAATTTTGATAATTTTTACCTACCTATCTATTTACTATGTTGAAGTCTGTTTCCTTACCTAACGAGTACGATTAATTGAATGTTCTAAAAACACGGCATTTTTAGTCGAGAAGTGTTTCTGTTTTGAACTCGACGATAAACAATTGGATCTGTAAGTCACGTCACTAAACTTACTTCCGGAACCAAATGTATAAAACGTAACGTGCTGGTGAAGTTTGACAGGTGAATTCTTCTATCTAGATTTGATATGATAACTCAACGTCTCCTACAAAAGCTAAATCCCAATTGGATTATTCACTTAAAACCTTGTCGCTCTCCCCAAACAAAGACATAACGAAAAATGACGTCACAAAACTGACAAGATACATTCAAATGCAAAAATAACATTCTCCTCTCATCCCTGTAACCTCACCGTGTACCGTAATGACAGCCCTTACATGACAATTCCATTCGCGCAGGGCTGTCACTCATTAGCATACGTACATAAAGAGTCGCTCATTGGCTAGGCCCGCCATGTTTGAATTGCAGAAATTCCGGCCGCCATTTTGTTAATTAAAAACTCCCGCGTTTTTTTTTCTCTTGCCACAAATTATTGTTTGTGAAGTTATCTTAATGTTTGCTGAGTAGATTTTACGGGGTGTCTAAAAATTTTGATATTTATTAGGTGTTTTTTTATGAATATTTGCGTAAGAATTGCTTCTGAAATAGCTGAAAAATACACCGTATTCTACAATAGATTTTTTTACATCATATTTGTATCGTGATAGCTTACAGCTGAAACTTCAGGCAGAAAATAGATTGACCTTTTCCTCAACTTCAGGTATATCAAGCATAATATAAGGTTTTGTTGAAAGCTTTACAATACATGACAAAACTATGTTATCTATTATTATAAAAATCTTCTTAACATTTAACGATGTTTTTATGTCCATTTCATGTTGAAATCTTGTGGGAACATTAATAGTCGTGGGTGGTCTATATCGTATTATAGCTATAATAGTATTATATAACCTCCTAACAGCGAACATTTTTAAACTTCGAGAACAGTTTCTTTGTCCAATTAATGTTAGCGATTTATATTGAACATGAGTTTTATAAAGTGCTTCAATTCTGAGACAAAAGCAGCAGAATAACAAAAAAAAAACAATGACATCTTACATTCCAGAAACCGGCATTCCAAACTTCCATTTTGTTACATATTAAATATCCAGCGTTTTCTCTCAGTAACAGTTTCAGTTTAACTGCATCAAATCTAAGAAAAAAAAACGAAAAAGTACATACCCAAATGTTTCCATATTCTAGAAACCAGAGTTCCCAGTGTCCCCCATTTTGTTAAATTTTAAATATCGAAAGCATCCTCTTATTACGTTCCGTTTTAAAATTATGCGCAATTTTTTTCAAGTCTGGTGCGTTCCTAAAGTTTAAATTTTTCTAAAAAGGAACGTTAAAGAATAGAGATGTGACGAAAAATAACGTATTCCACGGTCGTTTTACGTCCGCGAGACGTAGAGAACGCGCGAAAGCTTTTCCTTTCAAGTAAATAAAAATAGTCGAATATATTGAAGTCCCGCGGGATGGCCAATAACTTCAGTTGGATTTGGCTCTATGTACGTATGGAAATTCGGCGCACCGGGTGCGTTTAGACGGATCCCGGAATGGACATCGATAGTTTCGGTACCGACCCTAGCGATCAATCGAGAATGGATCGTATCGTAGTAAGTGTTGCTTTTTAATTAGAGTTACAATGTTTCTGTCGTCCATTGAAGTTAAAAAAATTTTAATAACAACAAAAATCGATAGAAATATAAAGTTCACTGATCTCTGAAATCATTAAACTAAAGAACCTCTTAGAATAAAAGCGAATTCTAAAGTCGATCATTTGTAACTTGTTGCTATCACTACTTTATTAAAACATAAAAATAACTTTTCCAAAACATTTCACACGAAAAACTCCGCAATAAACCGCAAACATGTGCCATAAATTATAATCGCAATATTAACAATGATCAGTCAATAACGCCTAACAATTTTCTCTATCGATAAAAATGCAAATGTCCCATCCCTTGACGGGGGGAGTCTTGGGAGGTCCTAGGGGGTCCTAGGAGGTCCGAAGTGATTGCATTGGATGCCTCCAAGTCTCCCGTAAGTAGATTCAGATACTAGTGCTTGAACAATGGCGCTTTCTTGACTTTATTCAGAATTTTGAGGCATAAACTCCTATAAGATTTACGAAAGTTTAAAGAATTCGAAGATATTTTAGGAAAAAATGTTCGGAGTAAAAGTGTTGGAATATTTTTTGGGAATTTCGCCGCGAAATTCTTTAGGAAGGCGTCAAGTGTTTTTAGATAGGTATTTTTAAGAAAGAATGAAGGAATGGCTTTTGTTATGAAATATATATAAACAAAGGATACAGCTGTTTACACCAAAAGCAGTAAAACAAAATGTCCTTCCAATAAATAAAAACGTACGAAACACAAACAAACAGTAAACAAACCATCTTGAAAAACAACACGCAAGAAAACACTTAAACTTTTAACAAATGCGAAAAACTGCGAAAAGGAATTAAGCAAATGTTCCACCTACTTGTTAACTTCAAAATCGATCGCATTATTGAAATAACGCCCTAGAGGCCCATCATGGGCCATTCTGTGAGGGGGTACGTTGATCAAGGATTATACCTGGGATTAGGGGCTCAGGAAACTCAAAGTTATGATAATGTGAACCCTTGGAAGCTTCACGCAGCTTTAGGAAAGATCCAGGATTTGCCGAATCCAGGTAAAGTTGTAAGTTTAAGTTTTGAAGTGTTTTCTGCGAACTTGATTAAGTTGTAAATGTGGGAGAGTTTTGAGAGTACTGAGGTTGAGATGAAGCTAATGTGGCATGTTCATAATTATACGATCCTACATGAAGTTTTCGAAGAGGAAAATGAAGAAACAAACTTAAGGAAATAAAAAAACGAATGAGAAGAAAAATAGTTACAACGTGATCAAGAAAGATCGAAATAATTTTGGCACTTTATGATATAAAGCAATCATTAAGACGTTTTGGTAAGAATCTTTGGAATATGAAGATACACCAACCAATATGGTACTGAAAACTACACAGGAATAAATGTAGGACAACATTGTTGACAGGTAGCCAAGCAAGAACCTACTCGCCCCATAGCAACGGCACCCCTCCGAAAAGTTTTACAACTTGGCAAGCAGGTACCATGTTTTTCACTCCCCAATCCCTACATCCCTTATGTAAAACCCTAGCCTTAAGAACATTACCCAGAATTTCTTCTTAGTCATTATTGGACAAAAGCTTAATAACGTTCATATTTTAGTTTATAAAAGATCTTTTTTTGAGCGTATTTTCCTAGACGCTTCCATTACACCCAAAATTATCTAACATAACAAAATTATATCATCCATCGATGAAAGGCTGGAGCCTAGCATCGAGTACATTAGCGAACGAAGCGAAAACATAAAATTGTTAAAGTCACCGTTAACAGAATATGCATAGCACGGTAATATATGCAAAATAGTAAAAGTACGATAAGTAGTGTATATCACGCGAACCCAACATTTTGTTAGCATTTATATAAGGCTGGCAACACTGGTACACAAAACGAAACATCTTATATACATCTCACGGATCTGTCAAAATAGAACTCTCTCTTTTGACCCTAAGGTTGAGTTTCGATTGGATAAACAAGTGATAAAAGATGTTTTTTGTAAGGTAAAGCTTCTTTGGCTAATAGTAACGAATGATGGGTCAAGGGTGAAAGTGGTGGAAAGAATCAAAGAAGAAAATTAGGACTATAATATAACGAATGGTTCAGAATAACTGCTTGTGGTTGTATTGTTGGCCTATTATTACTGGCTTGGATTTATTCCTTTTGAGGTTTGTTATAGGTTGTTCGATATGTTAAGCTTGAAGCGTAACAAATGTCGAATGCTGAAAGAGTATTCAGACTAAAGAAACGATAGATGGGTTTTAAAAGATGATGAAACTGGAAACGAAGTGAATATTGTGATGGTGACTGATAGAGATCTAAGCATAGAAAAAGTAAACAATATTCTGAAAGAAATAAAAATAGGCCCGCGTTTGATCCCAATCTCACCTTAGATAAAGCGAAATAAAAATCTTTGTTTCATTCACTAAATACTTACGTCTGAATATTAACCTTTAAGGTTAATTTGTAGACTTCGAAATTAGCCTAGCGTGAAGTTTTAATTCAATGAACAGATATTATTAATAGAGCATAGGTAAGTCAACATTCAACTGAAACATGAATAAAATTAATGTTTCAAAAGCCGAAATCTCCGTAACTATTAAATAGCGAAAAATATGATCTACATTTATTTAATTGATAGTCTTTCATTTGGCCTTATCTCACCTGATGGAAGGCGATGATATGGTCGACGATGGAACACGCTTGTCAAGAAGTAACCTATTCACTCTTTATTTAGACTCCTGGGATGAAGCTTACCAGAAAACAGACTTCGGCAGGAATTGCCACCCTGGGTGAATTCTTAAAGTGTGGTTAAAATTAATTTGTTAAAAATGAGAGCGTTCCTTTAGTTTGCCATGTGTTTTACTTCCCAGGATGTGAGTGTTATTAGCGACACTTTCGGATGGTGTAATAATACAGGGTGTGTTTTTTTTTAAATCAAGCCGTCCGATTCCTGGCTAGGACTACCCGATTTATCAAAAATCCACTGTTGGATTATAGTTTTCATCAAAATCGGGCTCGAGACTCTCTTATGGTATTTTTCAATATTCCTCATAGTCTCGGATTTGGCCATCCACGCACACTTTAAAAATTCATCCAGTATAATTACGCATAATTAAAACTTAACCCATACAGTCAGCCATCACCCCAAAACCTTTTAATTTCAGAGTAAAATGTGAACGAAAATCTCGGCATTCTGATTTAATTTTGGGTTTCAGTAGAATCACTGCATCGGACCACAGATCTGCTATTTGAGTGTACTTACAACGACCTATTTGAATAAAAACACTTCGATATTGGATCCGGTTTCGTCCATTTCGTTTATAATAGGTTTTTTTTAATAATGAAATGTTTCATTATTCCAAAAGGTTCTCGATTGATTTGTCTTCCCTCTTAAATTTTGACATTGTAATTATTCAATTTAAATTTTGACATGGAAATTCTGACTGAAACTTGATTTTATACTTATAATTTTAATTTATTTATTTTGTTAATGTAATTACTTTATCTGATTGTTCCACTGATTTTGTACGCCATAAATGGCAAAACATGTAGCAACATCATCATTATATATAAGACCTATTTACTGTACTCATGTTTTACAAAATAAATCTAATCTAATCTAATCTAATCTTGGGTTTAAATAAAACAATTTGGACAGATGATATTTAGAAAAGTTAAAAACGATTAGGTTTACACTGTATAAAACGTTTGTCCTAGTAAGGGGTGAGTGATGAGTCAAATCAAAACATTTATTTCTGTATGGTGTCGGACGTGAAAGACTAGCCACATCCCACCACTTCCCGTGGGTGTCGTAAGTGGCGACTACGTGACTGACCATAGCATGGGCAGCAGCATTCCTTGTGCAACGGCAACACTGCGATCGCCAATCCGCCTGCCAAGCGTGGCGATTATGGCAAATCCCCGCCCTTCCCTTTGGGAAGACCTATGTCCAACAGTGGACGTCTTTCGGCTGATATGATGATGATTAAAAGACACCTTGGAACGTCAACATTTATAGTTTCATAAAAAAAACGAAATCCACTGAATCCACGAATCAGTGAGAATACAAAGTTACAAGGGCATGTAGTTTTAGGTCATTTTCACACTATTACTCATTAACGTTTTGAGCTCAGTTTAGCTGTGATAGTTTTTCTTCTAAATTCGTTATAAATATGCTACTACCTTGAATATTTTCACGTCTCCAAAAGCAACCGTTGAGCTGGCTGACAGGGGGTACACTTGACTCTAAAAAAAATCAGCACTTTAAAGCTTAATATTTCAAAAACTGGTTTTCGCACACCCTCAATATTTTTAAGCGACCTATCCGACGACACTCCACACCATGGAATAAACGATAAAAAAAAATCATCGCTACTTTACGTGTAGGGTCCCTGGGGGTAGACATAAGGACATGGCGAAACTATAAGGGTTCCTTGTTAAATACGGAACTCTTTCCAACTAAAAGTTTTCCAATATTTTTTATACATTAATGTATTATATACGTGATGAGATGAACTACTTATATATAGATAAGAATGAAAAGAGAAGACGTCACGTCATGTTGTGCCAATTCGAAATAAAATGGGACTATTTCTACACAAGATAATGACGATATTTGGAAATCTTGAGTGGGCGGTTTATTGTGAATATTTACTATAATTAGAGAATTTTTCCGCTGTGGGAATCATACAAAGAAACTACGGAATTGGGTCCTTTTGTAAGCTAAACATAACAGGCAAAGAATTAGCCTATATTCTATAAACACAAAACTTACTTGTGACACCTAAATGTCATGTCTAAATAAAACACAGTTTTTTGCTAGGTAGCTTTGTTTAATTTATTTAGTACATTCATTGTCGCGTGAAAATGGAGATTACTGTCATGGTAAAGGTCATATCTATCTTAATTTCCTATTGTAAGCACTAATTTGGCACCGTAGTCTAAAAAGATTTTTAAAAGTTGGAAAAAGGATTGATTTTGCTTTTGTAACCTGCAAAATTTCTCCACCCTTGGTTGATGGTTAGAGAATACGTGCGGCAGTATATTCAGCTTTGTGCATGAAATCTAGATAAATAAATACCTCATAAGTACGTCAACCAATACTGGTGCCATTCAAAGAGGCAATACTGCCAGTGATCTTCATTTACCTAGCCTGTGTGCGAGGCTACGTAGATGAAGTGATTGTATTGGTTCACATAAACACATTCCTCGCTACGCATCCTCGCACATCTCTAGTGGTAACGCAGCCTTAAACTCGCTTCTAAATAAATAATCATTATGGTTAACAACAAAATATCGGAAGGACAGCTCCTGAAGACTTTAATCAAGAAACCTGCGACACGATATAAGTAATTAATTGTGTCCAAAACTAAGTTAAAGTGGAAAGTTAAATTTTAAACTGCCATTAAATTATCGAGGGGGTTGCTATTTGAAAAAGTTAAAGCAGCCAAGGTGAAACTTAAGCAAGTTAATATCTAATTTGTTTAAAATTTTGATTGATTTGACTTCCAACTTTTGATCTGCTTATTTTTGGTTTAAAGTTTTGATTTCGGCAATTATGATTGATTGAAGGTGATTATTTTAAGATGAGGCAGGGCCTTGTGGAATATTTGACAAATACGGACAGATTTTGGAGTGTAAATTTTTTTTAGGAATGCATGGCATCGGTTTTTCCGCGGCTGCATTTTGCTGCGGTGCATTTTTCTGAGATGAAAAGCAGCTCTCTTTGCAAAGAACAGTAACTCACCAATAGTGCGGATTTTAATCAGTAAAAATGTTTTCGTAACCGGATTAGAACTTCCAAAGATTACTTTTAAAATAAAATAAAAAAACTCAAAAATGTTATTATATTATTAGTTTAAAACAACTTTATTCTGTGTCTTTAATTTTCCGTGCGAATTATATTTTCTTTTACTAGGTCCACAGAACGCACCACAAAGGCGTATCCACAACTTTCCAAGCCAGTGGCAAGTCATAGTAAACGAAGCTCCTCTATAAAAAATCTCACGAAAATGCAAATAAAGTTTTCCCTGACATCACAACACTTGCTTAGGTTTATTCAAACATTTATTTAACGGGCAAAACCGCAGCATATTTGCTTTTCCCAAAAACGCTGGCGTCGCCATCTGGTGGAGAGGCCGCACTTGACAACTATTATGCAATATCATCAGTCCACGGATGAGATAGGGCGCTCCCTCAAGGTGTAAGCGGAAGCGATTTTTATCAAACGACGCTCAGAGAAAGAATGATCAGGACAGCTAATGGCTGAGGTCGTTCATAAAAAAAATACATCAGTTACGTGATAAATTAATTAATAATAGTTTTGATCAGAGGGTTTAGTGCGAGTTTTTTAATTTAGTTGATCGCATTAACGCAAAATTTCAAGTAGATTCGGACCGTGCAGTAAAAAATAACAGTGTTATGACTAATCCATTTCATAAGCGTAAAGATTGTAAGACAAATACTTTCAAGAAAGTATCTTAATAAAATCGATTTAGGCGATACCTTATTGTCGTGGCTAATATATTTATCAAGTTACCCGAAAAAAGAATCTGCATGCAAGCATTTATTTATGTTTCTGTCTTACACTTGCACAATGGCCTCACGATACACAAAAAAAAACACCAATATACCTATTATTAATGCTTTCAAAGTCATCATCCATCCTCCAAATCTCCATTCAAATCTCCCCAGATCTAAATGTCACTAAACTAAAGTACTTCAAACCTCGCTAATCTCCCGTGCCTTGAACCAAACTCTAAGTTACTAAATTTGCATATAAGATTTACTTAGCCCTTTCGTTGATAGTAAGTTTAAGTTTATATCAGCGATATTACAGACTATTTGACTGAAATAACTTAGTTGCAATAGTGGTCTAAAGGGTTAGTGTTAAAGTTTGTTAGTTTAACGGTTATGGGTAGGTGTGGGGTTAACTGGTTGGTCCAGGTATACGCTTAAAATAAAAATCATTACATAATGCCTGGCCTTTTTGCATCTATATATTTTTTTTATGGTTGGGAATTCATCTAATGACTTCTTCCGCTATGGGCGGAGCACAAGGGAGTGTCAGACTCTTACTGACTAAAACCCATTCGTGTTCCCCCTAATTCCCTATGCGTTCCAGGGCCGCGGTAACTCTTTCGAACAAATTCCGCAACCGGTCGAGAGTCGGCATCTAGTCAAACCGAATGAAGCTACCTGTCATCCCAAGAGATATAATTATACTCGAAAATGTTGGGTTAAAAGAATTCTGTTTAAATCCAGGTAATTATTTTAATAACTTATGTAATCATTCAGTTAAATTAAAATTATTTAATCATTATAACTTAACTTGCTTGTTTTCATTTATTTTAAAATCAAATGTAAAATTTTACCTATAAGTACCTACAAATATGTTATGTTGAAATGTTTAATGTAATTTATATTTGATGTAATGTCAAAAGTGTATAAGTTGTGTCCACCTCTAAGTGACATATTTTCACAGAACGAAGATCAATGTACAATTTACGTAATAACTTTTGAAATATGTAGTTGGTTTTCCTCAATAAATAAATAAATAAGTTATAAACTATTAGTGTAACCATTCAGGAGATTTTGCGTCACATTTATAATATTAGTAGAATAGGATGAAGAAATGCGTCAATTCAATATGTGTTTGGTTGATTCCTTCGTTAAACGTACTATACGTCAATGAATCTTTGACTAGCTCAATAAGGTAAGCTCATCTCAAAGGAAACACACGAAAAGCACTTACAAGGGCTTACTGTCTTAGGACACCAACGATTTGTTTCAGAGAGCATGCTATAATATGTATTTGCCCACAAGAAAACTAGATAACAAACCTTCAAAATGGAAACCCCGAACAGTACCTAACCCAAAAACTCTTATCTAAACTAAGACCCTGACGTACTCGACCCAGGGTCCAAACAAAACATTCATCTACATAAACCCACAAACATTTGAACATAACGCACTACTGGGACCCATATACTTACACTGAAACATACACCAAAAACCTTTCTCGGACTAAAATCTAGGCAACCAAGCATACGAACATCTAGGACCCGGGTTACCATAAATAAGTCTAGATAAGATAATCGTGGCACAATGGGCACTTATCTAGAATTTTAGCTCGGAAAGGTGTTCTTTAATAGAATGCTATCTGACTCACGGTATTGCCTAAAGAGGGAAGGTAGGAGGACTCGGTTCCGTTTGATGTTTGTACGTTAAGTTATACTTGTATTTTGGAGTTTGTGTTGGAGGGATCAATCGTTTGGCTTCGGAATTCATCA
This sequence comes from Mamestra brassicae, assembly GCA_905163435.1. Taxonomy (NCBI): domain Eukaryota; kingdom Metazoa; phylum Arthropoda; class Insecta; order Lepidoptera; family Noctuidae; genus Mamestra; species Mamestra brassicae. The sequence continues at coordinate 7,684,803 of LR991013.1, read as the reverse complement.
TCATCATTGTATCAGCTTAAAGACGTCCACTGCTAGACATAGGCCTCTCCCAAGGGGTTGCCATAATCGACACGCTTGGCAGGCAGGTTGCCAGATCGCAGTGTAGCTGTTGCTCCTGTCAGGGTTGCGGAATTTGTTCGAAAGAGTCACCGCGGCCCAAGAACGTAAAGGGCTTTAGAAGGAACACGGATGGGTTTTAGTCAGTAAAAGTCTGACACGCCCTCCCGCTCCACCCAGAGCGGAAGAAGTCATTTGATGATTTATCATCCTTAAAAAAAAAGTGTAGCTGTTGCTAAGCATAGAGAATGCTGCTGCCCATTCTCTGGTGAGTCCCTTAGTCGCCTCTTACGACACCCACCGGAAGTGATAGGCTGGTGCTATTCTTTTACGTCCGACACCATACAGAACCGGCTTCTGAATTGTCGTCTAAGAATCTTCATCTATTGCCTGGTTGTAGGTAGAAAATATTGCAAATTTATTTTTAAAGTCAAATCAAAGTCAGATTTCACATTCACTTACGAGACAATGCGTAGTGATCCATGCTCATTTATACCTCATAGAACAGGGCCATTTACCTTATGGTTTTAGAATATAAGGATTAAGATGCATCGGATGAGAATTATACCTTAATCTAAGCATGATTTATACAGCTAAATCTCAGCTCTATGCTTAGGGAAATCATGTAGGAACATGAAGCATGAAAAAAAAAAATATATATATTTAACACAGGTACATGAAACACGCACGATAAAAATAACAAGAAAAAGGTAGTTATACCAAAAACTAAGTGTGCGTCTCACGGCTGTACTAAAAAGGTCCATTTCAGCGATATTATTGAAGGAAAACTATCGAATTTAAAGTATGATTCGATAGAGGGTCGAATAAAACGTGACTATAGGCTCCTTCTCCTTGTTCTGTATGGTGTTGAACGTAATAGAATAGCACAATCCCATCACTTCCCGCGGGTGTCATAAGAGGCGACTAAGGGACTCACCAGAGAATGGGCAGCAGCATTCTCTGTGCATTGCTACAGCTACACTGCGATCGCCAACCTGCCTGCCAAGCGTGGCATTTGGACAATTATGCCCCCCCCCCCGACTTTGGGAGAGTTCTATGTCCAGCAGTGGACGTCTTTCGGCTGATATGATGATGAACATCTTATCTAACTACACAACCCAGTTACTGTTACTGTCAACCCAGTTACACAATACTAGCATGACTAGTTGTTAGATATTTGGACTTTTGATTATCTGTAACAACTGTCAAAGTTGTAAAATTTTCAGCCGGGATAAACGCTAGCGTTTTTTCTAAAGCGCAGAGGGAACTCTAATGGGACGAAGCCGGGAGAAACAGCTAGTAAATTACTACAGACTAGCGGACGTCACGCTGTTTCACCCGCGTAGTTCCCGTTCCCGTGGGAATACGGGACTAAAATATAGCCTATGTTACTCGCTGATAATGTAGCTTTCCAATAGTGAAAGAATTTTTGAAATCGGCACAGTAGTTTTTGAGTTTATTCATTACAAACATACACATACACAAAAATACAAATTTTTCCTCTTTATAATATTAGTGTAGATACAGAAATTTTCTCTTCAAGCTGTCAAAATTGGTGTATTTTGTCGTGATTTTGACAGATCAAAGGTTACGTCAGCTTTATATCTATGTTTGTCTTTAAGAATGCCTTCGGAAGTGATTCTCCTCTACATTTTTATTCTTTGTCTATGCACAGAAAACAGGCCAGCCACCGTGTTCCACAAAACACTCAAGGTGTGAATGTGATTAACATAAATTTTACATTTAAATTATTCGGGAAATTCTCTCGCTCAAGCAAAATAGTTGAAGCGCGGTACGTGTTACGTGTTGCTTGGAAATTGTACTAAGATTGCGCTGATCTGTCACTGGTGTATAAGTTGCTTGGTTTATACGAAAGGTTAAGGAAATAAACTGGGATTTGATGTTTTAAAATAATTGTAGGAAAAGGCGAAGACAAACTGTATAAAAAATTTGTACGAATGCGTAGATCATCTGAAAATTCGCATTGCTAGTCCAACACAGTCTATTTTAAAGCCTATTTTTAAGCCCAAACTCAGAATTCTCTGAATATAAGTACCTACCAATTATTTTTCCTGAACTAAATAATTATACGCCAACACAATAGTACCGTTTACTCTGTCAATCATATCCAATGTTAGTGGAAGTTTATTTTTTTTGTTGCTATTGATAGGCACGCGTTTGTTCACTATCTCACCATCTCACCTGATGGTAAGCGATAATGTAGTTGAAGATGGAGCACGTTTGCCTAGAAGTAAACTATTCACTCTTGACTTAAAGACTCCCAAGACTTATATTAGTCTCTAATATTCCTCTTCTCAACAAAGGCCTTACCCATATCTTAACAGACACTCTTTTGCACTCGTACCAGTAATAACAAACTATAAAACCTCACCGACTAAAATCCAAAACCCGTAGCTTCAGCCTTTAAATTGATTTCAGCCAATACCTGCAACAAAAAAAAAAACAGATAAATAAATAAAGCTATCAAACATATCAATCGACCATAAACGCAAATATTGGCCGCAAACTATCGAACATTTGATCACACATTGCTTGTAATTAAAAATGTTTTTGCAGAGTAAACACCGTCCGTGACTTCAAAGGGTTTTTATGAAGCACCCTAAGTACTGTCGACATACTTAATACTATTTATTTTGCGAATAAGATTATTGATTCTGAAAATAAAAACATGTTCAGCATTTATTATAACGAACCGATAACAATTAAGTAACAAAACATTCAGTAAAATTTATTCATACAATAAGAATCTTAAAATTATTAAGACTTCTGTCAAATTTTTTTCTTGTTTTCTACAATTAAAAGATTTTTATTACTTACAACTCCTAATTTCATTTCTTAAAATTCAATACTGATGTATATACTTTCTTTAGAAATAGCCCTTGATAATTTAATAAAAGAATTAAAAACCACATCATTATAACTTTTTATTTGATCTGAAGGTACATGAGTCTTTGAATAAAAAGAAGCCTATACAAACGCTGACGCGTGACAAAATCTCTCTGTAATAACCCTCAAATGCATTATCATTATATTCATGGGGTCTTTAATCCAAAAAGAAATCCACCAGAATCCCGAATCGTGGGTCTTTTGAACGACTTCAAAGTTAAATAACCCCTACGCAAGGATGACAGGAATCGGGAACAAACACATTCAATTCCAATCTTTAGTCTTAAAAGAATAGAGTAGCTTTTACCTCGCTTTAAACACAATTGAAGAAACAAATGTTCACCCGTGCAATTTAGACTGTATTTCCGGTAACATGGGTTACATTTTAAGTTAACAAATATTTAAATTTATTCATTGCTGCGTGCATATAAAAATCGACTTTAATGCTTTATTTTAAAGTTGGGAACGTTTTGTTTGTTGACGGTACACGCTAGGGGTGGTGCAGAACGGCGCGATTTTTCACTGAGTCGCTGAATGACGTTTGTATATTTTACTAGTTAAGTGACAGTTGCGTTAGGGTTGCCAACTATTTATTGTGCGATTACAGCTTGCTTGGTAGAAATAGGGATGGCCCCTGACAGATCAGGCTTACTGTAACAGATTATCATACAATAGTATCTATCTTTCTGTCTGTTCGTCTATTTCCACGGGGTAGCGTTATTGCCATTTTACTCGCTGCGTATTGACGGACCGAAAAGCAATTTATTTTTATTGTTCCGACCCCGGTATAAAATTCAATCTATTTATGATGAACGTAAACATGAAAGTTGTGACATTTCTATTGGAAGATTGAGTTTTTAGGGTTATATTTTTCTTGGTGTTTTTGAAATTTGATTTAAAAGGTTCAAAGAAATCGGATAACCGAGGATTGAAAAGAATAAATCAGATCACACACAAACTTTAATTTCTATCTCTAGATTAGAACTTAGTCTAGACGACAAAGAAAACTGATGCTTCACTGTTTTTGCAAGGTTACGACTGGACTTTTCATCTGGTTATTCATCATCTCGCATACTTGCCTTATCCATTCTAAAGTGATGTATTCTTCCACGGTATTATTTACCAAAGTCAGCCATGTTTTGTCTTTTACACAATTCATCAATATTTTCCTTACAAATCACAGCCTGGACATACTTTCCAAGTCGGCGGAGTCTCAGTAAGTAAGAACTGGATACCCAAGCACAGACTGACCTCGGCAAGCGTTGCTTAACCTTGAAAATCGATTAGTGAGTCTAATACTACTTAACCACGAGCTCCTCAATCATCTATACCAATATACCATACCATACCATACCACCATACCGTACCATATACCATATTTTCTTTGCTTTTTAGGGTCCCGTACCCAAAGAGTAAAACGGGGCCCTATTACAAAGACTTTGCTGTCCGTCTGTCACCAGGCTGTATCTCATGAACCGTGATAGTTAAAATTTTCACAGATGATGTATTTCTGTTGCCGCTATAACAACAAATACTAAAAAAAAGAATAAAATAAATATTTAAGGGGGCTCCCATATAACAAACGTGATTTTTTACCGTTTTTATAGATACTGGTACGGAACCCATCGTGCGCGAGTCTAACTCGCACTTGGCCGGTTTTCTCTGTTATTATCCACGCAATTATTTAATGTTGTAAACGTCACAAACTGCGTCGGTATCATTAGTATGCATGATACAATCTTCTCCAGGGTAATGTTTGCACATGTCAATAATGATAAGCGTATCAATTTCACCATGGTTTTATAATTGAATAATATAAATTGGTATTGATTCTGCAGTTGATTTACGAGTCAATTAAGTAATGGTTGAAATGAATGATCGTTTTGTGGTAAGTGAAGATAAAATGGTAGCAAAGATAGTTGACATGAAAAAAGAATTTGATACAGTCTTACCCAAAACGAAAAGTTGCGACTGTCGTATCGGAGGCCAACACTTAAAGAATATCTTAAAAACCTTTTTTTTTTTACAAAAAAATACAACCGACTTCCAAATAAAAAAAAAACACTACAAAGTATGAACTATGCTTTGTAGTGTTTTTGTTTTATTTTACACTTTTTAGTGGTACACACACACCCACACTCACAACTAACAACACCACAGGGAAGCAAAACACGCCATTTCATTTACTTGGATGATATATTTTCCATTTCCTCCAGCTATTTTGATCTAAAAACCAAACTCGAAACCGATTTTGATAAAATTTCTATGAAACCAATCGGAACGTATATCCTTTCACATGAAAGAAGAATTTTTCAAATCGGTTCATAAATGACGGAGTTATGAAGTAAAAAAAATACAACGTAATTGAGAACTTGTTTTTAAATCGGTTAAAAACTCCCAAGACGCGACAAAGCCAAAAGTATCGAATGAAAAGCGATGATTGAAGTGCAAGATTGAACAAGTACACCCAACCCAGCCAAGACAATCCCTATTCACTCTCTGTTTGAAGGAATATTATTAGCGTTAGAACAAAACTCTCTACATCTATAACGATTTTGGGCTTTCCAAAATCACTATTGATAACTCTACAAATTCTATAACTATATATTTGCACCGCAATACGGTTCATTGTTCAGAACATAACAATCATATAACATCTGTAGATAATGTAAACCCTGGTTGATTTCATGAATTATGTGACAGGTAATTATCTGATTTCACGCATATCATTATTTAATAATAAAGGCATTTGTCATTATATTAACAAACTAATTGAGCTTTTCTGAAATTCGAAGCAATGGGTATATGATCAATACATTTCTACCATGTATTAACGATTTAGCTAATCTAAATGGGAATGATCTAGCAACAGGTTAAGTACTCATAATGAATGTTTGAATAACGAGATATGAAATAATTGTTTCTAGACAAGATTACAGACTTCAAGAGGACAGTCAACAATACTGACTGGTAAAAAAAGTAAGTTACTAAAAGCTACTCATAATAAATACCTCAAATATACTATGGTTATCATGAAGAAAAAATGCGGGGCAGTCTTTGGGGACTGCCGATAGAAGTGAAAACTAAGCGAAAGCTAAAGCGTTTGGTGATGATGACGCGAGTTCCATGATTTTTGTTCACCCAAAAAGTGCGAAACTCGCCTAAAAAAGTTTTCACTTCAAAAAAGCTTTGGGTATCTTGAAGCTTACACTGATAGGTGCAACAGGACATTGCCACAACGATGCTTTTTCGCGTTTTCATAACATTGCTCTTCAGGTAGAAATCAATCAAATAAAAAGCGTCGTCACATTGTTCTCGCAAGGATCCTTAAAGCAAAGGCCAAAAGGGCTTTCCTAACAGCAAAAATAAAAATCAATGAACCAACAGAAAAATTCTCAACAATTTTTAATTACCATCGTTTCAATGAACCCCTCCCACCAAAAACAATCAAACCAGTCATTAAACAGAAAAAAAAGAAAAGAAAAAAAAGCAATATGTTTCTATCCCACTGACTATCTTATTCAAATTGTAACAAACGTAAGCAAATTCCCCCTTTTGTATACACTCAAGTAAATGCAAATACTTGGCTGGGAAAGAAATGTACTCTCAAAGAATCAGGAGAGATTGCTTCTGGCCAAATCAATTGAAAGCCACTGTGAGCCTCTGGTGATGGAACAAAGGAATGTGGACTCTGTTGTGAAGAAATAGAGGTAGTATTTGATTTTGGGTTAGGTGGGGCTTTGAAAGCAGCGGATAGTAGGAAAAATGATGAAGTTGATGTCACTGTTTGAAACGATGACAGTGTATATGATATAAATTATAAGTTTGGCGCAATTTTTGGTCTAGTTGTCAATAATACAGTCTTTAATGAAGAACTCTTGGTTTTAGTCAGATATAGAAATCGACTGGATCCAAGCAAACTATGTCATTCAAGTAACTTAGATGATAATACACGGCCTTCAAAACAGCAGGCTTTTAATAGCATTATTCTAAGCTTCATCTAAGCCAGATCCAAGAAACCTCGAAACCGACATTAGTGAAACAAAACCTAAAGATTATACAAAACCACCACTTTATACAATACATATTCATGAATTACAAAACATATTTACTCAAAGTACACAACAATACTTGTACTGGGTAGAAGCGGGATGAGAGTTGCCGAGAATCGAGATGAATGGCGTGCGATTGGAGAGGCCTATGGCCAGAAGTGGACTCCTGTAGGCTGATGACGACGCATCAAAACTTGAAGTATAAACAGAACCGTTCTACCTCTCACAAAACATTGTCATCTCGACAATTGAAGGCTTTTTAGCCAGATCAGCTAAGTCACTTTGTAGATCATCATTATTATTATATGTTAAGTGTTTTCAGCATATATTCCGAATAAAATATTCACGTCCTGCAGAAAAATATGTTTTTGCATCATTGCCTGACTCATTATCCAGATACGTAAAATTTTCACAATGTGCCTTTAATTTTACATAAAAGTTCTCGGTCGCGTTACTTGACGCTAAACAGCTTTGATGGCTTACGATTTGACGATCTCCTTTCAAAACGCTCTTTACCTTATTACCGCTGATTTCAAACCCCCCGCCCTATTCTGTTGGCTACTATCAGTTCCGAATGAGTGACCCACAATGTCATTACCTCAGGACCCTGGCATTCATTAATTTGACGACCGGTTTGACAGTTGCAGATACGTTTGTCCCAAAGCCATTAATGTTCTACTTAATGTAATTATTTCTACACCATTTAAGATGTACGAAAATGGGTCGAAAAGAGCAAAAATAGCTGGGTTTGTGTCTATTGGGAAAGAATTGGTATGATGTATTGTTTTCTTGATTGCATTTAGAAATTAATGAAACAAAGATGGCTGCAGTGGGTAAGCGTTTGATTCGCTTTTGGAAGGTGTTGTTCTTCCATCTTACATGTAAATAAGGTAACCTACGTAGAAAGCGATATAAATCTTTGCAATGAGGTGAAATATTCTTCATTCTTAATTTAATCTGTTTTCGCGCCACAAGGAGTAGACGACGCAAGCGCATCGGGGCTTTTATCTGATTGGTGGGAATCCTGTAAACGTGTGTAGACACACAAACAAAGCTTATATTACAAATACCAAGTAGGCAGGTTTCATTAAAAATATAGTTGGATCAGTTTCGATACAAATATAATTATGAAACCATTCATTACTAATAGGACCGTAATAATTAAAATATGTAAAATAAGTTGATAAAATATTAATTTTCATATTCAACGCACTTATATAAAGGTTTATTAAAAACGTCTGCTCTTTACCGAAAATGGATACAAAATGGAAACCAACAAAATTATGCCCCGTTGTTCAAAATTATTCAAGGAAATATAAGGAAAAATAAGCTTTTTCTGGCTTACCAATTCAACGAATTTTACACAAAAATCTTCGCAAAAAACTATAAAAAAAACGTTTCATAATTAAAAGAGGAATTATTTCTCTTCATCAATTTTCATAAAATAAATATTCCGCACGAACGGCCATACCTGCGAAATTCAGGTTCGTTAAATAAACAATTTCGATGAAGCCTGAAAATATAATTAAAGGAGACTTCGTCACACCGAAAACAATAACTTTAAACAATGAGGGCAACACTATAAAGGCTCTCGCTGACAGATATGGACGTGACAACGATGCGACTATCAATAATTTCACATGGAGCAATTTGTATGAAAACGTTGTCGTATAAGTCTTGTTCATTAATCTATTTCCTAGCTCACCAAAAACTAATTTAATCAAAGTAATCAAGTGCTAGTGTCAATTCATACGGGTCGAAAGTTGTCGCATTCAAATTAAGGGATTGAGATTAATTAATCAAAATAACGGGAAAGGGTACCAATGAATAGGATAAGCTTCTGACTTTGAATTTGTTTGAAAACTGAAAATAAACCACGATTATTTGAGGGCTTTTCAGAACTAGTTGGGGTAATATGATTTATTGGCTTGTACGTTGTTTTTTAGGTAAATTTATTTGAATTATTATAGCCTCTATTGGTATTTGTAATTTCTTGAATAGTTGATGAAATAAATACCAGATTGCTTTTACTGTTCATCGTTAATTTATTATAATCATATAGTTTTATTTGTATTCTTAATTATGTGTTGATAATATTAGATATTACTTTATTATTATGACATTATATACTATGACATTACTCAATCATTGAATTGAATGTATGATATTACATACTTATTAATTTTTATTTATGACATTGTATATTTTTTAATTTGAATTTTTAATTTATTACATTTTTTATGGTAACAATATTGAATTTTTGGAATTTATTAAATTGTACGATAAGTGTTGCATGCCTGAATTGATACAAGACAGTGGACTGCGCATTCACTTGACATCTGTAAATGTAATGATTATGTACTGTGTTGAGCAATAAACATTGAGTTGAGCAATAAACAAGGATTCAATTCAATTCAAATGAATTGAATCGTTATATTTTCTCCAGAAAAAATGTTCTGAGTCATTCATATTAGCCCTTATAAAAAAAAAGATTAATAAAAACTTTGGATGTTCTTAACCTGATTTCTGATCGAAAACATAAAAATTACTTCTGATTAAACTATCTCATATTTTATCATATTTTCTTTAACAAAAATAACGTCTCCATTTTCCAATACCGTCTCTTCATAAGCTCTTAAGGCTTCGCTAGCACGTTAATATAAGCACTATTATTATAGCTATTTCTCCCGGCCCGCCTCTCTGAGGAGTGTTAAACTAATTAAAACTAATAGTAGGTACAGCCAGGAGAATACTAGAACATATCTATTAATGTACTCTCAGAAGGATTATGTGATTGTATTAGTGAGGGTACTGCGATGATGGAAATTTAATTGTTTTGATTTGAAACAGGCTTAGACTTGGATGTTATTCGTTTTCTTGTAGGGTACCTGATGTAACTAGGTACATTATTTGGTTATAAATTTTCTGCATAGAACCGAATAGAGAGTTTATTGCCGTGTCGAGATACAAGCTTATAGCACTGTACAACGAATTGAAATCAAAATTAGTGTTTGTCCCTAATTCACTGAGGAGTCACTGACAGCCCACTCTGCAGAGCCTGCATGGAGGAGGACGAGACAGCAGCACACCTGCTACTAAACGGCTAAGTACTTCGGAAACCCAGGTACCCTCTGTGAGATAGTTGGTAACACCAAGGCGTTGCTGGCTTTCCTTGAGGAGCTGGAGTGGATCGAATGACACATTTGTCCCACCTGCACGCAAAATACGCGCTTAGTCGTGGAGTTGCGGAAACCAGCCCGAGTTACATCCATACATCCATACATACATACATTGTCCCTAATTGATGCAGTTAAGCACATGAATTGTTAAAGAATGTTGTTATTCAGAAAATATTCTGTGCTTTTCGGAAAATTTTAGTATATTCTCTAGTTTTCCAAAAAAATACGCAATATTACTTGGATTCAACGCCGTCTATATGTCGGAGCTTCATAATAGGTTGGATTTAAGTTGGCTTAATAATGTTCTACTTCAAAAAACTAAATAAAAGCTTCCGAATTCCAAGCGACCGACTTTGTAGTGTTTTTTTTTAGAAGTCAGTTGATATTTTTATAAAAATGTTTTTTATTTTTCTAATTTTAGTCGCAGGTGTGAGGGGCTAAAAACACCACTGGAAAGTCACAGGGAAGCAAAATTCGCAATTTCGTTTACTTGGATGACTTCTTTTTTCAGCTATTTTGATCTTAAAATTAACTACTGAACCGATTTAAAAAGTGTTGCTTTTCTTCAAATAATTTAATCGATTTGCAAGTAGATTAGATTGATACCTGATACTCTAAACTGCTCATGATATGTATCCTAATAATACTGTGACAACATTATAATTAAGTCCATTTTCAGCAGAGAACGTTAACAGGATTAACTCCAATTTAAATCAAATATTCAGGACAAAGTAGACAGTCGATTAACTTTAATTGAGAGCCTTCATGACATTTTAATAGAACCTTTAAACTGAAATTATCTATCAAGCCATAACTCGATTTTAAAGCGAGTTCAATCAATAGACTGAAACAATTTATTTATATTTAAAATCTTAGGAAATCAGGTTTGAAGTCAGTCATTTGAGTGAAACGATAAAGGGGAAATCTTAATCCCCCCTTCCCCCTATTCCGCCAGCCAATCAGCGAAGGCGCACAGCCACGGAATACTAATTATTGCAAAATACATCTGCAGTTGGACTTCTTCTTATTAACCAAGTCCTAAGGTGCATTTTCGCTTAACACAGTGACGTAGAGGAACATAGATTAGATAATGTTAGTGGAAAAGTCAGTTGGTGTGACATTCGGGGTACCAAAATGTTTACTGCTCGGTCCCTTTAAGATTTGGCGTGAATATTTATGTTATACACGCTTGCAGTAACTAAAGATAGTGGTGATTAATTTAATTTATTAAAATCTTATTAGGTAGGTTTACCTATCTAATGATCTTGCCGTGCAGGGTGAATCATACTTATCGAATTTTCGTCTTGCAAATGTTTTTGTCGTAATTCATTGAAATTAGGTTTTTTTGTAGAATATGCGAATCATTCCAAACGACAATTTTAAACTTTCCCGCTAAACTGATTATATTTTGGAAAAACAACTCAAAATTGTTTATTTATTTAATAGTTATTTATCTGATCATTGGTCTAGCAAAATATTGATAAAAAAACGCAAATTAACGACATTTAGGTGCGCATCATTTTTAATCATTGGATACTCACCCTTAGGATAAGTTACAAAAGCCGCAGGCTTACATAATCGCTAGTTATAAGTCAACCGACATTCACAGAGTAAAACACATTATTCTTGTCTAAACAAGAGCAAAATTTAAATTTCCAATATTTTTAAATATTTAAATTTTTTTCCTTGACAGCGATGTGGACGAATTTTTCGATGCCCTGTGAGTTCTTCCCCTTTTTACTCCGTTTGCATATTTTCTACTCGCTTGTATATAGTATCTATAAGTTTTTATGTATTTGTAAATATTGCCATTAAATCTAATTAAAAAAAATGTACATATTTTTTTAATATGTTGCATTTTATTTATATATTTACCTAACTAGATACTTAATATCTAGTAGCTCTTTGAAACTAATTCCTCCCTACGATAAACTAAACTAGAACACAGCTATCCCTCGAAAAACCCATTTATTCTAACAATTAAAACCCTTTAAAGTCCGTACATCACCATCCATTTCCTAAGAGCGACGTTTTTGAAATTCGCACATAATAAGGCCCACCTTCCACTGTACAAAGGGTATAAGGGTACGTTCACATTTACGGATCCGTAACCGTCCTTTCCGGATGCCATGTTTCAGCCGTTAAACTACGCACGTGAATTCACTTGGATCCGTTTCCTGTACAGTAACCGTTATAAATTGTTCAGTCGAATAGCAGAATTTGACAAGTAAGATGACGCCGTAAAAATTATTTGTATTGTGATTGGATTTTGTTTTTGCTTTGGAAGGTGTATGGAAACAACCTGTGATTTACGTAACGCTGGATAACCGTGGTTTTAAGTCCATGTTTTCCTTGTCCTTGTGTGCAAGAAACGATATTGTTATGTACTAGCTGTAGTCCGCGGCTCCGCCCGCGTGAATGTCGACAATTATGCCAAGGGAACATACTCCCGGGATGAAAAGTATACTATGTGTTATTCCAGAGATCTACCTCTGTGCCAAATTTTATCAAGATCCGTCCAGCCGCTTGCGCGTGAAGAAGTAACAAACATACACACACTCCCAAACTTTCGCCTTTATAATATTAGTGTTATATAGTAGGATTTTAAATGGGATATCAGAGAGTAAAACATAAATGTGGTTAGACGACTTTTACATACACATGAGCACTATTTCATGCATAAAAATAACTAGAAAGAAAGACTACTAGTAGTGAAGAAACTTACGTCTGGTTTAGTGTCTGAAACCGCAGCGGGCTTAATTTGACTCGTACGATTATACGAAAATTATTATTTTCAAAATTTATTTGAATTCTAACATAAATTAACAAAACACGTAGCACTTTCCACACCAACGAAACTTTTACCCAAAAAAAATAAAAGTACATGCTCTTGTCAAAGATCCGCCATCCTGTAATAGTTTTATGAATGAGGGCGCTTACATTTTTATCGCCAAGATGGCGGCCAAGCGAGCTACCTTCAAATCCGCGGATTATATTTGATATCTACCCTCCAGGGCACATCCTACAGTACCTGTCAAGCGTTTCGTTTTTATGTTCAGTGAACAAACAGGTCCTCTCATTTGTAAATTGTCAGGACAGTATTCTTTTGCGGAAATTATTTCCATGTTATTTAATGTATGTATTTTGTAAGATTTGGAAGATTGATTTTTAAATAGATTGATGAAAATGTCAATGATAAAAGAGTTTTTAAATTTATAAAAGCTCCCATAGACGACACGCTGCAATGCGTCATCGACGGGACCCGGTTTTATACATTGTAGTCCGGGTGAGTCGTATTTTACTGGCATAAAATGTAACTGTAAAATATAACGTAAAATCACATAATTGCGACACCAGAGCCAGAAGCCCAGTGCCCTTTCGCACTGTTCTGTGATATCGTCAGCCAACATCTTTTCACCTACTTTTAAAAGACTTGTAAAAAAATATTACCTGTCGCTGTGATTATCGATAGTCATCATTTATTTTTTCTGCCTGTATACTTGGTATGTATGTATTTATGTATCTATTAAAGAGCTTATTATGTATGTATATGTGTACCTATAATTGAATTGGTTTTTGTCACATCAATGGCAGCCCTAGTTTCTTGTCCAGACAATTACTGTCCATCCCAGGTTGTCTGGAAGAGATCACGGAATGCGATAAGGCATTAATAATTTTTTTTTTTTTTTATTTTTTTTTTATTAATTTTATTTTATTGGTTTGTTTGTCTTGTGCGAGTCCCAAATAAACATTTTTCTTTCTTTCTCCCTTTCATTATGTGTTAGAGTTTTAAGTTTCCTTTTTGTTTTACTTTTGGTGTACAATAAAGTATTATAATAAATAAATAAATAAAACTCTCTAAAAATGGTTGTCGCATTGTTGTATCACGCCAAATGTGTGTGGATACCTAAGTCAAACCCAACAGCTACCATTTATTAAGACAGTTCCTCATCCATCCAATCTAGAAAATAACAAATGTAATACGTGATAAATCAGACTAAAAATCTAGCTTTTCAAGACTGAAACTAAAACAGTACTATCTCCTAATGCTATGCTAATGCCTGGATCAATCTCCTAGATTTCTCCTAGACACGTAGCTTACACCAACTGCAACAAATACTCGGGAAGGGAGAAACGAGGATTTTATTCAGCCAAAGTGAAGTATTATTCCTGAGATTTAGTGGCTTATGATAAGATTTTTTTGAAGTGATAAGGAGAAAATGGATGTGGGACAGTGGCGCAGGATTTTAGAGGAAATATTTCTACTTTCTAAAAGAACGAGTTTTGTGGAATCTTTCGTGAAATTGCATGTCGGATGTAGGAGTTTAAAACTGAATATTTTCTTATACATACATAAATAATGTTGACGGGCCTTCAATATTACTTCTTCAATATTGATTCTTAAGCTTTGTTTCTTGTTACTAATAAAGAAAGAAAATCTATAATTGTGTATTTTGACTGCATCTTTGAGCTATTAAACAATAATTTTAAAAAGCTCTACGTATTCAAAACCCTTCGTTCAACATAACAACTACAACTCTAAAAACTGCCCTAATAAAAAAATCACACATCCTATCGGATCAAGTACCTTATAATTCATCCAAATCCGTTTAAAACACTTAATAAAACGAGCCACGTGCAGACCAACCACCCCATTCCTCAGGGGGGCTACAAGTGGCTGAGGGGCTACACATGCATAGACAAACGCATCGCACATGTACACTCGAAACTATGAAAACTTGCGTCCCTAAGGGCTTGAGCACACCCTCGACTTACAGTTTTGCATACCAATGACAGTTGCCCAGTTCGTGATTGTCTGCGCTAAGCTTTAAGGGTTGGTCGTAAAGGTATGACCACATGGCTCGACTTTTACCCAATTTTACAAAGAAATAATCGATGAATCAAAAATTCAATCGATCAATCACAACAGCTAACGGGCGCGTTTGAAAATAAAGTAAATTACTTAATGCAAACTTTTTATTTTTGCGATCATTTTCGTTACAAAAATTTCCGAACTTGTGGTGTCCAGTAAATATATCCTAAAGTCGTGTGGCGGACTCGTATCGCACCTATGTTATGAGGTACTTGAACTCATTTTAACCAAAATAAATACATCCACTATTGTCCACCACACAATGAGAAACATAAATCATTGCTTTACTAAAGGTCTAAGGTTCATTCCCGACCCTTAGAAATGAATACTAAAGAATCAGCAACAATAAATTTCAAATTTTAGTTACACCTCACCTACTGTTAAAATGATAATCAAAATAGTTAACTTAACAAGTTAAATTAAACTTTACCACGTTTGTTTACGGTGGAGTTTTGCTTGCTCGATCTAACAATGGAAGGTCACTGAACCCCCTCCCTTGTATAGGGGTGTGAATCTATTGTTTTGGGCTTATCGGTGTTTAAATTATATTATGTGGAGATAGTAAGTATTGATTAGTCTCGTTATTAAAATATTACTATTGTGGGTACTTGTTTGATGGCAATAAAAACCGGGATATATTTGATAACTGCACCTGATAGGACTTCCAATTCATAAGAATAATATAACTTAAATTAAGAGATGTAACTAGCAGTGTTTTGTAGATATTCAATGGATCCGGCGGGACATGAGGCTCACTCAATACGTGCTTCATACGATGGACGGGGAAGTGACCTGCAGTGTGAGTCTGTTGACATCTCACCGTGTGAACTCAGGTGAAGTGAACATGAAGAGAGAGTCCACACAAACAATGTGTGGAAAACAAATGTGGAATGACAGCTCACTTCAGGCTCACTAGACCTAAGACACGGTGAGATCTTGACAGAATAGACCGGCTGAGGGTCTACAATAAGTGATAGTCTATCATTCTGATAGCGATAACAAATGTCAAAAAATTCACAAGGTCTAGAACCTTTGGTAATAGACTTGTAACGGCAAGAATGCCGCCACAAGAAAAACTAACGAAGTAAAATTTGTACGACAGTAAAAAAAAACCGCAACGCCATCTATCCTGCCAGCGACGGACTATTAACGAAATCCTGCATCGCGGTATCAGAGTTTTCCGTGCGATTTGAACATATAAAACAGCCCGAATGTCGACAATCGGGCAATTGGACATAACAACCGTCCGGTCGGAGGATCCTCCCTTTTCAGTGTAGGTTTGCGGGACTTTACACTCTGTTCCGAATACCTTCACCAGCCCTGGACTTACCCACGTGACTAAAACTTACTTGAAACGCCATCAATTCTGTTGGTATTAGTCGTTATAGGTAACCTTCTATATAATTTACATAATAACATAGAATTCCCATCTTTGGAAAAGATTTTCTTTATGTTTATGATACAGATTAATTTCCAAATAAAACCGTATACCGTAATAGTTGTACAGAGGTTTATATCCACCAAAACATGTCCATATAATGGAATAAGTACCTTTATGAAGTAAATTTATTTTCAATGCCATGCTTAGGAATAACAAAATCTTTTCTTTACATCTACTTTCCAAAGTATAAAACATTATAACTTGTAAAACAGTTATAAGGGGAGAAACTTCAATACCTCGTGATTGGTAATACATGCTAATTGTTGCGTACTTCTAATGAGCATTATTTTATTTGTTAAAACCTTGAAAACTTGAAAAAATCGTAAAAATTTTTGCAAAAGCTTTCGACAGAGTCATCATCCACTATAATTTGGCAATAGAGTACATGTATCACCAAACCTAAAAAAACTATGAAAAGGGTAAGAGAATGATATACAAATTCTAAAAATCAATAAACCAACAAAAAAAAAACATGAAACAAAAATCAACTAATACTCAAATTCCCCAGTTAGCTCCAACACAGATACACAGAGGTATGCAGTACCCAGGTATTCGATACATCTGGCCTGAGCTGACTGTCACAAAATATTTTACTGAATTCCTACGCCGCCGGTACGTACGCACAACCCAATTGAATGCTTACATGCATTGAGAACCTTAGGATACGGTAATTCTCTCTGAATACCTTTGAACATTTCTGAATGTCCTGAGGTGTCAATTAGGATGTAATTGCACTGATTTTGGGCTTGTTTTCAGATGATATACCACGAAGAGGTCAGTTCAGGTATTGTTTAGTTCCCCTGTGTTTTCATCACGGCAGATTAAACAACTGTTGTTTTGGAACTGAGAAGAGTTACCGCGACCCTGGAACGTAAAGGGCATTTGAAGGAACACGGGTGGGTCATTCGTCAAATGGGTCGGTCATATTAGTCGTAGAACGGATGACAGTTGGGGTAGACGAGTTCTTGAGTGGAGACCGCGAATCGGCAAACGTAAGGTATCGCCCTCAGGATAGGTGGAGCGACGATCTTCGCAGGGTAGCTGGTAGTAGCTGGATGAGAGTTGCCGGAAATCGAGTTGAATGGCGTGAGCTAGGAGAACTCTATGTCCAGCAGTGGACTGCTATAGCCTGATAATGATGATGGGTCTTTTGATGATTTTCCATTTATCAAAAAAAAGGGTAATAAACTCTTTCACGAATACTAGGCAGAATAGAGATCAAATGCCTTTGCCAGATACTGTGAAAAAATCACCATGTAAGTTTGTATGATCACTGCGAGTTGGTAAATCACACTATTCAAACTTTGTGACATTGCTTAAGAAAGATGAATTATTGAACAAAAGGTAATAAACCCTTAGAACCAAAGACCTGCTAAAACTTAACTAAACGCAAAAGCATTCATGACAAAGCCAGCTAAAACAGAACTTTTTACCGACTCACAACACTTTAAAGTAACGGTACAACAAAGGTTCAAAATATCAAAACGTCGGCATCGCAAAGCCCGTTCAACAGTTTGAATAAAACGCAAAATAACATAAAAGGTAACATTACCATCCCAGAAACGCAGTAAAATGGCTTATTTCAATTGATTCCAGCGACTTGTGAAAGAAGACAAACACTTTGAGGAGTCTTTATGAGCACTAACAGGTTAGCAGAAAGGTCAAACCAGTGCTTAGAAGTGTTTGGCGTAGCTTTGAAGGAATAGAACTTGGTTGACATGCAGTTTCAAGAACTTGAGGTCACTTCCTTTTAGTATTAAAAGCCACTGCTCAATGTGAAATTCTAAACCTCATTAGAAGCTGTTTTAGCATCCAACTTGATGCTCAATGTTTTATACCTACATCGTATATCTTCATTCAGCTCAACAATGGAATGAAATCAATTGATGTTTTGGATTTCATAGTTGATAGTGTTGGAATATGCTACAGGGAAAACAGAACACACAACAAGGGACTTGATATTGATATACAAAGCGGACTGGGCGCGAGGACAGGGCGCTGACAAGATAAAATGTATGGCGTCAAAGGAACGGAATATACTTAGCGACGCGGGCGCGCATACATTTTCGTCGCAGCGCCCTGGCCGCGCGCTCTGAGCGCTTTGTATATCAAGTCCCTAAGAGTGCAATGGACATTGCATGCATGGTTTAGCTAGCATTTTACTTAAATGTTGCTTACGGCTTAAGTATTCTAAAAACCTTCTATATTTCATGATACTCAGTGATAGTGTAGGTTTCTATCACGAAAATAATTTTCGTAATCGGATCAGTACTTTTAGAGATATAATCGTACCTTTTACAAAAATATGAACCAACAAAATAGACGCTGTAACATGTAAAAGACACGTTAGCTTCTAAATTCACTTCTATAAAAAATACAATATTCCTAATCATACCAACCTTGAAAACCCATCCGATCAATAAGACAAACCAACAAAGAAACAGTAGCCAACGAAATGAGGTCAAATATAAAATTATATTGAACGAGCAACGAAGATAGTACTAATATAATATACATCGTGAAACAATGCCGTATCCATAAGGGTTATTATCATTAACCCACGGTGAGGCTATGTGAGAGGAAATTTGCCTCTGATACACGTAATTGCCCCCCCGGGCATCGAACTGGCTACCGTACGGTATATCATTGCTTAGTGAAGCCATTGCCTATATCAATATTCTGGATTATTAAGGATATGGGATCGTATATAATGTTCTGTTGTAGGATCTGTATGGTTTGTGTTCAGATGAATACTTGCGATTGATTTCAATGTTTAAAAAATAAAGTAATAGTGATAAAATATTTTACTAAATTTGTTTTTTTTTCATACTCCACGGTTTGTGGGTACAGTCGACATAACGTTAGTGGTAACACCTTAACCCTTTTGCTGCTTTTAATATGAGCCCAAGTCTTGCAGGTTTTATAACAGCTGACATGCAGTTGACTGTACTAATAGCTTGGCAATGTGTCATTTGCCTAGCCTTCCAGTCAAACGGGATTCAGCTGAATACCAGTATTTTACTGTGTATAACTGAAAAAAAATATTCAGAAAAAATATCGTCGTCTAATAATAATCCTCAACAAAAAGCAAACTTACTCTAAAATGTTTTCTCAAGTCCCATAAAAATATTTATACTAACAAAATAACGCAGCGTCATCCACATCTAACGTATTTTTTTATCAACACACAGCGTATCGTGCACATAATCAATAGCGCGGCAACCCTTGCAACATGTCGGCGTTCTTTGATGTTCCGTCGAACGCTGAATTTGACGCCAATTGCTCGAGCTAGGGCTGCCCCGCATGCGTTATTTATTCAAATACGTTTATTTGCTCGTATTCAATTGATTGGAGGGACATCAACTAGCAAGTTGCATTGGCAGCGAATTTTTATTTAGATTTTGTTGGTAGTATAAAGTTGGGGTAAGGTGACACTGGTGACAGGGGATATATTTGTACAGCAGTGGACTGCGGTTTAAGCATTCAAATTTTAGAGGTATTCGGAACAGAGAGTAAAGTCCCACACACTTCCACTGAAACGGGAGGATCCTCCGACCCGACGGGTGATATGTCTGGTGGGCAAATGCCCGATAGTTGATATTCGGAATGCTGTATATGGAAACGGGAGGATCCTCCGACCCGACGGGTGATATGTCTGGTGGGCAACTGCCTGATAGTTGATATTCGGACTGTTGTATATGTTTAAATCGCAAGGGGAACTTTGCTTGCGCGATTCAGGATTTCGTTGGTAGTTCGTCGCTGACAGGATAGATGGTGTTGCGGTTCTTTTTGTTGTACAAATTTCGCTTCTTAGTTTTTGTGGTGGCATTGATGCTGCCACAAAATCCCTTCTAGGCAAGTGACCTATCGTCGACTACGTAATCGTTTACTATCAGTTGAGATAGTAGTCAAAAGCGATCCTATCAAAATAAATATACATGTAAGTAAATAATGTCAAGTCAGTGTTTATACCCGTCATTAAAACTTATTCATATTATTTTAGTCATCCGTTTACAACAGAAGAAATACTCGTTTTCCCATGAAAAACCATAACAGATATTCTCAATGAAATATAACACTTAACTTCACCCCAATAAACATTAAAATCGAACTCCAGAACAGTTAACTAACAACATAATCACAGTCGACATTCGTATTCCTTTTTTACATGTGTTTTGTTTAAAAATAACTGTTTAAAAGGGACGCATGTCCTAGCTATTAAAGTTTCCTTTTTTTAATCTTTGTCTGGCTCTTAAATTGGCCGAGACGTCTTGTGACATACAGGCAAACTTTATATTACCATCGATATTAATATTCAGGGTATAAACAACTCTATTCTGGAGAAGCTAGAGTTTTATTTTCTCTTTACTGTTGTGCAAAAAAGATTGACATATGGGCATGTTTTGTTTTTTGCGGTCATTTTCCTGGCAATCTATATTTTGCCAGGGTAATGAGGTGGAATAAAATGTTTGAAGACGGATTGCAGGACTTTGAATAAAATTAACTTTTTGGTTGGCAAAGTACGTCAGGGTTAGTTTATTTGATGTATCATTAGGATTTACTTTTGTGAGATATAGGAGAATTATGGCCTGAATAAATTTATAATAATATGAAATTGATTTTTTAAGTTTTATGAGTCCAATATACAATGGACTAAAGAATTATTGAATAAGCAGTCGGCCTCCCCCAAGTGTCGCAACAACAACCGGTCCTGTGCGTCTCGCATCCATGGGCTACCCGCGACTTTCACCAGGTCATCGGTCTACCTTGTGGGAGGCCTTCCAACGCTGAGACAGTTATCGCGCAGAAGGAGGCTGCGGAAAGGGAGAGGGAGATCACAACCGCTCTCCCTGCCCGCAGCAGGCGCATCGGGCGTCGGAGGAGGGCTTACGCTGCCCTCTTCCGGCCCCCCTAACTGGGTCCAGGGGCGGCGGACTTGGGGATGTCCTTCGCCCCCCATTCATCCGGGACCCGAGGTGGCGGCGCGTGGTGTTCCCGTGCGCCCCTCTTTGACGTAGCGAGGGGAGTCAAACACCTCACTCCCCTCGCCGACGCGAGGTGGCCCGCAGAGGCGGGCCGGCACCAGCCGGGGATTGCGGATGTCGCATACGTTCCCGCGATCCCCGGCGTAGGTGGAAGATGGAACACCGGGGTGGTTTTAGTCAGTAAGAGTCTGACAGACCCCTCCACCCGCCCCAGGGTGGAGGATTTCCATGAGGATTTCCCCCCGAGATGAAAAAAAAAAAAAAAAAAAAAGGCCTTCCAACGCTGCGTCTTTCGGTACGCGGTCGCCACTCCATAACTTCTCGGCCCCATCGACCTTCTGTTCTGCGAGCAGTGTGCCCTGACCACTGCCAGTTAGTTAGTTTGGCAATCCTTCGGGCTATGTCGGTAACCTTGGTTCTCTTGCGGATATCATCATTCCTGATTCGATCACGCAAGGAAACTCCGAGCAAAGAACAAATCTGTCAGCAATGCGGATGAATTTGTTGACGGTATATTTTAGGGTTAATTTAGTTAGAAGCTCGTGGCTAAGTAATAACAGCCGCACGGGTCGATCTTCAAGGTTAAGCAACGCTTGCCGAGGTTGGTCTGTGGATGGTTGACCATCTTAACATATCGAGACTCTTCCGTGCCTCGGAAAGCACGTTAAGC
The DNA here is from genome assembly GCA_905163435.1 of Mamestra brassicae. NCBI lineage: Eukaryota > Metazoa > Arthropoda > Insecta > Lepidoptera > Noctuidae > Mamestra > Mamestra brassicae. The sequence continues at coordinate 7,662,639 of LR991013.1, read as the reverse complement.
CGTTGATCCCGCTGATATTTGAAGTAGGCAGTTGTTACGGATAGTCAGACGCCAGAAAACACTGACACCAGTTTTACCATGGAGTACCAGTTTCCCAATTAATAGGTTGTGGAGGTCTGGTAGGCAGCCGCTCCACGTAATTTACTGGTATTCAGCTGAATCCGCTGTGACTGGAAGCCGACCCCAATATAATTGGGAAAAGGCTAGGAAGATGATGAATTTTGTTAGTTTTTTTTTTTTCTAGTGTCTATAGTTAGTTAAGTATTTATTAAAACATGCTGTCATCTGTCAAAGAAAACATGCGGGTCCTAATAACTAAAAAACTGTATCATCCAGATGAAGATTAATGGTGATATGAGGGCGTGAAACAGAAATTTTCACGACCACATACAAATTGGGTACAAGCAGAACTAACTGGAGAGCTCTTCATTAAGACATGATGTAGAGGGTGCCTGTCAATCTGTCTTGCACAATCATACTTAAGATGAGGGAGTTTGATTCGCTTTCAAATATTTCGGTTATTTTCATGGTTACTTAATTATGTTTTTTTTAATGCCCAAAAAAAAAACACCACATTATTCAGGGTTGAAATCACGGTACTGAGGATGCGTATTTTCGTCCACTTTTTTTTTTAAGGGGACGTTCGGTCGTTCTTTTTTTTGGTCATTATGTCAAAGTCAATTCATTTATTTCAACTAGACCATTAAAAGGCACTTTTGAACGTCAAATTTACAGTTTAAAATTCTAGAGTGAAGAAAAACCGGCCAAGTGCGAGTCGGACTCGCGCACGAAGTGTTCCGTACCATTATCTATAAAAACGGTAGAAAAAAATCATGTCTGTTGTATGGGAGCCCCCTTAAACATTTATTTTATTCTGTTTTTTTAGTATTTGTTGTTATAGCGGCAACATAAATACATCATCTGTGAAAATTTCAACTGTATAACTATGACGGTTCATGAGATACAGCGTGGTGACAGACGGACGGACATCGGAGTCTTAGTAATAGGGTCCCGTTTCCAAACCCTAAAAAAGAACTAGGGTCTAACCTCACAAGAATATCACAAAATCATCGGTAAAATATCCGCAAAGCGTGTTTTTTTATTTTTCTGTCTATTGCGGTTTTGTTGTTTTCACTAACATATTATAAAACAAAGTCCTGTCTGTCTGTCTGTTCGCGATAAACTCAAAAACTACTGCACCGATTTTCATGCGGTATCACCAATGGATGAGGTTATTCATGAGGAAGGTTTAGGTGTATAATTCGTCCCGAAATTCCTACGGGAACGGCAAAATGGGATATGCGTGTACGGGAAAGCTAGTTAAGAATAATTATAGAAGTCTAAACCATATTCTGGATTTCCTACCGATGAGGCAGTGACTCTTGCTTGTACTGCTTTCTGATCATCGACAAATTTACTTAAAGATTTTTAGTCCAAAAATCCATCGCTAACATTAAAGCTACAAATCAAGAAAACAAACCTAAACAAGAAACATAACTTATCTATCTCCATCAAACTTACTTCTCGTAGATTAACGGGCTATTGTAGAAAAGTACGAAAGCCGACCTTCACAAGCTCAATAGGGCAGTGATTGAGAAATATCACCATAGGAGAGACGAATCAATGGTAATTGTTACAAATGGCACCATGGCTTTTTAGGGTACGAAGGCCCCCATAGAATTGTGGACACGAATATTATTTTGGCCTTGAGACGATGTTGGTATGGTAACTTATGATATGTAAGTCCCTTCCAAAAATGTAGATACCAATCATGAGGTATGAAAAACAATACTAGTTTTTACAAGAAAGAGGTTATATCTACATCTGCAAATTAATCAATCAAATAATCTGTCGCTAGATAACCAAACAGCCGGTCGATTCTGTAAACATGTCGAAGTGAAGGCTTGGGTGAATTGATCACGAGGTGAGCTGTCAATCAAGTCACGTGACATTGTGATTATATGGATTGACAGCTTACCTCGTATTCACTTCACCCGAACCTTCACTGCGACAGAATCGACCGGATCCTATCTTAAAAATGTATACTTAGTCATAACTTCTCACTATCTTAGTTCTATTATAAATGCGAAAGTTTGCATAGATGGATGGATGGATGGATGTTTGTTACTTAATCACGCCAGAACCGCTAGTCTTCCTGACCAATTTTGGCGGCCAATCTCAACCGAGAATAGCCATCGGTGCGGGACATATTAAACAGCAGAAGTGTGCGCAAACATGTGCACTCCCTCTTCCATCGACCAGAGAGAGATCAGGCGCAGTACCAACGGCTTAGCGTGCTTTCCGAGGCATGGGGGTGTCAGACCACCAACTTCCAAACTCCGGGCTGTAACTGACAAATTCCTATTGGAAATCCCAAATAACACTTTTTCGCCCGACATGGGAATCGGACTCTCGGCAGGCGCGCTTGCCACCGCGAGACTATCGCAGCAGTTCTAAGTAACATGTACTTAAATTATACTAGATTGGATTCAATAATAAAAAAAAATCGAGTAGAGAAATTATAAAAGAAATATTAACAACCAAAATATATCACCGACCAGTTGCCAACCTTTTCCAAATCATTTACGATGATTACACTGCTTTGATGTCAACAGAACATTAAATTAATATAATAAAGTTTAATTTTGTAGCTGTCACTCTGTTTCGCAGGACCCACAGCAAAATGTCCCATTTCCGATAAATGTTACCGAACCAGTCCATTCTATAGCCAATTGATGTTTTAAAATTGTTTTCGGCTGTCACTGGAATGTGACAATTCATTTTCAATGGGAAATTGATTTTCGGATTCTTTAGTAACTTGGACCTTTACAGTTTTTCATGGAATTTTTCGTTGCGAAAAGCTGTACATATACAGTTAGTAAGACAGAATGTACTTTATTGTTCGCCAAAAAAAAGAATTAGCACACTACGGTTTATTTCAGTTTTGTCAATAAAAAATATTCTTCGCATTTCGAAACAGAACTTTTTTATGATTTTATACATTTATGTGGCTTAACTTAAAACTTACAGCTTTTTGTGTATTTCGAAATGTAGTCAATGGATCGGGAAATTACCTGGAAAGAGCATACAAAATTATTACTTTAAGTACATATTAAAATGGCTATATTAATATTAATATTGCTATTTCATTGAAAAGCTTCTTCACTTTTAAAGAGTGTTTATTTTGTGCTTAAAGAAAAATGCCAAGGGGTGACTGGTTTTTGGAAGTGCATTCGGTTACACTGGAAGCCGATCTTAACACACTTGGAAAATAATTAGGCAGACTGATTTTAACCCTTAAAAAAAGTCCACCAATCAATTGACCCCTTTCAAAATAAGAACGACTAACCGCGCATTTCTGTAGCCCCATTAAAATTTTACATCGCGCACGACCAGGAAATGCATGCTACGCGTCAGCGCGCCTACAATTACGTTATTAAAAGGTAATGTGTTGCAATTTTTCCGATCCTACCTCGTCTGGGAGCTAATGCATTGTAATCATACCGCGATTATATAATTACTAAGCTTATTAGCAATGACTTACGGCTTGATAAAGAGAATTGTTTGACTTGCACAATGCAGATGTCACTTTTTAATGATGACGTGTAATTATTATAATCTTGTTTTTAACTCTACTTATACAAGCGTCCTTTTGAAGGCAGCCGATGACTGTTTTGCTAAATATGTTAGTAGAATGTCTTCAACTTTTATTTATTTCACTATTTGAAAAATTAAAACACTAACTTTATATAGGCAGGTTTAATAGCGTATTTTAGTGCTTCAACAGGTTTTTAAACACGACTATGTATTTAAACTTTTGGATTATTATGGTGAACACCATCATTTAACAGTTTTTCATCATCATCGTTTCGAAGACGTCCACTGCTGGACAAAGGCTTCCCCGAAGCGTCACCACATTGTCTAGCCACGTGTTTCTCGCATTCAGCCTGCTCTTAAACGCAAAGTTATGACAGTCGAAAACTACACGAAAGTACTAAAAATTGTCGCAAAATACATGTCACAACGACAGACATAGTCGGAACACGGTGAATCCCGTCAAACCCTTTCAAAGCACGAAAGAAAATATTTCCCCCAACCTTATAAGGATTCCAGCCGCGGATCCATTGACATCCAATAGTTATTTAACAAACCGCAAAGTTTCACTAACGTTATGATCCTCTTAGTTCGGCTCCTCACCGCAAGACGTTTACTTAACTTCGCTTTTCACGTTTAATTCGACGAAGTTCGCGTTCCGTACCTTGTGGCTTGCGAACTGGGTCTTTGACCATGCGCACTTGCGCAGCGAGAGAAAATGTTTTATATATCTATTTAACTAGATATTTTTGTTCCACAGCTGGGGTAAGACCTTCTCGATCTTCAAGGTTAAGCAACGCTTGCCGAGGTTGGTCTGTGGATGGGTGACCATCTTAACATACCGAGACTCCTCCGTGCCTCGGAAAGCACGTTAAGCCGTTGGTCTCGGCTGTCATTTGTAGATTTTTGGCAGTCGTTACGGATAGTCAGAAGCCAGGTTATCTGACACCAGTCTTACTAAGGAGTACCGTGTTACCCAGTAAATGAGTTGTGGAGGTCTGGTAGGCAGTCGCTCCACGTAAAATACTGGTATTCAGCTGAATCCAGTTTGACTGGAAGTCGACCCCAATATAGTTGGGAAAAGGCTAGGCAGATGAGATGAACTGGGGTAAGACCTTCTACATTTTCCACATATTATTATGTACGTCTGTCCTTTGCGGGTAAGGTTGTGCACCGGAAACTTGCACAACAGTTTGCAAGTATCTTGAACGCCACTGTACTATAAAAGTTCTGATTGGTGTATGTCACCATGGCATCTAAGCTACTTGCATACTATTGCTTAGTAACAAGCATGTGTATTACGGCATTTAGGTACGGATCAGTCCGACAGGAGTGAAGTTCTCCATCTTTGTCCTGGTCTGCCGCGATATCACAAAATATTTAATGGGAAAAAGATGTTTACATGAAATTATCTCTCATCGAAATGAAATGTCACCACCGTATGTCGTTCAGTGCGAGGTAGTTTTTTTTTTGTTAAGGATGGGAAATCATCAAATGACTTCTTCCGCTCTGGGTGAGGCGGAAGACTCTTACTGACTAAAACCCATCCGTGTTCCTTCTAAAGCCCTTTGCGTTCCAGGGCCGCGGTGACTCTTTCGAACAAATTCCGCAACCCTGGCAGAGTGCGACGGCAAAATTTTGTCGCGTCCCGGCATATAGGTTACCAAATAGAGGACATTCAAGATTGGAGTAGCGTTGTAATTAGGTAGAAAAGTTTCAGAAGTTTTGTGGGTCAGGATTTAGTGAAGTTCCGTCTCGATTCTAGGTTTTCTGCTTGTAGATGTTGTGTAATTAAACGAATTAATTAGAGACTTGATAGATGCTAGGACTTAGTTGATACCAGGTGAAAAACGTATCTCCTACATTTGGGGCTATATATAATTTGTGATGTAATAAAAAAACTTCAATAGTGTTCATTTTTGAAATAGTGTTTTAAAACCCAATGAACTGAAAATCGTTTTCATCAATGCACGAACAAAAAATGAAGAAGCATTTTATATTTATAATAACACAGCGTCCATCGAATGAAAAACTACTTTCATTGAGCAAACAGCATTAAAAAACAAATTACCGTAAGCAAATTTACAAAATACGGATATGAAAAACGTCAATACGCAAGACGGGTCATATTTTAACGTGCTCAAACAAAAAGGAGCTAGTTGGTGGAGGATAGGGTTACCATCTTTAAAAGTTCCTTCTTCAAGTTACGAGTTGTAGTTTGCGACGTCGATATTAAATTGTCATAGTGTAAGACAATGAATCTATCAAGCCTTTTGACGTGACAAAGTCTAATAAATCGATGAACGCCGGCTGCACGCACGAAAAAGGATGACTCATTGTAACGTTACGCTCATTGTAACGTTACGATCGTTTCATCAATGTTTGGTTATGACGTTGTCACGTTAAACTATCGTCCGTAAACCGACTTTACAGACAACCAATTTTTTTATGGTGGGGTCGGCTGCCAGCGTAATCAGATTTGAACCTCAGTATTTTACATAGAGCGACTGCCTTTCTGATCACCACCCAGTACTGAAGTCATTATCCTCCTTGTCATAGCGAAAGACATTTGCAGATATCTCCACCAGACCACATGTGAATAGGGATGGAATGTGTTAGGAATGATGTCAAAGAAAGAGGAGGGAATGAGAGCGTGACAATTCACAGAGAAAATGAAAGAACAAAAAGTGGTGTACCGACCCCAAGTAACACAGACCAAAGATCATGATGATGAGAGTTGACGGCATAATTTTAAAACCCATTCAAATAATCTACGCCTTTATTTAAGTAAACACGCGTCAACCCCCAAGGGACACAGACAAATCACCTCATTCATTATAATCCCTCCACAACCAGAAACAGACAGAATATCATACATACATAATACTGAAGCCATAATTCACAAACATCCATTTGGATGAAATTAAAGGGGTTTTCAAACCTCGTGCCGGTCTAATGATTTAGGCAGCCCTAGGTAAAGGTAGGTATAGACAGCAGTGTTGGAGCACCGGTAAGTTCCGGCTATCCATCATTGGCACGGTTCCTGAACGTAATCGCAGGCGGGGGGGGGGGGGCGTAATGCGCTGGAATGGGGTACGATTCCCATTGTACGTTTGTATTGACAATGTTTCTCAGCGCTAAATTATTGAAGTGGAATCGTGTGATTATTTTTTTTTCTTTGCTGCTGGTGAGTAATGGCGTTTAGCGTTGTTTTATTTTTGAACGAGATGAGTGTAACGGTTATGTTTTCTTAATGACTGTTTTTTTGTCGTAAGTAGACGTTTGCGAGTATGAGTGGGAGGTCCTCCGGCACATGTAACACCATACGCACAGAACGTTTTGGGAATACACTTCCATTGTGCGTAGGTACAGCTCAGGAGTGGTATTCCTTGCCGGAGTATGTGTTTCCTGGTAGCTAAGACCTGGTGGTCTTTAAGCTAAGAATGAATAGGTTACTTTTAGACAGGCGTGCTCCATCGCCGACGACATCATCGTTTACCATCAGGTGAGATTTTGGACAAACGCTAGCTTTTCTATACTAGCTAGATTTGGGTGGCCTCTGTTCACCCTTTCGTGCATTTACTATTTGGTGAAAGAGCTTTGCAATTTTATCTAAATAAACGTGTGACAAGATCTATGTTTCCTACAAATAGAGACCTCATTCAATAAATTATGATAACAACTTTGTATGCTGTCTTTGTGACCCACATTTTGTTATCTAACTAATTACATTCTCTTCTATCTTAAAGTCAAAGGAGAAATCGTGAAAGTACCAAAGTATAATTGTTCCACATATGTATCTCTAATAATGCCACTTAATTTTAACAAACTTCATGAATATTTCTACCGCCGAAGTTTGTAAGCGCGTTATTTATTTTGTTTTTGTTGAGAGGTTCAAGCTTCATCACAATCGCACCTGATGGTAAGCGATGATGTGGTCGATGATGGAGCACGCTTGCCCAAAAGTAACCTACTCACTCTTATTTTAAATACCCTCTGGTTGTTTCTATCAGGAAACACGCCTTTGGCAGGAGATTCCAGGCACGCCTTTGGCAGGAGGCTTAGCTGTACCCCCAGGTTGTAGTTTTAGCAATAATTGAAGTGAAAACTTCTTTAGACGCGTTGAGCACTTTTTGGGTGAGCAAAAATCATGGAACTCGCGTCATCGTCACCGAACGCTTCAGCTTTCGCTTAGTTTTCATTTCTATCGGCAGTCCCCAAAGACTGCCCCGCATATTTCTTTTCACATGAGATGATTCAGTTTTGTCTTTGGGATGGTAAGGCACCTCCCAGGCTATGCATCAGATATTGCAGAGTTGTTCATAGGCAGCGGTGACCAGAGACCACTTACCATCAAAGCATTATATCAAATAAACCAATTTGCAGGTGCTTTTGAATTGGCAAGAACACTCAGCGTAAATTTTTATGGAGAAGAATGTCCACGGACACTCTTTAAAATCATTATATGTAGTATCAGATGGGCCGGCTTTTTTGCATTAAGTTTGTAGTGACCACAAAACCGGCTATCAACGAAACATTAAAACCTAAAGGGGAATGCCGATTTTAGGCCTTGTGATGCCCAAGAAATTTAATTATTTAAAAAATAATATGTACATTTTACGTAATAACTCTTCTATTCACGACGCGATACAAGTCAGTAACATTTTTTAATAAATAATAAATATTAAAACGATACAACGAAATAAACAGACATTTGCTAGGTTGCCAATTTAAAATCCGGGAAAAAATAAAGATTAGTTGCAAAACATTGGTTTGACATTTACACATATTGTACTTTATTTATTTGTCCTTTTGTTTATAGAAGTCCCAATGCATTCGATGTTACTTGTGGGCACTCAGGGCCTAAATCATTATGGCGGCTTGGCATCCCCCTTTAAACATTTTCTCACAGTTCCTTTACACAAACAAAAACGCTGTTCAACCATTACAGTATTAAGTAAAAACAAAGCTATATTTCAGTGCTACATTTCACGTAGCTACCGAGGTAATTCCCAAAGATTCATGCCAGCATGCATCCGTAGTCGACATTTAATTACCATCTGATTACAGCCTTTGTAAGGTGATGATGCACCCGACTGTACCGGTCTTGATTGATGATGCTGACTGTACCGTATTTAGTGTATTGGCAAATTTGGAGGCGGGTTTTTGGGAGAGCAAATGATGCATCGATGAATGATTTTTAGAAAGTTCGTGTGACTTTTTAGGGGTAAGTTGAGATATTTCTCTTGAATGGCATAAACTTTACGCGTGAGATGTATAATGCGTATATCGCACCCCCGGTGCGACACTGTCACTTTGCAAAAAAATAATTTTTCAGAAGAAGCATTTAAAACTTTGACATCTCAAAAAATAATGATTTTCAAGATGTTGACAAAATGAATATCTTATATTACAACGTCACATATTTTACTAATTATTGCAATTTTTGCATAAGTGACAGTGTCGCACCGGGGGTGCGATATGTCGTAGCTTAATAATCAGCCGTTTCATTTAAAGCCTAGCCTTTTCAGTTAACTGCGCCGATTTTTAAGCGACCGAAGTGTTATCTTACCTGTTCGTCGAGTAGTTAGTGACTTTGACTGCTAAACCGGAGGTCGTGGGTTCAATTCCCACCCAGGACAAATATTTGTGTGATGAGCATGATCATTTGTTTTGTGTCTGGGTGTAATTTGTCTATAATATGTATGTATCTAGAAATATATAAGTATGTTTATCAGTGGTCTGGTTGCCATAGTACAGGCTCTGCCTAGTTTGGGATCGGATGACCGTGTGTGAGCTGTCCCAAGATATTATTATTATTTGAAAAGGTTAGGCTTTTAATGAAACGGCTGATTTAGCTAGTTGGCTGCGACATACAATTTACCAAATTAGCTCATCATAATTCCCACAATCCTTTAACTTGATATCTAGTTCTAGGAGTCTATTTGGTTTGAAAACTAAGTAGGGTTCCTAGAATGCTTTTACACACGGTAAAAAAAACTTAATTTGCTCATCAACCCTTTCCGTGAGAATACAACTAAGTCAACCGAACAAGCCTTATTATAAGCATTTTGTAAAGAAATCTAATTCTCTATACAATGATGCGTTACATTGCACTTTATTTGTTAAGGCGACGCGTGCGGCCAACCATGTTTTATTTTTTCGTGTTTTTATGTCAAACTTTAGTAAAGCCACTACTTCGATTAAGAATACACCTACGACAATGTTCATGATAGTTGAAGATCTCTGTTATTTTTTAGCTATAAATATGTTTTATGGCAACTGGACTGACGTACAACCATGTATCATAAGTAAGTTGTATACGTAAAGTCCTTTTCAAAACACATTGACGAAATTTAGAAACATAAAACACTTCTTTCTAATCTCTTAAAACGGTCTAGAAAAGTCCTCACCCTTAAACAATTATACCACAAAGATTTCGTATAATTATAACACATCTTCATCTATGAATGTGAACCTATATTTTAAAATAATTATATCTTATTATACGTCTCTATCTATAGTGTGGATAATTGACAATTATTAACTTGGTCTATTCATAGTCCTGACTCGGCTATTTTATGGATGACTTGTATCAATTTGACAGGGTAATGTGGCTAGGAAATTAGACTTTAAGTATTGGAAAATTCTTTAAGTTAAGTAATTATAAGAATATTTGTACAAAAAGTTGGTTTATTAAAACAGGGAAGACGAAGAAGGTATCGGCTGACTGTTTTGCTGATTGTTTTTTTTATAGCATCTTTTTTATACCAACTTGGATACAATGTATTCCTGGTTTTAATCGAGATGAATAAAGTGATATTCTATCGCTACCAAAACCGCTTGCTCAAAAGTGACGAATTACTTATGGGATTGATATGCGCTACATAAATGTCACTTGACAAATTGAATCCCTGAAAACACTATCTTCAATTCCCAAACCCACTTAGCAGAGTCAAAGATAAACTTTCGCTTGACACAAATCATAAGTCAATTATAAATACTCAGTGATAAATAAAAGACAGATAATATAATAATTATTCGTCCCCATTTATCATCTGTGCAATCATAGCTGTCGCCTAGGAAATGGGTTCGAGTCGATAAGTAGAGGAGAATGTCAACACGATATTAATTATATTTTATTGCACTTATAATTAGGTAGTTTGTAAGTGATGTAGGTACTTTGTATCAAAATGGAGTTTGAGAGTTATCCTAACTTATATGATGCGTATAGGTGTGTAGAGTTAAAATTGGGAGTTTCGATGAAATCAATTGTTATTTAAATTACGAACTATTGGAACTTTGTGAAAGATTATTTCGTTGAAAATATGATGAGGACAAGTAGAAAGAAGGAGGAATACTATCATGAGGACCAGTGATCGGATAATCGGGCGCTAATATACCTAAACTTCACTTTTATTCGCACGAAAGTATAATACGGACATGCTTTTCAGAATCCCGGATAGTTCCAAATTCCTGAGATTGCTAAAAATATAGCCCACATACAAAATATAGTTAGAACTCGTTGTGAACTCTCATTTTATTTTTTTTTAATTTAAAACGCCGATTCTAATGGAACTTTTAATTTACAATAAAAGTTTCTATGATTTTTCATTTGCTTTGAATAAAATAAAGATACTAAATCAAAATAACCACTGCTATAATTTCATTATGTTTGTCACAGTTGTTTTTTATAAAATTATTCAATCCCGGGAACCCGGGATAACTTATTTATTCAGAAAGGAATGTCCATATTATTCTTTCACGGAAGAAGTTTAGGTGCCTGATTATCCGATAACTGATGAGGACTAATGGAGAAAGAAGTATGGAAGAGGTAGACAAACATAACATGTTTGCTTCTTCAGCGCCTGCAAAAGAACCAATATTATTTATAGATCTCGCTTTAACGTTTTCTAAGGATGTTTTATATGGCCCATATAACTAGAACAATCTTTATAAGATTACCAAAAAAAAAATACATCATCTCTTGTTCATCAAATTATTTATCCTTTCATTCTCCATTTTACCCAGAACCGCCTTTCCTAAACTTTCCTTACACCTAAACATATTTACACATATTTCCCCCGCCCCGTATAAAGAGACATAAAAATAAAGGCGCGTGTTATAAGCGCACTAATGATTCAAGATGGCCGACCGTAATTATGTAAATGTAAGCTGTACGTACATGACGTCACTTAGACGTATAAGAATATTTAATAAACTACCCTCTCTGGTCAGTTGTAGTACTTTGTAGGTAACACGTAAGTGTTGGTCAAAAAATTGGGGTAGATGAGGGTAGAATGTTATGTCTTTGTTGTAAGTGAATGACGTAATAAGGTTTTTGGTCTTTTTAGTTTAGATGGGAAGAGTTTTTCGTTTGTTTTAAAAATATGACACAAGTATTGGTTTATTTTCTATAAAATAAATAGCTAAAGATATATTAAGGGTGGTTGTAAGAAGAAATTGGTTCGCCATTTTGGTCTTAGTAACGAGATTTTCAAAAATTAGAAGGCATAATTATAATCTGCGGACTATGAAGCACAAAAACAAAACTGAACATCCTTGGTGATCGATATAATGTATTAATCGATTGTTATGTTGCATATCGAATCAAATAAGTAGGTACCTACTAAGTGACATAATGTGATATTTTTTTGAAATTGCGTTTTCTAATTACACGGCAGTTAGTCAACAACCTCAAAATAATCCTAATTTGATTGTAATTTTATCGAGTATTTTTACGGACAATAGACGTCTCTATCAACGCCGGCACCACTTAACCATCTATAATAAAGTATCAAGCCAAACTGTCAAGCCGTCGCGCCATCATGTATGTATAATGCCGGCCTGATGCAGGGCCTCAGGTGGAAACCCGACCGCACTTAATACAGCCGGGTACATCATCTTGTATTATCGTCTAATACCTTTTATACGTATGCTTGAATTAAGTAAAAAGGGTGACGAGATGGAGGTTTTAAAATGGGTGTATGTAGAGGAGGAAACATTGGGATTATTAATAGAATCGATATTGTACGTTACTCTTTATTATGTTTATAAATGGAGATTGTTTCTGCATGTTGATTCTAATATGACATGCTCAACACAAAGTTATTTTTTTATAAATAAGTAAATTAAAAACATCAGCCTGTATTTTTTATAAATAAATTTATTATTTTCGAAAAAGAACTTCGATAAAACGAAGACACGGTTGGCGTAATGGATGAGCGATTGACTGCTGCGCTGCATGTCGCGGGTTCAATTCCCGCACGGAACAAATATTTGTATGGCCTATAAATAGTTGTTCCGGGTCTGGCTGTTTGTGTATTTGAATTTATATGTTTGTAAATGCACGCAAGACGTAGGAGTGTGGAGCAAAGTTAAAAAAAAATGTATACAAAGCCCTTTTCGGAATAAGCTTGGAACAATCGAAATGGTCCGAATTTTTGCCAGTTTTATTTTGTCTAATTTTATTTTATTTGTGTAATACGCATGCCTACTACGAATTGGTGATTTCAAACAAACATGTAGAGCAGGCTTCCTTTTGAGATTTAAATTAGTGTCCCAGTTGAACTTCTGAAAGTAACTACTAGCTGCCACTAATTGGTTACCTTTCTAAGATATTTTATTTTAATACGAGTGACGACCTAATTAATTCATTTAGAAGTACTGTACATTAAACTGTTTTTATATTAAACTACGGTAGTATTTTACCGTGGGAAGTAGATATAGTAAAGAATCAGTTATGCCAATAAGATTTGTTATTATGTTACTAAACGGCTTCGTTCAGGTTATTTTGGATTTGCACGGTAAAAGAATGGTTTTCAAAGACTCGATTCTTGATTTTAACAAACACATACCGACTAGGTATATCGTATGAGGTAGACATGTAAATATTTCTTTGTTTAGCATCTGCCAGCGGCTTCGGTCGGTCGCGGCTGATCGGATATTCTCCTAAGAGAAAGTACATACTCCAGGATCAAGAGTATCCGATGTCCTTCTACAAGGTCCAATCTATTTGTTTGTGTAAATTCATGAAAATTGGTCCAGCAGCTTCTGTGTGAAAATGTAACAAACAGATAGACTTGGCTATAAATCACATATTGTCAATTTGTTACATTTTGAATACGAACCACATAGCCATGAATATGTGAATGATGGTAGAACTAGAAATGCTTAGTTTTTGATGATTAGTTCTTACTTTTTATTGCTTTTAGCCAATTCCAAATATAGTTTTGTTATGTTAACAACATTCATTTTGACATTTACGACTTAACTAAGTTAGAACTGTTTCAACTGAGTAAAGGTTCGATAGAAAAGTGTGGTTTCTCCAGACAACCTTGAAAAGTTATTTATTGTTATTTGAAACTTGGTTGTGTATTGGTGCAAGGTTAATAGATGCAGCCATTGGAAAAAGTTATGTTTTATAACAATGAAAGAAAGAAAACTCTGCTTTTATTAGCATAGCGTTAAAGAAACTTATTGAATGTATAACCCTTATTTTGTGAAGTCGGTTATTAAGAAAACATTAATGTCCCGATAGGCGAGACTCAAAGGACCGGTCGATAAGGCGGCACTTAAGGGAGGCCTATGTCCAGCACTGGACGACTTTTTGCAGAAATGATAGTCATTTATTTCAACTAGACCATTTAAAGGTACTTTTGAATGTCAAATTTACAGTTTGAAAATAAAATATTATAGTGACTCTATGTAGTTGTCCATTCGGGTAGATTCTTATGGAGAAGAACGGACAAGAAACTCCATAGTTACTCTTTTCAAATACAAGTTTTACAACATTTTGTGTACATTAATCAATTGATTAATTGAAATGATTCATGCAAAAAAAAAAATATAATACTAAAGACATTGAATCTATATTATGCAATTGTTAAGCTGCAATTGAACCATGTAGTAATGTCTGAGGTGGATGATGATGATGATCATGTCCCAAAAGGCCTGAGCTTAGAATAAGGTCAGGTGGCTCCACTTAGTACCTATGTATTATCACCACCTAACACTGATTTTCAGCCTTGGGCTACAGCTGATTAAAGACACGGCGATGCGCCACCGGAACATAATGGACAAAACGGTTTGTGAATACTTTCATTGTGCGTACAGCTAATGAGTAAAACTGTCCAGCTGGTCTGTGTTTCCTCACAGCGACCACTCGACTTGGGATTCTTAAGTCGTGAGAGACTATCAATAAAAAAAAATTAAAACATATTTCTCGATATTTAAGGATCTAAAGTTCAAGTTTGTAGGTTTAATAGTTACGGAGATTTCGACTTTTGAAATATTAATTTTATTCATGTTTCAGTTGAATGTTGAAAATTATGCTCTATTAATAATATCTGTTCATTGAATTAAAAACTTCACGCTAGGCTAATTTCGAAGTCTACAAATTAACCTTAAAGGTTAATTCAGACGTAAGTAATTAGTGAATGAAACAAAGATTTTCAGCAATTTATTTAAAGAATAGACGTTTTTATATATTTTTTGCCGATGTCTGGAATGCTGTCTAAAGAATGCTTTGGACAAAAAAGTTGAAATCTTGCAAACGATCTCGCGATCTTTCAGTTCTTTTTGGTATTCTTTTGAAAATGAGAATCTATCTATACTTAAATAATAAGGCTGAAGAGTTTGTTTGTTTGAACGCGCTAATCTCTGGAAGTAGCAGTCGGATTTGGAAAAAGCTTTTTGTAAATGATAGACACGTTCACGAGGAAAGCTGTAGGCTATACGGGAACGGAAAAAAAACCGGCCAAGTGCGAGTCGGACTGGCGCAAGAAGGGTTCTGTACCATTATCAATAAAAACAGCAAAAAAAACACATTTGTTGTATGGGAGCCCCCTTAAATATTTATTTTATTCTGTTTTTTAGTATTTCTTGTTATAGCGGCAACAGAAATACATCATCTGTGAAAATTTTAACAGTCTAACTATCACGGTTCATGAGATACAGCCGCAGGTGACAGACGGACAGCGAAGTCTTAGTGATAGGGTCCTGTTTTACCCTTTGGGTACGGAACCCTAAAAACGGGATATGCGCGTACGAAGTCGCGGGCAAAAGCTAATAATGAAATAAAAGCAACTATGAGTTGCAAGTCATGTTTGATAATAATAAAGAAAAAAATGTTTTTAAAATCCTGACCGAATTCAACGGAGAGTAGCCCTCGGCCCGGGAGATATTAAACTGCACAACTTTTGTGCAAAACACAGATGGTTTTCCTGCGTGAAACACCATAACAACAAAACTACCGAAAACACCTGCAAATACTACAGTAAAAACGTCACAATTCCCTAAAACTTCAGCACAAAATACACGTGCCAGGATCCATAATGATCGTACAACAACGTATCCGGGATGTCAGCTTGACAAATGGCTACAGAAGCTGCATCTTTGTTGTCGAGATAAAACCGGACAACGCTGCGGGTTCAGCTTGTATATAGCTATCGGATAACACCATTTATCTCCTCCTAAATGATGTCAAGTGAGACGTATTGTTTGAAATGTGGTTGTTTGAGCTGGTTTTTAAAGTCTTGTGTGACTTGTTATGTGTTACCCAGCTGCTGGGTTGTCGAGGTCGGATTGGCAGTAGCTCCATGTAAAATACTGGTATTCAAAGGCAACCGGTCAGACTAGGAGACGACCCCAACATTGTTGGGAAAAGGCTACGCAGACTGATCGTTTCGAGAGAATAATCTTGGTATCTAATCATCATCTGTATTGGGGTCGGCTTCCAGTCAAACCGGATTCAGCTGAAACCAGTATTTTACGTGGAGCGGCTGCCTACCAGACCTCCACAACCCATTAACTGGATAACACGGGAGTTTTTGGCAAGACTGGA
This sequence comes from Mamestra brassicae, assembly GCA_905163435.1. Lineage (NCBI taxonomy): Eukaryota > Metazoa > Arthropoda > Insecta > Lepidoptera > Noctuidae > Mamestra > Mamestra brassicae. Next base: position 7,646,201 of record LR991013.1, on the reverse strand, counting down.
GTCAAATTTACTGGTTTCTGACAATCCGTAACGACTGCCAAAGATCTACAAATGACAGCCGGGAGCAATGGCTTAACGTGCTTTCCGAGGCACGGAGGAAACTTGGTATGTTAAAATGGGCACCCATCCACAGACCAACCTTGGCAAGCGTAGCTTAACCTTGCAGATCGACGCGTGTGGCTGTTATTAAGCCACGAGCTCCTCTAATCTAATCTTCATTTGTTTTAGAAAATCAAGCATGACGTCATCAATCACGGAAAATATTTATTTTCCTCAGTCACCGAACACTATTCGAAAATCAACTTTTTCATTTGTTTTTTTTTTTAAGTCATCGCCTATTCTAATTTCAAAGAAATGTTTCAGTATATGTATTTCTCCTTCGTTGCTATCATTATTTTGTTTCAAATAAGAAACCACGATTTTTTTTTGGCTTCTTTTAGGTATTTCCTTAGAGAGATACTTAGGTACTCCGTCAAAAAATTTAATCATTTACATCAGGTAGGCGCGAAAATAACTCCTTTTTAACGTCCACCCACGCAGAATTAGTTAAGTACCTATTAAAAATGTAACCTTCAGAAATAAGGGTTTGGAACACCGATTCTATTTAAAATTATTTTTTACTTTGACAGTTTAGTAACCTTTTCGAAATGGTAGACCATCATTGATAATGTTAATTCAATTGAATCAATCGACTATTAAAAAGATCAAACTTCAACTCTTTTAAAGAAATTGGTGATTGGTAAGAAAATATTTAAAAAAAGTTTTTTTTTTTTGACATCGAACAAAATTGAGAATTGCACTAATCCCCTTCCAATGCCTTCTAACAAAACTAATTTTAAAAACTATCCAATAGTACATTTCCATCATATTATTAAAGACTTGTTTAGATTTCTATTCGAGCTTCACCGGTTCCAATCACCCAATAATCAACTGTTTACTTAACAAACAGTTCGCGACCTTTCACCCACACAAACCTTTGATCTTAATAAACGTTACATAAGCGAACGACAGTATAAAATCAGCCAGAAGTTTCACCGGAAGTCAAGTATTGCCTCCCATTAATACCCTCCACGTATAAACTTCCACTCTACATATTCAAAGGTACTCCAAAAGACGTTTATTAAGCGGTTTCCACCAACTTCCTCAACACAAAACTTCGATCCAAATGCTCTGTCAAAATATCAAATACACAATACGAGTCCAAACAACCTCCTCCAAGGAACTTTTATTGAGAAATTTAAACATCCATTCAAGTAATAGCAAAAGTTTTCAACTCCCCTTCCCCCCAAATCCCCTCCTGCCTTCAGTATGAAGGTAACATTAATCACACGGGTGTACAAAAACTCACTAATTCAACAAAAGTTTTAAATTACATGAATTTTACACGCCCAGTGTGGCGAAGCACTATAGTAGTTCGCCAAAAAACTGACGGTCCGGTCAGCCCGTAAATTTCCGAACTTGTTCTATTCCAGACATCTGCTGTCTCTTTCTGACTGCACCGATTTATAATTCCGTCTCTCGCTCAAGTTTTTCCGACGGAGAAAACGCTGAGGCTGCAAGCTAAGCTGCATGCTCTTGTTAAATCATAAAAACGTTTGTCAGGTTGAAACATTGTTTTACTTGAACATTTTTTGGAACAGCAATAAACAGCAAGATATGTTTGTTCTGCAACCTTTGGAAACAAACGTATATGTATTTTTGTTTCTGACAAAGTAAAGACAATTTAATTTAGTTTTTACGGTTGAACCGTTGAACGTGTATTTGTTTGTAAGAAAGGCGATTCGTAGTCGCCTTAGGTAAGAAATAAAACAAAAACTAAGTCCCTCGACGCCTCGGTAGTTCTAGAAAATGCACTTTTGGTAGTGGACGCAGGTGACAATGGTTCGCGAAACGTGATTTCTTTAGTTTGAAATTTTGTCGTGAGTCGTTACTCCTTCGTACCACTTTGCAGTTTCACGTACGTGTTGTTGGTTTCCGTTTAAATGGAAATATTTTAGATTTAGTTTTTGTAAAGGATACCTGCGGGTTGGCGCAGTGTGCACTTTGAGGAAATGAAAAAAGTTGATGGATACGGAAGAGAAACAATGGTTGACCTAGATTAAACGATCATAGTAGAAACTTCTAGCATTATTAATGTTTTTTTTTAATCCCAGTAGGTTAAAGTACCATGATTAATACATAAAGAACCTATGGAATACCTATAGAATTAGTGGATCGTTAGCTAAGGTCGGTCTTCGGGTGGGTCATCCGCTACGCACCCATGCCTCGGAAACACACTAAGCCATTGATCCCAGCTCTTATGGTCATTGAGTGCCGTTACGGATAGTTACAAAACCCGAAAGCTTGGCAAACAGTCGTACCGAGATTTTTCGTGTCCATAGTGACTGGTCAGATACTGGTATTCAGCTACATTCGGTTGAAGCCTTCCTAAACGTATAAAATAAGGCTATGTAGATTATTATCAAAGAAGATTCATCCAACATACCGTAACAGCCAGAAACCAAGTTACATCTAAGTTAAACAGACATTTTCGCAAAATGACAGGAAGCGACAAACTTATAATTGTTGTCAACGCAACTTAGATTGGCTTGACGAAGCAAAACATCTACAACAATAACTTGGCAATAACTTAGAATATCGAATTAGTTGCAGTGGAATTGTCACAGCTATAAGTTAAAGTGTAATTGAATCAGGGACGGAATCAAGAAATTATTTCATGGCTAGTTTTTTCTTGTTAACTGCGTTATGGAGAAAATATAGGTCAATTTAATAAGAAATAAATTACTTGTAATTTGTCATACTTACCTGGTTTTGAAATAGTAAGAAATTGCTTGTTGTCGTGTGGTAGTCGCTAAGTAGAGTGAAGAATGTAAAATTGTTGACGTACCTGTAAATAAAAGGATACACTGGATTAGTTATAAGTGGTTTTAGAGATAAGAGGTTATACAAAGTATCTAACATAGGATGAACCTTGACTAAAATGTCATAATAAGAGTAGTGGCCACAACTTATTATGAATCAGAACCCAAATTCATTTATTCAAATTGAGACCCTCTTTTAAAAAGCCAGTTTAACATGGCAGTCGACAGAACGCCCGCCCGTCACCACTTCCTAGTGTTTAAGCTGGGAAGAAGAAGTGGCGCAACCAATTCACCAGCAAAACTCTTTCTTAAGCTTTGGTCACTTCTCCCATTATTACTTTTTTATACTGTGTGATGTTCAAGTTCGATATTAACCACCATTTGAAATTTGAAATATTACTGCTTTAAATGCACGTTGAACTAAAAACTCAGTACTCAAGTAGTTGAATTACGAGTGTTGCCACTATAGTCTTCTTAACAGACAATTGCAGTGTTGCCAAACGCAAAAATATTACTCAAGTTATAATTATATGGTGTACTACTGTAGCGTTTTTATGGGTTACGTATGAGAATTTACTTGTTGAAAGTGTAAAAGATGATCTGCAGTATATAAGCCCATTGTTTTGTACCAAACTTTTATGGTAAACTATACAATTATGTGATTTAAAAACCATCCTTTATACGTATTTAATTGCAGGGCATATTTTAGTGGTTTATTGCTCTACAGATGTTTTAAGTGGTATTTTGAGGATCCTTTCTGATTTTACAAATACTCCTATTAGTCAAGTTGAATGATTTTATTTTAAGTTACAATGAAGTTGACTGCAACTTCATTGTAACTTAAAATAATTAATTATTATATTATTATTAATAGTATTGCTTAATTAAATAGACCGATTATGTCATATGATTACGTTGCACGAAAACATGGGAAAATTGGCTTTATTGATGGATTGAGATTTCCAACACAGTGAGAATGAGGGTTTATAGAGGTATGCGAAACAGAGAGTTAAGTCCCGCAAACCTCCACTGAAATGGAAGGATCCTCCAACCAGACGGTTGTTGTGTCTGGAGGGCAACTGTCCGATAGTTGATATTCGGACTGTTATATGTGTTCAAATCGCACGGAGAACTTTGCTTGCGCGATGCAGGATTTCGTTAGAACTTCGTCGCTGACAGGATAGATGGTGTTGCGGTTCTTTTTGTTGCCGTACAAATTTCGCTTCTTAGTTTTTTATGTGGCATTGATGCCGCGACAGATTTGTCTTGCAGTCTTGTCTTGTATTAACTGGCATAAAATAATGTCTTTCTCCAATCACCCTTGGCTTTCTTTTCCCCGTTCCGCATATAGTAGAGGCAAGTATAAAATGAACACCGCCTGGTATAATAAAAGCTTGTATAACAAACTGTAACCGGTATTAAAACCCTAGTTAACAATATAAACTTCGTCAATGACGTTTCTAGTGTCAATCCAATTAAATTTAACGTACATTGTCGGGTAGTGGCGTTAAATTTTCATTTGTTTTCACTCAGTGTTATAGACGAGTGGATCGGGTTAAGTTTCAGCAGTAAAATTAACTTTAACTATGAAACTGTACTATCATTTCGGACAAAGATTATTGAAATGGGGAAAATGATACGTTTTTGAAAATTGGATGGGATATGTTTATCCATTTTTTACTTATAGTGTTTTTTCATTATGATTTCTGCAAAATGGTGCGACGCGACAATGCGACAATGCTACGTTTTTTTTTTTTTATAAAAGACTGTCCACACTTGGTGCAAAAAAAAAATCTTACTTAAGCGCGTCGACTAATCATTGACGCGTTGTCGCATTGCATTTGTCTTCGGAAGCTTTACAAATCAGCCTTATATTAAACCAAACCGAATTTATGATCAATTATGATTGAAACTGACCATTGACTAAAAAAAATACCAAAAAAGGAGCTAAAGAGTTAAACTATAAACCTAATGAATTACTATTAGCAACAAACCGCAATAAAACCAGTTATTTTCAACACACTAATAAACAAATTGTGCGGAATCAAAGCTACAAGATTTATTCGTTTCTATTTGGCAAAGAGCAATAAAATTTGAAAACGATTGAGGGCAATAAAATACTAATTTAGTGAGGCGAGCACGAGGGCAATCCTGGCAACACTGAGATATTTATTTGCACTTCGAGAAAGAATTAGACAAGGTGTGTTAAAAGGGTGTTTTAGAGCAATTTATTGGTGAGCTTAAATCGGTAATACGATGGAGAAATGAAATGAGTAATTAGAAGCGAGTTTGCCATTTAAGATTTGAGGTTAATTTACCACTGCATTAAGGAAGATAAAATTGCTTAATACAGTGGTAAATGAGTCATTCAGACATTTTAAAGCATTGCTCTTTTATACTATTGAAAGGCTTGCGTTTCCGCTATCTCACCTGATGGTAAGCGGTGATGTGGTCGAAGACGATGGTGACGGTGTGGTATTTCATGGTACTTGACAGGTACATAGACATGACAGACATCATCATTATTTCAGAGGACATAGGGCAAGCAAAAACCCACACTATATGTATTGAATTATTTTTCTGACAGATCGTAGAAAAAATACCATATTTTGCGCTCTATATCTTTCTGCGTACTCATAGTAAATAGATATTTTCGCACTTTTGTAGTGTGAATATCAATGCATATATTTATAACTTAGTTTGCATTTTACACGTGCTTTTATGGCATAAAGACTAATTAAACTGTTGTTTAGTTTAGTGGCTATTCACTGTTAATTTATTGTATTTTTATTGCACTCTGTTACATGAATTATGCGGGCTAGATTATTATTAAATTGGTCTTTATTTTATTTAATATTAATTAACTTAATTTTTTTCAATGATTATTTGATTTTTTATACATAACAAATTAATGATATGATAGTTACAAACATGTAATAGAAGGGAAAGATCCCCTTTTTTAAAGAACACTCGTTCCTTTTAAAAACGGCATCGGCAATTCCCATAGTATTCGCAAATTGTCGAAAACTTCTCTAATATCCCTCTAGTTATTTTGATTGTCGTTCAGATGACATTGCGACAAATTTGAACGTTTTTCAATTACGAGAATTGAATTGAATTCTGGTATCAAATATGAACCGTATTCGCAAAAAAAATAAACAATATGACGGCCGTAAATCGAACTTTACATGTCCACCTAATAGGAAATATGCATGAAAAAATATATTAGTAACAGTGAAAATAGAATCGAAATTGACCAAAAAACAAACGAGAACAAATATATCTATCTGTCCCTATCGCGATAGGTGTCATAGTATTTGACGTCAGAGTTGGTATCGGACTTCTCTTTTTAATTGTCATCTTTGAAGTTTTATAACTTCATCGCTGATAAAGGTATTTAAAAAAATATTTCATAATAATTGTTTACTAGATATAATAAGTGCAATATTTTGGAAATAAAAAAAATGCATGCATATTCTCTCAACTCATAACTTAACTTAAGTGACAGCTATAAGTGACCACAAAACACTAAACCAGGTCACTAAGTTACATGTCGCATCTGAGAAATCCTAAACACATAATCTGTGTCTCCTGTCCGCCAAACTATCGTAGTTCGTTACCCAGCAGATTAATATTTCGCAACAGTAAATACTAAATACATTGCTCGTTGGACACCAACCCAACTTGTAGCGGCCACCGACCAAATTGTGGAAGTTGACAACCCTAGGGACTCGTAGAGTATGTTACAGGGCTGTGCAATTAAAAATATTAATTAATTCGATTCGATTAAGTAGTGTTCACTAATTGGTTGGAGTAGTAAAATGATAAGCTTAATTTACGTTGTGTTTTATGTCGGGTTTGTAATTTTTTTGTTTGGTGTGTATTTTGTTGTTTTTTTACATGACTATTAGGCAAATATCGATCATTGGGCAGGTTTTTTCTTAGTTTATTTACTCTATTTTTTCAAGTTGTATCTAGACTCAGAAGAACAAATATAATAATGCTTGCCTTCAAATTTGAACAACAATATAACGTAAGTAGGTATGTAATTTAATTAAACATAATCAACGTGTCTTCGTCACTAGTAACATCAAACTAGACACCGCAAAGCGCTGATATTCAAATATTGGACTAGTTGATTGAGCCATATAAGGTATGCACCCTTATCACTGATTACCATTGTAGACCAGCTTTATTTATCTACTCCAAATGTCTATTGAATTTTCATAGTAACGAATATTTGCTGCCTGATTCATAGAAAAGCAGGCTACACTACCCTTGGGTGCTATGAAAAGACAGTTATTAGTTTAGTTGGCTAGCAATTTAGTCGGCTAGCAAATTAGTCCACCAGACATTTAAATTAAATTCATCCTTTATTTCAAGTATCATCAACTCATATTAATAACAATCTAAAGCACACGTTGTCACGCAATAAGAATTTAAATAATCACAATACAATAAAATAAAATCAAAATCTATTTTTTTTAATACAAAATTATCGATAATTTAGTCGTCCGGCAAATTAGTCGGACAGCCCTACAAAAGACAAGCTAGGGTTGTTCCTGACGCGTAACAAGTCGAAGCCTGATCCGAAATTAATTCACAGGTAAATCGCCACTTCCAAGCGCAAACAATGTATGAAATTTAATTAATAAACATCGACGGCTGAGGGTAGTCAGATATTTTAGACGCGCCGTTCGACGCCACCTTTGTTTATTTCGGTTTTGTTTACTTTTTATGGGATTTTGATAGGTTTTTTATGGGGAAAACTTGACGTGGTGGATGCAGCTAATTTTAATTGTTTTAAGTTACTGAGCCCACTTCAATGGGAAAGGCTTGTGAAGAAGAGTATCTTTGATGATACATTATTTCAGACCTTTTGTTGTAAGGTATTTAATTTTAGAGCATATATAGATTCTAAAAAGTCACCTATAGTCTACATAACCACTTATAAATTTAGACAATGGGTGACTTTTTCCTTGAAAACTTAGATTTCTTCCTCACAGTTTCTCAATATTTTTCTGACCAAGACCAAATAATAGAATACAATAAATTTCTTTACCCTCACTACTTTTTCACTTGAACTAATCGTTTCCAATACCTATATTAAAGCAACTAAATCAAAATACATAGTTCACAAACCCATGTTTAGATCATGATAACTGCACCTAACTTTATTATCTAAATTCAAATCAGCGTTAATTTTAACATTAACACGGCTTTCAGAATAAACCAATTCGTTATTCAATTCACGCAAATCCATTTTATATTATGTCTCTAACATTAGTCGATAGTTTCATAGTAATAAAAGCTTTCATCTCTAAACTAATACATAAAAAGGTGAGTTGAAGGGGCTGATTTTTCACTAAATTAAATATGGCGGCTTGACATATTATTTTCGATACAGAAGATGTCAAACCGTTATTAACCGTTATTGAACGTTATTTATGACGATTGAAAAATCGAACCAAAAGTTTTGTAAAATGTTTTTGGTAAGTATGAAGGATTTGTGATATCTCTTAGTTGTAAGCCAAATTGTTGAACTGACTTTTGAATATTGGTTTCCAGAAAAAATGCTCGGAAGCAAAGCCGCGATGAAAATCTAGTGTTCCTATTACATAACATCTATTTACTAAAACATAATAAATTATAATTATAGCCATGTTCCTAGTATTTTCATGAATGCTTTGCAAATATTATTATTTCGTTAATCCGTTCGTTAAAATAAGGATTATGTTTGTATGATTTTAATTTATGTGTTCGTGACGGTTAAGCTAATTCGGCGCCGCCATTTTGGATTTTGCCGCGTAAGGTGCTTTAACTCTTAAAGGGGTAAGCAGGAGAATAAGGAAATTATGTAATTTCAATATTCATTTAACAAATTTAATTAGTTTATTTAATTTCCCATTAACTTGACATGAGAATCCTTAATCCTGTTTTTTGATTATTTACTAGTTTGTCTGATTGATGCTTCGTGAAGAATGAATAGATTTGTATAAAACTTGGTACACGTCCTAGAATCTATATCTATATTAATAATACATCTGAAGAGTTTGTTTAAACGCGCTAATCTCTTGAACTACAAATCGGAAATGGAACATTCTTTTTGTATATGATAGCCACATTCATGAAGAAGGCTATAGACTATACGGGAACGAGATATTCCTACAAGAACGCGAAAAAACGGGATATGCGCGTACAAAATCGCGGGAAAAAGCTATATTCATAAGAAACTTTTCAACCCGGGAGAATGATCCCGTAGGATAATTTCCGACTTTAAAGTGCGTAGACGGGGGCAGAAGCTTATTTTAAATAAATTAAACAATAATTTACACCTTTCCTTTGCAAATGAAACTAAATCACATAGATTCACAAACCATGATTAGTGCAGGAAGCTATAACTCAGCCAAAATGAGGTGCAAGTGGGCAATAGTCTAAGAGTCTGGTTTAATTTATGTCGTGTAGTAGCGACTTATAGGCGGGGAGCCCACCACATAAATCATCTGAGAGAAAATCATTATTAAAATTTATATACGGTGTAAAATTAAAACGTTATATGAAGTTAACTCCTATTTCTTAAAATCGTAGTTTCTATGGTTCGGGCTTGCCTTTTCTCTTTATGGTATTATTTTATTTATTGCGGAAACGAATAATAATGCCGTCGTAATAGTAAATCTTTATTTTGTTCGATTATTCTGTCAATAACTTAGTCAATAGTTGCCTTAACTCGTAGTATAAGGGTTTATCTTTATACTTACACTCTCTGCGAACTTAAAGAAGGTATGGCTTTAAATTACTCAGACAGAAGCAAAACAAACACTGCTATATACATCATCATCATATCAGCCGAAAGACGTCCACTGTTGGACATAGGCCTAGAGGGGGGCGGTTGCCATAATCGCCACGCTTGGCAGGCGAGAAGGCGATCGCAGAGTAGCTGTTGCAATGCACAGAGAATCTCTGGTGAGTCCCTTAGCCGCTCTTACGACACCCACGGGAAGTGATGGGATGGTGCTATTCTTTTACGTCCGGCACCATATAGAACACTGTATATTGCTGTGTACTGCTACATTACGAGCTTCTAATCAATCTGCCTAGGCTTCTGTCGTGAACTTGACAAGATTCAACCGCATGACTACCCGAATCGACTGAGTTGGGGAGCGAGCGGTCGGGCTCCTGTGGTTGCGGGCAGCCACAGGAGGTCGAAGCCCAGGGGTCGAAGCTCCCACCTTTGGCTATTTTTTAAGGATGGGATGTCATCAAATGACGATGTCATCCTTGAGTGATGATGATGATTATTTCTGTACCAACTTCGTTGATTTCGATAGTTTGGTGACGGTACAGGGACGTGGGAGTCCTGACACAACAATCCACAATTATTATGATAGTAGTCACTTATGGACGGCGGGCGACTGCTTAATACCTACCAGTATTTTACACGAACCCTGCCTATCTCACATCCACAACCCAGCGTCACACACAGAATCTACAAATGACAGCTGGGACTAATAGCTTAACGTGCTTTGCAAGGCAACGAGGATTCCTAGTGTGTTATGGTCACCCATCTACGAATTGACCTCGGCAAGCGTTGCTTAACCTTGAAGATCGACCGTACAACTGTTATTCTTTAGCCACGAGCTTCCGTTAACTAAATAAGTGTCAGGTAAGCTACAAACTAATCAAGTAACGAAACCAAACACTTATTTACTGACACCTCAAAAAAAAATCACATACTCAAGAAATGGTACACCGAGTAACAGCCGCAACCGAAATAACTTGACACCTCAGGATGGCGCCACTATCAACGTTAACTTTCAAAATTCAGTACAGTTTCAAATAGTACCATATTTCGCCGCGTGTCAAAGTAAAATGGTGATTTAACATTTCTTTGAATATGGTCTTACTGATTCAGTGTTACGAAGAATCAATGGTGATTTCGTAATTAAAAACAATGTTATTATGGACCACCCATTGTATTAGTAATGTTTGGTATCGGGTGTCGTAACGTTTGATGAAGTCATGGAGGTGTTCCGTAACACCGGGAATTTGCAACGGGTATTGATTTCCTTCTTGTAGATGTGAATGTGTTTGTTTTAGTTGATTAAAATCAAGGTAGGGTTCTTTTGTGATTGCTTTGATTCATCATACATAAGGGTTGCAGAATATGTAGGTAATTCGTTTTGTACCACTATTGCCAATACCTGCCTCTTTTCGAGGAAATATCAGAATTTTTGAAAATACAATATATCAATACCACCTTTAGTTTTTGTCATACATATTTAAAGTAATTTCCTCTACTCGACTCAAGCTCCATTTAAAAATTGTTAGTTCTAGTTAGTTATTTATATGTCAATAAATAACAACATACATATTCTAATCTGGGATTTTTTTGTGATTGAGTCAACTAGGTAGAGTATAATTCCTTCAAGTTTTGAAATAAACTTAGAATAAATAGGTGTTATCTTACATAAAAAAAACAACGGGTTGCACTCCGGGAGTGCCAGCAGAAGTGAAAACTTGAACATTAACGTTGTGCATTTTTGATATTTTGGAATGGTTAGGGAATAATTTCGCACGATTTGCATATGCATGCATTTAGGCATACATTTTCGCCGCGCGGTAGAAAGAGAGGGAGTCTACTCTCCCTCCGTCTTACGAATTTTCGATCAGGTCACGTTTCCTGACGCGAGTTTAACATTTTTTACCCATCCCAAAAAGTGCACAACGCCGCTAAAGAAGTTTTCACTTCAAAACCTTCCCATTTAACTAGACATCAAACCCATACCTTCACCTACTGAACTACCAATCAACACAAGTAACTTAGCGACGAATCCTCATCACTCCATGACGAATTCGCCAATTCTTTTTCCTTTACCGTAAAGGGAGCCATCAGCCCCAAAGGAATACAAAAGGGAAGTCCAACCACCTGCGACGCGAAACTTCATAATACAATCATCATTCGTTCTTATCAAGTGTATTGGATTTGGCAATATTCTCCAATTATTTGTTGAAGAGTTTTCGAGGTCTAAGGCTGCATTTAGGTAAGTGTCTGACACTTGTGTCTGACATTTGTGTATTTATTTATTTATTAATTATTTATTATAAACTTTATTGTACACCTCATAATAAGAACAGGACAATCATACATAAAATAAGTGCACAATGGGCGGTCTTATCGCACAAGGCAATCTCTAGTTGTTGTTAAACTAGGTATGTTGTGTGGTATGATATTTTGTTTCTTAATAATTTACAGGGTGGAGACGACGATACGACAATAATTATTCATAACACTGACAATACTATTGTAGTTCATACGAATATGTTTTCTTTAATCATAACAGATTTGTTGTCACTAACTGCAACAGACTGCTTGGAATAATTCGACAGAATAGTAGTCACTATCCTTGACTAGTTTGAGCTTTTTTGACGTTTTATGCAATTTGAAAGTTATTTTTTTTTAATTTAATTTGGGTTTACTCTTGACTCTAGTCTAGGTCATAGATAACAGAGACAAAGTCGACGATGGAGCGAGCTTACCCAGAAGAAACCTGTTCAGTGTAATTTTTAATTTCGGTCACAGGATTTATAATAGTTTCAAAATATTCCTCTGAACCAGTATGGCCAGTGTTTTCATTTACTGTCATATTTTAATGTGCACTGGATCCTACCCTCTATTGTGATCTCTCTCTATCACTCAAAGGTTTGCTGGTAGAAAACTCAACTTTGAGTTATGCTCGCTTTTGTACATAAACTTTTCTTCACTGTAAAAATATAAGTTACTATGACTATGGTGTACAATAAAGAATTCAATAATTAAGAATTAAATTGTTTAGTTTAAAGTAACATGAAAAAGTTGTCCAACTTTTGATTCTTCGATTAGAATAGCATTGGATTAGCACATATCGGTCGCACATAAGCTACACTGCATATTGCAAAAACTTGCTGTTTGATGGTTTCGTGATCCGACCTTTCCAGTTTCTACGTTTTATAGACCATTAATAACATTCTCAGCCGATCTCAAATAGTTATTTACCCAGGCATCCTAATTACGCCATCAATTTAAAGGCCTACAGAAGACCCTTTCTCGCACCAAACCTGTCCCTAACCTAACGCTAAGTTATGTTAAACACGGGCCTAACTCCACCAATCCCGACCCGACAGGCGCCGCACCCTAATATACAGGGTACATAAACTCGAGAAAAGTCTAGCCCGAAAATCATATTTACGGCGTACATTCACACCCAAAAAACGTTTTTATAAATCATATGTAAGCAGAATACAGGTAGAACAAGGGAATGCAATATTATTCTCGTGGCGTACTAAATCAAACACCTTTGCGGACCCGCGTGGTAGCCCTGGATTTATGTGTGAAACAACATACGTGTATGTAGGGCTGTCAAGTTCGTTTTTTCTGGCGGTAGATGTGTTTTTGTGTTTGGTAAATTCCGTTTTTTCGGTCGGTGGATTTGGTCTGTGTACATGGTAAATCTCCTTTTTAATGTAGGTACGTTACTGGTTGGGCAGGTAATATCTAGTTAGAATTTTAAATTAGTAATTTAATGGAAATTTAATTATAGAAGCGTATCTAAGTTGTAATAAAGGAACTGCTTAATCAATTGCAGTCACGAAGTAGTCTTAGCCGTATAATTAGACATGAAATGCCTAATGACTTGAACAAAAAAGATAATTAACCAAAGAAAATGGATGCTTTATTAATAAACTAAGCATTTTATTGAACTTCTTTATCAATTACAATAAAGAATACATTCTGAAAGCAATGCTATACTTAAGCATTTCTTTGTAAAAAAGCAAACTTTTACTATGCCAGAAAAAAACTAAGAAGAAATACAGGTTGGTTAAGAAACCAGATCGAGAAAAAAAATAATGGAATATACATGGTGTAGAAAAAAAACCTTTTTTATTTCAAAGAATTACTAAATCAAATTAGAGTGTTTTAAAAAGGTTTTTTTTTTGTCTGAGCCAGCCCTACAAGTAACGCAGAAGCTTATAGGAGCAAAGGCAGTGGAGTGTGGCGTCTACACAATGCTAGGAAGCGGAGGAGGGCAAACGAACCCACGCGGCTTACATTAGCGATAATGTTATGAAATATTGCTATAACAATGATACGGTAAATGTGTGCAGTTTTTGTCTTTCGGTTGGCTTTTGAACTTGAAGACTGGAACGGTAACTTTATTCATGTACCCGATGTAACCATCCTGCAAAATTTATGATCGTAACAGCGGTTGAACGTTGAAATGGGTTTGATGAAACGTTGTTGTTCGGTAAATTCCCGCAAGAACCAAAACAACAATACGCTGGCGATTTTAAGAACAGATGAACGGGCACGATGATAAAATACACATTTATGTAATAAACCATGCGTTTGTATTGTGCCAAATTACGAAATCAACAATCCAAATCTGGGTATTTGGACGTTCAATAAACACTACAGCAAAAATTTAACATAACTAGCTACCTATAACTAACCAACCGCAGCCAAAAACAATTCCATGTAACCGAAGTATAGTATTTAGTAGTAACGCAAAATCCTTTTCAATAAACGTAATTAAATGCAAAACAATCAAACTGAAAATCAATTAGGTACGCACATTCAAACATGGCGCCTATATTACAAACGGTGGAGAAATTCAAACAATTCCATTGGTATTTGTCGTAACTGTTTAGTACAGTCAGGGACAAAACTTGAGGATCTTAATTTGGAATTACGGTGCTCCTTGAGCAGACAGCCCCTTTACTTCCTACAACTTATACTATAGGCTCAAGGGTCCCAAATGTCCAAACACTGCACTTCTGAGGTGGACCTTTCAAAGTGGCCACCCACTGGCCCAAATATTCTAAAAACTTATCCATCGACTCGAAAAAAGTAATACTCGAAGTATTACGAGAAACTATTCTTAAATACCTACTTTGTGCTGATGAAACGAAGAATTTCTGAATTTTCAAACATCCAAGAGAAGACCATTGAAACGACTAAATATACAGTGTGAAAAAAACATACGGGGCTAGAAAAGGGATTAAACAGCGAGACGACCAAGGTAGTACTGAAGGATACGACATGCTGCCCGATTTTTTTCTCACCCTTGATTTCTGAGGTGTGTAAATCACAATGCATCTTTTCGATAGAGCGTTTGGTTCGACATCTCTTCTAAACACTTACATAAAGAAGAATGACCTAAGAAATAAGAACTTAAAACATAAGAAACATATTTCTAACACCATCATCATCATTTCAGCAGAAAGTCGTCCACTGCCGGACATAGGCCTCAATTAAAAATCGCCTCATCAACCAGTCCTGCACCTCGCATCCATGTCGTTAGTCTTTGACATTGTACTTTTGCCTTCAACTGTACTATAGCTACCAGTATAAGCCGTTTGTGTGAGAATGCTGTGTGTTGCGGATTTCCGATAGTTAGAGTCAATAGTGTATTCGGTAATGGTATTGTATCATTTGGGTTTAGATTTTAGGTGATGTTGTATTAGACTGAATGTTGCGGCCATACGCAATTAGTGCAACGTTTCACATTGATGTTAAAATAGATACATTATGGACATTTGGCATTCTGTGAACTAAAATTTTTCAACTAAAAATAAAAAATACTGACAGAATAGCCTTTTGGGGGCACTCTTTTATTTTGTCCAGATATCTTTTATTGCTCCATAAAAAACTGTAACTAAAACTTAAATTAAATTTAAAAATCGCAATACAAATGTCAAGTTATGATTTCTTTTATTAAACCATGTCCTCCCAAGAGACAACCTCAGCTTAAAACGAACTAGCTCTCACAAGACCGTCATCGAAGGTTTATGTTACCTCTGCTACGATACTAAATCTAGTATTCGCCCATTAAACTACGAAAGGTTGCATATTTCTAAACACCTAACCACATAGTTACAGGTACTAAGACTATAAAACGATTTGAACACTACAAAATGGTTGGAGACAGGGTTACCATCCGATCGGATATGTTCGGGTTTTTCGACCAGAAAAAACCTTATACATTTTCGCCCAAAGACAAGGACATTGGGCGAAAATTTATGGGGTTTTTTTCTCAGATACCTCAGAGAGGTTTATTACATACCTCAAAGCTCGCCTTTGTAACCAAGCTGTTCTAATATTTTTGTATTTGTTTGTTTTCATGTGAGCAGTAACGAATAAGTATAAGAGGCAAATTTTATTTTCAAATAATTTACTTTTCTTTTCGAATTCTTTTTAGGTATTTTGGGCAAAATAAGTGGTAATGTTAACAGCAGAGTAAGTGGCGTTTATAAGGTCTTCAAAAGCTAATATGTACGTTTGTGTCACTCCAGCATGAGGAAAACTGTGAAACACAGTTATATTGGGTCTTATTAGGGATATGAGGGAGTCTTCGTCATTTTATAATGTCGGACAGTTATATTGGGTCTTATTAGGGATATGAGGAAGTCTTATTAATTGTCTTATTATTTTTGAAGTCTGATACTTCAAAAATAATAAGACGTTGGAAAATGACGAAGACTTTGCGCAAGAATATCAAAGCCTTTTCGATCTAGGTTTTTGTCAGGACATTGATAGGTAACCCTATTTATGGGGAAACAATTCCCGCACTAACACATAGGCAGGCAATATGGCAATAGCGAAGCGTTTCGGTCTAATTGCCTATCGTAGCGCGTATTTATGGGCCCCGCGAATGGTCGATACTTCATAAGACCCTTTTAATGAGCAATAAATAGCTATTAACAATACTTGATTAAAGGCCCATTGTTGACTTGGATTGATTTAGAAATTTTAGATTGTTTTGGATCGACGTGAAAATGAAGTGTGGTTTGTTCCTATTTTTATTGTGCGTCGTTAAGAAACTGTGGGGTAATTAAAAGTTTTAATAAAGATTTTCACGTACTAATTCATATTTTGTTGTCAGTAAAGGACGACTTATTTCTGATACAATTTTCTTCAATAATATTTCGGCCAATTTGTTACTTATACACTTTGATTTTCTGATCGCGTACCTAAATAACATAAAAAGTAAAGCAAAAGTTCTCATACAAATCGTGCTACATATTATATACTAACGACCGACTCCAATTTTGGTATTTGTATCTTTTCAAATACATTTTCAGAAAAGTCCGAAAATAAGAGAAATAACAACTCA
This sequence comes from Mamestra brassicae, assembly GCA_905163435.1. Classification (NCBI taxonomy): domain Eukaryota; kingdom Metazoa; phylum Arthropoda; class Insecta; order Lepidoptera; family Noctuidae; genus Mamestra; species Mamestra brassicae. Next base: position 7,629,190 of record LR991013.1, on the reverse strand, counting down.
TTCCGAAAACTTTTACGATGACGGCCTATTGGTAAGAAGAAAAAAATTACATAAAAAAACATATATTGTGTAGTTTGAAGAAATATAATACTGAAAAATAAGTATTAAAAAAATAGGTAAGTTCAAAGACCTGATGCATAAGACATCTGTATGAAAAGCAACCTTTTCATGGAATTATTGACCAAAATCAGTTAGGCTCAGACAACGGTGGAACTTTACAAAGGTAGCTCAACTTTGTTATTGTGCAGAAAGCAGAAGAATCGGATTAAAATGCCAATAAAGATACAATTATTTAAATATAAACTAACTAGCTGTCGTTGAAAGTATCCTGTGTTTTTCTAGATATATATAGGCACAGAGGTAGATTATATCTACCTCTGTGCCAAATTTCATCAAGGTTTAGTTCCGTTCAGCCGTTCTGACGTGATTGACTAACAAACATCCATACATCCTAACTTTCGCAACTATAAGTATAGATTTTATCGACGTGACAAATAGTTCCGAACGTCGAAAATCATTTTATAACATGTTACTTTGAAACCATCCACTTCTAATAAGGTTTCACAATACAGATGTTCTCAGAATTATTTACTTATTATTAAGTAAAGAATTCTGAGCATCAGTATTTTTCTTCTAAGTTTAGGCTACGTGGTTTTAAATGGGGTAATAGTCAATTTTTTATTTTGTATCTAGTTTTTTTTTAATAAGTTCAACAATGTCACAGAAATCAAATGAATTGGTCCAGTAGATTCGGAGCAATTTTGCTGTGACAGATAGACACACGAGTAATCCTATAACTTCCGCTTTTTTCATACAGACGTTCGGAACCTAAAAAATGTAAAAAAAATATTACGGCTAAGTTTACTACTTTTACGACTTTGTACTACTCAAAGTAGTAAAAAGTCGTAAAAGTAGGCTATAAGCTAGTGGCTATCAGTTAAATAAATTGATTATGCAGAACACAATAAGTGCATAACTCAGGACTGATTGCGAAATCAATTATAGCCTTTAAAATCGTAAAACTGTACAGGTGAGTGCGAAAGTTATTAAAATGTTTAGCTTTGGATTTGTAGTCGTTTCTTCAATTCGGTTTGTGATATTCGTGTAGGATTAGCTCCGCTCGTGAGTAATTCGTACTAAAAAAACCTAGCTAAATATTTGTAAACTAAAAAGCGAAAACTGTACAGCAATAAAAAGAACCGCAACGCCATCTATCCTGTCAGCGTCAAACTACCAACGAAATCCTGCATCGCGCAGGCAAAGTTCTCAGTGCGATTTAAACATATACAACAGTCCGAATATCAACTATGGGGCAGTTGCCCACCAGACACAACAATCGTCTGGTCGGAGGATCCTCCCTTTTCAATGGCGGTTTGCGGGACTTTACTCTCTGTTCCGCATACCTCTATAAAATTATTTTTCTCAAAGTAAAACAAACAGTTTCAGCTGCTTTTTCTAAAGGTGTAACGTGTGTGTATTTACCTCTTATTGTTTCTTTTATAAAATAAAATTTAATTAGCACGGGTACTTGAAAAACGCAAAGTAAAAATAACAAGAAAAAGGTAGTTATGCCAAAAACTAAGTGTGCGTCTCACGGCTGCACTAAAAAGGTCCATTTCAGCGATATGTCAGACAGACTGATGGTGTCTGACGCTGGTTTTCTAATGAACCTTTTAAAGGACGAGTGGCGCTTCATAAACGCAATAATCTAAACTTCTCATTAAAGACCTTTAAAAATAAATAGACATCAAAATCACACGAATCAATCAAAACACTTTTCTCCCGAACCATACCGTACCGATACATCGAAAACCTGTTGTTTTCAAATAAAAACGTTTTCAAGTCGTAAAAACTAAGAATTAACCGAACGTATACTTTAACTTAAGAAACGAACCGTTGATTTGGTAACGAAGTTAAATTACCACTGACAGCTACCTGTGAAAGTCGGTAATGGTGAGTCAATGATGGTAACGGATGGTAACTATTAAGAAGAAACACTTCCTACGGGTTTTAAGTAGATAGGTACCTTGGTACCTTGGCTTGATAGGTAGATTGGGTGTGATTTCACGCCTGTGTTGTCTTACTTTCGCGTTAATCGGTTTAGTGTTCTGTTTGGTATCAGATAGTACCCGCTTTATATCTTTATATATATATTTCTTGTGTACGTGTGTATGTCACAACTCTTCTTAAACGGCTGGACCGATGTTGATGAATTTTTTTGTGTGTGTTCAAGGGGATTCGAGAAGGGTTTAGATTCACATGCTATAGCTTGAGAACGGCTTGACGATTGGGCTAATTCTTTTTTTGTTTTGTTCGCCAGATTACAGGGAAGGTTTAAAAACAAACAAATATTGGTAGGTAGGGTAAGGTAGGTACCTAGGTATGTATGTAGGTAGGCTAGGAAAGTAGGGTAGGGTAGGGTAGGTACGTAGGTAGGGTAGGTAACGGTTGACGGGAGGTGACGGGAGCGAAGCCACGGGCACAGCTTGTGTATTTATAGTTACCTATATAATTTTTGTAGGACTAAATTACCAATTGGACCAAATATTTTCTAGTTTAAAATATAGTGATTGAGTATTATATCTCAAAACTACCATGATTTAGGGATTTTTGCAATTTCCGCCTTCACTGTTTTATTACAATTAGATTAGCTTATGAATATAACTGTCCTTTAGTTTCAATAAATACAAGAACTAGTTTCCTTGAGTGTTCTTTATGTATCGTACTTTTACGACAATACCTAAGTATTCGTACTTACTCCGAAAAATGCTATCATCTAATTTCACACTTCAAAAACACACAAGAAACGTTGCCGTCAACCCATTAGGCACGGTCTACACTAGCACCTAACACAAAAATTACAAAACTAGCAAATCGATTCTCTCTACAAAATAGGCGACTATCGATTACCTTACAAGAATCGAGCACAAAAGAATCGCTCACAATGCTTGTCAATGACAAATGAAATTCGACGTCCAACCATAAATTGTGACTAGGTATAATAAAAGATTATCTATCTCTGAAATAAATACAGGGGGAGGACAATGGGCCTTTATTAAGGGACGTATAGACTATCCCCCGGCGGGATTGTTCCTTGGACGTGTGATTCGCATCTGTTCCGTTATTGTTTTACATGGTTAATTCGATTTTGGTTTGAGTACGATGAGACTACGGTTTTTGAGTTAATTACGCTTTTGTTCGTATTTGAAATTCGAAATAAAAGATCACCTTTTATATCTCACGCGAAGTAGCTTTTTATTTCGCGTAATATAGAATAAAATATACAAAAAGTAATTTAACAAGCCACACAGTATCTAACACAAACGATATTAAAAACCATGAATTTTCATTCAACTTTAACTCACAGTGAAACAAATTACTTCTTCAGAGCATTAACCAAACAATATGGAGGCGATCCAATTCACATTTGAAATCAAAGGACAATACGCAAAATTCACTAGCCATCACTAAAAATATAATCTAATAGAAAATAAACGGATATGGACGATTACTCGCATTATAGCTAAGTTCTGATTCAATGGTTTAGACGCCAAAAAAACGGCAATAGCGGAGCTGTTGGTAATATAAACAGGCCGTGCGAACCACGCGTTCATAAGTCGCGTGCCAGGGGTGTCACTGACGCAGTTTGTTTTTTTTTTTGGTTTGTTTCTTTATTTTGAAAGGAAGGAATTATAGGTGCATATAGCCTATGATAACTTCAATTTTACATTCATTCAAAGTTTCATTTTATGAGGTTAAGTCAAAGTCAAAACGTTTATTTCAATTAGGCCATTAAACGACACTTTTGAACGTCATAATTTACAGTTCAGTAAAATAAGAGTATTAAATTAAAAGTGAATCTACTGTCAATTCGGAAAGGTAGATTCTTACGGAGAAGAACGGACAAGAAACTCGTTAGTTACTCTTTAAAAAAAATGGTTTTACAAAATTTCTTTTACAAAAAATAATTTAATATTGTGAGGACGATGCACTCAGAGTATGCTTCTTATAGGAACAAAGTATTACCAGCAGAGGTAAACTTATACATTTTCTAAATAAATTTAGGTAAATGGTTCTCACATATTTACAAATAATGGAACCATTAATTAAACAGTGTGAGTTAAAAGAAAAATAAAAACACAAAAAAGAAACAGTAAATCTATAAAGTTAATACATAAATCAACCAGTTTGATTATTTCTACATCCTTGATTGTCCTATGGAGCAGGACCAGCATGTTTCCAAGCATTCTTATCCTGAATGTAATCTTCTAATTTTCCAATTGTCTAATTAATATTCTAATTTATAAATATTAGCATGTCGGAAGTGTCTCTTTGGACATACGGGCCTTATTGAAACTACAGGTAAAGCATGGTTAAACACAAAACAGTAGAGCTACACTAGCACAGGACTTCTATACGATTGAAAAAATAATATAGGTACATACATACATTAATATTATTATGGATTACATTATCATACAACAAAGAAATTCTCATTACTTTGTTCCATAATTACTTGTGAATTAATAACATACTGTACAAATATGTTATTATTAATTCACAAGTAATGTGATTGAATATTCATAATAATATTTCGATTCCCAATTAATTCATAAAAATACCTATTAAAACAAAGTTATAGTTATGTCTTTCTTAAAACTAATGAGGCGTATTAAAATAATTGGTTATTAATTATGCATAATACATTAATATTAATTATGGATATTAGATGTCTATCGTTCTGTCTTTCTGTTGTTGACCTCTAAATATTATTATAGTAATATCATATTTAAGATATTTTAAGTGACTAAATACTTGTGCATATTTTCGGTATGGTAATAAAAAATCTGATCTATAAAAGAGTATAATATCTTATTATATCTTTATTCCAAGTTAAAACCTTGATGCCTTCATTAACAGACTTAAAATATTTCAGCTCAATCGGTTGAAGCTTTAGAAGTCCGCCATATTAGGTTTAGAGTGAGGTCACTTTATCGTGACGAAAATAAAAAAAAGTAGGTGGTGAAAATAAAAAAGAGGAGATAACGTTTTCGGCTACTTGTTTCTAAGACATACCTTCCTATTTATTTCTTCGTGACGTTTTTGACACCTAACTTTTTAATTTATTATCTAGGTAGGTACCTAATATTTTTCATACAGCACAGCCCTACCCAAGCCCCTACCGGATCGATAAAACATTTTATTTCTCTCTATTATAAATCCGAGGGGAGCATTATAAGGAGTGTCGCGTGCGTGCAGTTACCGCCACTGTGCCATTAACGACTGCCATCGGCAACTGGCAACTTTCTGTGCAACATTTTTTTTTTGTTGGTGGCTTGTTCAAATATTATGTTTGGATAGTTTAATTTTGGACGGGAAGAACAGTAGAGGCAATTGAAATAGCAATGATTGTGAAAGTAATCTGGAAACTTCTATGACCTTCTGGTATTAGTCACGCAGAAGGAAAATGTCTTTTGCCGATAACATAATTAACAGAAAATAGTTTATTATGTTATAAGCTACCGCCCGCGGCTCCGCCCGCGTTTATGTCGAAAATTATACCAAGGGAACATATTCCCGGGATAAAAAGTATTCTATGTGTTATTCCAGAGATCTACCTCTGTGCCATATTTCATCAAGATCCGTTCAGCCGTTCTGACGTGAAAGAGTAACAAACATCTATCCATCCATCCATCCTCACAAACTTTCGCCTTTATAATATTAGTAGGATTATTTGTGAGATCTCGTTGTTGCGTTTTCCAGAAAACGATTAAGTATATATTTATTTTAACTATTATAAATCATGCCATTTTCGAGATTGTACTCTAATTAAATTTACTTCAATCCAAGTCAATTCACAATCCTATTTCGATAACCATTCAACAATTTATACGTGTCAAACATTATTAGTTAATCTTACATGTTCAATTAAATACAATAAGTAAACAAAATGGCATCCACTAATAAAATCACGGTACAGATTACAATTATCACTCAAACAAAACAAAGAAGCAATAGCAAAATTGCTTGCAGACTCGGTATTAGGTAAAAAGCTCCACTGAAGTGATTAAATGGATTAATATCAAAACATTAAAGACACAGTGGGAGGCAAAATAAGGGGTTTCTCATCCAACAAATAAAAAAAAACCGAGATAATCGGATTTCATGATAATAAGAGTGCAAAATAAATCTATACAGTGATTTACGATCTATTGTGATTACTATTTTTATTGTACTTTACTATAAAAGCTGGGCTACTATAATTCTCTATTCTAGTATCCAAAATATATGGTTCCAACGTGTGTAGGTACTTTACTATAATATAATTGACTTCTATGATATTCTTGTGTCAAAAATAATTTATGGTTTGGCATGACTTCTATTAAGCTTTGTAATTTTTCGTGTACTTGATTAATACTTTTGTACTGAACGACCTTGTTTAAGCCATAATACACTTAACGAAAATGTGTGTCGTATAGTAATTTTATTATTTGAACATTCTAGACTTCATTCATTTGCTATTCACGGCACGTCATCCAACAGACTACCTAGAATTATCGTAATTAATGTCTGATTCTTAATGACAATCAATCGCTACTCATTGGCCTTTACCCATTTAAAAGCATAATGACAGTCCCCGTCTTTACAAATACTAATAAACCAACAAGACATTTAAAATATGAAAGGGTAAGTAAGGGTTCCGAAACATTTATCCGTATTTTACAAATATTTTTAACAGTTGATTCCAAAGTCGTCACGCAATCCTATAAAACACACAAACCCGATTCTTCCTATTCCCTTCAAAGAACAAAACTAATAAAGTTATTCTACATCTGAAGAATTCTAGAATTTCAAAGCGGTGTCCTGTCTGTGAACTTAAGGACATAATAAAGAGAAAATAAATGGAGTCGCACTGCGTTGCGAATTTATGTAACAAAGTAAAAGTTTATTCCTCATCTTCTTGTAGTTGAAAACATGTTGCAGGATATTTTTGTTAGTTGTTTAAGCTTTTGTAAATGATGCTTTGATATTTCCGACATGGAAATTATTAAAACGATAATTCGGATGAAATGAAACTAGGTGTATGAAAGATTTGATGAAAAAAAAAATAGATCTTCATCTTTAAATTCTAAGTTTCATTGTTAATACTGTATAGATCGGTCTTTGGTTACAATGAACATGAAAAAAGTAGGTATTCCAAGCACTCTGTATACTTAGCTAAAATATCTACCTTTCTCAAGCTCTTTACGTAACGCTTAAATTAAGTCACACTCTGTGTAAGCCCCTAAATAAATAAGATAAGCATATCCGTTTTTGCCCTTCAACATTCTAGCAAAAACAACTAAAACCCAAAGCGAAAAGCCAGTGGAATTGAAATAACATACAAGTTAGTTCAATTAAACAATGCATTTATCAGTGTCTGCCACATCAAGTTCAAAAAACCACTAAAATATGAAAATCCTCGAAACACTCCATTTTCCTGAAACACCTCATACAATCCAATTAACCTAAAAAATAAGTGGGGCAGGCAAAAACAGTTTGCAGCAATCGTGAATAAAAACAAAGTTGCACCTTCTCCATGGTGAGTAGCTGGCTCCTGACCCAGTTTCCTTCCTCCCATTGTGGCACTGGAGTCATATTTTCTGGAGTGGCTGTGTCATTGCATATGCTTTTTCACACAATGCCCTTTTTAAAGTGGTGTTGTGCTCTAAACATCTCGTTTCGAAATTCGAACGGTGTCAAGTGTCAATATGCGATGATTTACGAAAGTAAGGCTGCTGGGCAGTTTGGTATAGTTTTTAATAAAATAACTTTAGTGCGAAAAACTAGATAGAGACATGTGTGCACTAGTGAGTGGAAAAATTTACAAAACATTAAATTTGATTTGAAAAACGTTTTATTTAACAGGAACTGTTTTGAGTCAACAAATCATCATGTACATTTTGCACAGTCGCCATTTTAAGTGGTGTTATTTTATAAACATCACTGTTAAATTCTAAAGGTGTCTCATTGAGAATCCGCGATGATTGACTCAAAAAACAAATGAATACGTTTCCAAATTTACTGTTACTTGAGAGGTATCAAAGAGAAATAAATGTTCAGAATACGACTGCTGATTCTCCCGGATTAGTTTCTCGTTTTCAAAAATGGATTTTCGTAAAGTAGGTCAAAAGAGACATGTCAAGGGTACGCGTTAGTCCTTACTGTAGGTCGTATTTTTGAGTTAGGTGCATAGGTTGAATGGAATTAGGTCAAGTGGCACATGCATGCTGACTTTTTCCACCATTATGAAGAATACTTAGTAGTACCGGATTAAGATACGAAATGTTCATTGTAGAATGGTTTTATGGTAAAAATGATTTTAAATTTCAAAGCAAAAGTCGTATCAGGTAGCGATCTGTAGTTTCTGGTTGCTCTCATGGATGGGTAAAGGCCAAAAGTTTATCGAGGAAACAATTTCTCAATTGATTTTTGAAGACAATATTTCCCTTAGTCACTCGAGTCACGAATTACTGGAAAAAATCCGCAAAATTCTTAGCGGAAAAATACACCCCCACAAAACTCATTCTAGTGAAAACCGTCCAAAGTACCCCCAGCCCCAATACAACCCACTGGCTATACACCACAGTTATCAGACCGATAATCACGTATGGCTCCTTAGTCTGGTGGCCCAGGACCGACTTGAGCACAGCACAGAAAGACCTTGAGAAGCTGCAACGGCTTGCCTGTGTGGCAATCACTGGCAGCATGAGAACGGCACCCACTGCGGCCCTTCAGGCTATGCTGGGACTGCCACCACTGCACCTTATAGTGCAGGAGGATGCGGCCCTAGCGGCCTTCAGGCTCAGCACAGCTGGCACTTTAGGTAAAGACTCTAGAATCAAGCATACACGCATCATGGAAGATGCCGTAAAACGACAACCCATGATGTCATCACCCAATGACAAAGGTCAAAAGATGCACCATTTCCAAAAGCACTATAACATAGTGCTAACACAAGAATCGGATGACCACTCAGGTCCCAAAGAGCTGAGAATCTACACTGATGGATCAAAAACAAGTACCGGAACCGGAGTTGGAGTTTACTCCAGCGTCCTCAACATTAGAATATCCAGACCACTAGGAAAGCTCAATACCGTTTACCAGGCGGAATGCGTGGGCATTATCCTAGCGATCCATGCCATAGAAGCCAGGGGAGTCACGGACACTCATATTCGTATACTCTCCGACAGCGCCTCAGTTCTCCAATCCCTAAATAGAAACTATACCACCTCGAAACAAATACAAGAATGCCACGATGCACTAGAACGCGTCACGGTGACAAACCGCAACACCGTGACGCTGCAGTGGATAAAAGGTCACAGCGGATCACTAGGAAATGACGCGGCCGATGAACTGGCCAGGAGGGGGTCTGGTACGATGGCTGTTGGACCCGAACCCATAGTGCCACTCCCTTTCACCCAGCTACGCACGTGGCTACAAGAACATACCCACACACAAGCAGAACGCTGGTGGACCTCGGCATCAGGCTGCAGGCAGTCCAAGGAGGCTATGCCACTCCTAAACAATAAACTCACCAAGCGCCTTCTGCGACTGGATAGGGGCAGCCTGTGAATGGTGGCAGGGACCATCACCGGACACTGCTCACTGAATAAGCATTTCCACACACTAGGTATAACAGACAGTCCTCTGTGCAGAGCATGCATGGAGGAGGAGGAAACGGTGTCGCACGTGCTCCTTGAGTGCACAGGCGTCGCCGATATACGTAGACAAACGATAGGAACACCAAATTCACTCACAGACACCCTGAACTCTTTAGGAGGACTGATCTGCTTCTGGAGGGAGGTCGGCTGGTTGGAATGACGGCCGCCATGGCCCACGCACAATGGTCCAACATCAGGACTAAGTGCGGAAAGCATACCCCAATAGATAGATAGATAGATAGGCCGTCCAAAGTACTAAACTAGAGCATTATAATGTAATTTATCTAATAGTTAACTAAACTAAAGTCAATTACGAACATTAATTTCGTACAACCGTATTCCGAGCTACATCCATGCAGTATGCGCCAACTATGACCCAATTCAAGTACCGTCATGCGAGAGTGAACCAAACAATACAACGCTCTATTTACTAAAAAGGTTTTTATTACTAGTCTTGTTGGTGTGAATTAAGTTTTATTTGTACAGTTTTCTGGGTGTTTTTGCCCTTATTATGGTTTTGTGTTAGGGTTAGTTTGATTTTAGTATTTATGTATATGTCTGTTTTGTTGAGTATTTTTTTTTATTATTGGGAAGGGTTAAGGAAACAAATGACTGTTGAGTGTCGGATGGTTGGTAGTATCTCTACTAATTATTTTGTTAAAGAAAACTAGGAGTAAGAAATTAGTGAAATTACCACCTAATGGTTTTAAAAAGAAAAAAGACTTTATATTTTAGAACAAGTTACGCAAGTGACATTTATCCCAACATATTGCTGCAAAGTAAATACACATTTTTACGACACGACAAACGAAAATAACAAAAGCTGTCAACTTTAAACGCACAAAAGGACCTAAATATGTTTTACTCAAAAACATTAACCTATTTTTAGTTTTAAGACCTAATTAGCACTCTAGTGTTATAATACTCGTATAATAACATATTCTAGAATTTTGCAGATTAAGGATGTGACGCCAACTAGACTGAATTAGCATAATGGACACAACAGAGGTATATTTAGTGGTATGAAATATAATCTGCAGTACATAATAATGTGTTATTATCCACCTCTTCTTGGTAAACGTACGTTGTGAAATAATAGTGGATTTAGTACTGGAACCATTAATGTAGTAACCGTTGCATGGAATTCTGCGGTTTTATTTGCAGAGGTTTATTGCACAAGTAAAGTAAAATAATGTTTGTTTTTCATTCAATTCCTATTTTTTTTTTATTATTGACAAGCTTGAGTTGCCACTAGATATCTATTCGACCACCATTGGACATAGGGCTTACAACTGTAATAATGAAAAATGATTCAAGAATTATATAAGACTTTTGCTAGTTATCACCACTTTTGAGTATAGGTAAAAAAAAAACATATTTCGTTGCAAAATTACTTCTACTGCTATAGATTTTTTGAAAAAACAAAATTAATTTACCATAGCCAACCTAATCACTGCCGTACAAATAACTTGCACGATCTCTCATACTTCCATCCGAGCAAAAGATTGTTTACAATCAATATAACAGAAACTAATACATTGGTCACGTTCGTATTTCTGTTTATATTATCCGCGGCTAACTCCGTAACGTATATACCGCCATATTTATAAAACAAAGCCAATGTTCCACCAAGTACTAACCATTGATTTATGACCGAATATGCCTTTGACAGCTCAGTGTTGCCATTCAAAAAATATGTATTTATTTTTGTTACGTTTTATACGGCAATAATTTTGAGGGAATAGTCGTAAAATTTTGCTTTAGACTTTATGGTATTGTTTATTTTATGAAAATAGAGTTTATTTTTATTTTTTGATAGCTTTATTTAAAATGTTCATTGCCTATATTTTCTCTCGACGATCATTGAGAGTATTATTTTATGTAAAATGCTCATTATTCATTGTCTATGGCTAGACCGCTATTGTACAATGTAAACCATTACAGACGTCTTGAAATAGATCACAAGAACGATTCCAGTCACATTCAACCTGCACATAAATGTAATTTATATCACGACCGCGATATCGCAGGACGATAAATTGAAAAAGTATTTCTAATCGAAGGTATTTAAAATAACTATCTTTACAGTCAGTCTACAAGTTTTGGTGGTCTACAAACGTCCAGTGCTGAACATTAAAAGACTCGCAATGATTACTTGGACCTTGCATCTTGATAACTAGGATTTAGCAGATTATAACAAATGGATAGACTCTGAACGGTTTTTTAAAACTACAATTTCTCCTACTAGATAGTTCCTAGAAAACGACACTGTTGTGTCCAATTGATCATATTAAAAACGCACTCTGCGTTTCATAATTTCATATTCATTTATTGCGTTCCACAAGGTTAAATAAAATGTTTACAAAGCTTACGAGTTAAGAGCCGTTGTAGACCCTGTAAGGGCACAGCAAAAAATATTGTTACCACTAAATACTATTAGCTATTTCCTGAAGTTAAAAATATACCAAAAAAAAAACAAAAAAACTTTATACATGAAAATAAACATTCGGATAAAAAGTCAATAAATATAACATAAATAATTAAATTTGTTAGGGTGCTGTTGGTATGATTTATAAATAAATCATCTTTTACAACATCACACCGCGTAGAAGCTGTGAGAAATGTGTAGAAGCCATTATAACCACAAACCGAATGTCTTAAGCTTTAATCTTCAATTTAAAATAACTACACCAAAACGTTTCTTTAATCTTTCTTTACAGACTCACACAACTCGCTATTCGTGATACTAACTTCTAAACTTACAGAATACACCGCTAGATGGCGCTTGCGAACTTCTTTTGTTACCAGTGTTGCCACTGTTAAATGTACTGCAGCGGAGTGTAGAACTTTGTTGATTACCGCACTTGAGTAGCGAGTACGTACCTGGAAAAAAAGTTTGTGTTAGTTACGATTGTACTATAAATAAACTTATTTTAAAGCTAGATATGGATGTAGCTCAACGTAAAATTTTATTTTTATGTATGAATTTTTTTTTGTAATGAATAGGCCTTTGAACCACTAGACCCATTTTAAAAATTCTTGTACCAGAGCAAAGCTTTATTATCACTGATTAACATAGGTTATATTTTATTTTTAGAAAGTGGACGAACTCGCGGGCGAAGTGATAGTTACGAATATTGTAATAAACTTACACTACTTATACCCATGTTCTCAACCCCGATACTCAACTTAAATCTCATACTGACTTAAAAATAAAGCGTGAAATAGAAATAAGTGTCCTTTAATAATTCGAGAGCAATAAAAACTGACGATAGTTGACACTATAAACTCAAATCCTTCCTGAAACTCAAACGTAGCCGCAGGGCAGAGCTTGTAACAAAATACTTTGATACTGCTCCGACATTTAATTAGTAAGTCGAGCTGTGTATCAATTAGGGCTTTCGCAGTAACTTCATCAGGCTACCCAGATAAACGTTACTCAGTGCCCGACTTAGATCTTCTGAGAAGGAGGTAAGGTGCTTTGCAAACAAATATGAAAATTATAGTGTGCATATTTATCGGAATATAAGCGAAAGGAGATTACAACAAATTGCTTAAGCATTTTTACTGAATAATGGTAAAAGTCGTGCATAAGAAAATTAAGATAAAAAATTACTTAAAACGGCAACCGCATGGCCGCAAACCGCCATCTTGTTTATTTTTCAACATATTTATAACCGAATCTAATGATATCCTATTTGTTATAATCTATGTAGCCGTTTAGTGTGTTCTCGAAAAACATTACCCGTCTTCCGGAACAGTCGGGTAAAAATTAAATGTATTTCCACTGAACATAAGTACAGTCAGCCACATCAAATAAAAGCCATTCCACCATCATCGATCATTCCTTTCATCTAATCCAAAAAAAAAGTTGAAAAGGACAAAATCCATACATCCCCACCACTGTACTAGTTATTAGGAGCTACTTGAATTATTCATTGGACGAGGGTAGACGAAAATCTTAACTTTTAACGGCAACTTTCAACTTTAACGGATAGAAAATTAAGTCCAATTTAGAATGGTAACTTCGTCTGAGTGTTCAATCTTCGGATTTCAATCAGGACATTTAAATAGAGACGGGGTCTTAACTGTAGACTATTGGTTTTTGCGGGACAGAGTTTAGTCAAGTAGTTTCTTGGTCCTTTGATCTTTTTAGTCTGTGACCTCAAAGTTTGTGAGGGTACTAGACATCTGAGCGAGTGATATGTGACCATTTGAATGCAGTAAATTGTTCAACAAAAACTTTTTCTAGTGAAAGATTATATGTTTTGCCACTTTCTAGTCTGTGTATACTGGTTTTTAAAGATCATTCTTTGTCTTTAAATTCTAAGAGACGTAATTATAAACCTTGGTTCGGTTTAAAATAAAAATAACCCAAGTAGGTCCCTTCTTCAAACTACTAAAAGAATTATTATGATCGTTCTGCGAATTAAGCTTCTTAGATATTTAATAATCTTAAATCATCTTTTATTTTATTTAAATTACTTTTTCATTAATGTCTCAAATGTATTATTACAAGAAAAAGTTTTTAGTATTTCATAATCGCTTGGATCTTACTTTCACTCCTAGAAACTAAAATATTATTTCAAGAAAATCCATTTAACAATGAGATTTTTGCGTCTATCTTAAAATAATAACTTAAGATTTCAATTGCACTGAAGACAATGAGTGAATGATTTAATTTTTATGAGAAATGACCAGACTGGTATGACTATTCATTCGGTCTATGATTTGTGAATGAAATAAGATTGAAAAATGACCGAAGATGAATGTACCTAATTGAAATGGGGAACGTTTTATTTCGTTTAATCTTGATACCTACCCGTTGAAAAAACCATCCATCTTGAGAATAAATTGTCCCTTTCGCTTCAGTTTTTTTTTACAGTTTTTAAGATTCTAATTAGGTTTTAAAGATTTACATTAATGATATAAAACTCGAAAACATTTTCAAGACTCCCCCAGAAGGGTAAAAGTAAAACTCGTCTTACACCGGGAGTTAATTCGAATTAAGTTTTTATGCGGTCATAAAAAACCCAGAGTCCACGTTAACGTTTAGCATAAATCTGCAATATTTAAGAAAGTTGCCCATCGGGAGGACAGTTTAAAGTGTTCGAATAATATATTTATGCTCGGTGTGTTCCTCCCCTTATCTGGGAACTTTGACTCTGTCATAATGTTTCATTATTATACTAATAATTGTGTAGGGGACGGCTTTATTGACGGTTGAAATTTTGACAAGATTTTTATTGAGTTTGTAAAAATTGCTCGCCTTTTTTTGCATTTTATGCTTCTATTTCCATTCGCAATGATTTCGTGACTGCCCTCTAATTTCATTAGTCTCCCAATCGAGAACGAAATGTCACTCTTATGAGTTTGTTTCATCTTTCAAACATTTGTTTTGTAAAGAGCAATTAAGTTTTAACAACTAAAATTCATGAGAACAGAAACATTAATTTTACAAAGCCGACTACGTAATTTGAATAAATTTGTGTACACACGAAGTTACGACGAACACAAATGCATGTTTTGTTTCAATCTTCATTACGAATTACTATATTTTATGTCGTTGCTCAAAAATAAAGCGAAACACGCATATTTTACGAACAAAACAAGCTCAGGATAATGTATGCAGACTTAAAATATCAAAAGACAAGAAAATTTATTCAAACATGAACATTACAAGAGTATAAGGCGTTCGACAACCAGCATTAGCATTCTACCAACTGTAATATATACAAATTAACGATATGTATATGGTTAATATTAAATTATCAAAAATCGATTTGATCCAAATTATTTCACCAATAAGACCTTAATAGACTAATTAGATTACCATAAATGTTCAATTTAATTTATTTACAAGACGTTTAAATACTTTCGAAGTTTAAAATAAAAATCGGAAGACGATATTAAAATTTAATTAAAAATTTCGTCGCTGACTGTACTTTAGAGGACAATGAGCTTAAAATGGTGCTGCGAATAGAAATACGAAAAGGGTGATTCTGATTTTCTTATAGAAATATTATTAAGTGACGGGGGATCGATTCTGTCAGACAAAGGACCAATTGGGGGAAAAGGGGGAGAATAAAATTTCCTTTTAACTTGTTTGAGGATTGTGTTTGTTGACACATTATGCTGTTGTTTAGATGCCCGATTATTAAATTCTTAATATTGGGAGTGCAGATGATCAAAGAGTTATTTAATGGGGGATCGGTACCGATTTGGGGGGCTGGTTGTTTTGAAGTGACACTTAGCGGTATTTATTACAAATACGGGGTTTTTTGACTGAATAAACTTGCTGCCTACAGAACAATTTTACTCCGTAATGTCTCTGTTTCTGACAGGCGAAAAACGGGTTTAGTTTTAAGGGTAGTTTAACTCGTTGATTACAGAGAATGAAAATATATTTTGGGCTTGTATTTCAGATTCAATAATTTTAGTCTCATATTATCTAGGTACATACCTAGAGGAGCTCGTGGCTAAGGAATAACAATCGCACGGGTCGATCAAGTTTAAGCAACGCTTGCCAAGGTTGGTCTGTGGATGGGTGACCATCTTAACATACTGAGTTTCCTCCGTGCATCGGAAAGCACTTTGAGCCGTTGATCCCGGCTGCCATTTGTAAATCTTTGCTAGTCGTTACGGTTTGTCAGAAGCCACGAAATCTGACTCCAGTCTAGCCAAGAACTATCGTGTTACCCAGTTAATGGGTTCGTGGAGGTCTGGTAGGCAGCCGCTCCTCGTAAAATACTGGTATTCAGCTGAATCCGTTTTGACTGAAAGCCGACCACAATATAGTTGGGAAAAGGCTAAGCAGATGATGATTATCTAGGTGCATACCTCGGTAAGTCTGGGTTAACGAACCTTTTAAAAAAAACGATAATATTAAAACCTGGCACTTACCAACTTATCTGTTTAAATGATACACATGCACTTTTGAAGTGGCCGTCACTTTGTGTGGTTAAAAAGCAAATATAAATCTAGATAATACGGTTAACAGTGTCCGATAACTCCCCTAGTTGAACAAAACTGAACATCGCAACAAACATAACACAATAAGCGTCTGAACGAAACACCGAAGGGATACCACCGTAATACTAATTAAAAATTTACATTTTGGAAGGATGTTTTAATTCATTATTAAAATTTCGCGGTTGGAGTTGCTTTAAAGCGAATAATTCACATAATTCATGTCAAATAACGCATTATTATTCGGTATACATGCTAGGGCTGCTAACACAATACTGAGACACAATAAAAATTAAGATAAATCACAGTTTCAGAAGTGTTGCTCTAAATAAAAGTCTACCCTTCCGAGGGTAAAATAAAGACTGAAAATTACGTCAACAAAAAAATATTATCACAACAACAATCGCCGGAATTAAATCAGAGAATTCAACAAAAACTGGTCGTAAAATAAATTTATTGTTTAGCTCATTTCCACAGTGAGTCACTGACAAACCTTAATTTAATCTGCGATAATAATTATGTATGCTGGCCACATTTGGCTGAGATCATCTTCCGATACAAAATATGCGTATCCGCGGTCGTAAAATGTGCTACCTGAGTCCTAATGGCTCGAAGGACCAAATTAATAAGTTCTTATGTTTGTTGTCTCTGCTTTTAAAAAAAAGCGAATGTTAACCGGTTGTTTTGTTTTAATTTAAATTCTGTGGCATTTTTTTTTAACTTGGTCCTGAATCCTTTTTTGGTCCTGACAGCCCTAGCTTCAAACGGGGTTCCGTTGGTGCCCATTGTTTTATTATGTAAACCGCCCGAAAAAGGTCTTTTGTCCTTAATTCTTTGGACGGAATCTTTTCTAACTTTCATCCTAAATTATGGTGTTCAAGCGTAATCACTTTCGACCCCCGACACTTAGTGAAAAGGCAAATTATTTTGTGTTATATATTTTTTCATTGTGTCGTTGGCTAATGTTTTAAAAACGCTAATTACTTTTTATTAAACAAGGTTACCAGTGTGTTGACCTCTGACAGGGTTGTCACGTTTAACGTGAATAATCCTTACATTAGGATGAAATATTTTGTCGAAAATAACAACAAACAATTAGGACATCATGTTGTGCAGAAATAAGTTATTAAAAAGCGACATTTATGTAACTTTTAATGTAGTTGAACACGTTTACTTTAGCACAGGAAATTAGTAGGCGTGTGCGTCTTAACATACATAAAAGCTTAGCTTACGTACTGACCCATAAAAGTATCGTTTTAACTACTTAAAGCTCACTAATTACCAGTCACAATAGATTAACTTTACTCTTGTAATGTCTCAAGGAAAGCCAAACTTAATTGCCCATTGTTTTAAAGTCCAGAAATAAGTCTTCTCTCCCTCGGTTTGGTCTTTATAGATTTTTGCCAAAGGAGCTCGAATATTTCTAAGGCACTTCATAATTATTCCAGACTAAAATTTTATGAGGTTTGAAGTTATAATTTCTGATTTTATATTCACGTTCTGTACTGTTAATAAAGCTGTTAATGAATGTAGATTGAGCTCTGAACAAGAAATCGATAGCCTTCTGATTAAATTGTGACCTATTCTCAAAGTGAACTATTACTTACTTTGTTCTTTTTAAAATATGATTCCGAGATCTTTAAGCTAAACTTAAAGATATCAAAGTTTACAAGTATTTAAGGACCATCTTTTTCCTAATAAAATACTAACTA
This sequence comes from Mamestra brassicae, assembly GCA_905163435.1. Lineage (NCBI taxonomy): Eukaryota > Metazoa > Arthropoda > Insecta > Lepidoptera > Noctuidae > Mamestra > Mamestra brassicae. Next base: position 7,610,805 of record LR991013.1, on the reverse strand, counting down.
AATTAATTTAAAATCATATTATTTCTCCCGTAATGGAGGTTCACTGACCAGACACCATTGACACCAGAAAAAGTTTTCAATAAAAAAATGATAGCTGGCAACCTATCGGCGAGTATTCAACTCGGCAATATTAATATCGGAATGAAAGCTTATGCGGCCTATTGTCAACACACCCGAGTCTTATCGCACGCGAAATATAGCGAGCGGTATCGAAATTATTGGCAGTCCCAGATGGCTCGTCTTTATTTTACCCCTTTTTTAGAGGTAAATATTTGATGTTGGTATTTGAAGTTTGAACACGGAAATGGGTAGGTTTGCTGTAGTGATTAACGATTGGATGTGATTTAAAATGAGCTTGTTTAGAATTTGGATTTTTTGGTTCTAAATTCCGAATGAATATGGCGTTGTGGGAAAGAAGTTTGTTGGAGTGTTAGCATTTTAATTTTTGAAACCATAATATGCAATGCTTATTAAAAGCATAGGTTCTTCAGAAATCCCCAAAATATAAACTCAGCATTTAAATTCCGTATACACCTTTGTACAAAACCGATCTCACCTCTATTTCATATAGCTGCAATTTCAATTTCCAAGAGCGAGCGGTTATGAAAATCGGGGCATAAAGGCTTACCCCCACTTGTTAGGGATTAAGGTATCCTTTGTGAAAAATATTGCTGAATGTACGTTTAATCTGGAGTGGGGGCCATGCTTCGGTAGGTTTTTTGTAAAGCCTTTTTTTATTCTTATTCATGATGATCTAGGAGCAATTTTACTGGAGATTTCAGTATCTCTTTCTCTTGCTGTTTCAATTTACCCCATTTGTGTATGGGTAAATGATAGTGAAATGTCTCGTCTGTGTTTACAATGAAATTTTTATGTTTCTTTGCAAGATAACTTTTTTATATATTGGTATATTACACGGGGTATGTTGATGCGTTCTGCTGTTTATTTTGCTATAGGTTTCTTTACTAAAATGTGCTTATTTGTCGATTGTAGGATAAAATCTCAGAAACATCATGAATCATAGGCGAGTACCTTTTTGTATGAGATGAATGATAGTAGTACCTTTTTCATAAGGCGAATGATACTGCATGCACTCCGTTATTAATAAAAATGTTGAACCTATTTGCTACCTCAAATTCTGCCTACCCTATCCGCTCGTGGCATAACAGACGACTGATTAGGTATTTGTCATTTATCTCAGCGTTGGCAGAACGGAACTTAATCACCTGAGCTTGTCGGTATCCGGCAAAGCACAATACATACATATACATTATATGTACATATACATCCTGAGACGGATGTGTATGTATTTATGTAAATTGATTGTGGCATGTTATGGGGGTGTTCAGAAATTTACAAATCAAAGATATTATGACATTTTAATTTCCTTCATAATCACCTTACAGCAGTTCGTTGCAGATCATAGACCTTTTTAATAAAGGGTTCGCTTCTTAAGGGCTGAATTTTCGAAAGGCAAATAGATACCCCAATCCTGATATATTTCTTTGACAGATTTTTTTCAGAACTCTCTCGAAAATTTTAAATTATATTCTCTTTGATAAAGTTACCCCATTATTGGCTTAATATCAGTCAAGATATCAACACCAGAAAATTACGACCAACTATATCGTCTTTCCAACAAGTCTATGCGAAGTCTAAGTAGGTAGCTAGTCTAAGTAGCACAATAAAGTCGGGTCGTCACTGTCGTTCTCGGGCTTCGAAAATCTGGTCTGAATAATGTATTATACCACGAACGGAATCGATTTTAGTTGAAGAAATAAATTTCCTATCATAAAGGGTACGAAATTCTGTGGAACGTTAAAGCTTTCCCCTTATAAAGGGTATGGTTTTCAATATATCATGTGTTTAGGGGTTTTTCTTCATGGTATATTTTGTCAAATATGTTTGGTGAAAGAATTGATGATATGGGGTAAATTGGTTTGCATCGGAACTGTTGCGTAGAGCTAAGCGTATTTTTTTGTAAGCGTATTTTGCTTGATTAAGAGTAAGTATTGTATGATTATTATAGTGGTTTATCAACATTAAAATATTATTTAATTAAATTTGTTTAATATGTCTGTAGGATGGCCATGTGCGATTGTGAGTGTTGCAACTAAAGATCGCTTTAAAGTCAGGGAGTAGTTTATCCAATAGTGCAAAGCTGCAATATTTTCACTTTTTTATGAAAAAATGATTGTTTTTTTGCCTTCTGGCATATAATATATTAAAGTTTGGTCGAATGTAGTAGCGTAGTTTTAGGGAGGCTAGCAGTCAAAGGTGGCTGAGTGCGTTTGCGTGGCCATACATTAGGTACACGATTTTGCGGTATCCTTGCTAGAATAGAAAATACATCTCAGATTCAATTCCCGATCAATTTCCATGATCACGTCTCATTAGATTACTCCAATACCTTACAGCCGATGCACTATCACACAGTAGGATTGACACACACACAGACAAGCAAAGCTTTAGGCTCCTATAGACCCCTGTCTATTGACGCTGTCCCGTCAAGCGTACCTGTCGTCGCGATAAGATGGCAGTAGGGCTGGCTCGAAAGAAAAAAAACCCTTTATTTTTTTTTTTGTCAGAACATTTTCGTGGATAGATGCGGTGTTTAATATTATTATTATTTGGACACGTTATCAATTTTAGGTTTGTATGTCCTTAGAAATTTGTGTGTGAATAAAATATTTAAAAACTTTTTGCTAAAATGATGCAAACATACCGACGTCGTTTAATTAAAATCTGGTAGGTACCGATGAAAACGAAGCACATTTAAAAATTCGAATTGCAGTTTCAAAACACAAGTTTTTTAGTGAAAAAAAAAAATAGTTAACATATTTCCGGTAATCCAGCTACATACAAAATATATCTAAAAAGCTGCTGAAAATTGAATCATTCTATGGCAAACGTTAACAGAAAAATGTATGTAGTAAATTCACGCACAAAAATAAATATTGGATCCGTCATGGCCACAGGAATAACAAATGGGTTCAGTGTAAGAGTGATGAAACGTGTTTCGGGTTTTTGTTGCTTTATTCATTCAGTTACAGATAATAATGGCAACAAATAAATACATAAACCCTTCAGTCGATTTTTTTTTATTTTATTTCAAAACTTACGGCCGGTCTCAATATCTACCTTTAATCAACTGTAATTTTTTTTTTTTTCGTTAGTAGTTAATTAGCTACCAACAAACATGAAGTTTCAGCTACTGTTGGTAGCTAATTTGGCAGTTGGTTAAAGAAAGAAACGTTATTGAGCGGTCCGGCTGTTAATGAGAAATAAGTGAAACTCATGATGATTGTATTGTACTAAAAATATATGTATATAGAAAGTCGCAGCCTGTCTTTGTCTTTTTGTCTTGTCGCTCCGCTTATTATTTCTCATTGATTACTGAATTTGTCTATGATAGAATTTCACTTTGTCTAGGCTTAGGGCTTCTCAAATTTGTCATCGAAGATTTAAAGATACACACAAAAAATAGAACCTCCTCCTTTTTAATGACGGATACAACCAGACTTCTTCCAAATCCTATTTATATGTACATTGGCAACCCTATGTAGCAATCTAGGCGAGCGGCTCGAATCCTGAGACGTGCTCACCCAGCGCACGACATGTGCTCAAATTTCGTATTTACTGCTGTCTCCTTAGGCTCAAATTTTGAGGAATACCGTTATATTGGGAATATTTGTATGTTGACACATTATCCTAAATGGGATGGAGTAAGATGTTGGGGGTCTTGACGTTAAACTACCCGCATTACGCCATCTATATTAATACTAGCTTTTGACCGCGACTTCGTAAGCGCATATCCTGTTTTTTCCCGTTCTTGTATAGCCTTCCTTTGTTTGAACGCGCTAATCTCTGAAACTACCAGTCAGATTTGGAAAATTATTTTTGTATGTGATAGCCACATTCATGAGGAAGGCTATACGGGAACGGGAAAAAACGGGATATACGCGTACGAAGTTACTGGCAAAAGCTAGTTTTGATTAAGCCTCAGCTCGGCCCCCAGCTAGGCCTCCTCCAAATACTTCCAGATTTAAAAAAAAAAATTAATATGGGTTTGCTCTTGACTCTAGTCTTGATATATGTATATATATATATAGATAGTATGGATATTTTTTATTGAACCTTCATGAAAGACCCAGCGACGAGTAGTTTTTCCTATCCTTTTTATTTTCATGTCGATGAAGAGAGAAAATTAGAATAAACAGAACGATTTTAATTAGTTTGATATTGATAACACCATCGGGATTCAAAGCACAATTCTGGGCAGACACAATTTAGATTGCTACCGACACACTAAGAAAATTACTCCATTTTCGTCATACAACTTTAATTAATTATCTTTTAATTCGATGTCTACTCAATCTATCTATGGTTTCTACAAGCCAGACTCCGTTTTTAATGTTGGTACATTTTCGCATCCAATCTCCTGCGGTACGCGAGACCAATCTAAAGACGAGACAGATCACAAAAAAAAGCAAAAACGAAATACTTGCGCCACCCCTGCATTAAAATCTAGGACGAGTCACATCTCGCAGACGCTGAGTAAGCTCAACATATGCTCAAACTCATGTTTTACTATGTAGTTGAGTCAAAATCTGAGGGATCATGTGACTCAATGAACATTTACTGTGTAAAACGTTCAAGTTTTTGCGCAAGTGTGAAAATATGGGAGGATAGAAAGATATTTCAGAGGGTTTTCAGTTAAAATTTAAGTGTAAAACTATATGAAAAGCTCAAGAAAATACCTACAAGTATGTAGCAACAAAATGTAACGAAAATTTTCTAAGTTAATCCAAGTTTCATAAAAAGAAAACGAACTTTGGAAAAATAATACTCTCACGCGAAATGCCAAAAATAACAAAACTTAAATAAATAAATAATCACGCACATTTTCGCGAACATCAAAAACATATTTTCTCAATAGTTATAAACATAATAAATGCTAACATGAAAAACCTATCATACTTTTGCTGTCCAGATGTACGTATATGTTAGATGTAATAAGATATACAATTTTTATGATACATTCGAGTACTTTTTGTTCGTCAAAATTTTTCGATAAACTTTTGGGTTCGTTCTCGAATTCCATTAGAAAAGTTTTCGAGGTATTGCGAAGGTGGCTACCTGGACTCTAGTTTGGAATTGATGTTATGTTTCTTCTCGAAAAAGTTGATATTATATCGGCCTCGCTGCCAAATATAATCTTATTGATAGAAGCGAGAGAGCGAGATGTATTAGTTGCCTATTTTGATGATACAATTCAATCGTTTCCATTTCCGGAATCATTAAATATTAATAGGCTCATTGATATATTTTCCTGTTTTCACGGAAACCGCAATTTAATTAGGAGCCTACCTACTTACAGTCTCAGAAAAGAGAAGTTTATTTCCATCTCTCTTGTATTTTAGAGAAGTTTATGTCCATCTATTGAACTGTCTACCTTAGCAAGGTATTCTCTGATCATCATTTTCTAATCACTACAAACAATCCCGAAATATCCAATTTTCGGTCAATTACTTTGTCTATATTTGGTTTCCTTTGCCCTTAAACGAGTGCCCAATAAAAACGAGTCAATATGCGAACTGTGCCCCAATTTGCATCGGCCCTCGGAAACAATGTCTTTGGGTGACATTTCGTTCTCTCTATCCAAGCAGAAACCCTGGATCTATTGTCATTTGGATAGGTTAAAGGCGTTTAGTAGAAAATACCTTTTTTGAGTGTTGAAGTGTAGATTTTGACAAGTATGTGATTCTGTTTTGATTATCCCTCCTTTTTTTAAAGCAATTTATAAAACAAGCCAGCAAAATCTCCAAGGTATTGTAAAGAATGCCTGCTTAGTAATAGGTTTCTTCCAATATTTTATATATTTCAATTTTCTGGTGCTTCGAGCCGGATACCAGGAGCAAAAAATTACAAAAAAAGCTACCTATCATCCATTTCATGACTATCACATTTCAAAATGTCAAAAGACTATCCTTTACCAACAGATGTTATTAGTATCACCGATAAATTAATGCTTACTTACAACATCGGCATTCAAAGGAGAATGGCCGACAGGTGCGCACCGTGTCACGTCTGGCAAGCCCGTTCGGATACGTTCACTAAGATCATAAGATATTTAAACACCCGGCACTACCTATGTTAAGAGCTGGTTTATGTGTGTCAGTGTATATGTTAGTACTTGTGTGTAGGTTCCTCGTATGTTAAGAGGGGTGTTACTTAAGCCAAGAGTGAATTTGTTACTTTTTATATCGTCAACCATATCTTCGCTAACGCTGGTAAGTTGTCAAAAACTAAATAACTAGTACATCAAACTTTAGCCGACACTATCCTACTGTAGGACAAGGTCTTCCTGAATTCTTCCAAGTATCTTTATCGTGAAACACCTCGAAGCGGTAGCAATGACAGCTAAATAAAAAATAAATGAAATTTTATACCTGAAACTTGGTTCCAGTAGGAATTAGTTCACAGTCTAAAATTGGATCTCCTTAGGTTCTGAATTGCCAAAAGCTTAAACCAAGCAATCCTTCTAGTTCTTTTTATGTCTAGGTATAAAATATATTGGATACTTAAATTAATGTCTTCATACGCAGTCATAAAAAGCCCTGAAATGTTACACACAACGTTTTATTTAGCCAAAACGTATTAAAATCTCAGAGCCGCTGACACTATCGCAATCTTTGAAACAAATTGAGTTCTGCCTGCCCTTCAAGTGACTAAGTTTCGAGGGGTGAAACTCCCTATAACCGTCCGAGTCATTTCCGTGCAAAATTGTACATCTTTGTAACAGCAGTAATGAGAGCTAGCCCACTCGTTACATCGCCGCTTTGTGCGTCTATTTCCGTTTTCATGCCTTTGAGAAGTTTTTTTTCTTGTTGAAAAATATCTTTAAGTGTCCGACATGAAAAAAAGTAAGAAGAATTTTAGGTCTTTTTCTTGTTAAGTGCGCTATCGTTTTGATGAGGTGGTGAATACATCTTGTCATTTAAAAACAGTATTCTAACACATAAAGCGATGACTAGAAAGCATAGTAGATGAAGTATGTGTTTATTATAGTACCAAACATAACTTTTATAATCAAAAGCAAAAGCATTTTTAAAGTCCCATAAGAAAATGTCTTCATCCACAATTTCAACTTTATATAGGCATTTAAACGCCTCACCTTAACTCAACTTTTATGCCTCAATAACAATTTCATAACGACGACAAAAAAGGAGAATAAACGACGTAAATATTTACCTAAGAAAATCGATATTTACTGAAGTACTTCTCCCCTCTTTAAATCACCCAAGATCGGAGGGGGTGAGGGGCGATATTGGCGTAAATGATTTCCGTCTTACCGTCGAGGATTGAGACGTGTCTGCTGAATACTGGCATCCAATATATTCACGCCACTTTACACAAGCAACGTCGACTGTATAGGTATTATTTCAGGGTTAGGAAACTCTATTAGAGAAGGCCTTTTTGTCAATCGCTATCAAGGACAGATAAATCGATTGAGATGAAAAGACTTCGTTATGTAAAATAGTGTCCCTTTTTCTTTTGATGATAGGCTATTTTGTAGGGACACAAATGTAGCGAAATTAACTTGTAGCGTTTGAGGATCAAAGGACGAACTACTTGATCCCTTAATTACTTTACGACACATCTAAGCAAACTAATAAATCGGTACACAAATCATTCTAGAAGGACAACTCGAACCAGTTAACAATTTAATAATAGCTAGTTCTCCTACATACAGGGCGAGTGCTAGTTGTTTAACAAAATGAAAAAAAAAAAGATGGCCGCCGTCAGTCAATCACCGGCCAGAAAAGTGACGCGACGTAAATCCAGCGGCCAATAATTGGCGTCCACGTTCCACGCTCCATTGCATACTGAACTGTATAGAGCAGACGAATTTGTTTTTGTTTTATCTTGCAGAGGATAGGATGCGTTTCTTTGACATCGATATGTATTTGTTTTCTGTTTGGTCTTTCCGTACGGATTGTGGGCTTTGTGCGTTTTTGGTTTATCGGCTATACCTTTGACTTTGACGATGGTTTTGTTGTTTATCTATTTTTGTGAAAGATAAAACTTGTGTCTAGTCGACTGGTTGAGAATGAAAAGAAACTACAAACAAATCAGGCTCACAAAAATAAACTAGACATTCCATCTACACTATTGCCCAGATTTAAAAAATAATTCAAACCCGCTGCTTTTCGACTGCTAAGCGACGAACAAACCTATTGATTCTACCCATTTAGATAGAATCAGTGGCTTAATTAGTGACGACAATCAACAGTAAATTAATCAACTAGGATTACCCTCACACGCGCCAAATACAGGCGAGTTGAGTCGAATCAACACCTGAGTGGGTAAACAAAAAACCCCTCGACAAAGGGTAGTGAAATGCAATTTCCACATCGGACACGCCCATGGGCTACTGTAGCTGACTCCTAACTGGTGATAGGCTTTAACAGTTTTCGGGTCAAAGCTTTGACTCTTTTTGAAGACAAAAAAGGGTAGATGTGAAATCACATTTTTGATTTTGGAGTTAAGACTTGGATCGAAATTCGAACACCACGTGTGTACGTAGTTTAGCGGTTTTTTTTTTGTTTTGTGCCTGTAACATAGTTCTAGATTCAAATTGCGTTGTTTTTTTTTTTAAAGATTGAATGGGTCGTTTTTTTACGGCAGCTTCTAAATTCCTTTGTAAGGGATTCGTAAAAACTTCGTATCTTTCTAGGCCATCGAACAAATCTTTCCTGTTTATATAACAAAGACTTCTTTATGTTGTTGTCGAGTGTTTTTTACCAACGTTTTGTACTTCACCCTTTGGAGAAGTGATGTATTGAAATAATGTGTTAGAAAAAACCTGATACGCACCCGGTTTGAACTCACGACATCACGATTACTCGTTACTGTCTGATTCCCCTCATTTCATGGTTAGTTATGCACTATCAAGTTTTTTTCTTTTATCCAATTATTTTGTAGGAGATAAAACCTTTTAGTACAAACTTTTGGTTAATCCCCTGGAGGTAGAAAAACTCATAAGGATCGTAATATCACACAATACCACAAAAGTGTGACATTGGCATATGACACCTAAAAGCATAGGGCTCCGAAGAACCAGCCTACCAGACCCACGCATCCCTTCGTATGTTCAATTAACAAAAGAAAAAAACGTTATGTTATCAAAGCTCTGGGGTCTTTGTAATCTGGTCAGCACTTGTGGCTAATAATGTAAACACGTGTGAGACACGTGCGTGACACTGATTGCAGATAATGTTGGAAAGGGAAGCAGTACTCAGAATCGGTGGTGTTCAGAATTGTCCGAATTCAGCTTTTACTGCGACATGTGGTTTTGAGATCGCTGATATAGTATTTCTGTTTTGATTTATACTATAATGAGAAATTCTCTTTGTTTATCGACAAGTCACAAGTATGTACGGATCTGGATGAAACTTAGCACACGTAGATCGTAACCTGGATTGGGGCGCAGGATACTAGTATAGAACGTTTTCGAACAAATAGGTAATTGGAAAACATTCGCGATGTGATGATACTACTGCCAACTTCTTACGAATGTGTTCGCGAACTTTAACTTTGAAGGCTAATTAATCGGTTGGTGATCCTGATTTCTTGGGGTAGCTAATTATTGTCAGTCGCAATCTGTCAAAAAAACCTCAATTTCTATGATATGACATCATAATTATGATCTATGAGAGGGATCTACGTATAGGCACAGTTAAGTTTTTCGAACGCCTGGCGTGACAGCTGGATTCCAACCAATAAGACGCGAGAGAAAAACCAAATGAAAAAGTTTGAATTCAAATTATTCTCATTGACAGATAATGCATCTTTATAAGGCTGGCTGCTGATAATTATCTTTTTCTTCTGTATGTTTGAAAATGGAATTTATCTGATAATGAAAAGTGTACCAATGACCAAAAATAGAAAGAAAAATATTTACTTACAACTAGCTGTGCCCGTGGCCTCCCGCCACCTCCCGTCAACCGTTACCTACCCTACCCTACCTATGTACCTACCCTACCTACCTACCTAAATAAATACATACATACCTACCTACCTAACATTTTTTTTTTGGTTTTTGAACTGTCCCTGTAATCTGGCGAACAAAACAAAAAAAGAATTAGCCACCAAGGGAAATAGGGATTCATTTTTATATATGTAGAAGAAGATTGCTTGTTCACAACAAGAATATAAATATTTGACAGATGGCGAATGCGCACGTTGCTTAAAAAATTGTAGAATTGGCCCTGACTGGCCCTGAGAAGTAGTCAATATTGTGTTACAATCACCTGACCTATTTCTTTTAAACTAAGAGTCCTGCCCACCCCGTAAAACGTAAAGATACTCCCGGAACTGCGTGCTTCTGTGTCCCAACTAGATATTTTCGGCATATTATTTCTGTTACCCTCGTTTTTTGCGGTCGGGTTGCGAAACAATTTAACTTTTCACGGTATCCTATCTCGGAATCATTGGCAACCCTTGTTAGAGTTGTCCTTGTTTTAAATAGATATTATTTATATAAACACGTGGAATATTTAAGTGGACGAACCGAAATAACAACAGGAATGTTTGAATATTTTTGTAGGTAGGTACAATCTTAATCCAATATTCATAACGTGCCATCACGGCACCTTTGCTAGTTATATCAAAATTTAGCCAGTTGTGTTAAAGTCCCATGTGTATTGCCATTATAGCCCAAAAAGTTTATCTATGACCTAGACTAGAGTGAACAGGAAACCCATCTCAAATAAAAAAAAAAGAAAATGTATTGTCAAAGCTGTTTTAAACCCCGCAAAGCACATCAATACCCATCCCGGTTACTCCCCTGACAAGTCATATTAAATCCTTCCAAAGGGGGGCTTAGAAACGAAGATAATATCTAAATCACTAATGCAGGTTCCCTATAAACCATTTTTCCTTGTATCGCTCCTGTTCCCGCCATACCTGACTGTAAACCGGACTTATTTTTCTTTACGGCCCCCAAACCCATCCTATTTTGGGGACGACATCTTAGAATTGTCGAAAGAAATAAAGCATTTCCTAGATATTGTTCCACTTTGATTAAAGTTGGGGTCTCAAGGTAGGTACTTAGGTAGGTGAGGCTGGGTTTGTGAAAGCGAGATATTTTCTGGTTTTTGGCTGAGTTATTGAGCTAAGTTTTGGTGTAAAAGATAGTGATGAAGCGTAAAAAAGCGTAGTCGTCATATCTGAATTCTGAGTTCCGAAGGATTCGACATAGTACGCTGAAGTAACTCTTAGAGGCAAAGAATAATCAAATATACAAATTGTAATTGTAAGAGGCGATATTATCGGAGATTGAAGAAGCTACTGCAGCCCTACTATGACGTGCTAAAGCCATCCAATTCCGATGATGTAAACGGGATAGTGCTATTCGCCATGTATAGCTCCGTCTCCCTCTTGGAGCGGAATCATGATCGTTTTAAGACTTCATAGTAGGGGCTCTGTTTTTCTCGGAAACGTTACAGTTGCGTACCGGTTCATAAGCTTCATAAAGTAGGTACATTTCTTGTCATAATACGAGTACTAAACTAAAAATAAGGTACTTTTAGGTAAAACGGTACTGACAAACAGACAATCCTTAGGAAAACTAATATCTCTTAACAAAATGCCATTTCAAAATTAGAACAAAAGACCCCAGGAAATTGAACGTTCACAAAAACTCCATTATTAATAAATAAAGAAAACAATAAATTCAATTGTTTTGATTAAATTTTAGAACTTGGATGGAATCACAATACGAAAATTCATTTTCGAAATGAAATGCAGAGCAATATTAAATATCTGCGAGTTGGTAGGACTTCCCGGGATTCTTAGTAATATTTCAATTAGAGAAAAGGAGAGTTATTACGAAAATATATTTCGATTACTATTATCCTTGGATTAAATTAGAATTGGACTCTGAATCCTGGATCTCAGAGGGTATTAATACTGTCTAAGATCCCTTAGGTTTTGGGCTTCAGTTAATCGGAATGGCAGCCCTAAATGTATATTATAATCCTGATTCTATTACATTGATACACTAGCTTAAATCTATTGGAAATATTTCTACATACCTATAGACAGCTATAAACTTTCCGAGAAACATGGTCTTATCAGCAAATATCAATAGAGAACATTAAACAAAGTCAGGACATTGTAGGTTGTTTCAACATTAGTTAAAGCGCGCAACGGTCACAGGAGAGTCATTACTCATATCTACCATTTACATAGTACACCAATATTTACTATGACGTCATTTCAACTGCAATTTGCGTTTTTGCAATGATAAAAAACAAGCCAAGTGCGAGTCAGATTCGTACACGAAGGGTTCCGTGCAAATAATTTCTTGTATGGGTTCCCTTTTATTTTTAATGTTATTATTTGTTGTTGTAGCGGCAATAGAAGAAAACACTCAATGAAAATTTGATCTGTCTACCTATCACGGTTCATGAGATACACATACATACCGCCGAAAGACAGACGGATCGACTGCGGAGGCTTAGTAATAGGGTTCCGCTGGTTAACCTTCGGGAACTGAACTCTAATTACAATTTTATCTGCACAATTGGCGGTTGTCTAACCATCGGATAAAACCTCCCCGTCTTCTATAACTACACTCGAGGGATAGAAATATTAGAATAATTTCAGACAGAAACTTGAGCAGTACTCGTATAATTATTAAAACCAACATCTAAGTTAGCGTCGAGCTGAGCAAATACATAGGATAAACTAGACACTCCATCCCACAAGGGTAAAATAGACTAAAGGGGTGGGTACGACTAACTAACACAAAGACAACGCAATACAAAAATACGTAGTATTTAACCAAAAGACCCCAAGTTCTTTGGCCAAACAATAGACCATCCGCAGGGACCAGCAAAAAGGGCACAATATTTGCACACACATAGCTAGTATTTGCTTTACTACGATTCCCCGTTCTACGTTCGCTATGTGGTTAATCCGAGGGTAGAATGAAAATAAACTCGACGAGACTTTCATTTTCATTAAGAGGCGTTGTCGTAAAGTGGTAACTTGGCAACACTTTTATCCTTTGAACCTACAATGTTTTTTAAGAAATAATTTCACCAAAATTTTGCGTCGACTGCATAATGGGTTAGACTCTTATCACCAAGTTGAATATTAAAACGTTGCTTATTCAAATTGAAGGTTGTCTCTACTGAATCATTTTGAGGGTAGGTAGAGTTGAATCGATAAATATGTATTTTATCGTTGTGAAAATGGGTCGTATTTGCACATGAATGCTGTAATAAGTTATGCACATTTAAGCAGCTTTAATGCCCATAGCTTTTGGTGGAGCGAGTTGAATGGCCCGAAGTTTTGGTGGTAGCAAGAATTATAATTATGCAACCCATTTTTTATAGCAATTTTTTGACGAGGCGTTTTTTCGCATGCTAAATTGACATGAAAAATGATGTAGTATCACTTTTGAAACGATGAACGAAACCTGATCAATTTTTTACATGGGCTTGAGTGTGGTCGCGTCTGGTCACACTTTAAGCCGATCACAATATTAAAGAGAAAAATATGAAAGTCAGTTGATGATCATAATGTTAATTAAATTAAATAGAATTAAAAAAAAATGGCTAAGTGCAAGTCGAACTCGCGTTTAATGGGTTCCGAACTTATTTCTTTTTTTTTGTAATCTTGTTGTTTTCCTGTAAGTAATCTTTTGAAGAACTATTAATGGCAATTTTTTTTTTTTCAAAATTTTTGGCTCAGTGATTTCGGAGACATGGGGGAATGGTTTTCGTCTAATTTCTTGAATAACTTCAAAACTGTTAATTTTAAATTTATGATAAAAAAGATTACAATTGTCACAACAAGGCCTTACATTTGATATGTCACACACAGTATAGTACGAAAAAGTTTTTCTTTTATTTTTCTATTTATTTTGAGTATGGGGGCCATACTCAAAATCTCTTACTAACTGATCAACAACTCAATGATCTCTTGGGATTAGGGGGGCATTCACGCGGGCGAAGCGACGACAGAATCTTATACAAAAATAAATCACACTCAGAAAGCAATTAATACTTCGGCAAATCATAAGAACTAAAACAAATTGTAGTTAACAAGTCACCTCAAAAAGCTTAATTCCACACCGGCAATTAATAAAAAAAATGTCTTTGACAATGATAGCTTTACTTTGATGACACACTTCTTTAATAACTGCTTTCATGTGTTAAAATAGAAAATATAGGGGTTCCAATAATTGCTAACTTCTAGCATGTAGGTAGGTAAGTGAATTTTTTATTTGAATAAAAATCGTTGTCGCATCGTGTCTGTCTACGGAAACCTTAACACATTAAACAAAAACATAATCCCAAAAACACCGAAAAAGCGAAAAATTACGTCAACAACGGTCCAAATTCGCCATAAGCCGCCATTGCCCATTACCGTCCAAAACAAATATAAAAAATAAGTACAAATACGTCTAAATTGGACACGTAATCCAAACAAGTTTAGGTAAAGTCCGGACAGGGCCCGGACACGGCCGGACGGACCGGACAGACATCGTTACAACACGGAAGGGTGCTCGGGTACTCAGAACGAATTTAATATATTTCCCGATACTAACTAGATGATATTAACTGTTTTGGCCATGAAGACAAGGGGCTGGCAGGGGCTTCTTCAATGAGACTCGTTATTGAAAACAAATTAAATATATTGTCGGTTTTTACAATGTTTACGTAGTTATGAATGTGCACACGATCCTGCTTATTATAACACACTGGCGGGAGCGCTTGATTGAATCACCTTTTTGAACCCGACACGAGCGAGCCGTCTTCTCTAACGGATAGATGGCGTTGCTTGACCCAACATACCGGCCGCCTTGGAAGATCCGTCTTCCAACTACACAGGAGTCTTGCTGGCTTCGTTTGTGGAAACCGGCAGCGGGCAGACTTTCGAAGAAGCACGCTTGATTGTGCCCGTTGATGTGCGGATTTCTGCAACTCTTGATACTCCATCCTTCCCTGGAAACAGACTAATAATCCTACCCATTCTCCACTTGAATGGTGGCAGGTTGTCTTCTTTGATGACCACAAGACTATCTTTAATTATGTCATCTTTATTATGTGCCCACTTCGTTCTGCGTTGTAGCTCCGACACATATTCCTTGGACCACCTTTCCCAAAAATGTTGTCGCAGCTGTTCCAACCGATGGTAGCGACAGGCAGGCGTAGTTGTCGCCATGAAGTCCTCACTGGCAGGCGCAGTCAACGGCCGGCCGATTAGGAAATGAGCAGGTGTGAGTGGAAGGTAATCATTTGGATCTGCGGACATAGGTGACATAGGACGGGAGTTCAGGACGGCCTCAACCTGAGTCAATACCGTACCAAACTCCTCGTATGTTAGTTTAGCATTACCTACGATACGTCTCAAGTGATACTTGCACGACTTCACTCCTGCTTCCCATAAACCACCAAAGTGAGGAGCATAAGGCGGAATGAAACTAAATTTAATATTATTACTACTAGCAAAATCAATTATTTCGTTTGATTTTTCAAATATAACTGAAAGCTCTCTTTCAGCTCCAACAAAATTCCTACCATTATCGGAAAAAACTTGACATGGCTTACCGCGTCGTGATATGAATCGTTTGAATGCCAATAAATAGTCCTGAGTCGACAATGAACCAACTAATTCTAAATGCACAGCTCTGGTTGCAAAACATATAAATAAACAAATATACCCTTTAATTAGTTGTGAGCCTCTGCCTTTCCGGTTCAATATAGATATTGGTCCGGCATAATCAACACCACATCGCATGAATGGAAATCCAGCTTCTAAACGTTCAGCGGGGAGATCACCCATGTTCGGAGTTAACGTATTTCCTTTCATGCGAGTGCAGGTTACACATTTGTGAACAACTTGCCTCGCTAAATTCCGTGCCCCCAGCACCCACCATCTATCCCGCATGGCGGACACGAGGAGCTGAGGTCCAGCATGGAGTAAACGTTTGTGTTCATAGGAACACAATAACCATGTAAACCGATGTTTGCGACACAATAACACTGGATGTTTCTTATCGTAATCAAATTTAGAATTACTAAGTCTGCCGCCAACACGAATTATATCATCCTTATCTAAGAATATACCTAAACCTAAAGTTTTATTGCTAGACTTATTGTTCAAATGCACCTTTTCTTTAAGGCTATGATATTCCATACTGAATGATTGTGATTGAACTAAACGTGTCAACACAACTAACGAACTATTAATCTCGCTCACGGTCAATGAACCAGTTTTGCGACCTTGACCGACACGCGATGCACGTAAGTTAAAAATGTACCGTAAGACATACGCGACTGTTCTTTGCAAACGATTAAAACAATAAACCTTATCGAATTGTAGCCTAAGAGAATTTATAATTTTATTATATAGTTTAGCTCCAACTAAAGCTCCACATAGTTCAAGCCGTGGAATACTTAACGCCTTAATTGGTGCGACTTTACTCTTAGCACATAATAATCGACTAGTAACTTGCGACTCATCAATATTATTATATGAACGTATGTATGCGCACGCACCGTATGCAGACTGAGAAGCGTCGGTAAAAATATGTAACTCTTTATTTACAGCATTATTACACATGACACAACGCGGCACTAATATTTCGGACAAATATTGTAACGAATTAATAAAATTATACCAAACACATGCAATTTCACCTGGGACTTCATCATCCCAACTTATTTTTGCAAGCCATAGTTTTTGTAATAAGATCTTAGCCGTGGTAATAGCTGGTGCTAGTAATCCTAGTGGGTCGTAAATTTGTGCAATGACTGACATAATTAAACGTTTAGTTATCTTCGTATCAATATAATTTTTATCTACACTAGTTGAAAAAGTAAATAAATCGTTCTTGTTAGACCAACCAACACCCAGGGTTTTAGACTGACAATATTCACCAATACATAAATCCTTAGTACTTTCTGAAGTAACATCAAAATTAAAAGTCCATTTCCTTAAGGGAAAGCAACCGCTCTGTAGCACGGCAGACGTTTTATTGCAAATGTCTAACAACATGTCGCGCTGATCATGCCCCGTCAAAAGGTCATCGACGTAAAAGTCGTCATTGATAACGCTAGCGATGACGTCATCCTCACATTCCTTTGCCAATTGTTTCAAGCAACGATTGCTAAGGTACGGTGCTGATGCAGTGCCATACGTCACTGTGTTGAGACGATAAACTTGTATGGGTAAGTTGTTATCAGTTCGCCATAATATTAGTTGTAAGTTACGTTGTTCGGGATGAATTAAGGTTTGTCTAAAGAATTTTTCGATATCTGCGCAAGCAACATATTGATACTGTCGGAAACGAAGCAATATTGAGAAGATATCATTTTGTAACCTAGGGCCCACGCATTGAATATCATTCAACGAATTATTATTAGAAGTGGTCGCGCTTGCATCGAAAACGACACGTAATTTGGTTGTCACGCTACTTTCACGATATACCCCATGGTGTGGTATAATATAATACGGCTTATTTAAATTATTGAAATCCTCAACATGCGTCATGTGACCTAATTGCTCGTACTCGTGCATAAATTCACAATACATTTGTTTATACTGTGGCAAACGATCTAGTTTCCTCTCCAAAGATAAAAAACGCTGTTTAACAGAGTTATATGAGTCACCTAAACAATCAGGTGATTGTTTTAATGGCATTCTTACAGAAAATCTACCGTGCTGATCGCGTTCAGTAGTCTGCGAGAACAACTTTTCACAAAAACGATCTTCCTCAGTAATTACGGAAGGAATAAGTACTTCTTCGATTTCCCAAAACTTTCGTAATTGAGAATCAACTAGCGTCAAATTACATTGAACTTCTGTCATGCTAGCCGCTAATAAACGATTATTATTATAAACTGGACCGGATAAAATCCAACCTAACATAGAATCTTGTAGGTATGTACCGGTGTGAAGTTTTATTTTATTTTCTCTTAGCAAATCCCAAAAGACATCGGCGCCTATTAATAAATCTATGTCACTCGGTACATAAAATGTGGGATCTGCAAGTAGAATATTGCTAGGTATACTTATAGCATCACGATTAACGTGTGTCGAAGGCAACTTCGAAATGATACTAGGTAACACTAAACAATGTAAGGTTGTATTAAAATCATACACCTTAGAACGAATATTAACATCGCATTTATGACTGGACTGTGAAACAGTTTGTCCAACACCACAAACACGTATAGTGGACTGTATGATAGGTATTTTCAAACGTTTACATAAGCTTTGAGCTATAAAACAATTTTGACTGCCGCTGTCAAGCAGAGCGCGAACTGTATGATAACAATTATCACTATCAGCAATCTCAACTAACGCCGTAGTCAGCAAAACAGTCTGTAACGATTTAGTATCCGTGAATACGTCCCCGCTACGATTATCAATATTGTCAGCTGTTTTACTAACGGAGTGTAATACAGAAGACTGTGGCAACGTATTATTGATAACGGAACTTTGTGGTGACGTATTTGGGATAACGCTATTATCAACATGAATTAACGCATTATGTTTTTGTTGACATAATTTGCAAGGACCGAAATTACAATTTTCAAGTGTGTGAGTGTTTGTACGTAAACAGTTTATACAAACGCCTTTTGACTGAACTACAATTAATCTTTCTTGTACCGACATATTTAAAAACTTAACACATGAATATAACGCATGTTTACCATTACATAGCGGACATATCAAGTGATGTTTATTTATTTTACCTTTAGTGCTTGGTGAGACCTTATTATTATTATTCGAACTCGCATAGCTAAGTGTAGTTTGAGAATTAGATTGCCTTTTATGATCAGCAGATTGTTTAGCTTCATGTTTACTTTGTGAACGTGACTGATTATTTTTACTGTTACCCGAATTAATCATGTCTAACATGTCAGACCTATTGTTTAGAAACGTTAATAAGTCTTCAAGTTTTACAGGTTTAGAGGTTTTGTTCGAATCAGAAATAAGTGAGCTTCTGTAGTTCTCCCACTCGCGTTCAGTAGCAGAGTCAAGTTTACTGACAACTAAGTAAATGATAAGCATATCCTCGAGTGAAGATTCCGGTTCTTTAAGAGAATTTAGGGCTCGCAAATTACGTAAAACGCAATCTACCAACGTTCTGATCTGTGCCGGACATTCCTTACCCAGTAAAGGTGCCGCAAACAAAGCCTTTACATGGTTGTGTATCAATAGTCTATTATTTTGATACCTTGCTTCAAGCAGGTCCCACGCGTTATGATAGTTAGCTGCTGTAAACTCTAACGAACTGATAACATGTAACGCAGATCCATTGAGAGACGATTTTAGGTATTGAAATTTCTGTATAGGATCTAAGTCGTCGCGGTCATGTATCATAGAAACATATGAGTTCCTAAATTCTAACCATTTATCGAAGGAACCGTCAAAGGCGGGTAATTTTATTTGCGGTAATTTAATGGACACAGATTTACCAGAAATGCACTGAGAATTATTTGATCCGTTTTGGTCACAGTCGCCTATCATGTGCTTTGCTATAGCTACAATTGAATAATATTGGCACTCAAACGAATCTCTGTAATCTAAATGTGGCAGTAATTCTTTTTCATCCACAATTTTTTCTATTATAGATTGCACATCGTTAAACTCAGCAAAGAAAATGGTTGCCGAATTAATACGCATTTGCACTTGAGTTTTAGTCACAGAATCTAAACATGATCTATCTAATTTATTAATATAATTTGCGAACAATGTCAATCTACCTTTAATTACACCTCGTTGTTTTTTAAGGTCAGTTAACTGACTATATATACGAGAAATAGTTTCATCATCATCACTCATTTTGGTAGTTTAAGAAAGTAGGTACTCACAGTTTTGCGTCAGTCGTGTTTTCTCACCTGAAGACGGCTCCAGCAATGCCAGCAGATCTGATATCGATCAGTTCTGAAAAACGTTTTGGTACGATATTAACACAAGGCGAAGACACTAGGGAAGGAGGGAAAAGGGTAACTGGATAACCTGACCGTTGTTGGCTGCTGCATCAATAGCTTCTGACCAGTAAACTGTGGCTGGGTTTCCAAATCTCCTCAACGTACTTCTACTTCGAAGTTCCACTCGCTTCCTTACTTCTTCAAACCAGATCGTAACTTGGCTGATATCTTCAATGTGGCTCGAAGGTCCAATGTTTTGGCCATGAAGACAAGGGGCTGGCAGGGGCTTCTTCAATGAGACTCGTTATTGAAAACAAATTAAATATATTGTCGGTTTTTACAATGTTTACGTAGTTATGAATGTGCACACGATCCTGCTTATTATAACACACTGGCGGGAGCGCTTGATTGAATCACCTTTTTGAACCCGACACGAGCGAGCCGTCTTCTCTAACGGATAGATGGCGTTGCTTGACCCAACATTAACGTTTACTGGAAGTGACTGAGCGTGGTATTTGTTAGTATGTGATGTACCTTTTGTCTCGCAAACTATTAGGTATAGCCTTACCCACCTTTGGTGTATAGTACAATAAGAGTATTATATCTATTTAATGTCACCAGACTATTATTGCCCTGCCAGGGTTGCGGAATTTGTTCGAAAGAGTCTCCGCGGCCCTGGAATGTAAAGGGCTTTAGAAGGAACACGGATGGGTTTTAGTCAGTAAGAGTCTGACACCTCATCATTTGATGATTTCCCATCCTTAAAAAAAAAGACAATTATTGCCAACACCGTAAGATTGTATTAAACCTTGCTTATGTTTTAAACTATATGTACACTGAACAGAACATTTCAAATACAATAAATCGCAACTAGATTAGATAGTTTACAATCAAATTGTTGTCTTTTTTACGCGATATATTATAAACTTACGTGTATTTGCAATAATCTTTACCCGGAACAAGTATTTTGATTCCGGGTAAGGATTCTTGTAAAGGAGTTGATGATGCTATTCGTAAGTCATTAGTTCGATATCGCCTGGACTAAGCATTTCTGCTTTATAAAAGAAATGCTTAGTCAATAAATGGCTTTAGTCGAATCAAAAGCTATTATTTTACAGTTTTTCCGAATACCTCATAAATATGAAGAAGATTTATTATTATTTATTAAGTTTTTGGTATTGTTCGATACCATCCTACAACGTAATTAATGGTTTATAAAGCAACTCGAACATAAAACTGAAGAAACAAGAATTTCTATTGACGCTGTATACTGTCAAAGAAAGCTATCAATACCGTATTTGGAACTCGAAGTTCGCTTTTTCGAATGTTTAGCTTTTAGTTACAAGAGTTTAAACTGAAATCAATAGCATTAATCCTTATCCTAGCTACAATATTTTGTTTGTTTCGCTTTCACGCCTAAATCGGCGAACCGATTTTGATGAATTTTGTAACAGAGATAGATGGGACCCTGAATGATATATGCTACTTTTTTTTACGCGGGCGAAGCCGCGGGCAAAAACTAGTTTCAAATAAACATGTGAAGTGTCACACAGGCACTTTTGAACTGCCGATCTGTCAAAAATATGAAGTTAAGCAGCTAAAAAATAAAGCAAAGTACTTTGTAAGGAGAAGAACGAGCAAGATACTGAGAAGCGTAAATGAACTGTCAACATAAATTTAACATTATTATTATTTTCAACGGCTTCAATACCTTTTGTTTGGGAAATAAAATATACCTGATGAATCTCCCATCACGAACAAAATAATACATATACAACAAACATATAACAAAATAATCTCGCAAATTGCTGTAACTCCATATAAAGATGTTACAAACGGCTTCAAAAGCTCACTCTATTCTTAAAAAGTTGAATGAAGTTTCTTATCATATTATTATGGTGTAAAGAATACATCATAGTTGATAGTCATCGTAAAATAACTTAACAGAGCATGCTTCCTGTATAAAACATTGCCTTTCACAATGCTTTTACATGGTATCGATTCAGTATCTTTTACTATACATGTTTCCTTTTCATGCGAAAATAACCCCATAAAACCACTCTATACTAACTCCGTTTTAGTCTTTATTGTCTATCGTACGGTTTTGTATGAACACCAAAACAAAATGCCCGATTTCCGAGTACCTGAAATAACCCATCAAACATCTATTAATTAGGCAAAATGATCTATTGCGAAATTCTATCATTATTGTACAGAAATTGGGTGCTTATTCAAGTCACAATGATTAAGGAATATTTCTACAATTAAAATCATAGAAGGTAAGCTGAACTTACTAAATTACATGAAATGTGATAACATCAAAACTCAATCATATTATTATAATGACTGTCGCTTCTAGTCTATAAATATCAACGATCATAACATAAGAGATTATGGAGCTGGGACAGGCGAGAAAATTTCAAAATAAATTCTGTACGCAAAGGGTACTTATTGACAACCCCTCGTCATATTAATTTAACTATATTTCTCCCGTAGACCGTTTATTCATATTTTATTTTATAAACGCTATTGAAAGCGTGTAATTTTGGACCCTTTTTAACAGTAAGTGCTTTTTTTTTATGGTAATTTGTATTGTCGCATAAATTACTACGATTTGTCGCGTCTATCGTATTGTCCGGTATGTTCGCTGCCAAAAAAGTGTAGGTAAAATGGCGTTGAAACATTACGTTATCTAAAACATCGTATTCATCTTGGCTCTGTTAAAAAAATCGCGCCTGTATATACCCAGAAAGTGAAAAGAGATCTCGGTATAGTACGCCAATATTTCGTTAGTAACGTTTAGATCCCAAAGTTGGCGAGCCCATTGCCACTAACTGGGTTCAAATCCAGACTCCGGGCTTCGACAGCGGCAATCCTGATGGAACAACCAAATTACACACTTTTCCCGACAGGTATGTTACCCTGGAGTCAGCCACCACCACACCACTTGAACATCGACGAAGTTGTGTTACTACAACTTCTCTGTATCTTCCCACACACATTTCACTCAATGTAACAAAATAGCATTTGTATTCCACAATTCAGATCCCACCACAGATCAATCTACCCAGTATGCTAATAGAACCTTTGACAAAGAACATCTTAACCAAAATCAAAGTATTTTATGCAAAGTTCACGCGTAATCTGACGTCTTACTAGAGACGGTGGCGCATTGAAAATACACCTTTACGTCTTGTGGTACGCCAGAGTACGCCAGTACGCGTCTTTCAACTCGGCCCCGCCCTACATGCCTTGCCGAGGTGATTTTGGCTTTGACAAATATTGGTAGAACGGTATATATTGGTAATATTGGCCGTAAGACGGATTTAGCGTTTTATTGGAATTCGGATAGGACTCGGGTTTTGATGTTTCTGTTATGTGCTGAGTTGAGATTACGATAAAATAAGAAAAAAGGGACTCCTCGGAAGACTTCGCTTTGAGTACCTACCTATTCTTTGCAAGTCTCATGATTTTTACTTAGGCCGTATTTCCACCCACAACCTACAATTACAGGTGTGAGACTGTGTATAAAATTCAAAATATCTATACTAATACTAATAATAAAGCTGAAAAGTTTGTTTGTTTGTTTGAACGCGCTTATTTTTGTATATGATAGCCACATTCATGAGAAATGCTATAGGCTGTATGGGGACGGGAAAAACGGGATATACGCGTACGAAGACGCGGGCAAAAGTTAGTATCTAATATTTTGATGGCCAAGTCTCTTTCGAAGAGATGGATCATCGTTTTGAATGAAAAATAACATCTGCTTGACGGGACACGGGGACAGCTAATATTTTAAAGTATGTTCTATTCAAGGACATAGTCTACGTATGTGTTATGAAACTTGTTCAACCAAATCCATTCAGCCGTTAAGACGTGAAGTGGTAGCCAACAGAGATACAATTTACTTACACATTTATAATATTAGCATGGGTGGATATGGGTCCTTCTGTGAAGCAGTAATACTAGCGAAGGAGGAGATCCCGTGGGCGTCGGGATTCGAGCGATTTCCAGCCACCGTAGGCGCGGGCCAAGGATGGGAAATCATCAAATGCCTTGTTCCGCTCTAGGTGAAGCCGGTGGCGCGGGCCTGAGGACGGCTAGCGTTGTGTGGCTCGCCGTCCGATCATAACCAGGCCCGAGTCTTCGGCGCGTTGTATTCCAAGCTCGCCACAAAGAGATGTTAGCATAGTAGTCGGGGCCCGCTAGGGTTGCGGAATTTGTTACAAATAATCATCGCGGCCCTGGAACGCAAAGGGCATTAGGGTTTAAGTCAGTGAAGAGTCTGAAATGTCATTTGATGATTTCCCATCCATAAAAGAGCATGGATGGATTGAATTAAGATTTGTAAGGGTTAATTTCAAAGTTCTCTGCTCATTTCAGATCTCTCAGTTTATTTTTAGATCACCATCTTGATAATCTTAACCTCACCATCACACGTAAAACAAAAGCGCGTATTATCAAAACAAGGCAAGTAAACGTTCGTTTTATTGTCAAAGAGGAGGCTGGGCTCATTTCGTATCGAAGGGGAGAAGGGGGCATATTATCACGTAACAAATTGGTTTCTGCTACCTTTGTTCAGCAGCAAGCCCTTGGCGAGACGAATGGGTGTACGGTTAGAAGAATAAGGTTGGTTGGATTTGGATACGTGTGATTTTGGTGAAGTGTGATTCTGGTGAAGTGTGATTCTTGTGATCTTGTTTAGAGCGGTTCCATCAAAAAATAATCATATTTTGATAATTCGATGCACCTTTGACTTTGACGGCATTTAATCATTTCTCCGTCTTAAGATTCAAATGAGTGTTTCTGTCATTTTAAATTAGTAATGCGCCACGAGTTTCAATATTTTTAAAGAGGTTCTGACGTAAGAGATCGGCTCTCACAGTACCTACTGATTTAAAATATGGATTGTTGTAAAAGTTGAATAGATAGTTGTATATAGTTTTCAAGCACCAATAAGCTCAAGGGGTTAACACGAGTCTTATCTTCGGCAGGTTGTAAATTCAATGCCCGCTTCAGCAATTAAATGTATGGAATAGAGCTTGTGCTTAGTCTAAAGCTTGTGGCTGTGGGATTAATAATCATAACTCCTCCTATTATATCCTATCCTATTACATCCTGGTCCTATTATATAACGACAGTTACTGCAAGTAAATGAATAGAGCATCTAGCCTTATAAAACAACAATCAATAACTTACAGTTCAAAATCGTTGACCCCAGATAAATCTTGCTTTTTTATGTTCAATATAACGGAGATTCCTTACCTGCGAACAAAAAGAAAAACATCATTAGCAAAACAAAAGTCAGAAACATTCCATAAAACAAACATAAAGCAACGCAATCTAAACTTTGTTGCTGACGGTACATATCTAAAAACCTCTCTACTTAACATGGAAGAGGAAAAGATTCTTTTGTAAGGAGCATTTCGAGTGTAATACCTATTGAGACGGAGTTCCCGGGGTAAATATACCTTTTTTGTGCACCGTACTTTTGGTACAATCTCCATTATAAAGGCTCCCGTTGACAGGCACGATGCGACAACGCGACGTAATTCTCCATATACCTAGTTAAAAATCAAAAACGATTTTTATGAAAACGCATTGTCGCATCGTGTCTATCTGTGGAGGCCTTAATGCTATCGCTCGACTTTTTTCTAACGAGTGAGTTTAAGATTGACACCGTTATTTTATCAGAGGTTGTAAACTTTTTTTATACATAGTAGGCGGAAGTAATTGGTCAACGGCCGAATGTTTTTTTTTTCAAACTCGAACCTTGATAGTTGTTAATGGCAATTATGTCGAGATGTGTGGTCCTTTTACCGTTGTTGCGTGAGAGCTTACTCATAAAATGTTATCTAAAATACTTAAAAAGCTTCTACCCGGTTATCTACATTTTCTGAAACTAACGTGCACTTTTCTGGCTTTTTCTTTTCCCAGAATATTTTGTTTTTTCTTATGTCTAAAATATAATATGTACGATCAACCAGTCATGCGGATACACCCAAAAAACTAATAGTACTCTGAGTGCCTCCCAATAAAATAACCTTGAGCTAAAACCAAACGCTAAAAAATCAACTTCAAAGAACCAGTTCAGAAAAAAAATTAACACTATCCACTGCTTCCCTTTACGTCTATTTAAGCATTCCAAATAAGTAGTCATTCAAAGCTTTGTTCTACCCTCATTGGCTACCATTCCGCCGGGATCGGTTGAAGCAAATAAATCAGCCGTTCACTCGTTCACTCACTCATTCGCTCACGGATTACTTGGCCCGTGGACACTGACCTGTTACGTGGTTTATTTTAAAATTAGCATTAGAGGGAATTTTAATTTGTTGCGGGTTGTTTTAGGCTGGTTTTGTAGGGATGAAAATGTTTAAGGAATTGGGTATTGAAATAACATTTTGATGTATACATTTAAATTTATAGTGATACAGATAATACACATACTAATAGGTCAGTTAAGGCAGAAGAGTGGTTTATTTATATTGTAACACTGCAGCGAGCTACACATGCACGTTGCTTTGGCAAATTAAAGCTTAAAGTGCATTTAACTTCTTTCGTTTGAGAGTCGTGTTAACAACCGTTCGGTCAAAATCATCTCAGAAGTTAACAACAATAAATCACCAACACCAATGACGGGTACTTAACGCAGCCAGTTACATACGCATTCAAATAACCTAAACAGAAGACTGAAGTAATATTTAATTGCGACTTTTAATTACAAGGAAACATAAATCCTGTCATACACAAGGATATCCTGTTATCATTCATCTTTTAGTTCATCCAGGATAAACTCAGGAACGACTAATCGAATGTTTAAACATCGTAAGTTCGAATGACCGCACTTACCCCGGTCACTTTCAACGGAGCGTGCGGAATCATTCACCCGGTCACTCGTTCACAGCTCGTCCATTCGTTCACTTTGATGTCGTTCAACGTTGCACGCACTTTACGCTGAATGCACATTGTTATAAGCGTATTATGAAATTACTTTCGCGTTACAGATAAGGTTTTAAAAATATAAAATAGTCTAGCGCATTTTTTATTTTGTATAAAAAGTAGGTTAATAAAAAGAAAATTGTGAAAAATTATGTCACTTTGAAAAGTGCTTTGAGTTGGCTGAGCGTAAATGAGCCTTGTAGACTATTTAAGTAAAAGTCTGCATAAATTATTACCTTTTCTTTGCTGAACATAGTTGAGTTAAATGGGTCAGCACGTATACACTTAATATGCGTCAAAAATAATGAAAGATCTGACTTTGAAAAACCTTCACGTATGACCAAGTCCATTACCAGTAGGTTTGCAAAGAAATTAGACTAAATATTTTAAATCTAATGTGTCAATAGATAAAAATACTCGCTTCTCTCATTCTCAACATAATGCAAGCACTATTTTAAGCTTATTACCCAATGTCATTATATTTATGTTGGTGACTCCTTGTTCATTGCGGACTCAATTTGGACGGGGTACAAGTGACAAGATTTTTGCGTTACCATGCGGTAAATATATATCAATGGTCTGTACCCACAGTCACTTATCTTCGATCATAGATGCGTTGCCATACCAGAGACAACCCTGAAGTGAAGAAATTCTACACAAAGAACTTCACTTCTACTAGACTTAATAGGAACCAATTGGAAACTCAGAAAATTATTTATTTATTCACACTTTACGCACACAAATGTACAGAGGCGGACTTAATGCCATAGGCATTCTCTACCAGTCAACCAAAAAAGAAAAAAAATAAATAAAATAAAAACAAACAAACAAACAAGAACAAACATTTCTTAGAAAAAATTCTAAGAATTTATTATTGTATTCGCTAGCTTCATATTTTATATGATTATTTTATCATTCCTTTCGCTGAAAATACAGAGCAGTAAAAGATGCAAATCAATCATGGTTTGTCAGTTTAACTGCACAGTCGAGTGCACTTCTAAGAAAAACGCGTTTACTTTTTGAACAGTAACGATTTCATAGGAAATTATTAGATATCAATGTTTATTTATGAATGCCATAGCTTTTCGTATTTCTTCACAGCCTTTCAAAAGTTCAATCTTTAGTGATGCTTCTCAATAAGCATTTATTTATTGTCGGATAGGATAGATATATAGATAGGAATCCACCCGGAGAGGTGGGCGAAGGTCGTCACTCACTTTTCGCCTGAGGAAGGACGTCGTCGTCGAAGTCGAAATATTGGACACGTATTTTTTCTTTTTTCACGTAAACAAAAAATTACGAATATACGGTGCGTTAAAAACTCGCGTGACGTCACTACAATAGTACATATTTTACGTGTTCAATATTTTTTGAAAATCTAACGGACGGACTAAATAGAATTATATTTTTTTCGACCTAGCAGAATACTCCATTGTATAAAATAATCAAAGTGTCTGTACGCAATAATCCTTTAACCGCTATCTCCTCAAATTTGTACCATCGATCGTAATACCAATTTAGATACGGGTGAAATCACAGGTTGACGTATGACTTGTTCCTATAAATTATTTATATTTGCTTCTCACACGATATTATGTAAACAAGCCTTTAATATCTCTGTGTCTGTATCACAGTTTAAATATCTATTTTATACTATTTATATCTTAACTAATATTATTAATGCAAAAGTTTGGATGAATGGATGGATGTTTTTTACTCAATCACGTCAGAGCGGCTGAACGGATCATGATGAAATTTGGCACAGAGGTAGATTATAGTCTGGAATTTTGACTATGTATAATTTTGACTATGTATAATTTAATTATTTAATAATAATATTTTGACATGCGTATCATATTGACGAATTTTAATGTATTTTGACATGAGAGATCATTAATTTATAATGTATTTTTGCATGATAAAATAGATTTGGTTTGGATTAGATATTATTTAATTAAAACATAGATATAAATATGCATATTGTACGCCCTATGGGTATGTTACAGCGATCTACATATTACGTTGATAAGAACTGCTTTAAACCTGTGACAAACAATAAATTATTTTGACTTTTGACTTTTGACTTTGAAATAACACATAGGATACTTTTTATTCCGGGAGTATGTTGCCTTGGGATAATTTTCCCGGCGCGGCGGCAGCTTACTACAGAAACCGATATACACTTAGAAACCGATCCGTGGCATGAAATGAACATATAGAACAAATCTACAATTATAATTATTATAATAACTGATTCTCCAAAAAGCGAAATTATTCTTTGTCTATGACTCAAAAGTTTGCTGGGAGAGAACCAAACTTTGATTTAAGCTCGCCTTTGCACATGAACTTTATTATTACTGTGTTAGAAGTTGTTTTGATGTGCAATAAATAATTTAGAAGACTTAGTAATATTAGTAATGTATCCACTCCGAGTTGTCTTGTTCATTGAATAGTTTTTGCATCAATATGTCCAAGTTATTTTCAAAATATTCAAACACAAATCTACTACATATTTGAATAGCAAAGTTATAGATACACTTCGAAATTCAAGATGTTATACAAATCGCTTATAATTCAAAACTAAACATTCAAAAGTATCAATGTGATTATTCATGAATAACTTACCCTGCATTTGGAATAAAATATAAGATTAGAAATTGCATTATCTATTCAAGAGAGCAAAATGTCTTTTGAAACAAAATTTATTTTTATTTTAACCGACTACGGAAAATAAGATGATGAGAAACATGTATGTAGGTTTTTCTGTAATATTTAAGTAAAAGCTATTATCTGTATTTTTTTTTCAAACCTTCAGGCTTTGTAGATTCGGAGATAAGGCCATTTAATGGTCATTTTCATTTAATAACCTAAATAACTTCAAAACTATTTATTTTTTTCATAATTGTGGTAGGTAAAGTTTGAAAAATGTTTTTTTTCTTCTAGTTTGTGCCTGGAAAGTGCTTGTTATTTATTTTCGTAATGCGTCCGTGTTTGGGTCACAGAAATTCGTATGTGTACGAAATTTCAAACAAATCGGGAGAAACAAAACCCGAATGATGGTGTACCCATGTACTAAACATCCAAATCCGTTGATCTTATGAGTCGTGAATTATCAACAAACACACAGACTTTTAGAATAGCATTATTAGTAGGAAAAGCGGAATCAACCGGCGTCGCCCTTGGCTAAGTACCCTCTATTTAAAACAATAGTGTAACAGACGGAGTACAACTTCCGGTAGAGCGGGCAATTAGCTGACTAGAAGTAAAATTAGTCGGGTAAAGCCGAGTGCACATAAAAGCTTATTTTTATAAAAAATAAACATTGTTTTGTAACTTATGTCAGTAGATCTACGAGTGCACAATTTTCACAAATGTCTGTCTCAAATAAAACAACGTGGACGAAAATATTTCAAAATTGAGGAAGGTATTTTTTAAATTGCGAGTTATTGGAGGATAATGTTAAAAAGAAAAGCTTTTTTCATGGAAATAATAAAAATCAAGTCAAATAATAAAAATAAAACCAATGTAACATATGTACATTGCTTTAATTATATATCCTGATTTGGAATACATTTTCGATTTTTTAAGGAACTGAAATAAAGTTTGACGCATGCAACAAAAAGCTACATTTCATGAAATATTAAAGCCACAAAAATTCAGTCCCACTAGTGTGAAAACCCCTTTAACATCAAAGATACGACACACCCTGTATGTGTGGTTAAAATATAATTACTGACCGAACAATAATTAATTATTAACTGCCATTTTCATACCACGTAACAGTATAACAATAACAGTAGTTATTTGTATGTGACGGTTTCGTTTTCAATTGATATTTCGTTGAACGATTGCAATGAAATTGAACTCAGTAAAAAATAAATGGTATTATCATCATCCTCTTGTCATTATCTGTATTTATTTGAGGTCGGCGCATATCTACATGTAGCAAATTACGACTAATGTTAAGTATGAATACTCCCCAATAGTCTAGTCGTAGACAACGATGGAGCAAGCTTGCCAAGAAAAACCTATTCACTCTTGACTTAAAGACCCCCAGGTTGTAGCTATCAGGAAACACGGTCCTGCACGATATTCCACTCCTTTAGCACGCACAAGAATATCGTTTTGAAATGTATGTTAGGATCGTAGAAGATGGCTTCGGTAGACTTTGCATACCATACAAAAACCACCACAGGAAAAGGGCGTGAATTATGAAAATGTATCAAAACAATTCTAGATAAAAAAATATATTTCTTGCACAAACATACCCGGAGTACCTATACAACTGAGTTTGACATTTTGCGTTTTCATTTCAAACATTATTTTATTCCAATCTTGATAATTATTTAACAGATTCGAAATAAGAACACAATTAATAATAATGGCGTGTTCTCGTCGCGTGGTCACTACAAATGTACAGGAAATTCGTTTATTTATTACTGCTAATAGGTATTCTTTGACGTTTATTAAACAAATGAGCTTACACCCTGTATGTGCACGATCGCGTTTGTGGAAAAAGAGCAAGGAATGAAATGGCGGACACGCGATTTTGTTTTTTGTAATTGAAACTAGTGTTTTTGTTTTAGGGTTCAGTACCTACACTAGCCGCAAGAGAACCAAGGTTACCGTCATGTCATAGCCCGAAGGATCGCCAGACTATGGCAGAGCACATTGCTCGCAGAACAGATGATCAACCGGGCCGAATAGTTCGACAAAAAGAGTGGCGACCGCGTACCTGAAGACGCAGTGTTGGAAGGCCTCCCACAAGGTGGACCGATGACCTGGTGAAGGTCGCGGGTAGCCGATGGATGCGAGACACACAGGACCGGTTGTTGTGGCGACCAGCGTGGATGTCTTTCGGCTGATATGATGATGATGATGACCTAAACTAGGCTTAAAGGATTAGCCATACACACATTATCGCTAAACTTAAGATGTCTGTATACACCACAACCTCACCTGTTGGAAGGCGATGACGTGGTCGAAGATGGAGCACGCTTACCTAGAAGTAACCTATTCACTCTTGACTTAAAGACTGCCAGGCTGTACCTATCAGGAAACACAGACTCTGGCAGAGAATCTCACTCCTTAGCTGTACGCATAATGAAAGTATCCCCAAAACGTTTTGTGTTGTTTAACGATAATAGTTTTGGGCAAAAACATCATTTGAAATTATTATAAAAGGGCCAATATCTAACGGGACCAAGAAAACGGCATCACTGGTCACTAAGAACTATCGGTAAAACATCAAAGCTGAACGAATCAGCCCACAGAGCGTGATAAAAGCATTATTTAAATATTTACTACCACGCTACAAAAACTAGATCAACGTGGAATCGAAAGTAAGCAAAACCATCGACTATGACTTGAACTGATAAAGGAAGCAATAAATATTATAAAAACTATTGAATATAAAGCCAATTCAATTCAAACTGCCTTTCTGGATAATTGGTCAAATATTCCGAAAGGAAATCTATACCAATTAACATATCGTTTCAACTGGAACGTGTAGCTGTAGGAGCAGATTGGGGGAATGTGACACCAGTCTTGCTGAGGGATGTCGTATCATCGTCCATTAACTGGGTTTTGGAGGTCAGATAAGCAGTCATTCCATGTAAAATACTGGTACTCAGCTGCATACGGGTAGACTGGAAGCCGATCCCAATATATCTAGTTCGGAAAGGTTCGGCACAGTTTGACAGGTATATAGAAAGCTGGGTTAAGCAATAGAGTCAAGGGCGCCGTTATTTCTTTAGTTAAGTTAAAGTTTTATGTAAAAGGGGGAGAAGGTATGAGAGACACAAGAAAATTCTGAAAAAACTAAATAACATTTTACTGACATAGGGACTAAACCCAGAACCCCACGCTGAGTCATAGAAGTCAGAATAGTCCGAGCTAGTCTTATTCAAAACAGCCTTTCTAACCAAACAACTCAATATTTAACTTAAATCTATTACTTAGACACAAACAATTAAACGCTAAATCACTTTCAACATAAAACCACGATTCCGTCAAACGGTTAACTTAAACAGCCTTCGAACACACAGTAACAAATCATACGTTCACTGCACACGGGAATAAATATCCAAGTGCTCTGGACAAAATTACAGCACATAAATTACACAATTATTTTCTTCAAACCAGCCTCGGGACGATAAAAAAAATGTTACAATAGCCCATAAATATTTTACAAGTAATTATAATGAAGAATTGCTTTAACAAAAACGCTAAATGTTTCCGGATGAAGTTTTGAATATAAATTAAATCGTTACTTTGGTTTAGAATCAATTTTGTAATTGGCTATTGTTGGGAAAGTGATTTAAGTTAAGAAGTCTTGATATTTGGAATCCAAAGTATTCTACAGAAGACTGAAATAAGTAATCTAAAGTTATTGTTTACTTAGATTTTGTGACAGTGACTTAACAAAACCAATCATTTTCTGTTAGTTTTTGTGACAAAGTAACCTAAAATCAATCTAAACTAGCTAAAATCTAATATTTTGCTGTAGAAATCAAGCTTCTACCGAAACCCTGAAAATCAGTTCTGACGTTTATTTGACACCAACTGAACATTTTCAATTTGAAATTCGAAGAGACAATTCTATCTATCCAAGTTTTCGAACAACAATTTCACTCCAAGCCAGCCAATCTAATTCCACTCTTGACTTAAATCTAAATCACATTTTTTGTCCACCGTTCATCGCACAGTGCGGTTGGACAATAATAAATAGACGCATTGTTCTACCCGTACTATAAACTAATGTCACAGGACGACCCCGTCCGAACACGTTAGCAGGTTGTCATCGTAACTTCACTAGAAGAATAGCTTGTAGAAAATGGATAGGCAGAAGGTTAAGTCCATACAACGAGCGAAAACGCACGCACACATAGACAAGCTTCACGTACAGCGAGTATAAGTGCACTCACGACCGGCATTTGTTGGAGATTATAATATATCCTGGGACAACTCACACACGGTCATCCGATCCCAAACTAGGCAGAGCCTGTACTATGGCAACCAGACAACTGATAAACATACTTATATATTTCTAAATACATACATATTATACACAAATTACACCCAGACACAGAACAAATGATCATGCTCATCACACAAAGATTTGTCCTGGGTGGGAATCGAACCCACGACCTCCGGTTAAGCAGTCAGGGTCACTAACCACTCGACCAACAGGCCAGTCAAAGATGCCGCACATGCGTGTCTATATGTTCGTGCGCCGGTTTTCGCTCGTTGTATAGACCCAACCTTCTGTCGATCTATTGTGATGTAGCTATCAGTTATAAATCTCGTGGGATTTCTCGTACTGGACTTTGAATTCAATTGTTGGGAGTATAAAGTGTGGTCGGTATTGCGGTGTTTTTGCTGAAACCACATAATTGGTTTTTGACCACGTTCTGGTCAGCTGTTTTGTGGAGATTCAGAATTGGCATCATATAATAAGTATTTTGACTCATTCACTGAATGGTCACAAATATGTAGCTACCCATCAAACAGCTTTACATGAATTGTCACACGCCATTGCATATTACCCTTCCAGGAAACTGATAAGTCTTTGCGATAACATTCTTGCAAGATACTTTAATTTAACTGCTCTATTAAGAAAAGCCCTACCAATCCCAACGCATTAAAATACCCAACAATTCAAATCAACAAAGACAACGTCAACGACACACCATTGCTATCAGGCTCAGCCATCGCTCCAGATATGAACCCTCATTCGCCACTCCATCAATTTAATCCCAACACCTCGAAATTGAGTCCTCCCATCCATAACCCGGCGAAATCAAGAAGCTCCTTCACCCATCCATAATCCTACCAACTGCTGTGCTCCTTAACTGGTTGTAGTTCCACGTCTAATTGGCTCCAATTGGCTGTACATGGCTTCGAGATAGGTGTAATTAATACGATGGCCAAAGGCCTACGTCTGTGCGACGCATACAATAGTAGGCCTGTTATCTCAAGATGGTCCAATTTTGGACGGAGTGCTAAAGCTAAGCCTAACGGTTGGTATGGGCTTGGTATTATTAATAGGTTGGTAATATATTATAGGCCGTTACCTACTCGTACATATCTGCAATAAAATGACAAAAAAGTGAAGTAAAGAGAACAAAAAAAAAATTTTTTCCACGACTACAGTTAATTTGCAGCAATGTGCAGTTTGCAAAAGTTGCAGATAAGAAATGATTATTTTCAAAAAACCAAAACACGTTATATAGTAATTGAATATTCAAAAATATCTTATAATGAGCTTACAAAGTTATTTTTGTTAAACACGAAAACATTTTGTTTCACGTCAACCATTTAAGAAAATTTATCAGACAATGCGATTCAAGAAGTTAATTAAAAGTTAAATTAAAAACTTTTCGGAGATCGTATCTTAATGATTACTTAGAGCTTTATTCACAATGTTCACATCCGCGTAATTCAATAAAAACTAAGTATCGCAA
Source organism: Mamestra brassicae (assembly GCA_905163435.1). Classification (NCBI taxonomy): domain Eukaryota; kingdom Metazoa; phylum Arthropoda; class Insecta; order Lepidoptera; family Noctuidae; genus Mamestra; species Mamestra brassicae. The sequence goes on along the minus strand of LR991013.1, from coordinate 7,575,434 downwards.
AATAAAACAAAGACTGTATGAAACAATATCGAATCATATTTGTTACTATGGTAGACACCAGGTAAATGTGCAATAACGGTCATTGACCCACATACATTTATTGACTTTCTTAATATCAAAAACAGAAATCAAGACATAAAGCTGTCCTGAATCGACTTCAGTGATCCTTAACGTTCTCTAGTAATGAAAAACGTTTCATAATTTATTGATCGGGTATATACGATGAGATATTAGGGAAAGGTCAATGTACTTTATTGCAAGTTTATCTGGCTCCTACCATAGGCCACTGTTTCGCTTACTTTTTCTGATAGTTCTATTGCATGTTAGCTATAATAATCAATATCTTTCTATAATGTGTGGAGGTAATGTGGAGGAACCTATATGGATATGGGTGGAAAGTTTCGCAACCTCAATTGAAAAGGGAGGATCCTCCGACAAGACGGGTGTTGTGTCTAATAGGCACCTGCCCGAAGGTTGTTGCTGGCTGTTGTATATGTTCAAATCACGCGGAGAACTTTGATAGCGCGCTGTAGGATTTTTCTGATATCAAGTCTTTTAGAACACATAGGTATATGATGCACAAATGTCCCACTGACACAGGCCTCCTCTAAGTACTTTGAGAGAGAGTGTGGAATATGATCCGCCACTCGGATCCAGCACCGATTGGTAGATATCAGTATACCTTTCTAACTTTTTATTATCGCCTTAAATTGCACCAAACATCACTATTCTACCCTTTTCACTTCGATTCAAAATGACCACAGCACAATAATATAGGGCAACTCTCTTGCAACACCATAACTTCATAAGCCCAGTGCCCCACACCGTTGCTAACGCGAGGCGAATCGATTGCAGCAAATTGTGCTAAGTTTTATCGCCGAGTCCAATCTATTCTGCGCCCTGTGCGATCGTGGGTTTGTTTTAGAAGCTTAGCTTAGTAACACAAGGTTTTTTTGTGTTTGTTACAAAAAAAAATCTTCTAAAAAAAGAGTTATTGCTTTGGTTCAACCAACTGTTGATTCGATTCTCAATAAATTAACTGAGATGTTTGGGCTAAGACCGGCACACTATTTCCTATCACAAAATCTCCTGAAAGCCAGAATCAACAGTGGCAACCACCAGAAAATGTAGAAAACAATTTAAATCTACGAGTACAGGAGAAACGATCCAACTATCTTGGATCTCGTGACGAAAAAGAAACAAAGAGTAAGAAAAATCATTTTTTCTGCTTCGACCTTTCTTTGTTGATTTTACAAAAGAAAATCAAACAATCCGAGATGATTTGCAAAAGTTTGCGAGCTCGCTTCGCTCGATCTTGCATTCTAACATTTAGTTGTTGAGCTTTCTGTATTAGACAATACAATTTCTTATAAACCTATAACCATGAATGTTCAGTGTGGTGTATAAATGTTGGTTTACTCACGTGCTTGACCGATTGGCTTCGGACTTAGTTTCACTACAGTCCACACCTAACGAGTTCCCGAAGCGTACTGGTTTGAATTTGCAAAAATTATACCCATCTAAAAATAAAACTTTAAATATTTGGTATTTTTTATCTAACCCGGTCGTACTAGGGTTATCAATTTTAAACACTGCGTCCTGCAAATCACTGTTTCCGGCTGAGTGATAAATAAGTGACAACTTTGTTGTGTCGACCTTGCCGTCTGGTTCATTAATAACTTTCGACCTTCTTGCTCACTGCATACGATCCGAATTTGAGTTCAGAGTTCTATCCGAATTGGAAACGTTTTAAATTCGGACGAACGCAACCCACTACAAGTAGTAGATACTAAGGCTACTTCAGACTGATATTTCTCGGATCCGGATTGAATGAAGCGCGCAATCGCTCTTATAGATATCAATTAGAATCTCATAATATTATCTATGTATCGTGCAGATAGAGAACATCTCATCATATACCGAGATCTCCATGCCTCGGAAAGCACGTTAAGCTGATGGTCCCGGCTGTGATTTGTAGACCATGAACAGACATTACGGGTATTTAGAAGCCAGATGTAAAATACTGGTATGCAACTGCATCTTCGACTGGAAGCCGACCCCAACTAGTTGGGAAAAAGCTTTGCAGACTGTGCTAATAAAGAAAACTTCTAACTCCTAACCGAAAAATATACTTTACCTTGTTTAGTATTTCTATTATTAGTTATAAAACCATTTGAAACGAATGCCAAATATATCAGTGTCATAATATCAAACATGTTTTCGATGAAAGTGTCAAGAATTTTCTGACATCAAAAGAAAGACTTCTCCAGTTCTTCAGTCCTCTTTTTATTTACAATTTTCTAATAAACAGACGGATATTAAGTTACTTTGTTACCGTGAAAAACTTATTGGAAAATCATATTATGTGTACTAAGTATAAAGATATTATGTAAAGAGAATAGCCGAAGTGAACAGTACAAGATTAATTCTTGCTACAACATGATAAACATTGAAAGTTTATTTACATAATATTCTGCTAAATGTGCCATAATTTAGCCCGACTTTTGAAGTCATTTGATGATTTCCCATTCTTAATAAAAAACAAGTGCCATATTTAAAGCAAGAAATTAAAAAAAAAACGCATAAGAGCGCAGTTTTTTTACCCAAAATTATGATAAAATTAGGATAACAGTACTTACCTATTTATGAAATATAATAATATGTACTTAACTATCTTTGCAAGACTAATTTGAAAACTCTCATTAAACAAAATAAAACAATTTTTATCAAACGCTAAACAATAACCTATAATAATAAATCACGTTTCACCAAAATTCGCGACAAAAATATTTTTTATACTACACCTGCTTGGAAAGTACCTTGATACTTTATCAAATTTACGGTAGAAAGTACGTCATTGCATATCGAACAAATATGCGGGGAGAAAACGCATCTGAGCGGGAGAGAAAAGTGTATGAAAATCCATTTCTTACGTGGTTTTTCTTTTTTAATTTTGGGTAAGACTATGCGCCGGTAACCTAAATATCAAAAGCCAAAAAGTTTTTACAGTGAGTTTTTATCTCCAAGTTCGCAAAATGACACTGGCCACTAGCTGTGTGTTGGATGGTGTCGGGCTGGCAGTGCGACCCTGCGGCGGCAGGATAAACAATTTGAAAAAAGAACATGTGAAAATTGCAGACGCCATTGGCGCCATTTCCAATTTGTGTGTTGTTTGAGGATTCAGTTTTAACTGCAACAATTTCAATATAAATTTCAATTAGTAAAGATTTCGTTTTTTATTTTCCTTCTAGGTGTAGTATAAAGCACTATGTATCACTCGAGAGAAACTGCGATTCCCGATCTTGGGTGTTTTAAAGCCCTCGCCTACGGCTCGGGCTTCAAACGACACCCTCGACGGTAATCGGTCACTTTCTCCTCTCGGTGAACAATGTACTATTTCAAAAAACTAAAGTCACTTCAAACTCGAGGTAACACGTTTAAAACTCCATGTTAACGACTGAAACAAGAAAAAATGGTGTTTTCTAGTCCTTCACATGAGTTCACGTCCCTCTCGTAACGAGAAGAAATGACTACTCACATCTCCCCTCTTTACTTAATTAAAAGTCTTAAGACTTTTTAAGAAAATAATAAACGTGGCAGCAAGAACACTATATTTTCGTGAAATCATACCCAAGTTAGTTGTGTGATTAAATATGATTGAAGTTTAAGTTTGCGCGTGTGCTAAGTTAGTTCTACGTTAAGTTTGACAGTGCTTAATGATTACTTTAAATGTTTTGTTGTTAACTTTCTCAATTAAAGCCATTCTGTCTACTTTATATGGTAATTAGAGTTCAAGAATATCTGTCTAAGTTAAACTGAATTAAGAAATTATTTCGAAAGTTACTCAAGTTTCGGCAACCGGCCTCGAATTTGTAACTTTATAGTTCTAATCCGAATTCTGACAGTAAGTCGGGATAAGTTATCGTAAAAAAAAACAGTTGATTTAGTTCTCATAAACACTTTTATTTAGACAGACATCCCTAAAACAAAATACTAGAGTCCGTTGCCCCCAACAGCTGTTTGCTTTTATTTTCTATCCGTTTTTCCGGAAAAATATCTGCCTAATCCCTTCGTAATTAATTCCGTTCCCTCGCCCCAAAAATAAATACACCACGTGACCAACTTGTTCTGACACGGCGTCGATCGAATTCTGTCACGTAAGCCGTAAAACTGGCTGACAAACGCCTCGGGTTTGCTAATTAACCCTGTAATTGCACCATTAGGGTTTTATGCTCAAGTTTTACGACTGACCAAGTTGCGGCCTTAGTTGCCATCGAAGTGTTAGAATGTTAAAGCGATGGTGGGAAATTTTGAATAGAGTAGGCAAAGGTTCTAAATTATTCTGACGGTTAATCGGAATGTTTACGATTGCGACTTGTTGTTATTTAATGGCTGCAAATGTTAAAGGTTTCGTTTTAATATGAGACTCGACCTCCTGATTTGATGTTGTAATGTAGGCCTAGGAATTTAATATCATGCAGTTATCTGGCTTTTGTTCAACAATTATTCAAACCATGTTCTACGTTACAGAAGCACATTTAATTTTACCCTCTTACGACCCATTTTATTTTCCGCCACCATTATTATAAAAGAGAACTATTATAATATAAGTTTATTACAGTTTCTCATTAAATTCTTTGCGTTAACAGCCAAGGAAGGGGTAAAGTGGCGAAAAAAACACGACGTTCAACGCTGCCACGACTGTTTTTTACACTTTTAGTACAAAAATTAAAGATTCTCAATTAATACCTCGTAATTTATTTAAAGATCGTTTTGCGTTTTATGTTTAACATAAAAAACTATAACGAATGAATAAATCTGTGGTTGGTTTGAAAAAAAAAAATGTTATGGCCATGTTACATTGCTATTCGGTCCACTGTGCGGTCGGACACGCATTTCGGTTGTCTTGAACACATTCATTTGTACCTTGGTGTCACGTTACACGGGTTTTTAAAAATTGATGGCGTGTAATAAATGTTTTTTGGCTTCACCGATCTCGTCTCTCGATCACCGAGCTATAAAGTATTGCAATCTCTTTTTTATGGCGTAAGAGTGAAAGAGAGGGGGGTATATGTAACTGTGATTGTTTCTTACAATTTTAATACCCATGTCGATTTGTATTACGGCGTGCTCAATAAAAGGAAGGAGTAATAAAATACAGTTGTTGAAAACAATGTGTTAGTATGTTTGTGTGGTTCATAGCGAAGTCAATTGTGTTAGATGCTTGTCAGATGGAGTTCAGATACGTGGGAACAAAACATCTAGTCTTGTTTTTGTCGTGGTATTTTTTTCTGACACTTCAAGTTATGGTAATTATCTCTTGCAGACTAGGAGCTTATTTATTTATTTTATTTTTTTAGGAAAACTTTTTTTTTATTTTTTATCTTTATTTAAGGGGACTCGGTCAACAATGACGATGTCGCCCCGTAATTCTAATTATAAAATAGGTACAACTTTTATGTCTAGTTACATCTTAACTATCTAAACTTGGAGTGGAAACAGCGCCCAGTTGGTGCTTGGTGGTGTTTCAGTTCCGTAAATGGCACATGTATAAATCATACAACTTCCCAGCCCCTTCCGAAAAAGGGGAGGCTAAGAAGCTGTTACATAACCCTGTGTTGTACTGAGTGTCTCCAAGTGCCTGTCGCCGCTGGACTTCATTCCGGACACATTCGAGCAAAATATGTTGAACATCCTCGATCGCGTTACACTCCGTGCAATTAGGTGAGTCCGTTTTACCCATTAAATGCGCAAATTTATTTGATGGAATGTGCCCGGCCCGAAGTCTCAGCAGCGTCACAATATATTGTCTATGGGCCTCCATCTCCTGGAACCATGGGCAAAGAAAAGGTCCTGCTTGTATAGTCCTGTACCATATGCCTTTGGTGAGAGACCTCTCATCAAAATATTCCTGCCATAAGTCTTTACAAATCTTTTTGACTGTATGAACCTGATCTGTGTGTAAAGGTAAGTAAGTATATGTGATTCCTTCTGTTAAAGCCAACTTTGCTGCCTGATCCGCCTTTTTATTGCCCATGATGCCAATATGGGATGGAATCCACTGTAGAATTATAGTTTTATTACACATACGCAACTCTAAAATGGTTTGGAGAATAACAAAGGCTATCTGGGAACCTCGAGAATTCGAGGGTAGCCGAGCCAGATGCAATAGAGCACTCTTAGAGTCTGTTAAAATCACAATATGCTGAGTATCAAGAGTTAACGCGTAAGACAGGGCTTCGGAAATCGCTATCAGCTCGCAGTACATTACAGCAATGTTAGCCTTAATTTTAAATTTAAACGTATTATTTAATTGAGGGTCGAATACAGCGGCTCCCGCATACTGTGTGTCTTTGGATCCGTCTGTATATAGCTGATAGAACGAACTGTAGTTATCATTCAAGTATTTGGTACACTTTTGTCTTAAATCTAATATATTCATCGATCTCTTTGGAATGCGTACATAAGGGATATCGTAAGGAAAACTTACAGCTAAACAAATACAGTAAATAAAAGTTTACATCTTTTACACTCACACACACACACAGTTTGAAACACTTAGTTTTTTTTTGGTTTTAGACAGTTCAGCAGTGATCATTTTATCATTCGGTAAAACTTCTGCACGTGTTTTCTTACTTAATTTTGAGAAAAAAAAAATTGAATCAACATTTGTAGTCAGTAAAAAATACACAAATGATAAATTTCTGCCCAATCTCAAGCAATGAAAGGCAAATTATTATCGGAACACTAAATTGTACCCTAATCGACCATTACCAGATAAACAGCAAATATATTATCGTATCTTCAATACCCAAATGAAATAAAAACAACAGGTTGCTCGTTGTCCTTTAAACTTTTGTAGTTCGCAAATTTTTTTTTTTTTACAACTGTATAATCTTGCTTGGTACTTTTGTTCCAGGCTCTGTATCGCTTTTGAACACTGTGCTAATATTGGAACACTATGATAATATTTAAATATTGCTAATATAACACCATAGGCACCGATGAGGAGCTTGTGGCTAAAGAATAATAGCCGCACGAATCGATTTTCATGGTTAAGCAACACTTGCCAAGGTTGGTCTGTGGATGGGTGACCATCTTAAAATACCGAGTTTCCTCCGTGCCTCGGAAAGCATGTTAAGCCGTGTGTTGGTCCCGGATGTCATTTGTAGATCTTTGGCAGTCGTTACGGATTGTCAGAAGCCAGTAAATCTGACTCCAATCTTGCCAAGAACTACCGTGTTACCCAATGAATGGGTTGTGCCGCTACACGTAAAATACTAGTATTCAGCTAAATCCGGTTTGAGTCGAAGCCGACCCCAATATAGTTGGGAAAAGGCTAGGCAGATGATGATGAACACCATAAGCCCCATAGCCAGCCCATTCTGAAGAGGTTGCTTAGCCGCCGAGGAATCAGCCACCACGTGATCCTGGAATGCAAGGCCTTTGCTTCTCAACTATTGCCTTTCTAGATTATTTCTATGACCACATAAAATATTTTGAAACTAATTCAAAGATATTGTTTATAAAATCATTTACACGTCAAAAATATGAAGTTACTTGCACGTTCCAAAGCGTAGATCTCTCTGGAGAAGGACGTACAAGACATACCAGGACTTGAACCTTCATTACTATTTTACACCTCTCTATGCAAAATCGTCAAAAGCCATACAAAGCTGGTTTAGACCTCTCTGCCTATTCCGTCCTACGATCTTAAACAACAATGGACAATAAACAGCGCAATATTAGCAAGTTAAGATTTCGCAATAAAACCCAGAGCGAATCGGTGACGATAAAATATAACGCACTGTGTGCTTATAGAGCGACGCCGGGGAAAGGATATTTCTCTTCATGTTTTTGACTTGTTACCTATTGTTTTTGACGGCAATGCCGCATAAAATAAAATGAATAGAATTTTCTTTATTATATACTAGTGGCAGCCCCGCGGTTTCATCCGCGTAAGTCTCGATCCCGTGGGAATATCGGTATAAAAAGTATCCTGAATAAAGTTTTAGAATTGAATATTTTAAGTTAAGAACTTTTCAAAAAATATTTGAATGCTGTTTAACAGATTCACATATTAAAGGGAGCGTCTTGAAAGAAAGAAAGAAAATTGTGTTTATTAGCATTATAAAAAACAGAAACGCCTTAAAATTAAACAAAATAAATAATGAAAAACATCAATGCGAAGACACTGCCTCCTAAGATACAGGATCTTCCTAGTTTAGGAGTCAGGGCTCAAATTTTGTATTGACTGTACTTTACCCATGTCTAGCACACTATTTTTGTAATTAATTTTTCTGTGCCCTAGTAACAATTATGTGTACTTTAACATGTGTCAAACTGTGTTTTGCGAATAAATTATTATTATTATTATTAATGCCAAAAGGGCCTCGGCTCAGCACAATGCCTATGCATAAATGTCTTGGTCAGAGTTACAGATAATATTTGCGAAATAACGATGCTGTTGTGATTTTAAACCACACAATCCAGGAACATCTTCCTAAGCTATGCAAAATGGTCCTTAGCGTAATTGTAACCTGTTATTTTTATGGAAATTTATTTATTGATTTCTTAAATCAAGACACATAACCAACCAACCCAACGTAGTACACGTCGAACTAGTTTACTTATCTTACCGAAAATGAGAACTAAGTCAGGTAAGAAAAAATTAACATTTGAAGGAGCACAGTTGTACAAAAGAAATGTACACTCATTCAATGCATTTAAGAAGGAATTAGCCCAATATTTAATAAATAAATAATAACGAGACAAATAATTACGCATATGGGAATGCATTGGATGAGTGAAAAACTTAATATTCATTTTATTGACGAACTCAATATACTTAGCATAAAGTTAACATTGTTCTCATGTAAGTGACTTTGTGTCTTTTTTGAGAATAAATATCTTAAAACCTAAATCACTTCTAGACAAAACAGTAATTGCCAACCTTCTCAAACAACACAGAAACACAATATTACAATTTATATTCACATTAAATCTAATATGCAGTTGTCACAGTCCATTATTCGGCATTAGCTGTTAACTACATTATTTATAGTTTACGCTGCTCATAACTTTAATGGCACTGTGTTAAAACAAAATATATCCGACTATAATAGTGCAGTTAAACTGAACTCCTCGTTTTATTTATGTGCCCCTCGTTCCTATTTGGGTGAACAACTTATACCTAGTTTAAAATGGTAATAGGAAAATTTGTGTTAGCAGGACTCGCACTGTTTAATGCGGGCCATAGACGTTCAAGTAATTTGATCAATCAGGCTTATTCAAACTGATCAAATTTCGTATTACTTCATGCCTTTTGACAACTCATTTTTGATCAATTTTTTTCACAAACATTCATGCCACTTTGATCAAAGCGTTTGATCCAGCCTGTTTGATGAAATTATTTGAACGTGTATGACCTGCATTAGGGTAATGATAGATTAGAGGTTAGATTGGACCATTCGCTCTAGACAAATGACATTCTGACAGCGACAACGTGGCGAAGGAGATTGTCAAAACATCAAAAATGTATGTCACGTGATCGTTCCCTTATTATATGGCATTCGCTAATAAAAGGCAGGCACTTTGTCTATAGCCTCAAGTCGACGACTTTGACGGTCAAACTACCGCCAGGTTTAGAATTAAAGCCTTTGAATTGTGGTGCTGGCATCACCATCAGCGCAGCCGTGTAGCCGCATACCATGCACAGTCAACCGTACAAATGTCTCGATCCTCCAACAGCTGAAACTGGCGAAAACACAACATTGCTCGCAGAGGTTCCAACTACATGGAACTTCTTATGGTGATTATGAAAATACATGGCAAACGATCCAAAGCCCCAAACGTTAGATGGATTTTGGAAATTTTTGTCAATCATCATCGCCTGATAGAATGTTGCTTTGTCCTCTTGTCACATTAAATTTATGTACTAGACAACTTGATTCGTAAATCAATCATGCCGTGAAACAAAAAAATACGCAGACTATACTAATCCTATGAAGGTCAACGCAGAATCTTTTAAATAAGATAACATCTAATACATAGCAACTGTATGCTCCACGCCCCAAATCGACCATACACAGTGGGCCATTCCACCAAAATTATAATTTTATGGACAAAATAATATTGCGTCTCATGAATTTTAAATAAAATCACAATTGTTCTGCGTGGCAACGTGTACGGGGTATAAACACCACGCAATGGGATGGCATGGCCAAAGAGTGGGTGAAAAAATTTGCGGTTACGCGGCGAGTATGTTAAGGAGGTCGTTCAACCATTTTTTGGAAGATTTGGCCTGCTTTTTCGAGATAATTTGCAGTATTTAGATGCAAGATAAGTTTTTGTATGGATATTTTCATAGATTTACGATAAACTTGACGTTAAGTTGCATATCAAATTCCTTTTCTAAGATCTTGTACGCGATTGGTGATGTTTAAATTTTCTGGTTACAAAGAGGCGTTGTAAGAACAATGTTCAAGATTTTTCGAGGTAAGTTTAAGCAGAATACAATTCCTAAATTTAACTAGAACGTGGAGTAAGTTCCTTTTAGGTGTTCCAGTTTTAGGGTAACAACTTCAAGAGTTTAGAATTCGAGATTCTCGAAACTTTTCGAGGAAGAATCTACGTATAAGCTATAGCCAAATTGTTCTGTTATAAAAGTAGAGAACAAATACGTGAACACAGAGTTTAAAATGCCTAAATCGATGCTTAGAAACAAGTCGATTTGTTCAAAGTATACTGTGCTAAAATGATGTCCAGAAATACTACAAGGGATACAAAACAAAACTATGTCTAAATGGATCAGTGTGTTGATGTCATTACAAACTAATGTGATTACAGTAAATTGTATTACGACATACAAGGAAGTCGGAATAACAGGATATGAGATATTATGTGTTATGTGGCCACTGACTAACTTGTGAATGTGTCGAATGCTTAACTTGTCTAGTGGTGAGAAAGGGAATGATATTATTATTATAATCGTATAACGTTGAATAGTGAATGGTTTGAAGGGATTTTTAACTTGGGAAGCAGTGTTAGTGTCCAGTTTGGAAAGAGATAGATATTGTGTACAAAAAGCCTCATAACTTGTAAGTTACGAGGCTTTTTCTTCATCCAAGTTTATGTGAATGACTTTTTAAGAAGAGAGGTTTGTATTAAGTAATTAATTCTCTTTGGATATGAGATAGTATGTGTTATGAAGCCACTTACTGACTTGTGAATGTGTCGAATGCTTAACTTGACTAGTGATGAGAAAGGGAATGATAATATAATCGTATAACGTTGAATAGTGAATGGTTTGAAGAGATTTTTAACTTGGGAAGCAGTGTTAGTGTCCAGATTGGAAAGAGATAGATATTCTTCAAGTTACAAGGCTTTTTCTTTATACGAGTGATTAAAATGGCTTTGTGTTAAGAAGAGAGGTTTGTATCAAGTGATTAATTTTCTTTGGATAAGAGATATAATGTGTTATGAAGTCACTAACTGACTTAGCTTTTCTAATGATTAGAAAAATAATGATACTCGTATAACGTTGAATCGTGAATGGTTTGAAGGGATTTTTAACTTGGGAAGCAGTGTTAGTGTCCAGATTGGAAAGAGATAGATATTCTTCAAGTTACCAGGCTTTTTCTTCATACGAGTGATTTAAATGGCATTGTGTTAAGAAAAGAGGTTTGTATCAAGTGATTAATTCTCTTTGGATAAGAGATATTGTATTGTGTCGAATGCTCAGCTTGTCTAGTGGGATGATTTTGAAACAGTATTAAAGCTGCAATTTAAAAAGATACAGATTTTCTTTAAGTTTTAACGATTTTTTCTTTATCCAAGTTTGTGTGAATGGCTTTTTAAGAAGAGAGGTTTGTATTTAGTGATACTTTCTACTCTCTTTCGGTATGAGATATTATGTGTTATGAAGCCAATAGACTTGTGAGTTTGTCGAATGCTTAACTTCTGTAGTAGTGAGAAAAATAATGATATAACTGTGAATAGTGAATGCTTTGACGGGATTTTAAGCTTTGAAATAACTGTAAAATGATAAATAATATTTGTTTTGTAAATAGGTAAAAAATAACTGGTAATTTTAAACTAGAAGAATCCGGTGTTTCTTTGCTGTGAAGAAACACCGAAACAAACTCAGTGTTATAGCAGTGTAACGGTACAGTTAAAAAAGATATAGATGTTTTTCAAGTCTCATACATGTTTAAACGGCTTTTAGTAGAGTGGAGGTTTATTAAGTGATTACTTCCCTTTAAAAAACAAGATTCTTTTAATGCATAATACAACGTTGTATTAAACCATTAAACTTAAGAACAAAATCCAAGGCATATATCTTTTAAAACATCCGAAATATACAGGTAAGACAAGCATTAATGGATTTAACGACACAACGATTCCGATAACGTTATTAAATAAGACTCCCGGTATAAATAACCCTCTGTCGGTCTAACAATCTGGCGGTCATAAAACTGCCGAATTTGGCCGTAACCTCGCGTGTTCGGGGCTTTTAAAGCCCGAATAACTTGAGATTCATGCCACACCACCATCTTGAAAGACACCAAAAAACATCCTTCTCGTTTTACTTTCGCAATGTTTTTCCTTCATGTAAACGTTTTTTTTTGCAAAACATACTGCAATTTAAAGGCTTCAAAGCAATATTTATTCGCATCAGCGATGCTAAAGACGTGTATGAACGCATAAATCTACCGATCTCATGATACTAAACAGGACCAACTGCATATCTAGTTCCCAACTCGGATGCCACACAAATCACAATAAGCGTTCTTCATTATCCGCATTTCAGTCTGGCGGGGCCCGTATCCATCGGAATGCGCCCACAAAGGAGTATCCATACCGACTTACTAACTCGCTACACTTTGTCCAACCGGCTTCGGTTCAAACCAGTCCGCCTCGGGCCGGTCGCACACCTCCAAACACAAAACGGCCTAAACACCAGTTGACTGACACTTAAATGCCACTTTGGAGCGCTCTCTCAAAATTTTATTGGTAATAAGTACCCTGCCGAACGGTTTTTGTCCGCGGTCAGTAGGCCCGACGCAATGTCTGTTGACCTTACTCATTCATAGAAACAAAAGGTCGCTGGAAATCTCAAAGGCTTCGTTTCAATGCTCCGTATTTAATTATCTCTTCAAACTAGTTAGTTTAACTATGAAACTATGAAAAGTTTCTTAACAGCGGCGGTGCACGGACGCGGTTCATTAGAGAGAATACAGTTGATAATCGCTCGTCGCGTAGTGGCACTTACGATAAAGTTGTGCGGACGAAATTCCAAGTAAAGCGACGGGATATTTTAACTCTCGTATACGCTGTACAGTAATTACTGATGTGCCATCGAGGTAAATAGCCTGAGTTGCCTCTCACTCGCTCCCGAGATCGGCTCATTCCTGTCATTTGCTCTTTGAAGATCACTTTATTCCAGTAAATATTGAGGGGCTCGCCGGCCACATTTGTGGTAGATCCTTTTATGAGATTACACCAGCCAATGACCATTATGTTCGATGCTAATAGCTTATACCTAGCAATTTCTGTAATAATAGCATCTTTGGAGGAGATTTCGATTGCTTTAGATCTTGGTGTAACATAATTTAATGTCTTTATCATACCAATCTAGTTTTATCCGTTAATAAATAACGATTAGCATATCTGGAAACCAAGAATTATTTGTTTAACAAAACGTTATGAGTTCACAACATATTAAAGTTATTTGTCAGGGAGGTCGTTACGTTTGCTTAATTAGGCACTTTATGTCACATCTATTTACTGGATTTCCGCTTTAAATTGTAGCAATTTCAGCGTTAAATATTGTAGGGATTTGAACAAAGAGTTATTTGGGTCACAAATGTGAATGTAACAAGAAGATTAGGTCCTTCAGTTGGGTGTCTAATTCGTGTCGCTGTGATGTATGTCGCAGATATGAGATGGTTCAACAAAGAAGTCTAGCTCCTGAGTTCCTCACGTATATTCCATTTTTCTGAAATATAAACCCCCTGAAAAGGCGCCCGTAGGAAAATAGTAATTACAAGTTCTTTCTCGGCGCGAGCCTTTGTGTGGCGGCCACAATGCGGAGGAATCTTTTTGTCCGCCCTATCGGCGGTTCGCACTCACAGTGCGCCAGTGGCACCGACACATATATTTAGACGTTTACAGTCCCACTTCTCGTCTGTTGACTTGATTTTTGTGTTAAAACTTTTCATCAAAAAGTTAAGTAAAACTAAGTTGCTCTAGAAGCCATTTTCGCCTTTTAAGTTCATTAAAACCGCGCCTGAATACAATTAATGCTATAGAGCCATTGTTAAGTAAACAGGTATCCTGAAGGTTTCTTTTGTTTCTTTATCAGGCGCCAGCAATTTCCTCTCAAAGTGACATTTTTCAAACATAATTAAAACTCAGCGCACATTAACGGTTAACGTTTGCGTGTAACGTTTATTTTATCTACTAAGCTGAAATTCTTAAGAAACTTTCTTCAGCGAACTCGAAACAATTCAGAACAAGCAGTTTTATTAACGCAACTTGTTCTCTTGTTTAATCATTCACTGTGTAACGTGTAGAAGTTTCCAAATAAATTTCGTTCAGAGTAGCCAAAGTAATTTAGTTAGAGTGCCTTAGGTAGCAAACCTGTGTCTGCCGTGAACAAGTTCGACCCCCTAATTTGGGGGTCCTTTACAGACGCAAAATTATTTTGTCTACACATGCATAATGGCTGAGACCACTGTGCAATTGAATTATAGAAACCTGAGTCAATAATGTTATCAGAGACGGTCGGGCCAAATTAGAGTGTCTGTAATTTATACAAATTAGTAGGTATATACAGGCTAGGAGCATTCGGTGTGTTATTACCAATTTCAGTATATAATAACTTCATAATTCACTTTAATAGTTAGGTAAATGTATCAATGTAGATTGATAGGTAATAATTACAGCGCGTTTTCGTATAGATTTCTGAGCTTTAAGCTATTTAATGCCAAAATTATTATTCCAATACAAAAAGTTATTTGCAATACTTTTTTTTTTTTGCTAATGTCAAAATGAATTTGATGTCGATCACGTGCTGATGTTTTTATTGAAACTTGTGGAAATCCATTTGTGAGAAATAAAAGACCCATTAAAAACAGTTCAATAGTTTTTGTGAAACATGTTACCCGCTCGAACTAAATAAAATACTGTTTTTCGCGCCTAATGGTTCTAAAAATATTTTTTGTCAAGAATAGACGTTTGACGTGAAATGGCATTGAATAAAATTTATTTGGTATCCAATTCAATTATTTTAACTTGACTCTCGTGAAATTATAATGAATTTAGTAGGTACTTAAAATCAGATCAAAGATTTATGCTCATATATTTTATTTTTTTGGCAGCTTATTTATATGTCAAATGACATGACTGCGACAGGAGCGTTGGATGTCAAACGTTTATATTTCCGACTCAAAATGCCAAAAAAAACTAATCAAAGTCCTTCCCATCATTCCCTGACTGCGCCGAAATCAAAACCCATAAAACTCAACATGACATACAACACATCTATATAAAATAATCCCATCCTTCACGACCGGCAATTTTGTCCACCCCAGCGCAATGTGTCCCACTGTGCTGAATCGATAAACGAACAAAGCGCCCATTGTTGATAGATCGAAGTGTGGGGCTTGTATATCTGCTATATCTAGCTTAGTTCACGCCACAGAATAGATAGGTATTGCAGAAGCTCCATCATCATCACCTTCCTGCTCTTATCCCTTTTTATTTGGCGTTGGCGCAACAATTTTTTTTTTGACCTGTCAACCGTCACGCTTTCGCTGACTCCCTATTATGCCTAACACAAGCTGTACATCTTTTTCGAAGCCGGTCCTCTCCCACTCCATCTATCCACACTTCTGTCCGTAACTATTTCAGTCCCATAAGTTTTACTCACATGCCCATAGACATACAGAGACATTGCCATACCGAGGGAAGTAATTCCCTTGTTACTTTTACGTCATAGACGTCACTATCAAACATCTTATTTCATCTCATTCCACACACCCATGGCAATATTCCCACCCCTCCTACTTGCAATCCAAAGGTCATAAACGCACGCACACAGACACGCTTCACGTACAACGAGTGCAAGCACACTTGCTACCGGCATCTTTTTGAGATCGTCGCACGTACGCGTCTATGTGTGCGTGCGCCTGTTTTCGGTAATTGAATGGAGTTGACCTTCTGGCCCTATCTATCGTATGTCACTAATGCTTGGTCAGGGTTTTAGAAGATTTCGTGTTTGTCTAGTAAAGTGATTCAGTATCACGTATTTTGATTATTATCAGTGTAATAAAGTTGTGATGTGTCTAAAAAACCGTGTTTAGTCGGGTTATTGACCTGTTTGTTTACATATTTAGTCAATTTAATAATGATATCTTTTCTAGCTCATCGTGCTGTGTAGGCGCTGCCGTTGCGGCTGCGGAGAACCTCATGCGGAAATATAATAATCTCGTTGGTAGTTTTATTTTCGAACCGTTTGGAGTTGAAACTCTCGGGTCGTGGGGTCCGAGTGCTCATAACTTGTTTAAAGATCTGTCAAGACGCTTAGTTGATACTTAGCGTAACCCAAGGGCTGGATTTTACCTTGGACAAAGGATAAGCATTGCCATACAACGTGGCAATCAATGCTGCAGCCTTTTCGGTACATTACCAGTGGCCAGCGATGCGGAGGAATTTTTCGGCTATTCTAGACTATTTTTAGTAAGTTTAAGAGTTTTTTTATTTAAGTGTATATGTCACCGGAAAATCGCAAACGCCGTAATATTGTAAAATATCACGTCAAATTGAAAACAATAGTTTTCTTAATAAGGCACGGATATATTGGAAACCATTGAATTTGTATGGGATTGATTGTATAGAAAACGATTTTTTCATAATATATCGAGAAATAAAGATTTATTACAATCTTACGAATTCTGCAATTTTCCGGTGACATATATACAGGGTGTCCCAAAACTCAACGTCAAGCCGAAACGGGGTGACAGGATTGATCATAACCATCACGAGAAAAATCTGAAAAAAAATCTATCCCATGCAGTTTGAAAATTATGGGCATTTTAAGAAAAACCTAGAAATTTGATCAAACTGTACCATTTTTCGGTTATTGTGGTTATTATTTTTTATTTTTGTTCATTTGAACTTTAGAAACGTAATCCTAAATAACATTTCTAGAATCCCAATAAAAAATAATGACACAATTGCCTCAAGTTCCCGAGAATTGGGACTATTTGTTAAACTACGAATTTAAAATTTTCAAGATTCGTCGACTTTGACAGGCCCTCCTATAAAAAAAATGTACTAGAGTGCCTTGGCAAGTAGCATTAAAAGTTGGCGCATTTAATCAGAATTCTAAAATGGTACAATACTTGTTAGTTCCATACAATAGAAAAGAGTAAAAAAATTAAAACCTCAAGTAACCCGATTTTTGCTATCAGATTTTACTCAGTTAAAATGTTTTTAATACGCACAAGCTCTAGGTAGGTTCTTAATTTTAAGGCAAAATGATGAGAGAGATGGATAATGGGTATGTTTGCCATGAGTGAGCGAGACAGATAGTGACGCCACGCATTGAGACGGAGATGCGTCGTTTAAACGAGTGCGAATGAAACAGATAGATGATATGGCATCTATCTGTTTCATTCGCACTAGTTTCAGCCAAGCAAATGGCTACGCTACCAGTCCGACACCAACCAGTTAGTACGTTTCGCTCATTCGTCTACTGCGCACGTTCGTATTCGTATTAATTATTTTACTAATTTTACTAACTTTTTTTCACTTTGGTAAAAGTGGCGTCACTATCTGTCTCGCTCACTCATGGCGAACATACCCATTATCCATCTCTCTCATCATTTTGTCTTAAAATTAAGAACCTACCTAGAGCTTGTGTGAATTAAAAACATTTTAACTGAGTAAAATGAGATAGCAAAAATCGGGTTACTTGAGGTTTTAATTTTTTTACTCTTTTCTATTGTATGGAACTAACAAGTATTGTACCATTTTAGAATTCTGATTAAATGCGCCAACTTTTAATGCCACTTGCCAAGGCACTCTAGTACATTTTTTTTATAGGAGGGCCTGTCAAAGTCGACGAATCTTGAAAATTTTAAATTCGTAGTTTAACAAATAGTCTCAATTCTCGGAAACTTGAGGCAATTGTGTCATTATTTTTTATTGGGATTCTAGAAATGTTATTTAGGATTACGTTTCCAAAGTTCAAATGAACAAAAATAAAAAAGAATAACCACAATAACCGAAAAATGGTACAGTTTGATCAAATTTCTAGGTTTTTCTTAAAATGCCCATAATTTTTAAACTGCATGGGATAGATTTTTTTTCAGATTTTTCTCGTGATGGTTATGATCAATCCTGTCACCCCGTTTCGGCTTGACGTTGAGTTTTGGGACACCCTGTATGTATATGAACAGTTAGTTGTACATAAATGACCTGGATAAACATATCCCGCTTTTGATATGGACAAGAGTATCCAGATTATGAATGAAAATGAAGCATTTTGCTGAAAGCCCTTTGATTTGCTGTTTCAATCTGTCAATGCTAAACTGAATCGAGTAGTTGATGATTTTCAAAACAGATTCACAGGTTCATTCAGAAACCTGGGACATTATGAAAAGTTACTTTATTATTTTTGTGCGTGCATTTGTGTAATCACTTTATCAGTGACAATCTGGTACATACCGCTACTTTATACTATATAATTATGTAGCCCTGCATCTATTGCCTTTGAGAGTACACGAGCAAAAAAATTAAGCAATTTTGCCGTGTTTATTGGGTCCTTGTTAGACTAAGCGTTGATAAGTAAATCGGTTGCTCCCACCTGAGTGGCCTGATCTTCGATCATGCTTCTAAAACATCAATTTTGTTCAAGAGGAGCGCTTCAGCAAATTCGTTTTAACACCCTCCAGGAGTAATTTACATCTTCTTATCTGTAATAGCGCAGGAGGGGTTTTTTTAGGGTTCCGTCTACGGAAAGACCTTTAATTCCCTTCATGGTGCTGTGTAGCTTTTTTTTCAGGTTTAAACTTTACGCTTTTTATTGGTGGTTTAAAGAGGGGAGCGTTTTGCCCTGCGGTGGTCGTCATAATTCATGGGCTACTAAATTTTAAATGGAAAAAAATGGATGGAAAATTTTTGTGCAAGAAAATGTTTGAATACATTTTACAGTTTTTTAACGAATTCAGTTGATGCATCATTGCTATTTGCATTGAAATAAAAAATGTAGACGAGACTTATTGTCTCGAATAAAACTTAAATTTTAGCATTGTTTACTGTTACTATATTCAAGTATTCCTTTCGCGAACAAATATTAACATACAATACATAAAGAGTATTTTTGTATTCAAATTGCACAACACAATTTTAGTCCGAAAATATGACTTCAACAAAAAACGCTGGCAATTTTATAAAAGTTCCGAGAAAATGTCAAACAAAAATATTTAAATCATTATTAAATTGATACGGAACCACGTCGTTACCAGAGGAGCACATACTTAATTTTTTACACAACCAATGGAAGCAGTTTGATAGCGCTATGATAGATTCAGTGAGGGTGGCGGTGACACCTGGCGAACCATTGTGCATAGATAGACGATTTCTGTGTTTAATGATGCTATATTTTATCGCTCCTCCACGTCGTAGCTTGCAGTGGTTGAAAAACTTTAAAGTGTTTTACTTAACATGATTTATGTAGCGTAGTTTAGCTGTTTTTGTTTGAAACGTTGATTTTTATTATAGTAAGTACTTAGAATATTCTTTAGTGTAAATATTTTAGCGGTTTTTATAGTTTGTGTTTTCAACTGTCAAAAAGTCAATGACCGCAGAAGTTTTTAGTAGATTAAGATACAATAGCCAATTGATAAGCAACCAAGGGTAACCGTCTGTTATCATTTAGCAGATGGTGCCCATGAGTGGCCAGCCACCCCACACATTGGTAGATAACGAGATAAGCCACGTTACGACATAGAAGAGTGATTGTAGGTAACACAAGTACTGTTATCACCCTATCTATGGTTATTTGTAAAATCGAATTTGTCGTGTTAATTTTATAGGACGTTTAATTCAATGATTATTAAATGCAAAAGCTTTCGTTCTCGAAAAAAAAAGTTCCTGCAGAAAAGGTTGGTCGATTTTTTGTAGTTAACTAAAAGCGACAGATAAGTTTGTTATGGCCACAAACTCGAATTTTGCTCTATAATCACTTTTCTATCATAACTAGCTTCACACTGTCGTAGATACAGTAAACATATGAGATAGCTTTACTGGTATCGTAACTTTTAAGGCCATGTTCTCCGTGTGCTGTGTGACAAAACCATTGACATCTCATACATCGCCTTATCACTCCGAACAATGAACATAATTCGCGAGCGTTACCTGTATACCTATCCCTTTTATTGACTGTACCTGCATATAAGAAGACTGCACTAGGTACTTCCCTAGAGTTTTTCTCAGATTTATTTCACACGATTCTAAAGGCTGCACAGTGCATTGTTTTCAAGACAATAAGCAGACGTGATCTTTCTATTATTAATGGCTATGGACAACAAATATTTCCGTCATCTTTAAGTAGAAAGTCTTGATTATACAGCTTGCCATTTTATCGTCATTTGTGTGTGTATCCGACCTAAGGTAACAATCTCTTCTCTAGGTAAAAAAAATATTAGATATTACTACAAATTCTATTAAAAAAAAACACGTAAAAAGCAGTAAAAAGAAGATAATGAAACATCCTGTAGTTTTACATTTTGAGAAGAAAGGTTTTCATAGTTTCTTTTAATGAATAATTTGTAATACTTATTATTATTATTATTTATTCAGCCAAACAATGAAAAACCTGTGACTATTAATGTTGATTTAAGTCAGAATATACGACAGCCATGAAAAAAAAATTAGGTAGTTTGATACTTTTGGAAATAATAATTATTTTCAATAAAAAACTGTATAGGTGTTGTTTATTGGCCTTAAAGATGTACCAAAATTAATCGGTTAGCTAGACAATAAAAATGGCGCGGTGTACCTAGGAATATACAAAGACCTATCCCTAAGATATGCAGATGACAATTTATTTTAAATTCCAACCCACGTCCGTCCGTGTGCTCGCTTACCTGTCTGTTAATTTGCATGTGCTCATCTCAAAAACGATTTTTAGATGTTTTAATTATTGCTTTATTTATAGTTTATTGTTTAACTATCGTCTTTGTCAATGAGACGCGTAGTTATGGGCATTCTATTGTTTTGTTTTTTTTAGACCTCCCATGATTTTATGTAGCCTTGGTATTTCATGGTTAATTTTAAAAAAAATATTCTGGTTAAGTCACAACTCTGATGGAAAAAAAACCAAAATCCAGCATTGCCCTACCTGAGAATCGAACCCAGAACCACACTCAGCTGTGGCGACTAGACGCGACGGTTTAAATTCCAACCCAGTAAGTCTTTATTAACGAAAATAAACTGAAAGTTGCCAATATTAAAATTAATTTATTCATGCCTAAGGTAGACCTTTAAACTTAATTGATTCAGAGGTAGATTACAAAGAGCCTATCTTTAGTTATTAAATTGAATATTCATAAAAGTTTAGACCATTTTTGAATATCAAACTCTGTTTTGCATCTTAGATAAATTATTTTACCTGAATAGGTATTACTTACAAAATTATTCGGGTACTTTACGTTAAAAAAAAATATGGTGTCCTTGGTGTCCTAGCGCAGGATCTTTCCATTTATATTTCTTTAGTCTATTGTTTTACACAAATTTTGACAGATGTCATGTAGGTAATGTCATAAACATTGGGATTTTTTTCATTGTATGTGTCTATAGTCTCCTTTTGTCTCGATATTAAAACCTAATTAAGTACCTACTTTTTTATGTCAAGAAGACCTAAATAAAGTGACATTCTATCAGCGAAATTATCGTTTAAATATACGGGATTGACATGTGCCACCGAAATATTGTTTAGCCAATCCTCAACATGGGGATGTTTGACGAACGTAATTGCTGCTACAAAATATTTTCTTCAGAGTCCCTGTTTCTATCAAACCTTGACACAGACAATAACAATAATAATATTCGTTCCAAAAAATGCGCAAGCCCATCTATGCAACTCAGGTACCAACACAAATCCGGTTGTAAGAGTGGGCTTAGAAGATCTTAAAAATAGATAAAAACTGACCGTTATGAGCTCGACTCGGCGCCAAACCCACGTACCCGGGTTTATAAAGACTTCATTGCCTTAATTACTACCCCTAGGCGGTGTAACCAGTTCCGGGCAATTTTATTTATATGTCTCTTGTACTAAATATTGCCCACGCAACCATTACATTTAGTTGTCATGTGGGAATGAGAAAACTTGAATGCTTGTTTAGATCTTTATCAATAAAGTAAATTGCATTATGGTTGAGAATTAAATGGTCATTTCTATTTGACAAGCATGATTCATAATCTCTCTGTTTCTTATTGACATCAATGGCGGATTTGTAAATGAATTTGTTACTTTAAAAAATCAGGTCGCAATTTAAAACCGATTTGCAAAGTACTTACCTACTCATCTATTACGATGTAACTCCAACCAAACATGCAAACATACCTGCAACAAAGACACAAAAAAAATAAGTAGTTATTCCAAACAATTATGAACAAGAAACATCCATTATAACCCGGAAAACGAAACGTCATAATCCCGAAATCCCCTCAAAAGCATAGAGAAGCAAACCTTTACAAAAAGACAGTACACACAGTGCGGTGAAATCGAAACGTTACTAGACAAAACGAGATACAAAAGTCCCCTAAGAGCGACGACAGCAAAGTCCGTTTTGACATGTATTAATGGTGGCTACACAGACGACATGAAAAGATAAATAGCTCTCAGCCATTAATGAGATAAAAAACGTGACTAACATTATTTTCCGTTATTCTCTTGGTATTTAGTTCGGGGATAATGAAGCATTTAGCTCCAGTTTCGTATTGATTGTCGCTCGATTTAGAACACTGTGTGTCAGGGTTGATAGTTTTCTTAATTGATTCTTGTTTTGAAGAAAAAGATCGCGGTTACCAGTATAGTAGCACAATAAATGACCAAAACAATGAGCTAAATTCTTTAATTAAATTGCAAAACAAATCAATTCTCTCCCAACTTCAACAGTCTCAAAAGGAAAACGCCCGCTGAAAAGAAAAGTTAAAACGGACACCGTGAAAAAAAGTTTCTAATTTTAATTACAAATCCAAATAGCTTCAAGTTACGAAACAGACACTTAAAACTTGAAAGGGAAAGTAATCTACTTTTGTCTTAAGCATTTTTTTTAATGTCACAAGGTCGTGGAAACCCTCAATTTAGCAACAGAGAACATCTATTGAGGCGAAATGGAATGGCTACACGATTTCTGTCATTAGAGGCTCTCGTAAAAACATCAGCTAGTTTTTGTCCACGATAGCCGACGCTCTGCCCATTGGGGATTAGTTTTTATTAGGTTTTTACATCATCTGTGGCGAATTTGAATGTTTTATGAAATGATGATGACAGTTTTTACTTGGTTCTTTGCGAAAGGCGGCAGATTGGTTTAAAAAAGGTATTATTTTTGGTAAGAGAACGGGTTTCGGTTAATGAATAATTACAAAAAAGAGGAAGATGGGCTTATATTTATCACGACCGTTGTTTATTCGACTACCACATATATGAAAACCATATTTGCTCAAAAGCCACGGCCAAATTGGCCATCATTACGACCGTTTACCCAAGAATATGGGCGAAAGTGTGACAGCAGAATTATCCTCAAATAACGAAATTGGTGTAAAAAAAAACTTATGGCTGTGAAAACACAGTCGCTCAATGTTTGAGTTGCACTTAAAGCGGGGACAAAAAACCCTTGCATCCGGCGATCCTGCATACTGGCGAAAAAGCGGCCAAAAGACCAAACCGAATTTGGGCGCAAACATGTAAACAAATTGGACCACTGGCCACGTTTCCCTGGTAAAAAGTGCAAACAAGTTATTAAATAATACAGCTTTTTTCATAAAATTGCGATTTGTAATCAAATGATTGCAGATTAGACTACCAATACTATAAAAAGAGTCTTATTTCGTAAAGTTTTGAAGTAACGGCAAACAAGCAAGTAATTAAATACTCACTTCACAATTACTATTTAATTTTATGAAATGAAAATACTTCCAATTAGAAGTAAAAAAAAATAAAAAGCACAGCTACACCAAATGACCAGCGACATTTTAAAAACAGAATCATATTATGACTGGCCATTAGCACACTCTATGTCCAAACCCAACTTTTTTTATCTGTTTTCGTTGCGACCCAAGCATATAATTTGGTTGTAACAGGTGGGCGCCATTTTGTTAAAAAAACGCGCGCACCATGTTTTTATTGAAATTAAAACGGAATTAGAGAAAATCGTTTCGGTTAACCGCAAATGCTTTGAAATAGCTCCGGACGATGTTATTGGATGTATTATGGCTCTTGTGATTGCTTCATTCAGTGCACTGTTCAGTATAAATAGTTTTCATTGATAGTTTTGATTGTAAGCTGATTTTGATGGGCAATAAACTTTGGTATTAGTGATTTGAATTTAACATAGACGTCAAATTGCAGTTTGCAAAAGGAATTTATTATGGTGTACCTAGATTTTATGAAGGAGTTAGCATAAGTTGTAGGGACACTTGAAGTTAAGGTTTTCTTAATAGCATAATATAGAAATGAAGTTTTGAAGAAGACTTGACTTACCCAAGAACCAAATGTATTTGTCTTTGTAGGTATGTTTATTATGTAATAATAAATAAGACTATAGTAGGCGCCAGATAATCGTGGAATAACGGTCATTGACCCACCTACAATTATTGACATTTTTAATTTGAAAAACGGAATTAATGACACAAAGCTGTCCCGAGTCATCATCTCTCGTGATCCTTAACATTGTCTAATAATGAAAAACGATTCATATTTAATTGTTCAGGTACCTATGAACAGTTATTAGGGAAAGGTCAATATACTTTATTCCACATTTATCTGGCGCCTACTATAGATAAACACGAATTTTCCAAAACAAATTTATTAAGACTCAAATTTAAATTCCCTTCATTCCATTTTCGAAACTTAAATAATGCCACAAAGAGAATCTCTAAAGACGAAAGGACAACCAAAGAGTACCGTAGACTTTTTGTCGAAAAACTATTCAAAAGTTTGGTGCTAAGTTCCATTATGCCCCACTCATTAAGTCCAGACTTGATGCGATCCTCTTAGGCTTGAGAGAGAGCCTATCAGACCAAGTTGAAGAGGCCATTTTGTTTCAGAAGTGTTCTTACCATTTGATTTTGCATTGAATACTGTTCTAACTAAAAGTACTAGGTTTGGAGTGTGTAGATTAAAGTATTTTTTTCGTTAAAAAATAATGACTAAATTGACTTTTCGCAATCTCGATTTTCTTTTATAATCATTATGAAAAGACACCAGGCAATGTAGTTATTTCTGTAAGTAGTTAAAATCTACCAGAAAACCAGTGTTTGTACTTGATAAAGGTTTCAATTGCAAGTCGCAACATCATCTCAGCACAATCAATTTCAAAAACTTGTTAGCAACTATTTATTTTTCTTTCATTTGATATGTCACACGGTAAAGTTAAAAAAATGTTTTTGAAATTTTCTGACCCGCAAAAGTGCCCCCATACTTAAATATATTTACATATTTACGTAACGCTGTTAGGGTCACAGAAGTTCATATGTTCACCAAGTTTCAACAGAATTGGTCCATTAATTCGGAGAAAATTGGATGTGACAGACGGATAAACAGACAGACAGACACCCGAGTGATCCTATAAGGGTTCCGTTTCTGACGTATTTTCAGAACCGAGAATAGCCGCTCTAGGTATTGTTAAGTTTTAAGTATAGATATCTAAGTATGTCAATTTATTTGACACTGATAGTTCAACCCGTCATCAGCGTTACTCAACGTCAGATTTTAGTCTATGGTCGGTCCAACTTTTGCGTAAGTACTGTTAAAAAAAATAACTAGCTTTAAAAGAATGTAATCATGGCAACCTTCCTTCCTTAAATCTTACTTATCCCAATTTGCGTGGGTGATAAACAGCAGATTTATTTAGATCGTGGAATCCCGGCTAAGATTAGACTTCCCTATATCTCCGTAGGCGTTAGGAGAGTAAAATAGGTGAAGGAACAACCGATTTAGAACAATGTTTAAGTATTTGAAGCTATGTTTATGATCTTTGAAGGGTGGCTGGTAATTTATGGATGAGAGTGACCAGTGCCAATGCGATAATGATACCGTCGTGGAAAAGGGATTGTGCTATACTCAAATAGCTCCGTCTCTCTCTCACACTGTAACCATGATGTTTTAGACGTCATGGTCGAGCCTCATTAAGCTTGATGGTGAAAGAAAATATCTCACAATTTTAGGTTTAAATATCACTACAAAATGTCCCTTCTCTTTATATCCAAGACTAGCTCTTGCCTGCGACTTCCTACGCGCATATCCCGTTTTTCTCGTTCCTGTGTAGCCTATAGCCTTCCTCATGAATGTGGCGATCATATACAAAACGAATTTTCCGAATCCGACTGGTAGTTCTAGAGATTAGCGCGGTTACAAACAAACAAACTTTTCAGCTTTATTATATTAGTATAGATTAATTTTGAAAGTAAACCTAGTCTCACGGACAGGTTAAAACTAGATTAAGACCAACACTCCAACCTTTTCATAACTCGTTTATAACGGTACATATTTCTAAAAATAACCAGAACACAATAACCCTGAAATACCTCCTCATATATCCATTTAGCATATTTATTATGCAGTAACGTACAACCCAAAGGAAATATCCCTAAAATGAAGGACGAAGGTTTTAACTTATTCATAATGGTTTATTATAGTGATCATGTTGGCTGTAGAAGAGTGGGTATTTGTTTTTGGTGTGTTAGCACCTTTGCCCTTTAGGTTATTAGGTCACAGATATATTCTATCCTTTTGTTTTGAGGTTAGGTGGTTTTTGCTTTGATGAATTCAGTGCGAAACTGAGTTTTTTCAGAAGATAGTCTGTGAATAAATTTGGATTGGACTAATTTGTATTCCGTTCATTTGCTTATTTATTTGAACTTTATGTAGGTATGTAACTAAGTACCTACATAAAGTGCAGTGGAACATAGGCGAACTTAACGCAAAAATACTACAAGATAATATGAACTCTTCATTACACTATTAAAAGGAGAGAATAATCTTACACGTTTCTCTAGAATTCTAGATAACAGGAGTCAACAGTCAATAAAACAACCATTAAATAAACAAAACAAGGTCACTTCGATAACTTTAGCATTATAACTAGAAAACAAAACGTCAATTTCACGATAAACTTCAAATAGCAGTTTATCACGCATTTAAAAAAAAAAACTTTACGATTTCATAAGTCGAACGATTTCCATCGACCTCATAAATTAAACTCGACATTTTAATCATAATCAAATCTTGAATAGAAGTTTTAAGAAAAAACTAGGTACCTACTACTAATTCCTTTTTTTTTAAATATCGAAGACAGTCGAGAGACCATAAATAATTTAGTCGTCGGTTCCATAAATGATGGTTGAGTATTAAAGCATTAAGATTTGAATAGAACTTGATTTGCATTGAAAGCAACAAATTGACATCCTGTATACCAAACAGATAGATTATCTTTGCAGTCTTTTGCCTTATATGGGGTGAGCAGAGGTCTAAGTGTCAGTGGGGCTGTAGCTTTTAAATGGAGCGTAAATTGTAAGATTGATAGTCTGCCGGATTAAGGCAATAATCAGTTTTAATTGTCTATAGGTTGATACTTATAAGTAAGTAAGATTGAAAATATACACAAACTTAATTGTGGCAAATAGATACGATTTTTTAAATGTGGCTCTCATGGCTGTAAGAGCAATTCTTCAGTTCATATTATTAAACATTTCTCGTAAAAAAACATAGGTTCAATTCAGTCGCCTGACTTTCAAATCACCCAAACCATCGGGGTTAAGTCTGGCTTAAAATTCATACACTTCGCAAGTAATAAAAGCAAGTTTCTACTTTATAAACGAAGAACAATTCACACGAAAAAAAGAGAAATAAAAGCCAGTTCACTTCAACAAAAAACAATCAAATATAAGAACATCATTATAAAAAAAAAACCGTAGTAAAAGCATTTCACATTGAGAAATCAGACGCATAATTACATCGAAAACGAAGAGAATAATTAAATTACGATACTTGAAACTTGAGGGACTTCAAGTGGACTTCAAAATTCCGACTTTCGTGTATTAACATTAATGGTTATCCAACTGACTGAGAATTCAGGAATTGTAAATTTTCCTCAAGTATTTTTCTAAGTGCTTTTTATAATGATTTGACGGAGTACCTTCCTTCTTCTACCCACATTTTTGTCTGGGTTCCAAAATTGGGTCTAAAAATATTTTTTTATTACGGCTGGAAGGTTATTAGGTAAGTGATTATTTTTGGATTGTTGACCGTTTTAAAAAATGTGAAAGCGTAATAAGCAACTTACAAAAAATCATTTGAGACTATATAAGGTTCCAATTGCCCTTATTGACCTTCAAACCTTCCTTCCGACCGTCGTAAAAATGATCTGAAGGCAGGAAACTTCGACGACCCATCACAGACATATCTGACGAAGATTTAACAGTAAACTCCAAATCAGAGGTTCAGAGGTAGCAAGCTAGGCAAAAAGAGAGCCGTCAGCAAAATTCCCTTCCCGTTCCTATTTCTAAGTATCGAATGATACCAGTAATTCCCGTCTAATGCTCTTCAAACAAACACATTTCTCTGCAAAATAATGAGCTTAAACAAATCCTATTACGAGTTACTAAGGCTCGGCTAACATCAGGATTCTTTCACGGAAACGCAAATACGTCTCGTATAGCTTTGTGCATTCCCATGTTTAATGGCTTACGATTATATTAGAGTTTCAAAGGAGAATAATAGGACACTGCTCTTTCTGATAACAAACACTTTGACTGCAAAAAAGGCCTTGTCAACATTAGTTGACCGTGAAAGCACGTGTTTGGGAAAGATGTTATGGCTCCGATTGGGGTAAGATAGCTGGATAGAGAAGAATGAAAGGAGAAGAAATACAGTACCGATTCTTGTAAGCGGTAAGATGGTGATCTACAAAATGTTGCCCATGTTAACAACAAAAGACACAAAGCAACGAAAAGTAAATTAAATAAGCATCTGGGATTGGACGTAGTGTCTTGTAAAAGCTCAGCAGTACATGACGAAGTAATCAAGCAATCACGAAGGATCAAAAATGACAATCGACCAGAAATCTTGAAGGTACAGCTGCCCGAGGGATAACTGTCCGAGAGCTAGCAACTTGAAGCATCCGAAAAGCGACTATCACGAACCATCACCTCCACATCTGCCTTTTCTGTCAGCCCAGACGCACAATATCAAAAGACAATCCAAGGTTAAATCTCCTCGACACACGACACGAGTTCCAATTCATCTCGACCCCAGCTTTGTCACAAGATCAGATAACAGCTTCATTCTTATTAACAGTTGGCCTACAGACATATTTCATTTTTACGACATCCTTTTTATTCTAACTAGGAGTTATTAAACTTCTACACTAGATATAAATGTTTTCACTTTTTTTTTAAACGTTAATAAATGTTGATATGGGTATAAATCTTTTCTACATCTGTGAGCTCTTTTCATGGGTTCTTGGCCCTTTAGGTGCAGTTTTTAGCAATACTCCAACATCGGACTACAAGACGTACGACGATACGCCACCGGCACATAGTGGACATCCCACCAATGCGCACAAAACGTTTTGAGAATATTTTCATTGTGCGTGCAGCTAGTGGTGCAGTAAAATGACCTCTATTAATAATATAGATTACTCCTTATTATGCACACCATATAAGTTACAGGTATGATTCGATCGCAACTCGCATTATTACTAGTAGCCCCATCTCATCCTTTGTATTTAGACCGGAAAGTGCTATTTTCGGACGTCTATTAAAACTGTCATTTCATAGCGATGACCTCTATAGAGCGATTGAGTCGGATGGACCATTTGAGAGCGTATTCAATGTTAAACTTAAACTTCATAAACTAGAAACTTTAAAAGTGCTTAATTAAAACCGAGATAAACGTAACGCTAAGTATAATATAACCGACAATTCGTATACAAAGATGAAACAACACATTGTCTCCCTTCCCTTTTTCAGAATGAGTTTAGATCTCATAAAAGGTCTAATCTATTCCGCTTCACAAACCTCAACTTCGGTGTACAACATTAAAGTGTCGTTAAACTCAGTTTAAACATTCGTTCTCTTTTGCTGTTTCACTGTGCCCTAGCTAAACTGGCAAACATTTCGTGCTAAGTTTTTGACTTAATCTTTCGTTTGACGTGAGCTTGAGTATTGATTGGTTAACTGTAGTTAGTGTGGTGGGAGCGACCTTTTTAATTATTCTTTGAAATTTAGTTCGGGTTTTAAAAATGGAATAATAGATTCATTCTTCACGTTATTGACTTAGCGGTTTGAATTCTTTGTGTTAGCGGTATGCTATTTTTTAAAGCAAATTTTCATGGTAAATGTCTATAAATATTTTGTTAACGTACGAATGAAAATCGTTGTTTTGGCATCTTCTGTTTTTCTCTACGAAATTTGTAAACAATAATAAACACTTTGATCATTATTTCGTAAACATTAAGACAGGAGTTTCCCAATAACTAAGACTTTATGGCTTCGCCCGAGTTATAGACAAAAATTATCTCAGGGGAACGTACTAGATATGTCTTAAACCAGGTCATGGTCTGCGCAGCCAAATCCGTTCAGTTATTAAGGCATGATTGACTCGCAAACATCGAAAGTCACAAGCATCTTAAAGCCCATACAAACCTAAAAAGTTTCTATTAGGTTCGTAATATTATAGTAGGCGCCAGATAATCGTGGAATATCGGTCATTAACCCACCTACATTTATTGACATTGTTAATTTGAAAAACGGAATTAATGACACAAAACTGTCCCGAATCATCATCTCTCGTGATCCTTAACATTGTCTAATAATGAAAATCGATTCATATTTAATTGTTCAGGTACCTATGAGCAGTTATTAGGGAAAGGTCAATATACTTTATTCCACATTTATCTGGCGCCTACTATAGTACGATATTTTTCTAAGTTGTCCTACCGATGAGTAAAAGCCTCCCCATTTTAATCTTGTCTATTATCGTTTGCCTCTCATTTTCTCAGTAACAGATCGACAATAAGATTACAAAATTGAGGACATAGAACATCCCGTGATTATGTTTATTGCTATTGACGCTCAAGGGTCAAGATTGTCCACGCCCCGCCATACTAGGCCAGTATCGTTACCCCAAATCCTTTGTTGACTTTGACAATACAGCGTTGTGTTTTGTTTCTCGTTCTTTTAATGCTGAAGTGATTCTTACTGTCCTTCTCGAAGATAGGTGATATAGTCTACTATGGAATTGATTTAACCTTTTGAACGCCCGAGCCTAAACGCATCGGCGTACCCCCGACGTCAAGCCACAAATTCGCCTAATATTTTGTCACATATTTGTGACGTTTGGCGTACAGAGCCACGTGCTTGCTTGATACGTATATGTGACAATGGCGTTCAAAAGATTAGGGATCTCCAAGACTAGGACGACGCGATAATGCGAGAGTGATGAGACAACACGTTTTTATAGATGTTATATGTAAAGTACCACTTTTTACGTAAGACGTATATTTTTAGCTCATATACAGTTTTTTAGGCGACCTAACCCTCAGGTGGCAATAACATTCTTTTTATGAAACTGCCACTTGAAGCAAACGCAATAGTGTCTTAGTAATATGGCAGATTTTAATGCAGTTTTCTTTACCAAATAGTTAATTTAAAACCATGACGCAATGAAGTTCTTTGTGCTCCAAAAACTGTAGGCTAGTTAGTAATTCGTGTAATAACAATACCAATTCACAATACCCACGTAACCGCATAACAACCAAACTACAGAACTCAGAAATCAATACCGAATAGTGATTTTAGTTAAATAGGAACGCCTCGTTACACACGGGGGAACATTTGGGAAGTTACGCGGGGATTAGTTCGCGGATTCCTGCAGAGTTGGGAGCTGGCCGGCGGTAAACAGCTTTTCAACTAGTGTGGGCTGCACCGCTGAGTGTACGGTTTTCGAACAAATGTTTAGCGTATGGGCACTTGATACCTACCTAAATAGTGTTTGTGTGGAAAGTGTAATTTTGCGTGATTTTGTAACTGACAGACATAAAAATATAACGTCTGTTTACCTCTATAGTAGGCGCCAGATAATCGTGGAATAACGGTCATTGACCCACCTACAATTATTGACATTTTTAATTTGAAAAACGGAATTAATGACACAAAGCTGTCCCGAATCATCATCTCTCGTGATCCTTAACATTGTCTAATAATGAAAAACGATTCATATTTAATTGTTCAGGTACCTATGAACAGTTATTAGGGAAAGGTCAATGTACTTTATTCCACATTTATCTGGCGCCTACTATAAGAGGTGAACCACGTCAAGTTTAAGTTCCATATAATAACCAATGTATACATATATATGTATATATATTACAGGGCGAGCTCATGCAGTCATAGACCGAAAGCCTGATTTGTGATGATGGCAGTATAGTGCGATGCCGAACAGGGTTTAAGGTCCGCACACCTCCACCTCTTTGTTCTAATGATCTAAACACGTTTTATGTGATGTCTCATAGCTTCTACTTTTCTCCATTAAACCTACAGCCCGATGTTCACGGACATTGAACCGCAACGTGACGACTTCCACAACAGTTCAGAAATAGATAAGGCTTATATTTTATTTTTCTAAACATCTGTGCCTTTTGTTATGTAAACAATTGACTTCTAATGATAACCTTAGTTTTATTTGCGTCACGGAAATCATTCTGTGGGCGGTGATTGGTGGTACAAACGAAAACTATGTCATAAACTTAAATAAGTCTTCAATAAAATACCATTAGAAATACTAATCTACATGTCAAACCAGATCTACAGAAATAAATTCCATTCATCATCATATTAAACCAAAAATACACCACAAAATATCAATTCAAATCACCACTTTCACCACAAAAACGCGTTCGAACCAAAACCAATATATCACAAAAAAAAAAGATTCCGTTGACAATAAACGATTAGCCAAATGCCCGGAAACGGATATGGGGTGTAGGCCGAAGACGACTACTGGGAATGGTCGCCGTAAAACTTGCCCAACGATGTTAGCTCGCTTGAATGTTTTCTCACTAGCTGTGGGGGTTTGAAACCAGCGGGAGTCATGAGAGGTAGCGGAGCGGGTAGAAAGAAAATTTAGGTTACGGGCACAGACCGTCTGTAAGACGATATGAAGTATGGATGCTACATGATTGCGTCGAGTGAGGAAAGTGCTCTCGGTCATGTATAGCTCCGTCTCTTTATTGCGCTGGAATCATGATGATATTTAATCCGCCTAGCACTTTCACAAATATAGTGGGGTCAGCTTCCAGTCCAACTAGATGAAGCATGATGTCTTGCTACAAAGAGCGACTGCCTTCTGAACTCCATAACCATGTAACCGGGTTATACCGATAACCTTTGGAAAAACTGGCGTCAGTTTTGAGGCTTCTGAGAAGTCAAACATCAAAATCCAGTCAGGACGATGGTCCTGAATTGTCATTTGAAATTTTCATTAATAAAATACAATTTCATAATACGGCACCTGATTCCGTAGGCAAGACAGATACCTAGTAACGCTTTAACAGTGGCCCTCATACACAGATCGAGTTCTAAAATAGCTCCTGTCATGTTTAAAAGATTAGTCGGACTAGAGATTGCTAGCGGAGTCGAATGGCGAGGATCCGCTAATATTATCAAACAACTTAAACGTGTCACTGATGTCACGGCCAATTGATGGCTTTGAAATAACTGTAATCCTAATATAACAATAAAAGACAGACTTTTGCTCATGCAGAAAGGCTGCCGAAGACAGATGCGATGCGAAAATGGGACAACGATGCGACAATGTTTTTAGTAACTCTTTTCTACACGTCTATTTTTTATAGAAATGGCTTGTAGCATCGCAATCGCGTTTCTGTCTAGGAGAGTCTTGTTGAGCTAGTAAGTAAGACTTTACCGACAAGTAAAGGTAGGTCAACTACAACAAAATCGAAACTTGTGCGAAACAGTGAACAATTTAGGAAGGATAATGCACTAATCAACTCGCTTGGCTGCTTGCCAATCGGATTACTGACCACTGATTGGTTGACGCAATATGCTCTCATGAGCAGGTGGCAAAGGTATGTGTCTATTCATACTAATTTACAGTATGTGAAACAGTTAAGTGATTGAATGGACAACCTAAAAGGTAGGTAGGTAAAGGTAGGTCACCGTTTCATTCATAGAACATTAGTAGGTAGCTTCTTCAAAACGCCTTTCCTAGCCATTGTCGCGTCGCACTTGACTGCGGAAGCCTTAATGATTTGGTAAACAATTGATTTTTTTTTTCTGAGTGAAAGCGGTTTCCCGCTGTTTTCAAAGCCCAACACAGCGCTGGCAACTATTATTCCTTACTAAAAAGTTTTCCAATAAACGACTTTTTTGTGTGGAAATCCAAATCCTTCCAATGGCTTAGTTTTTCCTTGTGTGTGTTATTCACAGAAGTGTATTTGGACCATGATTCTTATGCAGAGTTTCCATTTGGAAAGACATATCCACTCGTAAGTTTAAGTAATTTCGGGAAATATTTTTGATCTGCGACGGATATTCGGAATACTTTTCTTTGTTTTAGTAAAACTGACTACTGAACTTATTCTTGTTATTTTTTTACCCGACGGCCCCAGAGGGCGGGTAATATTTTAGATACAGGGTAGTGAAAATCTCTTTTAGATACATATTATTGTAAAATATCGAATTGAAAATCAAACGATTAGCCTAACAATGTTTGCAATTAAACGCCAATATGGCAATAACATTAAAATAAAAATTTAATAAAAACAAAAGCAATTAAACAGCAAAAGTACAATCACGAACAAAACCGTTTATAATAAAATATTTTTCCGGTAATATATTCCATTTATTATGATAACGAATGATTTCCCATGAGCCCGTATCGATATTAAATACCAATTTAATCGATACCCGACAAATCCGATTCATAATTCATATTGAATTTGATAAATTAAACTCATAAAAATGTAAATAATATCGTTTGAATGTGGGTCGCTTGGAAGCAATATTTTTTTAATGACGTAATTTTTACGAAACAGTGAAATCGTTCTGATTTTCTCGTACATTTTTGTAGAGTAAACATGCTCTTTGCTAAAAGAGTAGAAACTAGAAAATAAAAGAAGATTGAGCGGCTAGCTAGACTGGCCACATCTGGCAATAGTCACGCTATCGCTAGGAAGAAGTTTTATTAAAGTAGTAGCTGTGCTCCGTGGGTTTGCTCGTGTGAAGTTTTTAATTTTTGGAATGTTGAGTGTGATTTTTAGAAAAGACATCTCTATCTTTTTATATCAAACTTACTAGATTTACCGTAACTTTGTATTCAATAAACATACAATCAATCATGTAGGACTTAAAATAAATTATTATACATAAATTATAATATAAGTTGAAAATGTAGCAAGCTGTACTAGTTTTGAATAATTAAGAAATCAAGGTTTTAGTGCTGTCCAAATAGGGTTGGGATTATAAAGAAAATGTCAATATTTCAATAAAATCTATCAATTATTGCAGCCGTCATTTATTGATTCGTTACTCCAACTTGCTTAGTTAGAAATCTAAGTAATTACCTCTATTTTATAGCTGAAACCGTGATATTAGGGTAATATTACCGTATTTACGACTCGGATATTAAAGATTTATTGACCACGATTGCCATTAACTATGATTTACAGAAGTCTAAAACCAAACGGTGTGCTAAAGTCACATACAATGAAAATTCAATTAAATTAGCACGGTTCTTCAATCTAGCTTTCCAAACATTAATTGACATTTTATGCCTTAAAATAATTTGCAGCTACCTCGAAGCATTTATGAGGTTAGGTGTTAAAATAAATGATGATAAAAACTCATTAAATACAGTATTATTTTAAATGTGAGGATAAGTCGTAAATTGAAATTCAATTACGTTAAGGGTCCGAAATGACCTTAATATCATTTCTTATTGACTACTAAAGTTACGAGGAGTTTTATGTACGGATTTTTATAGTGTGGGACCGTTTAATAGCGATGAGCGGGCTATAAATTTTAATATATCAATTATATATTAAGCATAAACTTTGTGTGCGTAACTGTACTTTCTTTGGGAAAACGATAATCTTTATGGGAATAAAATTTTCCATTGTCTATCTATCATTTAAGTTACTACAAGAGTATAACATTCTTGTAGAAAATGTTTTCAAACTGGGGTTCTAGATATTCTGTCAATGACAGCGATTGACAAAAGTCCAAAATCTTCGGGATTGACCCGACCACTCGCTTTTCAGTAGCGCATAACAATGATACCTACACATTTTGTATATTTTGACACTTGATATCGCTTTTAGAATATCTCTGTCGACTACACGTTATTCAAAAAGCTGTCAAGACCATTGAAAGTTTTCTCAACCCTCTCCGAATTACTTTAAATCTAATAATTACTTCATAAACTGTACACATACTGCACCATAATTTAAAAAATACCCCAATCCAGAAACAACAAACACACACGGAACAGTTACCAAAACGGGCGAACAAACTAAAATTAAACCAAGCAACAGTGGCCAACAATGTTTTTCTACTTTTACAATTTATAGCCCCACTTACTAACAACTAGTAGCTACCCCGCATTTCTTGCTCTCAGTTAAAAATCTTTCCTTTTACATGTAGCTATGGTGTGAACAAAAAGTTGTTTTTAACACTTCCTAAGAAAGCATTAGTTGAAAACGTAGTGTTGTTTGAGTACTGCTCGGCTTTAACCGAAAATGATTTAAAACTTAGGCAATATTATTATTATCATGGCTAGCCTGAACTGTCCAACTGCTGAACAAGGCCCTCCTCCACTCCTATTGTTCCCGGTTCTGAGCCACTTCTTGCCAATTCCTAAGGAAGCCATACACGCTGACCCGCCATCTTTTTCCTTGTCTTAAGCGTGTAATGATTCTGTAATGTAATAGCTAAGAACATTTTAATTTCATATTTGCGAAAGAAAACGACAGTTTCTAAGTGACCAGTTACATAATTTTATCTGAAATAGTGCAGCGACACGAGATAAAGATGCGGAAAAATAATGGCGTTCGAGTAGAAGTTATCTTGTGTTTAACGAAGATACAAAATCTGCCAGACAAGTTTCTTTTTCTCTTTCTAACTTCCAACATAGTTTTTACCAAAAATATCTGTAACAGTTTTTCCTAAAAACACATTCGTTCCATCATCGTCACTCATCTACGTTATGGTAACGCAAGAGAATGTAATAAAAACGTAACAAAAGTCGGACATATTATACTTTTACGTGCACTTCACTGCGAACTTTAAAACGCTACAAAGTTGCTAGGAGAGGAAATAGACTAAACATTTATTTTAAGATACAAAATGAGAAATATTTATCTTAAACAATCAGCTGTTTCCAAACGCATAATTTTAAAAACTGTAACCCAATTGCGTAACAATCTCAATCACAAACGTAGGAAAAATTCGATGCTACAAATATTTGAAAAATCATCTATTCAACAACGTTAAAATCATAACCTTTCCTTTTGGTTTCGCCGTAGTTGGTTAAAAACGCAATGAATACTGTTGAATAAACAAAACGTACGGCATTACGATCGATTTTATGAATTTGTGGGTTACGGGTAATACCTTGCTGGCTAGAAAATATATCAAGCCAAGCCGCTAAGGATTTAAACTAACAGCAATCGTATGTGTTTAAACCTTTCCTCCATTTTAGCAATCACTTATCTGCATTGTCGTCACAAAAATATGCATTTACAAGTTAAATCCAACCGTAAAGACTCCACTATTTTAGAATGACGGAAAGTAGAACGAGACTAAAGAAA
This sequence comes from Mamestra brassicae, assembly GCA_905163435.1. Classification (NCBI taxonomy): domain Eukaryota; kingdom Metazoa; phylum Arthropoda; class Insecta; order Lepidoptera; family Noctuidae; genus Mamestra; species Mamestra brassicae. The sequence goes on along the minus strand of LR991013.1, from coordinate 7,537,308 downwards.
TAACAGCCAGATTTTTAGCACCATTCCATCCGACATTGTAGCATTTAAATCGTTGCAATGTTACATAGAACTTCTCACTATCCACTTTAGTATAATACAGGTTGTTACAAAAGAATGTGAGCTGAAATCCAAGCTTTGGTGTTTAATTAATTTAAGTCGCGAAAAGGGAGGTGATTCCGTTGCCTTCAATCGTTTTGTTTTGTTCCGCCATCTTAGATTACGTTTTGTTTCGTCGACGTGTTCTATTTTTGAATAGTTCAGTATTGTTTGCTGTTGGACCAACATTTGCATGTCAGCTAACGCACAGTATAATAATACCGTAATATAAGTTAGTACCTAAGCTCCAAGTAACTTTTTATTATTTTTGGGTGAAATATATGGTAGTGGCGCACGTGATGCAATGGACCACACACTGCGGCACACAAAATACACGCTAGAGAACGTTAAGATTTTTCTTTTTCATGTAATCGTGTTTACTGTATTTCAAAACTGTGGACTTGAAATATTAATCTACAAAACTTTTTTTTTTCAATTCCTCGATCCTCTTCTACTTTCGTTCAATGACTTCCAAGTGGACCACAGAAGGATATAACCTGGTAAAGTTTCCTACCACAATCCTTAATCGACATCATGAACATAACCCTTCTTATAATCCCAAGTTTTTATACCATACGTTACACTAACTCTATAATACTCTCACAGCTAAAGATGTCAAAAAAAAAACACCAGAAAAAGACATACCAGTAAAATCTAAAACACAAAGCCCATCCCTAGCTAACCCTCAATCGATCTAAACTTTAAAGGCTGGTTGACACGAGTAATCCGCCGTAAACTAGCACACACAACTAGCGAAAGATGAAGTGCCGGCAAATATTTGTCTTAGCACACGATCAACTTTGATGGGACGTCGACACACCGGCGTCGTTTGCGTATGGCGGACTCCCTTGCACTTCCTTGGATTGTAGTGGCCATTATTAGGGTAGTTTAGGAGACTGTTGGGACTTGAAAGAAGTAAACTCAGATTTTTGTAAAAAAATAAGTTTTGGATAAAGAATTAGAGTCTATATCTCCTTTTTTTAGTCCATTTGGATGGACTGGAAATTGTCCTGAGCCACTCAATATTATACGCTTTTTGTTATATTTTATTAGGTGTTTTCAAGCGAGTTGAAATGATCAATGTGGAAAATCTGTGTGAGAACTTTTTCGAAAATAAATTTATTAGTTACCTGATGATTTTACTAAATTTAAAGAAATATTTGGATCCTTTTTTCAGCCATGGCTTTTTCCCACGCAAACCATTTAAAGCAAATCCCATTTAATTTTGTTTTGAACAAAACATCCAAAGGCCAAGTTTTCAAAAGCCAAAAATATTTTTTGGGGAATATAGTGAAAACTTTTGGCACAAAAGTTGACCAGATTTATTAGAATTTTCGTGTAAGCTCTCACAGGTCACTGACCTAGTGCATTTTAGTTTAAGCTTGTTGAACTAAACTCGATCCAGACGTTTGCGATGAATTCCAATATTTTAATCGTACGTTTATCCGGAGGTTATTATGTATAAAACAAACGGAAATAATTATGTCTAAAGAACGTTAGAATCGCTCGACTCAAGATATTCCGACTTATGTAATACTATCATTTGCCCGCGACTACGGGCAGCTATTTTTATTTTTAAGTTACAAATTTTTCAAAAACGCTTGAACATAATATATTAATTTATTTTTATTAAGTGCCTAAATACAAAGGTTCACGTTTTTAGCTTTAATAATGACAGACTCCCATACAAACTTCGGGTGAAAATTTTAATGGGAGTTCGTAATTCTCTTTACCCTTTTCACCCCCTTAAAAGATGATTTCTGGGATAAAAACTATCTCTACACCAAATTTCATCTAAATCGGTTCAGCGGTTTAAGCGTGAAGAGGTGACAGACAGAGAGACACACTTTCGCAATTCGAATATTAGTATGGATAAAAACACTTATACTTAAAAGCATATAGGCGTGTTTTTATTTAAATGATATTGTAACACAATACTTTTAACCTCGATGTGAATTTAGTGGCACTAACTTGAAATCTAAATATATTTTGATGGCCAATAACCTTGTATAGTAATGCGTGTGTCTGCTGACATTTTATCATGAATCCTTTTATAAGGGGTCACCTATAATAATAAAAATATGACATGTGTGGGTAACTTCGTTGACATGACATAACATGGTTGCATACATAAAACTAAAAAAATAAAAGGGTTTGTTCTATTGTTGAACTTCGAAACTTTTTCATGATATTTAGACATTGTCGTAAAAATACTTAACTAATGCATAAATACCTGCATATTTTCTCTAATACATTATTGCACATGGCCGGGGCTGATATACAACGTGTAACAAAATAAATGCAGTACTTTAAGGGGTCAGTGTACTCATCATTATGAACAACTTTACTATGGGACCAAGGCTGAAATCACGAAAATAAAATCAGCTGTTCAGTACTTTGTGGAGTTATGCGCATATAAATGTATGGGAAGTCGTTTATTCTGTTACACGTTGTATAGATGCTTACAAATATGGACAAAACAGTTTTAATTAGTAGAATTTGTATCAAAATTTACCTACTAGCGACATCTACGTTATGGAATGTATAATAAACTTTTGTGTCATTAATGTAATATGTGTGATGTGATGGTAGAATGAATAAACTTGTCCGCATCGAATCACTGTAGTGTTAACTTTAGGTTATGGGCCCAGCATGCATTAATCTAACTCCTTTTGATTTTATGTTCGCAGATTCCTGAGGACATAAAGTGTTCTAGCAACAAAACTGACGGTCACCCTGCACGTCCAAACATACGAGCAACAGAAGAGACACAACGAATTTATACGACCTCCTTACAGCACTTTGTACAGTCGCCGATGTCTTCAGAATTCCTCTGAGTTACTCCCATCATTATTTCGTGTTTTATGCACTACTGTGTTATAGATTGAGAGTCGTGTGAAACATTGTTGTTTTAGATTTAGTGGCCACTAGCGATGGATGAATCTGGGACGCGGCTTGAATGTGTAAGTGATTTTGCTAGGCGTTTGCCATGTGGGATTTATGTCCAGACGTTTATGATTGCTGTTATATATGTATACTGTTACGAGTGATGTCACATCAGGGAATTATCTGGAGATACGATTTTTTTTTGCACTAACTTGTATAATCGCCAAGAACCTTATTGGATGTAAAAAGCATGTCAGTATTTTTTTTTTGAAATAGTGATTTCTTGATATAATCCACGTCATTATTGAACCTACAGAAGAGTGCGCGCGTCAGCACTTAGTGTGTAGTCAGTATAAATAGCACTTAGTGTGTAGTCATATGAAAATGTATACATATGAAACTAACTCTGTCTGCCTGCTTGTTTGTGAAGCGCTGACGTCTTAACGGCTGAACCAAAATTGATATTTTTTAGATTAAGAGATAGACTGTACCCTGCCAAAGGACATAGGATTATGGATATATCCCGAGAGTACGTTCCCTTTTGATAATTTCTGCTAGTAGTGATCATAAAAACATCGTAAATCTTATATCTCAAACTTCGTGTGCACAAAACTATAGTCAGTAGTGTAATTAAAAACACAGATGCAATCATATGAAATTCACAATGCGTGCTCGAATTTCGTTCGGAATATTTATTTAGTTTACCGATTTGAAATTCATAAGTGTTCTTTTTCGTGTGTGTCACAGAGCATCGAGATGTCTGAGCGGCCAGTGCTGAAGACGGCCATTATCAATATTTTTCGAACAAACGAAGCGTGTCAGTCAGTGACAGCATTTACTCTTAGAAATTGACCTGTGACAATAAGGTAAGGGAATTTACTGTTCAATTTTTTTGTTCTTACATTTTATCAATATCTATTACAAAGACAGCATTAATTTCTTATGACGTAACTTACTAGTCACGCCGAATTTTTGCGTGACTAGGTTAAAAGAATAATTTCAAACACGGAGAAATAGACGCCTTTGTCTATTTCTCCGTTTTTGAAGTTATTCTTCTAAAGACAGCGAATTTGATTTATACCATTTAGGAAAGGAATTGCACAGATTATGCCATCTCTAGGATTTGTCGTGCTCTGTGGTTTTTCTTATAAAAAGGTTGACTGGTATTGGCCGAACTGCTTTGATATAATGAATTAATTATTTAAAATGTTTAAAGTCGTTTCGCTTGATGTTGTTTTGCAGCGATACAAACTATTGTTTTATTTAACTGACTTAAGAAGTTAGAAACAGATGGAAGAACATTCAAGTGCTTTTCTCGAATTTTATAGGGACAAAGACATGGGCAATGTACCAGGTTCATTTCCCATCTTTAGTTACCTATACCTAGTGAAAAACAAATAACATTTATGAAGTTTTATGTGTAGGCCTTTTCATTTGTTAATGAAGTCTGTTACTAATTGTGGTAATTATACTTTTAACAACTTTTACCATTGACCTACACAACTTGTACGTGCCTACCAACTTAGTAGCCTTAATTAACAGTTCAGGTATTAAGTAGAACTAGTAGTAAGAACAAGTCCACAATAATTAAAACACATTTACCTTATAGTACAAAGTTGTATAATATCGTATCAGTTTAGTCCTATATCGGTCCCAAAGCTGGGACACAGGCCTTCCCTGTGAGAGGGAGTGGTCCATAATCTACAATGCAGACCCAGTGTGCGGGGTTCCGAAATGGTTACTGTTTCATACATACCACTGCAAATTTTAAATTACTATCTGTTCAAGGAGGGGTACGGAACCCTACAAATGTTTAATATGCTGAGTAGGAATTATATATATACATCCAAACAATCACTGAACACTTAAGAACAAAGCATCGGTGATCATTCTCCACCCAAATGATTTAATAAAAACTTCCTCAAAATTCCAAACATCAAACTCGAGTGCATAAACCAATGTAAATGAGCCTCAAACATATATATAACATTTATATACAAATTAGTGAACATAGACGTTAGTATTAACATATTTCCTACATTCGTTATTCGCAACCATTGATGCGATTTCTACTCGACTATAAATAAGACAGCAAGCCGGCCTATAAAACGGTTTTTTATGTAAAATCTAGAGGAACTAATTCTGTGCGCGTTCTTTCTTGTATATTTTAACAATGTCTTATTTTGTAACGTTTGTATACAGATTTTAGACGAGATACGCACACTATTTAGGCGCGTTGTCTGAGCGACATTTTTGTGTAGGGTTTGATGGAAGGAACACTTGATGCGACAAATTGTTGCGACCGATTTTGTCTGTAGTCTTCTTTATACTTTTAAAGACTTGACTAGGCTTTGTTCTGACTCGTGTATGAACAAGCGAGCTTACTTCTTCGAACATTCTAGTAGTACTGAATATGCGAAATAATAACGGACGCTCGGTTCAATCTTTGCTGAGAACAGGCCGTGGATGGGTGAGCACGTTAAGCTGATGGTCCCGACATTTATTTATAGACCTTTGAATACAGCCAGAATCTAACCTCAGCTTACCCCATTACTCCCCGTGGGTGTCTTAAGGTGACTAAAGGACTCACCAGAGAATGGGCAGCAGCATTCTCTGTGCATTACAACAGCTACACTGCGATCGCCAACCCGCCTGCCAAACGTGGCGATTATGGCAAACCCCCTTGAGGGAGGCCTATGTCCAGCAGTGAACGTCTTTTGGCTGATATCATGATGAACATCAGACTTGCCAAGGAGTTTCGCCTTACCGTCATGCTTGTCGCAAATAAACTCTTTTTCTTTATTTTCTTTTTTACCCAGTTACTGGGTTGCGAGGATCAGATAGGCAGATGCTCCATGTACAAACACTGATCCTTATCTGCATCCTATCAGAAGCCCCAACAGTTGGGAAAAGGCTAGATAGATTGTGTAGCCCAAAGTATGGATTTCTGCCCAGTTCATGGCATGGGACTTCAAAATAACTGGCGAAAAGAACGTTTAAAGTAGATATTATTACATCTGCTTAGCAGACTCTCTTGATATCTTGACTCATCACACTCAACACAATCATCTGCCAGGGTTGCGCAATTTGTTCGAGTCTCCGCGGCCCTGGAACGCAAAGGGCATTAGGAGGAACACGGATGTGTTTAAGTCAGAAAGAGACTGACACTACCTTCCGCTTACCCATCCTTAAAAAAAGACCTCCCACAAGGTGGACCGATGACCTGGTGAGGGTCGCAGGTAGCCGATGGATGCGAGACGCACAGGACCGGTTGTTGTGGCGACACTTGGCGGAGGCTTATGTCCAGCAGTGGATGTCTTTCGGCTGATATGATGATGTTGATGATGATGGAAAAAAATACTCTTGATATTATGTTGTAAAATTGAGCCATAGGCACACCTCTTTCTACATTTTACCTTGACCAACCATTAAGATATTTGCACACAAAAATATGCATAAAAAATATAACAATAATTATGCACATATCGACGCCTAACGACATAAAATCCATTATTGTAAGCACATAATTTATATGGCTTTATCTTATATATTAACATATTATGTAAAGAAAAAAAGGAATCCCACTTAAAGCGTGGACACATTAGCATATACACAAATGTATGTTATAATAGGAGATAATATCGAGAGGCTAACTGTGTTTTTAATGTAAACTGGTACCCAAGTGCATTTTGAGTTTTCGGCGCCATGTTTGTTTTTTTAGACAAGAACTTAAATATTGTTTTTATTGCTTAGTTAATATTTACAGTTCTTCTTATATTAGTTTTAGTCTGAAAATAATAGGTACATGTGTGTACTTAGGTGCTTATAAGATGGGTAGGTATTAGATCAGACTTCATTGACTAGAAAACTGTAAGTTGAAATAATGTTTGCCAACTAAACACTTAGGAGAAGATGGCGTAAATAAGCTCTTTATTTTTAATCGACTACAAAAAAGGAGGATGTTCTGAATTCGGTTGTTTTTTTATATGTTTGTTAACTCCGTCATTTTTAAACCGATTTCAAAAATTATATCTGTATATGAAGGATATACTTTCTGATTGGTCCCATAGAAATTTGATCAAAATCGGTTCAGTAGTTTGGTTTTTAAATTGAAATAGCTGGAAAAAATATGAAAAACTTTTAACAAAAAAATACAACCGACTTTGTATTGTTTTCTTAAATAAATTTTAGCCTTAATCTACGACTTACTAAGAACGAAAAAAGTACAGCATCGTCTTAATATTTTCAACCAAATTGCTTATCACAGAAACACGCACAAAAAATGGTCTTTAATGGACAGACATAACAGCAAATAAATTATTTTTCAATTCGATCGCATTTGGGCACACATTGATGTGACCTTATTCCTTATCTAACTGATAAACCGGTTTTAAATCGTATTTAGTATACAAAGTAGCTTTTTGTTGAACAAGAAAGCTCCTGTTCAGATTTAAAGTAATTTTGCAACTATGTTGGCTAAGTGCTCCATAAACTTATCGAGTGATTTATTGAGTTTGGTTCAAGGTTACAAATAACTTATTCTCTGGATAGAAACTTTTAATTTGATACGTTTTACGTACCTATGAGTATCACAATAATAACCAGATAAATACATAGTTAACATTTCGTCAAGAAAATAACATAGGTAAATCACCCCTTAATGGAATAAATAATAATCAAAGTCAATTCATTTATTTCAACTAGACCATTAAAAGGACTTTTGAAAGTCAAATTTACAGTTTGAAATTAAAATATAAGTAACTCTAGTTGTCCATTCGCAAAAAGTAGATTCTTATGGAGAAGAATGGACAGGAAGCTCTATAATAAAACCGTCAGTCAGAATAATTGATATGAAGATTGGGGATTATCTTAGTTTTACCCGAATTTCAAACTCATTGAACTGTTAACAAGGCAAAAACGAAATGCATTCCTAATTTATAAATGCGAAAAGAAATTCTGTCACCTCTTCGCGCTGGATTTCGATGACACTTGGCACACAAATAGACCATGCACCGGAAAAGAACAAAGGATACCTATTTTTTCATCCCGAGAGTGTGTTCCATTTTGGTGCTTGGTTTTCGCAGGCAAAGCCGTTGACAGAAGCTCACAGTCAATAACCAGAAAAGTATGAGACAATTCTGTCTGTCGAGTCTATATCGTTTCACACTTCCATAAATCACCAATCAGAGCCCTACTTAGCATCACTCAACCAATTAGGAATCTCCAAAGCTCAGTAACGTCTGCCGGTTGGTTAAATCACTTGTCACTTGCCGTAACGTGGTTAGTTGCTGCATCGAGTGCTTACCGTGCGGTACTTAAGCACTTAGTGATTGTACTTGGTACTACCTACGTCTTCCAGGGTTGCGGAATTAGTTCGAAAGAGTCACCGCGGCCCTGGAACGCAAAGGGCTTTAGAAGGAACACGGATGGATTTTAGTCAGTAAGAGTCTGACACGCCATTCCGCTCCAACCAGAGCGGAAAAAGTCATTTGATGATTAACCATCCTTAAAAAAAACTACCTACGTATTGGCACTGGTAGCTTAGTTAGTGTACATTACAATGGGTGTTAAGAACTCCACATCACAAACCCTTACCTCCAACTCATACTCATAGTAAACGTTTTTTTTTTATCGTTTTGTAACTTAAACTAAAACATTTCAGGTACAAAAATGAATTTTCGGCTAAATTTCGCCTCCGATAAATCGGCGGTAAGGATTCGATATCGAGCCTTTTCAGGAAAAACATCTTAAGCAATCATACAAAGTGGAGACAACGATACGAAAATAAATAAAAGCACTGGCAATACTGGTTCATAGGAATATTTTGAAACCAATATAAATATTGTCACCGAAATTAAAAAGAAACTTTCCAAGTGCAAAAAATGTCAAAAAAATCTCAAACTGGTCAAGAATAATTAATACTATTCTGTCGAAAAAACAAAATATTCGTATGAAGTGTTGCCAGTGTTTTGATTTATTGTCGTATCGTCGTCACCATCTGGTACATATTTTTTACAAAAACCCTAATATAGTGCAAATTGTCCTTTGCTGCTGTTTGGACTTATAATTTAACTTGAAGAAGCTTGATTTGATTCTCAATTGCCTTGTGCTTGTAACATTTAAAGCCAATTCAAAACGCAACAAATCACATTTACTTTAACTAAAAAATAAAAATGTTTTTCAATTTTATCATGCAAAGATAGAATAGTAATAAGATATTATGAAATATGATAATATAAAATTTGATATTTTGTATCGCTATACTGAATTTAGAGATATTATCTTGCATCACTATGTTTTTAAAATCACAATCCTAAATTTAAATAACCTTATTACGCCACCAAACATAGAACCATGCTTTTATCATACAAACACAGTATTAGAAACCTTCCTGGAATCGCTCCGTCGCTTACTTTACAACCTTAATTCCACTTTTGAACTCTCCAGAAAAATAAACAACCGCAAAACCGGTTTCCATACCTTTACATCCCTAGTTTCCGGGAACATCTGCCATTTGAATTTGAACTTCATGTTACAGGCAGTAAAGTTTAAATTGGGTTGTGATGTGATTTATTCCTAGAGATTCTTAGTGCGTATAATAAGGCGCATTGGGTCTAATATGGCGCAACTTTAGATACAAAGGTATACCGCGCGGGTGGTAAAGAGTTCCTGTAATACGTTTCTGATGCGTTTTTAATTCGGTATTCGTGTGAACTCCTTTTTTTTTTTTTTTTTTTTTTTTTAAGGATGGGAAATCATCAAATGACTTCTTCCGCTCTGGGTGGAGCGGAAGGGCGTGTCAGACTCTTACTGACTAAAACCCATCCGTGTTCCTTCTAAAACCCTTTGCGTTCCAGGGCCGCGGTGACTCTTTCGAACAGATTCCGCAACCCTGGCAGGCTTTGGCCCTAGCGGGCCCCGTCTTTTATGCTGACATCTCTTTGAGGCGCGCGTGAAACACAACGCGCCATCGACCCGGGCCTGGTGGTGATCGGACGGCGAGCCACCCAATGCTCGCCGTCCGCAGGCCCGCGCCTACGGTGGCCGGGGATCGCCCTGCGACTCCCGACGCCCGGGGCGTCTTCTCCTGTTGCGGCGGTTGGGGCGAAGGCCTTGCCTTTCCCTCGCGCGGCCCGCCTCCTCCTTCGCTAGCATTACTGCTTCGCAGAAGGAGGTGACCGCTTCCCAAGCCTCCTCGCTCCGGACCATGGATTCAACCAGGGCCGGACGCGAGAGGTCGCCGCCACCGATCGCCGCGATGAGGACACGGCGGTGCTCAGCCCAAGCAGGGCAGACCTCCACCGTATGCTCCACCGTGTCCTCCGGGCGATCCTCACAGTGCTGACACCCGGGCGTGTCCTCCCGCTTAATCCGAAACAGGTACCTCCCGAAACAGCCGTGTCCGGTTAGTACCTGCGTCAGGCGGAAGGTGAGGACGCCGTAGCGCCTCTCCAGCCACTCCTCAAAGAGGGGTCTTATCGCCGCAATTGTGGCGTGCCCAGCGCTGGGTTGCGACAGTCGCCGTTTCCATATCGCCATGGTATCCTGCCGGAGCTCCGTCCGCCGCGTAGCAATTTGCCGTGGCAGCGGAGTTTCGCCCCGGCGAAGCGCCTCCAAGCGCCACGCGTAAACGTGCGCGAGGGCTCTCGCCTCCAGATCCCATGGCGTTAATCCGGCAAGGAGGCTCGCCGCCTCGCCGGAGACCGTGCGGTATCCCCGGGCCAGCCGGATGGCCATGACCCTTTGGGATGCGTTGAGCTGGCGGGCAGGTCGCCCCTTCAACGTCAGTGCCCACACTGGGGCCCCATAAAGGGCCATGGACCGCACGATCCCCGCATAGAGCCTCCGGCAGGAGGCGTTTGGACCCCCTAGATTGGGCAGGAGCCGCTTGAAGGCAGCCCCGGCCCGCTCCAGTCTTGGAGCCAAACGTCGGAAGTGCTCCTCGAAGTTCCATCGGCTGTCGAGAACGAGCCCCAGGTACCTGATCGTCGACCCGACGCCGATGTGAACCCCTCCTACCGTTATTTGGGATCCCATTGGTGGCCTGTTCCGAGAACCATAAAAACACATGGCTTCGGACTTGTGCAGGGCCACCTCGAGACCCAGTTGCCGGATCCTCTCAACGACTGTCGCAACCCCGCGTGTCATCACTTCGGCCGCCGCCTGGTGCGACCCCCCCTGTGCCAGGACTAGCGTGTCGTCAGCGTAGCAGACTACGTTGACGCCGCTAGGGAGGTCGGCGCGCAGCACCCAGTCGTAGCCGATGTCCCACAGGAGCGGCCCCAGAACCGAACCCTGTGGAACACCGCACGACATCTCTCGCCGGTTCCATTCTCCCCGGTGACCGGGGTAGATGACGGCCCTGTCCGTCAGATAGGCCTCAACCACGCGACGGAGGTAGGTTGGCATCCGGTGATACCGGAGTGCCTCCCTGATGCAACTCCAGGGCAGGGAGTTGAAGGCATTGGCGATGTCAAGAGACACCGCCAAGACGACCCTGCCCCGGGACACCGCATCCCCCGTCGTGAGGGCTCTCACGCGCATGATGGCATCCACCGTTGAGCGCCCCGTGCGGAAACCGAACTGGTTCTCCGCCAGATTCGGCCCCACCCTCACAAGGTGCCCGACGAGGCGGTTTGCTATGACTCTTTCAAAGAGCTTGCCCACCTCGTCGAGCAGCACGATGGGCCGGTAAGCGGACGGAGAGTCCGCAGGGCGCCCAGGCTTCTTAATGAGGACCAGTTTCCCCGTCTTCCAACGAAGTGGGAACTGGCCTCTCTCCAAGCATGCGCTTAAGAACCCCCTTAGTCGAGGCCCGAGAGCCTCCAAGGCCAGGACCCAGGCTTTCCCAGGTAAGCCGTCGGGTCCTGGGGCGGTATTTTTGGCCTTCAGCCTGTTTACCGCCACTCTCAGGTCTGCCTCAGTCACCTCCAGAGCGTCGTCATCGTCGTCGCCGACGTCGGTGTGGTCTGCATCGGGCACCGCAGGTGGCGGAGCCATATGCGAAGGGAACAGAGCGCTCACCACGTCCTTCACCAGCTGGGGCCGGAGACTCTGCGTCAACGGGGGGGCCCAGGTGCGGAGTTTATCCCGCACCATTTTATAAGGGCGTCCCCACGGGTCCCCGTTCAGAGACTCCAGCATCTCCTTACGAGCCAGATCCCTGGCTCGCAGGATCCCCGCTTGGAGGGCGGCCTTCGCAACTCTGTATTCCTCGTACAGCTCCGCCTCCCTGGCCTGCGCATCCGGAGGCCGGATGCGGAGCCTGCGATGCCTGGTGTACAGGCGCCGTGCAGCAACGCATGCCTCGCGCAGCGATGCCAGCTCCCGCGACCACCAGTACACCTGGCGGCGGGCGCGTCCTGGCCGGACCCGGGGCATTGCCACGTCACATATTTCGGACATGGTCTCCCGGAACCACTCCGCCTCGTCGTTGATGTCAGCAGGCCTGTCTGGTGGTGACACCCAGGCCTGCACGATCGAGGCTTCCAGGAGAAGCTCCCGGTCCAGCTGCTTCAGCGCCCACCGCGGACCACTCGGGGTCTCTCGGACTGGCGCGGTTGAGGTCTGGGCGGAGACGTCAAACCGGATGTACCGGTGGTCCGAATACGTCTCCACCTCCTCCATGACGCGCCAGTCGACGACACGCGGTGACAGAGCAGGGCTGGCGAACGAAATGTCCACCACCGACTCACCCTGCATCCGCACACACGTGGGGACAGAACCCCGGTTTAGGACGATTAGGCCTGCCTCCAGAGCCCAGTCCTCCACCATCCTACCCCTCGTGTCCGTATAACGGGAACCCCAAGCCAAGTGCTTGGCATTGAAGTCCCCGAGTACGAGCACGGGGAGGGAACGATACCCGGCGACGACGACAACCAACTCCCTAAGGGAGTTGTGGAACTCGGCGAGAGATCGGTTCGGAGAGAAGTAGACCCCCACTACTACAATCTCCCCAAACCGTGCTGCTACGCACCCCTGTCCTCTCCTGACACTCTCGAGAGACGGGGTACCGGCGGCGGCCGAAGAAATTAGGGCCACTGAGCCGTTGAGGTCCTCCACCCAGTCATCCCTGGGCGGGACAAGGTACGGCTCAGCGACCACGGCGATGTTGATCGACCACTGCGCCATGCTCTGGAGCAACAGGTGCTGAGCGGCGGCGCAGTGATTGATATTCGCCTGGAGGAGGCGTAATGGGGCCGTTATTAGCATTCCATTTCGGCCTCCTCCTGAGCCCCTTGTGAGGGCTCCTCCGTGGCACTCGTAGTGGCAGCGGCAGCGGTGGATGCAACGGCGGCGGTGACAATGGCGGTGGCTACGGCTGGAATAGTGGTGGCGAAGGGCATTCTCTTGCCCCTGGCCTTGGAGGGTGGAACGCAGGCCTTGCCCCCAGCCCAGTGCCCGGCCGGCTTGCCAGCTGCCGCACATACAACGCAGTGCGGCGTGGCGTTACACGAGCCGGCCTTGTGACCGGGCTGACCACAGCGGAAGCAAAGATCACTGCGGTCAACCTCCGAGGTGCAAAGGGCTCCCGCATGGTTGCCCACTAGACAGCGGAAGCACCTCAGAGGTCTGGGTTCTAGCAGTTTGACCTGCGCAGAAACCCAGCCCACCAGGAGTCTTCGGCCCTCCGAGATTTTCTTGGCCGCCGTCACGGGGCAGCTCACCAGAACAGTTCGCATGCCCGTGTGGTCAGGACGTATGATGCCTGCCTTCACGTGCTCGGCAGAGCAACCCCCCGTCCTGACGACGGCGGCCACCACCTCCTCCTCCGTGACGGAGTCATCCAGGCCCAAAATGCGCATGTCTATGCACTTGGTGGGCCTGGACACTCGGGCATCGTCCGCATTCAACGACGCCCTTAGCCTTTCGGCCAGAGCGTCGGCGGCCGGGCCGCTGGCTGCCCCGGGGATCTCCAGCATACGGGCCCCAGTCATGGTGACCCTTAGCCGGAGGCCCCCGACGATGCCTAGCTCCCCAAGGTTCACCGCCTCCTTCGCCTTGGAGAGCACGTCGCCGTATGTCACACCCCTTTTCACCGCGTCCGGCTGTAGTGTAACCACTACAGCTGCGGTTTTCGGAGCACGGAGCCTGGCCGCTACACATTGGGCTTTACGCCGCCGCTTCCTCTCGCGATTTTTGGCCGCCCTGGCTGCCTTGCCCGCCTTCCTCCTCTCGCCGGCCACTTGCCATCCGGCCTCGGCCGCAGGAGGGTTTGAAGGCGAGGACGGCTGTTGCACTGCTGGCGCTGGAGCTTTCGCTGCCTGTGCAGCCGCCCCACCTTTCCTCTTCTGAGACGGGGCCGGTTTTCCCGGTGCCGTATTCGCTAGAGCCGGCGCGGCCCCTCGGTTGGTCTGGCCTGACGACCACGGTTTGGCAGCCACGGCAGTCGCGTATGAGGCCACCTTCTGACTCGCCACTAGCGGAGGGCGCAGGACGATGCCCTCCAGTGTAGAGAACCGCTTCTGGAACCGATCCTGGAAGGCAGCCAGCTCTTGCCGCACCAGGTTCAGGAGCTGGTCCTCCGCAGGCACGTTCTGGCTTGGCCCGCGCTTGCGCCCCCCTTGAGGCGCCTCCTTCGAGCCGGCTTCTCGGAGCCCGGCCAGGTCTGCTTGGAGCTTTTCATTCTCTTTTTGGAGAAGCTCCGTGGCGGCCGCTAAGCGGGCGACCTCCGCTCGCAGGTTTGACATTTCGTCCGACGGAGGCCCGCTGAAGTTGGCCTCCGCTGCCGCCAGAATGGAGGCGGACGCCGCGCTTATGGCCTTGTTTTTAGAGGCCTGGGTCCTCTTTAAAGCCACATCACGGACCGCGGTTGCCACGGCCTCCGCAAACCTGACCTGGCGCTCCCTGTCGGAGCCGCCGGCAGTATCCGGCTCACCGCCGCAAGACGCCGGAGGGAGAATCTTCCGACCGGTCACTCCAGGGTGGCAACCCTCCTTGGCGAGCTTAGAGGCACGCTGGGCAGCCTCCTGAGAGGTGAGACCTCTCCCCCTACCTCCTTCTCGGCCCTTACCCCGTCTACTAGTGGGGATTTTTCGGGCCGAGGCCAATTCTTCGTTGGAGGACGACCCTTGGTCATCCTCCGGTCTGGGGCGCTTGCGGAAGAACTTTGAGTTCTCCGCAGCAGCCTTCACTCCTTCTTGCTCCGAACTCGGTGTGCTGACGCTCAGGCCTGATGCAGAGTCAGAGTCTGACCCCGCATCCCCCCCACACGTCAGCGGGCTCTTCCTCCATAGTTTGGCGGGAGCACCACGCCCGCCCAACACCTTGTCAGGTCCACTAAAATTAAAACCGATCAATTCCTCAAAGGACGCCTCGGATCGGGAGCCTCCTCGGCTCTTGTTGCCACTGGCAAGTGGTTTGCGACATACGTTGCCCCCCCCAGAATACGAGGGGCTTGACGCTCCCAATGGGAGCGTGGCGGATTCTCCAGCTGCTGAGCAGCTGGTACCGCCCTGGGGTAATTCTATTGCGTCTGCCTTTTTCATTATTTTTGTTCCTTTTAAAGGGTGTGGTCCCTCACCCCTACGCCCTTTCACAGGGCCTCTCTCTCGCTGCTTGCTCACTGTCCTCACAGTCACGTCTGATGAGCAGACGCGTACCAGAGAACAGTAAGCAAGCTTCCGCTCGAAACGCACACCGTCCGACGACCCGAACACTGCTCAGGTCTCCGAACGGTGTGCCCCTCTCTCGTGTCCCGCTTTGTCTGGTCTCTCACTTGGACCTTTCCGGCATGAGTATCTCTACCGGCAGAGCTCCAAAGATCATTGAGACACACAAACCCCACCACGACGGCAACGTGGGGACACTCTCGGTGGGGTCGTGTGAACTCCTGCGCACTAATAGACACATTATTGTGATTGTTCGCTGTATGGCTCTGTTGTCACCTGTTAATTATGGGCTTGTTGTAACGTTTCATTGTGTCTAAGTTTAAGTTAATGTATGTAAGCGTTCATCTAGTCATGTATTGTTAACTACATAAGTCTTAGTGCTGAGAAAATTACTGCCTATATTTTTTTATTATAGGTAAAAGATGAGACGAACTGAAAAAGTGTTTTTCAATTATAATTAAAAAAAAATAGTATTCCGTATTATAATGAATAGAATTAGTTACCTTAATAAACTTCTAAAGGAATGTTGTCGACATCGCAAAGCATTTTAAAATAATCGACGCATTTACCTGAAACAAAAAAACAAACAACAAATAAGTACGGTTCATCATAAAAACAGCTTTCAATCGACTTAACCCAGTTTCTTCGGTAAAAATGTAAATAAAACACTTTTAAAACTTCACAAAAACAAATGGGCCTTTATCTCATAAATAACTGAGCAAAACATTGGACAAGCCGATTTACCGGGAACAGGCTTTAAGTCCGGACTTCGGACATTGGGACGGCTAAATAATTCCTTTCAAAGTTTCCCTAAACTTCGCAACACTAGTGGGACACACGAGAGACAAGAGCCTATACTGGTTAGAAATAAATCGACATCATAATAGTTATTTTTTTAAACAAGGTTATCTACCCACAACAGCTCACCAAGATATTTGAACTTTGGCAAATGCCCCAGGGCTCCTCAAATTGATAGAAAAAACAAGCAGTTTACGCATATAACCGAAGTTGACGCATACGTTTCCGTGCCAAAAACAATCAATTTTACTCCTATTTGTAGACGACACCAAAATTATTTACCTGAATTTGTATTATTTATTACACACAGCTTAAAACCAAAATATCAACTTAACCACAAATTAATTTTAATCGCAGCTTAACGGAAAAAACGACCACTCAGCTCTAGATTACTTCAATATCTAACTCGACAAAGGAAACATTTTCTAAACGGCTGATTAATAAAACTCGTACTACCCTCCCCCGTATCGTTACGGAACTCATCCCATACAAATCCGCTTTCCGTGGAGGATTAAATATTCTTTCAACGTCTACTCAAACACTATGATTAGTAGTTGACCTAGTTTTCAAGATATATAAAACCTATTTTTAAATTAAAATGGAGTTATTTTTTTTATGTAGATGGAATTGAATCAATCTGTAATTGAGTATTGCAGATGTTATTGATAGGGTAGATGTTTTAATTAATGTTCTGGATTATAAATTCATTTATGTAGTTATCTACTTGAATGATCATCCAGATGCTTGATAGTTACTTCGTTTTACATAATCTTTGGACAAGTTAAAATCATAACATTATATGACACCTTTGTTGAGGTTTAGGCAATCTTGATAATTATGAGTTTTTATTGTAAAGTGTCTTTTTGCAATATTCAAATGTTATATTGTAAAACGTCACTGCCTCAATGCCAAAAAACACCAGCTAACTGTTTAACCTTTTGCGTGTCTTAAGTTACACAGTTCGACATAAGAAAAAATGCTCCAAATGTCTTAAGTCGGACAGTTACACTTAAGGGCTTGGTCAGGATTGGACGATAAAAATCTGTGGTAGACACGCAAAAGGTTAAAATATTTTGATTTGTTTTAATTTGATAATTTTATCATTTAACTACAAAAACAGTTCACATTTAACCATCTAGCTCCCCAAACTCGTCACCCGTATGTCACCAATATCACATCTCAATCGAACCCATCAATTGATAGCGGACTCAGCGTCACAATGCACTGACAATCAGCTGAGTGATCCCAAACTAAACGTGTTAGGTTCACACGATCGCCAACTTGATATTAAATCGATACTGAATACTCCAATCAAGGTAGTAGTAGATATGTCGCAGCAAAATAGCTAAATCAGCCGTTTCATTAATGCCTAGCCTTTTCATTGAACTGCAACATACATAAGTGACATGGGAAAGTGATTAAACGACATTGAACCAAAGATGACACTTCAGTCGCTGAAAAATCGATGCAGTTATATGAAAAGGCTAGGCAAGCAATTAAACGGCTTATTGAGCTACTTGGCTGCGACAGATTTATTATGTAGTAGGAATACGCATTTTTGCGTGATGAGAACTCATCCATTGTGTGTTGAGTTACTTAATATGTAGTAAAAGTTTTGACAGTCTTTACGGGTTGTCAGAGACCAAGAAATCTGACGCCAGTCATGCCAAGGGCTAGGCTCGGGTTGGCTCGATTCGGTCCGTTGTGTGTAGGTGTCCTGACAAAGTTAGCCAGCCTAGCTCCGCCCAGAAGCACAGAAGTTTCCTAGCAGCTTCGCGGAGCGACCTCACGGTTCCGAGGATTTGTTCACGTTGGGTAGCCACGGCCCCGCATTCCAGGATGACTTGGGCGGCTGTTTCTTCGGCAACAAAGCAGCCCCTGCAGAGTGGGCTGTCTGAGGCGCCTATGTTAAAAAGATATTTGTTTATGCCGAGGGGTATCGTGATACCAAGTAATCGGTATGTGGAAGTCAGATAGGCAGACACTTCATGTAAAACACTTGGACTCAGCTGCTTCCGGGTAGGATGGAAGCCAACACTGATATATATAGTTGGAAAAGGCTAGACAGGCAGAAATCATTTACTGGCATATAGCCTCGAAAAGTAACGTTGTAATGTCAGCATAAAAGACGGGACCCGTTAGGTCCAGAGCCCGCCAGGGTTGAGGAATTTGTTCGAAAGAGTCAACGCGGCCCTGAAACGCAAAGGGCATTACGAGGAACACGGATGGGTTTTAATCGGTAAGAGTCTGACACCGCTCCACCCAGAGCGGAAGAATTTCCCATTCTAAAAAAAAAGGTAGAATCTGGCTACTTATTTTTCTTATCCAAAAGCCAAATAATACAGTTTAATCACTCCCCTATTAAGTCCTTAATAAAGCTTTCCAATTCTTGAAACTGAAAAACTTTACAACAGAAAACCATTTTTCCAGCACAAAATTGAACTCCAATGAGTAATCCAATCACAAACAAAATACAATCAATAAGTCACATTCTCTCCCACAATCTACACTACTTAACACACAATTGGGACCTCTGACCACACCCAAGACGTCAGGAAGTCCTCCGAACAGAGATAAGATACCATGACACTACAGGATTATAAGCCCACACACGGTGCATATCAAATGGTTTATAGAGGACTTATGTCAGATGGTGACAAACTTTCTGTGGGATGTTGATTTATTGGTGTCAGTTTGAAAAGAAGACGAGTATTTATTTGAGTCCACACTAGGTTTTGGGAAGATAATACTAGGGACGCAGATTAATTAAGTCTTTTGGGGAGCAAGTCTTTCTGTAGACTGCTTTAAGTTTCCACAAGTTTTTCAATTAACCTTTGCGTGTGAAATAGGTCTCTTAAGAAATATTTTATTTAAAACTAGCTTTTGCCCGCGTCTTCGTCCGCCTTGAATAGTTACTTTGGGCAGCCATTTTTATTTTTAGGATACCAATTTTTCAAAAACGCTTCTTGTGTTTATTTTTTTGTTATAAAGAGCCTAAATACAAAGGTTCATATTTTTAGCTTCAATAATGACGGACTCCCATACAAATTTTCATCCCCTATTTCAAACCCTTCAAGCCCTAGATAAAAGGCAGCCTATGTCCTTCTCCAACGTCTAATATATATCTGTACCAAATTTCATCTAAATCGGTTCAGCGGTTTAAGCGTGAAGAGGACACACAAAAAGACAACACAATAAGATTTAACAACTAACACAACAATCAACCCTTAAAATGAAATTAATTTTAGTATAAGTTACACAGATGTCGATAGACACACTTTACAGTTACCAATAATGGACATTGTCATAATGTGGGCGTACTGTTAGACCATAACACCTCTCCCTGACCCTTTTAAAGGCTCATTGAACCTGTCACATCAGACAAAGTTTAATAATAAGACACACTTAAGGTGAAAACAACAGGTTTTTATCAAAAGACAAATAGGTGCAATGTTAGCTCAGGTTATCAACAGATATATTGCCATTCGAAGAAGTCATGTAATTTATATTTCCGATTATTGAGTACCATATTGTATTACAGAGTATAAAATGGATCGTAACTTGGCATTTTGTTCTAAGGATCGATTTAAGTGTTCGTAGAAAAGATACAGGAAATATTGAGGTCCAATGGGCTTTAGGATTTCATTCTCGCACCAGATATCGATTTAGATGTTATTTAATTGTGTTCTCTTGGTTTACTGTCAAATGCTGGTATTGCGTATGCTATAAAACGCTATAAAACGCAGACATAGCCTATTTTATTTATCTCTTATTCTTAAGCTTCTAAAGTATTTTTTGTATTATGTACAAAAAAGTTTTTTTTGTCTTTTATAATCGAATCGATTTTTTGTCTCATATTTTCGTAAAAATCTTTTATTTTAATTTTAATTGTGTTTCGTTTTTAAGCAGCCTAATTACTTACAGCTAAACAAAGAACCAACATACCCCACCCACGCCACTTTACCCGCTGCGTGATAGCGCCACTTCGCCCGATGCCCCGCGAGTCCACGTGGCAACGCGCCATAATCCCCCAATCGCAGGGGTAAACACCGCTGTTTACCCACCACTCAGCGTTTACCTGTTACGGTGTTACCCGACCCTATCTCACGTAAACCTACCTTTTATTTTTTTTACGATAACTTCATAATGTACGAAGAGTTTTTTGTTTAATTAATTTTTATTGGCTATCGGTTTCAAGTGCTTTAAAAATATTGTTACAGTACATTTATCACAGTGTTTTGACGCTTTAACGCACACCATGTGCTCAGATTAGGGTCGTAAATGTTCAAAATGTTCAGTATTATAATAAAATCTATGAGATAACGACCTTGAGGTGACTGTCCATTTTACTATCATCATCAATATATTAAAATTCTTCCGTTACTGACTGAGTGACTCACAGACAATGCACAGCCGAAAGTATTGGTCGTAGACAGCTGCAATTTAGCATGTAGGTTCTTTGGGGAGTGTAGGGAAGCACTAAGAGAGGATTTCCTGAAATTGTTACGGGAACGGGAAAAAACGGAATATGCGCGTACGACGTCGCGGGCAAAAGCTTCAAGTACAACAAGTATACGATACAACCTAGAAACTGGGTAATACGGTACCTGTACGGACTTGTCAGATTTCTGGCTATCCGTTACGACTGTCAAATATCTACAAATGACAGCCGCGACGAACGGGCAACACAGGGCGCTCAAGTATCGATAAAGCAGACGATTTAAACGTAATTATGAGGGTATTACGAAATTTTCATAATTATTCGCCATTCCTTCAGCTAACGAAGCACTCAAATGAAGAATTCGTTCCGGAATTCGGGAAGGAAGCCTTAACCTAATTTTGGGAGGCTCCTCCCACGTTGGGAGGTACTACGGTGACCTGTACGATATAATAAAATAAAATATTTTAAGGATATTTCCTCATTGTATGAAAAAAATATTTACCTGCATTCTTACCCACTAAAGAAGAAAGTTACAAAATACCGATGATGTTGCCAAATTCTTACCGAAGCACCGTAATATATTTTTTTTTCAGTACCGCATTACCCAGGAACTGGGTAATAATAGTCGCTCCATGTATAATATTGACACTGAGCTGCATCAGGTTGGACTGCAATGGAAGCCGACTCCAACATCATGGAGAAAGTGCTGGTCAGGAATTCGCCTGAAAAATGAAGGTTCTCTCACTACCAACTGTTGAACCTGATATCTGATTAACCTTGGGAGTTTTTCAGTCTATTATTATTTTGAATGACAAGAGGAAATTCCCGCAACATGGCCTATCATTATTTTTGCCCCAATAAATAGTATTACGCATCATTAATCATTTTAAACAAATAATACACATTATTCCGACTGTCAACTCCCCAGTTAACCGAAAACAGCCAGTAATTATAAATAATTGCGATAAAATAAACAATTTAGATGAATGCCATTGTGATTCGACGAAAAACGGTGTAAGTGAAAAATAGACAAATCGGTCATGGCCGCAAAGATGCGGTTGTTTCAAAAAATAGTACGAACCGTTTTGTTTATTTATTCATACGCAGGTGCTAAGCTTTATTCTGGTTTAGATGGATTTCTTAAAACCATGAAGGTTAATGTTGCAACGTAAAGCGTGGTTTTACTTGTTTTCGTTACACGTAGATAAACAGTCATTACACAATATTCTACATGCGTTTGCGTATATTACAGTCTAATAAAAAAAACTATTCATCTAAAAACCTGTAAACATGCTGCTTGAAATTGGGGTGCATTAAAGTAGACTTTTCATACTTTTACTACACACCCTTGGCAGTCAGAACCGCTACTAACTTGCTAACACGGCATGTATAACCGGTACTAGGAATTTTACCTATTTGAGCTAGGCAACAATGATATGACACCCCAGGCATAAAGCTCTATTTAAATATTCTATAACATTTTAAATTAAACTTAAAACCGTTAAGACGGATGTGTCCAACTAAACAAAACCCAAATCCTTTTCAAAAGTTACCCTGCCACACATCACGTGCTGATTAAGACATTACTCCCCAAGATCGTTTCCTAACGTAACGATCGATCGAAAACCAATGTTTAGCAGAATAAATTCGTACGTACATATCCTGACATGTAATAGCTGTAACATAAAACATACTTACATCAGGTACAAGCTTATTTTCGAATTTCGAACGCCATTTTCGTCTACTAAAAGCTAAGAGATGAATTACGACGCTTTTCGACGTTAATATGTGATAGAATTTTAAAGGAATTTTCACGTGCGACGGTCTGCGACGGGCTTGTCAAAATTATTTTAAATTTTGGAATTTTAGAGTTATGTTTTGTTACGATTTTGGCAAAAAGTCAATTTTCTAATAATTATACTAATTAATTGGGTTGAAATCATAAATAATATAATAATTCTGATAAAATATGAAGTGTTTGTGCACTTCATATTTATCAGAAAACAAGATGAAAAGATAGAAAGAATACCACTAAGTATCTAAGCCTTAGTAGATAGACGACATACGCCTATCGGGGGGTGTCAGGGGTGAAAAAGGGGAGGCATTACCACTTTAGCAAATTACTTTGTCCCAACAGAATACCCAGCTTTGTCGCGGATTCGATTTTATCAAACAAAAACGCCATCTATAGAAAATTCATCTTTGTCGGAAAACGTGCGAATAACTCGATACCTCTTTTTTACCTTTCGCGTCGAATAAAAAAATAAAAAAAACAAGCAACTCTCAACTTTAATACTGTCGTTAAAAACGCCGTTCGAAATTCAAAAAATTACAATAAACATTCCGCAAAAGGTTGTGAATGTTGCCAGTGAATTGAGCAATCCAAACGTCTGTGCGCCGCCAAAAACGTAGCATACAGGATGCCAAATAAAAACCGACGGGCGACAGTACAACCCATAATTTTTGCCTTAAAACAAGGGACCCGTGTTGGCAGTGGTTCTCAACGTTCGAAAGAGGGGGCGAGGGGCGTAAGCGATTTGTAAGAACCGATGAAAGCTCTTCAGATATTGGAGTACAGGGTTGTCAACGCGCCTAATGGATATAACGGCATTTTATTTTTAGTTTCCAATAAGAACGTAATTAAAGTGAACGTTTTCTCCGGAACGGAGTTATGAGGATCTTAAAAAGGTGATACAAAAAGCTACTTAGTTTGGAGAGCAAATAAAAGAGTTTCTAGCTGTTTGAAAATAGTTTGGAGTAAATATTGGCTCTTTTTAGACAAGGTGAGACAACATTCAAATAAATGAGTAAAGGTCGAGTTTTTCTTTCCTCATGGGTCGTGGACCCTGAATGTGAAGTGGTCGTAGAAATATGAATATGAGGTCAACCCCCCGGTATTGGGGGCCACATTTTGAGGATGCCTTTTTAAAACTATTTTTTTTTTAAATATTTGCGGGTTCGCGTTTGATCAGAATTCACTGATGGAAAGCAAAGATTTCGTAGATCTATTCACTCTTGACTTAAAGAGTCCCATGTTTTCGCTATCGAACACACAGACTTCAGCAAGGAATTAGGTTTTTTTTTTAAGTTTTCTAGCCATCGACAGCAAAAATCAGCTCTCGTTTTTTGTCATTTTATTCCCAGTAGCTTAGATGCTAAGTGGTGGAGGATTATAAGATTTTTTTCGCATCTATCGTGCGTGTGCGCCTAGGTTTGTTTAGGATCAAAACGGATGATTCAATCTATTCGTGTTGATTGACACTTGATCCGTCCTGATGGGTTTATGTCTGTTTTGTTTGGTAAGTAAACATCGGATTATTTTAGAAAATTGCAAGGTGTGGGTTGTGGATTTTGGTTTTTAATTTAGATTTTTCATTTTGAAGCCAAAGCTTTTTGATTTATGGGGCAGACTAAAATATATAAAGGCCAATATTTATGTAGGTATCTGGTATAATGTTATGTGTAAAGTTATTATATATTTTATTTTTAGAAATAAGCATAAACGTTTTAGCTATTTTTCTGTCCCTTTCCTTGTCTGTTTGTTAAATTATGTGTGTCCATTACTTGTTAAATAGGTAAACCAAAAAGGCAGAATAATTGTCTAGTTGTGTGTGTAATCGATGCGAAAAATTTCTTTATGAATTCTGGGACAAGTATGGTCCCAAAATTACATTTTGAGGTAACTGTCTACGGTTACCTCACAATTTAATTTCCTAGACTACAGTGAGTGGTCTCCGAAGGGTGTGCAGAGGTGTATGACCCCCTCAATTCTCTGAGAGGCATCAGGTCCCATGTGGTAGGTCCCACGGGTAAACTGTGCGATGGGGGCGAGACGGTGTAAGACAATGGTATACAGATTATTAGATTTATGTAACAATTGCTTACCATTCTTACGTGGTATGTTTTGTAAGTTTCTGAATTCCGTATTTCTGGTTTTCATGTTTTTTATTTATTTAGACTTCATGCACAGTTTGTCATCTGTCAGTCATCTTTTGTATACGTACGAAAAAGTCTTAGTGCCCTAGCCATTTTCTACAAGTTAGCCAAAGATGATAAATAGATAACATAGCAGGTGCATTGTTTAATCGGTTTCTGTTTCTTGTTATCCGATAGGACATTAAGAGCCGATGATCTATCTGAATAACTATGTCGAATCAATATGGCGATCACGGTTTGAAATACCTACAGTTCTATGTAGAAACTTTCAAACCACATTTTTTTATTCTTTGGACTTTAAATTCAGCCCTAAAACAATTTACCAAAACATCCCAATTTTCCTCGCCATATTGTAATATCATCAAAACTACACGTAAGTATATGCAAAATTACAACGTCGGATTACAGAAAGTGGGTAGGTATAAAATATTATAACAACTTTTTTCTTCCTGTACAACAGTTTCGACATAGAATAAAACCGTTTAAAATAAGAACAACACATTTCTTTTTGTAATGTGATTAATTTACAACTAACATTTTTCAACCTGTCAACACAGTTTCCATTCTAATCCTTAGCTATAGATGAAAACATTTTCTTAGGCTTGAAGTAAAATCTAAGCAACTTTCTAAATATAATAAAACCGTTTAAAATTAGATCAACACAAACATTTTTAGTTCGCTGTGTTGGTATGATTTACTAAAACATTTTTCAACCTATCAACACAGCGTCCAGTCTAATCCTTAGCTACACTACTACAAAATTATGTCTTAGCAGCAAAATCTAAGCACATTTCCAAAGATTAATACACGAACTGTTCAGAAACGTTATTCAAACAGACAGGGCTGTCATGGGGTCGGTTGAATCAGGTCAAGGCTGTTAACTAATCAATCCTTACTGCTGTTGGATATTCATTTGGCTTGGCTAACGATTGTGGTTTGTGTTAGTGAGGGAATGATATACATAGGAATTATTAGGAGTTTCGTTGTGTCTTGAAGGTTTAGGGCGCCATTTCGGATGATGCGGTGTCGGATGTAATGGCGGGGTCGGTTGTAACATGTGACTTTTTCTATTGTCTTGCCAAAAAAAATAAATAAACTATAATGTTATCTATAAGCCAGCCCTAATTTAACAATTTATGTTTAAACTTTTTTGCGTGCATTAAAAAATAACAATACCTTGAGCTTACTTCGGGGTGAATGCAGCAAAATTACTTCAATCACGGAAACTGCACCGGATAGCCAGGTAAATGAAGTCTAATCTAAATTGCTGATGATCTCACAGGTCAGTTAAAGTTCGTTAAAATAATGCAAGAATAACGTGACTCAGTTCTTAGAAAGATCGCATCACATTCCCTAGCCACTACAAACTGCATTATAAAAAACATGCACCTTAAATTAATATTAATTGTCCTAACAAAACCACACCCAAAAATACACCTTTCGAAGTATTATTCCAAACAGTACCTAGTCACTCAGAAAAAAAGAATCAAATCAACGTTGAAAGAAAAAAGAAAGAAAAGAAAATGACAAGACAGCTTTTCTGGTACCTACTTCAATAAATACCATTCCAAAAAGAAAACTATTATTCTCCAGGGCAACTAAACAAAATCCGCTTAGTAAAAAAGCAAATAGGTTGGCAACCCTCAATACAAGAGGACTTGGGACTCGCTGCGGTTGCAAAATTCCCGCTCCAAAGGTCACTCACCCCCACTCATTAGGCGTTAGCGGTTACGTCATAGATGTCACGTATTTTTCTATTGATATTTTCTTTAAGTATTTTAGGGTTAGTGTAATGGTTTGTTGATTATTAAACGGGTTTTTTTTTTTTTTGAATCATTTACCTAGAGTTATCTGGTTAGGTTAGCTTCAACTTCGGGGCATTAGGTAATGGAAGATAAAAGCAAAGCGGCAACTCCAAATAAATATGTTCTCTTTAAAAACAAAACTATCACATGGAAATTATTATTTTAATGGTTTTAAAACTCAATTTGAATGGCTCTTTTTAAGAGTGCAAATGTGTTGTGGAATGGGAAAAGTTTCAATCTATCCATTACCAACGCTTCCTATGATGAAAAGAAAAATCAGAAACAAGCTAGTAATTACACACGGGCTATGAAATAAACAAAAATATGCAGCCAACATTTTTCCATCTTTATCTGTAATAATGTTTTACAAGCAATAACATACTAAACGCATTTTATAATCCCCACGAATTATAAATTAACCCACGTTTTCGACTGACACTAAAACATTATTACCTACAGTTTAAAATTCACTAAATCATATTCAACATCAGCAGTCAAACGGTTGAAACATGTCATCTATAAAAAAGATCCAAAAGCTTACGACATTCAGCCTGACCAAAAAAATCTTGACAGACGGCAAAATATGGAACTAAATAAAAATGTAAGGAATCTAACAGTTCTTTGACGTTTCCCTTAGCAAGCAGCGCCGCCTGAGAACCGCAAAGTTGGAGTGGGCGTTCGAAATATAAAAACGTTTGAATGTTTATGTTGATCGTTCTACATACGGTTTATTTTGAAATAATATTTTGTTAGATGTCTTTTTGTTGAGATGTGTATTGACTTCATATCTTTTATAAATCAACCAATTAGTTATGTTTACAGCTGAATATTTAATGTTCCCGCATGATGTTGTTGAAGCAGAATTATGTTGCATCTCTGAAAAAAAGCGCTACCTACCTTAGTGATTCTCTATCCCAATTTCTTATTTGGTTTGTCATGGATTGGCCATTTAATGTGCCAGAACCAGACCCAACAACTTTAAAACCCCGGAACACTAGTAATAAATTGTATTTCCCAAATAATATTTCACAAACGTCAATTCAACAACTAAATGAACTTCATATCCTAGTTGGGGTATTAATTACAAAGCTTAGCACACACGCGAGGGCCGCAACTGTAAAACTATTAGCGGGGCTGTCCGAATAGTTGGAAATAGTTTCCTTGGCTTGCCGCCAGGCGCGCTAGTGATAGATCGCGTCGCCTTGCATTTGACATGTTGTAAACAAAAATAATAAATAAAAAGCACACAGTACAACATGTTTTGATATATGTGTATTTCGTTTTAGGTTATAGCTCGAGTTTTATTGGTTTCACGGTAAGATTAGAAATGACGTGACGTTTTTATGGGACGGCTCGGTGTTTATGTTGATTGCCAATTTCTGGCGTGATTTTTTTTCGGTTATCTCCCGAGATTGACAGCGTAATTATTGTATTAGGGACAGGGCGAGAGTTAAACAGGTTTTTGAGTGGTTCTGAATTAAGCAAAAGTTACTTAACGCTCATAAAAAGGTGTTCATGTTGTGTGTTGTGTTGTGTTAAAATTCCTCGTAAGTAAATTTTGCTCCAGATTAAAAATAAAGCAAGTTTTCTTTGTAAAACTCAAGCCAAAACGTAACGAAACTTATAAAACGCGGGCTAAATATGAAAAACACCAAGAAATTACTTTTTAAAATGAAACACCACCATCAAAACATTATGAGCTCCCCTCAACGCGCATCCCGAAGCGTCCCGAAGCAAAGTTTGCAATTTACAACTTTAGTTCTCTGACAAGTACTTACAAGACTTAATATCTCGCCGCTATGTACTCAGCTTTATTTGGACGAGTATTTAGAAGTATTCCTTGAGGACGTGTCTGGGTGAAAGCGAGACGGCGATAGCGAAGGTAAAGCTATTCGACGTTCAATTTTTTTTTTTATGTTTTGTTCTTTAGTTAAATTATGAACCAATGATGAAACACCGCACTTCTAAAGTATGTAGTAGGTACCTACCTATAAGCACCCATTACAAAAAAACAAAAACTACGTTTTCGGGTCAATTTGCGCGCAAGTCCTAACTCTTCGTCGTATTCTTAAAGGCTTCCGTAGAGAAGCGCGACACGACGATTTTTCAAAAAAAACTATTCTACAGAACAGATAAAACAGTTTCCATAAAAAAAGCAATGTCGCATTTTTGCATCACGGTCGTATCACACCAGTCTGCAACAGCCTTAAGTCCAATGGGAAAAAAGATCCTTAATGCAGTGGAGTTAGTCGGGTCAGTACTTGTAGCGTAGTGGTTGAGTGGTAATTATATAAGGTCAAAGAAAGGAAGAAAACGTTAAGCGTAAATAAGTTTCGCTTATATTTACGTCTGACGGTCTGAGCTGGAGAAGTACTGTTGACTAAGTTGTCGCGAGTTCTGTGTTTTGTGTACTACTTTTTGAAGTGGAAACTTCTTTAGGCGCGTTGAGCACTTTTCGGAAGAACAAAAATCATGGGACTCGGGTCATTGTCACCGAACGCTTTCCATGAGCTATATGTATACTGTGTTTATATGTGTACTTTTTAGGTGTCCAAAAATCATGGAACTCGCGTTATCGTCACCGAACGCTTTAGCTTTCGCTTAGTTTTCACTTCTATCGACAGTCCCCAAAGACTGCCCCGCATGTTTTTTCAACTGTTACAGTACTTTTGTGGCTGTGAAGATGTTTATTACACTATCTTTATGATCTAAACTAACAATAAAGCTTGAAGAGTTTGTTACCACCAGTCAGATTTGGAAAATGCTTTTTATATAAAATATGATAGCCACATTCATGAGGAAGGCTATAAGCTATACGGGAACGAGAAAAAACAGGATATGCGCGTACGAAGTCGCGGTCAAAAGCTAGTTACGAACAAACGACTGAACGGAGCTAGCTGAAAATCAGGGACACAGGTGGAATTTATCCTGGATTAAATTATAGTATTTGAAAGGAAGAATAAGTTTCCATATGAGGTGGCTAAAATGGTGTGCAACAGTGCTAAAAGTCATCGTGATTCTCTTAAAACCCAAACTATTTTGAGTCGGTGCAGTATTTCTATTTTTCTATACTTCTCTATCCAATCCCCACCCATCACTTCCCGTGGGTGTCGTAAGAGGCGACTAAGGGACTTACCAAAGAATAGGCAGCAGCATTCTCAGTGCATTGCAACAGCTACACTGCGATCGCCAACCCGCCTGCCAAGCGGGGCGATTATGGCCAATCCCTCCCTTTTGGGGATGGCCTATGTCCAGCAGTGGATGTCTTTCGGCTGATACGATGATGATGATACTTCTCTATTATTCACCATTAAGTATCAGTTAATATGTTTTAAAAATGTAGTGCTGTAAGTTACAATACAACAGAATTTACAGACTAGGACCTTCCTTTTCCCGCTAAAACCATTACCAAAAACGGGTCATAAATAAATAAAAAATTAGGCCCACATTTACTCCAACCGACATTAAGTATCGACCAACAAAATGAAGGGTAGCCCTTACATTTTTAATAATTTGATGTCCACACCGTACGTGCCGATTTTCAGCCTCTGAGGTTGCAATATACTGTGATTAAATACAATTTGGGCCGCTCCCGAGTGCCCTCTAGCACTTCCGGGAAGCCTAGCGACTTCCGCCGCCCGACTTCCGGTAGGATACCGCGCGTTATTTCGTACTTTTTTTTTTCAAGTAGCTCTTGTGGGCGAGTGCCTTTTTGTCGTGTAATAAAGTTTTTTGCAGAAAAAATGTGAGAATATAGGTGTATATTATGTATTTTTATGGGGTGTCGCATTTATAACAGGAATGGTGGCTTTGAATGATGGCGTTAGAGGTTTGTGCTTTCATAATGGTCTTCAGGACCACTCTCTCACGCTTTTGCGCTTGCGCTACAGGGTAAACAGGTTTCCAGGCAAGTTATTAAAGTTCGTATTTTAATTAATATTTAAATGTACTTTATCCTTCAGACAACGTTCCCGATCTCATGTTAATTCAGTCCCTTGTTTTAAAAACGATCACATAGAATAACAAACTGTCATGGACTCATGAAGCTTGTTACCAAAACCGCTGATAGATTAATAACAAACGAAAAATAATACAAAAAAAAATCTTACACCCCAACTATTTTGTTCGGGTGTTCCTTGTCTGTCAGTATGCAAACAACACTCCTAATACAACACCAAAATTACAGCTCAATAAATACCACCACAACTTTAAAACCAAGCAATAAAGACCAAATTCAAACTTCAGAACACCAGACAAACAGCAAATTCAAACTTTCCAAACAACACAATTCAATTTGACAAGTACGAACAAACAATTCTAAACTTTATCTGAACGTCGTAAACGTCAATTTTGATCGTAAACATCCAAGATGGCGACCACATGGTAGTCTAGTTAACAAAATATATGAAGAGGATTGTTTATGGAACATCCTGTTGATAGACATTAAGAGGTTTTTGTCTCAAAACGGGATGCTGCGTTACTATAACAGATTGGGGACGAAAGGGCATCTCAGACTAAATGGTACCAGGGTAAAAGGACATGGTGAGAGATGGCTACTAGACGATGTCCACGATTGTTAAATGATGTTGATATTTTTGGAGTATCAAAGCCACACTCGCTTCCAAAGAATCTATGCAGGAGCTGAAAATGAGTTAAAAGAGGAAAGTGTTTCCTTAACATGGAAATGAAAGCATGAGCAAAAGGACAAAAATTAACGACAAAGATATACAAAAATAAAACATCTAAGGTTTAAATTACGCTAAGTATCTACCATACCTATTAATACAATTATTTTAGCAAACCAAACTCCATTGTACCAAAGCTTTTTCATTAAATAATAACTAAAATATTAGTAGATACAAGTGTAATAACAATCAATCTTCTAAGAATTTACAACCTCATTTAACACCTTTCAAAATTCTCAGAAAATTATATCAAATGTTGCCTGTGTTTATAAATAAATAAGGTTCTTAAGATAGATATTAAAACCACTTAATTGCAACTAAATACAAGTGTCGACACTCCTTGAAAACAAGCAATAACTTAGTTGTCAGTAATTCGTGATCAAAATAATGCATTCATTTGAATTTAAATTTATTGCAAAATGTTAGGGAATGACATAGACCTAGGACATAGAGCGCAGTAAGAAACGACCATTGATTAAACATCACGTGCTATTTAAACGTCGGTTTGACGGTTCGGGATATAGCGAATGTTAAGCCTATTTTATTAAATAATGTCTATTCTTGTATTTTTTTTTTGAGGTTATCTAAATCAGACAGAGGAAATTCTTATTACCAATGTTTCGAGGACGATATCTGCAGAAGTATTGTTAGAGAAAGCGTACAGACGCTAGCACATCAAGCTATAACAATCTATAAAATTTCTTTAATAGATTTTCAAATTTATCGCTAAAGCATTAAGTTCAAGGTAGATTGGGAAAATTTGATAGTTTCGGGTAGCTTGTGCTGGCGTTTGCACAAATGACAAAATTCATGTTTTTGGGAAACACAATAACATTTTACTTTTCCAAGAAACCTTAATAACAGTCTGCACTTCTGCAGTTTGGGAGTAAAACTGACAACCACATAAAACTTAAACCTTGTCCGATTCATACTCAAAAAGCCTACTAACTAATTATTATACTTACTACTAAAATCTAAAACCAAACGATTGGTCTCGATCAAGATACCCTCCAAACCATAAACTCACCCAATTTTGTTCCTCATTTCTTAAACAGTGTATCCAAATAAGGTCCGAATCCAAATTGTGTTTTCCTGTTGAAAAAAAGTTTATTCAAAGCAAATATTCCTAATTAAGAATGGCGTGAGACAATTTGAGATTTCTCAACAACGTTTTGTTTTATAAACGATTTCGGTTTAAAAGTTTTTAGGTGTGGCGTGATGAGGACTTAATTAGTCGAGAAACAGGCATTGGAAAAAAATAAACTTCAATTAATTAAGTACTTAAAATACCTTTTTGGAAGTGTGATTCCTTTCAAGGAGTAAGTCACCAGCGGCCGGTGGTTAGGGCCGCAGAAAACCACTGTTGGCCAAGTGTAGTCAGTAGGGACATGACATTCCTTTAGTTCAAATTATTTCATTAGTGAACGTTTATGTGAACTGTTTGATCCTTAGATCATTTTATCTCAGTCTGATCCTATGAAACTGCAAAATCAACTGATTGAATCAGTCAGTTTTCAAAGCAAGAGTGGGAAAGCAACTTCTGAACTCGCTTGTTCAATCGACCTCATCCATCAGGCGCCATCCAAGCCAAGTAGAACATAATGAAATTAAAAAAAAAACAGCCTGCAAAAAAGCAGTTAGCTCCATATTACTTCCATCTTTTCTATTAAATTGCTCAGGAAGGTAGCCATTTTAATATACCATGTAATACAACAGCATTCTTGGCTCGGGGATTATTGGTGCTACCGCTGAAACTTTCAAGACCGGACTCCCGAAATTGAAGCCCTAAACTGGGGCACCTGAAAGCAATTTCAAGTCGCTTGGAGCTGATTTTACGAAATGTGTTTTGTTGCAATATTACGCTAGGATTATGTAACTTGTTAAGGTTCCCACAGACATGTTAGACGCGACAATAATTTTTTTTTATTATACAATTTTGTTCAATCCTTAGAGCTATTAGAACAGTTTAAAAAACCCGACGCCCCTTCATTGGGTGCCTTAATCTGCGATGGTGTTTTGTTTCGTATAGCTTCCAAGTATGAAAACATCTAATCACAATTCCATAGACAAAACAAGAGGACTAAACAGTTTCATGAACTAGCGGCCGTACCAGACATAATACTTATGCAAATAAGGCAGACGGCAGCTGAATCCTAAAGAGGAGTTCACATTAGTTATTGGAGTACTAAAATACGGAAGCGCGTCAGAAAATAATCGTAACGATTTCTAAATATTTTCGTCATATCCATAAAAAATTATCACTTTTGGACATGGGTCTGCCCAATGAACCTACGTGGTTTTTCCTATATTTTTTTTAAATTTTATTTTTGGGGCATGTCTGCCAAATTATTCCTAGTCAATAACATTCGTGAAAGCCAGAACGTACGAGGCGATCAGGAAATCACCGAGGCATTGAAGCTCGACGAGTCCCGGAGAAACGATTCGACTATCTTAGATCCCGGCATCAAAAAGAATCAGAAAAGAACAGCGGTGGAGTAGGACAAACATAAGGTCGAGGATATTGTAACCACTACGCTTGACAGAAGGATTGTTGTCATGTCATGTCATGCAAATGGCAGTCAAGAAGAAAAGCATTGTTGCTGTAAGTCTTGACCGAATTCCGTAGTTGTCTTTAACGACTCCCATGGCACAAGAGGGTTGACACACAGAGGACTTTTCTCATTACTCTTAATTTAGTGCACAACTTCAGTTTTAGTGCTCGGGATAATGTGAACGCCTCCATATTCCGTCTTGTAGAGCCTTCGACGTGAAAGATTAGAGCTGCAACTCAAGGATTTAACTTCTAAGATGAGGTGAATTAAGTTGACAGGGTTGCCAAAACATTGTGTTGTTTTAAGTTGGTAGTGCTTATAATTTTAAGTTCGTTCGGTTGGTGGAGATTGGAGTTTTAAGTGGGGGTGTTATGTACTTGTTAATTTTGCGAATCGTACGAGAATCGATATGCTAGGTAGGGAATTATGCAAGGATTTGTTATAGGATCGATCTATTGGAGGGATTTTTTGACCAAAATGATTTTAAGTTAATGTATTGTTGTATATCACGCGTAAAAGGATAACATGTGGATATTTATACTTCGATACCACATAGGTAACATAGACAAGGAAAATACACATTTTACCTCTGGGATCCTACTGATAGCTTATCTTAAATCCGTACCTATTACAATACTAGGTACCAGTTTTGCTTAATTAATCATTTTATCAAAGTAGTAACAGGAAAACCAAATATTTCGCATCTACTATTTTTGGTTAAGGCTTAATTGTATTATTTTTAGTAATTATAATAGGTACATACCTGTTGTATGTTTTCCTGGCCACCTAATCCCGTAAGTAACACACCTATATTTTTAATTAATTCCCAAACAATATCCAATTCAACCCTTCAAATCTCACCTGAAAATCTGAATAAACAAAAACAAAATTTCAATTTGCGAACCAACCCTCCGCCCGCCGCGTTCTGCACGGATCTCAACGCAAATCCCACTTTGATCGACTTCCCAAGTCCTTCAAGCGATACCCTTAGTTTTGCGAAGGGTTAGCCGATTTAGGTCCAACTCGTAACGGATTCATTATGGTGTAAGTAATGGTGGGGCATGATGGGCCATGATTGGCGTGCCAATGTTCGTATGGCTTTCATTTTTTTTTATTAGTGGCCAGTTTTGGTGTGGTGTTCTGAATTTGAAAGGATGTGTGGCCTCGTTGGTGATAGTTTTGGTCTTCAATTTGAAAGAGATCCTTGATTTGTGCAAGGAAATTATCTATATAATGAAAATGAATCGCTAAATGTCTTGCTAAGCGTAAAACTCGAGAACGGCTGGACCAATTTCGCAAATTCTTTTTGTTATTGTCAGAAGGTTCCTTTGAAAGAAAATTTTGAAAAAAAAAAAAATACGTCCGGGCAAAGGGGCGGGCCACTAACTGAAAATACATTTCTTCTTGCAAGCCAATCATATTCTGGGTAGATCAAATTAGCTCCGCTACTAACATTGCTGACATTCGCTTAAAGCTACGATTTGAGTCATCACTGCAATAGGTCGTTCGTGTTTACGAACGTGAGTTGCCTGTCTAGGCAACTAAACAATTACCTACTTATTATATTTATTTAGGTTGATTACGTTAATCACTCTTATTCAGAATGTGGTTATTACTATTGCATGCACTATTAACCTATATTCTGGTAAAGTATGCAATGAAGTGACACACTGGAAACCACATTTCTTTTGCATCTTTCAGAAATTGCGGGTAGGTAATACCCAAAATACTTATATACTTACGTCTTTTACGGGTATAGGTTTAGAAACTACTGAAAACAAAGAGTTACGTCGAACAGTGAAGTTCTAATTAACATAACAATGTCTCGAGTCAAAATGTCAAATC
Source organism: Mamestra brassicae (assembly GCA_905163435.1). NCBI lineage: Eukaryota > Metazoa > Arthropoda > Insecta > Lepidoptera > Noctuidae > Mamestra > Mamestra brassicae. The sequence continues at coordinate 7,501,653 of LR991013.1, read as the reverse complement.
CAAAATTTAACTAACAAAAGACAAACGATACACATCGCCATTCAAGTTAAGAACTTTAAGAATATCTGGAGACACACAAAACTGAAGACTAATTCTCGTACTAAAAGTCGCAATATCTTCTCAGCGACAATCCATGTCAAAATGTAGGGAAATTAGAGGTGTATCTGACAGGCGAACGCTCCTTAAAAATACGAAATTTGCTCCTCTGATTTCTGTGTGTCTCATTCCCTGTTAAAACGCAAAACTCGATCCAATCCTATGATAACTGCACCATATAGGCTGTAACGACCCATAAACCAACATGGCCCACATAAACCCATGTATTGGGTATCGGTGTAAAGTGATGCCTTAGAGATATAAAATGTTACAAGAGGTTAATATAGTAGGTTATCGAGTTTCATGGTGTGGTGCGGAATTATAATGAGGACTGACGAATAGGTAAGGAATATTTTATACAGAAGTTGTCGAATATTGTAATAGGGAAGACAAGCCAACACTTCTTCAGATAAGTGTTAGCATCATCATTGCCTGTATTGCCTAAAAGTAAGGCAGAGGTATACTATTAACTGCCGTCATAAGAAAAAAGGGCGTATCAACACAAATTGCAGTAACCGATTTCCGACCTCAAATTATTTTCTTAATGTCGGAAATCGATAAATTCGTTTTGTGTAGATACGTCCTTTTGTTCTTATGTTGGCAGTGTACACCTACCTTTTGCCAGTTATGTTGAAATCCCATGAAATAAGGGCTAGCATTGCCAAGAAACGGGTAGACTCCAGACTACTACTGGGAAATGCCAGATGGAATAACCCAATTTGACTTAGCCTTATCCCAAGACATCATCATGCTCAGCACAGCAGTAGCGTAGACCAACAAGTCAGTTATCATAAGTTATGGTCAAAGACTAATAAATTAATGTCTTCATAATAAACATGGGACAGATGATCAAAGCAGCTGTTTTAAAAACCACAAACAAAATGAAAATCAACAGCGAGTAGTCAAACAGCCGTGTTTCCCTTTGCTTCTAATTTATCGTGACATAAGCATAAACAATACGTGAAATCCGCATAGACAATCTAATAATCTCATTCACTATCCAGTTCTATTTCAAATCTCCGTTCATATATCTCGTTTTATCGCCACGTCCCGTTTTTCCAGCTCGGAATTTAAAATTTTCTAACCCGGAACCGCGCGGCACGATCCAACACACCAATTATGGTTGCCGGGGCCCATTCGACCAGCCTTCACTCTTACTCATTACGTTTCCATTAACAAAAGCAGGGTTGCCCAACCATTCCGAGCCACATTTAAAAAGATCGCCAACCTTTAACCCGTAAACGTTTTGTGGGCGGGTCCGTACTGCCATTGTAACACTTTGAGCTATTCCGAGTGTCAAATTAATGATTCGAAACAGTGAGGCGCTAGAGTCTGGGCTGTGTTGCCCGCTCAATGTTTTTTTGTTTGGTGCAAGGCATGAGTAAGATTAATTCAATGAAAGTTTCCATGCGCTTGGATAAATGCTGCACGCGCTGTAAACTGTAACACAAGCTTAGGAAAACAATGACCCTAAACGTATTAAATTGACTTAGCGCCCAAGCTAGGTACCTATTTCAGCCGCAAGTTATGACGTCAGTTAACAATGTGATACTAAAT